>CM071793.1:18802508-20118570 GCA_036559045.1 Platycarya longipes | reverse complement strand
CAAATCTTATAAAAAACATAGATATATAATTAAATTAAGTTATAAAATAATATACTGATAATATAATAAACATCTATTAATATATAATGGCATAAACTAATATTATAATAAGTTTTAATATGTTATAAGTTGTAATATACATCTAATATATGTTATAAGTTAAAAACATCTAGATGACTATATCTACTTATAATATAACTTTTAATTAGTTATATTACTAATATATAATAAATTTGAATATGTTATAAGTTATTAATGTATAAATGTTATAAAATTATGACTTAGTAAAGTTGTTGATATAATAATTTATAATATAGTAGACATCTATTAGACTACTAATAGTTAATAATATAAATAATACAATTAGTTGGATTATTAATTTATAATAAGTGTTAATATGATATAAGTCACTAATGTATGAGTGATATAAACTTAGAAGTTAGTAAAGTTACTAATATAATAATTTATAATATAGTAGGCATAATATAAGGAGACATCTTATTTAATAATTAATCTACTTATAAGTTATTACAATATAATTATTTTATAAGCTATTAAAATATAATTAATCTACTAATACAAATTAATCTACTTATAAGCTATTTACTAATGTGTAAAGTATAGGTATTATATACTATTACACTTGTGTAAGTTGCTGTTACTATAAGCTATAAGCCTATATATATAAGCCTACTTATAAAATAATATAACTAAACTATTTATTAATAATTAATATACTAATTATAAGTTAAATTCTACTTATAAGCTATATACTAATGTGGCAACGTAAGTAGACGTGTTATATACTATTTACACTTGAGTTACTATAAGCTATATTCTTAATAAAATAATATAAAGAGACATCTATTAATAATTAATCTACTTATAAAGCTTTACAATATTAATTTTATTATAAAGCTATACTAATATATCTAATTGACTAATATAATTAATGCTATCTTTTTTAGTAGAGATAAAATATAATACTTATAAATCTTAACTTGTAATTAAAAAGTAAAAAACTACACATTTACGGAAAATTACCCTGTAGGGGCCACAAGGCAACTTAAATAATGAAGTGTATAAAATGGCGTTGTTTCCAGAGAAAGAAACGATGCCCTTTTTCACAGGGCAAAATGAAAAACAATCCAGCTCATGCTTTGCCCCCTCGTGAATCATCAATATCCATTTCTCCATCTCTCTTCATTCTCTCATAAGTTGAAAAACCCTAGTTCCTACAGCCGCCTTCCATACCTCTCCCTCTCTCTCTCTCTCTACTCTCTCTCTCTCTCTCTCTCTCTGTTTCTCTCTGACCCTTCAGAGTTCTCTCTTCTCTTTCTCCATTCTCTCTCAGTTTGCTCTCTCTCATCTCTCTCTCTCTCTCTCTCTCTTCTCTCCATTGTTGCCCCAGTCTGTCGTGCATTGCCATGTGCCAAGGCCTTGCTCCACAGGCCACTCCGCCGCAAGAAGACCTTTGCCGTCTCTAGCTGCTGCCACTTTCAAAAAACCCTAGAGCAATCCCTTTGTCACCATCGAAGCTCCCAGCCTTTGCATCGCAGAGCTCCCAGCTCCTTCGTAGCACAATGCCACGATGAAAACCACCGACTCCGCTCTGGACAAGTCGGAGAGTTGGAAGGCGGGAACCAGTGATTTTCGGCTTTTCGAATGCAAAGTTGGAGTTCATATCTACCCTTCCGACTCAGTTGGAGTCGGAGTCAGTATATAGCCTCTTCGACTCCACCTGAAGGTATGTGCTCAACCCTATAGTAATCATGTTAGCTAGAATGATGCCGTTTACAATGTACAATTGTTTTTTGTAATAAGTGAATTGTTGCAATTTTTGAGCCATGACTTGCAAGAGTAGGTGGTGGCTTAAATGTTGTATTGCGTTTTATCTATTAAATACAGAAGTCTGGTGGCGGGAAAACCTCTAACCGAAAATTCAAGCCAATTAGTTTTACACTGCCCTCTAGAGTTCTTCTTTTTCCTCTGAATATTCTTAAAATTTGGAGAGTGACTCTCTCGAAGTAGTCTCACAAACGGGTCCTCAATACAAAAATACAAAGCCATTTAAACATCAAATGAAAGAAAAAGAAAATTTTTTCCTACATACCTGAAAAATAGAAATATCATATTTGTACAATAGAGAAAGACCAGATAGGAATGAGATGAGAGAGAGAGAAAGAGAAGAAGAAGAAGAAGAAGAAGAAGAAGAGAAAGGAGAAGAAGAAGAAGAAGTAGATCATGAGGGATGATGAGCTCAGAAACGCACATATAAAGGATGATTTTTTTTATAGGGGGCTAAGGGCATCGATTCACGTGTTAGGGTTTCAACGATGCACAAGAATCAGATTGCTGACCAACCGTGTCGTTTTTCGATTAGGATTGGGAGGGCTGGGCATTTTTGAGAGTCAAAAACGTTCGTTTGGAATAGGGGGCGGGCTGGGTTCATATGGGCTGAGTTTAGGACAATCTTAGCAGTGAGCATGCACGTTGGCACGTTTTCGATATGACTTCATTGGTAAGGGCCTTATAATGCAACCGTGAGAAGGAAAATTTTCAATAATCCAAAAGGAAGAAAAAAAAGAAAAAAAACGTAAATAAAACTTGTGCCATGTGCCAACTAACAATACATTTATCTTGTGCAACGAAATCCAACTATCCGGACGTTGTTTAATTTTATTTGTGGCCACGGAGCGCATGTTTTTGGATTAGACTTGAGGGAGGAGAAAATCTTTCGATGTAAAAAAAATATATTTACGACTTTATTATTATCTCATTTTTCTACAGTCAAAATATTTTAGATGTAGTGCCGTTATTGTATTCCCACAATTCTAAAAGATTTTACATTAATTTCCTATCTCCTTTGAAGTTTATTTTTCTTACTAAATGTTATTAAAAGATAGATATTTATTTGATAGTTAGAGAAAATCTTTCTGAATGTGGAGTGTTGCGCCAGTGAAATTAAAAAAAATATTTTTATTTACTGCGGCAAAAATTATTCGCTCGGACAAATGCATACGCGCAGTTTGTTCTTTGTGGCCAAAATTTAATTTCGCTGCAAATAGTCACATTTATCCCCACGAATGTTTTGTAATTCTGGAATGTAAATTGCGGCAAAGTTTTTCTTATTTGCAACGATTATGAATCGGCCACATATAAATTTGCTGTTGGGGCGAATTACCTTTTTCGCTACTGGTTAATTTATAATCAGCCCTTTTATAACGGCTCGGAAGACTAACGGCGCCATAAAATGTGCTGCTATTGCTATTAGCTGCGAAAATGAAGTCGCTTTTGCTTGGCAAAAATATTCGCCGCAAATACTGTGATTTTTGTTGTAGTGGATATAATTAAATATTAATGTTGATTCTACAGGCCTCTTTTACTCTTTCACAATCATTTTCACCTCAATTTCTTTAATCATCTAAAATCTTTTCAAATTCTCACATAATAAGATTATAAACAATTTAATATTTTTCAAATCTCAAAACCAAAAATAATATTAAAAAATATATTCTAACAAAATTTTAATTCAACTTTTAACTTTTAACTTTTTAACTCAACTATATTGTCTATTTTATCTTCATTTTATTGGCAAAAACCAATGAGGCAAAGTTCACTATTGAAGAATAATTCCATATTCATCCTTAAGAAATTTGTGTGGTGTTAGAACAAATGTCTAACATACTATATTTTCACCAGTCATCTTAGCGTTTGTTTATTGCAATCAAATTGAACCCTATGTCTATTTATAATTTTTTTTTATAATTTTTTCTTAATGCAAAAGAAAAATTTTAATCATAGGATGTACTAAAAGATAAACAACTCACACATATGTGATTACATTGAGGAAAAATAAGTGCTATCGTCATCATGCACCAGTAATCAAAAAATATCACTTGTCTCAATTAGGATGAAACTAAATTCCATCCTAATTGGATTATCAATATACGTTAGCTGATCATCTGGATCATTGTGGCTGGCAAATTCGTTTCAGCCTCGTTCTCTTTTTCCTTCATAGATGTTTAATATATGTACATACAACATGTACTATGACCAACACCCATTTTCATACCACACCATGTGTCAGTTATCTTTCTATTTTTTTGAGATAGAAACTTTATTCTACAGAATCCTTTGTTGTTCATATTATTTTTATTGCAATGTGGTTACACTTCTTGTGGGTTTCTAGCATTTCTCTTTGATAAACTTTGTAGTACATTCCACTTGATTTTTAATAGATTTTCTACCTTATTCCGCACGTCCACTTCTACAATTTTCTTTTATTACTAATAAAACGAGAATTTCACTCCTTTTATATTACTGCTACATGAGTACATTAAAGGCATTATCATGTTTTTACGTTTCGTTTCAAACATATTTTTCATTCATGGCTTTCTCCAAAACTTCAATGTAACTTATTTTTTTATTTAAAAAAAGTGTATTACTAGTTGTTGTTCACTAAATAATCTCTGAACCTTCAGGTACATCCAAACATAAACGAGCTTTTTCAAATGGTCATAATTCTTGGTACTTATCTCACTCATTAAATGAACCTCATTTACTGTGGATGTACTCTCAATTTTTTCAATTATTTATGTAAATGATAATAATAAAAAAATTATTATTTTCGAACAATCTTTCCGTGATGCTCCATTTCCCATAATATTATTTCTAGGAGTTTAATTCATTCAAGATGAACCTCACCATCAGAAGGACCTAATATAAATAATTGTTTTTTAGAAAACATCAAGAGGCAACATTAATCCTAAGTTTTGTAGGATTTAACATGATGGTACAACAAATATATTAAGTGGTTTAATTATGAAAGAAATTGATTAAAAATCAAACCAACATATAAATATAAGAAATGATCATCGAACTAGTATGATAAGCATTATATCTTATATAATAATCATATATTGTCTTATCAAAATTTTATTAAATGATTTTATATGTTAATAAGCAAATACCAAAATTCATAAAAGTAGAAGCTTACAATAGTTTGGAAAAATTTTCTACTAGTATCTTGTCCAAAGATCAATAAGCACACAATAATTGGTTAGGAGTCTTGTAACTGCTGATAACGTATTTTAAAAATAAATGGAACTAGCAAGAGAATTATGAAAAGACTTCCAATATAAGGACTAGCTTTTCAATGAACTAAATATCATTTCACTTCAAGAATTCTTGTATTATACAAAGAATCCTCAATATAGGCATAGGATGATATAGTGATATAAACGAATGATACATGAATTTAATAAGATAGATTGATAGCAATTTATAAATTCTAAGAGTTGATTAGGAACTAGCGAGATATAGCTAGAGCAAAAATGCACTCCCATTTGGCAAGCATTGGAAGAGTCGAAGGAGTAAAAAGTGGCTTCACTCCCAAGCAAGCACTGCGAAGGGCTTGCCCCTAGGCAAACTTCGATTAAGAGTGGACGGTCTTTAAGTAGTAAAAAAGTGCTCATCTCAGCACCGTGATTTGCCGAAAGGGCTTGGCTCTCAAGGAATAGTACTCACAAGGCCAAAGTGTTTGCCCCTGGGAAGTATAACCACACATGGCCAATGTGTTCGACCCCAGGCAAGCACTGAACAACAAAAGTGCTCACTCCAAGGAAAGAGGTCACGGAGAGCCAAAGTGTTTGCACCTAAGAAGGAAAAGTACTCGAGAGAAAGAGAAAGGGTTATTGCCCGCCCCTAGGCAAGATGGGTTATCTTAAATACACACAAAAACTCCACACACACACACACACACTACAAGTAAAACTACCCCTTTTGGGGCTGTTTTTAAACTTTAAGCGCAATGTTCATTACCGTAAAATGTTAGCTTATTGTGGCATTCTCCAATTTCCTACAGCTTGGATTGTATACTGGGATAAGAGTTTTTCTGTCGATACGAGTTTTATGGTAATTTGCGTGGTGTTAAAAAACAAAAATAAAAAAAAAAAAAAATTTTTTCAGAGCGCCACAAATAGTCTTTTTAAAAATTAAAATCACACCCCTCGATTACTCGTTTCTCCCCCTAATCCCTAATTCCTCTCTCTCTCTATCTCTCTCTGCAAGCCGTGCCGGGGTCCCGCCCCTTCCCCACATGCTGCGCCCCTACCGTTCCGTTGGCCGCTTCCACTTCCAGTAAGTGTGAGTTGTGTCTCCCTTCTCTTTCTCCTCTCTTTCGTTTTGTCTATTGTTCTCTCTCTCTAGGGTTTGTTTGTTCTCTGGTTTTGATCTGTTCATCTCTCTCTGTTGTCTCTTCTAGTTTTGATTTTCTAGATGAATGCATGGTTCGTGTTGCTCTTTCCCAATCCCTAGTCTATTTGTTCGTTTATTTTTCGAGTCTTTTGACTGATTACTGGAATGTGCTGTTTTTCTCGTGTATGTGTGTGATTGGGTTAGGGATCGAAGATGTGTATTCTCCACTACATTGGGATGAGGTAATTTATTTTGTTTTTCCATTTATTTCTGTCTCTTTTTTCTTACTTTCTAATTATTTTTTTGGATTTTTGTTTAAAAATTACGCGACTATAACAAAGTTTTTGGCGATTTATCACTACAACTCAAAAACTAGTTATTGCCGCAAGGACCTTTTGCCAGAATAAGCTAAAAACTTTGCAGTAATTAAAAAATTAATATTGGCAAAAAGGACAATGGTAGCATGTTGTGATAGATAAACAAGAAACCAATTTTGTAAAGTAATTAGTCAAACATTGCATTTGTAGCAAAATGCTGCCTTATATTGCTACAAAAGTATGTTGTCTTTAATAAGAATATTTTTTTGCCAGGAAATACTCCCTTCAAGACATACAACATTGCACAATAAACAGGGAAGCCTACGCAACTATGTTGCCACAAAAGATCTAATTCCTCAAAACTGATCTCACGCAATTATTTTAAAAATACTCTAAACATGTTCTGCCACAATATTCTTATATTGGCTGCACATTTCGCCACAATAAAATTATTTCCTACAAATGACTGTTGCTAACCGAAGACTTATGAAGTAGTGCTACCACAATTTCTCGCGAGAAAAACTTTATATTGGCAAAATCCAATTGTGGAAAATACTATTATAGTTACAAATAGTTTCGCCAAAAATAATCAATTCTGAGTAGAAAAAAAAATGATTTGCAGCCAAAACATATTGACGCAATTAGGAAACAGAAATTAAAAAAGTAAATAAAGATATAATATATGGGACTATAGGGAGAAATACAGTCCTAATGTAGTAATAAAAAACCATAGCATATTAAAACCTCAAATCAAAATCCATAATTTTCTCCACACCCCTTAAATGTCCCAAGTGGATCAAGAACGCACCAATCAAGTTCATTTCATATCACAAAAAAAATTGCTAAAAAATCAGTTTTCAATCCCAGGCAAGACTTGGGCATACCAGCTTTCACAATTGAAGTCAAGTTCCTTGCGGAGAGCTTCTGGCTTAGGCTATATAACGTTCAACCAATTGCGACTTTGCATTCTCACATAGTTCCCTGTAAAACAATAAGTCATGCAAAAAATCTATGGATAAAGAAAAACAACTTCAAAATTAAAAGGAACAGTATTGCACCAAGGTTATCGATACTTTCCTTTTTGAATCTTGTGCTGCAATATTTTTAAAGATATGGGTATAACCAGTCTTGCATACAATTAAATTTCAATATGATTATTGTTGTCTGTTAGGCTACGGCCAAAACAATGTCAAGAAAAGGTATAAGGCCCAAAACAACTGCCAAACTAACTCTAGGAAATAATTAAATGTATAAAGCAAGGTGTCTTCCTAAAACATAAATAAGAAGCTTACATCAATCTCAACTTGATAAGCCTTGAATCTTCTCTGCATATCCCCCTCCCACACACACAATTTATTCTAGAAAATAACATAATTCACCAAAAAATATCCACATGAAGCAATAGAAAGACCTAGATAAGTTGATCCCGTTATCCAAAGCAATCACTATGTTTTTTGAAATTCATAGGCTCATAATAATATTTGGTGAGCTACTTTAGTTCATCTTGCATAAAAAAAGCTCAAAAATTATTATCATACAAAGCATGTCATCATATATTATTTTTTCTCATTTTAATGCACATTACAAAATGTTTTGTGCTTTTTATATTTATTTTTGAGTTTTTCTAATGTTTCAAAATAGAACAACTTTTTTAGTTAATATTTCAATGACCTTGCAGTTCAACTGGTAAGCTAATTGATGGAATAGTATCATCAACAGGCAAAATATGTTCATTACATTCAATATTCCCAAACTATCTCAAATTCCTTAAATTGAAGACCAATGCATAGATGGATTAAATGTATAAAAAGATAGTAATGATAGGATAGAGATGCATAATAATTACTTTCTATTACTAAAGTATTAAGTCAAAGTTAAAGCACATATAGGTTAATACAAGGGACGTTTACCTAGTTGAGAGAAAATAAAGTAATAATTATATATCAACTATATATAAGAGAAAATAAAAGAATATACACATTAATCATAGCATATCAACCATACGTATCAAAATAAAGCAATATACACATCAATGATAAAGTAATACAAACGTCCATAACCACATTTAGTTCCAGGGACAACCAATAGTACTGATTACCAATATTCTGAAATCATTAGCAAGTTGAGTTGATGCATGATATAACATAAAGAATTTTTTTTTTAATCCAAAAATTTTTGAAACAGGAAATTCTAACAAAATAGCTACAAATCTAGGAATTTAGAACTATGTAACTTTTGAAAACATCATGGGCTGGATGGACTTACAATGTACAATATCAAATTAAGATTCTCTAAAAGCTTTTCTTTTGCAAGGCAAAATCAAGACATTTTTAAATTACTAACATTATGGAGCAAATACAAGTGCTAATTAAAATATTCTTCAGTCCCAAGCCAATTTATAGAATCAACAGTCGATGATCTTCAACTTAAAGCAATGTTTATTAACATGTATTAATAAGTATTATTATTTTAAGTTACTATTTACTCAGGATCCGCAAAAAGGATACAAAAAGAGAAAGTTATAGAACTATCACCCTTCTTATTAAGATTGAATTGAAAAAGGCGGTAACTTTCTACCACCTTTTTTCAGTATCAAAAATTTCCAGTAGAAAGACATACGTTTTACAAAAGAGAAAGCTATGCCGATCTCTTTTTGAACAAATTACACAATCCCAAGAAAAAATTCTGGTACGTATCTATGTATGGTAATAGCCAATCAAACTGTATTTCCAGTAGAAAGACATACACTTTTAATAATATGCAATCAAAAAATGAAAGTAAATCAATAAAGATCACAACAAGTGCACTTAGCAATTGATTTGATGGTGATGTAAGGGTTGCCAGTAGTTACCAACAAAGCATTGCCATTGATATCACATCTCCAGGTGTATGCATTGAAGGATTTGAGGGTTCTAAGCTTGGAATGGATCACTTGCTAAGTGTTAGCAGTTCTTGAGCTATTGGCTTGGAATAGAAGATGATATTGGTTGTTTGCACTTGGGCCCCAGTCTGGTTTTAAGAAGCATGAAAATGAATTCAGAAAAAATGTTAGGAACCTCCCAAACTTTACAGAGTCTATAAATATATATGTATGCAGGAACCTCCCACTCTGGCTCCCAATTTGGTTTTGTGGCCAATACAGGTCTTGAGGAGCAGAGCATATCCTATATTAAAACTCAGAAATATCCCCTCCCCAAAGAATAACACAACTATATTTTACCACATCCGAGAGTTCAATAACATAACCGATCAATTAATGTTCAGTCCTCTCAAAATTATATAAACCTTTTTTTTTCAACCCACTATCAAATTGTCCATTTGATTGTCACATGAAAATGGACTATATTGAAATATGTCCATATTGAAACAATCAACCAACCAAAACTCAGAACACAATCTTATATTTCTTACTGAAATCATTGTAAGATGCCGCTCCAAAACAGGACACATAATTAGAAGACAAGATACTCCATGGACCAGGTTGACAATGTAAGACATTGCAATATTTATTTTTTTCTTTTTTTGAATAAATCATCCCATGGGGAGGGGTTGGGGGCAGTCAATAAGCTTCAATTTCCAATTAACAAAGTAACCTTATAAATTCACAAACTGTCATATGGTAAACAGAAATACCTGTCAGAATTGCCTGATAACAGTGCAATTGATTACTTAGCATTTTGATCATCCTCATATCAGCTTGAAATTTGCATCCCACAATTCAATGTTCACGCTACAAAAAAGGGATAAGTCCTTTAAAGTAATTGATAATTTATGTGCTGGTTATAAACTTATTTTTCGTACCACTAACGTCTACAATATTCCTTGAAACATGATCTGTTGTTGCTCATGAAACCTTATGAGAAACAAAAATGATTGGATAATAGAGGAATAGACAAGATGGCTCAATAGTAAAACAATAAATACAATCCATTCATCATTGCACATAAGATATAACTCCCCTGAATATTTATAAAGGAAGCATTTCTGTAATACGCACATACTTGCTTTTCTTTGGAGTTTTTCTTTGTAGGTGGCTAGTGGTTCCTTTCTCTCACTTTCAACCATTTAAATCCTCTCGGGCGATAAGTAAATCAATAAATCCAGCTTAATATGGTCATGCCAGTGAAAAATCAATGTATATATATATAAATAAATTCTGAAGGGGCATTGTAAGAAAAAGGCATTCCTTCATCATCATCATCATCATTAGAATTTCAGTAAGTGAACACTATGAATTCCCCTTAAGGCGTATGAGATACTAGCTTGCCTAGATAGTGATAAAAGTTGAATATGTGGGTCATCATGTATAATCAAAATGCAGTTAATGCTAAAATATATTAATCATGCAGTGAGATAGACAGTCACCACCTTAAAAAACTAACTAGACTAAAAAGGACAATCCTGCTCTCTAAAAAGAACTAGAAGGAAAAGTGGGTCTTAACAACCCGGAATCAGTAATTATGTAAGGTTTCTAAAAATAATTTCACAAAGTTGCAGCCAGGTCAAAATGTCAGTGCTTCCCTTGACAAACCAAGCTCCTCATTTAAACCAAACACATTCAAATGTATTAGATGGATCACCCTAAGGATAGTGTTAGAGGACAAAATTAGCTTCCTACATATACACATATTAGCTTACTCCTCTATATAGCCACCTATAAATATTAAAAATATTGTTTTACTAGGATGCGACAAGAAACTGTAGTCTCCATAATTTGGTTGTGCTTTTTTGTATTGCATATCAACTAGTTCAACCAATACCATCCAATTTCAAGGCTCATCTATGACGTGTGAAGAACTGACCCCTGTTTTAGTATTGTAAATATATAGGAGTTGTCTAGAAGTCGAAGGAAAAGGACATATTCAGATGCCCACGTTTGAGTTGTGCAGTTGCTGCCATTGCCCACTCCAAATATAGTGCAAAGAGAAAAGTACTACAGGAAAATAAACAGACGAAAATAAACCACCAAAACCACAACACAAAAACAAAAAATAGCTCCAAAAACGAGTATAATCATAGCTTATTCATTCAAAACATCCCAACAAAGCGCCAATATTAACTAAAATTAAAATAGACCCAGTATAATCACAATTTTATTTCTTCAAAACATCCCAACAAAAACAACCTCATTATTAACACGAGGCATGTTGCAAATGTCGTGCAAAATCTCTAGCCAAAACTAAGGGCTTTACCATTCACTATAAATAAGGATAACATAAAACATTGTAACTAACAACACGCAAGCTGAAAATACTCAAAACCATCAAACAATAGAAAAGATTCTATTTTTTCAAAATTCCCTCCCCCTAAATCCATCCTCATGAAAATGGTTTATGATCATTGTTACTCAAAAAAAAAATAATGGCGAGTAATTAGTAAAAGAAGACTGAATCGAGATTATACTGATCAGGCAAGCCTTCCTTGCATGCTAATTGCAGTAATATATATATATATATAAAATATGATGATGATCATCCCTAATTGTAGTATTGAAAACAAACTCAAAAGGTACCTTTATGCGAACCAATTGAAGTTTGAGCTCTGATCTGTTAACAGCCTTTTTACTGGATTTCTTTATAGACAAAGACAAAACCCTACCACACCAAACAAAACAAAAAAACACATTCATAACAACTAAATGGAAGGAAGGAAACTGAAAGGGACAAATTAATTGCTAATGTTGACGGATCAATACATACCACTTTATCCAAGTGTTCAGAATTGAGTTTCACTCTGATCCGATGAACGAAGCTTTGTTGAGAACTAAAATCTTATAAAGAAATCGGAAAGTCCCGCTTCCCCTCTCTGCTCCACATACTTTGGTCTTATAATTAAAAAATACCAAAAAAGAAAAAATCAGATCGATGAAATGAAAAACAAACCCAACGATGCAAATAACAAACTTGAAGAAAGAAAACCCAAAGATGGAGAACTCATAACATGCAAATCCACATGAAAAAATGTAATAGCCCTAAAAATCTTCATCTTAATTTAATTAGTTAATTAAGGATTAATACACAAGATTAGTGGTAATTGGTGAAAGAACAAAATAGGCTTTGAAGAGATGGGCTTAGGAATGAGACCTTTGGAGAATGGATCAAGTGAATGGGCCAAGTGATAAGAGAGCAATGGTGAGTCCAAAAGCCCATAGAATGAGCCAATGGCCCATTCAAGCCCATAGTTGAGACACTTGTCAATGGGAGAAAAATCCTAGAAAAATTATCCAAACCCTTGTAGGAAAATCTTATTTGGTGAAGGTTGACTAGTAGTTGGATGCATGCCATGTAGGATTGAGTGTAGGATCTAATGGAATGATTTTCCTACCATGGTATCTTGGAGGTACATACAGACACCATTCCTTGACTTGCCAAGTGAGATCATGGTGTGTAGGGAAGTGACAAGTGGCATGAGGAGAAGCATGGATGAAAGGAACTTGGAGTTTTCGGTGGAAGCCAATCCGTGGGGGTTCATTGGGGAATCTCATGGGGTATGGCCACCGACAAAGGTGATAGGACAAAGAGGAAGAGTGTGTAAGTGGATGAAGTACATGTGTAAGAAAGTATGGGTGATGTGAAGAGAGGGAGGGATTATGGTTGTGGTTGTGTAGGTGAATTGAATATGATACAATAATAACTAGGGGAAGGAGGAGTAGCAAAATGGATTTGTTGTCGGATGGAGCTAGCTTGGGCCAGGTCTATGCCTTGCTCAAATTCCAATAAGCAATGGCTTTGGAAATCACTTGGATGGAGTCATGAAGAGGAATAGATGGGTTGTAAGGGGAATGTATGAATTGAGTGAAAAAACAAGAAATTGGATGCTAGGAAGCACTCAAGGAGCCGCCGGCCATAGGAGGTATAGAGGAGAAGAATAGGGAAATCTACCTAGGTTATGGCCAAGATTTTGATCTTGGAGTGGCTCTAGATGTCTGTCAATCAACCAATCTTATCATTAGGCCATGCTCTAAACATGGATGAGAAGGCAGTACCCAATGACCACGAGGGACTTGGAAGAGAGCTGGGGCCGTGTGACCCCTTAGGCAAAACCCTTGAGCTTCAATTCACTTATGACGACATTGCCAAACACGTATCATATTTCCCTCTTTCCACTCTTCGGCCAAACTCACCTCTAGCCACTCTCTACTTTTGTTTCTTCTTCTTTTCCACCACATATTTTGAAAGAACCCTATAATAAGGAAAAGCCAAAAAAGCCATGGAGTTGTTGTAAGGTGATCAATTCATTGGAGAAGGTTAGTGACTTAAAATCCCTACAAGATGTCTTAGGAAAGAACACACTCACACATGTGAACACTTTGTTGTGGTTAGATAGGAAATCAGGGTTTTCTTTGAGTTTATTTATGTTCATGGCTAGACTAATGGGAGATTTTATATGTGTGATTTCAGATTTAAGCTAAAAGCCTAATAGGAGTGTTTGTAAGTATACTCCCAACTCTTTTCCTTAACAAGTCTTGTTAGTCTAGTGAAGTGATCACTGTTTGTTGGTATTAATGGTTTGCCAATTGCCATGTTTTGGGTTGGGAGATGATTTTTCTTGGCTTGAGATATGAGTATTTCTTGGAATAAATTTATATTAGATGGAGCAAGCTTTAGAATTCTGAGTAGAAAATGATGAATCAAGTGGCTAGTTGCAAAAAGAATAGGAAAAAGAGCATGATTATTTGATGAAGTGAATTGAAAATGATGCATGAAGGATTTTAGAGTGTTAAAATATTATAATTTTGGTGTTGACTAAGGTAAAGATTTTATTTTGAGGAAAACTGAGTGATGGACATTGATTATATTTCAAGGGAGCAATTATTGTTGTAGAGAAAATTGAAATATTGGGACATGAGAAATAAATTATTTGATTTATATGGATGGACAAATGATGTGATAATAGATACTTGCATATGGAAGGAAATGATCAACTTGTGTATGGTGTATAGAAATGTGTTATTTGGGAATTTTATAATATTTTAAGGTTGAGATTGGAAGATATATAAATTTATATTGCTTTGTGGTGGATTTTGTTTGAGTATAGAAAAAAAGGAGACTATTAAAAAGAGGAAGTTTTTCTAATAGACGTAAGGGGAGGAGTTCCCTAAGTTAGAAAGGTGTAATGGAGGGGAATAGAAAATAAACTAAGTTTGATGTGAAATGGTTACTTGGGTATACACTAGGGGTTGTGAGGCGTATGGTAGGGGGGGGCCGGCTGCCTGGGCACCGGTCGGTTGCCCAATGTGCAGGGAAGAGAGTGGGGGGGGGGGGTTGGGGTTTCGGTTACCACCTTGCTAAGGAGTGTACTTGATTACAATTTGATACTTTAAAATTGTATTGGAGAGAAATTTGAAGGTCAATATGAGGGTGATGTAAAAGCCCTAGAAACTCTCTAGGAGAGAATACTCCAGGTCCATGATGTGTTGGAGATGGGCCCAATTACCCACTTCAGCCCTAGGCCCATTTGGGGTACTAGAACATGATGACAAAGTAGGAAAATTATGAAATTACAGCCCCAATGAGGGAGAAATAAGAGAAAATGAAATGTGAATGCACGATCGAGCCTATTGTCTCGGGTTCTTGCATGAAAATAAGTAAAGCATGCATGTGCCCATGAATATGCTATGATAATGAAGGTGTGTGGGTGAAAGGCGAAGCATGGGGTTTTAAGAAGAAAAAGAAATGAAAACGTTAATAAGATGGCAATCGGTTTGATTAGTATAGAAAGAAAGTATAAGTTTTATATAGAACCCCAAAGGCGGGGTATGGTAATTGGTGTGGTCCGTGCCCCAGTGGAACTCCCTGTCCAACTCAGGAGTGTCTTAAAGTCGAGTGGGTAACCCCTATGTGAGTCGAATGCGAAAAAGAACAGTCGGCGTCGGACCGTTGTATGGCACGCCAAAGGTGGCCGTGAGCGCGGTGAAGCACCGTATACGCTGGGGGGTGGCCCACCCAAGACGGATGAAGGTGTAACGAACTAGCCGGTTTTAAGGTTATGGACAGCTCCACGTGTAGACGGTGATTGCGGTAAACCATGCAGGGGAACAAGACCAGGGTGCGAGGGGTAGCGTGGAGGGGGGCGTGACTCATACATGTGACAAGAAAAAAGTCTCTTGTCAAGAAGGGCCAGTTGCGTGCAGCATTAAGAACAGAGCGGTTTATGATAACGTGGGCGCCTTAGAGAATAGATAGAAAGATACGAAAGGTTTTAAAGACAATGTTTTGAAGAAGTATTGATAGATATGAAAAAGAAGTTTGAAGAAGAAGAAGGAGGGGCATGTATGGTGTGTTATGAATTGTATGGACTGAAGAAGTATGTCTGTATAGGGAGGGGGAAAGTTCGTGGGATGGGGCATCGTGTCATAAGTCAGTCATGACTTTGCATCGTGCATTTAGTTAAGATTGTATGTTGTTAACAACTTATCTGTATATATGATGATATGTTTCTGGGTTGTAAGTGTTAGTTGTACCTTTTGCTGAGATATTGTCATCCCGTAATCTCAACCACGTTATTATCTATATACCTATTGCTCCCTTGGGAAACAATAGAAGTCATTGGCAGGACAGGATGGTTGATCCAGGGATTTACACGACTTCTCGAGAAGATGGGTCGGGAACCGCTAAAGGGCAGGACTAAGGCTGAGGAGACTGCCGGAGATAGTGACCCGTAGGACCGGTTGGGTATCACGGGGGCGGCAGAGAGTTCGCTTCCTCATGTCCGACCGTATTTTTTTTTGACGGATCCTACGCCCATACGGGGTGCTGTATGGTGCTGGGACAGTTTGACGGAGCTCCTCCCCACAATGGGACGCTCTGTTTACGTCATCCCATATCCTCTGGGATGATGTGTGACGTTAGGTCCAGGACAGAGTCTGGACCGCCTTCGTTATGGCCCGAACTATAAGAAGATAAAAGAAGAAACCCCCTATTAGTATGGTTGGGCGAGGGACGGAGTGGGATTCAGCAACACCCTTTATTTTGTTATACACCGGATGTCTTTTTGTGGAAAAAATCTTCCCGCCTTATTTGGAAGTACATTTGTATAAAACTGTTATACAATTGGATGGAATTTATTCTGATATATAGGTATATGTGCCATGTGATGTTTAATTTGGGTTCTATTTTGTTAACCATGTGATGTTGCGACAAGCGTAACGTTTTGTCGTTTAAATTATGGCTTGACCTTTTTCCGCTGCGAAATAAAAAAAAAAAATAAGGCTCCTCGCAAGTAAAGATGAGTGAAATGACTTTCCTTGTGACGTTTCGTACCCCCGGCGTCGCATTTTGCGTACGAACCCAAGCGCAAGCTGGGGCGCCGATAAAAAAACTCATTTTTTTTTCTGGGCGAAACCCAGTTTGGTCAGTGAAACTCGCCGAATCACCTCAGCGGAAACCCTAGGTTGGATCGCGTACTGAGCGAAAAGTGAGAAGCCTCTAGTCACGAGACAACAGTCCCCTTGGCGAGTTCATGGGAGAGATCAAAGACAAAATCACTTCATCAAATAGACGAAAAATGGAATCACGAAGGAAGCTCAGCAAATCTGTAACTGCGGTTTCGCCCTAAAATGCAAGGGAGATCTTTTTCGGAGTGAACTAAAATGATCGGGAGGGGTCGGAAAATCACAAGACCCCCTAATATATATTAGTCACTTATTGATACAGCAACATCACACTCGTCACAATTAATTGTAGATGTTAGTGATGGGTACACTAAGCAGCGATTGCTAATAAGTGAGTCTTAATAAATATATAACTTGCTTGAGAAAACCAGTTAAATGTCAAAAAACACAATTACGGTGACACTGTTTTTTGTAGAAATAATTAGAGCTTTATTGACCAAATTCACCTCTTATTTTCTGGAGAAATAAGTATTGTAGAGTAAAACTACTATTTTGTTACAAAGTTTCACCCTGCCAAAAAAGATCTGGTATCCCAAATCCCACAAAGGTCCCTAAATGTTGTAGTGTATATGCATTTAAGCTTTCTTTTGTTTTGTTTTCATGTTCAATTCACTTTTTGTGTGGGAACTTTTCTGGTGCTGTGCTGTGATATTGATGGGATTATGTACTCCAATGTGATTGGGAAGACTAGAAAATGTATTCTACTAGTTAAAATTTTTCCCATCTCTTTGGGGTGCATTATGGCTGGGAAAATTTTTGTAGTAGTCTAAATTTTTCTCATCTATCACTACAAGAGAATCACCCTTTTGCGACGTCATTTATCGTCGCAAAAGGCCAAAAAAATGCTGCAAAAGATTTTTCCCGTCAAATTAAAATGGCCGCATGTCGGTTGGCACAGTATGAATTTTTTGCGCTTTTTCATCAAAAAAAAAAATCGTTGCAACAAGTTTAGTATTTGCTATGTTTTTGGGTCGCCGCAAATACCATAATCTTTGCCCCAAAAGAGTACCTAGTCATATGGTCATTAGTTAGAAATTTTTTTTTGCGGCCAAAATTACAGATGCAGCAAGTCGTTTCCCCGCTGCAACAACTTCAGCCTTCTCAGCGGCGTTTGTTGCGGGTGCCACTTCTAGTATTTTTTGCAACAGCGGCAATTCGCCGCAATAGAAATCTCCCAACGTTTTCATATTGCGCTGCGATAGTTTTTCGTGAGACTAGTTAATTTTTGCAACAGTATTAATGTTGACGCAATAAGTCAAACCCAGCTATATATGCCGCTGACGCCCATAACTCAAACTGATTATATTGGTCTTCCTGAGTACTTTATTTTGCAAATATGCAATTCAATGCTAGATTAATACCTCTGTCCAGCTATACCAGATTTCACCCTTTCATAGTAGCAATTTAGGGATTTGCTTTTTAATATAATTATCCTTTTTATTAATATTAATTGATTCCAATTATAAGATCGATTCACAATTAAATTCATCAAATAATATAAAAAGATTGAGCTAGATTCACACATAAATTTCTATTAGCAAAACTTGCCTAATAAATCTGTGGGTTGATATAGTAAAATTATAAACAAGACAATATAATGGCATAATAATTTATGTATATAACTAATCCGCCACTGAATCAAGCATGCATTCCATGGGAACCTACCGTTGTGAACTTGAATATTCAACTTAAATAACTTTGTGCGCATGCAATCTAGATTAAAAATATATGAGCAACTGCAATCCAGTTTTTTGCAAACTATCTAATAAACTGCATATATCCCAGTTAAGAAATATCATGAGGGAGCCCCCCATAGTCAGTCACTACAATTTAGAGTTGCTTTTTCCCTTCCTAATCTATATATACATGGTGCATTTTGGTCACAGGCATGTACAAAATATGTGGGACTTGGCCGAGTAGGATGATACCCTATTGCAAGTTGGGTCCATAGCGGGGACTTTTTTTTTTTCAGGTGCATTGAACTTCCCAGGAACACATCTCATTTCTGCTATTTCTCCCTGGCATGAATGTGGGGATTTTCTAGCTTCGTAATCTACTGTCCATCTACCAGCTTGTTACTGTCCATCTACCATCAACAAGCTATGAGGTAGCAGCAACTTAACGTCACCCTACAGTGTTTCCATGTGGTTAAACCTTGCTTGCAACCTGTAAAAATATAGCATGTGAGTAACTAATTCACATGCTAGCCAACCATGAAATCCATGCACTAACACCCTATAAACAATTAATGTTTTCTTCCCATTTATATCCTGGTCAAACAGAATGTCTAACCCATAAAGCATCAGCCTAACCTCAAGTAATTTTTTTTTTCTGCCATAAATTGCATAAAATAGAATGTCCAATCCCATAAACCAATAAATATAACAGCCTAACCTCAACAACTAGGCATCTACTCAAGCATTGTAGAACAGAATAATTTGTACTAATTTACTTTAGACAACATGCAAAATTAGTGCAGTAAACAAAACAGCTCCAAACAATCTAAAGCATGCCATCATCATCATCTCATGCCCAAAATTCATTACAATGCTTGTTATTTTAAATTAACCTATAAACAATCTTCCAAATTTCTACTCAAGCTTGAATGTAAAATAGGATGTCTAAACCAAGTACCCGTCCATAACAGCCTAATTTCAAGCATAACAGATTGTCCAATGCCATAAACCAAAAAAGTACATTCTAACCTCAATAACTAGGTGTCTACTCAAGCATTGTAAAATAGAATAGTAGAACTAGCATAGACAACATGCTAAATTCGTGCAGGTAAACAAAACATTTGGAAAATCTAAAGCATCCTATCATTATCATCTCAACCCCACAAAATTATATGGGGATGTTAGTTTTAACACCCTATAAACAATCTTCCAAATTTACTGTGACTATGATGTTAAACAGAATGTCTAAACCAGCAACATAACAGCCTAACCTCAACTCATTTTTTTCAACTATTAGTCTCCAAAAAGTGGAAGCAATTGAAGTACCATAAACCAATTTGCATAACAGCCATACCTCAATCATTGAGCTTTTACTCAAGAATTGTAAAACAGCCAAAAAAAACCAACTACCATAGACAACCTGCTATATAATCCTAGGCACATAAACAACCAAGGTCAAAAGGGATTGAGTGGCCTATCTATTTTCCTGTGTTGTGTGCTTCATATTTTATAGCTATATATATATATATATTATATATATATATATTACATGATCCAAACAAGAGTAGTACAATTCCACTAGTTTGTGTCTAATACGTTCGTGGCAATTGTGCATTGTACATAAGAAAATGTATACCCATAACACCCAGGGAGAGCTCTATTTATTTCCGCATGAATTATAAACACTTACCTATTTCAAAGCAGTATACCACTCGCAATAAGCAGGACAGAATCCACCGAATCTCTACAGCCAAGGCTATTTAAATCACCAACAGTCTTACAAGTCTGCCCCTACTAATCTGCAATGCATAACAGTAATGACAAGGTGCTGTTAGAACTTGTCAAGTAACACAAATATTTTTTTGTGCTAAGTGCAGGGAAATATGCAAGAACTGATGGATTTATATTACGTATTTACCTCGGATCCATTACACCACAACCTGTTGCACCCAACCCCACCATCCAAAAAATTAAGTGATAGGAAAACCAACTTGGTGGGGTCTTTTTAACTACTATACTAAAATATCAAAAAAGCTTGCAATAACAAGGAGTTTTGGGTAGATACTAGTTACCCCTTCCCAATGCAATCGGCTATCACAAAAAGAAAAAACTGACGGATATTTAGCATCCCATTCATATAGATAGGCCCACTACTAGCTTACACCCAAAATGCACCCATTACTCAAAAAAGTCGCCCATTTCAGATCATGGTTTTAACCACTTCACTGAGTCTCCCTTCGGACCTCAGCAAAAGCTGGGAGCTCGGCAACCCAGGACGCTAGCATTTTCTCCGTCGCCAATTGTCTCTCCAAAAGTCCTTCCCACTTCTCTGCATCTTGTCAATTTTAGCTCTGTGTATCTCCGCATCCTTCTTATTTTTTGTACTAAATCATTGTACCGCTGCTCCCGCTCACGATCGCGCACTCTAGTAGGTTCTGGTATCACCATCTCACCTAAGCCCCGTGCATAGCCTGGCCGACTTCCAAGTACCTCCCTAAATATTTTTGCTGCTGCCTCTTCAGTTCGTTGGGATGGTTCTAACTGATCCATCTTCCCAACCATGGATTTCTGCACGTGCAACTCATTAGTTATAATATTGCCATCAAATGAACACTTCATTAGAAATACATTTGCTGAAACAAAATTCATAATAAAATTAACCTATACAGTAAACATGTATAGGCTTGGATGTAATGCACGAAGACTGACATGCTTTTCTTCTGTGACAGGCGTCACAAATTTTTCCATCTTCTTGACCAACGAGTTGCTTTGTAGTAGTCCACCATGTTCCCTGGTCCATTCCTCTACACATAGTTTTCATTAGAAAGTCCATTTGACACTTGTAATGAAATAACCAAGTTCGTCAAGCTTAATGCAAGAAAAAACATATACACCAGAAACGACATACTGCCAATAACATCATTATTGCCCAGGTTTCTGCATTAATGCATGGTTTTAATCATCAAAAGGTGAAGGGCTATTGCATTCTTTTGTTTAATTTTGCTAATTAAGGACTACCTTATCTAGACTGATGCAATGATTGCTAATTTTAGAAAGGACTACTTTAATTTTGCTAATTTTGCTAATAGTGTGTATGTTACTGTGGCGATTTAACAATTAGAGAAAGTAGGCACAGTCTTTGAATGTGTACACAAGGATTTTAGCTCAACTCCTCAAGTCAGATTCATGTGTGACTATTAATGTTTCAGAACTTATTGATTTCCATATACCCTGAATTACTATAGGATCATGTCTCATGATGATTCAAAATTCAATGAGTAAAAAGCCAGAATTAATTGAGAAATTGGATTCACATGCTTATACAACTCATGTACCTGCAAATATAAAGCATAAACAATAGAACTTGTTTTGCCTTTTTCACCCATGAATGACAAGTGGTAAATATGGCAATGGTCTTTGAATAAATAATTATCTAGCAAGTTCTATTGTTTAAAAAAATAAATTAATTAGTCATCCTATATATACCAAATGTATCCTTCCATATGCATCAATGCTGGTACTAATTGGTTTTTTTATTCAACAATGAAGTTCATAGCTGAAAATTCAAGCAAAGCTACCCTATATAACTCCATTCAATTAATTCGTTGGTAACATAGTAATATTTAAACATGTTTCCTCTAGCAATCCCTGCACGAACGAATCTACGCCCTGCTGTGTGATTAGTAATTGAGCCTCTTATTTCCAGGTTTTCCCCTGATTTTTTGCATTGATAGTTCTTCTTACCCGATTAAAGCGCGTATCCATTTGTTATGCCCCCAATTGCAGGACAACCACAAAACAAAAACATGGATGTTACAAAAGTAAATCAGTGACATTTTTCCATCCTATGAATTAAACCAAACTGAAGTGGACATGAACTTAGTGAAGGCTTCAATTCCCCATCGACCACATTCAGCTTGTACAACAACCATACGAGCCTTTATCAGACCAATGTGGGCCCCAGACGCCCAACGGCTTCGACTTCATGGGTCCTCATACAGCTTGGTTACTAAGAATCTTGTAGCAAACTCAATGGTGGAAGGCGTCATTTGAATCGTCTTCCTCAGCTGTTATCGTTATTTCTAGTCGATGATTTTCTTTTTCCCCAGTTACTAACTCAAAGTCACCCATACATATAACCAAAACCGTAATTTTATAAACTAGTTTAAGCTTCCATAGTTGACCCCACTATTATGCTTCATGGAAAAACACCAAGAAGAAATTCGTACTAGGACTGCGTGATCAATCAGCTCATTGTCGTTGACGTTGGGTACATCACTCCATCTAGCATTAGCTAATGTCCTTAATGATGTTTTTAACTAACCATGTGACGCCGTGTTGTGTAACATACAGACCGCACATATTCGCAACAAGTGGCGTTGTTTCTGGTCAATTTAAAATATTATTTAGATTTATGATCAATTATATTTATTTATTTTATATATATATCTTGTTTGATAATTCCTCCTCCCCCCATCAATGAATTCTTCTTTTCAAAGGGCTCTCACCATGCAATCTCTAATTTGTCAAAACTCGATGCTTTTGGGAAAGAGCCAACACGTCCCACGTTATGTTAACAACCAATTGGTTGACATAGCTAGCAGCCTATAGGATTGCAATCCATATCTGTATTAGAGACATGAAAATGAATACATAACATAGTTCACAAATAGCCCAGATAAAGTTTATTGTTTAAAGAATCTAATTAAGCATTCTTAAGCAATAACTATCACTTACTAATCTTCTTTTACTATTCTCATTTCTATATCAGACGGGTTGTTGGTGCGGGATTTCACCAAAGGGGAGTGTGCTCTAGATACGGGGGAAACCCAGGTGGGATTGGTGACCCCCATGTTGTGAGCCACGTCCATGTTTTGTTAAGAACCTGAAGTTGATCAGCTAGACCTGTTAGTCTACGCACCCATAATATCTATATTAGAGACAAGGAAATTGAATACGTAAACATAGTTCACAACATAAAAAGTCACTCTATCGTTTAAAGAATCTAAATAAAATTCTTAAGCAATAACTATCTTCACTAATTTCATCTCTTGTAGGCGAGGGTTGTGGTGCGGGATTCACAGAAGGGAGTGTGCTCTATATACGGGGGAAATCCAGGTGGATTGGTGACCCCATGTTGTGGGGGATTCACAAGTGCAGTTTGCTGTCGTCGAATTGGAAACATGGGCAAAGTCTCCCAAACTTGACTGGGAGGCATGTGTTAAGTCATCCGAGCTGGGCTCTGATTCAACTGTGGAGCTATTATATGTGTTGAAACGACACCCCGCGTGGTCGGCGGTGCCCAAATAAAAATGAATGATCCATTTTGGCGTTGAACACAGATCTCCTCCCCTCTTCCACGTCCTCTTCTTTCCATCACGTCGCCTGCAAATATCAAGTCATTAGGTTGCCAACAATCATGTGTTTAACTTACAACAACAACTTCCCACTCATGAGTCGAGTGCATAAAAGATCTAAGTGGCTATGTGATTATATTTGCAAATTGAATAGACAACAATACCAATAAACTATTATATCTAATGCTTTTTCAAGGTTAATTATGCACTCCCATTCTAGTTTAAGTTAATAACTGATACAACGATTAAAGTTATCAATTATACATGCAAGATGTTAGATAATGGGTTTCCTGTGGCTGTCATTATGTCCAACTACACCTTGATTGACGTGTATAAACACTTATGATTGTAGTGTGAGTGTTTTTAAATATATCCATTTGACTCATTAAATAAATCCATTTGCCATGAACTACCATCATTCATGGGTGCTAAAAAACACTTTTGAGTAGTAGAAGAGTATATTCTAATCAACCACAGAACACACCAAAAGCATGCGCATAACATGAAATTAATTAATTATTGGATGAACAAGATCTAGTTACATGCAGAATGCCTATGCTTGCTGCCAGCCTTAATTACACTTGTTAAAAAACCATGGAATGGGATCACCATGCTTGTTGCCAGTAGTAGGGAAGCATGTCAGAATTGTAGAGAAAAGATGTTAACTGTTCTATTTTATTATTGATGCACTGTCTGGCAGCTTGATACTCACAACCATTTTTAACTAAAATGCATAACAATTAACATGTGGTTGTTGCAACATCAACACAATAGCCAGCTTTAACCTAAAATCACTACCATCATAATTAGAACAGTTTAATTAACTTGAAATGTAGGCTTATGTGTAAACCCCATTTAAACCAATATAGATGCACTCTAACCAGGTATTTTATACACATTCCCAGTATTTTATACACAATATTGGGTGAATTTTTTTCTTATGATATTTTAAATCTGAACATGCAGATTTGTAATTCCTTCAGATTTGCTTGGTTCGGTTTTTTGAATGATGCATGTATGTTTGAAGATAGGTTGAATATGCATGGTTGGATGTATGTTGCATGTACGTTGGATGCATGGTTGGCAAATAAACTGCAACGACATTAGGCTTAGATTTTAGGTATACTAGTCAGGAACACAAGAAATGAAAACAACTGAAAAAAATCACATGCATAACCCACAATAAATTTTAAATACAATGTGCCAGCCCCAGTGTCAACTGAACCAAAAATATATGTCGTCTACAGCATGCACCCCTAGCTGGTGAGAGGGGAAAAAAAAAGGTGTAGAGAAGGCCTCCACTCTGGTGGCTATGTGATTAAAAAAAAAAAGTTCAGAAAAAACATACCTCTGTCTACTATGAGACGCCTACCACACAGCAAAGTAGAAATTCTTCTTAGAAGGGTTGGAGAATGGAGGGTGTTGTTATATAGAGCAAAGATAGAAGTAGAGAACCAGGTATGTCCAGCTGTGGTTATAAACACTACTTTCACAGTTTGCTGGAGGGAAGCTAACACTTTGGAGGGATTTTTTTGGTCCAGTTGAATTATGACAAATCCTTCTACAGATATCTCCTCTCTGCCATGCTGAAACTGAAGTGGATTACTTATGTGGAACTGTGCACAGTATGGAACTTCTCGGTGATAGCCTTTCCTTACCGAAATTTCTGGCGGTCTTGTAATTTTCTCCCATCAAGCTGAGTGTAGGATTTTGTAATCTCCCGCCCAAGGTGCAAAATAGCAAAAATCTGTCAGCGCCAATTTTGGTCTAGTTTGTCTAAGACCCAAATTCTGGTTTGCATGGAAATAGTTCCTGTGCATTGTAGAATAACCGCTTGATCAGATGTATTTAACTAAAATGTTATTAGTTAAGGGAAAATAATTTTAACATTGAATATTTTAAATATTGTATTGAAAATTATGCATGCAAGGGAATATGAAAAGACCCGTACATGTGACGCAACCCAAGGGAATATGATTAACCCTGGGGCTCCAAACATTTGATTATTTTATAACTTAGTATGGCTACATTAGTATGGGTCACTACATCTATTATAAAGATATAGAGTAATTCAACGTAATGCAAGGGAAATATATATTGGAGAAATTGTCAATTTAGAAGGCGTCTTAATGTTTTATTCTAAAAAATAATGACTATTTTTATTTCATATTTGCCACTCAGTCTTTTGGTAGTACAATAGAAAATCCCCATTTTTAGAATTGGCATAGTTTGCTGTCTTTGGAAAAAACCCCCCCTATTCAATGGCACACTTTCTAACTTTGGCAACCTGCTTGTCTGGATATACATTTCTGCAACAAGCACCAGTTTTAATTAGGAAAACTGAAATTGCTGGTTGTCATATGATGCTCAACTGCATTGTGAATTAGTTATCAATTTCGATTTTGCCCTTTGCATTAAAAACAACTTAAGCTTAGTGATGACAAATGCTGAATAACATAACCAATTATTAATCTTTAAAATGCTTTTATGCTGTCACAAGTACCAATTTAATGCATTTTCTAACCCAGCCAGCTTTTTATTTTTTTATTTTTTGTTCATCAAACGTAAGTAAACCCAGCCAGCTTTCTAACCCAGCCAACTTTTAAACAACCTCTAAATCACCATTAAAAAATATATAATCATTGTTAAACTTACTCTCATTTATAATTGAAATATATACAATTAGCCTCCAAGTGTGACTAATAAAAACAGTTTAATTGCAATTTTTAATAAGTTATCTTATAAAGCTGGGATGTTAATAAATTGAACAGCTTTGTGAAGTCGTGTCCTGTATAATTAATTGGGATGCTTTGATTATTATTGGAACTAGCATTTACTGTGACTATTTCCTGGATTGTTGTGAGTTTTTAGTCCACATTCCCATATGGACATGCTAAATTAATGTAAGCAGTTTAATGGCAATGAGAAGCTCAAACATTGCTTCCTCTGCATTCCACGGCAACAGCAAGTTTGTCAAATGATCTTGCTATGGAAAAATATGTGCTGCAACAAAAAATCACATACAATAATCAGCATGTTAGTGAAGTGTATGTGGTCCATATTTCTGGATTAGTGGAAAAAGTGTGTTGAAAAAAGGCAGACATGATTTATAGACTCGGCAGCATATGGGTTACAAACAAATGCATCTCATGTCGAAAAAGTACATTACTTCACTTGGAGCATACACTTGTTGAAAAATATGAGATTGCATTTTCGTCATATATACAGCATGGAGGCATCTACCTTTTATTAATTAATAAAAGGTATCATATAATAAAGCATACCATGTTAGCAAGACCCTAACATAGCCATGGTGAACAACCTATTCCGATACCGACTCCTCATACTGTGGACAAGTATTCCTCTTCGGAATATTCCCCGTCTCCATATGCATCCGCTGAACTAGACATTGCAATGCAATCGTCCATTCCTGCCTTCACCTGTCATACCCAGTTCGCATGCATCAATAACAGTGGGCTCTATACCAATCCTATTCAATAGAGTTGGGACAGGGACATCATCACATTGCATAGGTAAGTAATCTGATGATGGTTCATTTTCTTGATATTACATCATCCTCACTGTCATTACCATCAAGGTTTTCCAATCCCCTCCTGCTTGGCGGAAACATCATAAACATTCCTATTTGTAAACTTCCTGCACAACGTGCCAATTTCCCTTCGTTCTTAGATCTCGAATGTAAAAACACTGTGAAGCCTGGCACGTCAAGACAAATGGTTCGTCCCTTATACCAAGTCCTGTCCATGTTGATACTAGTCATATAGTCGTCTATTCGTATCCCTCGTTTCTTATCACCAACATCAAACCAAGCACAACTAAAACAAGTATACTCGACGCCCTCCCATGTAATGTAACTCCATCACATCATTGAGAATACCATAGAAGGTCGATACTATTAGTCTGTTGGTCGGCCGATTATCAAAACGCCCGAGTTCTGAGTCCGGCGTCGAACTTCTAGTTGCTTTGTATGGAACCTCCTCCCATTTATGACACAAGCTACATAAGATGCAACCCAACAGTCAGGACCGCATGCTAACGCATATAAATCGGCAGAGACATCAAGTGGGTTGGTGGCTCGCTGCTCTTGAACCTATATGACAAGTTGAATATGTAGTGAGGGTGGAATCTAATTGTCTTTTTAAACCCGTACAACCAATTGAATAGCTATCTATCAATAAAAAGACAAACATCATGGTAACTTACACGTTCCTTGAACCACGCAGGAAACTCTAGTTGATGCATTCTCTCAACAGTTGCATGGTTGTTCACTTGACATCTCTCATAGTGCTCCCTGGACACGGCACACATTAGCAAGATAACCAAAAATTAGTATACCTCAAACAGGCCATCTCCACCAGTCATGATAACAACACAAAGCATAGAGAAACACAGGTTGAATCTATGTTTCCATGTGGTATTAAGGATACTTACGCCAAGTAGGGTTGAATCTCAGAACAGTTGTTAAGCACATACCAACGGGTAATGGCAATGAGTTTATCTTCTAATCGTTGATTACAAGCTACACCCAACGGACGAAGTTTTTGGTTAAAAACCGAAAATCCATCTGTAGCAGGCTCTTCCTGTACATCAACATTGCGGTCCGGTCGATTAAACCTCGTTTCAATATCATTGAGATACATTGAGCAAAACGTCAGACATTCAATGTGAATGTAGGCTTCCGCTATTGAACCCTCTGGCCTTGCTTTATTTTTGACATACCGCTTGAATGTGCCCAAATACCTCTCGAAGGGGTACATCCACCTGTACTGTACTGGCCCACCAAGAATCGCCTCACGAGGTAAGTGGAGCGCCAGGTGCACCATCACATCGAAAAACGAGGGAGGAAAGATCATCTCCCAACTTGCATAGAATGCTTACTATGTCACTTTCAAGCTGCCGTAGGCGAGGGACATCAAGTGTTCTTGAACATAACTCTTTGAAGAAAATGCTTAGTTCTGTTAACGCCAATGCAATATCACTCCTTAAGTACCCGCCAACGGCAATAGGTAGCAAGCGTTGTAAGAGGACATGGCAATCATGGCTTTTCAGCCCTGTGACCTTGCAATCACGTAAAGAAATACAACGGGAGATATTGGATGCGAAACCATCAGGAAATTTCACATTGGCAAGCCAAGAACGAAGTCCCTTTCGTTCATCGTCATGTAACGTGTACAGTGCATGAGGCATCATTATTTTTACACCTTCACGCTTCAAATGCAATTCCTTTCTAAACCCCAATAACTCCAGATCACGTCTAGATTTTGTATTATCCTTTGTTTTACCAGGAATGTTCATTAAAGTGCCGAAGATGTTATCAAATATATTCTTCTCAATATGCATCACATCTAAATTATGCCGGAGACTCAGTGATGACCAATAAGGTAACCTAAATAGTATGCTGTGTTTTGTCCAGTTCAACTCTTCAACGGTTCGTTTTCTTTTCCTATTTGATTTTCCGAAGGATACATCCTCAAGCATTTGTAGCTAACGTAATAGCTCTGCTCCTTCAAACACATTTGGTGGCATGCGATGGTCTTCTTTAGCATTAAATAGGGATTTTTTCTTCCTCTAAATGTGGTCTTGCGGGAGGAAACGTCGATGCCCCATGTAACAGTGTTTTCGGCCATACTTCAACCAATTACAATCATTGTTGGCATTGCAGCATGGACATGCTAGTTTTCCTTTTGTTGACCACCCAGAAAGATTTCCGTAGGCCGGAAAGTCATTGATTGTCCACATTAAAGCAGCATGCAACTTGAACATTTCCTTCGTGGCTGCATCGTAAGTGGTGACCCCATGTTCTCAGAGTTCAAGCAATTCGTCGAGCAAAGGCTGCAAGTAAACATCAATGTCATTCCCTGGTGATTTAGGTCCAGGAATAATTAGGGATGTCATAAAGAATCGTTCTTTCATGCATAGCCACGGAGGCAAATTATATGGGACTAAGATCACTGGCCAGATGCTGTAAGGCTTAGTCATGTTGTTAAAGGGATTGAAGCCGTCACTTGACAAACCAAGCCTAACATTGCGAGCATCATTAGCGAACCAATCATGGGATTCATCAAATGACTTCCAACACGCAGAGTCGGCAGGATTACGTAATTTATTATCATCTTGAACTCGTGCATATTTATGCCATCTCATTTCAGATGCTATCTTAGTAGACAAGAAAAGTCGTTGCAATCGTGGCTTTAACGGAAAATGCTGCAACACTTTTTGAGGGATCACCCTTCCACTATTTGTAGTTGGCATCCATCTGGATGCCTTACATATAGGGCATGAATCCAGTGAAGAATTTTCCTTCCAGAATAAGATACAATCATTGGGACATGCATGAATTTTGTTGTACTTGAAGCCCAAACCTCGCTCCAAGGAACGGGCCTCTTCATATGAGGATGGCAGTTCAGCATTCGGAAAAGCAGTCTTCAGCAAAGTCAGTAGCATATCGAATGACTTGATTGACCAACCTCCAATAGTTTTTATGTGTAACAACTTCACAATGAACGACAGTTTCAAGTAATTTGTACAACCCTGGAATAATGGACTTCTGGCATCCTCTAATAATTGGTGAAATGATGACATTGGCACTGATGTCGAGACTGAATTCGGCTTTGGAAATCCAGTACTAATTTCAGGGACATCAATATTTGTCCCAGCCCGGATGTCATCTAACATATCTTCCATATTATCAATGAAATCGTCATCATCACCAAGACACCCATCTTCATCGCCCACGTCCCAATTATGGGTTTCCTCCTCACCATGGAAAATCCACTGCGTGTAAGTCGGAGTGATCCCATTCAAGAACAAGTGACTCTCTACTGTAAGTATAGGCAGGAAGAGATTATTACTACATATTATGCATGGACACCGAATTGAATCACTTCCCCTAGCGTGGTTGCTAGCCATTTCAAGAAACTTGGCAACGCCCTCAACATAAGCAGGTGATCGGAGTCTAAGGCCCTCATTCATCCAACTTTTATCCATCTAATGAAGAATGATACAAGGTAATTAGTTAACACTCAAAAAACTATCGACACGAGGTGAATCTGGGTACCATAAAGTGCTAGCACAAGTGCAGGAATTTCTCTCAAAAAAATACATAGAATATTATATGTAGGCATGCATAAACAAATTTGTTTTTTGCTACCTAGCCTATTCAGGAAAATGGAGAAGTAAGGTTTGTAGTCAACGTATTAAGTTTATAGAATTCATAAACTGTTGCAAAACCCAATGTAAAACTACATGGCGAGCTTTAGCAGTAGACATGACATCTATATAAAATCATTAGAATCACTATATCATTGCTATGGAAAAATATGTTTGAAGCAAGGTTGAACCTGTTCCAGGGATGCAGTTGGGATTTTGACTTAAAAGTTATAGCTAAATTAACATGGAGAGATAGGCAGCAATGTATGAAGCATTTTGGTCATTAACAATAGGTAAAGGAAAAAGCATTAGAGAGCTACTCTTCCCACAAGTATGTCATATACATACTTGTATGTGGCTTTTTTTACAAAGTGTACCTATTGTTTTTAAGGTGGATAAAAAACAGATAAATGGTTTTAGTCAGACCATTGGAAAATGACAAGTGCTTGAAAACACAACTCTATTCAATATCTTCAAGAATGTAAATTCATATTCAATAAAAAGAACAGTTAAAATTTCAGAGGTATTGTGGTGGGTATCTCACTACCATAATTAATTTTTAACATGAGTAACTACTCAAGCTCTGGGAACAGCTCACATAGGAGTTGGGAATTTATTTTCCATCTTAATTAGTTTTGGCCAAGGTCTTTACATATAACTGATTTGATCCCATGCAAAGAAACTTACTAGATTCACATGCAAACCCATCCCATGAAATACTCATAAAGCTGTATAACCATAAAAATATTGCCAACGATAACCATAAAATTATTGCCAACGATGAAAAAAAGCAAGTTAACTTAATATCTTCAAATGGTAGCACCCATAACAAAGTGCGCATGCAAACTATGCTGTAACAATCTTTGAGTTCACATGGTAATTCTCTAGTATCATTTTATGACATGTCTCTTGTAACATTTAATGCTGAAGTTGTGCGTAAATTAACGTTGCTAATGAAACCATCTCTACAATTAATACACTCCTCAGTTCAGAATTTTTTGTGTCCATACAAGTGTCAGAAAATGTTGGGCACATACTAATGCATAGCCCTTAGTATTGTATGACATAATAATTGGAAGCTTGCCAGGTCAAAGTGGTCACAGGCATGCATTAATACAGGTAAACGAAGTGTTTTCCTTGTGGTGGTGTATTAATACTAATAACAGCCAATCCTATGGAAATATGCAATGCACATAGTGAATTTAAGAGACGAGTGCGAGGAGAAAAAATAATGTTGACATAAGAAAAAGAAAAGAAAAGAACTTGTATATGAAAGAACCAGCAACATAAGTCTTATGTGCAGTGTAATCCAGTGGGTTTTTCTCCATCTAGCCAAACTAACATAGTAGATGTGATTAATACTGGGTAATTGGGTTATCATAAATGGAACGATATACTAACAAATCTGTCAGCTTTCACAGCTTATATTTGTGTCCAGAGTTCATAATTACTAGCTTCTCACCACTCAAAAGGAGTTAGTCGTTCAAATCAAATGCAATAAAGAGAATATGAACAGCACCCCAATGTTTTTTTAGCATTAATAAAATTAGAAAAATACACAATTAAAATCCTGCACCTTAAAAACACATTTTTTGCAATAACACGTCCATTTCCAAATTAACAACAAAACTGTCATGCCCATCAGCTAGCAGCATGAGAGTTTCATTCAACCATCGGACCACACAATTGTACTCAGGTTCGCAGCATATAGAAGGCAAAAATAACATACACACTAGAAATCAAAATCTGTATCATTCTGTGGTATATCTTAGGTATGGACATGTAACTTTTTAAAATTATAAGCACTCCTAAAAATAGACGCAGCAAGTGCAAAGTGACAAAATGGATACAAGGGAGATTTCGTAGGATTCTCTGTCAATCTTTATCATTATCCAGTACCCAAGTCGCATGGCAATGCACAACAATTATGGAGAACAAGACACGATGAATGAGAGCGGAAATCAAACGAAATGGGGATGAGTTACCTGTAGGGTTTAAGAAAGTCGATATGTCGAGTAAATAAATTCAAGAAATACAGGTACCACTTCAGGCTCGCCACCATCCACCGTCGCAGGAAACAAAATTCTCACAATCGCAGAGGGATTGATGGAAGGTTCAATCGAGGGCATTCGGTAGGCGCAGAAGGTGAATTTGATGGCACGCGAAGTGAACGATTTTCTCGATGAAGATTGATTGAAAATATTTTTATGGAGAAGGGAATAATGAGAAGGGGGAAATTTTTCGTGAGCGGGGCTGGTTTGATTTCGGGGGTTTGGTGTTCTGTGAGTTCACCTTCGAGGGAGAATAAGAAGGGGGCTGTGGTTTCCTTTCGACTTGAAACAGACGGAAAAATATCTGGTGTGTTTTGGCGCTTAATTGGGGTAAGTTGCTGTTATAATCCACTTACCGTCTTTTCCTTATCGTTGCAAAAAATAATGAAAACTTGTCACCGAAAATGTCGCTGGAAAAAGGTTAAAAAGCCGCTGCATTAGAGAAGGGGTCCACCGGGGAACATCTATTGACAATTTGCGGGAATATTGTTAGCGGCGATAATGAAAACGCTGCAATAGGTGCTTTTTTGCTACGTTTTCTGTTGCAGCCACAAGGAAATCGATGCAATAAGACTAAATTCTTGTAGTGTAGTTACAAGGATAAAGAAAGAAAATTATATGTAATTACAAATAAGGACATTATAAATAATAAAATACATTGTAATAATAGAATTTAATACATTAATTAGTACAAAATGTAATACCGTGCATTAGTCATTTTGAAGAAAATAAATAAATACAGATTCATAACTATCGTGCAATCATTTTAATAATAAATTCTAATTTTTTTAAATGAATGCAGGACGCTTTTACAATACACCATTATGTAACATTACATATATATATATATATATATATATGAAAGTAGAAAGTCCCTACTATACGAAGAACATAAGTTGTCGACGTTGGGAAATGTGGATTTCAAATATTAATATTATCGATCGATGTACGTGAAAACAAATGGGTTTGTTATGTGGGTAAGATATTTCAGCACTCCAAGAAACACTGAAATTTAGAACTTCGGACATCACAGATACCTAATCAGTAACCGCGCTGCATGCGGTTATAGTTAACAAAACCAGGTAACTGATCAGCTTTAGTTTCTATTTCGGTTTATTTAAGACAAAAACCGCAATCTAAGTACCCTACCAAGTACCAGCTCTCATGCATATAAATATAATACAATTTTAAACATTCCAAAACAATATTAAATTAGACATCATGCATGCAGTGATCTACCATTCTTTGCTCCCCTCCTTAGCTACCAACTTCAATTCTTCCTAAAATATTATGCTATATTAAATATTTCTCGAGTGGTGGAGATCATGGAGATCGATCGTTTTCGCGCCTGCTGCATGCACTAATTAGATCATGTGTTTTATCGTATGATTGTACGCTTTTAATTATTTAAAGGCAGTACGTATCTTACAGACATACTTTTTGAACCAAATCTTTTGGTTCTTTCTCGGATTGAACAATTTTATATATCAATTGGGGCATTGGGAAGGATGGGAAGAGCAGAGATTCCACTTCCAAAAATAAATAAATAAAGTTAGTTAATCAAAAAAATTAGAAAAAAGGATGGGGCACTAGCTAGTCAACACCTGTTATCTTGACCAATTAAGACTGATCTTGTGCCATTCTTTCCTCCCATACCACCTCTCATGAATTCCATCAGAAATATATACAAAAATCCTGGGAGATCAGTTATATATTAATTATTAGAAAATACCAAAAGGCCAATATAAAATGTTCGCTGCTCGCTAGCTACCATTAACACCATCAATAAAATCCAAAACCTCTTCCAGTTGTAGCTCCAAACACCCTCATTCTGCTTACGTCACTACCATCAGATTCTGTCCCCAACTTATTCTTTTACACTTTTACTCTGCCTTAGGAAGAGTACAGACATGCACCATAAACACTTTAATGTAAACTAACAGACCCAATATTTATGATCCCTTCTTTACCTCTGTCTCACAGCCAGAGAGACAAATGGGGTTGCCCTCAAAAGATGCCAAAGAGAAAATAATGAGCGGCAATGTCTGTCACAAAAAATAAAAAATAAAATTATTGCAAAATGAAGGTGACAATTGACAAATGCCGGTATATACATTGAAAATAAATTCATTTATTACATTTGATAATGAGAGGACAGTTTTGGTGTTATCAGACGGTCAAAGAGAGAGACTATGATGATCGGTCTGTCAAACCTCTTAATGTCAGGGTGGGGAAATGAATGCACTAAAATTTCCTCCAGTCATCATTGAACTCAGAGAGAGAGAGAGAGAGAAAGAGAGAGCGCCTCAAACCAAACTACATGCATGTTATATATTAATTAGTTTTTAGGTCGTATTTGCATTTAGAGATGCGTCATCTCAATTTATTTTAAATTTATTATTATATTTTTTTAAAATTTTTATATAAAATATAAATTCTAATTAATTTTTTTTAATTTTAATATGATTTTTTTAAATTTCAATTTTCTTTTTTTTTAAATCTCAAAATAATAATAATAATATTTTATTCAACTTTTAAAATTTATCTCATTTCAATTTCAAATTCAAACGAAGTCTTAGTCCTTCTCAAAACGAGAATTAATTGAATTATGCATTAGGTTTTATGTGCAAGTGATTATAATATATATTATATATATTATATATATATTGAGTGTGTAGGTTAAAGACCGCCGTGGTGTAAGTTTGTCGTGTATAATGTACAGTACTACGTACTACTACAGACGATAAGTTTAAATCTAATTAATAGTGGCATTAAGCTCATAATTTTCATATCAGAAGTGCATGCATGGTTAATTAATATAGAATAACCAATAATATTCCAACTAATTAAGGGGGCCACAACCCCAGATCGAAATCCATCACTGGCCGTTACTCAGAAATAAGATGATCAGTACGTACGTAGTAGCATCATATGGTTCCAAAACCAGAAAGAATCATGTGGTTCTTGTGCTTTAATTAGCCCTTTCTGTTGGCATGGGGTCGGCCTTGCTGATAGCTAACTAGTGATGCAAACTTTCCGTATTTGTGTGTATGCGCGTGTCTCCATTAATCCGGCAAATTCAGTATATTTTCTATTTTTCCGTCCTTTTTTTACAGCCAACGATATTGAATTCATGGTGCAGTACCAGGCTACTCCTGTGCCCATAACATTATTAGCACTTTAAAACAAAATATTGCATTACAGTTGGACTTACACTTACACTACTACCTAGTGGCATCCATCTAGATAAATAACTCTTTTTTATTTTTAATTTGTATTTAAAACCATTTTTTTCTTTATTTTATTTTTTTTCTTTTCTTCACTTTTACTTTGCATGCACAAACTTATAGACTCCTATCCTAAACAAAGCTTGCATTAATGCTTTTTTTTTTTCTAATAAATCCTGCAGCTAGCAATAATATTTAGTCATTTCTATAAGAAAAATGAGTATTCATAATAAATTATTTATAATTATAATAATTATTTACGATTATAATAAACTTATTTTAAGAAAAAATAATTATTTTAATCAAAAAAAAAATTAATATAAATAAATAATTTTTTTATAATGCACATCAATTAGTCTAGATCGTCAAACCTGAAGCACATGTACGGTACTCTCTTAGTTAGATACCTCGTAAGTCCATTAATGTTTATATATATATATATATATGCATTTTTAGGAGATGTTATTATTTCGTAGCTAAAAGCCTAAATCCATGCGTTTATTATATCACTACAAATGTATTTTTTACAAAAAATACTAAATGAACTTAAGAAAAAATTAATAAAAAATTATTTCTCTACATAATGTCAGTCATTGATATATATGTTAAAAACTCAAAATTTAAATTTCAAAAGAAAACTAAATAGATGAGTTTTGTAAATAAAAATATAAATAAAAACTATAATGTAACACTAGTTTTAATTAATTAAAAATTATTTAGAACGAGATATTCTTTTACAAGTGGATTCTAGGAAACTCTGCCACGTACGGATTTCATAACTGGTAAAATGTTTCTCCTCTTGTACGTATGTGCAAATTAATATCGGAGTAAACATGATCTGCCCAAAACTGATACCCAGCTATACTGTTTGTTCTTTATTATATTCGGTAGAATAATTCAAAGCGGCAGTAAATACGTTTTCCTATGACTGAATAATGAATGGTGACACCTTAGCGTGTCAGAAATCCAATTTTTAAGAAAAAAAAAATGAGGAAAAAAAAGTACAAAGGAGCTACTGTATATATACGGATCAAAGAAATAGAGCTGATGAACACTCATGATGCAGTCTGGGAAAAAAAAAGAAAGGGGTTTGGTCCTCTATCTCTGATAAATTCAGGATTGGGATTAGAGTCGGTGGGAAGAGAAGTAGTACCATTGAAGACTGTTCATCTTGATTGGAGGTTGAAAATGAGACTGTTGGGATTTGGAAAAGAAAAAGATCAAAAGCCTGGAGGGTGATAATTAATTAAATTTGAGTGATATTCTTGATCTACAGCATCGTTAATTAATTAACAAGGCCGAATGTTACACCAAAAAAAAATTATATAAAATAATTTTATAAATTGACGTAATTCAATATGAGTTGTTAAAACTATATTATAATCAAAATAATTTTGTTGTTTGACAGATTATATCAAAATACATCATTTTATGAGATTAATTCTATGTAATTATTTTATAATTAGATTATTTCTGTTAATTAATTACGTTTGTGATAACACATCTTAAAGAGTAGTACATGCTAGTGTCTTAGGTTCTGTTTGAATCTCTTTACAAGCACGATTCTTAATTTTTTTTTTTCAACTTTTTATAAATAAATTTGAATTTATCTTAACGTTCAAATATATTTAAATTTATTTTAAATAAAACTTACAAAATTTATTTTATTATCTTAATTTATTATTATTTATAAAAAATTCAACTCATTTTAATTCTACTCAACATTTGAATCTATGATTGAGTTGAAAGAAAATATACTTTCAAAACGCGTACGATATACACGTACATACACAGGGGGGGAGAGAGGGGGTTATAAATGTCAAGGGAAATTTACTGGATGGTACGCGAAGAAAATAAAATTCCTAGCAGCTAGTTGGCAGGCATATATCTTTGTGTAGGATGTTTAGGTTTGTTATCTCTTCTCCTTGACGATCTATATATATATAGACTATATATAGATCAGGAGCAAAGGAGAGGAATAGAAGAAAGAGAGTATTAGTGTGAGGAGTCGATCGATGGAAGAACATCTTAGTTCATTAGCTGTCACTCATCTCCTTCAACACACCCTACGAAGTCTGTGCATTCATGAAGATTCTCAGTGGGTTTATGCAGTCTTCTGGAGGATCCTACCCAGAAATTATCCCCCACCCAAGTAAGCGAAAACAAAGATTTTCACCAAGAAAGAACAAAATAATGACATGCATTCATACTCCCATATTAATCCATTACATTTACAGAACAATGATAGTACTCCTTATTAGTTATTCCAGTAGTCTTTCTAAATGATCGTGCTATTGCTTTTAACAACAGATGGGATGGTCAAGGAGCATATGACAGGTCAAGAGGGAACAGGAGAAACTGGTATTTACTTTTTGAGTTTCCAAGTAAAACTGGTGTATGATTAGCCTTTCGTAGTGCATATATATATGCTTTGGTATCATTGTAAATAATTGATTTACCTGTCAGGATATTGGTCTGGGAAGATGGTTTCTGCAATTTTCCTGCCTCATCAGCGGCGGAGACAAATTCAGGCGATTGTGCTGGCTCATCCGTTTATGGCAACTGTGAGTTTCGACACTACCAAGGGCTGCAGCCAGAGCTCTTTTTCAAAATGTCCCATGAGATCTACAACTATGGAGAAGGGTAAGCGACAAGTATCAATTTTCTTAATTTATTTTCTGATCATGGTCTTTTGTGATTGGAATCAATTAGCCGTATACATGTCTTAGAAAGAAGGTAATTTGATTTGGTTCCATGGAGCAGTTTGATAGGAAAAGTGGCTGCAGATCACAGTCATAAGTGGATACACAAAGAACCAAATGACCAAGAACTCAATCTCTTGTCAGCATGGCACAACTCAGCCGATTCGGTAAGCATGCTTATCCTTATAGAACGGCACAAGTGTGTGATTTCGTGTTATGGTTTCATGGTTCTTAAACATAAAATATGCATGTCTTCCCCAACTGAATATCATGTTTGTTTTATTTTCGATTTCTATAGCACCCTAGGACATGGGAAGCCCAGTTCCAGTCCGGTATAAAGGTACGAATTACATTAAAAACCTACAAGCTGTCTCCGAAAATTTTAGGTAGACCTACATACTTTCTTGGTTTGATTCAATAATCCTGCAGACCATAGCTCTGATTGCAGTTAGAGAAGGTGTTATTCAGTTAGGTGCCATCCACAAGGTCCTCTCTCTTTCTCTTTCTCTCTCTCTCTGATCTCTCTCTGACCTGTAACTGGCTTTCAGTTTTTTTAAGTTACTAAAACCAGGTCGATCCTTCAAGCTTTTTCCTTCTTTTTTTTTTTTTTTTTTGTTTTTCATTTGTCGTTCTTGGTATATTAATGAAGGTGATTGAAGACCTAAGCTACGTAGTTCTACTAAGAAAGAAATTCAGCTACATTGAAAGCATCCCGGGCGTGCTTTTACCCCATCCATCTTCCTCCGCATTCCCCTTCAAACTCGATGGATACAGCACCCCCCCAGAAACATTGCACTTCCAAGGCACTCTTGCACCCCCAACTGAATTCTATGACCAATACATGATGAACCAGCCTTTGAAAATAACGCCTTCCATGAGCAGCCTCGAAGCCCTTCTCTCAAAGCTTCCCTCAGTTGTGCCGCCCACTGCACCGCCACACTCACATGAGTTTATGTCATCTCAGAGGCCATTGGGATTTATTGGAATGGAGAAAGTGGCCAAGGAGGAGATTGATGATCAGGAAGTTTATAGGCCTCAACTAGAAGTTGGTGAGAGCAGCAGTTCCATAGCGGCGGCCTATCGTCGACAACGGAATTTCCATCAGAACCAAGATCAGAATAATGTAACAAGCAGCGGACCCAACAATAATAATATTGGATTCTAAGACTGGTACCAACTTCATGATTTTCTTACATTATTTAGGAATCTGGGGCTTCATTAATTAATTCTAACGCTTTTCAGCGAGCTATCCTTTCGGTTTAAGTATTAATGTTGTTGGGTACTACCGTCTCTAGTACTAGGCCAGGCTTTAGCCTTCAGCTTTAGAGCTCGTTATTATGTAGAGAAATCCTCTAGCTACAAAAATGATTACATATATAAAAGTAATCTCATAAATTTATGTATTTTGATGTAATTTGTCAGATTTTAAAATTATTTTTATTATGACAAATACGACTGCTTGCAAGGAGCCACATTAGTTATTGTGAAATTATTTTTATGTAATCCGTCTGGAAATGTAGCACTCCTCTATTTATTGTTAATGCACAACACTCAAGTCCAACCTAGATAGTATGATCTATAGTTCTTAAGAGTCTTCGACCATTCTTGTGAATGGGCATTAATATATATATATATACATATTTGCATCTGTTCGGTTCGCACGCGCATGCATGCATTTGTGTGTCTGTGTTTGCATGCTTAATTTGTGATGTGCACAGAGAAACAGAGGGGGATGGAGGGGTGATAGAGCTACTTAAATACTGTGTATAACAGAAGTAGCTAGTTAAACTATGAAGCACATAGATAACAAAAAACTGAAGCTGTTTTAGACTTTAGTTGGAAGAAGGGAACGTATACAAGAGACGAGTTTCTTCTTCCCTGGCCTTTTATTTTCTTCACTGACAAGGCTACCTATTATTATTGAAGCAATAAATACAAATTCCTTCCAACTGATAACCTGGGATCTATAGCATTATCTATATTTTTTTACCCCCTCCTTAGAGCACACTGGCATTCGCTAGTGCATCTTAAAAATTAAAAAAAAAATGATAAAATAATTTTCATTGGAGTAGTTAAATAGTAGAAACTCTAAATTTAAGCTATAATATTTTTAATTTATGGTTTGGATAATGAGTTGACATGAAATGAGTACTTGAGATTAATTTTAGAAGTTAAATAAAATTTTATTAAAATAATACTTATTATTATTATTATTATCATCATCTTGAGATTTAAAAAAGTTGAATTATTTATTATATTTTATATAGAAATTTAAAAGAAATATAATAATAAAATGAGTTTCGAATCCAAAGATGGCCTAAATCTATCTTCATATTTAGATATGGTTCATCTTTAAAAATGATATTTTAATCCAAAATATCAGACCAATTGCAATAATATTTTGTTCTAAAACTGATTAATATATTGATCTGCCTTTTTTTTTTAACTTCACATTTCTGGTCCTATAATCTACTCCTCATTCCAGGTGCCCAGCTTAACGCTGCAAATGATTTTGGCCTTCTCTTAATTTTGGGCACATGAATTACAGACTGCAATTAGATTGAGGAAAATTATTAATTAGAAAATAATAATTTAAGTAAAAATTAATTGATTAATTAATATATATATATATGGTTATTAGTGTAGTTGTAAAATATAAAAATAAAATAAAAATATTATTATTAAAAGTAATATTATATTATTATTTTGACTAATTCAATATAGAGTTATGGACTTCAAAGATTCTTTCTCACGTCCCACACCTTCCATGAAGATACTAATATGAGTAATGCTAGAAATAATTTTATTTAAGGGACATACAGTTTTTTAAAAGTGTAATGCTATACACCACACTACCATCCTATTTTCATCTCATTATATAAGATGTAACATATTTATTGAATGATTAAGAATCATCAATAAAAGATCAAACAATAATAATAAATGTCACACCTTGTAGTGGAATGAAAATTGAATTGTAGTTTATAGATTTTTTTTTTTTTTTTTAAAGAGTAAGATCCATCAATAAAAATTTATTTTTTCTGTGCGTAAATCTCATATTTACTCACTTACTGTTTTCAAGTACAAAACACTTACACACACTATGACTATAAATACCATTTCTCAGTTGAGAAACCTAGACATAGTAAACAAAACTCATGTTGGGGATTTAAGGCTTAAATAAAAGCATTTCAGCCAAATTTACTTATGCCGAGCAGGATGCACTTCTAGTAACTGTAATCACCAAACACATTGGGAAATGCTTTTGCTATAATTACTAGAAGAGTTTTTTTTTTTTTCTCAGCACTACAATACTCGTTGGCACGACAAACAAAATAGCATACAGCCGCATGCAAAAACCACAAGCATGAAAGTAGAAAGTGCACATCCTTTTTCAATAGTCCCACGAAGGTTCTGATTTTGTATAGAGAGAGGGAAAAAAAACTGTAAAACTTTAATTGGGAGAATAAAGCACAAAAAAAGAATTGACACTATGGTAAATCAAAGTACAAGAGCGTGCTAACATTCTGATCATACAAATGAAATGAGATGCACCTGTTAATAACTTTATGAAAACAAATATCTAATGGAATGCAGCAATTTCTGCCTCAAACTGCTCCAGAAGGCTCTCAATGCTCAGTTTTGGATGATTCGCCTTATCTGCCTCGTCTCTGACTCGTACACTCACCTGGAACCATAAGAAATCAAGGATTATTTATCTAAATATATAGCTTACATCTAATACATACACACATTCTCATTCTCTCTCTCTCTCTCTCTGTGTATATATATATATATATAGAGAGAGAGAGAGAGAAAATAATGTGAGTAACCTATGTCAGTATTGTTCATTGGGGCTACCACTTGCCACAATATTATATTATGCAATGACAGAAAAAGAAGAGCAATTCTATAAAAACCGAGAGAACCCTCATCCTGACCTTTAGTTTTACATATCTACTTTTAATGGGGAATTAAGTTAATTTTTTCACAAATATTTAATGCTTATGTTTGATGGTAATCAAACTACAGTACATGAATTGTATTATACTTCTATAAAAATGCACACATGAATAATACAACCAATTTGCAGGCGTCCAGTCCTGTGATTTGCATTTCTAAATTATTTTCCCAGTAATAAATTTTATTACAAAGCCAAGGTATAATATTATAGAGTAATGATACATGTACAATCATTTTTACAACCATTTATACAACCATATGTTAAAATGAGGGTATTTATGTAAAGTGTTGTTACTTTTATAAGTTAATTTACAAAAATACCCCTCATTTAAAACATAGTTGTAAAAAGTGTTGTATCTCTGTCATTTTTGTAATAAATATATCACAACTGCGTAGTTGTACTGCTCCAGTTCCCAGACATACAAAGGTGCTTACAATATAGAATCCAAGCAACTTTCTTTTGCTTTTCTTCTTTCTATTACTCACGTAATTAAAAATTAATATAGGATTCTTAAAAGCATCAAGATATTTTTTTCATTGAAGCTCATCCAAAATATTCATGGCAGCTTAAAAGTAGCCTATACGAAGTCTTAAATGCCTGTTTTTTTTTTCATTTAAATGCAAATTTAGGTTAAAAGTTCTTTAACAGGTCGATTTATTTTAACTTATCCAGATTGATCTGAAAAATAGATTCATAGATGCCAAATACTCAGAACGTGGACACTTCACATTCACACGTAACATGGTTCATATTTCATGTATAAAACCTGGAGAACAAAAGAGTACACAAAAATTCAAACAAGAGAGCTGGTTTCCAGCAATGCAAATGCATGCATCTATATGGTAAGTGAACTATCTATAAAGAACACTGAAACAAATAGGAATTTTACACAAGTAGTAGATAGGTAGAACCTGTCCAGTGTTGGCTTCCTCTTCCCCAACAACCAATATAAAGTTGTACTGTGCCAATTGAGCTTCTCTTACCTGAAGGAAGCTAAAAAGATTAGTAATTGAACAGATTCTCCTACAATGTCGTAACCAAAGTAGAAGAAATCCTTTTTCTAACTAGAAATGGAAATCATAACTAGAAAAGGGGGGGAGGGGTGAGATGGGCTAAAAACCACAATAAGTTCCAAAAGGGAAAGAGAGTGAAAAATGGACCAATCTTTTACACAACCCCATGAGGACCAGAATATTGATTTTGCTTGTGGCATTCCATGTATTCTTTCTAACTATACAGAACAATTCTTAGGTATGTAAAAGATCAACAAAACATGTGAGGCAGGAATTAGGAATGAACCTTTTTCTGGATCTTTCTATCAGTAGTATCAACATCGACATGATAACCAGCTCTAAATATCTGATCTTGCACCTATAACAAAGCATTGGAAAAACAGAAAAGAGCCTCAAATAATTCACAACTAGAAATGGTAATCATAACTTCAATCCAATCAAATGAAGTATCCAGTACTTCTGACAGCTAATTCCACTGTGATATGCCAGATGCACCTTAATATGCTAATAAGAATTAAATTATTCGGCAACTATAGCAACTGCTAAAAGACAAATTTCATAACAAAGGCTTAATCACTCAAGATCTCCAGCAAACAAAGACTCCAGCAACCTACTGCTTGTTTGTGTTGTGAGCCCAAATCCATGAATGTATTGCTTGACTCGGCCATAACTTTTACCTAAAAGTTTGAGCACCTCAAATTTGACACGTGATTCACTTATTAAGATCTAAATGATCAGCCTAAGATTATATCTAACACCCCAAGGGAGTCTCAAGCCACATCTGAGTCATACACCAAAAGAACTGGTCATTGGAATTAATATAAAGAGCAAAAACTTTTCCCTCCCAAGTAATGTGGGATTCACCAACTGTACTCGTTCAATACGGAGAATGACATTATAGCTTGAGCTACCAACTACCAAGCATAATATGGGCTTGTTTCCAGCCATATTTTTTTTTTTTTGATAAGTAAAAATTTTATTAATAAAAAGAGGCAAAAGCCAATTACATTCCAGCCATATATTTATACGAAATGCAAAAATAATAATAGTAATGACCTTTAGCGCATATGGCTGAGATTTCTCTGACACTGGGCAAACAATTGCTTGGCGTGGACTAAGCCAGAAGGGCCATTTCCCTTTGTAGTGCTCCAAAAGTATCGCAAACATACGCTCAACAGATCCTAGAACAGCTCTGTGTATCATAACAGGGGTCTCCCTCTTGGCTTCATCTTCTGCTGAGTAATACAACTCAAAACGAGCGGGAAGCTGGAAATCCAACTGCAAGCACAGACATCAACCTCTTAAGTGCTAATTCTGCGCTACCAAAACATAGTTAAAGACAAAATACAAATACAAATGCACGCCATAAACCTGTAATGTTGCACATTGGAATTTCCTATTCAATGCATCAGATACACTGATATCTATCTTTGGTCCATAAAATGCACCATCTCCTTCATTTATCTGTATAACATAAGCATTGAGAGAACAGGGATGATACATTCACTACTGCTAAAAACAAAGACAGATTGAACTATAAGCATATAATCCCTTTTCACCTAATCGGTTGGGTTCAAGCCATCTGATTGATAGGGGACCCTCTGAAATAATTATATAATTATTAGAGTTCTGACGGTTGAGGTATCGTATTTTTGAATTCATTAAAATGCTGGTAGGAATGTTAAAAACATAAAATGGATCAGTATTTTCGTAACATACAGGACCTAAAAGTTGGGGCTTAAAATTAGTTTTATTTTATTATTATTATTTTGAGTAGTGTTATTTTATATATCTGTTTAAAATAGTAATTGTTTTGATCGGGATTCTTTCACCCTCCTTGCCCAAGCCTCTCACTGTTTATTTCCTTGTAGCCAAATTCAAACTTCAAACCCTAGCCTAAATCTTCTTTCTGATTCTCGTTACTCCTCGCTCACATCAACGAGATCCACGGCCAGGACCAGGACCCTTTCTCAGAAAAATCAAAACTTCCCTTCCTCCACAGCACCAACATAGCCTTCCTCTCAGCAACCAAACAGCCACCTCACCGGAACCCACCACAGTGCACGCCAACGGTAAGCCCTCTTCTTTTTCCCTGTCGTTTTCCCTCTCCCACTCTATTGGCAGCGACTCATCAGCATGTGTTTTTGTGTTGCCATCCAAGTTTTGTCGAACCCACACCTTTCCGTTAAGCCCACACAACTCTCTCTCTCTCTCTCTCTATATATATATATATATATGTTGCACCACCATGTTTAGAGGGAGCCTCCAGCTGCTCCACTGTGAACCTCGACCAGCCACCCTAGACCCACAATCCCAGTGATTCTCCTCCCTCTTTTGGTCACGAGCTACAGCATGAGATTGTGAAAGCAATGCTAGGAGGTAAGTAGCACGATCATAATTACGTGTGCTATAATTATTCTGAGTGTGCATGAAAAATGTGATGGTTACCTACGGTACGCTACAAGCCAAGTCAAGGTTAGACCCCTTTTCAGGAACCTCGAGGAATTATGATGATATGCTTGTGATGCTATACTGGTATTGATCATTAGATGGACGAGATGTTATGAAAATCACATGCATGCCATATAATGTTCACATGGTATTTAAATCATAAATGCCATGTAATGTTCATGTAGTAAGATCATGTACGCCATCTAATGCTCATGTAGTACTTGGAGTATGTATGACATGGAATGTTCATGAAATGTTTAGATCATATTATGCAATGCCCATGTTATGCTATGCGGTATAAGACTTGCGTCAATATTCCATGGATAATATTATGCCACATACAAGAGTATGCCATGCTATGAAAAGTTCATGAAATCCAACAATTTTTTTTTTTTTTAAGTAAGAATCTTTATTGAATAGAATGAAACTAGGCAATGCCCAAGTACACAGGAAGTATACAAAATAAGACACCTAATTAGATTATGGTAAGATGGAAAGAAGATAAAAACTCATGAACATTTTCATCATTCAATACAATAGCAAAAAACCACCGTAAAAGAGAGAATACAAATAAATTTCAAATTTCCCCCATTGCAGCTCCTTGTTGTTAAATCCAACAAGTTCTCATGCATTATGAAAGTTAGTAAGAAAACAAATGAATGGCAAGTAGATTTAAAAAATAGGTCTTATGTTATGGATAGCCATGCAAGCCACGGACCATGCGTGCTCCACTACATGAAAGATATGATATTTTGAGGTGACACGGATCCAAGCATGTTTCACTACATGTTATGACACGTTAGATGGTGGCATGGACTCAAACTTGATTTACCATATGTTAAGTGATAATAAAGACTTACAAAAAAAAAAAAATAAATAAGCAAAACTCAAGCATGTTCACTATAGGTTATGACACGTTAGACAGTGTCACGAACTCAAGCGTGGTTCATCATATGTTAAGTGATAACACGGAGCCAAGCGTGTATCACTACATGATATGATACGTTACTGAATGCCACAGACCCAAGAGTTGTTCATCCTATGTCACGATAAGTATATACGGTCAACGATAATTTGACCAATTCACACATGGAATGATGACTGCTAATAAGTTAAGATAAGATGAACAAATCATGTATGATTGTTAGGAAATACATGGAGTCAGTCATTCATGCATTCAATGACATGTATTGCCATGATTATGTATGATTCTGCTCGTATTACTATGAATAATATATATGTTATGTGAATGTGTGACGATATATGTAAGTTTTATAAATCAAGCCTAATGCTAAGCTAAGTTTATTTTATGATGTGCTATTACTGAGTTGATGGCTCATTTGTTTTCTGTCTTAACGTTTTAATGTCACAGATGTTGATTGTGAGGACGCAAAGCTGGAGAGCTAGGAGTAGATTTAGTCTATGCTTATAATATTTGAATAAGTGGTCACATATAGGACCAGTTTATGCCTTAACATTATGTTTTCAGCTTCATGTTAATAAATGAGGTATTTTCGTGACTTTGAATCTCTTTACTGGGCATTATGTTATGAATGCTAGTAATATTCCTGGAAGGGGTGTTACAATTTGTCAGCTACATTTTCCATGACTTAAGATTGACTTCAGCATGATCAAAGTTTCAAAGCCAGTTTGGGCCAAGCTCAAAGCACAACAGGAGCAGAAGCACACCTGGCTCAAGCTTAGGAGCAGTTGGAAGTGTAAGAGGGACAATGTTACCTGCCAGGGCTTTCCAGACTCATCCAATGCTTCTGCAAGTGCAGCTTCTGCTCTCTCCCATGTAGCCAAGTCTCCCAAGTACTTCTCAGGCCTCTACAATATTGGTACCAACAGATAATATTGGGCCACATGTTATAAAAATACATTCCACTATATACTCCCATGCACACCGAGAGGAAAAGGGTGTGTTTGGGGAGAGTGTATATTCAACAGAAACAGACGACAGCTAAAAGAAAAGGCATCATAAAGAACTAGAAACAAAGAAGAGCTATATTACACAAAATGAACTGTGCATATGCAACTTTGAGATCAAGGTCTTGAAATGACCAACTAAAACAAAAGTGGGAAATTGCAGGCATAGAAAAATTCAAAAGGACATAAAGAGGAGATATTCAACAAAAAAGTTCAATAGTAATGGTGCTCCTCCACAGAAATGCGAGGACCCTTGATACACAATTGACATCTAATTTCCCTGAGTAAATTCTTTTGGATAGGTAAAGAGAAATTTCATTTAAGTTTCCCTGTAAATTCATCATAAGTAAACAACATATGTCCTAAAGAAGCCATTGAATTTGTTCCCATAGCGAGAAGAAATTTGCGATTACACAAGACGGAATACTCTGCCTTATGTTTTAAATTTTAGTTGATTTACAAGTCCACAAAAGTAATTTCGATTATACAAATCATTGTTTTTTTTTTATAAGTAAAAAGATCATATTGATAGAAGAAAATTAATATTCTTCAGCAAAATAATAATACTGTTCCCACCAGGGACATAATTTTTATGACAAAACTCATAAACAAGAAACTCCAACTGGGACTTTGAAAGCCACCACAAAATTTATTTGAAGTCTTGTAGCTTTAAATAAAAAGTACTACTGTGTTTCAAACTGAACTAATAAGACAAGAAGCCTAATCAAGAAGGAAAACCATCAGCAGCATATTAAACTCAAGTTAGAAACATTGTCAATCAACAGGTACAAAATTTTAGCACAAATGAGCAAATAGCATACCGTGGACAGCTTCAAGTCAAAAGTGAACCCAAAAACATCATAGACATGTTTGATGAAGTCTAAGACACCACGTACTTCTTCTTTTATCTGTCAAATAAACTACATTAAAACAACAGGCATGGGAAGCAAAAAGAGATTAACAGTTCTAACAGTTCTATCATGAGTCAATTATTCTACTCACCTGGGACTCCCGGCAGAAGATATGAGCATCATCCTGTACCAAGATTTTAATTTAGTCTAAGTTAACTTTTCCCAATCACCTCAGAAACGATTAAAAATATACAAATGTCCACCTGAATGATTGAGTACATTGGACCAAGGCACTTCAAGCCCATAGTAAAATGTTTGTGTGTGTGTGTGTGTGTGTGAGTGAGTAAGTGAGTGAATTCTATGATTAGTGTGGGAACCTAATTAACAAAAATAAAACAAGAAAGGGAGAAAAATTCAACCAGCCAGATGCATTTTATCACAAAAAAAAAAAATAGAAAAACAAAGTTCATTAACAACCACAAGCTAAAATGGTACCTGCTGAAATCTCCTGACACGAGTTAATCCAGTAAGCGCGCCACTGGCCTCATTCCGGTGCAAAACCCCAAAATCAGCCAGTCGAAGTGGAAGTTCTGTAAAACAAATTATAAACAATCAGGACAGTGAAGGTGCAACTAAGTGGCATAAAGGTAACTGGCTAATAATGGGATTAGGAATAGAAGAAAATAGGATGATATGCTCATCAAATCATACATTAGGTTTTTGGTTAAAAACGCTTTTTTATTAGTAAGTCACAAGGCTCTAGCCACCTCACTATGAAGCAAATTCATGGTCCATATGTCTATATATTCACAAGGCTCTAGCCACCTCACTATGAAGCAACAAATGGACATAGTGTCACCACGCAAATTCATCCCCATAAAACATCTTCTCCTTATATTGTCCGTAGTCAGAATCTTCCCTTGGGTGCCTTATGCTAATGGATTGGTGCAGCATGTGCAAAAAGAGTGGCAAACTTATCAAGCATTTGTTGCTTCATTGTGTTGACTAGGGCCTTGTGACCTTCTATTTTTACCCAGCAGGTGGAGTTGTGTATCAGAAAAATAGTAATACAACATTAGTCATCTAAATCATATAACTTCTGCCTCGTATGGCGGACCCTTAAAGCTACAAGTCATATGTAATATGTACTTAAACAAATTAAAAAGAACAGAAGGGGCACAGACTGAGGGGGAGAAGGAAAGGGCCAGCTGTAATGCAACAAGCATGAACCAGAATTAAAATCAGCTTTACTGAGGGCACTTTCATGATTTGGTAGTATTTTTAATAAGTATATTTACAATTCAGTAGTTATGATACAGAAATCTCGTTAGCAACCAAACTTTTACTTCCAAACATATGCAAGCAACTTCAAGTCTATACCAAAACAAAAGGATCATATATTTATAGTTTGAGTAGCTTCAATTTAAGGCAACCTGTGCCTAAAATGAGTCCTCCATAACAAAAATCACCATGCATTCAAACAAATACATCACATAACTAATTGTGTCATTTATCATTTATAGAGCAATCAGTGATATTCAATTAAGTGATGTAGTCATACATGATCTGTCTACAACTCAAATCAAAATGAGAAATAACTCCCTGTACTATGACATGAGTTATTTAGAAAGAGAATCCTTATTAAAAGATTTTTTGTTTTTGATAAGTAAAATTGTATTATAAATCAGAAAGATGGCAAAGCCAATTACAAAGAGTGAATGGCCTATCAAAATGGCACATTCCTCGTGGCCTATCACCACGAGGTGTCTGTCCAGTTGTTTTTTAGATTTTAAAAGAAAATTAAAATCTGAAAACAACTGGACAGACACCTCATGGTGATTTATTTTATATTTAAAATTTAATTTTTTTAAAAGATTCTTTTGATTTATTATTTTAAAAAGATATTTTTATTTGATTTTAAAAAAAAAAAATTAAAGATTTTTTTATTTTATTGTCGTCAGGTGTCTAGAACAGTGTCACAACTGATCTCGGGTGCACATGCCCTTGCCAAGGAGTTTTCTGCAACTGTACCTAAATCCCCAAATACGATGGCCCCTAGAGATTGTACCCAAAGGGATTTGAACCTTAAACTTGGGGAGCATACGCCCAATCTCGAACTTTTTACCACTTGAGCCAACCCCAAGGGGTTTGAAGTACATTAACAATTAACAAGAGATTCTCTTTTAAGTAATTCATACCGCAGGAATTATTTCTTAAGAGAACCGTACAGGGTCATAAACCTAAGTACCCCATCACACAGGAGTGTTTGACCAAAATTTACAATAACATATGTGCCATAAACTGGAGAAAATGACCTTACCTCTATATGAGCGAACTCTATGTTGAAACATCAAACAGTGCCCTGGGCAATTCATTGGTTTCAATCCAAATTCTTGTTTTTCTACCTGCAAGAGATACAAGATATCATCGTATCAAAGAATGTGGATATTATAGTATCCTTCATCCACCAAGCAACATGTGAGCACGTGCTAAACATGAAAAAAAAAATGGTGGACATGCTTCATGTGTCTCACAAAACACAACTACAACAAAAACATAGCTTTATATTTTTATTATCACTTTGTAAACAAGTCAGTTTCTTCCAATGCCATCACATACAACTACATTCCAAAATAACACTTCCAGTTCTCGACAAGAATATATCTATAGGCTATTGCAAATACTTCAAAAGACTGCCTGAGTAGTAGTACAACCCCCAGATGGCAGCCATACATGTTTACAACCAAAATTGCTATATGCCAATCCCCCCTTGGGAAAAGACCCCACACACAACAATGAATTATTACAGAAGCCTTTAATTATCAAACTTTTATTTTTTACCCATTACTTTTTGCTCCCCTATTCTTGATGCTCCAAGTTTTCTCTATAATGAGCAGAGATATGAAGGATTTTTAACAATAAAAACTCATAGCTGTACAGCATATACAAACTACACCTCAAATACAAACATATTCTCCTTGTAATTTGCAGCATGACCAGATGTTTCCCAAAGTTGCATATTGTACATATTTGGTGACAGAACCTGCCAAAGTCAAGTGAGTTAGGGGTATATTTACAGCTCTTAAATATCATGACAACACAACACCTTAATCATTGACTATCAACCTCTTGGTATCCTCTCTCCCTATATTGACTGCGAATAAAATCCATTAATTTGTTATATATCCGAGCCCCATGAGGGAGGAAGAACCAACTTCCCGGGCTGACATATACAAAATATAATAAAATATCATCAGTGGTCATGATCATAAAAAGCAAAACAAAGTATACTAAGCCAAACCCTACCTGAGTGGATGACAAAAGAAAAGCTCTTGTTTTGTACCCACTAATCTATGGTCATATTTCTTTGCTTCTTCCAGCTGCTTGATATATTCCTGCAAAAAAGATTAATGTTGAGAAGACAGAGTTTCATCATCCAGAACAATAATCATATCCATATCGCACCAATGCCACTTCTCCCAACAAGATACAGCAACTTGTCCTCCATATATTAATTCCCCGAATAAGGCTTTTGGGGTTATTCTCCATGATCACACGGATTCATATAATGACTTAATGCATCACAGCTCCTTTACAGAATGCTGCAGCAAGCAAGGTGTATTGCCTGATGCCTGATGTTGATTAAAGTGCTTGCAACAAGCAAGGTGTATCGCAAGTGAGCAGACCACCTGAAGATCCACCGTTGGCGTCATCTGTATATTGTGCCGGGGATCCAACACTTGGCAGTGAGGGGATGTCAGAGCCATTTATGGCTCCACTGCCTTCGAAGCCTTGACCATCGACTTCACCATAGTGCCGTCAAAGCTGTCGGAGCATTCTCCATAAGGTACTTACAATCCACTAGTGGATGTACATGTACATATGCTTATCTGAATACACTTGGGGGCCACAAATTTTGAAGGCAATATCATTACACATAATCCTATCTTTAAGGTAAGTGGACTGATGTTTATCAACAACCCCCCCCCCTCTCTCTCTCTCTGAATAGAGACATTCACACTACATACAAAATGTTAGACAACAAAACTACCAATATCATTTCTAATAATACCTTCAAGGTTGATAACAGGAATGTCTTAAGTTTTTCCACTAATCAAACATCATAAAATTCCCAATTGAACAAAAGGAAAAGATAAAACATATTCAGCAGTCAAGTCGAAGCATATACACGAGTTCCAGGGAAATGGGAGAAAAGCAGAGAGCATTTAAAGGGGCTGAAAATATAAATGCACCTGAAGCCGTTTTTTATCAGGATAAGATATTCCATAAACTCTTTGTAAACTCTCACGCTCTTTATTCCCCCTCCAGTAAGCTGATGAAGCCTGAGATTAAAAAATTTATGTTAAGTACATTTGAAAATTAATGAAAGCACATCTCACTAAGCGAAGTGCTAACAAATTATTCTCTTAGTTTGATAAGTGCAAAACACTAACAAATCACGAAACATGTCACCTTCAAGCAAGCAATTGCTTTGACAAAGGATGTGTTTGGTATATGCGGTCCACGACACAAATCAACCAGGGGGCCACATCTGTACACTGTAATTGTCTTGTCTGCAGGCAAGTCATTTATGATTTCGATCTGATTACAATATTTGGAAAAACAATGTATGTCAGAATGTAGAACTATGAAATGAAAATGGGAAATTAATGAAGAATTACACAATTATTTTAGTCAAAATAAGAAAGATTTACATGCCTTGAAATGATTGTCAGAAAACATCTGAAGTGCCTCATCCTTTGATACTTCAATGCGCTCAAAAGGCTGTTTCTCCTGAAAATCAAAAAGAAAACATGCTTTACTACAACAATGAGCATCCCTCTCACTGTGAGAGAGAAAGAGAGAGTTCCCAGCTTTTTTTAAGAGGTCTACTACTCATCAACGATGGAAAAGTATGCCCAAGTCAAGAGGCAACCGAAAATGAAGTAAACAAAACAAAGTCAGATTATAGTTTTAAAAGTTTTTCAGCATTTTTTTCCTGCATTTCTAATGTAGTTTTTTTGTGATATATAATAAAACTATATAAAAATCTATTAATGAACCCAAATTAAGAACATCTCATCATTAGGACCAAACGTCTTGGCTATGCATATGCCGCTGACCACACTTCATCTCCATCCAACTCAAAGTTGAGGGATTCATGGCTACCCAAAGTCAATTCTTGGACTTCTCTCTACCATGTGATCATTTTATACCCTTTACCTTTACTGACTTTCTTCATTTATACTGGTAATAGAATAAACAAAAGTATTTTCGTCTAACAAGAGTAGGAGCAACAGTTTATGTTAATCTCGACAACAGAACCAAAAGAACGATAAACAACACATACATTGTCACAGAGAGAGAGAGAGAGAGCAAGCAATACCGCAACAGCCTTCATTGCCCCTGATTCAATTTGCTTGAAGTGATCATCATTCAAGCCCAAATCACCATAAAATGCATCATAATAAAAACCCTGTAATATCATTCACACCATTACATGAGGAAATAGAAATAATTTGTAGATCATATTTTTAACATAGTTACACCACCAAACAAAAAGGTCAAACCCATTCAATCGTTTTCAATGCTAGACGTTCGATATGGCAAAATAATAAATACTATATCATAATAGAACCAAATTTGAGTAATAAAAGTGCTTGTGGTAGAGTTATGCTAGCAGTACCAACGACCAAATTGCAAAAGAAAACATGTTAATTTTACAACGGTATCGGCACGTTACCTCTCCTCTTGTGGTACAGGGTCCAATGCACAGCTTGCAACCGTACACCTGCTCGACCGACTGCACCACCGTAACAAAAAATTTAACTCTCCATCGAGCCAAATATTAGAACTTTTCTTTGTTTCCCCAAGAATCTAGAATTAGTTCAAATGCACGAGAAAATATGGAAATGCCGGTACCTCGCCGAGAATGTGCGCGCTGGAATGCCAGAATGTGTCACGGCCTTCGTCGCTACCGAAAGTGAATAACTTGAGCTCACAGTCGTCCTCCAAGGGCCTCGTCATGTCCCAGAGAACCCCATTCACCTGCGAAATCAACGCGTTCGCAGCCAGACTCTTTGAAATCTCTTTCGCCACATCCATTGGCGACGTCACCCACTTCTTCCCCTCCTTCACAGTCCCATCCGGCAACGTAATCCTAAATGAAAAAGTAATTAAAAAAGAAGAAAAAGAAGAAGAAGCAAAATAAAAAGAAATCAATGAATGCATAAGTTAGTGGCTGAGAGAGGGTTGTGGATTCATTGTTTCCTACTTGATGGGATCGGCGGGGAGGGACTCTCGCTGAGCGAGTTGCCGGGATTGGATGGACTGGAAGAGCTGGATGCGTTTGGGGATGACCGTAGCAAGGTACGCTTCGTCCTTGGGGTGATTGGATGCCATGGAGGCGATTGGTGGTGGGGTCGAAGAGAAATGGCGGGGAAGAGAGTGTGTGTAAGGAAAAGGCGAAGGAGTGTAGGAGGAGGAGAAGCGGCGGAATTGGAAGGAGAGGGCAGCCCTGAGTCTAGTGCATAGCATACGGGAAGGGTGTTGGGGTTTTTTTATTTTTTATTTTTCAACTTCCGTGTTATTGTTATAGGGAGGGTTTTAGGCGGCGAGATTCCCATTGGGTAGGGGTTCTGCTTTTGTGTGGCGTTGGCACCAAGCTAAATGCTATTTGCCAGCGGAGTTTGACGGTTTGATTTTTTTGTTTTATTTTTATAATAAGACATCCTTCCATTCAAATAAATTAAGAGTATTATAAGAACACTCTAATTGAATTAGGCCTTTGTATTTATAAAATTTGTCTAATTTTATATTATTTTATATTTAGCTTACATCATTTTATAATTAACTATTCTTATTCTCACATTGAGTTATCTATTTTTTAGCTAAAATAATAATAAAATATTAGATTGCATGTGGTGTATATATATATATATATTTCTTAATTATTGATTGAACCACATTTTTATAGGAATTGACTATTTTTTGAGATCCTATTATAGTATTGATTTAAGTATCCAAATATTCATTTATAGACACTTTTTATTTCTACAAAATAACTAATTAATGCTATATATAAATAGTAGAATTTTTTTTTTCCTTAAAATCCATTGAAAGAAATGATTTACAAGAGTATGAAATATGCCGTCCATATTTCAAGTACTACAATAACAGGAGAGAGGGAAAAGTTAGAGAGAAAAACAATTTTTTATTATTTTACAAGTGCTACGATAACTTTTAAAGTTAGAAATGGGAATTGATTTTACCATAACTTATTTGCATTTTATTTGCATTTGCCAAATCTAATATCGAGAATTATTAGGTTCAAATATGCAAACACTCCAATGAGAGTGCTCGTTCTAAGAGCACCGATATCGGATTAACCAAATGTTATTGCTCTTTATATTTTAAAGAAAATAAGGAAAAATGATCTCATATTGAATTAGTCAAATACTTTTCATTTGAATTTTAAGCTACAATAATTCTATAGAGAATGTGATGATTACTCCAATGTAAACTTCAAACTTTAAGTGATTAGCTAAAAAATAAAAAGTTACTTATTCTTCAAATTTTGAAAATTAGAATGAACAATGCAATGCTAATGCTCTAAACATAAGAGTTATCTATCCAAACAACATTGGAAATAAAACTAGGAATAGAATCCATTCAAAGTTGTACTTCATCAAATTGTCATGCTTGTCGAGCCAACTGATGTGCAACTCTATTGCCATGTCACATTAATAGTTGGACTTTTGAGAATGGAAAAAGATGTAGTAGCTTTTTCATCTCTTCAATCAGGTTGACCAATTTAGATAGACGAGAAATTCTGGATTGGACCACTTCCACTATAGAGAGATTATCACTTTCTAGGATGATATTTGGGAGGCCCATGTGAACAGCAAATTGGAGTCCTCTAAGGCTCTATTTGGTTGTCAAAATATACTCAATACACTATATTTTAAACTCATTTCTTCATCCAAACACTCCAATAAACTCATCTCATTTCGAATTTAACAGCATTTTATACTGTACTTGATGTGACTTGAGCTTCCTTTTTTATATAAAAATTAGATGTCTAAACTGTTAGGATACTGTTCACAGAAATAAAAGTTGAGTACTCTTTCTCTCTCTCTCTCTCTCTCTCTCTCCATGGTTTCTGTTCACTTGCTTTTCGTTACTCTTCACACCTCTCTCTTCATTATTTTCATTCATTTACCTTTCGTTATTATCCGTTACATTTTCACGATTTTGTTTTTCACATTTTTTCCTTGTAAGCACATGGAGGAGATAAAAGCTACACATGAACAATGGTGGGCCCCAAGGACTTGATGATACATATAAATTTATCCAAACTCATTTAAACATCCCAACACATTTTAAACTCATCTAAGTGGTCCACAAAATTTACTCAACCATATCAACTCACTACTATTCATGCAGAACATAGCTCAACTTAGCCCATCTTGACATCCAAATGCAACTCAAGCATTGCTACTAGTTCAATTGTTTCTAGGTCTACCACTTCAAATTCTACTTTGCTGGCAGCTAGGATGACTTTGCCTTGATCATAATGAACAACAGCTCTAATCCCTACTTGTTTTAGGTCAAAAAACATGGCTCCATCCACACAATGGGAGGAGGTTGCCATGTACATTGTTTGATGAAGTTTTAGACTAGAATGTTGTGAGGCATTTGTTGAAGACTCCACTGAGAAAAGGCTTGCTGAACCACTTGCCTTGGTTGTATTTTAACATTATCAAACAACAACTTGTTTCTACCGAACTAGAACCCCTAGGCCATGAGGAAAAACCAAGAGAACAATGCAAGATCACCTTTGTTGAGAATTGGATGCACCACCTACAAAACAGTCCGAGATGATTGAAATTCCCGTAAAATAGGTATATGTAGAAGCCAAGTGTCTCAGATAAGTGGGCATAAGAAAAGGGCATGAACAAGATCTTCAATTGGAGGCTAGTGGAAATTACACCTGACATTAATAGCCACTTTCCATGTTCGTAAATTATGTTTGGTGAGAAGCCCCTTTCTACAAAATCATCATACAAACACCTTAACTTTATTAGGCACTTTCATCTTCCATAGACATTTCCATAATCTATTATTATCCTGACTAGATGAAGTATCTGCTAACCCTTGTTGAGTAATAGCATTAACCTATAAGCACTCTTAATTGAGTATCTTCCATGCCTTTCATGTCTCCAAATTAGATTATCAAAGTGGTTGTTAGGTCTGAGTATAATTTTGAAGATATCTACTATAACTATTGGATTGAAGAAAGCTCTAATCCTAGATGAATTCCACCATCCCAATTATGGATCAATAAGAGAAGAAACCCTCAAAGAATTCCCACCTTCAGAATTAGCATGCATTTTTACTCTCAAAACATTGTGTCCAGGAATCCATGTATCATTCCAAAGAGTTACTTGCTCTCCATTACCAATATGCCATTGACAACCTTTCATCAAAAGCCTACTGGCCGGAAATGCCTTTCCAAGCAAAATATCAAATTTGACCCAATTTAGCCTCAAATAAAGAGCAACTTGGAAAATATTTTGACTTATAAACTTTGGATAGAAAATTGTTCTCATAAGTTAATATCCTCCATGCTTGTTTGGCAACTAAGGCAAGATTTAAAATGCAAGTTTTTGAAGCCAAGACCTCCTTAAAATTTAGAGGCTCACACATGCTTCCTTTTATCTAATAAATATTTTTTTGTGCATCCTTTTGTCTTCACCAAAAATTGGCCATCATTTTTTCTATATCTTTACATAAATCAATAGGCAATATAAAGCAACTCATGGCATAAGAGAGAATAGACAAACCTACAGCCTTCAATAAGGTCTCCTTAACCCTCTGAGATAGCAATTTTTCCTTTCAATATTGTAGTTTTTTCCAAACCTTCCCCCTTATGTCACTAAAAGCTACCTTCTTATTCTTACCAAGCATAGGGGGTAATCCCAAATACCTCTCATACTACAGGACTTGAGCCCCTTCCCACAAACCACAAAGACATAAGTTCTTACCTAAAAGGACCACTCACACTAGCATTGAAAATCATAGAAGTCTTATCTATAATAATCTTTTGACTAGAAAGCAGCTCATATTCTCTAAGTAGAGATTTTATGTGCTTGTGTGTCAACTTGGCAAAAAATAACTGAGTCATTCACAAAGAGCATATGATTCAGTTTGGGTGCACCCTATACAATATATGTAATGCCTCCCACTATAATCTGGCTTTCAACTTTCTGCAAAAGGTAAATTAACCTTTCAATACATAATAGGAATTAGGCAGGGTGACCCTTTGATAGGGAGACAAAAGGTCTCCCTGCCTAATTCCTCTAGTTGGAAGCAAAGGATCAGAAAGGGTCTAATTAATTAAAACAGAGTGAAAAACTGAATTAACATAGCTCTTAGAGATACCAACTTTCTATCAAAGCCCAACTTAAGCATAATACCCTCCAAAGAAATCTTATTCAACTCTATCATAAGGTTTTGAATAATGCTACGATGGTTCTTTTTTTGAATAGTGCTTTTAAGGATTTTTTTTTCTTTTAAATAATGTTGCATATACTCATAATTTTAATTTGTAGATTTATTTTATTATTATTTTTTAATTCAGATTTTAAATTTTAAATTTCATAATTTTTAATATATGAATAATTAATATGCAAAAAAATAAGTTTTTTTTTTTTTATGAATTTTTCTTAAATATATTTAGCGTTTTATTTTTTATTTTTAATTACTCTTTGGGTGGTGCTACAACCACCTGACTAAAATTTGGATCCCGTGTAAATTTCTTTTGCTTTTTCAAATATTTCTAAACTACGTTTAATTATTTAAAAATAATAATAAAATTTACAATATCAATTAAACTTTTTATTTAATCACTAAATAAAATAAATAAATAAATAATAATATCAGAAAAATGCTCAGGATGGATTATCAGAATCCCAAACAATTCTATTAATTGCTTTCCTTTGACTTTAGACCAAGGCCATTGGCAATGATTTTATAAGAGTCATGTTATACAATCTTTTCAATTTCTACATATAATATTTTTTTTTTAATTTCTTTAATTTTTTTAATTATTTTTTATTTTTCTAATTTATTTTTTTAATCTAATTGAATTCTTCTATTTATTATCCAGATATCAAATATCTAATAAAATAATAACAATAATTAAAAAAATATAGTGTATAGAAGTGATGTGAATAATAGAAAATTGAGTAACTTTTTTCATACTATAATTAGCTTTTTTATTTAAAAAATCAGATCATATAACATCAACCACCAAGCACCAACAATAAGCCCCTTGGTGGAGTATTTCGTCCATCTCATTTGGATGAATTGTAATGGCTTTTGTTCGTCAAATACGACTTTGGTATCAAATCTCTCTCTCTCTCTCTCTTTCTTGGCAAATTAAGTTAGATGATCAGGTAGTCGTTTGGTTACACATATCAAATAAAAAAAAATTTGTAAATGGTAGTAAGATATTTTATAAATAATAGTAAATTAGATTGAGTTAAAATTTTTATGGGAGTTTTTAAAAAAAAATTGAAAAAGAATATAAAGTTAAAAAATGGCTAAACTTTTTTTTTTTTAAATTATTTTTGTTTTGATATTTAAAAAATTTGAATTATTTTTCTTTTGTATTTTTATTGAAAATTTAATAAAGTCCTAATGATTAAATAAACAAGTTAAATATTTGAAATTTTGAAATTAAAAGATATATGTATTTGAATAATATTCAAATGTTGCGATAGAATCAGATTTTTGAAAAGTTTATAAAACCAAACAGCCCTAAAAATATAAATTAATGTTCCAAAGCAAACATTAATGTGCAGAACATAAAAACAAATTGTAACCATACTTGAGGAATGTTACACAAATAAGAAATAGAATATACGATTGTGATCATGTGATGCTATACTCAGTTATTGAAAAAATTATTGTTATGAAAGCAGTTTCGTGCCAAGAGCTTAATGGCATGATGGCATACAGTCCGGTTCTTTGAATGAAAAATCAGGTTCGAAACCCTCCACCCCATTGTATATATATATAATATAAACAGTTTCGTCAGCTAAGGCATAATTCATCAACATTAAGGTCTCCACTTCAACGATTCATAATTAGTTCCTTTCTTGACAATCTAATTTTCTCCCACATTATTAGATAATGAAGCATGCAAAAGGAATACAATTAGACCACAATCTGCACTAGTCAAAATGCGAAGTTAGATATCTAAAGATGAAAATCTCTAGAAAAAGAATATAAAAAAAAAATTAAAACATTAATCACAACATGGATTGAAAGCCAACCAAGGTTTACATATATAGAAGTAGATAATGTGATGGACATTACTGCTGATTGATTTGAGGCAATCACCCTCCCACAACGAGAACAATAATTATAGAGAGAGATCGAAATGAATCAATTCTGGAAGATACTTCGTTCATTTCTTCCCTCTCTATTTATACTTCTTTTGATCATTACAATATGACCTCGTTTTATCTATTTATAGTTTCAGTATGGTAAACGATGACACTTTGCTTTATTAAAAGTTTCACTTGACTCAAAACGACACCAATATTCTATTAATTCTAAACAACATCATAAGCTACACACATATGACAACTAAATGTTATATTACAACAGCTACTTCCTCTTTGCTGTTTCTTCCAATTCTTCCTGTATGGTCTTCTTCTTCCTTGTTAATCCCTTCAATAGATCCCCGACATGTCCCTCTGATTCAAAGCACATTGTCCACAAAGTGAGCATATTTTTGCCTAAGCTGCCAGTAAAGCTCTCATGTTGCATCCTCCATTCCAATCCCATACCACCGCACTAGGACGTCAACCAAAGCTTTGGTGTTTACATTTCTACTGTAACACCCGGTTCCAGCGTCACCTTTTTTTATAAAATGTTTTCTTTAATTAATTTTGTTTTAAGTAAAAGACCCATTTCCGATATTCAAAAAATTGTTTTTAAAAATTGACTATGGTGCAAAATTGATGTTTTTGTAAATTGATGTTCCCGGCCACAACCTCATTTGTTCGCTACTTTCACATATATGTAAGCTCATTATTATTTTTTCATTAGAGTTTCTCAGCTGCGGCTATATCTATCACTATTTTAATCAAATAACCATATATCTTTTAACCAAAATTTTCTCTCCATTTAAATATATCTTCCCCACGACTTTTGCAGTTCACCATTTTAGATCTCGCAAAATCTTGCTCACAAAACTTTGAATACTCACGTCTCGCACCATCACGTCTTTGCACCTTTCACGTCTCCGTATGTTTAGGGCTTCACATTCATTTTTGGTTACGTCACGTTATACGTCACTTACCTTTCTTATATCTCTAGGGTTAATATCCTTATATACAGACTTAATCTCTCCTCCACAAGCCGCCCAGCCCTTCAAATATCTCGACACATCGCTGGAAACCACACAGGAAAATCTCACCGCGAACCACCATGACATGCCCTCAACACCCCTGTTTTTGCAACTTAAAACCAGAGTAAGCCTTGCTCATGTTTCCCCACCGTAGGTCTCCCTTTAGGTGTTGCACCCATATGCCGCCTCCATGAACCACCGGCATAGTCAAGCCCCACCGTGTACCTCGCTGTCTCCTAGCAGAAATTGCACCGAAACCGTAGCCCTGTTTTTATGTATCAAAGCAGAGCAATATCCGAGAGGTCCAACACTCAACTGAAACCACTCAACCGTGAGCCACTTAGCCGGAAACCGCTCAAGAGGTCACAGAAAATGCCAGAAGTTCCAACCAAGCTGCCATATTTTCACCCCACGGTAAGCCCAACCATGCACTCACATTGGAATCACTAAAGAATTACATATCTCCTCAACGGAAGAACCCTTGGCCCACGCTCCACCATAACACCACTGGGAACCAAAATCTTGCCCCTGTTTTACTCATTGAAAACAGAGCAGCAAAACCTCCCCCTCACGTCTCAGTTCAGTCTCGTGACGCATCGGTGAAGCTAACGACGTTGCTCTCCACCTCGTCTCTTCTTCCACTTAAACCGTCGCTTGTGCCACCCCTCTCGGTTACTCCTTGTCAACCTATTTTTCATGCTCTCTCCCACCCTCGGAACTGCACTGTCTGCTACAGAGGAGGCTGCCGTGATTGTTGCCAGCTCAACCGCCTGCTCCGTCACATGCACCCCACTCTCCCTCGCCACCTTAACGCCGCTTCATAACTGCTCTTACGGTGAGCCCCCATTGCACAAACCCATTTCGGTTCTGCTTTCAACTGCATGCCTTTTAACCTGTAATAATAATAAATAAATAAATAAAATGTCCTTAACGTTTTTATTGTATTTTAAATCTATTGCAGATACCATATTTTGTTTTAAACTTACGAATTTATAAATTTTTAATAGGCTGATTTCGTATGAGTTTATTTAAATTTCTTCTTGATTTGGAATGTTCAGTGTTAAATGAGTTTCTTATAAGAGTAAGTTAAGTTTCGAGGTGAATTTAAATGATTTCATTTCTTTTTCTCAATAAAATTATGTTATTTAGTTTTATATTTTTTAGTTAAGCCTCAATAGTGAATGTGTTAGAATTTAATTTTTTTAGTCAGAAACTTAGTGGATATTGAGGAATTTGGAAAGTGATATATATATTATTTTTGAGATTGAGAATTGTAGGTTTTGAGGAATTAAAATAGGATATTTTAGTATCCTAAGCTTAAGTATCGACATACTTACTCAATTGAAAATTTACGGAGTTACATGACTATTTTATAGGTGATGATTCATAATTGTTCAGCGTAGTTTGGAGAAATTCTAAAAGTTAAGAAGTCCAGGTAAGCAGGGTGGGGTTCCTATGCTTGGCTTTACACCAACTCTGAAACCGAGGTTGACTTTCTGAAAACTTTGCATGACTTTGTTATAAATGAGAACTTGAGAAAAAAAAACCTCGGTCAATTATTTGCATTACTCATGAAATCTATATGACAAAGAGAAAAATGTTTATATCATGCATAGTGTAGACATGAGCAATATTGATATGTTTCTGAAATGCATAAAAGAGCGAGTATGAAAAATGATGTTTTATTTATGTGATGTGAAACGTTTAAAGTATTTAAAAATGACATGAACAAGTTTGGTATATGATTTGATATGACATGATATGATATTATATGTATATGAAAACTTTTGGCATTCTTATCTGTTTGATCTGCTTTGGAATACGGTTTTGATATGATGATATGGATTCACGTGATATGGTTGGTACCATCATGATATGATATGATAGGAGTGCAACTACTTTGGAAACAAAGTAGTCCTGTATATGTTTCTTTCCTGTGTGCACACTCGGGGTTCCGAGAACGAATAAGGGAAAGTTTCACAATATGATACTGTCTGGTTTGGCCACCAGGGATAGCACAACCCTACCACGGGGGTTAAACATGGTACATGTTCTGATAGGATGATAAGATGAGATTGTACAGTTACTTGTGTCAAAGCGTTTTTGATAATGAATAGTGATTTTCCAAATGTAAAAGGATTGAAAAGTCGCTCTATTTTATTGATAATATTTTGGAAATCTATATATGAAAATAAAATGATTTATGGTTCATGCATATGAAGTTTCTTTTGAAAATGCTCATGTTTGCACTCTTGTATATGTCATCTGCTTACTGAGTTGTGGTTAAACTCACCCCTTATCTCTGAATATTTTTCAGATGAGTTTGGATATTTCAGCCAAGGATTGGATTACGAAGCATTGTGTGAGATGACTCAATAATAGTTGATTAAGTATAGAGAATTTATATGAACATTAATAAGGTTTAGTAAGAAAATATTATTGTAGTCTGGTGATTTAGCATTTCTGGAATTGGTGATATTGAGGAAAGTGATTTTCAAACCAAGTTTTATATGATATTTGGAAATTTGGAGTCTATAATTATAGTGTTGAATGTGAGTATATGTGATAGGTAGTAACTCTCCGACCCCCGCGAGACCGGGACGTTACATCTACTACAACGTTGAAGAATTTTCTCAGGTCCAAGCCTCAATTCTCCTTGTAAATCAATTGGCGAAAGAGTGGCTAATGGAGACACATTCTGATCTAGTTTCTTCTTTAAGCATAATACATGAGATACAAAAAGAATGTGTTTGAAGGTAATTCAATTCCGTAAGCAACTTTGCCAATCTTGTGACTAATCTGAAATGGTCCAAAAATCTCGCGAAAGTTTCAAATTCCTTCTTACTGCCACCAAGTGTTTTCTATACGGCTGGAGTCTAAGATAGACCCACTCAATCAACCACTACAATCACCCTTTCACTTCTATTTTTATCATAATGCAATTTCATTCTTTCTTGTGCTGCCAATAAATTGTTCTTCAATAATGCTAAATATGTTCCCTCATTTATAGTACTTCATTAGCTACCTAGTTTTGAGTTAGTTCAGGTATATAAGCTTGCAATTTGTGTGAGGCACATCATACATGGCTTCATAAGGAGTCAAGCTTAGTGGATGAATGAAAGGTGGTGTTATACTATCATTCATCTAAGGTAACCACTCAAACTATAGTCTTGGTTTGTCACCTGAAAAGCACCTTAGAAAATGCTCTAAGCATTTATAACAATTTCAGTTTGCTCATCACTTTGAGGATGGTAAGCTTAAGTGTAACACAAGTTAACTCATTGTAGCTTGAATAATTCTCTCTAGAAAGAACTAGTGAATGTAGAGCCCCTACACAATACTTCTAGGCATTCTATGAAGTTTGAAACACATTAGATAAAAACAAAGGTGCTATAAACTGATGCCTCAATGCCACAATGTGAGAATAGTTTGACAATCTGTCCACTCCCAACATAATGATTGAATAACTTTTTAATAAGCAATCCTTCCACAAAGTCCATGGAGATATTAGTCCATTGTTGAGGAACTAGTAAGGGCTATAATAACCCTACTAGATTAATGGTTTCCACTTTATTGCATTGACAGAATTCACACTCTTAAATAAATTGATTAAGCTATTTCTTCAATCCAGTCTAAATAAAATTAGCCAATGCACGTTGTAGAGACTTTTGGAATCCCTAATGTCTTGCTAAAGGGCTTAAGTGAACAAACTATAAATTTTTTAGCTTAAAGTCAGCAGAATTAGGAACATAAATTTGGCCTTTTCTGAACAATATACCATGTTAGAGACTAAGCTAAGAGTTAGGAGAAGAACCACCTTACAGCAAACTTTGTTGTTGCTATACCAATGTATCACTTGAGTAAGTAGGTTTCAGCATCCATGCAGGAGTTGCAACATAAATAGTAGATAAGGATATGGCTTCCTCACTACTATCTTTCCTAGAAAAGGCATCAACCATGTAATAGCCCGAAATTTTTTAAGATGAAGTTTTACTTCAATTTCTTTTTAGAGGAATTTATTGGATATATATATTCTAAAAAAATAGAGTTGGAGATTTAAATGAAAATTTTGAGCTAAGGATAGGTGAAATTATGCATTCTAGAAACTATTATGGAAGGACTTTTGAGATTTGGAACAATGTATCTGAAATTCCCTTTTTACCCTTGTATGGCCAAATATATCTAACAATTTTCACAATCAAATTTGTTAGATATCAATCGTGTGAATATTCATAAATATGTAATAAATAAATTATCAAGCATAACACACCGATTGGTTATGAAGGGAAACCTTTTGAAGAACTCTTCAAAAGTAAAACCCTACGGGGCAACCAAACCCAGGAAAGTCATTTTTATTGATTGAAAATCAGTTTACAAGTAAGCTATTCAATTACAAAACCTTTGTCAATTGACTCCTTTACTTGACCGGATAAACGACCCGTTTATCCCTACCGCAGTAGCAGTCAGAACCTCTGACGATCTTCAATCTATGTCTTTCCTACTGGAACCTCCAGTGGTTGATCACGTATACCAATCAACGATCTTCTCAAACCTTGAAGAAGATCACACTCGCAAGTGTATAAAAATCACAAGGAAAATTCTCCACTAATTTTCCTCTCAAATGGCTCTCAAATATATCTAAAATCAGCTCTGGCCGAAATCCCCCCCTAGGATTACCATATGACTTGATTTAAATAGACAATCCAAAAGTGCTGCTGAAACGCGTCTGCTGACAGGTCATCCTTCATCAGAATCCGTCTGCTGACAGGTTGCTAACCGACTTTCGGATTTACTGTTGCAGTTTGAATTTCGAATTTGTCTTCTGATTTTATCCTTCCAGATCTCGAAATTCAACTTCCCAGCCTCTTTAACAGACTCCCTAGACTTCTAAATGAATTCAAAATACTATGGATAAATCCCATAGTTTAAATTACATTCATTCAAAAATCAAACTTATCCTATTTGAATTCAAATTTAACAATTCAAAATTACAGCTTTAGAGATAAGATGAAATCTTATCCTATTTGAATTCAAATACGGCAACACTAATCCAAGCCAATAAAATTTACATTAACAATCTCCCCCTTTGGCTGATTGGTGACAAAACATTTTTGATGAATGTATGTTTCATGTTCTGCTCGGGTTTTCTCCCCCTTCATCAATGCTTCTCCCCCTTAGTATGTGCTGCTACTCCCCCTCACTCCTCACTTTTCTCCCCCTTTTTGTCATCAATTTAGCCAAATTAATGTCATGTATAAGCTGAATTGTAGCCTCACTTGAGGAATCGGGTGAGAGAGGATTTTGCTTTTTCCTTAGTTCTCATCTGAGCACCCACAACCAAAATGTTAGGAAAAAAATAAACACAAGTTAGCTTTATAGGAAAACTCGAGTATCAAACTTGCATTGAAATGAAAAAAATTCCAAAAAATAACCATATGGTTCAGTATCCAGCAAGGTTATCTCAACTTGTCATAAACATATATGCATCGATTAACTCAATCAACCCAACATTCAAGTCCATACTTCTCATCCAATACCAATACAAAAACTGAAACCCATATTTCTTAAGGATAGAATCCGAGCCTTAGAATAGAAAAATCAAGATTAAAGTTAAAGTGACTTACCTGGATGCCGAGAGATGGAAGATACTTCCTGGGCGTAGTTCAAAATCACGCAAAAACTGTGTGAGATTTTATAGAACTTGGGACTTAGGGTAGAATGAGAAGTGGAGCCTTAGAGCACCAAATAGTCTTGTATGCGATATGGGTACCAGAAGGTCTATCGCATTAGGAATAGGCAACTAAGGTTGTCGTGAGTCACTTTAAGTGACCAAACACTTGGTCACATGTTGTGACCTTGTCGAGACTTTTCTTTGTGTCCCACCGGGACTTAGCCACAAAATAGAACAATCAGATCACTCCCATATAAACCTCAAAAAGTCCTAAGCATTGATTCTCAAAGAATGCCTCCTATGCACTTGTAAAACCAAAAACTTGACCAAATTTTTGTTATTTTTATTTTTATTTTTTTTCATGTTGGTCAGAAAATAAATTGCCAAAAAAAAAGTTTATATGCAGATTTTTTTTTTTAAAAAGAATAAAAAACAATGGCAATGAGGCAAGTAGCATAAAGAGATGCATTTAGGTTTAATCAAAGTGCTACTCACCAAATAAATTCAAGACCATACATCCTCTTGATTGCAACACCCACAATAGATTTTCACTCCTCGTAAAATCATCAAGGTCAATGTTCATGTGAGTGTGTGAGTGAGCAATTTATGAAAGGTAGCAACTTTTTCTTGGTGATTTTATTTCTTAATTTTTTTTCATGAATGTTTTTTTTTTCTCATTTTTAATAGGAATCTTATTTTAAAAGATGCTCCCAAGAGATTGTCACTCACTTTAAGGCAAACTTTATGCTAGGGCCTAGATACATAAGTGTCTTCTCCAAACACTTTACTTGCATAGCCCCTTTTTGGTTCATTTTTATTGCTCATCTTTTTCCACAATGATAGGAGCAATGATTTTTTCTATAAGAACTTCCAAGGTTAGATCCGTGTGGGGTGTGAGTCTTTTTCCGCAATGAATTTCACACCGACTTTTTCTATATGGATCAACAAGTGGTGTTTGGCAAGGGGAGACATTTTTCATACTTGTACTAGGTTCAACTAGTATTAGTCCATTTAAAGTTTGGACTCTCTCTATGATGAGCATCTCAATATACTTATTCTGCCCCCCTTTTAATCAAACAAAAGTACATTCACACAAGTTTCTCACAGTGCATTAAAAGTGTACCTTTACTATGATGACCTATAGGGTTAGAATGCACGATGTGGGATGCACAACACAAAAATAGTGCATGAGTGCAATGATTTATAAAGTGAGTATCAACATGTTCAATTCCTTCAACACACCATCAAACATGCACCCTACATCATTTGGCCAAAAAAGACAATTTTTTTTTTTAATAAAAATTAGGAAACCAAAACAAAATAGAACCAACCAAAAAAAATTCAATTTTTTTTTTTTAAATATAAACAAAACGAAACACAATAAAAATGCATGTCATATACTAACGATATGCAATAAATACAAGAACATGCATGTGGTCCTATAAACTAATGTGGCACGACATCCTTTTTGACCACCCATTTTGCCTTGAGATTTGGTTTGTCCTTTCCATTATTTTGAATACACAGCTTAACCAATTCACCAAACTCACGACTTACAAAATTAATTTGTTGGTCCATCTCATCAACTTGATTTTGTAGGCTTTTTCCACTCATTTTCAGACTTTTTCCAATTATGATTTTTTGCCCTTGAGACATATTAAAACAATATGGTCTTATATGCCCAACAATTCCACAATTATGACAAGTAGGAGTAAACTTACCTTCATACCTACCTTTCTTCATCATGGTTGATGGAGAATTTTTGTGCAAATTTCTTGAGTCGCCAGCCTTCGGCATGAGAGGATTGTTATGGTTCTTCTTTTGACTTTCCTTTACAAACACATTACCTTTGGAGCTCAACGTAGCGGATAAGGGTATTTGTTTTCCTTTTCCTTTAGAAACCACATATCCTAATCTCATCTTATCACTGCTTGGTTTTTGAAACCTCAACATTTCATTTCATTTTTGGGTCGTTGAATTTTGTTCACACTCTTGAAAATTTTTCAATTTTTGTTCTATTTCAACCTTTTGATTTTTTAGTCTCAACACCCCAACGTCAGAGACTTTTACAGCCTCAATCAAATTATTTTTCTCATTTTCTATAGTTGTAAGGTTTTTATACAACTTTTTATTAAGTTTTTTCAACTTGACTATATCTTCACATACTTCATTGTAAGAATCTTGAACACTAAGTTCTTGGTCGGCATCAACTAAAGTAATGTCCAAATCACTAGAAGCACAACTACTTTCAGATTTTGTTAGTGAATTTTCAGCCAAATCATTCACAATAGTAGAAAAAGCTATAAAAGATTTTTCATTATCGGAAGATGAGTTTTCACTTTCAGAATCCGAAGTATCACTAGAGGACACATTTGAAGTTTTTCCTTTATTTCTATTGAAGTTAGGACACTCAATTCTAATATGACCATAGCCTAAGCATTCATAACATTTTACCTTCTTATTTTTCTCAACTTTTTCTTTATTCCAATTTTCTAATTCATTTTTCTTTGCTGAAAATTCTTTTGCTCTCTTTTGCTTTTCATTAGTCTTTTTCTTAAACATAAACTTTTTGAATTTCCTTGCAATAAGAGCTATATCCTCATCATTTAAACTCTCCTCACCACTATTATCATCATGCTTTTCTTTCACAATTTTTAAAGCAATAGATTTACCTTTTCTCGTTTAGGGAAGAGATGATTCATACGTTTGTAATGACCCGACGAGCTCTTCAACTTTGATTGTATCCAAGTCTTTGCTTTCCTCAATAGCTGTGACTTTTGGTCGAAATCTCTCAGGTAGAGACCTCAAGATTTTCTTCACGACTCTTGAGTCTTCAACCTTCTCTCCAAGATTAAACCTAGAATTCACAAGATCATTTAGTTTAGCATAAAAATCATTAAAGCATTCGTTTTCAAGCATTTTAATTTCTTCAAATCTAGATGTTAGCAATTGTAATTTAGAATTTTTCACAGTCATTGTTCCTTCATGTGTGACTTCCAATATGTCACATGCCTCTTTCGCTATCTCACACATGGAAATCCTTTTGAACTCTTCTTGTGATACCGCCATGAATATGGCGTTCAATCCTTTGCTATTAAAATTGCTATTGCTCAATTCATCCTTCGACCAAGCTTCTACACTAGTCTCGGGTCTTTTCCAGCCAGTTTCAACAGTGTGCCATACCCGTTCATCCAATGATTTGAGGAATGCTCGCATGCGTACTTTCCAATATGCATAGTTCTCACCATCAAATTCCGGTGGAATATACAATGATGCCATCTCTACCAGGGGAACGAATCACACTCGGATGAGTGAACCCGCTCTGATACCAATTGAAATTCCCTTTTTACCCCTGTATGGCCAAATATATTTAACAATTTTCACAATCAAATTTGTTATATATCAATCGTGTGAATATTCATAAATATGTAATAAATAAATTATCAAGCATAACACACCGATTGGTTACGAAGGGAAACCTTTTGAAGAACTCTTCAAAAGTAAAACCCTATGGGGCAACCAAACCCAGGAAAGTCATTTTTATTGATTGAAAATCAGTTTACAAGTAAGCTATTCAATTACAAAACCTTTGTCAATTGACTCCCTTACTTGACCGGATAAACGACCCGTTTATCCCTACTGCAGTAGCAGTCAGAACCTCTGACGATCTTCAATCTATGTCTTTCCTACTGGAACCTCCAGTGGTTGATCACGTATACCAATCAACGATCTTCTCAAACCTTGAAGAAGATCACACTCGCAAGTGTATAAAAATCACAAGGAAAATTCTCCACTAATCTTCCTCTCAAATGGCTCTCAAATATATCTAAAATCAGCTCTGGCCGAAATCCCCCCCTAGGATTACCATATGACTTGATTTAAATAGACAATCCAAAAGTGCTGCTGAAACGCGTCTGCTGACAGGTCATCCTTCATCAGAATCCGTCTGCTGACAGGTTGCTAACCGACTTTCGGATTTACTGTTACAGTTTGAATTTTGAATTTGTCTTCTGATTTTATCCTTCCAGATCTCGAAATTCAACTTCCCAGCCTCTTTAACAGACTCCCTAGACTTCTAAATGAATTCAAAATACTATGGATAAATCCCATAGTTTAAATTACATTCATTCAAAAATCAAACTTATCATATTTGAATTCAAATTTAACAATTCAAAATTACAGCTTTAGAGATAAGATGAAATCTTATCCTATTTGAATTCAAATACGGCAACACTAATCCAAGCCAATAAAATTTACATTAACAGTATCAATTAGAGAAATTCAAGTTGAACCTAGAAGAAGTGGAATTCTCAAAATTTAGGATATAAATGCAAGAGGAAGTGATAGAACCAAAAATCAAACACTTGGTGCTTGGAATAGGCATTCTCGGATTAAACCGTCGAGGTTTAGTGTAAAGATCATAAGTTACTCATACGAGGTTCAAATGAGGTAATTCTAATTCTTATAGAATCCTAAGAGATATATCTAAAACTTTCATGTTAGGAGTTTTTGAATATTTGGACGGGATCGATAACTTATTTTGGAAGCAAGTGGACAGTGCTGGATTGAGCTTAAATAGAACTCGAGTTAGAAGAAATAGACTAATTTGAGGCATGAAACGAAATATGTATCTAATTTTGAAGTTTTTAGGTATATTGACATGTTAAAGAATATTTGAAAAGTGATGGGGAGTTGATTTGGAAGTTTGGTTAGCTTACTTGGTGATGGGAACACAAGAGAACCAAAATCTGCTAATCAAGAACTAAGGGAGTCAAAATTTGATTTGATTCTAACTAAACCAAGAAGTGGCCTTCTAGAACATGTCAAATGGAGTCTTTTGAGGCTTAACTAGTAACCAAATGGGTTAGGAGAAGGCTGGGGGGCGTGGCACACAAGAAGAAGGCTGGAAAGGATATGTGCATGCATGGTTAGGTGAAATGCCACCTCATGCCTTATCTCATAAGCTCATTTCTCAACCATTGATCAAATTAGCTGTAAATATATCTGAAATGTTAGCCATTGGATGATCATTTAGCTGCAAAGCCTAGGATCTTGGAGGATTAAGTTTAATCATGAAATATGTTTAGGATGGACACCTCATCCCATGCAAACCAGTAGCCTGTTACCCTTACCAAGTTGCCCCTCTTCTTTCCATCATAAGGGTCGACCATTTCCCTATACATAGGCATTGGAGAGCCTTCTAACTCTCTTTTTAAGGATAAGCACACGTTCAATTTGAAGAACACTAAAGAAAAACCCTTCTCAAGTTCCTAAACTTCCACACATCCCCTAAGTGAACTAAGTGAGTGTTTTTGGGGAGAAAGCTTGCAAGGATTGGTTTGATCACTTTCAACAAGTTTTGATAACTTGTAAGTCCACATTCTAGCTTAAATTTAGTATGGAAAATGTTTATTTGAGTGGTTGAACTTTGCATGCTAGTATTAAACTCTTAAAGCCATGATTAAGTGATGAAATGGAATTTAAGAATATTTGGATTGGTTTTGTTGAGGAAATGTGTTATATATAGTTAGAAAAACCTAAATTTATGTTTTAATAAGTAAAAATAAGGTTTATGTGAAAATATTTCGATTCTCGCTTGACGTTTAGCTCGAGCGAGATTCAGGCTGAGATTTCGCTCGATTATCGCTTGACGTCTAGCTCGAGCGAGATATAGGGAGAGATTTGACGTCTTTTGGTAAAACAGTCATAACTTACTCATTTGATATTAGATTTGAGTGATTCAAAAGGGTATGGAAAGCTACGAGAAATATCTACAACTTTTATATTTTAAATTTTAAGAGATAAGAACTTAATAAATGAATAAATTAGAATTAAAATCAGAACCAAGTTTATCATGGTATGCATTGATGTTATGAATTTATATGACGTAAATGTATGTGTATGTGATGTGTAATGTTCTCATGGTTTATAAGGTTCATATGGATATACAATATGCATATTATAAGTCTAAGTTTATGCGTATGTTACATTTTGTCTCATACGTGTAATCATAAGTCATGATGTTTGTTTTAAGAAAAGTCCATATTACATGTCGTCGTGTATGTGTCGTCACAAGTCATGTCAATCATTTAAGAAATAAAAAAAGATATGGCATGGCCCGACCACAGGTAAAAATAATGACATAACCCAACCACAGGTAATAATAGTGGCATGGCCCAACCACGGGTAATAATAGTGGCATGGCCCAACTAAGGGTAACAATAGTGGCATGATCCAATCACGGGTAATAATAGTGGATATAAGTAAAGACTTATAAGAGCAATGATTTTAAGATAAGAATGAAAAGTACATGCACGATACAAGTTTATAAGTCTAAGTCATGCATGAGTTATATAAAGCATGCCATAAATGCATACGCTGGTTGTCAGGTTTGTATATAATTATTTTATGATATCTATGCTTTTATTAAGTTACGTATGTACTTACTGAGATTTCTCTAGAAATCTCATTCTTGTATGTTTCTTTTCTTTTGAAAATTAATTTTCGCTGCAATATTGATTATGGACATGGACAAGGCCCTAGTTACTCGAGAGACTCGGAGGAACCCTGAAGGGCTCTCGGAGTACTCTCCCTAGAAATTTTTGACCAATTAATAGTAATAAGGATTGGTGTGGATACGGGAAGAAATTTCAGTAAAGGAAGAAGGAGCCGAGGTGGCCTTATGAATATATTTAATAAGTCTTGTAATTTTGTATATAAGAAAACTAACTGGGTTATGCATGTAAGGAGATGATATTATGATAGAAATAATTGTGGTTTTTATTCTACTATGTGATCAGTAGAAATTAATTTTTCTCAGAAATTTTTTGCTGCGATTTGCATTAAATTTTGATAAGTACAGGAGTGAGTAGAAAAGTGTTACTTATCCTGACACTCCAGTTTACGTTAAATCCCAGACATAAATTGAAAGGCGTCACAGAATGGTATTAGAGCAATACGCCTTTGGGTAAATCCACATTTTCCTAAGAAAAAGATCACATGGTATTAGAATATGTTTGAATCTTTACAAGGATGAGAATGAGGTGATATGGAAGAATGATTTGGATTTTAGAGGTTTCGAGTTACTAAGGTGACTCATGGTGGAGTTGGTATGTTTCATGAAGATAAGATGCCAAGAGGTCGTCCTTCTTCAAGACAAGTAGAGGCTACAGCTCAAAATCCTCTTATGGTTACTCCTCCAAGGACGGAGGAGCAGATGACACAAAACCCTCCATTAGAAGGGGGCAGGCAATAGCTGAAGCCATTCGGCAAATGACAAAAGTGGTGAGAAACCAAGTGGAGCAAAGTCGTTGTCCTCAGCACAATGAAAATAGAGGAGAAACTCAAGAATGTCCGTATGAAAAACTTTTGATTTATCGATACCCACATTTTCTGGAAACTGAGGGAACTCTAAAAGCTGATAAGTGGATTGTAGGTTTAGAACGTACTTTTGAAATCAATGGTTGTACTGAAACTCAGAAGGTACAGTATGCGAGAAACCTGCTTCAAGGTGAAGCAGGGTTATGGTGGGACACAAAGAGGAAGTTGTTGAAGTTAGAATTAGGAGAGAATCTAGTACCTACATGGAAACGGTTCAAGAAAGAACTTGATGATCGATTCTTTCTAGAATCTGTGAAGCGGCAGAAATCTTTAGAATTTGCTATGTTGGTACAAGGAGATATGATATTAGAATGGTATGCAGCCTGATTTATGGAGTTAGCAAGGTTTGCCCCACACTTAGTATCTACCGAGAAGATGAGGGCACAAAATTTCAAAAAGGGTTGCAGCCGCGCATTCGAGTTCAAGTGGCGTGCTTGCAGATAGAAAATTTTCAGGAATTAGTAAACGTGGCAGCTATTGCAGAAGTTGAATAGAAGAGCCTAATGGCACATGCTTAAGTATCAGGGAAAAAGAGACCTCTTGATTCCTCTGAAAGGTTTTCTCCCTCTATCGATGACAGAAAGGAAATGATGGTCGGTCAAGAAGCATTTATTATGCCGCAACCATGCAAAAGATGTGGAAAGAACATGTTGATAAATGTCAATTAGCCAGAAAATCCCAACTGGGTATATCTATATATATCTGTAAATGTGTGTGATATATTTAAAAAAAGCCCAAAAACTAAAAAATACTTGTTGGACGACACAACAAATTAATATGCGAATGAACTTAAAAGACACAACAAACTAACATGTGAAGGAACTTAAAACATGTGAAGGAACTCCAAAACAATCAGGGCGGTTTCACTTGCAATACAAGTAAAGGCCAATGTTCAAAAAAGATATGGATCAACTTTGAGTAGCAAGAGGACTTTCATGAACTAGAAGGAAAAGCATGATGAGAAATTGTAGCAGCTTTCCAAGAACCAGCCACATATCAAGCAAGTATAAAACAAATAGACAAAAGCATTTGCCTATATGTTCACACATGAGAATGGGCCCAAGCATACTTTGCTTTTTTTTTTTTTGGTAGAGATACAGCTAGAAAAAAAAAATTGAAGTTGTTTAGAAGAAATCATAAAGTCTGAAGAAGGATGATCTGTCACATTTCGCTGCATCATATTTTAATTCTAGATTATTCTTTCATTATTCTTTGTATATATCTCCATTATTATATTTATTCTATTTTTAGTATAGGAATCAGTTAGTTTGTTAGTAAAGGTGTATATAACACAGGTTGCTTGTACAATGAAGAGCACAATATCAAATACAATTTCTCTTTCCAGAATTCCATGCCTCATGCTTTGTGTGTTTCTCTCTTCAATACTCTATTCTCTTACATGGTATTAGTAGCCTGAGAGCACTTGTTCATGGAAGACCCCCTAGAAAGCTCTGCCAATTCTTCCTCAACCCATTTTGAGAACCACTCGGTTCACTCCAACCTTGATACAAACACCCTTCATGCAACCAATTTGACCAAATACCTAAACCTAAATGACCCCAATAACCCTTTTCGTCTTGATAATGGAGACAAACCCAGCAGTGATTTTGGTCACCGATTTGCTTACCTCCGACAACTATGCTACTTGGTCGCATACTATGTGGTGTTCTCTTCATGCTAAGAACAAATTGAGATTTATTACCGGCACAATTCCTAAACCCACCATACAAAAGGATCCACTTCTTGAGCTTTGGGAACGTTGTAATGACCTAGTGGTCTCGTGGCTCCAGAACTCCATCAGTTCGTTGATCAAATCTAGCATAGTTTTTGTTGATGATGTTCGCGACATCTAGCTTGATCTCCATGATTATTTTTCTCAACAAAACGGTCCACGCATTTACAAGCTCAAGCAAACCCTAGCTCGCCTTCTCCAAGAAAATGATTATGTAAGTTACAGTAAGCTTAAAATGCTTTAGGGTGAATTATCAATTTATGATCCACTTCCAATTTGCTCTTGTGGTTCTCTAAAAACCCTAATTGACCGTCAGCAATGTGATTATGTTTTTCAAACTCCTATGGGGTTGAACGACACTTATTCTTTTGTTCGAGATCAGATAATGCTCTTGGATCCTTTGCCTTCAATCACCAAAGTCTTTTCTCTTATCCAACAACAGAAGTGTCATCATCAACTTATCCCAACTCCCACCCCTTCTCCAAACTCCATGGCTTTTGCCATTAACAGGCCCTTTCAACCAACCTCTAAACCCTCCCCTCAATCCAAACCAAACCAAAAGAAGGAGTGCACCTACTACACCCATTGCAAAATTATTGGAAATTTTTCTGAAAATTGTTTTAAAGCTGGTAATGCTGAACCTCCTATGTGTTCCCATTGTCATCTATTTGGTCACACAGTAGACAAATGTTATAAGTTAAATTGCTATCCATTGGGCCACAAATTTCATAATAAGTCTCCAGGTTCTGTTGTGTTTTCTACTCAGACCAATCCATCCCCTGCTTTCGACCTTAAGGATCCTAGTGATGGTCGATTGGGTTTAACTAAGTTTTAGTATCAACAATTGATGGCCTTACTTCAGCCAAAGGAGTCTCCCACTGCTTCTTAGCCCTCAGCTAATCAGATTCAATCCAACCTTCTCCTCTGTTCGACTTCTAAAATGTCTGGTAACTCCTTGTGCTTATCCAACTCCACACATAACTCATTGCACCCTAAAGAAATTCCTTGGATTATAGATACTAGTGAAACAGACCACATAGTCTGCTGCACCTCATTCCTCACAAATCTCATTGCACAGGTTTCTTATTCTATCAAATTACCAAATGGGACTGAAGTTCCTGTCACTCACACTGGCACTTTTCAACTAACACCTTCAATTTATCTCACAAAAGTTTTATGTGTGCCTTCCTTTCATTTTAACCTCATTTTAGCGAAAAAGTTGGCTACCACACTCACTTGTTGTCTAGTTTTCTTTTTTGATTTTTGTCTTATATAGGACCTTTTATCTTGGACAACAATTGGGAACAATGAAGTGAGGAATGGTTTATACTACTTACTCAGAATTGCAATATCTCATTCGACTCTAGCCATCACTCTTTCACATCTTTTCCATGCCAAATCTACCATTTCAGCTTCTGTTTTGAGTCTTGTTAGTGTCAATGACCTATGACACTGTTGCCTAGGGCATCTTTCATTTCCTGCTTTGCATTTAATTTCAGATCCTATTGTAAAGAACAATATCACTTCAAATGAAAAATCTTGTTGCATTTGTCCATTGGCTAAATTACATTGACTTCCATTTTCCCACAACATTCATAAAACCTCAAAACCTTTTGAAATAATGCATTGTGACCTATGGGGACCATGTTCAATTCCTGTTTATGATGGTTTTAAACTTTTTCTTACCATCATAGATAATTTCACTAGAAGCTCATGGCTCTACTTAAAAACAAATCGGAAACCCAAAAAACAAAAGAGGCATTCTCTAATATGATTGAAACTCAATTTGAACTTAAAACCAAATACTAAGGAGTCACAAAGGCAATGAATTTCTCATGACAAGTTTTTTTAATGCCAAAGTCATTGTCCATCACACCACTTATGTTGCCACCCTTCAATAAAACGGAATTATTGAGAGAACGTACCAACACATACATAATGTGGCTCATGCTTTAAACCTCAAGTAGGCCTCCCACTTGAGTATTGGAATGATTGTGTCTTGATAGCCGCATATATGATAAATAGAACCCCTAGCCCATTTCTTAAGAATAAAACTCCATTTGAACTCTTGTTCAACACCCCACCCATATATTCCCACCTAAAAGTTTTTGATTCTGTTTGCTTTGTCTCTATCCTTTCACATAGTGGAAAAAAATTTGATCCTTGAGGTTGCATATGCAATTTTCTTGGTTACTTCTTTGGTACCAAAGGTTATAATTACTTGACATTGAATCCAAAACAATTTTCATTCTTTGGGATGTAGTATTCCATGAGTCTATTTTTCATCTTCACTCCTTACCCACTTCAACACACACTACATCCCCTAACCCAAACTTTGTTTTTACTCAACCCTTACCCAATAACCTTGACTTTCCCACCTTAGCTCCACCACTTAACCCTATTATCTCCAGAAAATATAGCCCCCATCTCTGCCCACCACTTCCTTCCATTTGTCTCTTACTCATTCTGATACTTCTCCTAACATTCCTAGTCCTTCAATTAACCCTCCACTTCACAGGTCCACTAGACTAAGGAAAGCTCTTCAATACTTGCAAGACTTCAACTGTGACCAAGCCTCACTTCAAGCTTCAAATCAATTGCTTTCCAAGGAGTCTGTTGTCTCTACTGGTAATCCATGTTCCCTCTTCAATTATATTTCTTACCCGAAATCTTCTCCATCTTTTAGTGCCTTTTCCACCTCTATTTCCACTATGTCTAAACCTCAATCATATAAGTAAGCCGTGAGACACTTTGGCTAGTGTCAAACCATGACTCTTAAGCTAGAAGCATTAGAACAAAACCACAATTGGGTTATCATTGACTTACCCCCTGGAAATGATGCTATTAACTAAAAATATGTCTACAAAACCAAGTTTAATTTTGATGGATCTGTTGAAAATTTGAAAGCTCGACTTGTTGGCAAGGGTTTTACACAATAAGAATGAATCGACTACACGGAGACCTTTTCTCCCATAGCCAAACTTGTAACAGTGAGAGTTTTTCTCTCAGTGGCAGCAATTCAATGATGGTCTCTCTATCAATTTGATGTTAACAATGCATTTCTTCATGGAGATTTAGAGAGGATATTTATATGTGTAAACCCTCTGGATACAACAAAGGATGACCTCATCAAGGATGCAAGTTGCTTAAAAGGCTTTATGGCCTGAAGTAAGCGTCAAGACAATGGTATTCCAAAATTTCCTCCTCTCTTATTGCATTTGGCTTTCAACAATCTAGAGCCGACTATAGCCTCTTAACCAATCTTGATGGTACTTCATTTATTGATCTACTAGTATATGTAGATAATATAATTGTGGTTGAAAATTGTCAAGTTTTTATTGCAGATCTAAAATCTTTCCTTAATAGTCAATTTAAGATTAAGGATCTCAGCTCTTTATTTACTTTCTTGGCTTGAAAGTTGCTAGATCTTACAAAGGAATTCATTTATGTCAACGCAAATACGCATTGGATATTTTGGCTGACTCAAGAATACTCGAATGTAAATCTCTCAAGCTGCCCATTGACCAAAATCTCAAGTTGAGCAAGGATTCTAGTAACCCTATTTCAAATCCAAGCTTTTATCAAAGGCTCATTGGTCGCTTGTTGTATCTCACCATTACTCGGCTTGATTTATGCGATGTTTTCCAGCTCCTTAGTCAATTTATGGACAACCCAAGGACTACTCACTTAGCCATTGCTCACAAAGTACTTAGATACATCAAAGCAACCTTGAGACAAGGTATCTTATTGAACGCCATATTTTAGCTTTAGCTTGAAGCTTATTGCGATTCAGATTGGACTTCATGCCCCGATATTCGTTGTTCTATTATAAGATATTGCATCCTACTTGGTGATTCACTTGTTTCCTGGAAAACAAAGAAGCAACATGTTGTAAACTCACTTGGTTGCGATATTTGCTCACTGATCTCAGAATTTCACATCCACAAGCAGAATTACTCTATTGTGACAACCAAGTCGTGCTCCACATAACTGTCAATCCAATTTTTCACGAGAGAACTAAGCATATTGAGTTGGATTGCTATCAACTGAGAGACAAAATCTAAGAAGAAACCATCACTATAGCTCATGTTGCATCATAATGTTAGCTAGCCGATATTTTTACCAAGGCATTGACTTCTTTCCTTCTCCACAAACACTTATCCCAAGATGGGAATAATGAACCTCTATTGTCCATCTTGCAGGAAGCTATTACACAATGATTCTCAATAGCGAGCTACAAGTCGTCATCACCTTATATTAGCTATAAGCCGTTTAGAAGAAATCATAAAGTATGAAGAAGGATGATCTATCACATTCTACTACATCATATTTTAATTCTAAATTATTCTTTTCATTGTTCTTTGCATATATTTTCAATATGATATTTATTCTATTTTTTGGTATAGGACTTAGTTAGTTTGTTAGTAAAGGAGTAACATCCCGACCCCAATTTTTTTAGATTATATTATTATTATTATTATTATTATTATTATTATTATCTTAAAATACATTTTTATGATAAGGTTTAGATTTAAATTGTTTTTTTATTCCTTATCAACTCTTCCATATACCTTTACAATTTCAAATTTTATAAAGACTCCTAATTGGAAAACCAATTCCGGATCTACTTCAAATTCAAACCCGTCTCATGATCAAGTTCAAACTCTAGTCAAACCTCAATCGTTATCAAAATACCTTCACTGCAGTTGAATCATAACCGATTCTGCATAGTATAACAACTCTCAAAAGCCCTCTATGTGAAACCGACCCCAACTCTTCCAAACTGTAGTCTTAGTCTTCTAGTATATCACGTAAACTCCTCCCTTTTCACCTACATATACTACTTACTTTTAATTCCTTTGCATGAATAAAAGAAAAACCCAAACCTCAACTAGCCACAACCTTCTAAATGCACAGCCACCGTCCCATGTCCAACAATCCACGTTTTCCAGCCACTGCAAAGCCCCATCTCCAAGCAACGAAAGCCACCAACCAACACAAATAATCACTAACATGTAGCTGCCTTGATTGCAAGCCACGTGGCCACCAAACCACCCACTGCACTATAAAGCTGCAGCAAAGAACTAGCCACCAACCGAAAACCACCATAATTATCCCCTGTTTTTTTTTTGGCCCAGCCAAGCCAGCCATCACCTGGACGTCAGAGCACCTCGCGCGGCTCTAGAAAGCCCCGAACAGCCTTCCCCCACCATCCCGTGCATCTCTCGGCAAGCCCCTCCTTTATTTCGCCCAGCAAACCGAACCCCCACGGCGCAGCTTTGCCCAGCCACCAAGAGAATCAAACCAGCCCACCTTAACGCTGCCGCTTGCCCAGGATTTTCGAACATGCCCAAAAACTGCCGGCCTCCTCCGACGAAGCCCAGAGCACCGCCGATCTCCTTCCACCTTGGTAAACTCTCTGTTCAGCCGAATTGCCCTGCTTATTTTCCTCTGGTGTTTTATTTCAATCCATCGAGCCTCCATTTCGCAACCCGTGTGTTACTACACGCTTTTCATCCGCTTTTGTATTTAAAGTGGGCTTGGACCATGGGCCTTAAAGCCTTTTTCCAAAGGCTTTGGATTAATCTTCCATTTAAGTTTAAATGTTTTGATGGGCCCAATTCTAGTTTATTTCAGAAACTATTCTTCCTGGATTAACTGGGCTTATTTTGCATGAACTTGTATTTTAAATTTTAGTATAAGCCCAAAGATTTATTATTTTCTGGCAAAGTATCTAAAGTTTAAGGAATTTATTTTTTAATATTTTATTAAATTATTAATTTATTTATGATTTCATGTAAGTAGAGGGTTACAATATGTTTATTTTAGAAAATTAGTAACGTTTAGTATCTCGTATAAGTTACGAGCTACAACGTCAAATCATGAAGCCATATTAAGAGCATTAGCATTGGATTGACTAAAACTTTTCTTCAAATAAGTAAAAATTGGCATACATATCAAAAAAATTTGGTCCAATTATATCAATAGTGAGAAAAAAAAGTACAAAAAAGAATAAAAGTACTCTTATTTTAAAATAAGAGTACTTTTATTCTTTTTTGTACTTTTTTTCCTTACTATTGATCTAATTGGACCAAATTTTTTTGATATGTGTGCCAATTTATACTTATTTGAAGAAAGATTTTAGCCAATCCAATGCCAATGGTCTAAAAGGTAAGTAGCATGATCATACTTTTTACGCATGTACGATAAACACGTTTCATAAAATTATTATGTATGTATGGCCATTATTTGAAAATCCCTTTTTATGTATCCAGTCATGATACAAAAATTATGAAAATTCATGTATGATTTATGAGATGGTTTATGCATTAAAAACATTTATGAAATGTCATGATTTGTATAAGAGAGTTATGCATTTAGATATTTGTGAAACATCATGATTTTATGCATTAAAATTATTTATCATAATTTTAAAAGTCATGATTTTATGTGAGAGTGCATAAAATTATTTATGAAAGATCATGGATTTATGTGAGGAATCATGCATCACGACATGTTATGAAAATATGCGATTTCTTTTGAAATCTATGTTATGATAAGAATGCAAGTATGATAAAATATATAAGCGGCCTATATATGATATGAAGTCGGTACCTATGTAAGGGCATATTGTATTGTCAGGTCGTACATACTGGTAGTGCACCCAGTATGTCTTCCTTATGTATGGATTTCATAACCCGCGACCACGGGTAGAATCATAATCTTTTAGATTCGCTAACCCTAACTCACAGGGGTTAACAGTGGGTAACGACCTATGATAAATACGATATGATAAGATACGATACGATATAATAAACAAGTTCATTTTTATGAAAAGCTCATGTTCTCAGCATTTATGAAAAAATTATGTTCAACATTTTTTGTGAAAAGAGCATGTTCATATGATTAAATATGTATCGATGAGAATGCATGTTTTGAGAGAACCGATGAGTATTATTTTTACCGTATGATGTGTTACTTATTGAGTATTCGACTCATTTTATTTTTATTTTTATGTTTCTATGTTTTCTTTTAAAAAATCATTATAGGTGATGTGGATAAGCAGCTAGTAGCATTTAACTCAGAGAGGCGATGCATAGGCCTAGACAGTGTATTAGTTTTATTTTGTAGTTTCTAGTGAATGAAATATTTTTTGTAAATACGAATGATTTCAATATTTTTTAAGCAAATGCTTCTGCTGACTCTCTTTAGTTTTATAAAGACTGTTTCATTTATTCAAAAACGTTTGTATCTAGTGCGTTTTTATAAAGAACAGTTTTAATAACATATTGGCTCCCTAAAATATTTTTAAAATGCTATATTTGAGAGCGGGGTGTTACAAAAGGTGTATCTAACATAGGCTGCTTGTACAGTATAGAGCACAATATTGTATACAATTTCTCTTTCTAGAATTTCATGCCTCCTGCTTTGTGTGTTTCTCTCTTTGATACTTTGTTCTCTTACACAGTAGGTAAATTTTTTTACATGAAGGTGAAGAAAATGGGTACTCCTTCAAGAAACCAAAATCCGATAACCTGAAATTTAGAGTCTTAGCAACTCACTTAGACTCCATCAAGACACACAAGGCATAATTTTTCCCTCTTTCTTTTTTTGTATACAAAATTTAAAGTTAAAAAAAAAGGCCAAATGGGTCTGGAAAATGAAGGATGTCGATACCTGAACCCAACAAGCGCGAGACTTCTACCTTTTCCAAAAAAACAAAAAAGGCTTCTTCAGAGAGCTAGGTTGAGATGAATAAAAATGGATCCATTCTTTGAGAGAGAGAGAGAAGGGGGCATAGAGAAAAGGGAGAGAAGAGCAAGGAAGAGAAACTTACTGCTTGGCCTGGAAGACGATGGCAAAGAAAACGACAAAGGAAACAAAGGGACGTGGTGAGGAAGATTGTGGGTTGAAGGCTGGGTGAAGAGCAATGTGAAGATGTTGAGGGAAAATCAGAGAGGAGTTCGTGCGGCATTCTCCTTTATTAAACTCAGAAATAATCGAATGAATGTGGAATAGTACCTCGCTAATGTTGGCGAGGGATATGATTTCACTATAGCTCAAGTCTTAAGATTTGAGTTTATAGCTAGCCTAATGTTGGCGAGGGATATAGCGATCGAGCCCCTTGTTAGTGCTCTAAGAAAATCGAAGAAACTTGAACAAAATCTTCAACTACTTCCTCCACAATTTCTGCATTATGTTCCTACTCACCATCAAAATCAATACTACCAATTGCATACAGATACATACCTAGTAATAGGTGTAATGTTGGCTTCACACCTTATGACCTTGATGCCATTTTACTTGCAAAAATAACAAATAATTCTCTTTTTATGCCCATGCATCTGTGCCTCAGTTACTCTCTGATATGGCATTTTTGTGATAGGTGTGCATTTTGGAGATCCTAAATTTGAATGGTTTTGGCTAATCAAATTCCCTTACCCTTGTTGAGTGGAATCTGAAGGTCTACTTTTCCATTGCCTACATGTACTCCAAACATACTACTTTTGTATCTTGGCCGATTCAAAGTTATCATTTAAATTGGTAAGATTTAACATCATAATAGGCAGCCTACTTTCATCCCTTAGGCCACACTAAAAACAACTAAGCTTCTTATTTTCTGCAATGCCACGAATTCTATTAGACAACACTTCAAATTTAGCCCTATAGCTGGTTACTGCACTAATATGTTCCAACCTTGTAAGAGCCTTCATTGGATTATCATAAAGCGATGAGCCAAATCTAGTCTGCACAACCTGATAAACACCTCCCAAGAAAAAAAAAAATTCCTACTTTCACTTCTATCTTGAAACCAAACAAGTGCTTCCTCATCCAAATAAAATGAGGCAATGAAAATTTGTTGTCTTGGTGGAAATTGATGGTACAAAAAATACGTTTTTTTTTTGCAAAGAGTTGGAAGTCACTTGTCTAATAGTGACCTCTGTACAAATTTATTAGCACCATCACTTATGACAAAGGAAAACTATGGTAACAATAAAACCAACAAATACTGATTAGCTCTATATATCCAAGATGAATGGTTCTAACCACTAAATCTTGGAAACTCAAACTTCATTCCTTTGGCAAAGCCTTAATCAAAATTTTCTTGATGATGCACTTCTCATGCCCCTTCATCACATCTACAGTTCTAGCAAATGTATGATTATCTTGGTAGTTTCTTACTATTGCTTCATTTGAATTTCTTACTAGATTTTTTTAAATCTGCTACAATACCTCATTAAATATCCTATCTTGGAGTTCCCTATCGACCCATGTTGTCTCCTGTTATTGTAACAAGATAGCAATTGTATATTCATTTTTTTTTTGTTCTGTTGCCTATCTTGTTATTGTCAAAGTTGGTTCAAAGAATCTGACAATGGAACAAAGGACCATGTTCCCTTTTCCATGATATTTGATACCATTTGTGATGGACCCTACTACTGACTGTTCGAGGTAGTCACCCTCCAAGAATGAGAGAGAGAGAGAGAGAGAGAGATTCAAATGAATCAATTATGAGAGACTTCATTCCTTCCTTTTTCCTACATTTGTACTTCTGTTGTTTATTACAATACATCTATTTCATCTATTTACAATTTCAATAATTTAAGCAAAAACGCTTTGCTTTATTACATATCTCACTTGACTCAAAACAACATTGTCCTGTTAATTCTAAACGAGACCATAAGCTACACACATATAACGACCAATTGCTATATTACAATGACTAATTCTTCCAGTTCTTCCCATATGGTCTTCTTCTGTAACACCAGGCTCACGGAGGAGCCCAACCCACCTATAAATGTCGAAAAAATCTTCACAATCTCCTACTATTCATATAACTTCCACACACCACATTTTATTTTATTTTATTTTATTTTTTATTAAATATTTGATATATGGATCATAAATAAAAAATTTAATTTAATTTAAAATGACAAATTCAAAATAAAAATATTAAAAAATTAAAAATAATAAAAGAAAATTAAAAAATAATAATATATGGAAGTTGAGGAAGTTGTATAGAACTTCCCATAAAATGTTAGCGTTATTTTGATAAGTGAATTTATCTTCTCTTTTCCCTTTCCTCTTTCCAAGACATTTTCTCTCATTAACATCAGTTTTCCTTTTTCTTGTAGAGAGCCAACCTGCACCACCAAAGCCCACACTCAGCCATAACAAGCCTATTTGCCACTAAAGCTTCTCGATTTCTTCCTCTCAGCCCATGACCAGAACAAATCCACCTCCGGAAGCCTAATTGGGCAGCAACGTGAAAAACCAAGACCAAGCAACACCCTTTACACCGTGAGCACTGAGACTCTCCTTCTACAAACAATCGATGCTGCCCATCGTTACATTAGCATATTGTTTAGGCCTATGGTTGTTGTAGAAAGACAAACAAAACAAGAAACGGATGTTGGCTAAGAATTTGAAGGTAATGAAGAGTAAAAATAGAAAGTTTGTAAAATCTTTTTAAAGTTCTTTCCTAGATTTTCAAATTGTAATTTATTGTAATTCTGCGTTATGGAATGTGTAATGTATAAATAACAAATAATATAATATGTAATGGGTTACATTGTGATACGTGCATAGGTGATATTGGAATTTTTTATTTTATTTTTCATGCATCTAGTATTTTTAGAACACAAATATTATCCCTTCCAACTTGATGACTTAGAAAGAAGTTTTAATAAAATATATGTTTTTTTTATATAAAAAATAATAATTAGGGTTTGAATTTCTTTAAATAAATATAAGCTTTCTATAAAAAGAATTATGCTTTTAAACAGATTCTTCTTTAAAATGCTTCAATAAAATATAGGTTTTTTACTAAAAAAATTATGTTCTAAAATTAAATTAAATATGCACTTTTGTCAAAAAACACAAAAAAGCAGTTTAAATTTGAAGTTCAGAATTCTGGATCCTCTATAACTCGGATGCATCATGGTACCGACCTAGGTTATGACGCGGATATATCTGATTTGAAAACCGACCCGGATTTGAGCCCTGGGACCTGGGCTGGATATGCCCGGATTTTCGATTTGGATACCGGATATACAGCCCTAAGCAATGACCAAACTGCCAAAGTATAACCAAAAGTAGCCGCGCGCTACATACTCCACGTCGAGCAATTTCTAGCGCCTCACGATATCGCTTGGCACTGCCACCACCTCGTGCGTTGCCTGTCACCACGAAAATCCATCAGCCCCCCTTAGTCGTCCAACATAGAAACACTGTTCTACCAAACCCAAAACAGAAAAAGCAAGTGGGTTTTCCCATATCTGTGCTTTTAGCCACAACGACTGTTTAGCCACACTCCAGTAGTGAACCACCCTCCTCCATTGGACCACCACCCAGTCACCGTGATCCTCACCTTGCACCACCAAGCTCACATAAACCACTAGCCTAAACGCCAAGTAGTTGCACCAAATAATCTTCACGGAAGGTTGTTCATGTTAGAAAGCCATGAGGCCTAGAGCTCAATCCACCCCCATCGTACATCGGCGATCAAGACCTGGTTCGACCTCCAAATCTGACCAACTATACTACTCTAAGTCACTGACGTACTCTCCCACTTCATTTTTTCACTCACTAGCTGGCTGAGTTCTCTCTCTCTCTCTCTCTCTCGGTTAATAAGACTCACTCTCTCTCTAAACTTCACCACGTTCCATGGAGGATGCCGTCGTTGATTTCATCTCAACCAGCCGATGCATTAATTCCTTTGCTTGGTGCCTGGTTTCCTCTCGGTGAGCACTTGCTACATATGTTTTTCTTTCTCACTTGCTACATATGTTTTTTTTTCTCACGTGTGTTGGCTTTTAGATTTGTTTGAGCACTGTCAATGAATTCATCAATTTTTTTTTTAAAAAAAATATAAATTTGCATATATATCAAAAATATTTCATCATATTTGATCAAAAATAAAAATAAAAGTAAGAAAAAAAAATAAAAGTATTTTTTGTTTAATTTTTAAATAATAATTTATCAGAAATGTACACTTTTAATGAAATTTTTGAAAAATTCATTACTAAGTGCTCTTAAGAATAATTACCTTCGGGACATTTATGTACATGATTGTATGATGGGTTTGGAGGTTTACGTGTTCTAGACTTGTTTTTTTGTGAGTTTCTGATGAGCCCAAGCTTATGATGAACCTGATTCTTAAGTGGGCTTGGGTTTAATAATTTCTCAAAATTAGTAAGTTATTTTGCTTTGGGTTATGGGCTGCACAGTTTTACAAGCCAAGGGTGGATATATATCATGGGTTTAGTGTGTATATTTCGGTGTCAAGATCGTGTGTTTGCATGGACAACATTAAAAGATGAATTTGCGGAGTAATATGATCTGAGGATTTAATTGTGTAATTCTTTGGAGAAATGATGTGAAAATCAAAGCATTTGGGAAGTGATGATAATTTAGGGTTGAGGATTTTAGACGTTAGGGGAATATAGAATTTTAATCTCGAATTTTAATTACAAAGTAATTGATTAATTTAAAATTTACGCAAATTATATGATTATTTTATAAGTAATGACTGAGATTTCCTTAGCACTGTTGTGAAAAAATTAAGAGAATTTGAAAATTTCAGGTAATTGGGTTCCAATGCTAGACTATGCATAAAAAGAAATAGACTGATGTTGTTTTTTTAAATATATATGTTTTGTTATGAAAAGAAATTTGAAACAACCTAGTTACTTGTTGTACATTACTCATGAAACTTGTATAAAAGAGACAAATATCTCTATCATAATTGGTGTAGACATTAGCAAATTTGTGGCATTCTATTTTTGAACTGTGCAAAAAGAATAAATATAAAATCTGAAAATTTGTGCATGTTATGTGAAGATGCTCTAAATCTGTTTTGATAATGTGAAGATGATATTATTTTACTCACTACTATGTTTTGATAGGACGTGACATCTAAAGATTTTTGACATAACATTTTGAGTATGTACCTAGCTTTATTTCTACTATGATTTACTCTGACCTTACTACAAGTGTAAAATTGTGACCCTTGTTACATGGTTGGTACCAACATCCTTAACTCTAAGTGTACTCATATTGGAAATAAAGTGATTTTCTGTATGTCTTTCTTGTGTGCACACTTCAACGTCCTGCAATTAGACAACTACGCATGCAATAACTTGGACAAATGAGAAATCGTTAGTAAAATACTAATAATCCAAACAATGTTTAATTTAAGGACTCGAATAGATTAGCTCACCGAGATAAAGCCAAATGTGGCGACGGAGCGACATTTTAAGGTGGATCCAAATGCGGAGATTCAAACCCTCAGTTTAAGGTGGATCCAAAACTATAGATTTCTAGAAAAAAGGGACAAGTGACAGTTCACGGGGACAAGAGACCAAGAGGAAACTTGGCCAAAAAACCCACAGATGAACTCGATGTAAGGCAAGGATTGGGGAATGAGAAGGTGATGACAAACGGTGGAAGGAGAAAAGAATCCAGACCAAAACATGGGTTGAGGCTGTCGTGGTTGAAGGAGGCCTGCCACACCAAAAGCCTCATGGGACAACAATCGCAACACGTCGAGGGTTGGGCTAGAGGAACAGTGCCCATTCACTTGAACGAAGCCGCACAACGCATGCTGAACTTCGCTACAGTAGGGGTGGAGACTAGCGATCAGATGGCGACAAAGGAAGTGGTGCTGTTCGACGGACACTCGACGACGACAAGGCGTCGACACCAACAACGCACACGATTTGTAGAGGAGAGAGAGAGAGAGGGGCTCACATGGAAATTGGTGCTAGAAGGTCTGACGGCGATGGCGACGACATGCAAGGACGACGACAACCAAGAGGGGGCTCAAGGATTCAATTGGAGAAGAGAGAAAATAAGAAGAGAAGAAATGAGGAAGAAGGGAAGAGGACACGTGCGACACAGCAAGGGGGAAGAGGGAAAACGACGGAGCCCTAAAGGACTTGGCCAAAACGGCGTCGTATTGGAGGGAATAGGAGGTTGGGCTTGATGCACACGAGCTAGACCCGTTTCCATTCCATTTCTAGCCCAACAATTTAAAATAAAACAAACCACACACAAACAACCCACTAAAACAAGACCCAAATATGAGAATAGCAAATAAAATAAAATATAACAAAAAAATCAACACATTAAAATAAAAGCACAGCATAATAAAATGAAATAATTAAAACCCAAAATACAACTTAACAAATATAAACTAAGAACAATTAATATAATATTATAAAGTAAAGTAAAATAACCAAATAATAAAACAAATAAAAACACTACACAAAAAGTCTAAACTCAAATATAGAATAGAGAAGGGAGATTCAATAAATTAAATTAAAATACCATAATAAGAAATAAAATGAAATAATAAGATCTAATAATTTAATAAAAGAACTAATTCCGAAAACGCCCAAAAAGTAAAATGCTCGTTGACACAAAAGAAAACACAACAATTTAAAAATAATAAAGCTAAAACAATTAAATCAAAATAATAATGATAACAATTCAAATGAAATGACCAATAATAATAAAATAATAAAATAACTAAAAATACTAAAACTAAAAATCTCACAAATAGTCAATAACAATAATAAATAAAACAATCATAATAGTAATAAAGTAAAATGAGATAAATAACCCACAAATAATAAAAAGGATAAATAACTAATAATAATAAATAAGATAAACTACAAATAAAAGTAATAAAAATAATACATAAAATACGCAAAAATCTGAGGTCTCACAAAAAAAATTGATATAAACTAATATAGAAATTTTCAAATTAACAATATGTTTATAAGTGTGCCAACAAATAAATTTGTAAATAAATCTATTCAAAAGATATAGGACACGTATTTGAACTTTACATAACCAAATGGTTAAGCTAACTTCAGAATTTCCATCAAAGCCAAAGAACAATCATTAGAGGGTTCAAATTCCTAGAAGGTATTGTTTCTTGGATCATGATCTATTGTAATAAAGCAGGGCATTCTTAGTGGGCATGCCCTTACTGCTTTCCATAATGGGATGTTAGGCATAACACTTAGCAATACTTCAAGTGTTATGCCTAGAGTTCTGGGGAGAAAATCAAGGTCAGCCTTTAAGGCTAGCCAAATGTTACCATAGTCCTCCATTCCTAAGATACACATATTATGAATGTTTAAGAATCTCACTTAAAATCCATTATCTATGAAAAGCTCTTAAGCTGTGGGCATGTTGATTGTATATATATCTATAGATTTATCTACATAGCACTCACATCTGGCGGAAATAAACCTTGTGGTATTTATTTCGCTGTATATGTTTACATGAATTCATACATTTGTACCAGAGCATAGTTGTTCCCAGTGATATATATCATTTTGTTTTAGTGTTCTTCTCGACCCAACCCTTTGAATTGTTATGCTCAATTGGAAGGATTATCCTCTTAGGCTTGAGTCCATTTTATTTTCTGGTCCAACCTGCAATATGATGAATAGTTGTGTTAAAATATGAAAAACAAGTGTTTTTTTATGAGTTTTGAATCCATTACCTAATGGGATCCAAGAAATAGGTGAACCACTAGACTATTGCTTCCCTAGGTCATAGGTGGAGGTCTGTCTTTATTTATTTACTAATTGTGCCAAAAAAATCTATTATATATTTATTTATTTATTTTGACACATTTCTTTCTTTTTATACATGATTTATGAAATTATATTATCATTGGGTTTGTTAAGTTATTTATTTTTTTGGCCTACAAATATTTTTCTGGAAGTGATAAATAGTGGAAGCATGGTTCAAAATTAATTATATTTGAATCTCCCATACAACATAAATTTGGGTAAAACTTAAGTTGAAATTTAGTAATTAAGCATTTTGAGGCAATAGGTGATTAGGAAGCTTGATTAGTTTTCAATCTTGTAACATATTTAAATCATTTTTTCTCATTAACTTAGATTGACATGGCAAATTGTTTTTAAGGTATGTAATATCTAATTTGTGCACTTTTTGCAGTGAAATAGCATCCAAAGGTGTTGTTCTCGATTAGAACAAAGGGAAAAACTGGATGGGAATAATTATGAATGAGCAATAGTTCTTGAAAACCTTAACTCATTCTCTAATTGAGCACGAGAATAGAAACTCATCACAATACTAAAAGGATTGCGAGGCCTTTGAGAATTAGCTCATGGAGGATTGATCTGCACTCTTTACTATGTTAATCAACACAGACAGTAAGTTTATCAAGGAGTTCAAGGAGTACAACACTGCTCAGAGTATGTGGCAATCATTGAAATTAAAGTTTAGGGCAACTTCTTTCACAAGGTTGCACGAATTGACTATAAGGTTTAACTCATACAGGATGTGCTTTGAACACATGATAAAACATCTTGGAACAATGTCATCCATGATCCATGAACTCAAAGTGATTGAAAACAATTTGATGGATGAGCAACAAGTCCAAGTTATGATACGCTCAATACCCAATTCTTGGAAAACAATGAGCCAAAATTTGATGCACAATTAGAACATCAAAGCATTTGATGATGTGTCACTTTATTTGGAACTTGATGTTGAGCACATAGAGGCTATTAAGCCTAAATATCATCTTATTTTGCCGAATCTGACTCATGTAAGGCATTTAGGCCAAGTGCAAGAACAACAAAATCAGGATAGCTATTGGACATATACAAAAAGAGTTTGGAACTTCCAAGCAAGCAAGAGGGCCAAGCACGAGACGAATCAGTCAATTTAGACTGCTTCAATTGTTTAAAGAAAGGTTAGTTCTCTTGTGATAATATTGAGTCGAAGAAGATACAATCTAACCATTCTCTTTCTATTTATGTAACAAGCCATGTGATGATTATTCATCTCTATCCTATAAAAACTGTTGAATTAGGAGCGACCAAACATCAAGAGATAAAGTTGAATTTATGTATTATTGTCATCATATTAAGGTAGTAAGTGGAGCTAGTGTGGAGGTGTTTATAGCTGGCAGCTACAAGCTAGTATTGTGAGGCGGTCGCATCCTATTACTCCATGATGTGTTATACATTCTCGGAATGTGACAAAATTCACTCTTCGTAGTTACTTTAACTAGACTTTGTTTCGGCATTTTTTTTTTTGAAAATAATGGTGTTTCATATTTTTGGGCAATGTCTTTTATGGTCCCACCTTTCTTTCATAGGAGAACTAATTATGTATGTGATCGAGTAGACGTACCACCATAGCAAAAGGCCATTGGAAAAAAAACACTCATAAAGGTCAAACAAAAAGTAGGCGAGTCAATAGGGAGGTACAAAACTTGCCTTGTGACAAAAAGACATATCCAGAAAGAGGGTGTAGACTATAAGGAAATGTTTTCTACTAAGGTTTGCTTCAATTTGTCTTTTTCTAGCCATTTTAGCATATTTGGATCTAGAACTCTATAAGATGGACACTAAGATGATTTTTCTCAATGGAGAACTAGATGAAGAGATATATATGGATCAACCCATGAGTTTTATAGTCAAAGGTTAAGAGCGCAAAGTGTGCATGCTCGAGCAATTTATATATGACCTAAATCAATCATCTAGATAGTGGTATCTTTGGTTCTATCGAGTCATTCTCTCAAATGAGATTACAATGATTGTAGAAGACCACTGCATTTATATCATATTGGAAAATGCACCTTGACTGCAGCCTACATCCTTAATCGAGTGCCCTCTAAATCAGTATTGTCCAGTTCGTATGAACTTTGGATGGGCGAGAAACTCAACTTGAATAACTCCTGGCCATGGGGTTCAAAAGGTTTCGTTCACAATTCTTTTCATAAATATGAAAATTCGTGCACTAGGGGAAACGCATATATCTTTATAAGATACCCTGAACACTCTAAGAGATCTATTAATTGGTGAACAACTTGATGAAATGATATATGAACTTGAATTATGACATGAATCTCATCAAGTATGAGTTTTTGATTAGAGGTGAAGTTGATAGGAGTTTGAAACTTCAAAAAGTGGTAGACAAGAAGAAGCCACTCCAAGCATCCTAGTTAAGAATGATGGAATTTCTCAAGCTCTTAGTAAAGTGGGAGTGAATTGGCTCCAAGTAGCAACATACCACTTGGTTATCTACAACAGCTTCAACCATGTAGGAACTCACGTAGAAATGTTCCCTGTCATCAATTTGGAATTGAAGGGGCAATTTTCATGGTGGTGCTACAATATAATGATAAACCTAGAACCATCCAAGAGGCTTTCTTGTCATCTACAAAAGATGAGTGAATAAAAGCACTAAGTGATGAGATGAAGCATTTGAGGACTAATCAAGTCTAAGATTTGGTAGACTTATCGCCAAGGTGAAAAACCATTGGCTCCAATCAACAGGTTCTAAAGATCAAACAAAAAGCAGAAGGGTCAATAGAGAGGTATAAAATTCACCTCATAGTTAAAAGATGTACCCAAGAAGAGGGTGTAGACTATGAGAACACTTTTTCTCCAATTGTAAGGTTTGGCTTGATTTGCCTTATTCCAGCAGTTGTAGCATATTTGAATTTGGAACTTTATTAGATGGTATTTAAGATGAATTTTCTCAATGGAAAAAGAGATCTAAATGGTTCAATCATTGGGTTGTGTGGTCAAAGGTCAAGGGTGCAGAGTGTGCAAGATCAATTATATTTGCCTCAACAAACTTAAGTAAAGAAAGCCCTCGAGTGATTTCAAATGAGTAATTGTAAACATTTTGACACTCTTATTACTAAAGGCGAGGCCTTATACCAAAAATTTGTCCTAAGACTCTAAGAGAGATAGAGAAGATGACTTGTGCTTTCTATGCTAGTGCTATTGATAACTTGATGTACGCAATGATATATATTCGACCAGGCATATGCAATACAATTAGCTTGGTCCATAGATTCCAATCTACCCATTAAGATATCTCAAGGGAATTGCAAACTTATGTTCTACTATCAAGGTTCAGAATTGCAACTATAGGATTACAGTGATACTGTAATACCCCCTTCCCGTAAGCTAAGGAGTGTCACGTAATTTTTCTAAAATTTTTAATCCGGCACGAGAATGTCATTTTTATAACAAAATGTATAATTTGTTTTATAAAACTGAAGTTCAAATAAAGAAGTATTTCTAAAACATTAACTGAAATAACTGAATTTAAACATGTGTCATAAAGTACTAATTTCTAGAAATTTTTAAAATTTTAATAATTGCTCGGTCTACTCCTAACGTGTCTACTTGCACTGATCATCTTCCTCACCTGGGTGGTTTAAAAGAAATAGAAAATAAACTAAAATGAGTCGATGATTCAATAAGAAATCCACCACAACGTAAGATAATACTATAGAAAATGTTTGTAAATTTCATGCTGAGATCTTAAACATAACTATTCATCCTGTTGCTTATGCCATGCATGACTGATCTATCTGTATTAATTGATTAACTGGCTTAAATTAATTAACTAAACTAATTGACTGATCTGACTAAACTTACGAATTGATTTAATTGATTTGATTTAACTAAATTGATTGGCCAACACACTTAACTCTGTGTGCAAGGTTACGCACCGGCTCCACGTCCCGTTGTAGTACAAGGAGCCGCTGATAGTACGCTAGCGTACTATGGTGGACCACGCTTAGGTTCGTAGCTTGCACATCCACTATAATCTGATATACATTGGTACCATGCACCTAAATGACCATCTGAATTAACTGATTTACTGAACTGATTAAATAAATAACTGATTAATTGAACTCTGATCTGACTTAATCTTATACTTGAACTTAATTTAACTCATGTGACTTATGTGACATGAAATGCATAATATACATACAAATATAAATAACTATAACTCGATGAATCTAAACATGATACTGAATGATATGATCGTGTGCTGTGCTGAATGACATGCTTGTATGATATGAGGGATATATGAAAAGGGCTATCAAAGAATTGGCTCTACTAATAATGTAAACAAACTGTGAGGATCCTAATTTTATGATCAAATTCACTTATCTCGTAGCGCTGCTTCCTAAATTCTCATTTATAATTCGTTACCTATATGAAATATGAATCGTCACTAAGGTTTCTAGAATAACATGCTGAAACATTCTACTTAATTAATACCTATCACGAAGAATAATTTAATACACATTATGCTTCATACAAAAAACATTAAATACTAATACACAAAATTAAAAAAATACTAGTAGCATATTTCACTTAGTTAAAATAGTGTTGAAATACTCCAGTAATTATTCTGTTTAATAGAAAATTTATAACTTCTAACATCATAAATTAGTTAAATACTAATAATATATTTTAAAATTTTCAATTATAATCTAGTAAAATACTTGGGCTATCATATTAAAACAAGTCGGGAAAGCACTAATTCTTAAAATAGGTTTGCTTTCTAATAATTACCATAATTATTTAATCTTACATGAAATATACAAATACTAATATCAATTATATGTTCTTAACATTTTTCCTTATATCTAGTTATGACTATAATATAATAACTTTATCAAATCTGACACAGTGACTATAAAATCTATTTTAATTAAACTTAAATCATATGTAAAATTTAATCCTTGATGAACAACTAATATAATCAAACCATAATTTGAAACTAATAACATATTACAATTTAGTAAGAAAATATTTGGTTTAAACTTAATAAATAATCATATCATTCCATATAGTGGACATCAAGCAGTTTACGTGGGATGCTCATGAAGAAAAGGGGAGGTGTGACGGCGGCTTAAGGTTGTTGGAAGTCACAGCGGCGACTGGAGGATCTCTCTGATAGTGGTGCGACACCGGGAACGAAAGAGGAAGAGATGGGGCTAACCAAAACTGTCAACCGAAAAGGGGTAGAGGGAGGAGGGTGTTCGACGGCTGTGGCCTTATTGGAAGGGAGTGGGCGCTACAGAAATTGGATTTTCGATGATTTCTGGGTGGTTTCTGGCGAGTTAAGTGGCGGAGAATTGAGGCACGTGGTCATTTGCTTGCTCTGTTTTTGGGTATGGGAAATAGGGGCTGTATATGGTGGTCTACGGTGGTTCCAAGGCAGCTTTGTGGCTGAGTAGTGTGACAGGGGGTGGCAGTCGTTGGTTGGTGTTTTCTATGTGGTTCCGACGTGGAGGAGCTCTAGGTGGTGATGGTTTGCATTAGTCCACATTGGGGGATGACTTCCTCTGTTTCGAATGTCAAAAACAGGGGTTGTTAAAGGGCAGTTTGCGTGAAGGAGAGGCTGTGACGTGGGGTGTCTTGGATGCGCGTGCTCATGCCATGAAAGAGCAATGGTGGTGGATGGTGGTTCTCGGTGGTGTGGTGTCCATGGCAGCTTGGGGTTGTGCTTGGAGAGGGAGCGACTTGAAGTTTTCAGCGATGATAAATTTCTCTAGTGCGTGGCAAGGAGTTCTATAACTAATCTGAAATGTGAACCAAAATGATCGAATCTAAGGATATGGACATGAAACGTGAAATGTGCATGTGTGGGATATGGACATGTATGAGTAAATTGCATGTGCGGGGCCTGGGTTATCAGTTGGTTACCGGTGATTGGGGAAGAAAATAAAACTACATAAAATTCATCTATATATACTGTCATGCCGAGTAAATAAGAACGTGTTTGATGGGGGAAAAAGGGTGGAACACTTGCAAGCATACGACTTTCGTGGATATCAGCTCGTGAGAGTACGTCATTTATCAGAAGATAAGTGTTTGAATTCAAATATAAATGCGGCTTAAAATGGCTACAACTTATATAAATGAGTAAGAAATTTATTCTAAATAATAAAGGAGAATTGATACGAGGGACATATACTTATATAAATGATAAGATTTCAGCACTTACACTTTGTTTATAAAACTAAATGATTATTTTAAACATTTGAGAGGATAGAGACGTGAAAAAAATGATGGAAGGTCTTGAAATATTTGAACTACTTTAGATAAAATATTTAAAATAATAGATATGATAAGAAAATCAAATTTAAATATGAACAACTTATTAATCCCATAAAATTTGATAAACCAATAATAATAATAATATGAAAATTATATAATAATACTAAAATTCGAAAAAAAAATTTATTCGTATTTAAACCCTAATATCTGGGTCAGATTGTTACCGATATTGATTAGAGTAGTGATCTAGACTAGCTCAAATTGACAACTAGGCATGTTTTCTTATCAAACAATGGCATCATCACATTGGAGTAGCAAAAGCAAGCTTGCATAGCCTTATCCACCATGGAGGTGTAGTACATAGCCTGTTCAGTAAAAGTTCAAGATGTTATTTGGTGGAAGAGGTTCTTTCAGTGCCTCGATATTGGCGTGAATTATTGTCATCCAATGAGGATTTTTTGTGATAGCATGGCTGCTCTCCTGTCGACGCTCCCAGCCCACGCTTGAGATTTAACGCTGACTGTAGCGTCGGAGACACGTAATACAATACTATATACCCCTCGTACATGACAATATAACATGAAATGCACGTAACTTACTAGTAGTATACACTAAATATCGCAGCAAAAAAATTATTTTCTAATAATCTAGGCAAAATAATAATATTTATGTCAAAGTCACATGATATTATTACTAGTGTAAATATTCCAAAAACTTTAACAAGCAGTTGCACATAAAAAAAAATAGTTATAATCCATAATCCCAAAATCACTGGGAATCCAAATCTTAAACACTTAAAACTTAAACACAAATTTTCTAAGATCAAAGAAAAACTAGGCACATAAGGTCATCACTCTGAGCTATGGGTCCTGTTGGGTTGGTATTGCTTAGCCCTTCCTTTATGCAGGATCCTCCTAAGCTCCTTAAAAAGTTTCATGATTTGAACTAAAAATTGGTCGACCTCCCACAACCTATTAGCAGAGTATTCCAAGGGACCCTATGGCTCTTCTAGGTCTCTTGAGCTCTCTTGGGAGGTGGTCTCTTGTGCTTCCCATCTATCTCTGTAACAACTTCTACCAAAGTGAGATTTCAAGAAATCTCAGTAAGTATACAAATAACATAGTACGAATATCTAGACATATAAAAGCAAACACAAACAAATGCATGAACATGAGTAATGAGACTTATAACTTGACATATGTATCATGCACTTTCATTTAAAAGACCTTTATTCTTCTTTTGATTAATCTTTACCACGTGTTCATAACTTTCCATACATTTTCCTTGTCATTCATATCATTCGTAGGCTTTAAGCCTTGTTCTTGTAATAACTTTCACATAACATGTGTGGACACCTCACGGCTCCCTTATACACCGCGTGTTCCCTGCTACTTACTGCATCACCCTACAATTCTTTTAGTCGAGGTGACTACGTCTTAATCATAAAGTTATACGGCAGTTCACTTATTTCGCCTTCACCGTTCTTAGCACCCACTAGCTTTAAGTGCGACCTTACTCCGATATCCTTCCTATGAGTCATTCGAGGTCTGTCAACTCTACTTTGTGGAGTAAGGGATTTCACTCGACTTTACACACTCTTGAATAAACAAGGAGTTCCACTAGGGCATTTTTCCGTTCTAGCCTTTGGGGTTCTTTTAAAAATTCTTTGATTATTTTCTTTTCAAAACCTTGACCCAAATACATGCAATCATGTGACATGGATTTGTATGTAACTTTTGACTTAGTTATACAAGGCATGTAGCCATAAGAATATGAAGAATACATTTTCCAATCATAGTTTAACAACATTAGAATGTACAAACATATTTCATTTCATAGAAACTTACTCATTCAAGCTCAGAAAAGTAACAAACAACTCAACCAAAACATTACTAACTCATTCACCTACTTAATGTTATCAAAACAAATTACTAGGGCTATTTTCAAGGCCTTAGCCGAAACCCTAACATGGTCCATCATATTGTTCTTTCATCAAAACATCACACTTTTATTCTAAGACCTCAAACCATACACATACCCAAAACATATACTAGGGTAGTTGATGAATTAAATCCATACATCACACAAGAAATCTAATAGAAAGATCATAGTTCCATTTACAAGTTGAATACTTAAATTTTAACAAATAACCTCATGGCCAAATCATATAGATCCCAAAAACTCATATCTTTCATCAAATAACCATTCTATCTCAATTCAACCACTTAGGTCGAAAATCATCAAGTCTCACCTCTCAAATATTTCATCAAATAACTACCAATAATCCATCATAGTATTCTTAGAATCCATAAGGTAAAACCTTAGCATATTCTTGAGAAGATATACAAATAAGCAAGTAAACAAATAGACAAACAAAATAGCAAACAAAGTTCATACAATATATGCAAATAATATCCAAGATAGGCTAAGAGCATACCTACAAATTTTCAAGAAATACAAGCAAAAAGATTTGAAAATAAATCAAGAAGAAAATAAAGATTTAACCTAAGAAAACCCAAAATCCGAAACTTTTAAAAAATAAGAGTATTTGGCTTCCAAGAAAAATCAACATTTTCTCAAAAAAATCCTAAGAAATCCTATATTTTTCTCATTTTAAAAACACAACTTGATCTAAGAAATCCTATATTTTTCTTTGTTTAAAAACTTAAGAAAGCCTAGGGTTTCATTTGAGAGAAAATAAGAACCCTAATTTTTATGGGAAAATATGTGTTGGTATAGAAAACCATTGAAGCCAAAAAATAGAGAAAGGAAACTCTCCTCAAACTCGTGCATAGTAATTCAAAGATAAGAATAAGTGGTGCTTACCTTATGTAGATAGTGTTTCTATAAGATTAGCGTAGATAGTGTTCCCACAATCTTCCTCTGTCTTACACTCCTACCACTCATCTTTTCCTACAAAATCCTACCATCTTCCTTCTTTTCATACTCCCTATGCAAAATGCTTCTTGGAAAAGCAAAAGACTTTGTGTCTTAACTTGACACATATCCAAGAGGGACTCCAAAATGCATGTGGTGCCAAGCACCATGGCCAGCCCTCCCTTGGGCTTCTCTTGGGCCTTCTCCCATCTTTTTCTTTATTCATCAAAATTTGACAAGTGTCTAACTTGTCTTCTTCTAGAATTTCCTAATATGTCCTTGCTTAATTATACTTTCAAAAAAGGATTTTAATCTCATGAGCTTACTCTCTTTTCTTGGGCCTAATCTCATTACACCTTAATTAAAATAAAAGGGCTTGCACTAATGGGTTCCAAATCTAACAAACTTAGAGACTTTCCTAAAAGGCTCTCTCTCTCTCTCTCTCTCTCTCTCTCTCTCTCTCTTTCTCCAAATACCTAAAAATTAGATAAATAATATAATTATTCATTCCAAACATGGATAAGGTTCCTCACAAAGATTCGAGATGTCACATCTCGCATATGATAAGGACCCAAAGTATCATGAAACAAACAAATACATTGATATCTAATACTACTACATTAAAGACATGGTGGCACAAAGGGAAGTGATCCTGAAACATCTATCTACAAGTCGAATGGTTGTTGATCCCCCCATAAAGCCCATAGCGAAAGACTTTTTATAGCTCATGTCAGGAGTTTAGGAATGCATAGACTGTGATTATAATTTGTTTTTCAATTAACATGGTAATGTAAAATTTTCTTGGAAATATTAAAGCAAGGTAATATTTTCTTTCATTTTGTCTTTATCAGATTGCATAAATTATGCACAAACACAATGTATGTTAACAGGGTTAAATCAGCTCATTTACACGACCAATTGCCTTTTTGGCGCTACAAAGGGTAGGGAGCATAAACGAGACAATGTGTCACTCGGTACTTGTCTAGAGAGGGATAAATTATATGACACAAAAAGATATGTTCTTTTAGTGAGAGCTAAGATGAGGTTCATCATATTTAAGAGGATTGTGCATGGACACCCTAAAATCCATGCAGCATGTAATAAGCCAGATGCAAATGGAGAGACTCAGGTTAGAGCAGAAATAATGCCTAGTCTAAGATTTGTACAGTGTTTGATATGGACATACGCTCTTTGGGAAAGAGAGATTTACCATAGCATGTATTTCATACTACATATACTTCTACGACTAAAGAGGTATTTTACTTTTGAGTGCCGTTCTTAAGCTTTGAAAATATCATAATATGGAAGTTTTGATGTTTGCTAGTCTAGCTTGCTGTCTCTGACCATGTTTGATATCGTCTAAAGAGGTAAAAGTGGGAAAGCAACTAGACAAACATTGAGTGATATGAGGACGAATGGATAATTATACGATAATGCATCATCAATTGTGTTTGTTGACATCAGACTTTGGTGTTACAATTTGCTAGTGACATATTTTGTAAACACATTGGGATGACATAGAAGCAGTTAAGCTTAGTTATAAGGTTTTTTCTTATATTATTATTTATAACTTAAGAGGGAGCAAATATGCTTGAGTACATGTGATTGAATAAGTCTATGGTGCGTGACATACTTCAGGGATGTTGCTATGTTGATCTTTTCTAAGAAATATTTGGTATAATGCTCTCACACAATTTTCTCAGGTGTACTCGGTGGTTGCATAACCTATTTGTTTGTATGAATGACATAGAAAACACATTGAGAGATATATTCATGGAGCATGCCCACTATGTATGAGTTTGGGATATATAGAATAGGGGCCCCCTTTGTGGGTGTGCCCCTACTACCCCATATTGGGATGCCAAGAAAAATGCTTTTACTACTTCCCATATTGGAGTTATGAAAAGGTAATGAAAGTTGGCCTTTAAGGCCAACCAACTGTTACCATATGCGACAGAATTATTCCTCCATTTTTTAGATGCACACGTCTATTAATGTTTAGGAATCTCTCTCAATATTGATTCTCTATGAAAAACTCTTTAACTATGGGCATCTTGAGTATGTCTCTAGACTTCTCTACACAGCACACTCACAAACCAAGTGGAGACTAACTAGGATTGAATGGAGATTTGAATGAATTCACTCATGGAACAACTACAAAGATTGGCTTTGAGGTATTTCTTCTGTTGTGTATGTTTACACAAATTCCTACATCTTTTGTATAGCCAAATAGCTCGATAGAACAACAATATCAAAATAGTTACATCCGTTGTTTAGAGTTGTAATTAGGGTGCTATCCATTCTAGTGCTCCAACCCTTTAGAAACGCACCCTACAATTAACAACTTGAGAGAGTTAGCTATGCGCCTATGCCATGGCACATGCACTTTATATCCTCTTGGACCTTGATTACTCCTGGCCTGCATATAAATATATATATATATATATATATATATTATATGTATATCTTTCAAGCACAACACTAGATAATTAAGACTATAGATCTTATATATTCATCTTGTAGCTTGCACATACAGCTCATTCAGCATATATCCAACTATTCATCAACTTGTAGCTAGTCAAATGCATAGCCCAAAACCTCTTAAAAAACCACACATGATTGCATAAGAAGGAAGAGGCCACTCTCCCACAACTGCCCATATACATTACTTTTTTTTAATACAATATTTCATTAATAATTAGCACGAGAACATAAGAGATGCAGTGCAAAAAGAAAGAACTAGTATAGAAATTTTCCTAATCTTGAGCCATAGAGGAAATGAGTAACACAAAAGGGATATAATAATTAGGTAGGTCATACACGACATTAATGCATATTTTATAGCTAAAATAGAGGTTCTTTTCATAATGGGTAGGAAGACGAAGTAGGAAACAAGAACTAATGATCACCATGTTTTCATTAATTAGGGGTAATTATTTGTGAAACTCAAAGGTACTAATGTAATGACCTCGCCCTCAAGAGGGTGGAATAGTACTTCGTGGCCATTTTTTTTTTTGAAAACTAGTTTCAGAAAATGGGATTGATTTCGTTCGTTTAAAAACTCTTCAGTTCATACTTAGGGCGCAAGACTCCACGTTATAAAATAAAACATACTTTTAAAATAAAATAGGTTTATGGCGGAAAATATTTTATCTATAAAACAAAAAGGCCTTCATACATGCCTAGATTGCCATGCCCTTCCTATGTGGGGGAGAAAACATACAGAAAGAAAACTAAAATGAGTTGAATACTTAGTAAGTATTACTTCATACCATTTTAATTTAACAAAGTAGGTTTTTCAATCATGCAATCAATACTCATATGTACATACCTACATACAAAACCATGCATGCATTCTTTTGCATAACTATAACACTATTATGCTTTTTGTTTCTTATGGATCTTCGTGATCCTTCTTATTCTTATCAATTATTTTAAACCATTAACAAACAAGAAATCATCAGACGGGCAAGAAATCAACTACCAAGCAAGCACATAAATATACTAAGTAAATATTAAGCAAGTAAACCATCCACAATAAGTATGCACACAACCAGCAAACAAGAATGGCAACTAACAACTACAACCCATCAATAACATCTAGTAAACAATCACTCATTCAATGCATACATATCATACATGACATACACATCCTATGTAACATGACATTCATACTTAGGCCATCGCACACTGTTACCCTTGTGTGCTGGGGTTGAAGGATATTCCTTTGGACCCCTTTCGCATTTTCATACATTATAGCATTCAGTCATTCAAGTTTTATTTTCTTTTTCTTTTCCTTATTTCCTTAGACTTTCATATCTTCTATTTCCTATGCTTTTTATCCCTTCTTCTCTTAGTCAGTTCGTCTATACAAAATATTATTTAGAAGTATATCCAATACTTACTACATATAGGCATCCAATCACAAGCATATAATTACACGTTTGTGGTTCGATAAATAGGATTTTTAGTCCTATTATCTTCTCTTACTAATCCGGTAAACACTAAAGGCGTATGAACATAACACTTACTTGGTCTCCATACTATTTTCATACCATGTGGTCCAGTCATAAGCGCATTACAGAAAACAATCTACAAACATACAATAACTAGCATCAATATATATAGAACTAGAGCAATTAAACTAGAAAGAACCAACACTTCACTAGGACACTCTCATGTTATCCCTATGTCCTTGGAGTCCTTACTTTGCTAAGACCATCAGGGACTCACTGCGGACACTGGGACACCTTCTGAGATCCACATGTCCTTAAAGTCCTTACTTTGTTAAGACTATCGGAGACTCACTGCAGACAATGGGACATTTTTCGACATCTCCATATCCTTGAAGTCCTTACCTCGATAAGACTATTGGGGACTCACTGTGGACACTGGGATACCTTCCGAAATCCTCATGTCCTTAAAGTCCTTACCTTGCTAAGATCATCGAGGGCTCACTCACAGACAATCTTTGACTATCTTCATGTCCTTAGAGTCCATACTCACTACACTAAGACCATCAAGGACTCTTTCATGGGCACTCGAACACTTCCCCTCTATCCCTGTGTGCTCACATGACTCTTACTATGCTTCACCTTCAAGGATCAACTTACGGCCAATACCCCTGCCAATTAACCTCATACTGATAAATGACTTAGACCAACTGAGTTACGCATCCCAATACTAAATAGTGCACCCGACATTACTTCATCCGAGCCTACGTGTAATCGTCATCCTCATCATCTACAACCATGCACCCCATGCGACTTTAGGTAAGCTTTGGGGCTTAACATCATATACCCCTGCTCTGGAAAGAGTATCCATTACATAGGGTAACTAGTTTGGTACAGATGTTTCCCTAGTTACACATGTACTTTACCTCTTCATCATCTAAGGCTAACATAGAATACGTTGATCACCTACTTGAGCAACAAGCACCATAGATCAATTCAACCTTCTCCATGATGGGTGGTAGGACTTAACCTACTTTTGACCCTTTACGAGTTCATCTCAATACTTAACACAATAGGGTTCATAACAAATGTATCTCTGTCATGTCACGTAGTTCGAGACTACTATCGAGCTATACCATTATCATCCACCACTTTACTACTACGCGACTCCGTTGCTTTGTATGTATTTTGAGATATAACACGGTTACACAATGACAACTGTTATTGGGGTTATCGGTCACATTATCACTACTCTGGGACATTGTCCCATAGTTCCCGACACTTCACGCACCTTACATTCCTCAATCATGTAATTATCCATCTTCGTGACATGCCTTACACTGCGTCATGACTACAACACATGGAGTACACTCCATGTACACTCCATGCGTACTCCATTCCGTCCATACCACACCACGTAGAGTACACCCTATGCCTACCCTATCTACAAAACACGACACCACATACTACATGATACACGATACATCACTTTGCCCTATGGAGTACACTCCACATCACCGTACAGTGCACACCGCACGGTACATCGTTGTTGGGGGCCTTGGTCTACTCTCCAAACAATGGGGTCCTCTCCACACGTCTCCTCGTAGTGACCAAACAAGTCTCAATGGTATGGTTGGTTTAGGCATTTTTCTCGCTTTCTAGAGTTCCTATAACAGTGGAGTTATGGTGTTTAAGAATGGATTTGGTTTGAGTAGGGAGATGTGGTGGTCTAAGTGGAGTTTTGATGTGTTTGAGGCAATGGGGAATGGTTGGAAGGTTGCCCTTAATGTTAGCACCTCTTGGATGATGTTTAGGGTTGGTATGGTAAAGATAGGCTATGGTTTGGATGGTGGCTAAGGAAAATTTCAAGATTGGGATTAGGGTTAGGGTTTGGAAGACAAATGACTAGGGTTTGGAAGTGTGTTTCAACTATGGCAAAGGATGGCAATTTCGACTATGTGGGTTGTAAGACTATCTCCTTGATTGATTGGAGATTGGAGAGTGATTGGATATGGAGTGGCCGAATATGGATTAATGAGATGGTGATTGGGTTTGATTGATATTTGGTTGGATATGATTGGGTTGGTAATTGGATGGTTGAATCAATTAAGGGATTGTTAACCAATTAACCAATTGATGGAAGGTTTGATGGAGTATGAGGTGGCAATGGGGTTTGGCTATGATAGGTAATGCTTTGGCCGAGAATGGCTTTTTGTGGTAGGATGGGTATTTGATTGAGCCAAATAAGGAAGTGATTGACCAATCAAATAAGTGATGGGGATTTGATTTGTGATATGGTGGGTTTGGCTAATGCAAGATGGGTAAGAGTATCTTGTTGATTGATTGGGGATGGAGGGTGATTGGATATTGATTGGGAAGTGGGGTTGGCTGTAATGACTTGATGGAGATTGTGTTTGGATTTGATTGGGATATGATTGGGGTTAATTAGGTGGTGATTGGATGTGATTGAGTCAATCAAGAGATGATTGATCAATCAAGCTATTTATGGAAAGTTTGGTGGGTGTAAGATGGCAAGAGGTGTTCGGCTTTGGTAATGGTTGATGTGGCTGAAATATGTGTTTATGGAAGGTGGAGATATCGTGAGGATATGGGAAGATATGTGGTGGCTAGCTATGGGAGTTGGTGGGCGTGTATGACAATTGGGGTAGGTTTGATATGGTAAGTGTTTGGGCTAAGGTTGGACGAATGTAGTGTTTGGGGAGTGGGAAACTTCAAGAAAATACAAGAACACTCAAGAACAAATGTTGAACACGCCACACTCAATGTACCACTTAGGGTTTGGCACACACAATCTAACATGCACACAATAACTTCAACACTCACACTCCAACACACAACAACTCTCACTTACAACTTGGAGAATTCAAAAATCACAAGTGGTGTGAATTTCGAATTTCTCAAGAACACTCACACACTCACTCACTCACATAAAAATAATTTCAAAGAACACAAGGATAAACCAATCAATCTTTGATTCACGAATTGCACAAAAATTGAAAGGAAACCTTAAATGGATATATAATGGAATCACAATCAACTTGATTCACGAATTGCATAAGATGAAAGGAAACTTCAAACTTTATTGAAAAACCAAAAGATAAATGGAATCTCCTATTCTTGAATTGCAAGGTGGATTCCTTTTCAAGGGGATTCACGAATTGCATCCCAAGAAACCCAAGTGCAAAAGCACCGAGAAAATAGAACTAGGCTACACACCTCTCACACACAAGGTGTCTTCTCAATTTGCCAAAAGATGTAAACTAAGATGTTAAGGGTCCTATTTATAGAGCTTACAAACTGGACACCCCTAAAAGGTCCCTGAAAATTATTTAATTAAATAAAATAAATAAAAGCAAATGAAATGGTCTTGGGTGGCCCATGTGGTCATGGCATGCAAGGGGCTCGGTCGGCTTGGTTGGCCCATGGCATGGGCCATGGGCATGACCAACATGGCAGGCCCAATGGCATGCATGTGGCTGGCATGGCCCAGGCAAGGATCTTGGGTGCTGGAACTATTGGGTTGCATGCATAGGCTGCTGATGGCATGGTCGTCTGACTGGGTGGCCTGGCTGGCATGCTACTGGCTGGGCACGCTGGCATGTTGCTAGGGCACTCTAGGCTAGGCGCATAGGGCTGATGGTCTGCTAGCATGGTTGCGTGCGTAGGGCTGCTTGGCAATGGGCGTGCACATGCAAGCGTGCACTCATAGGGCGTGTGAGTATCAAGTTGTCATGATGGGCATGTCTTGACATGGCCCTAGCGTGCTGATGGTTAGGCCATGTGGTGTGCGTTGAGGCATGTTTATAGCCTTACCCTGGGCTGTCAAGGGCATTTCATGGGAGGGGCCATGTCATGCCTATTGTGTGCTACTGTGACGACCCCAAATTTTGGTACTATATTTTTAATTAATTAAATAAATAGTGCAAAGGTGACTTAGGTAATTTAGTGGATAAAGCCTTGAAAGGTGGGCTTAGAAGTAGGAGGCCTTAAAAACCATAACCAAGACTTTGGGCCCAAGTGGAGATGACAAGCCCATAGGCCCATGAAATGAAATCTAATAGTCAACCTAAACCCATGCATGAGGACACTTGTCAAGGTAGGAAAAGTTTTGTAAGTGAACCAAGACTAGTAGGTGAAAGAGAGAAAATACTAGCAGGTGAAAGAGAGAGAATACTAGTAGGTGAAGAGGTTGACTACTTGTTTTGGTTGGGGAAGAGAAAGAGAAGATCAAAGATGAGATCTCCTCATCTTTTCCTACCTAGATAGGCGTGTGAGACATGGGCACTTTTCCAAAGAAGATCATCATAGGATTTTGCCATATCTAGCCAAATGATGAGGCAAGATTTGAGAGGTTTTGAAAATGAGAAAAAGAGAGAGGAATTCGGTTGGCTATAGTCAAACACCCTTAGGGTTTTCTCACAAGCTTATTTCCAAATCTTGAGAAATGATTACTAGGGGATCTTACGGAGACAAGTGAGGGCTTGATTGGTTGTTTGAGTGAGTGATGAAACAAGTGGGAAAGAAAAGAAAACCAATGGAGAGGGATGGGGGCTACAGGTGGTAACCGGCCACTCTCCCTCCTTGTGTGCTCTCTTTTGCCTCCAAAATCTAGATGATTTGGACTTATGAGATTGTGTAAGAGTAGACAAGACATGAGTGTAAGAGCATGGAAGGGAATGATGACTCGAGATGATGATTTATGGTTGCAAAAAGTGGGAAGAAGAGAAGGAGGGTTCGAGTGAGGTGAGTAGCCGACTTCCCCCCCCCCCCTCCCCTCCCCTCCCTTTTTGGTATCCTTCTTGCCACCAAATCTAGTCAATAAGATTGTGTAAGAGTGATAGGACAAATGAGAATAAGAAGTAAGGTTAATAGTTGATTGATTGAACACATGAAAAGAAGAAAATGAGAGTAGGAAAAGGAGAGAGTTTCGGATGGAGCAAAAAGGGCAAGGGATCCAAACCCTACTCTTGCCTTTTCCCAAGAATGAGATCTTCCAATCTCTTGGATTGACATATGAGGTGATGATTGGGAGACAAGGAGGTGATGTGAGGTGATGGGAGGGCTTAGAACCCTTTGAGAGAGGCTGACCATATGAGGAGAGAAATGAAACTATTTATTCAACCTAAGATGGTCTAGATTAGGCATGATGTGATCAAGTGATGGGGGTCACCCAAATGTCTTTCAAATCCATCAAGTGCCACTCCAAGTTTAGGGGAAATGAGTAGCCTAGAGTCTAGGGAAGTCCCATGGCTGAATGGCCTTGTTCCTTTTCCTTTCGGTTGCCTCATTTGGTCACCAACACACACACATTTCCCACTCTACTTCACGGCAACTCACCCTCCCACTCAATTCTCTTTGCTTCATTTCATTCTACCACCTAAACATCTAAACACTCTAAGCCTAGAGGAAGAAGAAGCCAGTGGTCTTGAAAGGAGGAATCCTAGAAGAGGTAAGTGATTTTGTTAAGTTAAGACAAACCTAGAAGTGTAGGGAAGAACACTCTCCATGTTCATAGTTTTCAAAAAGAAATCTCCTCTTTGAGAATGATGTGTTCTTAGTCTAATCTAATAAAATATTTCTCATGTTTTCATAACTCATCTAAGCTAGCTAGGAGAATTGTAAGTATATCCTTATTTTACCTCTAGCATCTCGATTATAGTTTTAAGTGAATTTGCTTGTATTGATTGATCTTATTGCTTGGTATGCCATGATGAAACTTTTGGTAGAAATGTTATTTTAGTGAAATGAAAACCCATGCTTAGAACCTATGTTCCTTTTAAGTTGAAGGTTATAATATGTTGGTGATTTTAGTGGATTTTATTGAGGAGAGATTTGTATGATACATGTAAGCATGACTACGTTTAAACTTGTTGAATGTTGGGTGATGTGGGATAGATCATTTGAAGAAGCATCTTGATTTTTAGTAGCAAATATCTTGTTTATTGAAATGCCATGCTAGGATGAATATTTATAAAATATTGGTGGAATCTAGATATATTGTTCTTGGATGATATTGTTACTATTATTGATATGATGGTTGGTAAAGAAATGCAGGCTTGGTAAAATGAAAGCTTGAAGCTTGAACAAAAAAAAAAATAGAAAAAAAAGAGAGAGAGAGAGATGATGCTTATGGAGTTTTCGGTTTGGAGGGTTTCTTGGAGTGGAAATCTTTAGAATTTATTTTCCTTTCTTGAAATACTTGCATTTGGAAATTTTGGAGAACTTAGAAACGTAAAGAGTAGGAGAATATTATGCATATTTTCGGTTTCCACATGAGTGTTCAAGTAGGATACTTGTTTTGATGAAATAAGGTATGAAACATAAAATCTAAGGGTTATAGGGTTTTGGATTTGCTCTGTTGTAAGGTTAGAAAATTGTTTCAACCATTGAACTAGGGCTTGAGAGTAAAAGGAAGATGCATGAAGGAAGAAAACACCAAGTGGAGACAATGAGGGTCTCGGCCCAAACCCTAGGTGTGGAAGCCGAGCACCCTACTTAATCCATTAGAATCAACTAAGTGTTTTTGCATGAACGATGAATCGAATGACGTGGGGTTTGTGTGAAAAATGACCAAGTGGGTACTCGGGTTCGTCTCGAGTTTTGCATAACAAGTGTTAAGAGTTGCATGTCCTATGCATAAAGCACGAAAATCATGTTTTTGAGTCAAACACGTTTTCAAAAGAAAAGAAAGGAATTAAAGTTTTAGAACAACCCCAAAGGTTGGAACGGGGTAGTGTCCCAGTGGAACCCCCTGTTCACTCAAGAGTGGCTAAAATTGAGTGAAAATTCCTAGGTCGACGAAGAACAGTTGGCGGACTATGTATGGCTCCAAAGGGTGTCCAGAGCGTGGTCGCACCTAATGCTAGTGGGTGCCCTAAAGGCGATGTTGGTCTCGGCCTCACCGTATAAGAAGTTTGTATTTATTTGGGGAGAAATCTCCGAGTGATGAAGAGCAAGAAAGGGCGCGAAAGGTATTCACCTAGGTTTGACATGGTCGCCGGTTGTGACGATAACTAGCAGGAATCACACGGTGCATAGGGAAATCGTGAGGTGTCCAAATAAGAAGTCATGACGAAAAGAAAAGGGCTTTCGAGCCGTATGTGTTACGATATGATAAGTGGTGCCTAGGATAAGAAAAGACGAAAAGTTTTTGAACAAAATGTCTCTTTGAGGAATATGAGTCAAGAAAAATTTTGTCATATGATTTCATGAACGAGTATACAACTGAAATTGAGAAAAGACAAGAAAGATGAATTTCATCACGAGCATGTGCATTGGTCCCATCATAAGTCTCATCTTACTGTATATGTATGTATTTGTTTGTTATTCCCTTAAAAGTATGCCTGAAATGCTTTTGTTGAAATACTGATGTACTTGCTAAGATTTCCCCCGAAATCTCACCCTTCTCTCTATGTCTTTACTATCCTTCCCTTTTGGGAATGATGGAAGTAGTTGCAGGTGACAACAGATCTACAGAATATGACTCCCGAGATGATACCTCAGACCTCCAGGGGCCCGATTGAGTCCCCCTTTATTGGGCCAGTGACTCTGGATCTTTTGGGTTGATGGGCGGAGGAGTTACTATCGATGGCGATGTACCGTCTTGCTGGTTTACACCCTACGGAGTGTTGTTTGGTGTTAGGATTATATGAGTCCTTTCACTTGGGACCTCTCTTTGAGTCGCCCACTAGGGTGATTTGTAAAGTAAGGCCTAGCTTGGACCTGGATCGTCTTCGCTGGGGACTAGGCCTTAAGGAGATAAAGAATGAGCCTGTATGTTAGACCAAATGGGCAATGGGAATGCGCACTTTATTTTGTAAAGCCTTCCTAACTTATGTTTTGTAAAGCCTTCCTGCTTGTTGGAAGTGCTCTTTTGTATATTTGGACAAGTTAAGTAACTTTTGTTTGGGCTATGTATGACGTTTATTTTGGGATCAATAACGAAACCATGTGATGTGTATGATATGGAAAGGCTTGACCTTTTTTCGCTGTGAAATTTTTACTTCGATGTTTAAAAAAAAAAAAGGTACCCACACGATATGACGAGGGGTGAACTTCCTTCTGTCGCTCATCCCCGACGTTTCTATTCACGTGCGATCCCAAGCATGGATTGGGGCGTCGACAGCGGTGGTATCAGAGCTGTTAAGTCTTTGGATAAAAACTACAACTACTAGGAAAATAAATCACATGGTATAGGATATGACCTTTTAGTCTTAGGCTTGAATTATTTCGGAGGACTGGTTGAAAATGATGATAGTTGCTGTGATAATCAGAATAGAATTCCAGAGTTTGGGTAACTCATGTGCTTTCAGGAGAAATATGGCAGGAGGAAGGCTTCGTGCTCCTACCCCAAGGCCCGGGGCACCTCTAGGAGGAGACAATCCGAATCCTGGCATTCCTACGATGGGAAATACGCCACTGATTATTCCCCCTCGAACTGGAGAAAGGAAATCGCAGAATACCCCAATGGACGGAGGGCAGGCCATAGTTGAGGCTATCCGTCAGATGATAGAATTGGTAAAAGCCCAGATGGAACAAGGCAGATGCCATCCAAACACCGGCGGAGGAACGTTGGGTTGTCCGAAAAGTTTCTAGTCTACCGGCACCCGAACTTTATAGGAACGGAGGGAACCATGAAAGCGGATCGATGGATTATGGATCTGGAACGTACCTTTGAGATTAGCGGGTGTATAGAAACCTAGAAGGTACAATACGCTGGACACCTCCTACAAGGAGAGGCTGGACTATGGTAGGATACAAAAAGGAAGCTACTAAAGGAGGAACTGCCAGAGAACGTGGACCCCACTTGGGAACGATTCAAGATGGAATTCGATGACCGCTTCTTCCCTGAATCCATCAAACAGCAAAAGGCTATGGAATTCGCGACACTGATACAAGGGGGCATGACGGTGAATCAGTACGCTGCAAAATTTATGGAAATGGCGCGATTCGCTCCACATTTGGTATCCACCGAGAAAATGCAAGCGAAGAAATTCTAAGACGGTTTGCGGCCAAGAATCCGTAACCAAGTAGCTTGCCTGGGAATTGAAAATTTCCAAGAGCTAGTGTATGTGGCCTCTATCGCTGAGGCAGAACATAAGAGTTTGATCAACCAAGTGCAGATGCATAAAAAGAGAAGTTTTCCATACTCTTCTGGAAGGGACGCAGGCAAAAGAAGAAATGCTTTCCCTGCAGATAAAGGGAAAGGCAAAATAAGCAGGCCCAGAGTACCAATATCCTCACCGCCTTGCAGAACATGTGGGCGACCGCATCCAGGCGAGTGTCGAATGGCGACATGAGCCTGTTTTCGATGTGGTCAGAAAGGCCATAGAATCCGAGACTGCCCTCAAATGGTCACTAGCGGGACTACGTTACAAGGAGGGAAAGCAAAAATTTCCACGAAAGCCAAAGTATATGCCATTACCCCTGAAGAAGTAGATATAGAAGATGAGCAAGCCATCAACACAGGCATCATTACTAGTAATAAATCGGACCTTGCCTTAAATTAAATTACGAAATGATTCTTCTAGCTTGATAACAGTAGAAAATTTTTATAGGGAAAATCATTCTGATGCGTAATATAGTATATGCATTGTTTGACTTTGGAGTGACGAGATCCTTCATCTCCTATAATTGCATGCGAAAGTGTAAGCTAGAAGTAGAGCCCTTAGACCAAAAGGTGCTGGTAGCACGCCCGGATGGAAGAATGATAGACTGCTAGCGGATGGCAAGGAACTATCCTTTAGAGATTGCTGATTTAAGATTAAATGCCAACTTGATAGTTTTCCACCTGTTGGGATTTGATGTAATACTGGGAATAGATTGGCTATCCAAGCACTACGCCAAAATTGATTGTCGCAAAAAGGAGATAACCTTTGAGCTGCCAGAGGAACAAGAGCTGTGTTACGCGGGAGAGATGGTCAGTTCGGTTCCTTCTATTGTGACAGCAAGGAGGGTAGTGAAAAGCTTGAAAGGAGAGGCGAAAGCATTCCTGCTGATGTCCTCCAATACAACAGAGGATACTAAGAGTATTGAAGAAATTCCAGTGGTACAAGATTTCCCTCGAGTATTCTCAGAGGATCTGCTTGGACTACCCCTAGATCGTGAGACTGAATTCACCATTGAATTGGAACTTGCCACGACTCCAGTTCATAAGGCCTCATATCTGATGGCGCCAATAGAATTGAAGGAATTAAAAAACACAGATAGAAGAATTATTATCAAAAGGACTTATACGGCCTAATTTGTCGTTGTGGGGAGCCCAATATTATTTGTAAAGAAGAAGGACGGGACGATGAGGATGTGCATCGACTATAGGGACCTTAATAAGGTCACCATCAAGAACAAGTATCTGTTACCACGAATAGATGATCTGTTAGACCAATTACAAGGGGCGACGGTGTTCTCAAAAATTGATCTCAAATTAGGATACCATCAACTGAAGATCAAGGAGCTTGATGTATCCAAGACTGCCTTTCGAACTCGTTATGGACATTTCAAGTTCTTAGTTATGCCTTTTGGACTGACAAATGCCCCTGCAGCATTTATGGATCTGATAAATAGGATTTTTCGACAGTATCTGGATAGTTTTATCGTGGTGTTTATCGATTACATCTTAATATACTCCCAGAGTGATGAGGAGCACTGGGAGCATCTGAAGACCGTGCTAAGCATCTTGCAGGAGCATCAGCTATACGCCAAACTTAGTAAATGTGAGTTTTGGCTTCGATAGGTTAAGTTTCTAGGTCACGTTATTTCTAGTAAAGGAGTGGCAGTGGACCCAGCTAAAATAGAGGCAGTGACGGAATGGCAGAGACCGACAAGTGCTCACGAAATATGTAGTTTCCTCGGTCTAGCAGGATACTACAGAAGGTTCGTAGAAGGGTTTTCTAAGCTGTCTGGTCCTCTGACGGCGCTAACTAAGAAAAATGTCAAGTATGTCTGGAGCGACTAGTGTGAACAGAGTTTCCAAGAGCTCAAGAAAAGGCTAACATCGGCACCAGTATTAGCTCTGCCATAACCTTACAAACCGTATGTGATATTTAGCGACGCTTCGAAGATGGGTTTGGGATGTGTCCTGATGCAGGAGGAACGAGTAGTTGCCTATGCATCCCGACAGCTTAAGAATTATGAGCAAAATTACCCTACCCATGACCTGGAATTGGCAGCAGTAGTGTTTGCACTAAAGATTTGGAGACACTACTTGTATGAGGAAAAGTGTGAGATATACACCGATCACAAGAGCTTAAAGTACCTATTCAATCAGAAGAATTTGAATATGAGACAAAGAAGATGGGTGGAGACAATAAGTGATTTTCAGTGTGAAATCAAGTACCATCCAAGAAAGGCTAATGTAATGGTGGACGCGCTAAGTCAAAAGACGTGGATAGAGGAATCACCAATATTGACAGTTATGCGGGACGTGCTAGTTATGAATATGCCTTGAGAAGTGCTACTACTGGCAACACAGGAAATCATATCCCTGACTGAAGACAAAATTCGATAAGGTCAGCGAAAGGATGCCAAATTGGAAAAGATCCGACAGAAATTGCTCGAAGGGCAAGGATCGCCTCATTTTACCATATCGGATGATGAAACATTGTACTTCGAAAAAAGGATAGTAATACCGAACGATCTAGAGCTGAAGGAAAAGCTTATGAGGGAGGCGCATTGCACCCCTCATACAGCTCACCCGGGAAGTACCAAAATGTATCAAGACTTGAAAAGGAAATTTTGGTGGGAAGGCATTAAAAAAGATGTGGCCATGTTCGTAGCCAAATGCCCGATATGCCAACTGGTTCAAGCTGAGCATCAACGCCAGGCTGGAATGTTACAACCCTTACCGATTTTGGAATGGAAATGAGAGGATGTGTCTATGGATTTTGTAGTGGGATTCCCGAGAACATCAGCAGGGAAGAATACAATCTGGGTAATATTCGACAGATTGACTAAGAGTGAACACTTCTTGCCAATAGCCAATACGGATTCCATGGAGAAGTTGGCACATGTCTATGTGAGAGAAATAGTGCGCCTACACAGCGTGCCCAAAACAATTGTTTCGGATCGAGACCCCAGATTCACGTCCCGTTTCTGGCAAAGTTTACAGAAGATGATGGGATCTAACTTAAAGTTTAGCAATGCCTATCACCCACAAACCGATGGTCAAACAAAACGGACTATCCAAACCTTGGAAGACATGTTGCGAGCATGCGTGCTAGACTCGCGTGGCAACTGGGAAGGTCTTTTGCCTTTGGTAGAGTTTGCCTATAACAATAGCTTCCAAGCTACCATTCAAATGGTACCCTATGAAGCCCTATATGGAAGAAAGTGCAGATCACCCTTATATTGGGATAAGGTGGGTGAGAGTCGAGTGCTAGGGCCTGAATATTTACAAGAAGTCCGAACTCAAGTGAAATTGATACGAGAAAGGATGAAGACAGCCCAGAGCAGACAAAATAGCTACGCGGATCGACGTCGAAGACCCTTGGATTTTGAAATCGGTGATTGGGTATATATTAAGATTTCACCTATGAAGGAAGTAACTCGATTTGGCAAAAAGGGAAAATTGAGTCCTCGTTATGTGGGTCCTTATGAAATTCTTGAGAAAGTCGGATCGGTGGCTTACCATTTGGACTTACCCAAGAGTTTACAAGGAGTTCATAATGTATTTCATATATCGTCATTGAAGAAGAGCCTAGGTGAAGGACCTGGAATAGTTATGGACCCAGATAGTATTAAGTTGCGCCCTAACCTAACCTATGAAGAATGGCCAACACAAATTGAAGATTACAAGGAGCAAGAACTAAGAAATCATAAGATTTTGATGGTTAAAGTGTTATGGAACAACCCAGCTTTTCAAGAAGCAACATGGGAGCGTGAAGATATTCTGAGGGCCAAATACCCTCATTTGTTTGTAGATAAGTGATGTACCTATAGTCCTTTTGTTTGAACCTCATTGTATCTTTTGAATGATGATGATATGTATATATATATATGTGTGTGTGTGTGTATGAATATATGAGTATTTTGTTGTTTTATGTCTGTTATTACTTGACTATTTCGTAGAATCATAGTGACTTGTGAAACTTTAACCAAGACATGGCCCGAACTAGGAGAAATCCTCGTATGTCAGTAGCAACCGTAGCTCAGTTGAGGGAAAGGAGGGAAAACAGACAGAGAATAATACGCAAAAGGCACGAAAGAATGAGAGCTCAAGGACTAGAACATTTGGAACGCAATGATAGGCACCACACCCATATCCTGGGTGTAAATCGTAGATGAGTGCTTGTTCCTCGTCGAGCTATGCTCACGAAGAGCGACAACCATCTAGAAGTTGGTTGAAAGTAGAGAGAGAACAATTGCATAGGATAATCCGAGGCGAGGCGAGGCGAGTGAACCAAATTTAGAGCCCCTAAATTTTTCGGATACTTCTGAGGACAGTATTAGACAAAGGGAAGATGGAGTACCTCGAGTGGAGATAGAAGAAGAAATCATGCTTAGGTTGAATGAGCTAAGAGTAAATATGTACTATGACTCGGATGTAGATGCCGTGTTCTACCACTCCCAGGAATCTATGACTGAGGAGGATGACATACCCATGTATTCATCATCAGAAGAATCCACCGCTACTAGCACTAAAGGTATAAATACACTCTAATTTTCTTCTTGTGCATACTTTAACAATTTTGAGGACGAAATCTCCTCTTTAGTGGAGGATGATGTGATGCCCCAAATTTTCCTACTATATTTTTAATTAATTAAATAAATAGTGCAAAGGTGACTTAGGTAATTTAGTGGATAAAGTCTTGAAAGGTGAGCTTAGAAGTAGGAGGCCTTAAAAACCATAACCAAGACTTTGGGCCAAAGTGGAGATGACAAGCCCATAGGCCCATGAAATGAAATCCAATAGTCAACCCAAACCCATGCATGAGGACACTTGTCAAGCTCGGAAAAGTTTTGTAAGTGAACCAAGACTAGTAGGTGAAAGAGAGAGAATACTAGTAGATAAGGAGGTTGACTAATTGTTTTGGTTAGGGAAAAGAAAGAGAAGATCAAAGATGAGATCTCCTCATCTTTTCCTACCTAGATAGGCATGTGAGACATGGGCACTTTGCCAAAGAAGATCATCATAGGATTTTTCCATATCTAGCCAAATGATGAGGCAAGATTTGAGAGGTTTTGAAAATGAGAAAAAGAGAGAGGGATTCGGTAGGCTATAGTCGAACACCCTTAGGGTTTTCTCACAAGCTTATTTTCAAATCTTGAGAAATGATTACTAGGGGATCTTGAGGAGACAAGTGAGGGCTTGATTGGTTGTTTGAGTGAGTGATGAAACAAGTGGGAAAGAAAAGAAAACCAATGGAGAGGTATGGGGGCTACGGGTGCTAACCGGCCACTCTCTCTCCTTGTGTGCTCTCTTTTGCCTCCAAAATCTAGATGATTTGGACTTATGAGATTGTGTAAGAGTAGACAAGACGTGAGTGTAAGAGTATGGAAGGGAATGATGACTTGAGATGATGATTGATGGTTGCAAAAAGTGGGAAGAAGAGAAGGAGGGTTCGGGTGGGGTGAGTAGCTGACTCCCCCCCCCCCCCCTCTCTTTGGTATCCTTCTTGCCACCAAATCTAGTCAATAAAATTGTGTAAGAGTGATAGGACAAATGAGTATAAGAAGTAAGGCGAATAGTTGATTGATTGAGCACATGAAAAGAAGAAAATGAGAGTAGCAAAAGGAGAGAGTTTCGGATGGAGCAAAAAGGGCAAGGGATCCGAACCCTACTCTTGCCTTCTCCCAAGAATGAGATCTTCCAATCTCTTAGATTGACATATGAGGTGATGATTGGGAGACAAGGAGACAAGGAGGTGATGTGAGGTGATGGGAGGGCATAGAACCCTTTGAGAAAGGCCGGCCATATAGGGAGAGAAAGGAAACTATTTCTTCAACCTAAGATGGTCTAGATTCGGCATGATGTGATCAAGTGATGGGGGTCACTCAAATGTCTTTCAAATCCATCAAGTGTCACTCCAAGTTTAGGGGAAATGAGTGGCCTAGAGTCTAGGGAAGTCCCATGGCCGAATGACCTTGTTCCCTTTCCTTTTGGTTGCCTCATTTGGTCACCAACACACACACGCACATTTCCCACTCTAACTCACAGCAACTCACCCTCCCACTCCATTCTCTTTGCTTCATTTCATTCCACCACCTAAACATCTAAACACTCTAAGCCTAGAGGAAGAAGAAGCAAGTGGTCTTGAAATGAGGAATCCTAGAAGAGGTAAGTGATTTTGTTAAGTTAAGACAAACCTAGAAGTGTAGGGAAGAACACTCTCTATGTTCATAGTTTTCTAAAAGAAATCTCCTCTTTGAGAATGATGTGTTGTTTAATCTAACAAAATATTTCTCATGTTTTCAGAACTCATCTAAGCTAGTTAGGAGAATTGTAAGTATATCCTTATTTTTGAGTGAATATGCTTGTATTGCTTGATTTTCTTACTTGGTATGCCATGATATAGAAATGTTATTTTAGTGAAATGCAAACCCTTGCTTAGAACCTATGTTCCTTTTAAGTTGAAGGTTATAATATGTTGATAATTTTAGTGGATTTTATTGAGGAGAGATTTCTATGATACATGTAAGCATGATTACGTTTAAACTTGTTGAATGTTGGGTGATGTGGGATAGATCATTTGAAGAAGCATCTTATTTTTTAGTAGCAAATATCTTGTTTATTGAAATGCCATGCTAGGATGAATATTTATAAAATATTGGCGGAATCTAGATATATTGTTCTTGGATGATATTATTACTATTATTGATATGATGGTTGGTAAAGAAATGCATGCTTGGTAAAATGAAAGTTTGAAGCTTGAAGAAAAAAGAAAAAAGAGAGAGAGAGAGAGATGATGCTTATGGAGTTTTCGGTTTGGAGGGTTTATTGGAGTGGAAATCTTTAGAATTTATTTTCCTTTCATGAAATACTTGCATTTGGAAATTTCGGAGAACTTAGAAACATAAAGAGTAGGAGAATATTATGTATATTTTCGGTTTCTACATGAGTGTTCAAGTAGGATACTTGTTTTGATGAAATAAGGTATGAAACATAAGATCTAAGGGTTATAGGGTTTCGGATTTGCTTTGTTGTAAGGTTAGAAAATTGTTTCAACCATTGAACTAAGGCTTGAGAGTGAAAGAAAGATGAATGAAGAGAGAAACACCAAGCGGAGACAATGAGGGTCTCGGCCCAAACCCTAGGTGTGGAAGCCGAGCACCCTACTTAATCCTTTAGAATCAACTAAGTATTTTTGCATGAATGATGAATCGAATGATGTGGGGTTTGTGTGAAAAATGACCAAGTGGGTACTCGGGTTCATCTCGAGTTTTGCATAACAAGTGTTAAGAGTTGCATGTCTCATGCATAAAGCACAAAAATCATGTTTTTGAGTCAAACACGTTTTCAAAAGAAAAGAAAGGAATTAAAGTTTTAGAAGAACCCTAAAGGCTGGGACGGGGTAGTGTCCCAGTGGAACTTCTTGTTCGCTTAGGAGTGGCTAAAATTGAGTGAAAACAACTGGGTCAACGAAGAACAGTCGGCGGACCATGTATGGCTCCAAAAGGTGTCTAGAGTGTGGTCGCACCTAATGCTAGTGGGTGCCCTAAAAGCGGTGTTGGTCTCGGCCTCACCATATAAGAAGTTTGTAGTTATTTGGAGAGAAATCTCCGAGTGATGAAGGGCGCGAAACATATTCACCTAGGTTTGACATGGGCGCCGGGTGTGACGGTAACTAGCGGGAAGCATACGGTGCATAGGGGAACCATAAGGTGTCCAAATAAGAAGTCATGACGAAAAGAAAAGGGCTTTCGAGCCGTATATGATACGATATGATAAGTGGCGCCTAAGATAAGAAAAGACGAAAAGTTTTTGAACAAAATGTCTCTTTGAAGAATATGAGTCAAGAAAAATTTTGCCATATGATTTCATGAACGAGTATACGACTGAAATTGAGACAAGACAAGAAAGATGAATTTCGTCACGAGCATGTGCATCGGTCCCATCATGAGTCTCATCTTACTCTATATGTCTGTATTTGTTTGTTATTTGCTTAAAAGTATGTCTGAAATGCTTTTGTTGAAATGCTGATGTACTTGCTGAGATTTCCCCCGAAATCTCACCCCTCTCTATATCTTTACTATCCTTCCCTTTTGGGAATGATAGAAGTAGTTGCAGGTGACGACAGATCTACGGAATATGACTCCCGAGACGATACCTCAGACCTCCCGGGGCCCGATTGAGTCCCTCTTTATGGGGCCAGTGACTCTGGATCTTTTAGGTCGACAAGCAGAGGAGTCACTGTCGACCTATGTTGTGTTTTTTGGTGTTAGGAGTAGATGAATCCCTTCACTTGGGATGTCTCTTTGAGTTGCCCACTAGGGTGATTTGTGAAGTAGGGCCTAACTTGGACCTGGATCGTCTTCTCTAGGGACTAGGCCTTAAGGAGATAAAGAAAGATCCTGTATGTTGAACCAAATGGGCAATGGGAATGCCCACTTTATTTTGTAAAGCCTTCCTAACTTATGTTTTGTAAAGCCTTCCCGCTTGTTGGAAGTGCTCTTTTGTATATCTGGACAAGTTAAGTAACTTTTACTTGGGCTATGTATGACATTTATTTTGGGATCAATAGCGAAACCATGTGATGTATGATATAGAAAGGCTTGACCTTTTTGCACTGCAAAATTTTTACTTCGACGTTTTAAAAAAAAAAACGTACCCACACAATATGACGAGGGGTGAACTTCCTTGTGTCGCTCATCCCCAACGTTTCTATTCACGTGCGATCCCAAGCGTGGGTTGGGGCGTCGACAGCTGCTGAGCGTCAAAAGCATGTCATGGTGGGGGCCATGGCATGCCTGTTGGGGCATCCTAGGCGTGCCATGGTAGGGGCCATGGCATGCCTGTGGCATGTTTGTGGTGCTGCTAGAGGCGTGCCGTGGCAAAGGCACTGGCATGCCTGTTGTGCTATCAAGTGAGTGCCATAGCAGGAACCATGGCATGCTTGTGGGCGTGTTGATAGGTTACTGACGCTGCTGGGTAGGCTGATGGGTGTTGGGGCTGCCTGTTGGCCATGCTGATGGGCTGATGGGTTGCTGGCGTGCTAATGGGCATGCTGATGCTACTGGGTAGGCTGATGGGCATTGGGGCTGCCTGCTGGCCATCCTGATGGGCTGTTGGGCATGTTGTTGGGTGTTGGGCTGCTACTGGGCTTGCCATGGCATGTCAACGATTGGATCAAAAGGCTGTCATGGCATGTCAGCAACAGTGTCAAGGTGCTGTTAGGGCCTTGACCATGAGCGATTTTTGATATGGTCTTGTGACAACCCAAGATTTCCACTTTAATTTAAATATTTATTTTATTTATTGTAAGTAAGGGTAATGTTGCTATTTTAATTAAGTGAGTACTTGAATGTTGGGCTTAGATTTGGGCTTTAAGAGCATTACTTAGGTATGTGGCCCAAAGTGGAGTGGCAAGGCCCATCATAGGCCCATAAGGTAGATCCATAGTCAACCAAGCCCATGTAAGGGACACATGTAACACTTAGAAAAACTCTAGTAAGTCTTCAAAGACCAATAGGTATGAGGAGAAAAGACTAGTAGATAGAGGGTTGACTAGTGGCTTTCTTGGAAGGAAGAGTGTTGGAACCAAGATGAGATTTTCTCATCATTGGATGGCATGGTGGGCGTGGAAGGCTAAAGAGGAGTCTTCCAATTGAGTTTTTCTAGGAGCATGCCATATCTAGGTGATTGACACATGCTAGATTTGGTGAAGATGGAAGATTAAGCAAAGGAGCATTCGGTGGAGGCTTTAGCCGAACCTCTCATTGAGTTTCCCCATGCATTGCTTCCAAATCTAGATAAGTGTCAATTGAGAGATCTTGTAAGATTAAGTGACTTTGAGATGGTGAGTGATGTGTCAAAGAGAATCATCATTGGAGAGAAGAGATGACCAAAGGAAGGCAAAGAGGTTTCGGGTGAGGGAGTTAGCCGACCACCCCATCTTAGTCTTCCTAGGTCTTTCCTAAATCTAGGTGATTTTGACAAGTTGAATTGTGTAAGAGTGGTTGAGACTTGTGTGTGTAAGAGTGTGTGATTGAGTGTTGATTGATGGAATAAGTGAAAGAGAAGCAAACCCTTGGAAGAGGGAGGTAGGATTCAGTTGAGGAAGGCATGACCTTGGACGAACTAGGGCTTGTCCCATTTCCCCAAATTGAGTTGCAAGATCTTGGTGGATGACTTGTGAGATGATTGGTGAGTGTGTGAGGTATGATGTGAAGGAAGAAGAGGGGTGTTCACCCATGTTGGGCGCCGGCCATAGGAAGGAAATGGAAAGAGGTTTCAACCTAAGTATAAACTAATTTTAGGCATGATTGTACTCTAGTGATGGGAGTCAATCAAGGGGTCTTTCAACCCATCAAAAGTCAATCCTAAACTAGGGTAATGAGTGCCTAGAATGCCTAGAAACTCTCTTGGCTGAATGGCCTTATGCTTCCCTTCTCATTTCATTTGGTTTCACTTCCACACACACACCCCCACGGCAATCTCTCTCTCTTTTCACTCTCACTCTGCTTTGAGTTCTTTCATCTCCCAAACACCCAAAATATCCTAAGTTTGGTGGAGTTTTAAGCAAGATGTTCTTGAGTGGAAGCAATCTTGAAAAAGTAAGTAAAACCCTAAGCCATTCCATGTATAGAAACTTAGGTTAGATCACACACACACCTAAGCTTATGGTATTCTTTTAACTACGTGTTTGTAGTCTATTTTAACATATTATTTCCATACTTTTCAGAGATATTCTTATCTACATTGGAGTATTGTAAGTACATCTCTATCTTGACTTTACCATTTCTCGTATATATTTGAGTGAATATAGTTGTATTGCTTGACTGAATGCTTGCTTATTTAGTTACCAATCTATGCCTTAGTCTATATGCTATTTTAGGCTTGAAATTATATTATGTTGGTGGATTTAGTCAATTTGATGCAAAGAAAAATGAAGCATATTGATATGATATATAGTAATAAGAATGCATGCATGACTAAGATGAAGTTTGTTAAATGATTGGTGATGCTAGGTTAGATTGCTTGAAGAAAATGCCTTTATGTTTAGTGGTAAAACTATGCTCAGCAATGTATATTATTCTACACCTGAGATTTACATTTTTATTGGTGGATTTAGTTACTTTGTTATAAAAGAAAAATAGAGCATGATTAATATGATAGACGGTGGTAAAATGCATGTATGTTAAAATAAAGTTTGGAGTTGAAAAGAATTCGATATGGTGCATATATAGGTTCAGATTTGAAGGATTTTAGGGTTGAATTTCTCATGATCCACTATTTTTTTGTGTGATGATTATGCCTTGAATATTTAGAAATTTTAGAAGTATGAAACTAAGAGAACCTAATAGCATGAAATTAGGTTTTCCTACATAGAAGTAAGTGTGCTACTTTGGTTGTGAGGAAAATGATGAAACTACTAATCCTAAGGACCATAGGATTCGGTCAACCCCTCCTAGTGATGCTAAAAATGTTTAGTTACTTTAATTAAGGCTTGGAGAGTACATGAAGGAAGATGGAAGAAGAAAATCCTAGGAAGTTGTCTTAGAGGGTCTCGGCCCAACCCTAGTAGTGAAGGCCGAGTGCCCCTTTTTGGGTATTAGGCCCATTTGTGTGCTCTTATATGAAGTATAGATGGAATCATGTGATGGTTGATTTGTCAATGAGCATGACAAAGTGTACGTGTGCTTGAACTAGTCCCATGATTGACATGTTAAGCACTAAGGGTTGCATGTCACAAGCATGAAGCATGAAAATCATGTTTTTGAATCAAACATGTTTTCAAAGAAGAAAGAAATTAAGGTTTTTAAAATAACCCCAAAGGCTGGGATGAGGTATTGTTCCAGTACAACTCTCTGTTCACTCAGGAGTGTTTAAGGTCGAGTGAAAGCCCTTGAGTGGACGAAGAATAGTCGGTGGACTATGTATGGCTCCAAAAGGTGTCCAGAGCGTGGTTACACCTAAAACTAGTGGGTGCCCAAGGACGATGTTGGCTTTTGCCTTACCGATATTAGAACAAGGATGTAGTCGCTCGATTTGAGTGATCATCGAGTGATAAAGAGCGGATAGCGTAGTCGCCCTAGCTTGAATAGTCTGCTGGTGTTGCGGTAACGCGTAACATATTCACTTAGGCTTGAGTGATCGCCGGGTGATACAGAAACTAGCAGGGAACACACGATGCATAGGAAAATCGTAAGGTTATCAATAAGAAGTCATGATAAGAACGACTTTCGAACCCTAAAAATGATATGAATATATAAATACGCCTAAAATAAGAAATGATGAACGAAACAAAAAGTTTTTATGAAAAATGGTTTTTAAAGCTTAAGTCAAAAGAATTACATTATATGATGAACATTTTTCCTGAAAAGAAAGCATACGTATCAAGATTGAAAGAAAGTCAAGTTTTATGAAGGTCTTCATGAGTATATGCATTTGCTAAGTCATCAGTCGCATATGTATGACGCATGTTCTATTTATTATTCGCTTATATGTATACTTGAAATGATTTTGTCGAGATAGTTGTGTACTTATTGAGATTTCTCGAAATCTCATCCCTTTATATTTTCACTATCGTTTCTTATTAGGGTGATAGAAGTGGTTATAGGAGAAGATGACGACTACGAGGTTGATGCTGGGAGTGAGTCTCTAGCCCACTGATGGGTTGGTGATCTCTCCACCTTTTGATATGGTGACCCTCGATCTGTACGAGCAGTTTATTTCTGATATGCGTTGGATGGCGCTCATAGAGTTTACTGGCCGCCAGTGTGTGGGGTGCTGCCTCACTCTTAGGTCTGACGGGTCCTTATCATGAATCGTGTCTACCCTTTATGGGAGGGGACCTTTATCCTGCGTGGTGATCTAGTGGGCTTAATACAATTCCTTTTTGGTCCCGTGGCTAAGGAGGTTAAGGAAGAGCCCCGGAGATAGTGGATGATTGTGGGGTCAACACGTGATTCATGTTGCATATTTTTATTTAGTTACCTTTTGTTAGTTCTCGATGCTTTGGGAAGACACTTATTTTGTGGAACTTGAGACAATTGGCATCATTATGAATATGAACTTTTATTTTGGGAACTTTAGTTTTGTTATACCAAGTGACGTAAGGCAAAATTTTAAGTATTTGCCTAATTTTAGAATGACTTGACATTTTCCGCAGCAAAATTTTCTAATCACTACTTTTATTATAAACACATGCTTGAATTTAAGTTAAGAACGATGGGTGAACTTCCCTATGATGTTTATCCCCAACATCTCGATTTGCGTTTGATCTCAAACATAAGCGGGGGCATCGACAAGTCTCATCAATTGCTCCATCGTACGGAGTACACTCCACATGTACTCCATTCACAATACCTACCATAGCACCATAACTGCACACACAATCCCCCCATACTACACAGCACAGTCAACAACCCTACTTCATAACACAACTCCCAACAACTACACAGCAAACTCCACAATCTTAATAGCACAACCAACCAATCAATAATAACATAAAAACAAGAGAGAGAGGGTTATATCATAGCGAGGTAAACCCGTATGTCGCTCGTCTCCTGGCACAGTTAGTGGCTTTGGAAGCCACTAACTTAAGCATTTAACCGCTCCGTCGAGGTCAGTGCCGAGACCTTAAAATGAGAATACATCGAGCTTTAGGTCAACGGTTTTGGTTACTAAATCTGGGTCTTGTGAGGATGGCCAACATGGTGGGGAGTTCGTTGGTGGCGGTGGAAGGGTCGTACGTTACAGTTAACGCCGCATACGGTGACGTCAATCACGTAATATGGCAATTTGGGCTAGGGTGCTCAGTTTGACACAAGAAGCTAAGGGAAGACTCATTGGAGGAAGGACAAGCTCATGGTGGTGGTGGAGTGGCAGTGCAACCACCAGAAGGCGGCGAATCTAGCTTAGGAGGTGTGGAAACCCATTTTCGAGTTTATGTTCATACAAGGGAGATGAGGACATGGATGGAGGAGTGGAGCTAGGAGGAGGTCGTTGGAGCTAGAGGGAGGTTTTGGTGCTGGCGATGAGGCCAACGATGGCTGGATAGCGGCTCTAGGGTGGCAAATCAGTGTATCACGTGTGCGATTTCGTGGGGGAAGAGGGAGGCTTCTTGTGGGCTGCCAGAGGTAGCTGGAAGGTCGCCAGCACGAGGGAGGCTGGTCTGAGGTGGTGGTGGCCAAGGGTGGCTAGCAATGGTGCCGAGAAAAGGAAGGAAAAGCCATGGAACCCGTTTTGGGATTGTGGCTCATGCGCAAGATAGGGGCTACCATGAGGTGCACTAATGGTGGGGTTGAGCTCGCTGGAGTGAGGGGAGTCTAGCGGTGTGGACAGTGTCACTGGGCGGCCGGCAGTGGCACCGCTGTGGGTGAAGGCTGAAAATTAAAATAGGGGGGATCTGGCGGCGAGAGAAAAGAGAGGAAGGGGAGAGAAAGAGAGATGGAAAAGTGGTGGGGGCCTAGGGTTTTCCTCCTTGGGCTATTTATAAGCCTTGCACTTTAGGGTCTTCAAACGGACAAACGATACACTTAAAACACTGATTTGAAACTACGTAAAATCAATTTAACTTAAAATACTCAAAACAATTAAGATAGAATATTATTTCAACTTAAATTTAGTTTATAACGTAATATCTCCCATCATTAATAATTAAAATGATTATACTTACTAATTATTTAAAAGGATAAAGTCATATATTTAAGTCAGAGATTTAAAGCATAATTAAAATCCCACAATATCTTAAGTAATTTAAACCAAGCTAGTAAAATGATTTTGTGCAATTATAATATTTTGGAGCTCTTCAAATATTATAATTGTAATTTCTTATAAATCAAGCTTGAGTCTAATAATAATGGAAATACCTCATATAATATTTTCAGGGCATTTAAAGTATTTGATAGCATTAAAACAGTGAGCGTATTTTAAAATCAACTATTATCGTTTACAACACGCAGTCGGAGTTGGGCATGTGCATCGAGACCTGACACGTGCTTCAAGACTCGTCCCAATCGAATGAGAGGAACTAACTGTTACATCATTTACTCGAAATTTGCTAAGCCTTAGAGAAAATAAAGAGTGGGTGTTAGAACTAAATGGTGTTTTTTACAGACAAATCATCAAATAATTAGGAAAGCATGGTGTGGAAGCTGAATGTGACAAACATTTGATCTTACAATTCTTATGTTAAACTTGAAAAACCACAATTAGTACTTCAGCTAAAAACCAACATTAAAGTACTTGAATATATAGGATTTCAAAAAAATCAAAGATTTGCAAAATAAATTATGTCATGAGATCATAAGAGTGGAATATCTTAATTGCATCTTGCGACTTCAGATCACTCGAGTGGAGGTCTCATCCGCACCTCGAGAATTATTTGAAAACAAGCCACTAGAGAATATTAGGTTTTGTTTGGTTATACAAATGCAATAACCCAAACTTAGCACGACTTGTAGCTTGTTTAGAGACCTTAATCATTTGAGAAACCTTAGTATTTTATTTTAAGAAGAGGCCTCAAAATTAAAGTGAGATTGGGTCCAAGTGATGCATTAACCCTAAAGTGTAAGTGGAATTCGGCCCAAGCCTGTCAACCCAAGCCCAATGGCCTAAAACCCATAACTAAGCATTAATCTCAAGTGCCATGTGTCATGCATGCAAGGCACAATAAACCTACTCTAGATATTCAACTAAGGGAGAGAGAAAAAAGCATGGAGAAGGTTAAGAGTATCCTACATGCTTAACATGGTAAGATGGACACTTGTCATGCATATAGAACACCTTGAATCACGTCTAAGGCTTGATTGGTGGACAAATTTCGAATTCCCATACTTAGATATGGAACGTGGAGCTTAAAAAAGAAAAAAGTGAGGAAATATACATGGAGAAACTCAGGGACACTCTTTTATTTGCATGGAAAAACTCAAAGGACACTCTTATTTTGGGATTTTTCATATTTGCACTCAAGAATATCCTAAATCATGCCACATATCAAGCATGCCTAATGTTGGAAAGGAAACCAAGGATTTGAACAGATTTGCCCCCTAATTTTCAGCTAATACATTCACACATACACTCATCACTTGCCATGTCTCAATTGTTTTTATTTGATCAATGAGATTTGAGAAGATTTTTTAGGAAGTGAAAAGGAAAAAGGGTAGCATGGCTAGGAAAATGCCACTTGTCACTCATGCATTGAGCCTTAAGTAGGAAATAAGTCAAATTACTCTTATACCCTTGAAAGGAACTTGCTAGTTTAGGAGAAGGAAGGACAAAAAGGGAAACACATGTAAGATTTGGCCATGGGAAGCTTAACCCATGCCACACCCATTTGTTCCTTCCCAAGACAATCAAATGATGAGAATTCTAGGAAATATTCAGACATAGAGAAGAAAGGAGGTGAAAGGGTTTGTGGTGTGCTATCGCGAGCAACCAAAAATAAAACTTATACTTTTAAAAATACATGTAGTGGTGCAAATAAAGATTGTTTTCACGGAGAGTATTTAGCCTAATTTTATGTTATGTGAACAAGGATGGGGGCTTTTGAGTATAACAATTTTTTTTTAAGAAAAACAATTAAGAAATAATTCAAATTAAAGTATCGAAATGAATCAAAAGAATAAACCTTGGTCTAAGTCAAAATCCACCATCAGAATTTTACAACTGATCATCGGTGTAATTATATATTAATTTATACTTTGAATATTCATTGTTGGAATTATTTTTCTATCTCTCCTTAGTCGCAGTTAATTAGAAAACAAGCGATCTAATTAATCTTAACTACTAAACAACCCAATACAAGCGCTAAATGTTTAATTTAGTAGTACTCTTAAGAATTAGAGAGATCAATGAAGCTAAACAACACAAGCACAAGCGGTTGTATTTAATTTTATCAAGCGTTCTTCCTAAGATCTAATAATTTTTGACGGAGCAAATCATTAAATCTTAGTTGCATCACAAATTAAAGGGATCAAACAATTATGGATTTGATATCTAACCTAGCAGTAGATTACTAGTAGGCCTCCTAATAGTTAAACGAGACAAACATGAAAATAGGCACAGAAGGACTCCGATATTCAAAGCATAAATTGAACACTAAAAACAAATTAGATCTCACAGTTTTATTGATTCCGAGACTTCCATTTTTTTTACCAATTATGAAGGTTTAGCCTTGTAGGGCCATGATGAAAACTCAAAGGAGAAGGTGAAAAGAGGGGAGAGAGATGCGTGTGTGTAAAAACGGTGCTGCTTGAAAAACATATGTATATATACGTGTCGTGTCCCCTGTGAAGTGAATAACATGCGGCTTAAAATGAGAGTAAAACCATGGGCCCAGTTTAATTCTTTTATTGTTGTGTGGTTCAATTGAGCATTGAAGCCTAAAGTGTTGTTGTGTCATGCCCAAATACAAATAAGATTAAAGCCATGTAGTGCGTTTTACTCACTCTTAGGTCTCCTGTCGTGAGTTGAAGTGTTGTGCCATGTGATTTTAAAATGGACCCAGTTGAATTCAAGTTGCCGTCTCTTGCTGGTCCAAGGTGAAGTCCGAATGAAGTCTAATCCTTCTCATTCACTTATCATTTTACGTCCAGCCCCTCCATTTGTGATTTAAGACCCAATTTCGACCTTGATTAAGCTAGTATCTCTTAAAAGTCAAAACATAAAAGTTGTAGATCTTTTTCTTGATGTTCGAGATCGGATAAGAGAGTTATGCCTAGATTACGAAGCAATATCAAAACTGTCCAAAATTGCCCAATTAGCTTAGTTTGCACTTAACGCCTATATTTGCATCCTAAATCAAAATATAAGAATAATAAGTACATTTAGGCACCAAATAATTATAAAAGATTAAATATTAAAGGAGAAAAATATGACATTTTGCATTCTCATCAGTTTGTGCCAAGTGTTAAACATGCATGGAAGTTGAGGGAAAGTGGAGGAGGTGAAGGGACTTTGTATAAAAGGCATGAGGAACACGGCCAAGGGTCTTCTCTTGCCCATTTTTGAAATCACATGAGTGCTCTTACTCTCCACACACTTCCCTCTAGTTTTCTTAAAGATTCCCACGTTTTCTCGTATTTTGTTGCCAATCAAACACGTGGACATTAAAGTTTTGACCCTCAGGAGTTGGAGATCGAGGTAAGGCTCGGATTCTTGTTTGGTTTTCACATTCACACTTTTCATTTCACTTAAACATGAGATTCAATCTCATGGGAGTTCTGGAAACGACAAAAGATACACACCTTTACATTTCTCCTCATTGAAGCGAATTAGGGTTTCTTGAAAACCCCTAAAGTCAAGAGTTTGGTGGAGGGTAAACTAATTATTTTTGGTCCTCATCTAGTTTAAGTGATTTCCTTTGAGTTTGATGCAAGTTTGGAAGTGAAGTGAGTGGTTTTCTTGGTGAAAAACCCTAGAGGCCGAGAGTTTAATCATAGGAAACCCTCACACACTCAAGATCTTATGATATATTTTTAGATTCTATTTCTAATCAGTTGTATGTTTAACTTACAACTTGCTTTTCTATTTAATTTGTGAATTTTTGTAAGTATTTACTCAACTTACTCTTGGTTAAATACTTTCATATACTTGTGTATATCCTTTGGTTGTTTTCTTTCCCTTGAATGATGTTATTTGATTATTGCTTGTATATATTTGTTCTACGATCTTAGATATCAAAATATGGAATGAATAGTTTGTTTGGATAACATGAAAATGGGAAATGGAACCTCTATAGGTTTCGGCTTTATTAAAAATAACATGACTTATTTGACGAACACATTTATTCGGCTTCATCATATGTTAGTGGTTTCGGATTTTTCTTACAAAGTATGATTTCATGCTCTGTTTTATTTGCTTTGATCTTTATAAAATATCTGTGAAGATTTGGAGAATGTTTAAGTGATGAAATTCCATATTTATGCCTATATATTTTTTGGCCAAGGCCCATTCTTATATATCCATGAACTTGTTTTGGCATCTCATGTGTTTTATGATAATATGCTATGAATTAGACATGAAATATTTAGGTATTTCATGCACGGCATCTCATATGTCATATGTCAACTATAAGGATGCACAAGTCTTAATTCTCATGTCATATGCATTTGGGTAAAGTGATTTTGAAAGGAAAATATTTTCAAAGTGTTTTCAAAGAAAAAAGTTCAAAATGTTTTATCACCACTCCAAGTGCTAGTGTGGGGAATTGTCCTAATGGAATTCCTTTGTCCACTTTGGAGTGCTTAAGAATGGAATAATAATCATTAGATCGACAAAAAACCATCAACGACTCTCAAATGGACTCTTTTTAAAGGATGCCAGAGTGAGGAAGCTTCTAACGCTAGTGGGTGCATAAGGCATGTAACCCGACGAAGTACTGTCGAGTTATTATGATAAGTTTCTGTTTAAGATGTATTCATCACGGTGCACAAACTAGTGATGGTGCAATAACTAGCAGGAACACAAGGTGCATAAGGGAACCGTATTGTGTCCACCCTCTGGATAAGAACAAGAGATCATATGTTATGAATCACTTGACGAAAGTCTCTGATATTCTTTGTTAAGAATCACTTGTTGCAAATCATGTGATATTCTCTTAAAGAACAAGTTATGTTAAAGATGAATAAGAAGTATGAAGAAAGAACATTTTTTAGAAAAATGACAAGTCTTTGTTACAAGATTTCTGAAAGTGTCAGTGCATAAGTCAAGTTCAAGTCAAGTGTTAAGTGTCAAGTTCATGTGCACGCATGCATTGCATGATATGCTTTTTGTATGCTTGTGTCAACTTTGGTACGTTATGTGATTATTTATTTAGATTTCTCAAAATCTCACTTTGGTAATTTCTATTATCATTTCCTTTTCGAAATAGTAGAAGTTGTTACAAGTTTAGACAACAACCCAAATGGCCAAGAGAAAGAGGAACGCACCTCCCTCGAAAAGGATTGTGCCTAAGGCTTTTATGAGTAGGCTTGAGCGCTCTATTTTCGAGCGCTTAGAGAATATAAACCGTGAGATCACAGAGATTCTTCAGTCCATTGAAGAGTTTTGTCGGGTGCATAATAGAGATAAGGATAAAGGCCTGGAAAAACGGGTAAAGGAAGAGCTCGTTTAAAAAGAAAAGAAAAGATGAGATAGGACCACATTTCCTTAGGAAAGGAAATGAATTTTGAGATAATTTTGAAGACTAGTGTATTTTGGTTTTCGATACTGTGTTTTGGGAGATTAACACTCTTATCATATTTTGATGTTTATGAACATGCTACCTTAATCGATTATATGACAATGTTTAGGTAAATGTTAAAGTTTATAGTACCATGTGCTATGCAATTGCCTACGACGTTTGTCATAACTTGGATTTTTAAATATTCGTTTAATTTTCATATGTGGCATGATCATTAAAGGTTGATCAAAAAAGGAATAAGTTTAATAAAGAAAAGACTTATAAATGTATGTTGGAAGGTGAGGAGTAGGATTGGGTACAATGGTGACTTTTTTATGTTAAAAAAGTGCCTAACCCAAGATCTCGCTCGACTCTCGCTTGATGTCTGGCTCAAGCGAGGTACATAGAGAGATTTGACGTCTTTTGATAAAATGGCCATAACTTGCTCATTTGATATCGGATTTAAGTGATTCAAATGGCTATAGAAATTTAAGAGGAATATTTACAACTTTTATATTTTAAGTTTTAAGAGATATGGACTTACAAAAATACGAAATTGAGATGGAAGTGGAAGATCTGGATTGGAAATAGATAGGCATTGACTTTGAAGTTGACTAAGGACTTTAGATAAGATTAAGTCTTTGGATTATTTTCTCAATTATCCTAAGATCTGAAAAAGTGTGTTTATATATGGAAATGAGGAGATTTTATCTAGGTAATTTCATGTGAAACAAGAAGGAATATCTACCAAACACTTGGTGTGCCCAAATTGGTATTCTCGGGCATATTTGTCGACTTTTAGTATAAAACTCATAACCTGGTTATATGAGGTCCAAATGAGGTAATTTTAATTTTTATAGAATTCTAAGATATATATCTAAAACTTTCATGTTACGAGTTTTTGAATATTTAGACTAGATCTATGACTTATTCTGGAAACAAGTAGACAGTTCTGGGTTAAGCTCAAATGGAACTCTAGTTAGAAGAAATGGATCAAATTGGGGCATGTGACGAAAATTGTGATTGGCTATCAATTCTTCTGAGGTCTTGACATGTGTAGGAGTATATAACGACCATTAAAGATAAGAAATGAACAAGATTTTAAGAATCATGTCCCAACCACGGGTAAGAATAGTGGCATGGCCCAACCAAGGGTAAGAATAGTGGATAAGACATGGCCCGACCACGGGTAAGAATAGTGGATAATTTATGGCCCGACCACGAATAAGAATAGTGGATAAGACATGCGGCAGGGACCTAAACCTGTCAAGGATATGAAAACCGGCAGGGACTTAAGCCTGTCAAGAATTTGAAAACCGGCAGGGACTTATGCCTGCCAAGTATTTAAAAACCGGCAGGGACCTAAGCCTGTCGATGATAAGAATTAAGTAAGACCCACAAGATTAAGAAATAAGATGAAAGTATAAGTTTTAACTATATGATGGTGGGTCCAAGTAAGATCTAAGTTGGTATGGGAAGAATGATTATTTACATGCATAACTCCCATAAAGCATTCTCATAAATTATATGTCTGTGATCATTGCTATGTATGACAATTGCTGATGTGATCTATGCTTTATTTCGTTAACTGTATACTTACTGAGATTTCCTGGAAATCTTACTCTTTTATATTTTATCTATCATTCCATGGAATGATAGAGGGTGTTGCAGGAATAACTAAATTCTCATGAGACTCAGACTTCATAGGAGATTCTGAGGAGCCCCGAGAGTCCTACAGAATACTTCTCTCATAAGAGAATGATCCCACGTACGTGATCAAATGGAGTAGCAAAAGTATCGAAAGGCAATTAGAGATGATATTTGTGAGAAGAAAACTAACTGGGTTATGTAAGTTCTGGACTTGATATGTTATGATAAATGAAAACAATATGGATTTAGTTTTAATATGCCATGTGATCTATTTATGCAAGAGTTAGATCTCTTTGCATGTATTGAAGATTTACCTCTTTCCGTTGTGTTTTGCATTGCACTTAATAAGTAAGTTTAGGTCCATACTTTAAAAAAAAAATAAAAAATTTGGGTCGTTACAGAATGGTATCAGAGCAATACGACTCTGGGTAAACCATAAATGTCCTAGGAAAAATGATCACATGGTATCAGGATAGGCTTTGATTTGATTGAGAACGGCTTAAACCCCGGAAAAGAGTTAGTCAAGTGGGTTTCTCTTATGGAATTGTGAGTGTCTTGGATATCAAATATCAAAATTTCTAAGATAGATTATGTGATAGAAATAGAAATTGACAATGTGATTGATGTCGGCATCATTAGTGATAAGGTCAAGTTGATAATGAAGTGTGATGCCTATTTTATTGAATCTGGAGTGGTGAGATTTATTGTATGATTGCATACGGAGATTTAAAGATAAAGTATATATGAATTCTTAAAGTCCTTACAGTGATATTTGACGAAAACTTTGCTGGATGAAGTTAAGTGGTAGAGAATTTCTCTTTTAAAGTTGAGAATTTGAGGTTAATCGATCAATTTGAAAGATTTCTACTGATGGAAATTGAGTTAATTTTCTTAGTTAGAACAAGTTAAAGATTAAGTTCTGATATAAAGGTGTTACGATCAAGAATGACCTAAATGTTTAAGAGTGGTAGGCTTGAATTTTATTGACTTAGACTGTGTGGTAATATCGAGGTTTGGAAGAAAATGTCATATTCTAAGTGATTTCTTTGAAAATAAGGTATTGAAGTTCTAAATTCTGAAGAGTTGCAAAATAGTTTAAAGAGTGAAAGGTTACAAGTTTATTGACCTTATAAAATTCTGGAAAGTGATTCCCCAATTAGGTAAAGTTTTAAAATTTTGGAGATTTGATTTGTAATAAGATTTGAATTTTGGGGCACAGACCTCGTGTGTTAGTTTAATCTGTGTTGGAAATTGATGAGTTTGTAATAATCAGGTTGAGATATCTGCAAGTACACAGTCTTGAGAAATGTAATTTTTGGTTCAATTTTGATGTGATTTGGTATGTGCTAAGGCTATTTATGTGGTAAATTCTAAGAATACACAGCATAAACATGATAATGGTTATGATCAGAGACTTAAATATGGAGTTCTACTAAGAGGAATCAGTGGGAATTTGGAGTTCTACTAAGAGGAAAATCTTGTTTGTGATTAACTTAGAATATGGTTTTTAAGTTACAAAAGAGAATAATATGAATGAATATTTGGTTGATAAAGCATAGAAATCGATTGAGGTCAGTTTAGTTAACTAAATGTTCAGATTTTATTGGAGGTTGTATTAAGATTCTTGCAAAAAGTCAGGGTTCTAAAATTACTCACATGCTTTAGGAGTTTTAAACAGGATGTGCCAAGAGGAAAGGGTAGTATTGGCAGCCATTTTGAAATTACTGATTATATGATTTTTCTAAGTACACACCGAGTTATATTTTAGTGTTGAGGTTGAACTCTCAAATTTCGAGGACAAAATTTATTTTAAGGGGGGGAGAATGTCATAACCTGGATTTTTAAATATCCGTTTAATTTTCATATGTGGCATGATCATTGAAGGTTGATCAAATAAGGAATAAGTTTAATAAAGAAATGACCTATAAATGTATGTTGGAAGGTGAGGAGTAGGATTGGGTACAATGGTGACTTGTTTTATGTGAAAAAAGTGTCTAACCTGAAATCTCACTCTACTCTCGCCTGATATCTGGCTCGAGCGAGATACAAAGAAAGATTTGACGTCTTTTGATAAAATGACCAGAACTTTCTCATTTGATATCGTATTTGAGTGATTCAAACGGCTAGAGAAAGCTAAGAGTAATATCTAAAACTTTTATGTTTTGAGTTTTAAGGGATATGAACTTAAGAAAATACGAAATTGAGATGGAAGTGGAAGTGGAAGATCTAGATTGGATATAGATAGACATTGACCTTGAAGTTGACTAAGGACTTTGGATAAGATTAAGTCTTTGGATTAATTTCTCAATTAGCCTAAGATCTATAAAAGTGTGTATATATGTGGAAATGAGGAGATTTTATCTCGGGAATTTCGTGTGAAACAAGAAGGAATATTTACCAAACACTTGGTGTGCCCAGATTGGTATTCTCGGGCTTATCTGTCGACTTTTAGTATAAAAAACATAACCTGGTTATATGAGGTCCAAATGAGGTAATTCAAATTCTTATAGAACCCTAAGAGATATATCTAAAACTTTCATGTTACCAATTTTTGAATATTTAAACTAGATATATGACTTATTCTAGAAACAAGTTGACAGTTCTGGGTTGAGCTCAAATGGAACTCGAGTTAGAAGAAATGGATCAAATTGGGGCATGTGACGAAAATTTTGATTGGCTATCAATTCTTTTGAGGTCTTGACATGTGTAGGAGTATGTGGCATGAGGATAAGAAGTAATCTAGAAGTTTTAATTGACCCAAAGACATGAAGTAACATGAGAGGAAGAAATCTGTCTGAATCTGTCCATATCTAGCTAAGTGAGTTACAAACCAAAGTTATCCCAACCAAATCTCGAAATGGCCTTTTAGAACATGTCAAATGGAGTCTTAGGAGGCTTAAGAAGTTACCAAAAGTGGTAAGAAGGAGGCTAGGGGCGTGGCATTCCAAATGAGGGCTGGAATGGCTTGATTCATGCATGGTTAGGTGAGTGCCACCTCATGCCTTATATCCTTAGCTCTCTTCTCAACCTTTGATCAATTTTGGCTGACTAAAGTGACTTAAAATCAGCCATTGGATGAGGATATTTGCTGCCAAGTTTAGATTTTACATGCTTAGAGTTAATCATTTGATTTTAGGAGGTTTGACACCTCATCTCCCAAGCAAAGACATAACCGGTTGCCTATAGCCATCCCTTCTTTTCCTTTTCCTCTAAAGGGTCGACCACCCTTATATATATATGTGTTGGTAAGTCTTATAACTCTCTTTGGAAGGTAGAACACACGCCCACTTGGAGAGAAAACCAAATAAGAAGCCTCTCTAAACCTTTGAACATCCAAACATCACCTAAGTGAGCTAACGGTGTGATCTTGAGGAATTCATTCAAGAGCTTGGTTCTATCATCCATTCAAGCTTTTGAGAGACTTTTAAGTGCATATATTAACTTAATCTTAGCATAGAATGAGTGGTTTGGTGATTAGATCATGTTTGATATTTATTTGAGCTTAATCTTAGTTTATGTGTTAAATTGAAGCCTATTGAGTTTTGGAGTGGTTTTTACTATGATAAAATGCTAGAAAAGTTATGATATCCTAGGGATATATTCTATGATGTGATATAAAGAAGATTACGTGAAAATATGAGGTCTTGATTTGGAAGAAAAATGACAGATCAACCCTAGTAACTTTTGGATTTAAGAGGGGTTATGTTGACAGATTTAGCATCTTATGGTAAATTGGTCATAACTTGTTAGTATGATGTTGGAATTGAATGATTAGAGATTCTATGGAAAGATAAGACAGGGTTCTACAACTTTGATGTTTTAAGCTTTAAAAGATAAGAACTCTATAGAGGGCAAAATGGGGACTTAATGGCAGAACAGAGTATGTGAGAACTTCACAAAGGTGTTCTTCTTATATTCTAAACTGTTAATAAATTATAAGAACATAGATTTATGTTTTAATAAGTAAAAATAAGGTTTATGTGAAAAGATTACATATTTTAGATTGAAAAACCCTTTGAGCCGTGATTTCACTCGACCCTCGCTCGACCCATGGATCGAGCGAAAAACAACTGTAAACCCTCGCTAGATGTCTGGCTTGAGCGAAGTACAACCCAAGACTTTGCTCGACACTCACTCGATGTCCTGCTCGAGCGAGTTTTAACCTAAGAACTCGCTTGAATCTCGCTCGATACCCTACTCGAGCGAGATACCCTGTTTGCTTGATGTTCGCTTGATACTTTGCTCGAGCGAGTCCCAACCCGAGACTTCGCTCGATTCTCGCTCGATATCTCGCTCGAGCGAGATATCCTATTTTGTTTAAATTCAAGGCTTTTATTGGGATAAAAGATGAGGTTCAATGAAGGAGAATTATATGTGTAAAATAGATATATGATTTGTATAATATGTGTTGCATTGGATGTACATACAGCATGAAGTTTAAGGGTACATGCATCTTCTAGTATGTGATGAATTTTAAGAGAAAGTGACATGGCATGTACATGAAGAACAACTAAGAATAAGAGATATAAATAAGTTAGTCACGTAATGACGAGGACGGCGATACGTAACACCCATTAAAGATAAGAAATGAATAAGATTTTAAGAATCATGGCCCAACCATGGGTAAGAATAGTGACATGCCCCAATTACGGATAAGAATAGTGGATGAGACATGGCTCGACCACGGGTAAGAATAGTGGATATGACATGCAGCAGGGACCTAAACCTGTCGAAGATATGAAAACCGGTAGGGACCTAAGCTTGTCGAGAATTTGAAAACCTGAAGGGACTTAAGCCTGCCGAGTATTTGAAAACCGGCAGGGACCTAAGCCTGTCGAGAATAAGAATTAAGTAAGACCCATAAGATTAAGAAATAAGATGAAAGTATAAGTTTTAACTATATGATGGTGGGTCTAAGTAAGATCTAAGTTGGTATGGGAAGAATGATTATTTACATGCATAACTCCTATAAAGCATTCTCATAAATTTTATGTCTGTGATCATTGCTATGTATGACAATTACTGATGTGATCTATGCCTTATTTCCTTAACTATGTACTTACTGAGATTTTTTGGAAATTTTACTCTTTTATATTTTAGGAGCCCCGAGGGTGTTGCAAGAGTAAATAAATTGTCATGAGACTCTGACTTCACAAGAGATTCTTAGGAGCCCCGAGGGTCCTACAGAATACTCATCTCCTATGAGAATGATCTCGCGTACTTGATCAAATGGAATAGCAAAAGTATCGAAAGGCGGTTAGAGATGAGATTTGTGAGAAGAAAATTAACTGGGTTATGTAAGTTCTAGACTTGATATGTTATGATTAATGAAAAAAATATGGATATAGTTTTAATATGCCATGTGATCTGTTTATGCAAAAGTTAGATCTCTTTGCATGTATTGAAGATTTACCTCTTTCCATTGCGTTTTGCATTGCACCTAACTAGTAAGTTTAGGTCCATACTTTTTAAAAAAATAAAATAAAATCTGGTTGTCACAAAATGGTATCAGAGCAATACGACTCTAGGTAAACCATAAATGTCCTAGAAAAAATGATCACATGGTATCAGGATAGGCTTTGATTTGATTGAGAAAGGCTTAAACCCCGGAAAAGAGTTAGTCAAGTGGGTTTCTCTTATGGAATTGTGAATGTCTTGGGTATCAAATATCGAAATTTCTAAGATAGATTATGTGATAGAAGTAGAAATTGACAATGTGATTGACGTCGGCATCATTAGTGATAAGGTCAAGTAGATAATGAAGTGTGATGCCTATTTTATTGACTCTAGAATGGTGAGATTTATTGTATGATTGCATACAGAGATGTAAAGATAAAGTATATATGAATTCTTAAAGTCCTTACAGTGATATTTACGAAAACTTTTGCTGGATGATGTTAAGTGGTAGAGAATTTCTCTTTCAAAGTTGAGAATTTGAGGTTAACCGATCAATTTGAAAGTTTCCTACTGATGGAAATTGAGTTAATTTTCTTAGTTAGAACAAGTTAAAGATTAAGTTCTGATATAAAGGTGTTACAATCAAGAATGACCTAAATGTTTAAGAGTGGTAGGCTTGAATTTTATTGACTTAGACTGTTGTGGTAATATCGAGGTTTGGAAGAAAATATCATATTCTAAGTGATTTCTTTGAAAATAAGGTATTGAAGTTCTAAATTCTGAACAGTTGCAAAATGGTTTAAAGAGTGAAAGGTTACAAGTTTATTGATCTTATAAAATTCTGGAAAGTGATTCCTTAATTAGGTAAAGTTTTAGAATTTTGGAGATTTGATTTGTAATAAGATTTGAATTTTGGGGCACAGACCTCGTGTGTTAGTTTAATTTGTGTTGGAAATTGATGAGTTTGCAATAATCAAGTTGAGATGGAATAGAGTTGAATGATGGATATAAGAAATTTTAAGGAAATACTTCCTTAGGAATTAAAAGTATGGATTGGTTAGCATTTTTTTTATGATTAAGGAAATACTTTTTGAAGGTATAAGTTCAGATAAGGAAAATGGTATAAATGAACTATTGGTACATAGACAAAATGATGATCTTGACTAGGAACGTAGGATATCTGCAAGTACACAGTCTTGAGAAAATGTAATTTTTGGTTCCATTTTGATGTGATTTGGTATGTGCTATGGCTATTTATGTGGTAAATTCTAAGAATACACAGCATAAACATGATAATGGTTCTGATCAGAGACTTAAATATGGAGTTCTACTAAGAGGAATCAGTGGGAATTTGGAGTTCTACTAAGAGGAAAATCTTGTTTGTGATTAACTTAGAAGATGGTTTTTAAGTTACAAAAGAGAATAATATGAATGAATATTTGGTTGATAAAGCATAGAAATTGATTGAGGCCAGTTTAGTTTACTGAATGTTCAGATTTTATTGGAGGTTGTATTAAGATTCTTGCAAAAAGTCAGGGTTCTAAAATTACTCATATGCTTTAGAAATTTTAAACGAGATGTACCAAGAGGAAAGAGTAGTATTGGCAGCCAATTCGAAATTACTAATTATATGATTTTTCTAAGTACACACTGAGTTATATTTTAGTGTTGAGGTTGAACTCTCAAATTTCGAGGACGAAATTTATTTTAAGAGGGGAGAATGTCATAACTCGGATTTTTAAATATCCATTTAATTTTCATATGTGGCATGATCATTGAAGGTTGATTAAATAAGGAATAAATTTAGTAAAGAACAGACTTATAAATGTATGTTGGAAGGTGAGGAGTAGGATTGGGTACAATGGTGACTTGTTTTATGTGAAAAAAATGTCTAACCCGAGATCTCGCTAGACTCTCGCTAGACTCTCGCTTGATATTTGGCTCGAGCGAGATACAATGAAAGATTTGACGTCTTTTGATAAAATAGCCATAACTTTCTCATTTAATATCTTATTTGAGTGATTCAAAAATATATAGAAATCTAAGAGGAATATCTACAAATTTTATGTTTTGAGTTTTAAGAGATATGAACTTAAGAAAATACGAAATTGAGATGGAAGTGAAAGATCTGGATTGGATATAGATAGACATTAACCTTGAAGTTCACTAAGGACTGTGGATAAGATTAAGTCTTTGGATTAATTTCTCAATTAGCCTAAGATTTGTAAAAGTGTGTATATATGTGGAAATGAGGAGATTTTATCTAGGAATTTCGTGTGAAACAAGAAGGAATATCTACCAAACACTTGGTGTGCCTAGATTGGTATTCTCGGGCTTATCTATCGACTTTTAGTATAAAAAACATAACCTAGTCATATGAGGTACAAATGAGTTAATTCCAATATTTATATAACCCTAAGAGATATATCTAAAACTTTCATGTTACGAATTTTTGAATATTTGGACTAGATATATGACTTATTCTGGAAACAAGTGGACAAGTCTAGGTTGAGCTCAAATGGAACTCGAGTTAGAAGAAATGAATCAAATTGGGGCATGTGACAAAAATTGTGATTGGCTATCAAATCTTCTGAAGTTTTGACATGTGTAGGAGTATGTGGCATGAGGATAAGAACTAATCTAGAAGTTTTAGTTGACCCAAAGACTTGAAGTAACATGAGAGGAAGAAATCTGTCTGAATCTGTCCATATCTAACTAAGTGAGTGACAAACCAAAGTTATCCCAACCAAATCTCGAAATGGCCTTCTAGAACATGTCAAATGGAGTTTTAGGAGGCTTAACAAGTTACCAAAAGTGGTAAGAAGGAGGCTGGGGGCGTGGCATTCCAGATGAGAGCTAGAATGGCTTGATTCATGCATGGTTAGGTGAGTGCCACCTCATGCCTTATCTCCTTAGCTCTCTTCTCAACCTTTGATCAATTTTGGCTGACTAAAGTGACTTAATATCAGCCATTGCATGAGGATATTTGCTGCCAAGTTTAGATTTTATATGCTTAGAGTTAATCATTTAATTTTAGGAGGTATGACACCTCATCTCCCAAGCAATGACATAACCGGTTGCCTATAGCCATCCCTTCTTTTCCTTTTCCTCTAAAGGGTCGACCACCCTCCTATATATATGTGTTGGTAAGTATTATAGCTCTCTCTGGAAGGTAGAACACACGCCCACTTGGAGAGAAAACCAAATAAGAAGCCTCTCTAAACCTTTGAACATTCAAACATCACCTAAGTGAGCTAATTGTGTGATCTTGAGGATTCTTGCAAGAGTTTGGTTCTATCATCCATTCAAGCTTTTGAGAAACTTGTAAGTGCATATATTAACTTAGTCTTAGCATAGAATGAGTGGTTTGGTGATTAGATCATGTTTGATATTTATTTGAGCTTAATTTTAGTTTATGTGTCAAATTGAAGTCTATTGAGTTTTGGAGTGGTTTTTGCTATGATAAAATACTAGAAAAATTATGAGATCTTAGGGATATATTCTATGATGTTATATGAAGATGATAATGTGAAAATATGAGGTCTTGATTTCGAAGAAAAACGATAGATCTACCCTAGTAACTTTCGGATTTAAAAGGGGTTATGTTGACAGATTTAGTATCTTATGGTAAATTGATCATAACTTGTTAGTATGATGTTGGAATTGAATTATTCAAAAGTCTATGGAAAGATAAGACAGAACTCTACAACTTTGGAGTTTTAAGCTTTAAAAGATAAAAACTCTATATAGAGGGAAAAAATGAGATTTAATGGCAGAACAGAGTATGTGAGGACTTCAAAAAGTGTTCTTCTTATATTATAAACTGTTAATAAATTATAAGAACATAGATTTATGTTTTAATAAGTAAAAATAAGGTTTATGGAAAAGATTACATATTTTAGATTGAAAAATCCTTTGAGCCGTGATTTTGCTCGACCCTCGCTTGACCCATAGATCGAGCGAAGAACAACTGTAAACCCTCGCTAGATGTCTGGCTCGAGCGAAATGCAACCCAAGACTTCGCTCGACACTTGCTCGATGTCCTGCTCGAGCGAGTTTTAACCTTAGAACTAGCTTGAATCTCCCTCGATACCCTGCTCGAGCGAGATACCCAGTTTGCTTGATGTTCGCTTAATACTCTACTCGAGGGAGTTTCAACCAGAGACTTCACTCGATTCTCGCTCGATACCTCGCTTGAGCGAGATATCTTGTTTTTTTTTAAATTCAAGGCTTTTATTAGGATAGAAGATGAGGTTCAATGAAGGAGAATTATATGTAAAATAGATATATGATTTGTATAATATGTGTTGCATTGGATGTACATACAACATGAAGTTTAAAGGTACATGCATTTTCTAGTATGTGATGAATTTTAAGAGAGTGACATGGCATATACATGAGGAACAACTAAGAATAAGAGATAAGAATAAGTTAGTTACGTAATGACAGGGATGGCGATACTTAACGCCCATTAAAGATAAGAAATGAATAAGATTTTAAGAATCATGACCCAACCACGGTAAGGATAGTGGCATGGCCCAACCACGAGTAAGAATAGTGGCATGGCTCAACCATGGGTAAAAATAGTGGATAAGACATGGCCCGACCACATGTAAGAATAGTGAATAAGACATGGCCCGACCACGAGTAAGAATAGTGGATAAGACATGCGGCAGGGACCTAAACCTTTCGAGAATATGAAAACTGGCAGGGACCTAAGCCTGTCAAGAATTTGAAAACTGGCAGGGACTTAAGCCTGCCGAGTATTTGAAAACCGGCAAGGATCTAAGCCTGTCGAGGATAAGAATTAAGTAAAACCTACAAGTTAAGAAATAAAATAAAAGTATAAGTTTTAACTATATGATGGTGGGTCCAAGTAAGGTCTAAGTTGGTATGAGAAGAATGATTATTGACATGCATAACTCCTATAAAGCATTCTCATAAATTATATGTCTGTGATCATTACTATGTATGACAATTTCTGATGTGATCTATACCTTATTTCGTTAACTGTGTACTTACTGAGACTTCTTGAAAATCTCACTCTTTTATATTTTATATATCATTTCTTATGGAATGATAGAGAGTGCTGCAGGAGTAAATAAATTGTCATGAAATTTAGATATCGCAGGAGATTCTGAGGAGCCCTGAGGGTCCTACATAATACTCATCTCCTAAGAGAATGATCTCACGTACGTGATCAAATGAAATAGCAAGAGTATCGAAGGGCAGTTAGAGATGATATTTGTGAGAAGAAAACTAACTGGGTTATGTATGTTTTGGACTTGATATGTTATGATAAATGAAAAAAATATGGATATTGTTTTAATATGCCATGTAATCTATTTATGCAAGAGTTAGATCTCTTTGCATGTATTGAAGATTTACCTCTTTCCGTTGTATTTTTCATTGCACTTAATTAGTAAGTTTAGGTGCATACTTTAAAAAAAAAAAAAAATGGGTCGTTACAACATTACTTAGTTTTAATTGACATTTTATATTTTTCGCTGCAAAGATATTGCATACTGCTAGTTTTCTAAGTGCATATATATTATCTGTCATGAACGTTCAGAATGTGTGATATTGTGTTGCATATCCCGACACTCGACTACTATCAAATAACAAGCGGAAGCTAGGGACACCACAATAGATGAGATGAGATAAGAAATCTATGAATAGTAGTATGATAATTTGGGAATAGTAGTGAAATTGTTTGAGTTATTATGTTTTATGGAGTTTTGAGAAATGATCAGAGAAAAAAAGATGAATAAAAATAGGAAAAATTTCACTTTGCCCCCTTAAACTCTTACGCAATTCTCAATATGTCTCCCCAACTAATAATTTCATCATAATGGACCCTCTAATTTTTGAAACTTATCAATCACCCCTTTCGACTATCATCAGTGTTAAATAGAACGAAATGTTGAGCATGTGCTAATCACAGGCAACTTCTTCACCTACAAATACAAAAGCATCCCTAAGGAAAATTTTCAGTTTGTCCCCTCTAACTTTTATGTAATTTTCAATTTCCCTTTTAATGGAGGGAATGTCACATTATATATCAAAAGCCTTCACTGTATAATGAGTACACTTGATATGTACACACACACCCACACACACACACACGCACACTTGATATGTAGACACACACACACACACACATATAATTTGTCTTGATCAAGGTTATGCATGTACGATTGACGTGGATGATCTCCCAACTCAAAAAGAAGCATTATTACTAGAAGTTCATGCATGCATTTATAATATATGATATCTTGATGATTATCCATACGTAGATTGTTGGAAATTCCATGCATACGTAATTAATTAATCTACAAATGCATTCACGAATCATATACATATATGTTGTAGTATGTGGCTCATATCGAGTGGAACACGTGTACAGGAAAAGCAAACTGATGAAATTGTGTAGCAAAGTGGACTGAGGGAGTGTAGCGTACCGAACGAAATGGAGTGGAACACAATATATATATATATATATATATATATATATGTATTCATATATGCATGTCGATCAAAGACCTGATCATTCACTACAACATTGTTATATATATATATATATATTGATGATCATGATCACCATGTTGGAGAATTTAATGATAGTGCATGACATGAGCTAAACCAATAATCAAAGCCTAGCTATGGCTTTGAGGCATTTCTTCCATTGTGTCAATTCAAACATGAATATCAAGACCCTACTTGACTACTAAACTTGATCTTCTTCATGTTCTAGATCTCCGATTGATCTCTTTGTGTTCTAATCATGATGTTATCTCGATCTATAACATACTAATGGATAAATTCACAAAGAGATTTTACCAAATTAAATTCATAAATTGATCTGGCTTGATGTAGTAGATTAAATTGTAAAGTTACTCTTATGAAGATAAATCCTACATATCATATGAATCCATGTATATCAGTTTGTGGATTTACTTCGGTAAGATTCCATTGAGTCTATAATAATTCTCTTTCTTTAATTTCATGAGATTTTATGAAGAGAAATAATTGCTTATTTTCCATGAATAAAAATATAAACATTTAATCAAAATTAAGAATAAATTGAGAATAATTACTATTCATGAGGTAGAGGAATAAAGCTTTAGTTTTATTAATATTGCACATTTAGTTATATATATATATATATAGTGTTTTATATAGAGTTATTCTAATATAATTTTAAAAATTTTTAAAAAAAAACCGAAAATTATATCCTAGAATTCTACTGAGTTCAAAAATTTATCTTTTCGCTAATCTTTTATCCCAAATATGTAAATTAATATTTATTATAAAAATTTAATTTAATTTAATTTGACATTCGAGGCAAATTGAGAATCGCATGAAATCTCGAATGGGTAAAGTGAGATTTTCCCTTGTGCTTTTGTCTTTGCATGTGAAGAAATTGCACGCACTACAATAAAAACGAGTATCCGTGAAAGATTATTCGTAGTAAAGATGATTATTTACGACGAAAATATATTCATTTTGACAATAAATAATCATTTTAGCAGAAAATAATTAGCCACAAATAAACTGTTTCTGAAAGTAACGTGAGCAGCATGTACTCAACTTTCCATTCCATTTAACGGTGATGGTAGATGGAATGGGGGATTAATAAGTCTTGAAAATTAGAAAGTTCACTATGACGAAATTATTAGTTGAGGAGGCACATTGAGAATTGCCTGAAAGTTCGAGTGGGCAAAATAAAATTTATTCATAAAATTATTATAAAGTAAAAATATTGCAAGAATATAATTTTTGAATATTACTATTGTTTTGAGATTTGAAAATTTTAAATTATTTTTGTATTTTTTTTTTTAAGTTGAAATGATTATATATAATGATTACTTTAAAAAATTAAAAATTAAAAATTAAAAATTGAAAATTGAAATGTATTTGTGTTTGAATGGTGTTTGAGAGATGAGATGAGATAAATTGAGATAAGTTGAGACCGTCTATAAAACCAAACAAGGCCTTGATCATCTCATCACGACAAGTTTTTGACGAGGATCTCATGAATGGGCTTCCTCCGGTAAGATTGCGTCAAAAGCAATCCAACCTCATTACTCAACAAACTCCCAGGAGTTCATGTGCAATATGATCTACTACATGATCATTAACAACTATAGTTTTGGTTTGTCCATTTCCACATTTATGGTGATCACAAGAACAATGTACGAAAAATATCCCTATACTAACATGGGGAATATGGTAGGGCGCGCTAGGGGTCGGGGGGGACCTGTTAATTACTTCGCTGTTTGGGCATATATCATAACTGGAACCAAGTTGGATGTGGGACTGTGGGGAGGGGTTAAAACTAAGAGCTCATGTGGACATGTGAAGGCATGTGCCTTCCGTTCCCACCACAATTAGTCCAGCTAAGAATTCTAAACGGCAGCACGTGCATTCACCACCCTATGCCACAGTACCACTACTCGCTGCCTTCTCATAACACCTCTCTGGCCTCTCATCATCTCTGCAAATTACAAACCTTCCTAGCTACACAAGAAAATTCCGCAACTTTCTGCCTGTTCACATTATATATATATATATATATATGATAAATAATCTTTGTAGTAATAAAATGCACAAGTATCGCATATTTTTTTAAAAACAGATAGAATAAATATAAGATTTACATAAAAAAAAATTAATTTTTGAAAAGTAAACTCACTCTTTCTCAAAAAGTATCATGTGCAATACTTGATAATTTATAATCGTACGTATATATATATACATATATATACATATATGCGCGCTCGTGCGCGTGCCCGCACTCTTTCATCATAAGTCTCCTCTTTTTACCTGATGATAATATATGGTTTGTTCATAACTGGATGATCAAAGTGATGATTCCCTAATTATTTATATAAATTACAAACACTGATGATATAAAAGTACAATTAGGCACGGACCAGTTATACATAAAAACTAAAATGTAACACGTAGTATATATCATTCCCAAGAGCAAGGAGTATGGATAGTAATTGAACTTTAATATTTCTCCTTCTAAAGCAATATTTTTTAGCTTATATATATTCTATCAATTTATTTGCTCTCTAGTTGGCAAACATGAAGGGTTCCATTTCCCTTTAATTGGTGGCAATGGGACAGCAGAATGTGCATATATACTTCTCATGCATAAAAAGTAATATTGCTTAGGCAACTTGCTACTAGCAGGGACACTATGAATAAATAATGAAAGAAATATCAGCTCAATAAATTATCATCAACTAATGTTCCAAATTAGGGGGATATATATAATATTTACATTATAACAGAATAGGTCTTTTGAGATGAAAAATTTCGTCCCAAATTATAGGTATTTCATCCCATAAAACTTTTTGGAACGAAAAAAATTCGTCCTAAGCTCGTGCCAACAACATTGTCCTAGAAGATATTTTGGGACGAAAATCACCATTTTGTCCCAAAATATATCTTTTGGGAGGAATTTGAAGGAAACCATTTGAACACGTTCGAACAGAGATTTTTTTTTATCACCGTTGCAATTCGTCCCATAATATCGCTGGAACGGTTAAAATTTACGTTCGAACGTTATTAATTTGTTTGAACGGTTGAAAAATACAATCGAACAATAATACATTAGATACCCATTCGAATTGTATAAATATAGCTTTCCATTTGAATGTCAAAAGGACAGATCGAACGGTATAAGCGTTCGAACGGTTGAAAGTTATGTTCGAACGCTGTGAAAATAAATGGCGTTCAAACATTATGTGGTCGTTCGAACGATTTAATAAATGGAGTTTGAACGTTATGTGGTCGTTCGAACGATAACTATTTTATTTGAACTCAATAATAAAAAACCAAATAGACATTCATAATATTTGAAAAAATACATTAGAAACTGTTTAATACTCACATAAGTTTTATAATAAGTGCAAACTAAATAAATAACCATGTGACTGACATTGTTTGTATATAAATAGATAATTAATCCCAAAATCTATACGTAAAAAACTATCAGTTGCTTGGAGGCCTATACTGTTGCATAAACTGCTGCATTTGGAGTTGTATTTGTCTCCTGCACTCTTCTTGTTGTTCCTCATGTTGTTTGATGCGCATCTCCATGTCTGCTTTCGCCAATTGAGCCTCTAACTCATGCTGCCTTGCAATCAATTATTCAATTATGGAATTCGCATTCTCTCGTGCTATAGAGATCGTAGAGGAAAACTCGAAAGAAGAGGAAAATGAAGAAGACTTTACACAGCGACCCAAACCCCTCAAATATCCTGAACATTGATCTAGGACTTGTGTAAAAATATCAGCATCACTTGTTGAGAAATTTTGATTTGATGCAGATTCAGCACGTAGGACAACCATTTTATTCTAGACATATATAAAGAATTAATATCATTATAAATATTCTAATATATTTAATTAAAACAGGTTATAGTACTTATAAAATTTTCACGGACATCAGGATGAGTCCATTTTCCATTACAATCAGTGTGCGATGCAGTATATAATTTTGTTAGATCATAATTGGTATCTGAATCTTGCTACAATAAATATGTGTTAAGATATAACTTCATTATGATTCATCCAAATAATTAACTATATCCAATAAAAAAAAATAGCAATACCAATTTCATAGAGAGACAATGGAAAGATCTTGAGCTTGCATAATAATTAATCTTCAATTTTGATCTATTTATTTTATTTATAGAACTTCACTCCTGCAAAGAAATTGAAAATATTATGAAGGGAAATGACAAATAAGACAAGTAAAATAATTAATTTAATTATACCTAATATGATGGATCCTCAAACATGTCACAAAGTTTGACCCACTCAGAAGGTTGGACATCCTGAAAATGATGTTGGCGTGCATCTTCCTTGTTCTCAAACTTATTATAATGCTCATGACACATCGCCTTATATTTGCGGAATGCATTACTCGTAAGCTCTTCCACAGTCTTACACTCTCCTCTCTGACCAAATTTAATTCGAAATTATCCTTGAAAAACATAGTCACAAACATATTATCATTTATAATAGTCTAAATTTAAGTAAAATATAGAAATTTATTCTACTAAATCAATGTTTTAAACATTACCAAACAACACTTTTTGATAAGCTCTTTAACATTTTGGGGGACTTTTTTTATGAAATCGTCGCCAAAGGTGCATAAGTTCATGTAAGAGCACCCACATGCGATGCAAACCAAGCTTCTGGTTGTCCTTTGCCTTCGGTATATTCGTCAGGAATGTTAATTGATCTTACCCACCTTACAATACTTTTCTAACGTCACACCTCTAGTTGTGCCTCGACCTTGACGAGATTGTACAGTGGATTCTATAAAATATAACATTGTAATCAATCTTTATTATATGTCTATTATATGACCTTAATTAATAATTTTTATGAGTATTAGATTTTTACCTTGTTTTGTAGGGTCCATCTCTAATGGTGAGTCTGAAGGAGAGCTAGGAACAGGTGGAGATGGGTTGTGAACTTCCTTCCTCTTTGGTGGCATAATTTCAAACCACTGATACATTCAGTAAGTAAAATATTTGTCATCAAGTGTAATGTTAACACATAATTGGTCAACCATAATCTGTATCAGTTTCATTTGAAAATTTGCTCTCATCATCTGTAGATACTTTAGACAATTCAACATTTTTCTCAATTGTCGCATCAACAATTTCAATCTCAACATCTTCTCTATTTAATGGAATCATCTCATACTAGCTTAAATCCATAAACAAATTTAAGGCGGGTTGACTCTCTTGGTATGCTTCTTGATTAGTAGAGAGGCCATCTTCTTCTTCATCTTGTCCTTCCACCTGTGGGATAACATCATATATATTTCTTGGAGAATATTTTTGTACTACTTGCCATTGATTTCCTAACTTCGGGTCACCTAAGTAGAATACTTGATATGCTTGAGAAGCCAAAATAAAAGGATCATCTTCATACCATTTTTTTAATGTATTAATACTCAAAAAATATTCATCATCACGTACTCCAGTTCGATGATTGCTTAAATCCCACCAATCACACTTAAACAGATACACCACAAGCTCCCCCAAATGTTTCATTCTAATTATATCAACAATAACCCTATAGAAATCAAGGTTTCCTCCATCACGACTTCCTTCGACTGGGACACCACTATTTTGGGTTTTCCTATAACAATCTTGATCCATTGTGTGATACCTACTTCCCCGAGAAATACATACAGAATATCGAGCAACACGTCCCGATGAGCCACGTGCCAATGCATACAGTTCATCCGATATATCGTTTGGATTATTTGCATGCATTTGTACAACCTACAGTATCATTGAGTAAAGCATATATTATATCAAAATTTAAATTAATATTTTTTCATTGGTTATGGAGTAAAGCATATGTAATATCATTACCCATTCGTGTTTCTGGTTTATATCATTTACTCCCAGTTCCTTGAGCATGTTAATATGATCACTGAAATTGATGATTACCACAAATCTTTTATATTCTTTGAATTTTTTTAAAGTAAATGAGTGAATTTAAAATAAGAAAAAGTTATAACTTACTTCAAGTGGTTATCTATCTCAGGGCAATTGTTCAGCACGTACTATTGAGCTTTCTCGAACTCTCTTCCACACAAGCCATAACCACGCACTACTCCAATTGGACGTACTTGTTGGGAAAATACAGAAAACACATTCCGTTGGCTTGCTCGATTAATGTCAAAGTTTCTTTCCAGCCGATCAAACCTAGTGTCAACTCCGTAGAAACATTTGGAACATAAGGTATGCCACTCATCGTCAATATATGCTTCTGCAATTGATCCTTCTGGGCGAGCCTTGTTACCCACTGTACGTTTCAACTTTCCAAGGAATCGTTCAATGGGATACATCCATCTATATTGAACTGGTCCTACAAGTCGAGCCTCACATGGCAAATGAACGGCTAGGTGAACCATGACGTCGAAGAATGACGGTGGGTAAATACTTTCTAACTTACACAATATTATGGCAATTTCCTGTTCCATTTGATCCAAAGCTTCAACGGTCAATGTGCTAGCACATAAATCTTTAAAAAATGCACCCAACTCAATCAAACCCACGCACACGTCTCTCGTCAAGTACCCACGGATACCAATAGGCAAGATACGCTGTAAGAAGACATGACAATTATGACTTTTTAATCCAGTTATTTTTCAATCATTTGTTCTCACACACCTTGTTAGATTTAAGGCATAACCGTCCGGTAATTTAATCTTCATTAGCCACTCACAAAATGTAGCCCTTTTGTTCCTTGACAATGTATACCACCCAATTGGCATATAGACAGACGAAACATTTTCTTGCAATTGCATTTTTGGTCTTATTCTCAACCGCTTTAGATCCTTCCTTGAATTTAATGTATCCTTAGTTTTTCCTTCAATTGACATCAATGTTCCCGGTACAAGTTCGCAAATATTTTTTTCAATATGCATAACATCAAAACTATGCCGCAATTTTAACTTTGAACAGTACGGGAGTTCGAAAAATATACTTTTCTTTGTCCAATTCAACTCATTCGTAGCTCGTTTTCTCTTTCGTTATTTCTTACCAAATTTATTGCAACCAACATCTATAAATTGTGTAAGTACATCTTCGCCAGACAAATATGGTGGAGGTTGTCCCCATTCAACAGTTCCATCAGACATTCTAGAATTTTCCTCCAGTAAGTAAGCCATTCAGATTTGGTATGTTTGTTACAAGTTGGACATGCCATTTTCCCCTTAGTACTCCAACCTGACAAGTTTTCATAAGCGGGAAAATCATTTATTGTCCATAACACTGCAACATGCATCTTGAACGACTTGCCTGTTGATAAACCAAATGTGACAACCCCATTCTCCGACAAATCTTTCAATTCTGCAATCAATGGTTGTAAGTGTATGTCAATATCATTTATCGGTGAGCTCGAACCTAGAATCAGCAAACTTATCATGAGATATCGATCTTTCATACACTTCCATGGTAGTAGATTATACGGCATAAGTACAACTGGCCAAGTACTATGACTAGTACTCGTGTTCCCAAACGGATTAAATCTATTTGTCGCCAACCCAAATCACACATTACGCGGTTCTTCAGCAAACCATGGGTGTTCCTGATCAAATTCCTTCCACACATGGGAGTCAATAGGATGTGACAAAATATCATCATTCCTTAGTTTGCTTGATGAGTGCCATGTCATATCTACAGCCGTTACATGTGATATAAATAATCGTTGTAATCTAGGTATCAATGGAAAGTGGGGTATGACCTTTTGCGGCACATTTTGCTTGTCCGATATCCATCTTGATTCATGATATATAGGACACTCATTCAACTTCTCATTCTCTCTCCAAAATAACATGTAGTCATTCTTACATGCATGTATTACGTTGTAATCAAATCTGAATCCTCATTTCAACTTTTTTGCTTCATAGAAGTTACGAGGTAAAGTATTGTTTGATGATAGTGCCCCTTTAAATAGCTCAAGTAACATATTGATAATCGACACATTGATTTTATGTGAAGTAATCTTACGGTAAATGACAATTTACTGTGTCTTCTGCATCTTGGATATAGCTAACGCTGTGAATCATTCCACAATTGTGCAAAAGTGTTATGGCCCCTATCATTTAAAGTTGATGTATCCATGTCACTTTCATCCATAAACATTCCAGCACCGATCTCACCTAACATTTTCTCAATATCCTCGTCATATTCATCTCCAACAACTTCTTCTTGTACATCTTCATCGATCTATTCTTCTTCATGTGGAGTCTCGAATGAAGTTGGATATAGTTCGTCATGTCAGACCTAATCAGTATAACCCTTGTCAACACCTTTGACAAACAAATGCTCTCTCATAGTCGTCAACCTATCTTATGAGAATGCAAATTCCTTCATTCTCTGCATCGGCATCTAATACGCTCATCACTATCACATGTATCTAATGTGAACTCTAAGAATTTCTTAACACCTTCAGCGTACACATTATAATTCTGATTCAATCGATCGTTAACTCGCATCCAACTCTTATCCATGCCGATTATCTTCATTACAAACAGTCACGTGTGCATCAACAAACAAGCATGTATCATGCTTCAAATATGGAGTATGCCACATTTCACTAAGTAGTTGGTCCTATCCCGTTCGGAATTGTAAGATCATAGTCGTCAACCTATGATTTATTATCTATCACGTCTAACAAAATTTCGACAATATCTCCCCATAGTTCTCCAAATATGCTCGTTTGGTTGTGTGCACTAATGATTAACACGTCGTTACACCATCACCAAAACTGCATATTCGAAGAACAAGGAAGAGAACAACCAAAATCATAATTTGGACTATAACAGATATAGTTCAATAGCAGAATGATCTTACAATCCCAAATTGTCCACTCTAGACAATTTAAGAGTTGTTAATAAAGCATTTAGTAGGACTGATAACTCTCGAACGGGTCTAAGGTTTATTTTGATTAACAAACAATGCAAGATATGCTAACATATGTCAAATAATAACAATATATTATTTATACAACAATACAACAAAAATATAATTATTAAGTATTATTTTAAGATTTAGTAGTATTTTAATTTAAATACTTTATTCTATATATTTAGAATTAACTATTTGAGTATTATTAAAATCTTAACTATTTGTATTTTAATTTTAAGATTTAGTAGTATTTTAATTTAAATATTTAGAATTAACTATTTAACTATTATTAAATCTTAACCATTTGTTTTTTAATTATAAGATTTAGTAGTATTTTAATTTAAATACTTAGAATTAACTGTTTAATTATTATTAAAATCTTAACTATTTGTATTTTAATTTTAGATTTAGTAGTATTTTAATTTAAATACTTAGAATTAACTATTTAACTATTATTAAATCTTAACCATTTCTATTTTAATTATAAAATTTAGTAGTATTTTAATTTAAATACTTAGAATTAACTATTTAAGTATTATTAAAATCTTAACTATTTGTATTTTAATTTTAAGATTTAGTAGTATTTTAATTTAAATAATTAGAATTAACTATTTTAACTATTATTAAATCTTAACCATTTGTATTTTAATTATAAGATTTAGTAGTATTTTAATTTAAATACTTAGAATTAACTATTTAAGTATTATTAAAATCTTAACTATTTGTATTTTAATTATAAGATTTAGTATTAAGTATTTTTTTTTTATAGTTTAAGTATTTATAAATATTTTTTAATAATCATTATGGACAACTATCTTTATATATTCTAATTTTTAATTGTAAATACATTGATATATAAGTTTCGTTCGAACGGTGTTAATCTATGTTTGAACTAGATCATTACTGTTCGAATGGTAAGCGTAATCCGTTCGAACGGGAATATTGTAGATTCCAGTCATCTTCAACAACCGCCAACGTCATTAATCCCAAATTCACACCAACACAAACAACAATATCAAGAACAAATAATATACTAACATTACAAAATAACATATTTAAAACAAAATGAGAATATAAAAAACATAAATGGAATTTTGGGAGATAAAAAGGCAAGTAAATTGTCGTGTACCCAATGTGAAGAAGCTCCCCAAAAATTAGTAAAAATAATGGATTAATCCGATAATAATTGAGTGAAATGAAAACTAGTAGTATTTTAAAGCTGAATTGAGAGAGAAAGGCATCGGTTCGTAGATTATATGGCTTTGCTTCGGGAGGAGAGGGAGAATGAGGTTCTGTCGTGTATTTGCAGAACATTTACCGTTTGAACGTGAAATTATGAAGCAGAAAAAATTCCCTCCTATAGTTTCCCATTCGAACATATAAATAATACGTTCAAGCGGTTATGGATGCATTCCCGCTTTGCTACAAAATATAGTATAAATGTTCGAATGCTTATTAATAACAGTTCGAACGATTTGGTAAATATTTAATAATTTTCTTTTACACTATAGCTTTAAATAAAAGAACAGCATTACTATATATAGACATATTAATATATTATATTATAGTGAAGTATGTATGAATATGTAATATCATACTAATTAAATTATAAGTAACATATATATAGTATCAACATATTGTCTCATCTATACAACTAGCATATTATATAGTGTCACCTAATTGGATTATAACTAAAATATATTATGTTAATATATTAAACTATATATTACATATATATAATATCATATATAGTGTCATCTTAGTAGACTATAACTATAATATAATATGTTAATATATTAGACTATAGATAACATATATATACTATCATATATAGTGCCATCTAGTTCGACTATAACTATATTATATAGTATCATTGATATTCGACTATAATATCATATTTATTATAGTGTAGTAAAGTAAAATACAATATATATTATTAACTATATATATCATATAAGTGGTACTATAATATATAGTACTATATGATATATATTATATAATATATACTAGTATTAATTATAATAGTATTAATAGTTAATTAGTACATTACTATATATACTATATACTATATATTATATATACTATTATACTATTATATTATATACATATATATATAGATAATATACTATAAGTTATATGATGTAGTATAATATAGTATATAATATATTATATACTAGTATATATTATATAACATATAACATATATTACTATAGATTATAGCACTACTTATATGATATATATAGTTAATAATATATATAGTATATGTTTATATATATACTATATATTAATGTATTTAAATTACTATAGTAATATAATATAGTACTATATAATACAGTTAAAGTACTAATATAATTAATAGTATTATAATTGATACTATATAGCAACTATATACTATAGTTAATAGCTATAAATATAGTAGTACTATAATAGTACTATAAAGTTATATAATATAGTACTATATACTAGTACTATATAATAGTTGTATAGTATATAGTATATATAGTTTATATAATATATTATATCCTATATTATATATAATAATATATATAATATATTATACACCGCCACTAATTATTATCTTATATAATAACTAAAATATATTATATATCTTATATTATTATATCCTTACATATCTTATATTATGATATCTTGGTACATATAGTTTGTTATATAATAAATTATTACAATATATTATAATATAGTATAGTATATAAATATATTATATATCTTATATTTGCAATACCGTTCGAACAGTATGCAACTATAAGTTGAACCCGACAGTCATTTTCACAGACAATGAACCATTCACTCACGTCGTTTTCTCCTCAATAACCATTCATGTGAGATCACAGATTTTGTGTATTTTTACGTATTATTTTATTCTTATTGTTGATTGTTTTAATTTATTTTAATAATATTATTGGTTGTGTTTTATTTGTTTAAAATTATTATTTGAGCTATTAGTTAATTAATATTAGTCTTACGTTGTTTCTATGTTGAAATATTGAGTTACGTTATTTTCCTTATTAATTTTAATGTGAGGTAATTATTTCAATGATTGGAATTAAATTCTTTTATTTTATTATGTGATTCTAATTTATGTGTTTTCTTTATATTGATTATTGTTTTATAATAAATTTACGCTTTGGTTTAAATTAGTTTATTGTTGAGTTTTAAATATTTTACTTTATTGATATTGAATTGTAGTATTTTCAATTGACTTTTATTTAGTTTATTTCGTTATAGTCTTTTTCTAGTTGGACTTCATTTCTTTTCCCTTATTTTCTTTTTCTCTTTTTTCTTTCTTTTTCTTTCTTTTCTTTTTTTTCTCCCCTGCATTCCCCCCCCCCCAAGCCGCACGACACACACCGTTCGGCCCCTTGTCAAGCTCAGCCACTGCCGGCTGCCACCTGCGACACCGCCCCCTTCGTCTGAACTGCCGTCCACCGGCGATATACCACCGGCAATCAAATCTCAGGCAGACTCCACACCGTCCCTACATGGCCACAAACCCGAAATGGGTCTCATGGCTTTTCTTGCATTTTTCGACTTCACCACTGGCCGCCTTGGCCCACCGCCACTACCACTAGACTCTCCATCCTCCAGAGTATAAAATCCACCGCCAGTAGCCACCCCAGCTCCTCCCTTCCTCCTACACCTGAAATGGGTCTTCAAATGGGTTTTCCTTTGTCGCGCCGCCGTCCAACCACAGTGGGTCTCACCTCCACCACCAAAACGTTCCCCCACCTCAGCCGACCACCCCCCTAGCTCAGTTTTTCCATCCATGGCCCCACCTCTCGTGTATGAGCATAAACCCAAAAATGGGTTTCCACCCATTTTGAGCTCGATCCGCCACCTTCCGGTGGTTGCACCGCCTCACCACTACCTTCATGAGATTCTCCACCCTCCAATGAGTATTTCTCTAAATTTTGGAGTCAAACCGAGTACTCTACCCTAACGTACAAAATGACTCGCTGTGAACACTGTGGATTGGCGTTTGCTCAATGATTTGGTTTTTACCCGCTGTAAGTATATATATTCAAAATGAATTTTAAGATTTAAATATATTTTTGCATCGACAGATATTGTGTTTGGTTATTGTTGGGATTTATTGGTTATTGAATATTTTGTGCATGGTCGTCTGCATTATGTATTTATGCACATGTTCATGGTTATATTTGGAAATTGGATTTTAGCATGATATTGGATGTTCATGTGTTGGAAATGGAAACTGGATTTTCATGTGTTTATGGTTTTCGGGTGCGTGTGTATCACGACCCCAAGTCGGGATGAGGCATTATCCCGGTGGAGCTCCTCTGATCATTCAGGAGTGAAATATAGTGAGTGACATCCCCTGGGTTGTCGCCGGGCGACAACGAGATCGGACGGGATAGTAACGCTCTCGTGCCGACTCCGTGGCTCCTCTGCTAGCGGGAGCTAGGGGATGCCTGGTCATGGTACGTGCTGGGCGTGGTTAGCTAGGCATCACCCATTCCGAAGTCACATGCGTGGTTGTTACCTTTGATATGATGATGAGAGAGCCAGAGTGTTCGGATGGTCCTTAGGAGAGATCATGGTGCATACGGTTAATAAAATGGATGTTTAGGCCATTTTTTGAGAAATTGGCGGGTTTTGATTATTGGTGTTAAGTGGACCATTTTTTTGAAAAAATGGTTGTTGTTTTAATGGTTTTACGGACATCATTTTCTGGGAAAATGATTGATGTTTTTATTGGAGTTTTATTGTGGACCAAAATGAAATTTTGGTGTGTGGTTATTTTATTTATTTTGAGGAAGATGATTTTAGCTTCATGCATATGGTGTCATGTTCATGCGTATTGTTGTTGCATGAGTATATTTTATATCTTGTGGTTTGTTTGGGTTGTACTTACCCGTGATGCCATTTCTGGCGTCGTAGTTTTTGGATGCAGAGTTTTGTGGAGGCTGCGCCTAAGGAGGCAATTCCGCTGTTAAAGTATTCATATTATAATTTGTTATCTTGAAAAATTGTTTTCCCCTTTTTATAAATATGTATTTGTATAATTTGTATTCCGGATGACTGTATTAAATCTCCTGCTGGAGAATTTATATTAAACTGGTTTGTAAAATATTTTTAAAAAATTATGGTACTTAGATATTAACTTTAATTATCCACTGCTTTTATTTATGTATGTCGCGTATTCACACACTTAGATATTAAAAACTTGGGAGTGCGTGACCCATGTTATCACCATCTCAACGCATCGAGACCTGTATTTATTTTAAGGGAAATTTGGGGGCGTCACAGGTGGTATCAGAGCAGTTCGACTCTGGGTAAATCCACAGATTACCTAGGAACAGTACGAAGTTTGTTGTTTTAAGATTTGTTTGTCTTATTGTTTGGTTATTTTACTCTATTTTATTATTCTAATCGTTCTCCAAGTTTTTCTTTTTATGCCAACTTATATTGTAAGATTTTTTAGATTTATTTCGTTGTGTGGTGCTTATTATTTTAATGTGCATTTTGTTCATTTTATTTCTCCGTTCTTTATTTAACTCAATCTCTTTGTTTTATTTAATAAAAGCTTTTGGTGATTTTCTGTTTACCAAGGGAGGTGGACTTGTTTTCTTGAACGGCTGGCTTTTACTTATTTGTTTATTAGATCTTTTCACTAGTTTTGTTTATATATAATACTTATATGAATTACTCAAATTTTATTTAGTGATTGCGTATATTATTATATCTTTGTAAGATAGATTTGTTTTGATTAATTATTGGTATTTACATGATTGTATTTCTGTATTGATATTTTATAAACTAATTGTGTATTATCTGAGTCTTACTGAGTGTTTGCGTTTCTAAGTTCTAATTTGATCTATGGGAGATTGTTGAGTTTGTATTCTAGATGGACTCTTCTTGTAAGTATGAAATTCTTGGCCATTGATATATTGTTATGGAATCTGTTTTAGTAATGCTTATAATAGTAGGCGATCAATTATTTCCTTGGTGAAATTTTGATATTGTTTGTGGATGCTTAGAAATCGATGTGTAATAGTTGTGTGTAAATTTTGGAGAGTATTTTGTCTTTACTTTGTGTTTGACTTGGGAGAAGTTGTCTTGTTAGGTGATAAATATTGATTTAATGTGATGATATAAAATTCAAGGGATCTAAATTTTAGGCTTTTAGGCAAATTAATTGGGGTGAGTGATTCAAGTTTGATATTTGATGAATTTAATGGTTAACAACATTTGTCGAGGTATCTTAAAGAATTAGTTGTGACTTCATAGGAATTTGAATATTTGAGGCTATTCTTTCTCTTGGATATAGAATGTCTAGTTGAGTAAGAAAATTATGTATATCAGGGTTACCATGCTAATCAATTTGAGTAGAGTTGATAGGATTTTTATGTGATGTACGTTGGAGCTTAGGTGTCAATCATAGTATAATCAGAATTATGAGATATTAAAACTTTAAGATTTGGAAGTGTGGTATAGGATTTCTTATAAATAGGTGTTGAGCCAGTTTCTACTCATGGTGATAATTTATGAGGACTTAATTTTATACATTTAGAGAGTTATCATAGTGCGCGCGAAAGCGTAATGTCTCGCGATGTAGTTGACAGTTCAAGTCATGTGCTGGTTTTGAGGATTAGTAGTGACTTGAAATTTGGGATAATACTTGTGAGTTGAGATTTATCTTTTGGTTGGATAAATTATGCTTATTGATGGTTAAGTTGGGAAGCTAAACTTGGGAGTTATTTGAGGGTGGCACGATTTTTTTGTATGGAGTTATTGAACATTAGAATTTTGATAGATCGTATTAAGGTCCATGTACATATGGAGATTGTGGACTATACTGCTATCTTAGGAGTCCTAGAGATGAAATGTTATTTGAAGACTATACGATTATGATGGAATAACATTCACTTGTGTTTGAGGAAAATAGGTGACTGTGTAAATGCATGGAGTGAGTATTGAGCTATGTGGTAGTTGAGGTGTTGAGTTTCTATTAGTTGCAGTCGAGCAAATTTCGAGGACGAAATTTATTTTAAGGATGGGAGAATGTGAGATCCCAGATTACGTGTATTTTTACGTATTATTTTATTCTTACTATTGATTGTTTTAATTTATTTTAATAATATTATTGGTTGTGCTTTATTTGTTTAAAATTATTATTTGAGCTATTAGTTCATTAATATTAGTCTTACGTTGTTTATGTTGAAATATTGAGTTACGTTATTTTCCTTATTAATTTTAATGTGAGGTAATTATTTTAACGATTAGAATTAAATTTTTTTATTTTATTATGTGATTTTAATTGATATGTTTTCTTTATATTAATTATTTTTTTGTAATTAAATTTACGCTTTGGTTTAAATTAGTTTATTGTTGGGTTTTAAATATTTTTTTTATTGACATTGAATTGTAGTATTTTCAATTGGCTTTTATTTAGTTTATTTTGTTGTACTCTTTTTCTAGTTGGATTTCATTTTTTTTCCTTATTTTCTTTTTCTCTTTTTTCTTTCTTTTTTTTCTCCCCTACATTCCCCCCTCCCCCCCCCCCCCCGCCGCACGACACACACTGTTCAGCCCCTAGCCCATTCATCCCCTTGTCCAGCTCAGCCACCACCGGCCACCATTGGCAACACCAACCCCTTCGTCTGAACTGCCGTCCACCAGCGACCTACCACCGGCAATCAAAGTTCCGGCCGACTCCTTACCGCCCTTGCGCGGCCACAAACCCGAAATGGGTCTCATGGCTTTTCTTGCGTTTTCTGACGCCACCACCAGCCACCTTGGCCCACCACCACCACCACTAGACTCCTCCCCATCCTCCAGAGTACAAAATCCACCGCCGGTAGCTACCCCAGCTCCTCCCTTCCTCCTCCACCCGAAATGGGTCTTCAAACGGGTTTTCCTTTGCTATGCCGGCGTTCGGCCACCGTGGGTCTCACCTCCACCACCAAAATGTTCCCCCACCTCCCAAGCTCAGTTTTTTCATCCGTGGCCCCACCTCCCGTGTATGAGCATAAACTCGAAAATGGGTTTCCACCTATTTTGAGCCCAATCTACCACCTTCTGGTGGTTGCACCGCCTCACCACCACTTTCATGAGATTCCCTACCCTCCAATGAGTATTTCCCTAAATTTTGGTGTCAAACCGAGCACTCTAGCCTAACGTACAAAATGACTCGCTGTGAACACTGTGGATCGGCATTTGCTCAATGATCCGATTTTTACCTGCTGTAAGTATATATATTCCAAATGAATTTTAAGATTTAAATATATTTTTGCATAGATAGATATTGTGTTTGGTTATTGTTGGGATTTATTAGTTATTGAATATTTTGTGCATGGTCGTCTGCATTGTGTATTTATGCACATATTCATGGTTATATTTGGAAACTGGATTTTAGCATGATATTAAATGTTCATGTGTTGGAAATGGAAACTGGGTTTTCATGTGTTTATGATTTTCGGGTACGTGTGTATCACGACCCCAAGCCGGGATGAGGCATTATCCCGATGGAGCTCCTCTAATCACTCGGGAGCGGAATATACTGAGTGATGTCCCCTGGGTTGTCGCCGAGCGACAACGGGATCGGGAGGGATAGTAACGCTCTCATGCCGACTCCGTGGCTCCTCTAATTATGGGAGCTAGGGGTTGCCTGGTCATGGTATGTGCTGGGCGCGGTTAGCTAGGCATCGCCCATTCCGAAGTCACATGCGTGGTCGTTACCTTTGGTATGATGATGAGAGCCAGGGTATGCGGATGGTCCCTAGGGGAGATCATGGTGCATACGATTAATAAAATGGATATTTAGGCCATTTTCTAGAAAAGTGGCGGGTTTTGATTATTGGTGTTACGTGGACCATTTTTTTGAAAAAATGGTTGTTGTTTTAATAGTTTTATAAACGTCATTTTCTGGAAAACTGATGAATGTTTTTATTGGAGTTTTATCGTGGATCAAAATGGAATTTTTGTGTGTGGTTATTTTATTTATTTTGAGGAATATGATTTTAAGTTGCATGCATATGGTGTCATGTTGATGTGTATTGTTGTTGCATGAGTATATTTTATATCTTGTGGTTTGTTTGGATTGTATTTACCTGTGATGCCATTTCTGGCGTCGTAGTTTTTAGATGTAGAGTTTTATGAAGGCTGAGCTTGAGAAGGCAACTCCACTATTGAAGTATTCATATTATAATTTGTTATCTTGAAAAATTGTTTTCCCTTTTTTATAAATATGTATTGGTATAATTTGTATTTCGGATGACTGTATTAAATCTTCTGCTGGAGAATTTATATTAAACTGGTTTGTAATATATTTCTAAAGAATTCTGGTACTTAGATATTGACTTTAATTATCCGCTGCTTTTATTTATGTATATCACGTGTTTACACACTTAGCATTTGACGTTGGGGGTGCGTGACCCGTGTTGTCAGCATCCCGACGTCTCGATTCCCATGTTTATTTTAAGGAGAATTTGGGGGCGTCACAGTCCATCACTGTCGTTTAAAGCTGCCATCGCCGCCGTCGCTGTCAACAGTACCCAGTCGAAGCCTGTTCCTCTAAGCATCGGTATGCTCTTTTTCTAATCATTTTACTGTTTAAATTTTGGTTTTGATGGATTATTTATTTAAATTAGGATAAAACAATTTTTCCATCATTACTCACCGTAGATTTGCTTAAATCCATTGTAGAAATGTTTATTCAAGATTCTATGTATTACTTTGTTGAAAAATCCATGAAAAATCGAAGGATTCCATGGATTTCAATGGCTAAGTCGACTCAGTGTCATGCTTCTTGCGTACCGTTCGAATGCTGGGTAGGGCGTTCAAATGGTGCGAACCAAACATGTTCAATTATTAACCGTTCGAATATTGTTTTAGACATTCGAATGGTACCCCGTTCGAACGCTACGAGCCAAACGACTTTTATAACTTTCGAACACTAATTTTGGCATTCGAACGGTATAATTAAATTTATTAGTATTAGTGAACCATTATTTTTATTCCATATTATAGTTCTATTAAATTTTAAAAAGAATATATAGTATATTATATATAAATTAATATGAAAAATTTCTCTCATTTTTTAAATATTAAATTTATATAATATTAATCTAATTAAAATTAAATAATGTGATATTATTTTTATAAAATTTTGTTGTTCATTATGTCTTACTTTATTAAATTGCTATTCATATGTAATTTAGTGAAGAGGTATTTATTATATTTTTATCATTGATGTTGTGTTGATAAACTCTTAAATTTTAAATTTTAGGTTGATTAGCAATGGTGTCTTCTTCTAGGTCCGGACGTAAGCGATGCAATCCATCTAAGATTACTATCAGTCGAGTAAGGGAGATGACTGTTTCATTAGAACGATAGGTTATCATTTCTGACTTCTAGAGTCTTGTCTAGGAGGGTCATTTCCTACCATCAGTCTTCAACGATTGTGGTTGGGGAGCTATCTTAGGTGAACGGGAGGACGTCTCCTATATTGACATCGTTGCTAAGTTCTATAGAGAGCTCGATAGTGCCAGCCCAGATGATGGAGAGGCATACAGGATCTCTGTCCGAGAAGTTCCAGTTATATTTTCATGGGACGAACTTGTTGAGCATCTCGTTAGTCCTAGGCTGCCAGATGCAAATCTGAACATGGTGCCTAGAGAGTCCGATCCTTCAGTTGAGGCGGAGATAGCTGAGGAGGAGGTATCAGTTTATACAGATGAGGTCGATGTCCTTGTTGATCATGAGGTGAGGGATTTGGTTGTTGGTCCAGATGCTCCCCCATATGACGGGACGAAGAGCATCAAGCAAGCAGATCTATCTTCTTTTTTCAAGATCCTGAATTTGATAATCGCCAACAATATTGACCCGCGGTAGCACTGGACAAAGGTTGGCATTGATCAGACGAAATTTATTATATGCGTCGCTCGTGGCATTCCTATCGACCTGGTGGGGTATATATTTGATAGGATTCGATCAGAGTCTCGACACATTTCGATGGATGTACTGCCATTCGGGATCCTGATCAACTGATTTCTACTATATGCCGGTGTCATGCCTAATATTGCCGAGCGTAAACAAGAGCCGACAGAATCGATACCACCCTTTCACCCAGCACGGGACACTCGAAACTGCGCCTTCGTGGACATGTTCCAGACCCGATTGATCCTCAAAGAGATGCATAGTCGAGAGATCATGGAGCATTGGTTGCTGAGACATCCACACAGGCCGAGGCATCAGTACACAGCGCTACTCGTGAGGACATGGTCGAGATAGTGCGTGCAACGATTAGCGGACAAACATTAGCGCTGATCGATGCAGTGCTTACGGAGGTTTATACTACTGTGTCTGAGTTTCGTACAGAGATTACTGCTAGCATCTTTGAGTTATGTACGAAGCTTGATATCATGTTTGTGACTCAGGTCACCATTAGTACTCGACTGACACAAATAGAGGAACGCTTAGTTGCAGTCGAGGAATTGTGCAAAGACTTGGGGACTTAATACTTTCTATTTTTTATTTATTTATTTATTGTTTTTAGAATGGAAAATATTTTATGTTTTTTAAATTCAGTATTTAATTATGAATTAGTATTATTTTATATTTCCTAAAGTAATTATTGATTTATATTATTCCTATTATTTAATTGATAAATTTCTTATAATTACTAGTTAATATAAATATAATTTTGTAAAAAAAAAAACATATGTGAACCTTACAAATTAAGTTTGAATAGTGTTGATTCATCATTCGAATGATGAAATTGTTACGTTCAAACGGTTGATCAATTTCTTGCTAAAATAATTTTACTTAACGCGCCAAATTGTATGCTTGAACGGTTAAAGTGTCAAAATATACGTTTGAACGGTTAAATTTAACTGTTTGAACGTTAAAACATCACATTCGAATGGTTTCAATATTATGGACAAAATATTTCGTCTCTAACTATACCGTTCAAACAGTATATATCTTCTGCCATTTTGTTGGCATGAAATATGAAATTTTTTCCTAAATATCACTTTTTGAGATGATTTTTATTTCGTCTCAAATCAAAATCGTCCCAAAAGATTTTTTTTTTTTTGTATTGTTATATGCTTTTCGATCTAACTTCGTTTTTTTTTTTTTTTAACTTCTAAGACCATCCTAATCAATGCAATAACCATCATGTCAGCTTGCATGAGAAAGAAGCTGGGTATACGCTCATTAATCTTATTAATATAGATATATACATACATATATATATTATAATATATAGATATGCACTTCACTTCATTCCATGCAGCTTATACGTCCGTGCAGAAAATTGATCTTTATGCAATTTAATATTGATCTTATCTATCTATCATTGAAACTCAAAAAAAATTAATATGTAGTTGAATATCCTCCAACAAATCATGGCCTCGCTCCGCTCATCCATGCTTGTAGATCATGTAGAGATTTAACTTTTGTATCTGCACCACCCCTGGGCCCAGAGGGTTCTCATGCATGCGGTTCCTCCTCGCATGAAAGGCAGATTTATGGCCATGCCTACTTTGACTCCGACCCAAAAGGGCTTTCCACATATGTAGTAGATGTGAATTCCTTGGAAATGATTTACACGGCCTACGTCGAGATCAAAGCTGCTTCCTTCTATATATGTGGGGACCGATCGATCATAAAGCTACAAGGTACGTAATTAAAGAGAATAACCTCTAGTTTCTAGATTATATTAGCAGCAAATTATGTGCGTACAGCATGGGTGATCAGGGCCTCATCATCTTCTCTATTGGGCACGAGCGCAGTTGATTTAAGTTCCAATTCAAATCCAACCAAAAAAAAAAACATGACCTTTACGTACTGATCATCTATCGGCCAATATGTTAATTATGCGTAGAAACTGAAAGACTAAAAGTAAAGAAACTAAACCTTAAAATATCGAATTAATATATCCATGGCCAAGTAATTAGTTATATGATGTCAACAACCATATATTTTTTATATTATACGTAGGAGTATGTCAACCCGATGAATGGTAAAGATCAATGAGTTGGCAAACCACATGCACAGTATGGGTTGTAGGGTGCAATGGAAGGTTGCAGATTAGTGGAGTACCTCAGGGCCCCATGCCCCCTCCATATCATCATAATCATCATCATTTTGCATGTAACGACTACAAACAAGTTGAATGATGATCAACACCATATATATTGTGCATAGTACAAACTATGAAAATCATTCATGGCCTCCATCGCTTTACATTTGGTTTATGACTGTTCACCCAAGTTTCGAATTGGAAATCTGATATACCCGACCTTGAACCCTTATTTCAAATCTGGCTGGGTTTTGACCTAGATGCACCCGATTTCGAACCCAGACTGGAATCCGGGTGAATCTGAATTTTTGAAACCCGAAAATTTGGGTACCAGGTTTATTTTTTATAACAAAACTCATATGTTATTAGAAAAAAAAAAAGTTCAATTTCCGAGTTTAAGGTACACTAGTTTTTTGTAAAACTACAAAATTGTAACCGTAACTAGGTAAAAACTCGACCCGGATGAACAGTTTTATTTTAACTCATGTAGGCTACCACTTTATATAGGATAAATATTAAGTTTATATATATGGGACAGCCACGAAGGAGACCATGCATATGAGCCTACTGGCACTTGAAACTACCCGAGAAATTGACCCTTCAAGACAACCCTATATATACCTCATGAGTCATGTCCACAACCATAAGCTATATAGGCCGCCAGCCCTCCGGCAGACATGCCTGCCTGCCCTAGCCATCCCTTAATTTAAGAGGACAACACTAAAGTGCATGTCCCGCCACGATCGAATTGTCCAATACACTTACATTTTTAACTCATGAACGCCTGGAAATGACAAAAAAAAAAAAAAAAAAACCTAGTACTTAATATGCATGGTATTAATTAATGTTCTTAACTTCTTGTTTTGTGGGGTGATTTTTGATTATCAACTATCAACGAATTGATCAAAAGGCCGAATCCTAAATATTAGCAAGATCAAAAGGAATTGAAATATATATATATATACACATATATATTCTCCATGTCAAGAATGTCAACGTACCCATATATATATATCATGTATGTGATTAGCTAACAGCATGCTCTATCTGTGAAAGATAAACTGCATTAATGTCATCATGTTCACGTACGTACGTGTACATGTCGTTTTGTGATTATGTGATTTTCACGATTCATTTATATATATTCAGAGTCGTTATCAAGCCTCACATGGGCATGGGTTTTCAATGTCGTCCTCGTGAACCCCTGGAACTTTCTGAGGGCACCAAGTAGCTAGCTAGGGGACCGCCTACTTCTTCCAATCTACATTAACACAGCTTCGATCCATCTGCCGACTTCTACTTCTATGTAATTCTTAGAGCATCCGCATTGAGTTTCCTAAACTCCTCAAATCCCTAAACTCCTCAAATCCCTAAATTTTAGGAAGTTAACTTAATTTTTTGTCAAAATGAGCTTACATCCGTTTCCCTATTTTAGGATATAGGTTTAAAACGTGAATAGCAACTCCCTATATTTGGAGAGTTACTATTCATCCCCTAAATCAGTTTTTATATATTTTAATGAGAATAGTTAAAGATGTAGAAAAAATAATAAAAAATATTATTTTAATAGAATAGATAAACGATAGGGAATGGAATATAGGAGATTTTTTTAAGATGAGTAAATTGAGGGAAATTTTTTTTAAATGTATTTTTTTAACTAAATTATAAGAAATTTTATAAGGAATAAGATGTGATTGCTCTTAGGTGTTCCATCGTTTCCACTTTTGTAGTCTAGCTAGCTAGAACTTTGTGTGCATGATTCTTATTATTGATTATTTAAGCTTGGCTTCCAAGGCTTGGCTTTGACGATCGACTTGTTACCTTTCTGTACTGGTCAATTGCTGGCTATTAAACGGATGGATCGAGCTTTGAATAATCAATCCTTTTTTTGGTACTAACGAATCTAAAAACCAAATCCTAACAATAATGTGTGTGATACATAAAATAATTATCTTTTCCTCATTATTTAGACCAAACTAAAGCAAGCAACACGCTGCCCATACCGTACTTCTTCGATCTTCTATTCGTTAGTTTATTTGTGTTTACATTTATGGTTGATTTCCATTACTACTAATCGAAATAAGAAGATCTATCTAATTGTTTTTTATGACAAAAGGGATGTTTCCTCAATCATTACTGGTCAAATATAATAATATAAAAATAAAATTAGTAAAATTATATCTTGGAGGTGCCATCTCATGAAGTCATGCATGCCAAATTATAGGACATATATATTCAGACCAAGTTCGGACTATATCCATGGAGAGACTCAAATTTGAATTCAAACTAAAGTTCACACCCAACCGGCCAAGTGTGATTAATATTAGTACTCAGATCATCATAAATTTTATTATCCTTAATATCATGCTTATTGATACGAAACATTTTAAATATCTTTATATTAAACTACTTAAATGAACTAGGTGACTTTCGTTTTGATTTTTTATTTCTTTTAGGGTATTTCGTCTTCTACGGAAGTGATTTGTTTACTAGGTTTGTGGGGTATCTGGGATTTTTGCAACCATGGACGCACTTGTGCCTCCACTACTAGACTCTTCTGCAGCGATGTTAAAGCTGGATTCTGCTGGTAAGAAAACTTATACACAAGTGATGTCGCATGTGTCGAATTCTTTTCGTTTGCCTATGTGATACCTTGTTGAGATAGTTGGAGAATAGGACTTTATGTTTATGGCTTCAGAGATGACTAAAATTGCTGATGAATTCAAGTTTGCCCTCACTACAAGAAAAATACGTAATAGTAACCAAATATTTGTAACCAAAAGGACTATTAGCGATTAAAAATAGACTATTGGCAACTAAAATGAACTATTTGCGACTAATAAATAATAGCAAATAAGCAATTTTCTTATAATGCTTTGTGCTGAAGTTTACTCAATCAAGATTGTCCATTGATGCGATCAGAAATGCTGTGAACTAGTCTTGGGGCCTTCTTGAAGTCCCGATTGTAAGTTTAATGGATGAACTCTATGTTCTTCTTCAATTAAAAAATGAGCCTGATTTTGTGCATGCGTGAAGGGCATATCCTTGTTGGTTTCCCGTTCTGTTTATTCATATGGACAAAAGACTTTGATTTGGCAAAAGAATTACCGTTAGCTCCTCAATGGATCTTTCTACTAGATTTGCCAATGCATTTGTATCAAACAGGTTGTCTAGATATATTTGCGACAAGGTTTGGTCACTATCTAGGAACAGACAATGCAACTTTAAACAAAACAAGAGTGACTAGTGCCCGTATTTGCATGGAAGTTGATCTATCGGCAAACCAGGTCCAAGTCTTTTCCATTGTTGTCTCAGCAAATAAAAAAAAAATAGCAAGTGGCTAAATACGAAAAACATGGTTCTTATTGCATGAAGTGCTTTCGGCAAGGTCACACTTCGGTGGTGTGCAGAGTTCACTTAAAGAAAAATGATGGAGATCAAGTGGAAGGGAAATACACGTCGAAAAGAGTTTGGCAGGAAAAGCAAAAAAAAATATTGCAACTGAAACAGTGTAGGTGACTAAAATCAAAGTGGATAAGGGGAAGACAAAAATTGGTGATGAAGTCCAACGAGAGATTATTTTGTCGCAGCCTTCTAAAGTTGTTCAAAGTGAGGTGATTAATCCAAGTTTGTTAAACCTTTGCCCTCGATTAACGAGGAAGAGAATTGTGAGGAGATTGAATGTGATTTAAATCCTGTTGATAATCATATTGAGATGGTGAAACAGGACACGACTTCTAAGCCGCTGTTAATCATTTTCGATAATATGCAGATTGAGAAACCGTAGAATTTGTCTTTCACTAGGGATGAAACTCTTGTAGTAGAAGAAACTTTTGGGCAGTCATCTTTTGATACTGGTCAGAGATGTGCAGTGTCCGAAATGCTAGAATGCGAATGTGGTCTTGAAAATTCTGATTTAAAGTATTCATCGATTAAAGGAAAGACTATGACTTATGTGTAAGATGTGGAGGAGGGACAAATTCCTGACTTGGCCAAAGAAAAAGCATATGATTCAGAACCTGAGCATTTGGTTAAACAGAAGCAAGGTCAGGCATAAAATAAAGCGTGAGGAAGTCCCAACGAATTTCAACTCACTCTTCTAAATTGAATTTATGAATGACACTATACTGGTCTGGAATGCCACAGGCTTGAGGCATTCTAGAAGAAGATTAAAAAGTCTAGTTCATATTAAGAAGGTGGTTATGGTAGTTATTTTGAAACCCTTCCAGGATGCTATTCATATGGCATATTTGGCCACTTTTCTGTGTTTGTCAAATTTTTGTTGTAATGAAGTAACTGGTGGGAAGGTTTGGGTGTTATGGAAAGATGGTATTGGTTTTGATTGCCTCAGTATAACTGATCAGTCCTTACCAAGTTGGCTATGCATAGGTAATTTTAAAATGCTATTTACTTTGTTTATGCCAAATGTAATCAATCAGAACATAGAAGACTCTAGGATGAATTGAATAATATTAATATAGAGCAGCATCCATGGGTGGTTATATGTGATTTTAATGTCATTAGATCCGATGATGAACGCATTGGAGAAAATCCTAGTTGACCATTATTGACTATTTGATTTTAATGATTGCTTGAATTCTTGTGGCCTGATTGAATGACAGAGTCAAGGTTGTACCATGTCTTGATGCAATGGTCAGGAAGGTTGTGCTCGAAAGTGGGCTCTTTTGGATAGAACGATTGCTTATATTTCCTTTACTAATATGTTTGGATCCTCCTTAATTGAATATTTGCCTCGAAAGTCTTATGATCATGGTCTCATGGTTTTATTTTTCTCTTAACCAAGAGCCTATTATGGCCCTTCTCCATTTAGATTCCAAAATATATGGTGTGCTCATAGTTCTTGCTTACCATGTGTGGAAAAGGCTTGGAAGCAAATGGATATAGGCTCTAGTATTTCTTGTTTGGCTGCTAAATTGAAAAGAACTAAGGTTGCTTTAAAGGCCTGGAACATACATGCTTTTGGTCGAGTGGATCAAATTATCAAAATTTTAGAGGAGGAGTTGGAAGTCTTGGAACATCAACTACAAACTGAGTTCAGTCCGGATGTTGAGGAGCAATTTGTCGATATGAAATTGCAACTTGCAAAATGGGAAAATAGAAAGGAAATTCGGTTAGCTCAAAAAGTAAAGAAAAAATGGCTTCAATAGGGGGATCAAATTACTAAATTTTTCCATGCGATTGTTAATCAGAGACGTAAATTCTTAACTATCTCCCAAATGCAACTTGAAGATGGTACTTGCCTAGACTCACCGGAGGCTGTACATAAAGGGGCGACGGGTTATTTCTAGGATTTCCTCTCCACTGTACCAGTGGTTGATACGGCTAATTTAAATGGTTTATTGGAACTTGTTATTGCACAGGAGGAGAATGATATGCTCAATGCACCCCCTACAGAAGAAGAGGTGAAAGATGTTTTTTTCTTTATCCCATGACAAAGCTCCCCTAGGCTAGATGGTTTTCATTTTGAATTCATTATCCCCTACTAAGACATTGTTAAGGCAGATGTTGTGGAGGTGACACGTGATTTCTTCCATGGAACTGAATTGCCCAGGTTCTATTCTTCCTCTTATATTATGCTTATTCCTAAAGTTCTTGATCCTAGAAGTTTTCATAAATTTAGACCTATTAGCCTTTGTTCAATGGCTTATAGGTTTTTTCTGAAGATTTTGGTGAAAAGGTTGACTACTTTATTGCCTAGACTAATATCTCAAGAATAAGGTGCACTTATTCTTGGGCGTAGCATTTTTGAAAATATTACTATTCCCAGGAGATGGTTCATTCTCTACTTAGGAAAAATCAAGAGAGCAACATGATGTTGAAAATTGATTTGGCTAAAGCCTATGACAGAGTCCACTGGGATTTCTTGTTAGAAGTTCTGGCTAGTTTTGGTCTTGATGATAAATTTTCTCATCTGATTATGGAATGTGTGAAGTCGCCGTGGTTTTCAGTTTATGATGAAGGAGACTTACAAAGGCTTCTTTAAACCTTCTCGACGACTTAGGCAAGGTGATCATGTCTCTTCATATTTGTTTATTATTGTGGAAGAAGTTTTGTCTCGTCTGATCAATCAAAGTTTTGTGGAAGGGCGAATTGGAAAGTTCTATCATCGTATGGGTGCACCGTTAGTCTCGCACTTATTATATGCAGATGATCTTCTTGTCTTTTCTAATGGAGATAATTGGTCCATTAGAAGGTTAATCCAAAGTCTGGAATCATATGAGCCTTGGTCTGGTCAGAAGTTAAACAAAGCAAAGTGGGCGATCTTTTTTTCAAAGAATATCAGTCTTAATTGACGTCATGGGCTTTTGAGCTTGTCTGGATTTGCATAAGGTTACTTTCATATTTCTTATCTGAGGGTTCCTTTGGTTTCTTGTCAGCTCGAGGTGAGATATTTGGAGTCCCTTGTCAATAAGATTTTGACGAGGTCGTTGGGTGGAAATTCAAGTTATTGTCACAAGGGGGACGTCTTATCCTCCTTAAACATGTTTTGTCTTGTATGTCTACTCATCTATTATCGATCCTCAACGTCCCTAAAGTGACTATGAAATCGATTCATTCAATTTATCCTCTCTTTTTTGAGGTGATGTTAATGGTATTGCTAAAAAGAAATGGTGTTCTTGGAAAAATATTTGTAGACTGATGTTAGAGGGCAGATTGGGGATCCATGACTTTTTTGACGTTTAGTGTTTGCTTTATATGAAATTTGCTTGTTGACTTATGATTGTGGATAATTTGTGAACTGGGTTTTTTCAGGCTAAGTATGCTAAGAGTGGTCATTTGATGCTTGCAAAAAATTCAATCATTTGCTTTCAGTTTAGGAAATTTATTATGTGAGTCTTACCTGATGTGTGTGAAAATTTGATTTGGAAGGTTAAACAAGGCAAGGTCTTTTTCTAGTTTGATAAGTGGATGAAGAATGACCCTCTTTGGTTGAGGGTTCCAGAGGTTGTAAACCATATGCTTCAAGTTAAGGAATGCTGGCTTAACTACATTTGGGACCAAGGTCTACTTGAGAATTCGGTAGGCACAAAGATGATGGGGGAAGGTGATGAGGTCGTCATTGTCTGGTATAGAGGGTGAGGATATCATTGTGTGGAGGCATTCCATGGATGGTAAATTCACATCGGCAAGTGCTTGGGATTTAATCCATATAAAGAGTACTGAACCCATTGCTGGTCTTAACTAGGTTTGGAATAATCTTTTTCCTAAAGAGATTTCTTTGTGCATGTGGAAAGTCAGATTTAAATGCTTAGATGTTGACACTCGGATTCAGTGTTGCGCTATCTCAATGACTTCACGTTGTGATTGTTGTATTGATAGGAAGGTTGAGACTCTTGATCATGTATTTTTTTTAGGTGATGTGGCTAAACAGGTATGGACTAAAGCAGCTCTTGAGATAAAGACTTCGATGGTGACACCAGGTACTTGGTGGGAATGCTTATTGGCCTACTACCTTGTCTCATTACTTGGAAGCTATGGAACAAACATTGTAAGGCTTGCATGGACGGAAGGGTGGAGTCCATTGATCACATATGGTTGTCTTGTGAAATTTGGCTTAGATCTTTATAGTCAGAACATAAGAAATTGAGGACCTTTTCTGATTCGGATGAAAGCATGTTGAGGCTGCTAAGTAATCCTGTGCAGCCGGTGCGCAATCGAACTATTCAAATGGTGAGATGAGTAAACTAGGCCATGGTTATTTTAGACTCAATGTCGATGACAGTTGTCGAGGTAATTCGGGATCCTGTGGTGGAGGTGGGGTGATCCGAGATTGTCATGGAGATTTTTTGGGAGGATTCTCTTCTTCCTTTGGCTAAGATACTAATAATAAGGTTGAATTGAGGGCTCTTAAATAGGGGTGACTTTGTGCAAATCTATGAGTTTTTTTCTTCTAGAAATAGAATGTGACTCCAAATTAATGGTGGGCTGGGTTAAACTGGAAGATGCTCAATTTGGTACCTTTGGAATTTTAGGAAGAAGACTCCTAAGGAGCTTCAGCAGATCAATTTTGTGATTCGACACCAATTTCAGGAGGCCAACCAAGCTACCAATTTTTTGGCTCGTAAAGGAGTGGAAGGATTGTCAAGATGCATGCTTTGGGGCTGACAATTCTTTACCAAAGCTATTGAGGGGCATCATTCGTTTAGACAAATCTGGATTATCTTGTTTGTGTCTCTAAATTGTTTACTGTTTTATTTTAGTTTTGCAGGCCGTTTGTTTTATTGTTTAGGCTTGTTTAGTCGTTTATTTGTTTGTTGATGTTATGGTTTTATTTGTGTTGTTTTTTATGCCTAAGATAGTTTTTCTTTTGCTTATTTGTAAATCCCAAGTATCTTACATGTTATCACGGTATTTATCCACTATAAATTAGAGCAATCAATAAAATTAGGAGAGGATCACTCATAAACATATGGCACCTATTTCTTCACTTAAAAAAGAATATGTAAATTTACATATATAATCGACACATAAAGCTAGCAAACAAATTAAACTAGAAGCAAAGCAAAATATTATCTAACTTATGATTTTAGAGCCATAAAAAAGAATGAATGCAAAGTTTTAATCATTTCCCACGTTCCCAAAACAGGCAAACACCATCTAATTGGTATGGTAAAAGAGAAAACTGTTGGAGAACAACGAATTTAATGGTCAAAACCTCGTTAATTACGGTCCAAACGCTGATATGGAATTGGACATGAACCACAAACTAATAATTAATAACGTACTATCCATGCATGTACGTGACATGTAATGAAACCCGACTGTGGCACGTGTGGACAGTAATTTACTAGGAGGTTCGATCCCAACAAAATCGAATCAGATGACTGATTATCCACCGTGTGATCTAAATACGTGTGGGAGGGGGGCCGGGGGGGCAAAACCTGTCGGGATTCGGGGATTAGGAAGGCAGATACTGTAAAGTGTAAAATGTAACAGTAGTAGTAATGGCTGGCGTGAGCAAACGATCGAGCTGTCGTACATGTACATGGTTTTATCAATGATCATGAGAAATGATGAACAGAATAAAGTGTACAATACTTTATATAATACATGTTGTAAAATAAAAATATTTTTTTATAAAATGATATTAATTTTATAATATAGTCTATAAAAATACTCCTTATTTTATAATATTATTATGTCAAATATTGGGAAATATATTACTTGTTAATTATTATTTTTCTTTATGAATCCATGATCCCCCTCCAAACCCTCACAAAAGGACAACAAAACTGAGCGTGTGTTGCGAGTAATGAAATTCTTCAAAAATTCTTCGTCGTCCAAATTAAGCCATGGGCACCACCGGCCAAAGAGAAAGTGAAAAAAGAAAAAGAAAATATGTAATTAGCTCGGCTCACATGGCCCCGTCCTATAACTCTCAACTCGCACACCCTTTGTCTTTCCCATTCATTTATAGCTCTATCATTTCTTGCTTTCTGTTCACAGCTTCGAACGCATTTCTTGAGCTTCTTGAGCTTTATCAGTACGAACAGCTTGTAAATTAAGGCAATGGGTTCTAAAGCGTTAATTTCAAAGATGAAATGTAGGAGATGTTGGAGGCAGATCAGACGAGCTGGTACTCGACGTTGGGCGGTGGAAATGAAGATGAAGAAACTGCAGAGGCTGATTCCGGGAGGGCAACGTTTGAAGCCGGATCGACTTTTTCTTCGGACTGCAGATTACATCCTGCATTTGAGGCTGCAAGTAAACCTGTTGCAAGCTCTTTCCAAGATTTATAAACCATGATCGATCTTATATATATTTATATAAATCATATCATCAATATTGCTACTGATCTATTATTTAAGACATACATATATATATATATATATATATATTAATGTTTTTCTTCTAATTTCTCTTAGCCATATTTAAGGTGTTGAAAATGCCAGCTTGCCATTATCTTGAGTCGTAGTTTCTTCATTTTTGCTTTGTTGGGTTATATCACCTCATGTCCATGCTTTTCAGCATTCAGAAACTCCCAATTTCAAGGGAATGTTAATTGTAAGTTTCATCTCTCTCTCTCTCTCTCTCTCTCTCTCTTTCTCTTATGGTTTTTGTTTGTTCATTTGTCTTTAACCACATGAAGAGAAATCGGTTAGGTACATTTTTCTTCTGGGTTCCAAAAGTTTGACCCTTTGAAGTTTGATCTCTATAATAACTTTGTTATCAGTCTCCTGTCTCATGTATCGACTGCTAGCTTAGCCTTGAGCTTGTTTAATCTGGAGTACACATTTTTTACTCTAGCTACATAACGCCTTCCTGATAATTCTCCAATTTTATTAAAAATTGCTACTTTACTTTAAATTAAGTACGAAGGGTTTTGTTTTCTGTGATTTAGTAGTACTAGAGAATATTCAACACAAACTCGACATGTATTATATGAATGTAAAGTCAGGTTATCTACATGATTAGGTGTTGTTCCTATGACAGATAGATCTACTTTTGAAAAGTCATTCATTTATCAGTTGTTTCCTCTTTTTTCCCCAAGTTTTCTCCTTTTCTTTTCTTTTCTTTTCAAAACCCCTGAATCTCGTGATTCTCTTTTCACTTTCTTTTTCTAATACGAAAAGAAAAAAAAAAAAAAAAAAGAGAGAGAGAGACAAACTCATATGCTGGTTTATTATAAATTTAGAAACCTGTCCTTTTTCTCCAGTATACTTAGGTTTGCTTGAAAGCCATGTATATATATACATAGTAGTACTATTCCCATGATCTCTATGGCTTATGCAGCTAGCTGCATGCAGATAGCAAAATTAATTAATAATTAGTTAGTTGAGCTATATATAATCTGGCCATCAATTTAAAAACATGTGAAACGAAACAATTGAGATCAATCAAGCTAGTCGATCGTGTAGGAATTTCAGTTGGATTAATTTACTACGATCCAATTTGGACGTACATTTAATTGACAACGTACATTATTTATTGTGTGGAACTTTTATTTTTATATGAGTAGTAGTACTGGATGATCACCAACTTGATGTCGGAGCTAGCTAGTACTGGATGACGAAAGGGTGTCCTCTTTTGATACATACACAATAGCTTAATTTGTCTTTCCTCATTTTAATAATTCAATTTCGACCTCATGTGATCAAGATGATCAGAAATCTGCACATGCTGGTAAAGAAAATCTAATTCATGAACTGGATGAACGTGTGTCCAAATTATTAATTTCTTTCATGTACATTTTATTTTATAGTCGAGGTTTTAATCTCCAATTAAATTAATTTTCCGCAAAGAGTTTGTACATATAATATATTTTAATTAGGATGGTTTCGCAAGTTCTTACATATTATTGCTCTTTGATCTTATAATGTTACTCTAATAGTAGTACTACAAAATCAATCCATAGTCTCCCATCATCACCATCACTTCTATCACTAAACACCATGCCTTAAGTAGTAGTACTCATTGATCAAGATTAAAGGGACATCAAATTTACATTTTCATTAAAAAAGAAAAAAAAACTATATAATATATATATATATATATGTAGGTCATAACTGACGAACATGAATTGCACGCGAAATAAGGTATAACAATTATTCCGAGAGTGATCGACTTTAGTCAAAAAAAGGTATAACCTTAGTAATAAAAAAGTTGTTCTCACTAATTTAGATCGTGGAAAACTCATCGCATATTATTGGTGACATAAGCCTCTTTCTCCACTAAAACCATAGTTCATGGCAAAAGCTTCTTTTTGCCACGACATCATTGGCGGAGAAAGCATCAATATATCGTCCCAAATAAGGTCTCATCAAGTATTCTGTCGTGAGAGATAATTTTCGCGAAATAAGGTGGTGGAAAAATTGTTTTATCCATGAAAAATTTTCATGGCAAATTGAATCTGATAATTGTTTGAACATATGGACAAATCCATCGTGCCTAACTACAATATGTATACATATGTTTGAACATATAGACACAGTACTGCAACAAATACAAGCTGCTTTTGTTTGCTCCAATCCATCTCCATTCATATCATTTTACTCAGCCTCTTAATGCACAAATACTGCTTGCTCATAATTACCTGAAAAAACAATACAGTTAACTAACCTATAGAAAACATTTATTTCCTAGCTACAAGGATATTACTATTGAAACGCCCCGATCTCGTAATAGACAAAGAGTTACTTCGTGATACTTAAACTCGCAATTTAGCAATATAAATAAAGATTCCAAATTTCAAATATCATGCAGTAATTTTAATTCAAGCTAATTTTCTCAATATCATCAATCTCCCAAATTATCAAGTTGTCAGAAAAAACAAAAAAAAACAAAAAAGAAAATATATCTTAACAAAAACTCACCAATGCTCGTAGAAACTCTCCATGCTTAATCCACTATACTAAAATCAACTCACCCAAAATTTCATAAATTGATCCTCAATTGAAATACCCAAAATTATCTAAAAATGTTATGAAGATAATGTGTGAGTTATTAACAACTTAGTAAGTATAGAACATATATTAGTATGTAAATATGAGCATTTACTTAATTCAAAATGCATAACAAAATATTTTTATTTTCAGAATGCATAACTAAACATGTTATAAAAAATATTAGAGTGAAATTTTAAAAATAATCAGAATCAAGATCCATTTGGCATAGTATAATTGAAACATCATATCAGAACAAATACGATGTTTAACCCCCGTGATAGACTTGTGCAAATCCCGGTGGTCAACCAAGTAGAAACAAAATGTGAATCTTCCACTTATTAATCTTAAAGTCTTAGTGTGCACACAGAAAAAATCACTCAGAAAATCACTTTATCTCCAAAGTGGGTACATCAAAAACAGAAAACTTGATACCAATCTGAACAGAAGCTACACTTTTACACCCGTGGTAGAGTCAGAACTGAACACAAACATAATGTCGTAGTAGAGATTCATAAAAGACATCATATTTATCAAAGTATAGAACATATTCAGAATATAACAAAATTGGATCACAAAATATACTTTATGTAGAAAATTTCATATTCACTCTCTTTTACAAGTTTATAAACAAAATTTCAAAATAGCTCATATATACACCAGTCATGTTAAAAAATACTTTATTCTTATACAAAATATCATGCATATGCAAAATAAATAATTAAGGTAGTTTCAAATTTCTTCTCATCACAAAAAATGCACGTTTCCCAAAATTGACATCAGTTCATTTCTTTAATGCAAAATCTAATATAGGAATCCCTTTTATCTAAATTCATTAGCTTTTCAAATATTTCTCCACACAGTTTTGAATGAAAATTAATTATCACTTATAAAATAATCATGTAATTTCATAAATATCCAAAACTAACACCTTTTAAATATACTAAAACCAGAAACGCTAAGTAACCTATTTTCTTAAAAATCTAAATTCATCGAAACCCTAAATATCATAAGTCCTCAAAACCTGAATTTTCACTTAATAACTCTAACCTAATTTTCAACTTAAACACCAGTTAGTAAGAAAACAAAATTTCACCGACTTAGTTGATAAAAAGGTCGCAGAAATAAAATATTACCCGGCCCAAAATAATTTAGAAATCGAGTCCAACCCAAAAACATTTAATTACAAGATAACTTATTATAACACACTCAAAAACCAGTACAAAAAAGCCCAATTAAAATTAAAAACTCCAATTTAAAAAGAGCTTAGAAGAGAGCCCATGAGAAAGCCTAATCTCCTAAAAGTATTAAGGCCCTTTGGTGAAACTTGACCACATGGGCCTGGCCCATGATCTTATTCTAGAAGATGAAAAATTCAGGTACTAGGTGCCAGGCACGGGAGCATACCGCGCGAGGTAGGGCAGTGCAATAAGAGGTTGGGTTGTACTTGACGATGGCAAGTGCGGCAACCTAGGTGGACTTTGACAGCAGAGAGCAGCTGGGAGCAGTGGGGAGACCGCTGTGAAAGGAAGAGAAGGTGCTGAAAGAGAGAATGATGAGAGAGAGAGAGGTCATAGGGCATGTCGTGAACTTTACCGAGAGAGGAAGACAGCAGAACTGGGAGTACGGTCGACAATTTCTGTGGCTGCCTGAGAGGTTTCCAGTGTGCAACATGACTGAAAAACCAAGGGCCACAGAGAGCTTTACTTGCTCTATTTTGGGAAGCAAAAATAGGGGACTTTCACGTGATGGCAGGTGGCCTACTGGTCGTGCATGGGTGAAGTTGGTGGTTCTTGATGGGAGGCAGGGACACATGGCAATTTTGGGGAGGAAAGCCATGCAAAGAGAGGATCTGTCTATGTGCATCATTCTTGGAGGCGCACGAGGGTGCGTTGTGGTCAAGTGGGGAAGTAACCTGGCTGGCTGGTGGCTGAGCAGCGGGGAGAACCATGCTTTGTTTTAGGGTGTTGGAAACAAAAGTCTATGCCGTGAGGGTTGAAAAGTGGAGGAGAAGTGTGCTTGCATGTGTGTGGCAGCAAGGCAGTGAAAACTGAGAGGCAAAATAAAAGGGAAACGACTGGAGCGGCAGCCCTAGTTTTTGGGGTGATGAAATGATAGTGGCAGTGCGGGAATATGTGTATATATAAATAGTAATTGAAAACCTAGAGGAAGAGAACATGATAACAAGATGTCGTGCATAGCATGGGGTCTAAACAAGATGTCACGGGCTTGAAACTTTAAGCCCATTTCAAATATTTGGGCCCATGATTGGTAGTGCATAAAAAATAATGATTAAGGGGCCTTTTTTCTAAGTTGGGCCTTAGCTCAAAAATTTTAAAAAAAAAACAACTTGTTAAAAAAATTCTCTCGGCCCATAAAAAAATTCTTAACCCAGTCTAAAAATATTTTGAAGAATATAACTAAAATGGTGAAATCATTAGAAAAATTTGATATCCGCTCAAGCACCTTTTGGGGTCGAAACCCAAAAAAGTACTCGAAAATTTCAACTGGCTTTTTATACGCCTATAGACTAATTAAAACCTCCCCATATCATTATTATCATTTGCACTTTGATTTTATTCACTTTACTCAAGTTATCAGGACATGATTCCGCCAGTTTAAGACCTCCCAAGACACATTTAAATCTTGGCGTGAACATATTTGAAACTGAGCATTGCTATGTGGTTTACAACCTCACCTTAAAAACAAGATTAAAGCAGGCCTCACATTTAGTTTAAATAATTTTTCACATAAAACTTGTCTAGCATACCTCAATAACCAGCAATTTAAAATCCACCATGTTTTTATTTCATACAAAGCCACCTAAAATAATACATACTTGCTGCCCTATATATATATATATATAATTTACTTTATTTTTGCATTCATACCACAACCACCTAAAACAATACATGCATAACTGAAAATTTTTCCTAGCCATCTACATATTTACTGCCTCTATCTAAGGTGCACCATCAGCTCTTAATCCAAACATACGCCAACCAATACTTGATATATATATATATATATATAACCAAACTGCAAAGTACATTACACCTTCCCCGTGCAAATGAAGATGTAGTCGAATAAGGCATAACTATGTATTTCATAAATAACTTGAATCTTAGCAATTCCAAGTTTTAAACTTACTCTTGTCCAAGGAATACAGCTATTATTGAAGTGATTTGTTGATTGTCCATTATCTCCACCAACTACTATTTACCCTTCCATAAAATTTGTCTAATAAGTTTGCTGGAACTCCTTTCATCCCAATCTTCTACATGCATGTTGGTGCTTAGTGTGGAATCTGCATAGAATGAAAGATACTGAATTTAGCCTTCCAAGTCTGTCATCATAAATACACAAAGTCTACAGACCAAATGAAGGATAATTATAGGATAATTTCCCCTTCATAATAACCATAAGTCTTCTAAAAAGCAACACAAATACATAAACTCTCGTGTATTTATGCATATAATCAAAAGTAAAATGTTACCCTAGAATTCTTGAAAGTCTAAAATATAGTTATAAAACTCACCATTATTTCCCTACCACTTTTTCTAACATACCCTACCTAACACTTCCCACATTGTAGCTAGCAAAATATTTGCCTCCTTACAAATTGCCATGACATTTCCAGCTTTTATAAAATTGATCGAGCTTTTTGTGTCCTTTGTCTATTTCTAGTTTTATAAGACAGGGCCTCTAGTTAAGACAAAGTATGTAATGACAACTAAAAAGCCACAAATATCCTAAAGACATAATAATGGTAGACATAATACTATCCTAAATATCCTAAAGACAAATATCCACTCTCTCTCTTAGATTAGTATTTCTCCTCTCTCAGTAGCCCATCCAGCCATAGCTTTCACCAACTTGTAACCCAAATCTCATAACTCCATTTTTAACCTCTTCCTCTCTTCTAAAAGAAAACCAGACCATCTAGGAAAAACAACGAAGATGAAATCACAAAATTGATATCCCAAACGAAAACCCTTACGTGGAAAGACATCATCCTCAAACCTAACTTAGAAGAGGCAAAAAGAATGTCAAACCTTGTGCTAATCAAAAAATTGATCTCGACGAAGCCATTGAACAAGTATACGCTCCACACAACTATAAAGGCGGGCTAGAACTTTATTGCAAGTTTAATTATTGAAGACCTAGGCTTAAATATGTTCTTATGTACCTTCCAAACATAACAAGACAAAGATCGAATCTTTCAACAACGACCATGATGTTTCCAAGGCTACCACATGATCCTCAAGCAATGGCTCACAGGTCAAAGTCTTCAAAAGATGAATCTCACGCATTCGGCCTTTTGGGTGTAAATTCTTGGATTACCCACTCGAGATGATGATGGTGAAAAATGCAAAGAAAATCGATCGAGTAACGGGAAACTTGATGCAAATAGACTGGAGCTTTATGTACAACATGAGTGTAAGGAAGTATCTACAGGTACGAGTTGAAATAAATACAACAAAACCCTTATATGATGGCTTCAATCTTCCTCGATCAAACAAACCACCAGCTCAAATTACATTCAGGTTTGAACAACTGTCGAAGTTTTGTTATGAATGCAGCTACTTGGGACATATTCAACAAAGTTGTCCAATATTTCTTGGTCATGCAATCGAACCAATATATGGCCAATGGATGAATGTAGACATGCAAGAGCCAAGGCAACAGAACTAATTTGAAGAGGTCATTGCACCAATCCCACCAGTTGAACAACATAAACCAAGTAATTCAGAACTCCCTATGGTGCCAGAAAAACCTCTAGCAGAGTGCCTCCCAGCTTTCCCTCCCATTCGCATTAGAGAGCTAACCTAAGTGGAAATAGTTGCCCGAGCTGCTGTCGCGCAAATCAAAATTGGGAAAAGGGAAACAACAAGTTAAAATGGGAGATAATAAACGACAAAGGGAAAGCAATTTTGATAGATGAAGAAGAAAGAAAAAAGAAAGGAAAGCAGAAGGTAGAAGAAAACTCCAAGTCGGCCACTCAAGTGAAACAAAATGCTATTAACAAATGCTAGAGGTAAACGGCGTGCAATCGGAGTGCCACGTCAATATATTTTTACTTGTGTATTTTCTCCATCGAAACAATGAGAAATGGAGGTGGCTCTATGGAACACCCATGGTTGAAGAAGCTTTGAAAATACAATTTGCTAACCTAGAAGAAATGGTTGGTCTTGCTGATTGTGATGTCCCCAATTTACGTTTGAGATCTAACGCAAAGTGAAGCATCGTGACTTGTAAAGTTAGGCTATATTCCTATTTGTTCATGCCGAAAAAATTTGTGCATGTGCTTAACTTACTAGTAGTATGCAGAATATATCACAACGGAATAAAGTCAATTCCTTTAGCAAAGAAATCTAATTCTTTACAAATATCACATGGTAAGTTATAGTAAAACCCATATTCTTATAAAACATAATGCACCAGTTTCTTATTAATACGTATCACTGTTCGATATTTTTAAGAACAAATATACAACTATTCTTTTCCACTCATAGGGTTTCTTTCCTAACTTAGCAACAAATCACATATGGGAGAATCATTCCTCTAGAAGATGAGTATTCTGTAGCAATAAATCACTGTTCGATATTTTTAAGAACAAATATACAACTATTCTTTTTCACTCATAGGGTTTCTTTCCTAACTTAGAAACAAATCACATATGGGAGGAATCATTCCTTTAGAAGATGAGTATTCTATAGGACCCTCAGGACACCTCAGACTCTCCTGTGATGTCTGGGTCTCGTGATGGTTCACATATTCTTGCAATAACGCCTATCGTTTCATAAGAAATGATAGATAAAAATAAAAGAGTGAAATTTAAAGAAATCTCAGTAAGTACTCAGTTAATTAAAATAAAAGCATCATTAACAAAAACAAATAAACAATTGTATGCACCATGATCATGAAACTTATGACATGAATCATGCATGACTTACGCATGACTTATGTACCATAATTTTTCATAAAAGACTTTCTTACGTTTCATAAAAAGACTTTCACATTATCTTAACTTTCATTTACACGTATTCAGAATTTTTCATGATTTTGAAACTTTTCATAAAATTTTTCATGTCTTTTCTTATTATTCATAACATTACGCGTCATTTCTCTTGTTCATATCATTCTTAGGCTAGCCTTTCTTGTCATAACTTGTCATATTGATACATCATGGCTCCTCTATATACCGTGTATTCCCTACTAGTTACTGTATCACACTAAAGTGACTACGTCATAATTATAATCATAATTCTTACAGCAGTTGGTAACATTTTCGCTGTCCTTGACACCTACCAGCATTAGGTGCGACCACACTCTGAAAACCTTTAAAAAGGAACTATTCGTGGCCCGCCAACTGTTCTTTGTCGACCTAGGCGTTACCACTCAATTCTTATGCACTCCAGAATGGTCAAAGGAGTTCTACTGGGACAATACCCTACCCTAACTTTTGGGGTTCTTATAAAAAATATTTATTTTCTTATTTCTTTCGAAATCATGATGATTTAAAACTTGAGACTTGTAACATAAATGGACGTGTATAAAAACTTGGACTTTCTTATACATGGTACATGATTCATGAGTCATATGACATGTGGGGCATGCATTTCCAAATCATGACTTATGCATGTTAAACATGCCAACATAATCCTTTTCAAATCAATCATGAATATTTCCAAGAGAATTTCCAAACAAGTCAATTCTAGCCTTAAAGAGGTATAGGTTGAGACATATCATAGGTCAAATCCCAAATTTCCTTTCTTTTTTTCCTTTGGCTAAACCATGTCTTTTCTTATTATACTCCCAAAACTTGATATTCAAACTACCATAAATCACTTACCGAAAGCATTAATATAGCTTACAGGGTCATTTTCTGTAATCAATTTGCATTGCATATTTTCTTCCTCCAAAGCCATTTTAACTTTAAACTATTTATCAATGAAATTAAAGAACTTATTTCCATAAATCATTCAAAGACCTTATCATAAACACATCATCAATTTTGAGTTAAGAACCTCGAGTCCTTCAAAGAAACCCACTAGAGTCGATAATCCTTAAATTCCCGAATAAACTTTTTACCACCTAAATACATCATATCACTATAAATCAAAACTTAAAACTCTTAAAAAGGGCTTTCTACAACCAAAAGTTATACATTCCTTAGTATACCATTTTCCCCGAACTAAACATAAGTCTCCAACTACTTCTTCAATAAAATCAAGTAATATAATTTCCTCAATTACCTAAGAATTTAAGTTACCATCATATCACCACCTATGAGTTAAAAGATTATTTTCCTCCAAAGAAAACATTATGGTCGAAACTTATAGCCCTCCAAACAATATTGTTATCACTTAAACACCTCATGCTATAATTAAATCCCTTCTCTAAAAATTCTCTACCCACATTTCTTCAAATCTTTCTTAAGTCAAATCTTAAGGTATCCCTTAACAAAGCATGGGGAACTTATAACATAAATCATCTAATAAGCAAGTAACTAATATAGTGAACTACCAACAATAAATTTGTCACATGTATATACCAGAAATGCTAAGATTTAGTTAAAAGAGCACTTACCTCTTTTCAAGCTAAAGAGATCTTGAAAAAAAAAAGGATGTCCACTAAATCCTTGGAAAGAACTCACACAAGTGCTAGGGAAAAAGGTTTGGAGGGTGAGGGAAAAGAGATGGAGAGATCTTGGCCGAACCACCTATATAGGAACATGAAATGGTGTCTCTTGACCTTAGTCAAAATTCAAGGATAGATATGTGTAGAGAATCTTCTCCAAACTGGCCATGTGTCCTCTAGGGACCTAGAATACTCATTTCCTAATCTAGGCTTAGTTGGCATGATAAGACCAAGTGGTTATCTCATAGTGTTTTGTGATCAACACTTAGGAAAAATACGAGGTTTCAGCTACTCCTTATCCTTTTCATCCTATTTTAGCCGACTTTCTTTCCAAGGAAAAACACGACATTTCATCCTCCAATCAACACTCACCAATTGTCTATTTATTACCAAGGACGCAAGCTAAAGGAGAAAAACAATTGACAATGATATAAGTCAGTTCATCCCCAAAAATATCCTCAAATCCGATGCATCCCAAAAGAGGTGAGAATATTCTCAATATGCTTTGCTTGTTTGACTTGAATTCTCTTACTATTGGCTTCCTAGGTTATTCTTTTAACAAGTCATCCATTTCCTTTGCATAGAAAAAGAAAAAGTTAGGCATATGTCAAATCTCCACCCAACCTTGAAATACTATACATACAAGATGAAAGCAAGACTAAAATTCGACTACCACTTGGATCAATTGCAGGTACGTCCGCTTCATGCCTGATTTCGTCCTTTATTAAACCAGTATCTCTTAAAACTCAAAACATAAAAGTTCTAGATCTTTTGCCTAGTGTTCCATATCATATTGAATCATCTCATTCAAATATTGGATGAGAGAGTTATGTCTAGATTACAAAAAGACGTTGAAACTATCTAAAATTACCCAATCTGATTTCCTCCATAAAATATACTTTGCTTGATTCCTTGAAACTCTATGCAAATCTTACCTAACTCTTCTTTTCATACTATGATTTCTTATAATTCCAAATAGACATATGTTCTCTTGGTGCCACTGTCTCAAATGACTGTTCAAACGATTGTTCAAACACTTAGATATTTCTCAAATATTTTTCCTTTAGTCTGAAACCTCTCACACACACACACACACACACACACACACACACACACACACATAACTATTTATTTTCTTGCATCCTCACACTTCTTGGCCTCTCATGCCACAATTCCTTAAAAATTCAAATGTATATACATCTATCTTATTTTGCCAAGCCTCCAAAACAACCCATACACCAGGTGCCTTTCACACCTTCCTTCATCTTACTTGTGTCTTATTTCAAGTTTTGCTCTATTACACATATGCTTAATACCAATAAAGGGTTTATGTGGAATATATTTCAAAAAACATCCAAAGATTGACTAAAATAAACTTTAAAAAATTACAACTATTCCAAACATGAGAAGTCCAATAGGGAAAAATATCGAGTTGTCACACTAATAACAGCATAGATCAAAGCTAATGACGAATACAGAGAGTACTTGAAAAAATAGTTGTTGTGCATGATGGACTTGGCCCAATGAATTACTTCTCCTTCATGTTTCAATCAATCTTCCACTATGTAATGTTGGGTTTTACATTTGTTAATATCTATCTTCCATTTCTTCCTCTCCCTATCTTCCTCCATAAATGTCTTAGAAAAATGAAAAATCTTGGATTTTTTAAGAACTTCTATTGCTTTGCGTCATCTTGCTAGTTTTCCAAAAACCAAAAAACCTACCACCATGGAAATCCCATTTGAAGGAAAAAATTGAAGGCTGAAGATGACTGTACAGTTTTTCAAACACCAAAGAAACCCAATACTATAGAAATCTCATCTGAATGGAAAAAAATGAAGGTTGAAGAATACTTCATTTACAATTTTCTAAAAATGAAAGAAATTCATTACCATGAAAAATTTCATCTAAAGAAAAAAAAATAAAGGAAAAAATCCACTAACATGAAAATCCCATTTGATAAAATCTACATAAAAATGTGGAGAAAACTCAATGAAATGGAAAAAAACCTCCTTGATCAAATGGAGAAACTCATTTCTCTCTCAAATAGCAGATCTGCAAATGTCAAGAAAATCATGCGTTTGTAAGTTTGCAATGAAGTATGCAAGAAAAAGCTATAGGCTTTGGATGCTCTATGCGTAATTTTTTATGAACTGTGTTGTGCATGTTCAATTTATTTTCTTTTCTTTTCTTTTTTATTTTTGTTTTTTAAATTTTGGCCTGATAACATGCCACATCAGTCGACTGTATCCAGACGACTGTACTAGAAGCACTAAAAGTGAAAATCCAGATATTGTTCATCGTCTCCCCCCCTGAAACTCCGCCAGAAAACAGCTCTCCTAATCCAAGAGTACCCTTCGTTCCTTGTGGCGTAAATCACTAGTGTCAAAACCCCTGTTAAACTTAAATGTGGAAATCCCACAAGAGCCAACGATTCTTTTCAGCAGACAGGAATATTTAATGCCTCCAACCTTGAAGTACCCCATAAAAGCAATTGAATTTCCCTCGTTCATACATGTGTTGCAGCATACTATCTCATCCCCTTTTAAGCCATCTACCGCTTATCAATCAATGCCCTAAATGAGCTCAGCAGCATTAAATGAGGATCAAATTGGTCTCCTCAGTAAAGGGCCTCAAAACCTGTATGACCTAACAATTGGGCCACTTCCCAAGCCCACACCATATGTCTTTGAGCAAGTTATTTCAAAATTCAAGAAGCAAAAGGGCTCATTTGAGACCAGATGGCCCAATCCCAATTTATCATTGTTGGTGAGCCCCTCTGGTAAGGCGTCCATTGCCTTCAACACATTCCACTTAAGCCCAACACAAAGTTTCACTCAAGCCTAACGAACAATTCAAATAGCGCCATCCTAACCCAGTGAAGAAAAATCTATGGACACGAGACCTGAAGCCCAAAACCTTGTCCCTAACCCCAGCGACAAAGAAGAAGAGGAAAAACTCCTATTTTAAGAGTGATGTAGATCCTTTGCCTGCAAAAAAGATGTTTCTTGACTTCGACCATCACGGTAGATAGAGAGAAAAGTGTGGATGATGCAAATCTCCCCCATTCAGAAGGCTCGATGCTTCAAATGTCAACTAGTGCTACCCCAAGAAAGAAAATGGAGAAAAAGGAAAATATAAAGGTGCCCTACGCAACAAAAGCCTCTCGATTCAAGCCGTATATCAAGCCAGAGGACAAAACTATTGGTAATGAGTCACAACCCAAGATTGTGAATTCATTTCACACCAATCAAAGGATTGGTGAGGTAGGGTGTACAGTGCCTTTAAAGGACCCATGAATCTGATTTCATGGAATTGTCAGGATAAAGGACGACCCTGGGCAATCCGATCTCTTAAGGCCCTCGTCAGGGTTCACAACCCAGACGCTATCTTCTTATCATAAATTCTTCATAATGTTGCAAATACTACTTTTATTATAAATAGCTTAGGTTTTGTTAATTATGTTAGTGTTCTTCCTATAGGGAATTGAGGCAGCCTTTCGCTTCTTAACTGCCCCAGGTTTGATGTAGACTATGTTAATCTTTTCCCTAATATCATATTTGTCTCAGTCTACTTGAACCCCTTGCATATGCCATGCTTGCTAAACTTGATATATTATCCTACTTCATACTGTAAGAAATACCAATTTTGGGAAAAGCTTGGAAAGATCACTAAATCATATCCTAAGCCAAATCTCTCCTTAAGGGACTTTAACATTGTATTAAGGCAAGCTGAAAAATATGGGGGCAAGGTCGTGGCTAGCTCCTCCACATATACGGGCCTCCAAAAATACATGGATCAATTTGGCTTAATAGATCCAGGTTATAATGGTCCAACCTTCACTTAGTCAAATAGTAGATGGTAAGCCCAAAATATTTGTGAAAGCTTTATCAAGAAGTTGTTAACATTTCTTGGAACATTCTATTCCCCAAGATAAAAATCACAAACCTACTCCAAACCACCTCGGGTCACTCACCAATTCTATTAGAGATAACAAGCCCAGACACATCCCCAAAAACCTTTTAATCTGAAGAGTTTTAAACCTTGACCCAATAAGCTTTGACAACATCAGAAAGACTTGAAACATGGTTATTGAAGGAACCATGCTTATATTTTGAGCAAAAAAATAAAACTCTAGAACAAAGAGTGCTTTGATCATATTCAAATGGAAATTCAAAAAGTGAAATCTAAAAGAGTCCCTTTGGCATCAGAAATCTATAATTACTTGACTAACCACTTCTGACCTCAACACAAGATTCTTCCACATCTCCACTATAGTGAGGTGAAGAATAAATATAATTGATTGCTCGAAGACTGTTACAAATCCAATAGATCACTGAACCACAACAAATCAACCAGAAATTTCAAGAACACTTTTAGAGTATCTTCCGAACAACAAATCCCACAATCACAGTAGAATTGGAAAATATCTTCCCAACAAAAAATTCTATAAAAGACAACACCTATCCATGCAAAATTCCAATTGATGAAGAAATATGGGACACTATCAAACAACTTCACCCCATAAAAGCACCTAGTCTTGATGGACACACGGGTCTATTTTACAACATGACCTCATAGCAACAACCAAAAACTTCTTCACAAGTGGTAAGCTTTTGAAAGAGTTAAATCATACGAACATAGCATGGTTCCAAAAAAGGAAATCTCTAATGAGCTTCATCATTTTTGACCCATTAGCTTATCAAACATCTGTTATAAGATCATTTTCAAAATCCTTACTAACAGACCCAAAGGGATCCTTCCAACCATAATCTCCCCGTATCAAGCTACCTTTCTTCCTTGGAGAATCACTTAAGAAAATTCAATCTTAACCCAGGAAATCTTTCACCATCTAAAACAAAAACAAGGAAGCAAAGGTCAAATGGCTATTAAAATAAACATGAAAAAAACATCTAATTACATGGAATGGACATTTATCCTAGCTATCGTCCATCATCTAAGCTTCAGTTACACTTGGATCAACTGAATAAAAGAATGCATTACCACAGTTTCATACCCAATCATTCTCAATGGCTTTCCAAAAGGTTTCTCTAAACCTACAAGAGGGCTAAGATAAGAAGATCCATTATCCATTTTCCTGTTCATATTAGGCAATGAGGTTCTATCTTGATTGATCGATAAGGACGAAATTCAAGAAAACATAAAAGGCATAAAGCTTTCAAGGAACTGTCCTCCTCTATCACATTTGTTTTTTTCTCGATGACCTCATCCTTTTTGAAATAATATCCATCTGAGCCACATTAGCTTTTGCTAAATGTCTTAATACTTATAAATCTTGGTCAGGATAAAAAATAAACATGGGGAAGTCCTCAATCTATTTTAGTGGCAACACACAAGTTCAACAAAATTAGGAAGTCAAGAGAATTTTAAATCTGAAAGCTTCTTCCCCACTCTTTAATACTTGGGACTCCCTTTGATCATAGGATCAAAGAAAAAAACCTTTCTCATTGGAATTCAAGAAAAAAATTCAAATCAAGTTACAAAGATAAAAAGAAAAACTGCTATCTCAAGCGGCAAAAACCGCACTGACTCGAGCAATAGCTAGTGTATTACATCCTATGTAATGACCACTTCAGTAATTCCAAAAAATGTGACTAAGGATTTGGACACTTTACTAAGAAGATTCTGGTGGGGCATAGATTCTCAAGACCTGCACAAATATACCCCAAAGTCTTGGAATTCAATTTGTATCCCGAAATCAAGGGGGGGCCTTGGACTCAAACAACTCTCCCTTTTTAACAAAGCTCTTATCACAAAGATGGCATGGACCTTTCTCTCAAATTTGAAGTGCATTTGGAAGCAGATTTTCACACAAAAATACTAACCAAAACATCCTTTCTTGAAGCTACTCCAAAAAACTCTGATTCTTGGATTTGGAAAGGCTTGCTAAAACAAAAGGACTTCCTCAATTCTAGCTATTGTTTCCAAATTACCAATGGTTCAAAAGCTGGAATATGGGTGGATCCTTATATTCCTACTCTTCCTAGTTTCAAGCCCATCCCTAACCAGAACAACAATCGCATTGATTTGAATACTTTTGTTTCTAAAATCACTCTTGGAAAGCCTAGAAGATGGAGTACCCTTCTTCTACAGGCTATGTTTAACAATGATATAGTTGAGGCAATTCAAATATTCCACTCTCAACTTATAGCTTTCATAGTACAAAGGATAAAATAAAATGGATTCACCACACATCTGACAATTTCACTGTAAAATCGGCTTACTTAGCCCTTGTTCTCTGCCATAACTCTTCCCAAAATAATGAAATCAACTGGAAGTAGATTTGGAAGATAAGAATGCAAGATATACTTAAGCTTTTGTTTTGGAAAGTGAGCCAATGCATCTTCGCAACCAAGTCCAAATCAAAGAAAATTCTTCCTCTGGAAGATGATCAAATTGTGTGCCCTTTGTCTAAAGTGGAGGAGGAGACCATTAGCCATCTATTCCTAGGTTGCCTCTACACTAGAATACTATGAAGGGATTCCCCATGGCCTTTGAACATATCTGATCAAGCTAATCTCAGAATTCATACCTCGATTCGCAACATCATAGACCCATCATTGAGTTTTCGGTTACCAGAAAATTAGCATCATTCATTCTAGTTTTACGCAACCTTAGCTACGGAAAAACTGTGGTTTCTTCTTCTTTTTTTATATTTTTTAGACAAGAGTCAGAACCACATATCCATTAGTAGGCCCTACCCCAATTTTATTAATAAAATCATCATTTGTGGTGGAGGAATACTGTGGTAACAAGCCAAGACCTAAGGGATTCAAAAATAAATAAATACAAAGAGATCCCCAGAGTTAAATAAAAAGTAAAAAACAAGAATAAAACACACCATAGAATCTAAACATGCCTAGAACATACTTAGAGAAATTCCGACGACAAACCAAGAAATACAAACCAATGTAGAACCAAACCGAAATAGGTAGCGAAACATCACCACTTGCTGTACAAAAACAGAAGAAAGTCATCTAACCCAAAGACAAAAATTGTGAAGCCACTACAAAACCAAAATCAGCATTTCCGAATTTAAGGCAAACCACTACACTTTGTTCGCAAGAGGCCTTTGAGCAAGTGTGGGACCATATATTGCGCATTCCAATCACGGGTGCATCCATTACTTCCTAGTCTAGCAAGAAAATCAACTGATTTATTACCTTCTCTATAAATTTGTTGAACATAGAAATTCATACCCCTAAAATGGCTCTCCGTAATAGAGTTGTGTATAAAATAAAATCTCATCACCTACAAAAACACATCATGGAACTTGGTAAGAACTACTGAGAACACAAAACTTGCTGATTGTTAGGGAAAAAACAAATTCATAATGACAGGCCATTACTACTTAAAGGACTCTAGACCTATCCTTTGATGTAGCAATGCGAAACAAGGAAGCTCCATTGTAGGTCTTTGCACCTCAGACTCAAGCTCCACAGTCCTGGTCAAAATAGACCAAGTCTCTAGCACAAGTCCAAATGTGGGTGAAGCATCTACAGTAAGCATGATCATAAGTGAAGCAATATCAAAAGGTTTTTTTTTTTTTTTTTAAATCCTTTTGGTAGGACACTCAAGCTTAGTAGTGTAGGTAATAAGTAACCCAAAGCTAAATCTGGAATGGACAATGCAACCAATCATCTGAGATATCATAGAACAATTTCGTCACTTTGAAGAATGAAAAGGTGTTAAAATTCAACGATCTTCAAATCGTTGTGCGCATAATCTTGCGCAATCAGCAGCTTCAACGCAAGCCCTAGGACCATTCTATTAATTTTCATCCCACCTAGTTTATTAAATTTCCAAAGTAGCAAAGGTCCACCCAATATTTTGTAATATATGCAACTTGCACTCAATGTACTATTTAATACCTAATCTATGAATGCTTGCTTACAAAAAAAAGTGGTAGACTGAGCGGATAAGAGGAACCACTTGGCTATATGGGGTTTATATCGATTAATATAGGCATTTCTAACTAATCTATATATATGCAATGCGACATAAATGCAAATTTCAGAAATACTAACATTTAGTCATTTGTAATACATTTGATGACTTTATAATTTCTTAATTGGAAACTAATCCTTTCCTAAAGGCCACCACCCAACACATACATTTGGTGACTTATTAATACATTCGTGAATAATACATTTGGCCATCCGCCACTCTCTTCCTCTCTCTTTCATCCTATTGCCCTCTTTCTCTCAAAGTAACAAAGGGGTAGGATTAGGAGGCAAGTGGTTATGTTGTTGACAGAAGATAGAGATCAGGAGAGATGATGATATGCAAAATGCATGGTTTGTGCATCTCACTCTGTTGTGCTCTCTATGCATATGTCATCACCTTAATTTAGCCCCTCATCCCTCTGATCCCATCTTTGAACACTCATGTAATCAACTTTTTTTTTTCAAAGAATCGGTAGCCACATGTCCAATAGTAGCCCTATCCCAAATTTATTGATATGTCCTCACTTATGGCAAAAGAATATCGTGGTTACAAACCAAGCATTTGAGAGTTTACAAATAAGAAAATAAAAAACCTCCCAAATACAAACCAAGAAAACAAAGAGGTGACAAATCTAAACAAGCCTATAAGAAGAGAACATCTAACAGGCCTATATAAGAATTGCAATAAAATCTAAACAAGCATATACCAATAAACCAAAAATAATAAAACTTAATGTCTAAAATATGGCAATCCCAATTTATCAGTATGAATAATGCCCTTTAAGTATCTCGGCAGTTGATGAATCTCATCATAGATGACATTCTTTTCGAGCTTACCTTGTTTTGCCAAGTAGCCAGCCGCTTGATTTCCCTCTCAAAACTAATGAACAACCTGGAAATTCATTCCTTGAAGCTCGGAGGTTAGTTCTTCCCAATAATCTCATAAATACCAAAGAGTGCACTTACCATCTCGAAACTAGTCTATTACTATTTTAGAGTCACTCTCAATAATCACATTTTGGCAAGATAAATTCTTACATAAACGAATACCTTCCAGGATTGCCTTCAATTCTACGCCATTATTAGTACCAATTCCAAAGTGGCTCGAAAACAACCCCTTTAAATTTCCATGGTCATCATGTAGGAGACCCCCACCTTCTGATGTTCATAGGTTATTCCGACAACTCCCATCGCAGTTGAGTTTCATCTATCCTCTTGGCAAATTCGACCACACCACGAGCTTGCATTTTCTGATAGGATTTCTGTGACGACCCAAGATTTTCATTACATATTATTTTAACTAAGAAATTATTTTGATCAAGTGATTAATTAATCTAATTAATAATACTGAGTAGTGAGGGTGAAGGCATGTGTTTAAGATTTGAGCCTTGAAAGTCTAGAGTGAGTCATTGGGCCTAGAAAGGGATAACAAGCCCACAAGCCCATGAGGTTGACCCATAACTCACTAAGTCCACACATGAGACACTTGTCACCCCTATAAAAACCTTAGTAGGTCACCTAAGACTAGTAGGTGAAAATGAAAAATTACTAGTAGGTAGGAATTTGACTAGTGGATGGTTGGTAGGGTAGGTTGTGAAATCTCATTATGAGATTTTCCCATCATTGAGATATCTTGGGAAAATACTAAGATATTGTCTATTTAAGTCTATCTAGTATATGTCATATTTAGATAAGTGACACTTGTAGATGAAATAGGAAGTGGGAGAGAAGAGAATGAGGGATTCGGTTGGGCATGTAGCCGAAACCTCTTTGGGGTGTTTTCCATGTGATCTTTCACAATCCAAGCCAATGATCACACATAAGATCATGTAAGAAAGAGGTGACAAGATGATTGACAAGTGAGGAGAGGTGTCATGAGGAAGAGAAAATGAAAAGAAAAGAAAAGAAAACTATGGGGTTCGGGTGAGGCATGCCGTGAACTACATTGGAGATTTGCTAGAGCATTTTTAAATCTAATTGAGGGGACACTTTAGATATGTGTAAGAGTATGAAGTACAAGGTGTAAGAAGGTATGGTGATGTAAGGAAATGATTGAGGATCTCTTGTAAAGGAAGGAAACTAAGGGAGAAGGAGAAGAGGTTTCGGATGAAACCAAGGGGAAGGCATGGCTGAACCATGCATGCTCATTTTCCCAAAAGCATGGTCTTAGGATCTTGTGAATTGACATGAGAGAATGGTTAGATGAGTGTGTAAGAGGATTGAAATGACAAGAGAATGAGACAAGAGGGATAGGAATTTCGGTTAAGACAACTAGGAAGGTAAGGAAACCAAATGCCTTAGGTCTTGTTGTTCTTTGAGGATTTCATTCAAAAATGAGAATATCTTCTAGAGGAATGACCTTAATGTGATGTTAGATCTTAAGAATATCCTTGGGATGGAATGGGACCTTGCCATTTTAGTCCATCTCCCATGAAGAATTCGGCTACCCTTAGGAAACACAAACCGGTTTCTCACTTCCTCACACTTTCATCAATTGCTTTCTTTTCCCATGTAACCACCCTTGTCCAATCATTTGTCTTTCAACCCAAATGCATGGTGGAGTGTCCTTGAGCCCTAGGAAAAGGGGTATGGCCGAATGACTTTGAGAAGGCTCATACCTCACTTGGTCATCTCACATTCTCACAAGCTTCTCTCACTTTCCCTACCTCTCGGCCAACTCCATTTCTCTCTCAATCTTCTTTTGCTTCACTTTCTCCAAACCTCTAAATATCAAATTATCCTAAGTATATAAAATCTAAAACAAATATTCTTGAAGAGGGGTTACTCTTGAAGAGGTAAGTTTCTTTTAAGTCAAGATCAAATCTAGAAACCTAGAGAAGAGCACACACCACATTCATGTCCCTTGTGTAGAGTTTTTCTCAAAAAGTGTTATGTTTTTGAATTAATCTAATGAAATTTTTAATAAATTTTCAGATTTCATCTAAGCTAGTTAGGAGTATTGTAAGTATATTCTTATCTTACCTTAGCAATTTTAGTATACTCTTGAATGAATTTGGTTCGATTGTTTGAATATTTGCTTGTGAATACAAAAATGAAACCCTTTAGTGGAGAAAAATGCCATGCTTAGTTAGGTAGAAAATCCATGTTTAAGTTTATAATTTCCTTGAGTTTAAGAACATGAAATGATGTGTTGATTTAGTAACTTACTCAACATGAGGTGGAATGGAGAAAATACATGCTTATCTATAAGTTAAATAGTAGGATAATGGATGATGATAGTGGTATTGTTTATTTGGTGGTAAAATCTATATTTAAAGTCCAAGTATCTTATTAGATTAAAGATTTTATCATGTTGTGGATTTAAATACTTGATATAAAGGATGATTGTGGTATGCCCAACATGACGAGTGATAACGTTACATATGCTTGGTAAAAATCTGATTTGGAGTTGAAAATTGTTGGATTATACATGTAGGTATTTCGGACTTAAGGTATTTCGGACTTAAGGGTTTTTGGGTTGAGTTATTGGTTCCATTATTGTTTTTATGTTTTGGTTAAATATTTAAACATTTAGAGAAATTAGAAGTATAAGAACTAAAAGATTATACCAGCACGATTTGTGGTTTTCATCAAAGTAATTGAGTGAGTTATCATGATAAAAGGAGAAGTGATGAAAATAATAATTTAAAGGACATAGGAATTCGGCCAAGACATGTTTTTGGGGTTAGAAAAATATACTTAAATTATTGAAGTTAAATTGGAGTGTTTGGAGAAGAATAAGATAAGAAAATGCGAGAAATCACTAAGGGAGGGTCTCGGCCCAACCCTAGTGGGAAGGGGCCGAGTACCCCTAGGTGTGTGTAAGGCCCAATAAGTATTTTTGGGTAGGAAAGAAGTGGAGTTATGTGGTGCGTAAATTGTGAAAGAGCTTGATGTAAAATATGCGTTATGTTCGTCTCACATTTCACATGTTTAATGGTATGCGTCTCATGTCTCATGCATGCAGCACGAAAATCACGTTTTAAACATGCTTTTAAAAGAAAAGAAAATAATTAAAATTTTATAAGAACCCCAAAGGCTAGGACGGGGTAGTGCCCCAGGAGAACTCCCTGTCCACTCAGGAGTGTCTAAAGTTGAGTGAAAACCTCTGGGCCGACAAAGAACTGTCGGTAGACTATGTATGGCTCCAGAAGGTATCCGGAGCATGGTTGCACCTAAAGCTAGTGGGTGCATACAGGACGATATTGGCTTTTGCCTTCCAGCTACAGAAGAGTTTGTAGTCGCTCGGTGAGTGATCAATAGCCAAGTGATGAATAGCGCGAAAGGGCGCAAAACATAGCTACTTAGGTTTGATACGGTTGCTGAGTGCTATGGTAACTAGCAGAACCACACGGTATGTAGGGAAACCGTGAGGTGTCCAATAAGATGTCATGACGAAAAAATGGACTTTCGGGCCATATATGATATAATAAGTGGCACCTAAGATAAGAAAAAACGAAAAACATTTGCGAAAAGATGAATTTTGAAAATGAGCTCAAACGTTTTGTTTTATGAGGTTATGAGCAAACACATGAAAGAAATAAAGAAAAGAAATTGAAAAAGAAATGGCATGAGCATGAGCATGTGCATAGAGTAAAGTCATGAGTCCGATAATGCATAATATATAGCTGATTGTTTGCTATTCATTTAATTGTATACCATAGATGCTTTTGTTGAGATATAAATGTACTTACTGAGATTTCTCCCGAAATCTCGCCCCTTTTTATCTCTCCACAATCTCCCACTTTCGGGACGGTAGAAGTAGTTGCAGGTGATGATGACCCTAACGAGTACGAGTCTAGGGACAACGTCATGGACCCCCACGAGCCCGACTGAGTCTGTTACTTTTAAGCTAGTGACTCTCGACTATTTAGATCGATGGGCGGCAGAGTCACTACCCTTAGCTATTTATGTTTTGAGGGACTTTCGCCCTATTGGGTGTTGCTTGGTCCTTGGCATAGACGATTCTCTCTATATAGGTCGCTTGTATGAGTCATCTTTCGGGGTGAGCTGTGAGGTGGGGCCGATCCTTGACTTGGACTGTCTTCGTTATGGTCCAAATACCAAGAGGATTAAGAAGGAACCCTTGGATTAGAAGGAGATGGTAGGGGATCTACTATGCAGCTTTTGTATGTCTTGCATATATTTTGGTCTTCCGTTATTTTGGAAGAATGAACAATTATGGATGATCTTTATGTTTATATTAATAGTAATACAATATTTTGAGATTTTATTTTGTTAAGCCATGTGATGTACGCTTAGAAAGGTTTGACCTTCATCAGCTGCGAAAACCTTTATTCTCTGTTTAAAAAAAAAACCATAGTACACGATAAGACGAGGGATAAACTTCCCTGCGATGCTCATCCCCGACGTCACGGTTTGCGTACGATCCCAAGCGCAAGTTGGGGCGCCAACAATTTCTCAAACTATCTAATTGACGTGCCTCTAAAATGTACCTATCCTGAGTAGACAGCGACTTATTACCTTTCACCTAGTCTGCCAAAATTCTAACCCACATCCGAATAGACCTCCACACTTGATCTTCATTTGCTAACTCACCCTTTATTCTTTCTTTACATCTTCAGTTCCATAGACGCCAAGTGATGATGCATGGCATTAGACCCATGAGATTCCCAGCAATAGACGTCTTCCTAGCTGAAAACATCCATGTCGAGAATCTAGCTTTCCAAGAAACAAATCCCATCCATGGCACATTCAACAAATTACTAGCACATTCCCAAACTTTATAAGCAACCTGACCTATGGCTAATACATGCTTAATTTATTCTCAGTCTCTCTAACTACAACAATCACAAGCCGAGGCTAATGAAATGCCTTTCTTTTGCACCCTATCATCCACTGCCAAGTTGTTGAACCATGCTTTCCAATTGCACATACAAACTTTTTTAGGCAAAATTCTATACCCGATCCACTCATGCCAAGGCATTAACTCCCCTTTTTTCCATGATACCTCTCATGGGGTGGCTATGGTAAAATTCTCATTTGAAGTTGCTTCCACACACATACATCTATCCTTTTTCGTCCATGAAGTCGAGTTTGTAGGATTTCAACCGTGACTTCTTCTCCCACAAGATCTTCCAGTAGCTCAATATTCCACTCCCGATCCACCCAAAACTCTTTAACACGGAGTTGTTTATTGGAAATGTTTGTGAATCTAGTCGAAAAGGGTCTCGAAGCCAACCATCTATCAAACCAAAAGAAAGAGTTTCCACCCCACAACAATGTCTGCACATTGTTCATGATTTCGAGTATATTAGCAAATACCGACCTCCAAAATCGCGAATCAATCGCCTTTGTAATATTAGACATAAAATGTCCATCCTTAAATATTTATATCTGAAGAACTTGGCCCACAAATTTCCATATGTGAGAAGTCGATAAGTAAATTTCATGTGAAGGGATTTTTGAACTTCACTGAAATCCCTTAGCCCCAAACATTTTTCTTGCGTAGGCTTACAAGCCTACGACCAGGCTCTCCAATGCACCTTTTGCTTACCATCCACTTCCCCCCATAAGAAATTCGCCAATATAGAATTAATCCAAGCTATAGTCGCCTGTGGAACATTAATCATAGAAAGAATATGTAAAGGCATACTAGACAAAACATGTCTCAAAAGAATTAGCCGACCTCCTTGTGATAACGTTTTAAATTTCCAATCAGCCACTTTCTTCCAAAGCTTTTCAACTAGTGGCTCAATAATACGAGATGTCAATCTTTCTGAAATCAAAGGTGCACCCAAATAAATCACCAAAAATTTCCCTTCTTTAAACCCTTAAGTCTCAACAGTTCCCTCTTCCGAGTTGATGTGATAAACTTTGATGGGAATAAAGCTGATTTATCTCTACTAACTTTTTGACCCGACCATTTTTCATACAAAAAGAGAGTATCCAACAGATTTTTAATGGATTTTTCCCTCCCACAACAAAAATCAATAAATCATCAGCATATAATAAATGAGAAATCAATGGTGCTCCCACCAAACGAGAAAATCTGCCAATCCGACCACCTTCAAATTTTTTTCTGAGCAACCTCATCAACACTTCCTCCATAATGATAAATAAATAAGGTGATAAAGGGTCTCCTTATTGAAGACCCCGAGAGGATTTAAAAAAATCCTTAAAAGTCTCATTCATCATCACAGAAAACCATGGAGACTTGACACATTCACCTATCACTTTACAAAATTTTTTTGAGAAGCCAAAAGCATATAACACCTCCATAAGAAAACCTCAGCCTACTCTATCATAAGTCTTAGCCATATCAATTTTTAACTTCATATTGCCCCTTAAATTCTTTTTATTTAGGGAGTCGCGATTTCCTAGGCAAGTGTTATATTCTCAAAAATACTCTGCCCTGGGACAAACACACCTTGTCCATGAGAGACCAACTTATGAATCCTCCAATTCAAACGACCTACAATGATTTTAGGAAAAATCTTATAAGTCATAGAATACAAGCTAATTGGCTAGAACTTAACAAAACTGGCCGAATCAGGCACTTTAGGAATTAAACTATAAAAGATGACGAATGAACCTGGGAAGTGACGCACCTCTGAAAAAATCTCTAGCTACCTCAACAACATTATCCTTAATACCCTCCCAATAGGTCATGTAAAATTCCAATCCAAATCCATCAGGCCCCGGACTACTTTGTTTAGGAATAGAAAAAATAGCTTCTTTGATTACTAGTTCTGTCGGTTCCAAACCAAGCATGTGATTCTCATCATCAGTAATCACCTTAAGAATAATATCCAATAAATGACATTGCTCCACATCAGCTGGCATTGATAGCTTTTCTCAAAAAAAAACTATGCAACATCAATATATACATCTTCTGCAGTTTCCAATATTCTCTCATCCGAAAGATTCATTCTCCCAATATAACCCTTCTCGCGCCTCTGGTTTATCACCGAATGAAAGAATTTTGTATTTTGGTTGCCTTCCATCATCCATTTTTTCTTTGCAATTTGACCCAACCGACTTGCCTCATTTTTTCCCAAAAATCAATCTCCATTTTTGTCATCAGATAATCTGCTTCCACTTCTTTAGAAAAAACCAGCTGCAATTGATTTTCTAAAAATTCCATTATCTCTTCAAGGGCTTTCAAATTTGTATCAACACGTCCAAAAATATTTTTATTCCAACCTAGCAAGGCTAGCTTAGTTCTCTTGAGTCTGAGAGGTAGTTTCTGAAGCCCAGATTCCAAGTCATGCCTATGACATGCCTCCTTTACACAACTCATAAAATTGTCGTGTGAACACCACATATTTTGAAAGCGAAAAGGCACCAGGCCATAGGACAAAAATGACCTATCCAAATTTACCACTATAGGACATAGATCCGATGATTTCCAGTTCAAATATGTTGAATGTGCCAAAACAAACTGAGAAGAAAACACATTATTGATGACTACTTTATCCAATTTTGCCTAAGTTCTAGACACCCCCTCATGACCATTACACCACAACATGGACTGTCCACTACTTTGAATATCAAACAGGCCACAATTATCCAAATAGTCATTCAATTTTGACATAGAAATCAATGGTCTAAGCTGATCACCAATCCTTACCGAGTCCATATGAATGGCATTGAAATCACCCAACACCATCCACAGACACTCATTTGTTTGTCTTGCCTCTAATTCACACCATAACGCCATATAAGAACACTTGGCATAAACAAACGTAACAAGCACTCTCTTATTTTCCAAAAATAAGCATCCCAAAATAGATTGAGAAGTGGAAAATAAAACCTGAAAACCATTTGTTTCCTTCTAAAAAATCCAAAGCTTTCTGCCAATAGCTTCATTAGAACTAAAATAGTTAAAATTCAGAAAACTCCCAACCTATTGCCATATGATTTTCTGCAGCAAAAGGTTCAACAATCGCACATAAATTAATATCGTACTTAAAAAGCAAAACTTTCAATCTTTTCTTTGAACTCCCCAACCCTCTAACATTCCAATAAAAAATTGTATCCACCATAAATTTAATTTCTAGGAACGGGTGTGAACTTGTTGGGACTTTCTAACTATCTTGTATGTGCCATCAGTTTTATGATCAGTCGAAATAGGCACTTCCACAATATCTCTGGCTACCTGACCCTCCTTTTCCTGAACAACCTCTTCAATAACTGGCAAATTTTCCCTCGGCATGACTTTCTGCATCTCTTCCACTGCCTCATCTTTTGACCCCGAAGACTCCCCTTTTGCTTATGATTATTTTTGGTTGCCAAACTATTTTTTCCTTCAGTTTCCCATCTTCCTTCTGCCTCTCCCCAACCTTGCAAACCACTGTTGTGTGTCCTTGCCTAAAGCACTTCATGCAATATAATCCTAGTTTTTCATATCTAGCCTCTTGCCAAAAACATTTTGTTGGTGAAACTACAATTGGAAATTTTTTCACTGGCTCCATAGTCAAGTCCACCTCCACACAGATTCTTGCACCCATGACCCTTGTTTGGTTCAACGTCGCATTGTCCATTCCCAGATAACGACCAAAACGAGTTGCAAAAATTTGTAAGCAATCACATATATACATATGCATTGGTAAACCAGGTAAAAAAAAATCCATTGAGGAGCTAATGGAGATTCTTTATGCAAATCAAATTCTTTTGTCCACTTTTATGACAATAGCAAATTTGATTTCTTCAGTCGCTTTCATTATCTCAGGTTCCAAAAAAATAAAGCCTAATTCACCATCTATATCTACCGAAAAACGCATTGGTATCTTGAAATTGGAATGCTCTACCTGTTTGAAAATCGCATGTGCATAAGAGTGAGCCACAAAACTACCAATTCCAGCATTCCCCGCCAATAGCAAAGCCATAAGAGGGGCAAAGGGCGCCGTTGGAGGCAAACCCTAGGAGTGAAACGAAGCAAAATCACCAAGAATAGTAACTTCATAAGTCACAGAACTACCAAAACAGACCAAATTTTCAAATAGAAAAAAACCGCCAAAATTGCTCTCTAAACACTCTCTCCAATGCTAAGAACTTGTGCCCTTGTGTTACTCCTGTAATCAATTGCAACATTACTTTGAGTATATATATTTATACATTATTTTGTTCCTTGTACTACATTCTTTTTGTCAATTATATATGACAGTTTTTGAAGCTCATGTACTAATAGATCTTGGTGTTACTTCTACAATACCTTTAATTAAATTGCTATCATTTCTTAAGTTTGGCCCTAATTTAATTTACTTAAAAATAAAAAACAGGTAGATATACTTCCTCAAAAGGAATCAATTATTTTTGCGTATCTTTGAAACTATACTTCAAAAAAGATATTCAGGTGTAGAAATTATAGCTACCCATAGTAATTACTTTATGTAGAGTTGTGACGACCCGAGAATTTCTTCTCATATTATTTAATTAAGTAATTATTTTGATTAAGTAATTAATTGTGTAATTAGGATAATTATATATATTGAGAGGAGAAAAAGGGCATGGGCTTGAGATTTGGGCCTTGGAACTTAGAATGAACTATTGGGCCTATGAAGGAATGGCAAGCCCACAAGCCCAAGAGGTTGACCCATGACTCACCAAACCCTACCCATGGAACACTTGTCACCCATAGGAAAATTCTAATGAGTCAACTACAACTAGTAGGTGGAAGTGTGAGATTACCATTAGGTGAGAGTTGACTAGTGGGTGAGAGATGAGGTTGAGTGTAGAATCTTGTGATGGGATTCTTCCCATCATTGGGAATATTTTTGGAAAGTACTAAGGTATGGTCTAACTTACCCTAACTAGTACATGGCATGTTTAGGGAATGACACTTGTGCAATGGAATGGAAAGTGGAAGGAAAGGAGTGGGAGGGCATTCGGCTAAGAAGATTGCCGAAACCCTTAGGGGTTTTCCCACCCCATTCTCTCCAACCTAGGAAAATGATCATCATATGATCTTGTAAGGGAGAGGTGACAAGAGGATTGACACAAAAAGAGAGGTGACATGAGGAAAAATAAAAAGAAAATGGAAGAAAGAAATCAAGAGGATCCAGGTGGATGCCGTGTGCATCACTTTGAAATTTCCTAAGATTTGCTTGCAAATCTAGTGAAAGGGATGCCTTGGATTTGTGTAGGGAATAAAGTACATGAAGTGAGATGTGTAAGATGTATGGTGGTGTAAGAGGAAGGAATAGAGGTTGCTTGAATTAGAAGCAAAACTAGGATGAAGGAAGGGTGCATTTCGGATGACACATTGGATTTGAGTATGGCCGGATCATGTAAGCTCAATTCCCCAAAGGTATGGCTATGGAATCTTGTAGAATGACTTGCGAGTGGATGGTTGAGTGTGTCATAGGGTTGAAATGACAAGAGAAGGAGGCTTGAGAGGGGAGGAGGTTTCGGTGAAGCTAGGAAGGCCAAGGGAGAATCCGGTTTCCTCATTCCCCCATTTCCCATCATTGTTTTCTTTTCCCATGCAACCACCCATACCTAGTCTTGTATCCTTCACATCAAAGTATGGTGAGTTGTCCTTGACCCCTAGAAAGGAGTGTATGGCCGAAACTCTTGAGGAAAAGCTATCCCTCATTCAGCTAGCTCACAAACACACACACTAGTCTTTTTCCCACCTCTCGACCAAGCACCTCTCTCTCTCAACTTTCTCTTGTTCTACTTTCTTCTAACCTCTAAACCTCACTATATCCTAAGTAGAAAAGAGTTAGAACAACTATTTTGAGGAAGGATTGCTCTTAAAGAGGTAAGTGCATTCATATCCTATCTTTAGCAATCTTAGTATATCTTTGAGTGAATTTGGTTGCTTTGCTTGTTTCCTTGTATGTATGTGGTAGAGTGAATCTTTTAGAGGAGAAACTTGCCATGTTTAGTTTAGTAAGGATCCATGTTTAAGTTATGTTAATTTTTCTAAGTTGAGGAGTTGAAATAATATATGGTTTAGTTAGTTGTTCAACATGAAGTGGAATGAAGGAAAGTGCATGCATGATTGAAGGTCCTCTAGCATGAAATTTGATAATGCTTTAGTGTTATTTATTTAGTAGTAAAAATCCATGTCTAATAGTGAATATCTTGCTAAGATTAAAGGTTCTTTCATATGGAGATTTTGAATACTTGTTATGAAAAGAGAATGTGTTATGATTAATAAGTTGAGTTAAGGTGAACATATAATTGTTAGGTTTTGATTTGGAGAATGAAATTGTTGAGTATGACATGCATGTATTTTTGGATTTGAGAAATTCTTTGGTAGAAATCATTGATTTAATTATTATATTATGTGATGGTGATATGTTTAAAACTTTGGGGATATTAGATGCATATGAATAAAGTTGTTACATTGTCATGGTTGAAGGTTTTCACTAAAATCATTGAGTAAATTATCTTAGAAGAACAAGTGAACAAAATGACACTATAGGAGGCCTAGAACTTTCGGCCAAACCTTGTTTTAGGGTTAGGAGAACACATTTAAAAGATTGAAGTTGAACTAGAATACTTGGAAAAAATTTGAAGACAAAAAGGCTAGGAGAGTATAAGGGAGGGTCTCGGCCCAACCCTAGTGGGAAGGGGCCGAGTACCCCTAGGTGCATTGGAGGCTCATTCTAGCATTTTGGGAAGAAAATGAATAAGTTTATGAGGTGCGAAAAGTTTAATAAAGCATGACGTAGGGTCAGCGTCATGTTCATCACCTATTGCATATGTTCCGTGACATGAGTCTCACATCTCATGCATATAGCACGAAAATCATGTTTTCAACATGTTTTCAAAAGAAAGAGAATTAATTAAAGTTTTATAAGAACCCCAAAGGCTGTGTTGGGGTAGTGTCCCAGTGGAACTCTCTGTTCACTCAAGAGTGATTAAAGTCGAGTGAAAGCCCCTGGGTTGACAAAAAACTGTCGGCAGACCATGTATGGCTCCAAAGGGATGTCTATAGCGTGGTCGCACCTAAAGCTAGTGTGTGCCTATAGACGATGTTGGCTTCGGCCTTACCGACAGAAAAGTTTGTAGTCGCTCGGGAAGTGATCAATCGCCGAGTGATGAAAAGTGCGAAAGGGCGCGAAACGTAGCTACTTAGGTTTGATACGGTCGTCGGGTGCTACGGTAACTAGCAGGAACACACGATGCGTAGGGGAGCCGTGAGGTGTCCAATAGAGGTCATGACATAAGATGGGCTTTCGGGCCATATATGATATGATAAGTGGTGCTTAAGATAAGAAAATGAAAAGTGTTTGCGAAAGAAGAATTTTTGAATGAAAACTTCATGATTTTGGTTTCAGAGATTACAGACAAGTGTATAAAAAGAAGACGAAATTTAAAAAAAAAAAAAAAAGTAAATTTTAAGACACGAGCATAAGCATAAGCATATGCATATCACGAAGTCACAAGTCCCATAATGCATTAAGTAGGATTGAATGTTTGCTATTCACTTAACTATATGCTTAAATTGCTTTGTTATGATATAAATGTGCTTACTGAGATTTCTTCCGAAATATCACCCATTTGTTCATTTTTCCTATTATCACCTTTTTGGGATGATAGAAGTAGTCGCAGGTGATGACAACCAGGACGAGTACGACCCCACAGATGATGCCTCGGACCCCCACAGGCCCGACTGAGTCCATTGCTTCCGAGCTAGTGACTCTAGACTACTTGAGCCGCTGGGCGGCGGAGTCACTACCTCTGGCTACGTATATATGTGGAGTACGCCCTATCGGGTGTTGTATAGTTTTGGGCATGGATGATTCCCTCCACGTGGGTCGCCTTTACGAGTCATCCTCCTGGATAAGTTGTAAGGTGGGACCGGCCTTGGAGTTGGACCATCTCCGTTACGGTCCAAGCTTCAAAAAGGTTAAGAAGGAACTGATGGATTAGTGTATGATGGTTTGGGGATCCTCCATGCAGCTTTTGTTTTTATTGCATATATTTTTAGTCTTCCATTGTTTTGGAAGAATGAACTTTTGTAAAGGATCCTCATGTTTATATTAATGGTATTGTAATATTTTGGGATGCTATTGTTTTAAGCCATGTGATATACGCTTAGAAAAGGCTTGACCTTTATCCGCTGCGATAAGACGAGGGGTGAACTTCCTTGTGATGCTCATCCCCATCGTCTTAGTTTGCGTACAATCCCAAGCGTAAATTGGGGCACCGACAAGAGTGAACTTGGTGAGACATCTTATTAACCAAATCATACAACACCAAAATATTCAACAAAAGGATTGAAAGAACAGTTTTGTTTAAGTTCTCCAACCTAACCTACATACACTTGCTCTAGATCTTCAAGTTCTACACTAAAATCATATGGCTTTGGCGTCAAACTAAAAAAAAAAAAAAACTAATAGAAGTAGGTAAATAGGATGAGTGTACAATCATGAAAGTAAGAGACAAAAGTAGAACAAAAAAATGTAACTATGGGGGAAAAATAGGCCATGACCCTTTATCTGATATATTAAAGAAACCATGTCTTATAATTCCACATCATATGAATACATCACAAGTAGTCCGGTCAAAGATTAAACTCACATGCATTTCCAAGGTTCTCAAGGACTATCACCAAAACATACAAAAAATAAATAATAACAAGAAAGCGCCTCGAAGAGGTTAAGTACATTTGGCCTATTCCCACACATTGAACAACCCCTTGAAGCAAAACCCAATCATGAAAAATACCCAACCTATAAAAGATTGAAATGAAAGGATCAGTCCACACTAATCTTTGTATAACTAACTTAATCGTCAGGTACTATAGAAAAAATGAACGTCTTCCCCCACAAACGTGCATATATCAAACATAAAACCATTAAGCATCTGCAATGATTTATGGCCCAAATGGTTGATCACTAACTCACAAACAAGGCTAGAAACTCACTAATACTAAAGCGAGTCCCAAAACACCAACCTCAAATTGAACAAATGCAACAAATATAGAGACCTTCCCTTACTTCCATGCGGGCACCCAAATTGCTTGAGCAATTGATGAAAAATACATCATACCTTCATATAAGGCATTACGAGGACCATTTTTAAGTACAGGGACAGCTCCCTGTTGATGTCTTTGAATAATCGATTTTTTAATACTTTTTTGTTCAATTAGCCTCTTTGATAAAAGTATGACCACCATCTGTAAAGTCTGTCCTTGTGGTGGGATTTGGAAAATGATTTTACGAAAAGAGACGGGAATTATCGATCTATTAAAAACTTTTTCCTTTTTTCTACAATATACGAGATATGATATTTGAAAATAAGGCATGCTTTATAATTTACAAGAGAGCTACAACGGAAAATATTAAACATAAAAATAAAAGTCCTCTCATACATTTAAAACAAAATGTTAGGCTTTCGTACTCTTCCCCTTGCCATGTCCGTCTTTATGCCTTCTACTCATTTTGTTCCTTAACGAGGGAGGGACATATAAAAAAGAAAATAAGTCAAATACTCAATAAGCATTATCTCATACATAAAACATACATTTCATTTAAAAACATTACAAGGTAGGGCTATTCTTAAAAATGATTTTCTTTTCATAAAACATTCCCACACATTGTACCCCTCCTTCATAAAGAGCTAAATGATTCCACAACATTCGATTTAATAGTTTTCACTTTCCTTTGGCCGGTACATACTATTATGCCCCATGTGTTAGGGTTAGCAGTCTTCCTTCATTTGTTCCATTCTTACCTTTCTTTCATAGTGTCATATAATGGCATCATTTAAAACATCAGTTCATAGCACCATTTAAGAATACTTTCATTGCATCATATAAAACATCATTAAAAGAATAAAGCATAAATCTCAACATTACATTTCATGGAAAAAAAAAATACAATACATAAAAAATACATGCATATACCTTTGAACATTTATAAATTGCATACTTTTCATATAACAACATTTCCTTTTCATATCATTAGAAAACTATAAAAGATTATGAACATAATACTTACCAGGACTCCATGCCATACTCATTGCAGTCCATTCATGTGCGTCTCAGATGGCAACCTATATGCGCGCATAATCTTAACGTCATTCTCTTTCTAGTGCATAAGTAATTAAACTTAAAAGGTAGAAAACTTCATTTGGACTTCCTTCTCTCAAACACACTCTACGTTCTTACTCCATCTTTTATTGTTTCTTTTATCACTTTCCCTCTTTTTCAACTCTTAGCTTAAAGCCCACTTGAGATCACTTTCCAAACACAGTATTCTACTTCATGTTCTTATCCTTTAAAGTGAACATCCACAATTCACTTTAAATTTAAGACATATCAACACCTTCATCATACTCTTCCTATCTAACTATTCAATTCCAATGCAAAACTTGAATCAATCAATTTATACAACTTACCCAAGTTAATATGTACATCTCTTCCTTCGTTCACACACACTACCCAACAATTCATCATTATTTCCAATTGTGTATACAGCACAACATTAAGCTAACTCTGAGACTTAAACATCTTGTACCCATGTTACCCATGTTTAAGATAGATTACAGATTACATATGATAAATCTATCTGACACATGTTTGCAATCAATTACACATGTACCCTACCCCTTTTATCACCTAAGATCAAGACATAAGTCATTGAATGCCCACTTGTGTAAACAAGCTTCATACTCTGATATCAATCTTCAACTCAAACCTGACTAACATGACCCTCTATACAACTCATCCATAACTACAAAAATATAGCCCCACATAACCCCAATCAAAACTACACCTCCAATCACATCACATAGCTCATGACCACTTCCAAGCTACACTGTGATCCATCACTTCATATGGAATCCCTCCACTTCACTACACCATCATCATTGTAACAGCCCCTTAGGAATTCAACGGTATAATTTCTATAAGCTTTAGGAACTTCATAAAAACTCCGTAAATTTTCATGAATCGACTAATCGCGTAGGTTTTAGTATGTCAATGTTACAATTCACTATAGTGTCGGAAGCTCAATTTTATTTATTTGAGATAGTTAGAAATGTAGAAATGCGATATGGTTTGCACCATTATACTTAGTTGATTATTTAGAATTTGTAACGCAATAATCTCATTTTCAATTTCCAGACGATATGCTTGATCGAAAAATGCATTTTGGTTATTTTAAGGCACTTCAAGATTGAATTTTGATAAAAGAATTGCACATTTAGATTAGTGTTAATATTTAGAAATTTACAGTACAAAGTTTATTCTTCACTTTTCTGGAGTGAATAGGAACCTCACTATTAGCACCTAGTGTAATGTTTTCATAATGGGAGATGCTACAGAGCCCAATAGAGGGTCCACTTGTTGTGCCCACTTAGTGTGTTTTTTTTTCTTTTATTTTTTTATTTATTTTTGCATCATGTTTTAAACACACTTAAACATTTTTAAAAAATCATAATATCCTTAAAAAATATTTTCTTAATCATTAAGTAAAAAAACAAAAACAAAAAATAAAAACTTAAAAGTGGGGCACAAAAATGGGACCTCCATTAGGCTCAATATCATTTTCCTTTTATGATCATACTGCATGATGTCTAAATTAGTTTAGAAAAGTTTTATTTGGATACTTGAAAAGATCTTAACCACACTAAGTGAATAGTATTGGACATTTGGCTCTAAAAAGCCATGAGATGGTTTGTGAAAGAGTCACGATGTGAGATTATGTCACTTAAGCAAAATCATATTCCATCCAACCATCTAAATTGTGCCAAGCAAAATTTTAAATGGTTGGAATCCAATTGAAATCCCAAAAGTCCATTGAAAACGAAATCTTAAATGGTTTCTCCTAACCTTAAAGTTGGCCTCTAAACCTTTTTTTATTCGATTTCATGTATTGCATTTAATCATTTGATTAAATCACTTTCACATACTATTAATTTTTGAAATTCATGTTATGATATCCTTATCTAACCTTTTAAATCTTGAAAATTTGGATTTGGGCTTAATAACACCTCAAATCCTAACCAAACCTTGTTTAAACCTCAAATGAAGTCCACTTGTTTAAGATCCACGAATTTTAGCCATCTTGGCAAAGCTTCTAGAGGGAATTTTCACAACCTCATGGCAAATCAACAGTTGCCCTCAATGGCCCCAAATAGCCCATTGATCTGAGGAAAATATCTACATCATCACACCCATTCTAATAGGCAGCTGCAGCAGCCCACTTCCTCTCACTGTTTTCACCTTTTTGTGACCTAAGCACCATCCATCAAGGTGTCCTTCAAGACCATAATTCCATTTTTAGAAGTCTTTTAGGTGTGCAGATCACCACTCCCCCACACTATTTCACTTTTCACCCTCATTCTTGGAGACAAATTTTTGTGAGCTCTCTCTGGCAAAATCTGAACGAGTTTTGTGTGCCCTTTTTTAGACATTTGTAGGTATCATCTCACCATTTGTCCATCATAAACATTGTTCCTCTTTGAGAATAGCTTCCTGGCGCGTCTTTTTGGCTTGATTCTGTGGTCGTTGGATTGGTCAAAACTCATTTCAATCACACAAAGAAGTCAATATGGATGATAACCTGGATAGTGTATTGTGTTTTGGAGTTTTTTACCAAGCCAATGGATAAATCTTAATCCAAAATTTTATAGTGTTGCTAACATGTTTATGTGAATTTTTGTTGGACATTAGTTGCATGATTAAAGATTTTGATGGAATAGTTTTTCAGATCTAGAAACTTAGAAACTGTAAGTGGAAAAAACAATTTCTATTTCATGAAAGTCTGAGTCTTTTGTGATTAAATCTTATTCTAATAGTTTTGATGTTTTTATTTGATGATCTTAAGCCTTTTATCTACATGCCAGGATGTTATTTTGAAGATTTTTTATGTTGGTTTTGAGGATATGAATTTTTTATGCAAGAGATTATATGATTCGGTCAAAATTTTGATTCTTTTAGTTATATCTATGTTTTGATTTGTTATTGGCCATGTGATGTAAGTTTAATACTTGGATTTACTTTGGGACACATTTTTAAATAATATGATGTTTTGGTTTTGTTGAATCCAAGATTTCAAATTTCGTATCTATGTGTAGATTTTGATGATAACAAATAAACTCAAGTTTTAAACTCAAATTATTTACGCAATGGAGCGAAGCGCACATCAAGTATAAAAGAACAAGTCTACAAATGAAGTTCATAGATTATTTTTGTACATCTCTTGATAAAATTCAAAATTGGATTAAGGCTCCAAATTACTCTTTTTTCTCATAAAACATCAAATTGTTTTTTTCACATACGCAAAACATTTTTAAATATCTTAGTTTTGAAAATTATATTTTTCACATGTGCATAACATCATCAAACAATATAATTTCGAAAATTATATTTTTTTATATAAAAATTGGAATTTGTAAAATGATTAATTATCATATTTGACATGTGCATATTTTGTTTGAAAGTCTTGAAGGGTGTTTGTATGTTTTTTTTTTTTTACAAATGTAAAAAGTAGATGATTTTGTTTGAAAATCTTAAAGAGTGGTTGTGTGTTTTTTAGGTAGATGATTTTGTTTGAAAATCTTAAAGGGTGGTTGTATGTTTTTTTCACAAATGCAAAAGGTAGATGATTTTGTTTGAAAATCTTAAAGGGTGGTTGTGTGTTTTTTTTACATATGCAAAAAGAATATTTGGTTTGAAAAATAAATCATGCTCATTTTGTCATGTATGAAAAGCAAAAGATTTGATTTGATTTTTTTGAAAAATGAATGGAGTTGTCTTTGACAAATACAAAAATGAAATGCTTTTATTTGAATTTTTTGAAAAGTGAATAGTGCTCTTATTTAACATGTGAATCATTTCAAATTTGAAATTGAAAACTCATTTGCCTATAAATAGCTCACTTGAGTTTTGCAAAAATCACAACAAGAGCTTACACATCTATTGCTAAGTTTTGCATCATTCTTTCAAAGCTCTCATTCTCTCTTTTATAAAATTTTAATCCTTAATTCTTGTTCTTTTTTAGAGAGATATAGGTTGCGCTGTATTGTTTCTATCTCACTCATTGAGGAGTGTATTTTGATAGTCTACCCACTATCAACTCTTGTATCAGTAAGAGGGTGTGTATAACCCTTATGTGTGTAGAAGGTGTTCTACACAGGGAATAGTTGAATCACCAAGTGTGAGGTGATTGGAAGTGTAGAGGGTGTTCTACACGGATTTTTTGGAGCAGTGCTACTCAAAGATGTAATAGGTTTCTATCTCCACCTAAAGGAGATTGAATAGTGAATTTGGAATCCTCAAGGGGTAGTTTGAGGCGAGGACGTAGGCAGTGGGACTGAACCTTGTAAAAACATTGTGTTTGCTTCTTCTTACCCTACTATTTACATTTCTTGCTGCTTTATATTCTGTTTATATTTTATATTGTGTATTAGATTTATAAGTGTTAATTTTTATAATATAATCCAATTCACCCCCCTCTTGTGTTAGTCATCTAGGCAACAATTGGTATCAAAGCAAGGACTCTGTTATAAGATTAACTATCTGTTGAGTTAAGATCATATGGCTAACATTGCAGCTACTTTCGCTGAATGTCAATCTAATAGTCAACCTCCGCTATTTTGTGGAGATAATTATACTTTCTGGAAAGTTAAAATGGGAATATTTTATCAGTCTCAAGATCGAGAAATCGGGAAATGTATTGTAAATGGACCTTATATTCCAACAAAAACTGTTGATGGAGTAAAGGTCAAAAAGGAAGATGAAGAGTTTGATCGCGAAGACGATAAACTTTATACTGTGAATGTAATGGCTATGAATTTCTATATAATGCTCTCAATGGTAATGAATTTAATAGAATAATGACTTGCAGGACAGCAAAGGAAATTTAGGACAACTTGGAAGTAACCTAAGAAGGAACTTCGCAAGTCAAAGAATCAACAATTTATATTCTTACACATGAATATAAAATGTTCAAAATGAATGATGATGAATCTATTTCTTCTATGTATACTCGTTTTACTAATATTATAAATAGTTTGACATCTCTTGGTAAAGTTTATTCCAGCTTAGAGATAGTAAGAAAAATTCTCAACTCTTTGCCAAAACGTTGGAAATCAAAAGTAACGGCGATTCTTAAAATTAAGGATCTTAAAAAACTCGAAGTAAATGAACTCATCGGGTCACTTATTACCCATGAGTACACATTGAAAAGAGGAGAAGAAGAAGGAAAGCAAAAGAAGAGCTTGGCACTCAAAGCAGTTTTTCATGAAAATGAAAGCGATGAAGATGAAGAAAGCGATGACGAAGAGATTGCAATGATCACAAGAAGATTTAAGAGATTCTTAAAAAATAAAGCCTCTCCAAGGAAACTTTGCAAAAAATCTTCCGACAAAGATACAAGTAAAAATGATTCATTAATTTGTTATAAATATAAAAAGTCAGGACGAATCAAGGTAGATTGTCCCCTACTAAAGAAAGATCGATACAAAGGCAAAAAAGTAATGAAAGTTACATAGGATGATGATTCAAGTAGCTCAGACAGCGACGCAAGTAATGAAGAATTTGTAAATCTTTGTCTTATGGCTAAAGATGATCTTGAGGTAACAAATCTTGAAAATCCATCTTATGAAGAATTGCAAAATGCTTTGGAAAAGGTATATGAGGAATTTGAAAAATTGGGTATTAAGTATACCATTTTGAGAAATAAAAATTCTTCTTTAATAAATGAAATTGATATTTTAAGAAAAGAAAATATAGTTTCAAAAGATGACAATGATGAACTGAAAAAGAAAGTAGCTGATTTAGAAAAGATTGTTGAAAATTTCACAAATGGAAAAAGAAATTTCGAAAAACTTCTTGTTAATCAAATATGTGTTTCTGATAAGGTAGGCTTGGGATACATGTCAAAAGAAAAACTCAAACCTTATAAAAATTTCTTTGATAAACCCATTAAATCAAAACCAAACTTTCAAAATTCTTTTCCTAAAAATAGATTTTTCAAAGAAAGATATTATTACAATCACTCAAGTTCTTCAAGTATGTTACATGTTATTTGTAATTTTTGCAATAGAAATGGTCATAACTATCAAGCTTGTCCTATTAGAAGAAAACATACAATGACTATTAGGGCCATATGGGTACCAAAAAATTTTATTTCTTCTGATACTAATAAATAAAGGACCCAAAGAACATGGGTACCAAGAAAAATTATTTTAATTGTTTTTGTAGGTATGCATGAAGTCTTCCGTAAGTAAAACAATAGGGTTTTTAGATAGCGGATGCTCAAGACACATGACAGGAGATAAAACTAAGTTTATTGATCTCACTCTTAAAGAAGAAGGACACGTGACATTTGGAGACAATTCAAATGGGAAGATCGTGGGAATAGAAATTTATTGATGAACAATCAGAAGGTACAAATAACAAAAATAGTCTCAATCTCAACAAAGAAAATACAATGGAAGAAATCCAACATGGAGAAATCAGGAAAGATTATCAAGACTTAGTACAAGATGCAACCAAACAGTGGAAACATGTGAAAGATCATCCAGTGGAACAAATTCTAGGAGAACCTTCACGAGGTGTAAGTACTCGATCATCTCTTAGAAATATTTGTAATCACACTGCTTTTCTATCTCAAATTGAATCCAAAAATATTGATGAAGCACTTATTAATGAATCATGGTTTCTAGCTATGCAAGAAGAGCTAAATCAATTTGAAAGAAATAATGTATGGACACTTGTTCCTAAACCCAAAAATCATGCTGTTATTGGAATAAAATGACTTTTTAGAAATAAAAAAGATGAGTCTAGAATCATCATTAGAAATGAGGCTCGACTTGTAACCCAAGGTTTCAATCAAGAGGAAGGAATCAATTATGATGAAACGTATGCACATGTCGCAAGATTAGAAGCTATTCAAATGTTACTTGCATATGCATGTTATAAAAATTTCAAACTTTTTCAAATGGATGTTAAAAGTGCTTTCTTAAATGATTTTATAAATAAATAGGTATATGTTGAGCAACCTCTAGGGTTTGAAAATCATATTTTTCCTAATCATGTTTTTAAGCTCACAAAAGCATTATATAGACTCAAACAAGCTCCTAGAGCTTGGTATGAGAGGCTTAGTGGTTTCTTGATTGAAAAATATTTTTCAAGTGGAAAGATCGATACAACTCTTTTCATCAAATATGAACAGGATGATATTCTTCTAGTTCAAATTTATGTTGATGATATAATATTTGGTGCTACTAATGAAAATATGTGCCAAGATTTTGTTAAGAACATGCAGAAAGAATTTGAAATAAGCATGATAGGAGAACTTAATTTCTTTCTTGGATTGCAAATCAAGCAAGCAAAAAGTGGAACATTCATTAATCAGTCAAAATATATTAAAGAGTTACTCAAAAAGTTTGAGATGGAATGTGCGAAGGTAATTGGAACACTAATGAGTCTAACCACCAAACTTGATAAAGATGAAAGCGGTAAGCCAGTTGACTCAAAGGTATATCAAGGTATAATTGGTAATTTATTATATTTGACAGCTAGTAGACCTGATATTATGTTCAGTGTATATTTATGTGCACGTTTTCAATCATTTCCAAAGCAATCTCATTTGATTGCAGTCAAGCGTATTTTTAAATATCTTGTCGGTACCATTGACCTAGAGTTATGGTATCCTAAGCACACTTCTTTCGATCTTATTAGTTATTCAGATGCGGATTATACTGGTTGCAAAGTTAATCGAAAAAGTACTAGTGGAACACATCATTTTTTAGGTCATGCACTTGTTTCATGATTTAGTAAAAAGCAAAATTATGTTGCATTATCTACTGCTGAGGCAGAATATGTTACTGCAGGCAGTTGTTGTGCTCAAGTTCTTTACATGAAGCAACAACTTGAGGATTTTAAACTTATGTACAATCATATTCCTATTAAATGTGATAATACTAGTGCTATAAATCTTTCAAAGAATCCAATACAACATTCTAGAACCAAACATGTTGAAATTAGATATCATTTTCTTAGAGATCATGTGCAGAAATGTGATATTGTACTAGAATTCACAATCACACACGATCAATTGGCAGACATTTTCACAAAACCCCTACCAGAAGATAGACTATGCATGATTAGAAGAGAAATAGGAATGATGCATTCCATGAATATCTACTAGATATTTTTATTCCATTATCTCAAATGACCTACAGAAACTTGAGACGTTTAGTCTCATCATTCAAATGCATTTGCTCCTCATAAATCATCATGTCATCCTTATCTAAAGGATTAGGCAATCGAAATGAAAAGGTAAGTAAGGATTTTAAATCTTTATTCTATTGCTTTAAGTCTACTATTTTTTTGTTAGACTCTTGAACAAGTCGTTGAAAAACATCGATCTTCTCATTAAGCTTCTCTATCTCACGGGTTTGGACTGCAATCGAGCAGAAAAAGCGACAATGGACGATGAGCATCGAGTTCCGAGACTCACAAACTCGTAAATGGCATCATGATCTGATTTATTAGCCAAATCAGTGTTTTGTTGCTTCATGGTGCCTACAACAGATGCAGAAATAGTTTGAGATGAAGAATACCTTATATCTTGATCACGAGAAAAACGGAAAGAAAATTGATGAGCCATTGAAATTTTGTAGAGTGAGAATGAAGATGAACTACAAAGATGAGAAGAAAATTTGATATGAATTAGATAAAATTAAGGATTGCTTTTATAAAGATGGAAATAAGTACAAGACAAACTGTCATCTCTTCAAATCTTACTTAGTTAAGTTTACAAGATATGCTGGATGCATATTGTCAAAAGTTACCAAACTAAGCCAGCGAGATTTATTGCAGATTGTCTCTATTTCTCTCGTGAAACGCTGCCATTATCTGCTGATGTTGACTCTGTGCATGAACTCTCACTCGCTTCGATTCCTCTATTCGAATTTTCAGAACACGAGCTAATTCCGTCAAATCTTTATTTTCTTGCTTTAAACTCTTATTTTTTCTACCTTTATTTGCAAGCTTTTGATGCAGAACAGATATTTGATTGTTAAGTCGATCAACCTCATTTGCCCTCACTAGTAATCTCCGAGACATGGTCGCAATAGAGGCAGCATATTGAGCACTGAGAGTTCTTGATGCTGCAACAACCTCAGAATCAGTTATACCAGAAAAAATGAATCTCTGCTTCTATCATGGTGTTGACAACCTCATGAGATAAAATGACTGGTTGAGATGGTTCATGATTCAAATCTGGAAGATTATTAGACGAAATTTTCTCTGCCATTCTATCGTTTTGAATAAACAGAAACTGGATCAATGAGTGGTGTGAAAGTTTATTTGAGTATCCGACAGATGAAAATAGTCTTTTAAACAGCAACTTTCAAATCTCGATAAGATTTAATTTTTCAACAATATCACGCGGATTTGAATCTGCTTCCGCACCGACTGCTAGAGCTAGGCCTCCAACCTTTGCAGGTTTTGTCGGACACGCGTGGTTCCGCACCGAATTGCCAGAGTTAGACCTCCAACCTTTGTAGGTTTTGTCGGACACACGTGGCTCCGCACCGAATTGCTAGAGCTAGGCCTGCAGTTTTTACTTCCTTTGTTGGACACAGATAACTTTACTTATTCAACCTCAAATCTCTGCAACATCTAATTTGTCAATAATATCAAGCGGATTTAAACCTTCTTGCACACCGAGACGATAAAGTTCAGCTCTAGCCTCTGCAAGCTTTGTCGTGCACGGGTAGTTCCAATTATTGAACTCTCTACAGATTCTACTAACACATCGTTTTATTTGATTATTGCTTATTGCGGAAAAAAAAAATCTTACTGAAGCCAATTGCGGTTCCTTTTTAATGATGCCAAAAGGGGGAGAAGTTTTAAACGTAAATATTTTAGATTTTTAACTATGTTATATATGCTAGAATTATGTTTATCTATTACTTAAAAAACTAACGCATATTCTCAGTGGGAGTTTAAGCATTACTGCAAGTCTCAAAATTCTACTAAGTATTTGTCATCATCAAAAGGGGGGAGATTGTTGAATCCGAGGTTTCAAATTTCGTATCTACGTGTAGATTTTGATGATAACAAATAAACTCAAGTTTCAACTTCAAATTATTTACGCAATAGAGCGAAGCACACATTAAGCATAAAAGAACAAGTCTACAAATGAAACTCATAGATTATTTTTGTACATCTCTTGATAAAATTCGAAATTGGATTAAGATTCCAAATTACTTCTTTTTTCTCATAAAACATAAAATTACTTTTTTCACATATGCAAGACATCTTTAAATGTCTTAATTTTGAAAATTATGTTTTTCACATGTGCATAACATCATCAAACAATATAATTTCAATAATTATATTTTTTTATATAAAAATTTGAATTTGTAAGATGATTGATTATCATATTTGACATGTGCATATTTTGTTTGAAAGTCTTGAAGGGTGGTTGTGTGTTTTTTTTTTTGACAAATGCAAAAGGCAAATGATTTTGTTTGAAAATCTTAAAGGGTGGTTATGTGTTTTTCAGGTAGATGATTTTGTTTGAAAATCTTAAAGGGTGGTTATGTGTTTTTCAGGTAGATGATTTTGTTTGAAAATCTTAAAGGGTGGTTGTGTGTTTTTTTGACATATACAAAAAGAAGATGATTTGGTTTAAAAAATAAATCATGCTCATTTTGTCATGTATGAAAAGTAAAAGATTAAGTTTGATTTTTTTGAAAAATGAATAAAGTTGCCTTTGACAAATGCAAAAAGGAAATGCTTTTATTTGAATTTTTTGAAAAGTAAATAGTGTTTTTATTTGACATGTGAATCTTTTCAAATTTGAAATTGAAAACTCATTTGCCTATAAATAGCTCACTTGAGTTTTGCAAAAATCACAACAAGAGCTTACACATCTATTGCTAAGTTTTGCATCATTCTTTCAAAACTCTCATTCTCTCTTTTCTAAAGTTTTGAGCCTTAATTCTTATTTTTTTTTAGAGAAATATAGGTTGCGCTGTATTATTTCTATCTCACTCATTGAGGAGTGTACTTTGATAGTCTACTCACTATCAACTCTTGTATCAGTAAGAGGGTGTGTATAACCCTTGTGTGTGTAGAAGGTGTTCTACATAGGGAATAGTTGAATCACCAAGTGTGAGGTGATTGGAAGTGTAGAGGATGTTCTACACGGATTCTTTGGAGTGGTGCTACTCAAAGGTGTAATAGGCTTCTATCTCCACCTAAAGGAGATTGAATAGTGAATTTGGGATCCTCAAGAGGTAACTTGAAGCGATGACGTAGGCAGTGGGGCTAAACCTCGTAAAAATACTGAGTTTGCTTCTTCTTACCCTACTTTTTACATTTCTTGCTGCTTTATATTCTGTTTATATTTTATATTGTGTATTTGATTTATAAGTGTTAATTTTTATAATACAACCCAATTCACCCCCCCTCTTGTGTTAGTCATCTGGGCAACAGGTTTGAAGATATATCCATAAAATGCCTTGAATAATGATAAACTTATTGCTTCATGCTATCAGTTATTTTTATTTATTTAATAATTAAAGAAGTGATTATTAGTGAAATTATATTTATTTTTATTTTTTCTTAATGATTATAATGTTAAAAAATACTTAAAAGAAAATAGTAAAAAAATAAGATTTTCAAATACACTATAGAGTAGTAAAATGATAGTAAAAAAATAATAAGTCTATCATTACTCTAATAGTATTATACAAGAGTTGAAATTAGGATGCTACATGTAGCAAGACTCCTATAATTACAAATTACAATATTTAAAAGGTATTAGCTTTACTCTTCACATTTAGCCACATAACCAACTTCTTTATTAAATATCATTAAATAAAATTCAAATAACATGCAATTAAAGCCAAAAATGATTGAATACGAAATAATACAATTAGTTAAGTTAGTAATTTCTATTTAAAGTTAATAATGCCTTTCAGTTTTCCAAAACACCTTTGTTTTCTCTACTCATCTTTTTTTAGTTCTGTAACCAATAAACTCTTAAAAGTTGAAACCCATTTAAATTTAAAAACTCTATGAGCAGTCAATTTTGTGTATTTTTTGTACACTCCACTAATGTAATTGACTGCATCATTTTTTTAGATAAAATAATTGTTTTGACCAATCACATCAATAGAATGCATAAACATGATATTGCATAAACATGAGATGCATAATTGTTTTCTCTCATTGAGGAGTTTTGCCCTACTACAGGCAGAATTTGTCTCCCAGTTCTAACTGAAGAGGATTCTTTTTAGAATTATCTCTCTTGTCCTTTTCTTATTTTTCATTCTCTTCTTTCTATTATTCATTCTTCTCTGCATGGCAGAAGATATTCTCAAAAAGTGGGACAAGTTTAGCCTCACAGATGTTAAACAACAGGATTTGAATCTTGACTTGCCTCTTGATGAAGTAGTATCACGCAGAGGCAAATTGAGTCTTATGGGACTAGTGGTTGCAAAGAAACCAATCAACAAGGAGGCCTTCAAATCTACGATGACTAAACTATGGGAGATAATCTGTTTCTTCTGGAATTCAAATGCTGTAAAGACATGGAACGAGTCCAAGCAGGTAGGTTATGGACTTTTGACAAGAATCTTCTATGTCTCAAATCCTATAATGTGTTGATGGCTCCAAGTCAGTATGCTTTCAATTATTAACCTCTTTGGGTGCAAGTACATGGCCTACCCATAGGTAGTATGACTAAGAAGATTGGAGAAGGAGTGGGAGCAGTTCTGGACATTGTGGAAGAAATAGACGTGGATGAGGAAAGGGTTGGTTGGAGACCCTATCTTCATGTTCGTTTGTCCATTAATATTTCTAGGCCTTTGATGCAAGGCATATCTATCCATATCAATGGTGTCTAGGTTAGAGTTACTTGTACTTATGAGAGACTTCTGTCCTTTTCTTTTAATTGTGGTATCATAAAACATGATAGGCAAGGTTGCCAAAAAAGTTATATTGGCAAGTCTCTTCATGGAGGTAAAATGGCTCAGTATGGTCCCTGGCTACATGCTCTAACCACGATACGAAAAAAGATGCCTAAATTTCCTGCAAACTCGAAAAAGGTGAATAGCAACCACCAAGAAGAACGAGAGGTTGAAGATGATAATGTGGAAATCCCAACAGTCCAAAAAGGAAAGGATTCTAATTTCGAAAATAATGGAAATATCAATGCAAGGAAGATATCCGTTACTAAAATTTCTCAATCAGAATCTGTTATTAATGGCCATAATACAGAATCAATAGGTAAAGAGGAATTAGTGCAAAAAGTAGTTATGGATTTAAATCAGCAGCATGAAAATCAGGAGCAATATGTGGAATCTACTGAGCTGGGAAATGGTAGCTCAGGTTTTCCTAAAATAATGATACCAAGTAATGATCCTAAGATTGGTGATCCAACTGGGTGATGGAAAATGAGGTGGAGGTGGTATTGACTCAAGTCGTTAACAATGTAGAGCCTGAAAGATAGTCTGCTTTTCCAACTGAACCCCAAAATGTGCCAGTATCATGCAATAGCCTAGAGGTTAATACTGGGAAAGCCCAATGGGAACGGAAAGCAAGTTTAAAATCTGGTTCAACTGTAAGACCAATGTCCACTCAATATGCAGGAAAGAAAAGGACTGCTGAGGCTAACTTACAAGAGGATGAGTTACTGGATGCCACTCAAAACAAGAAGAAAGATAAGAGGACTGAGGAGTATGATCAAGATGTCCAAATGATTATGGTAGAGGCTGCATGGCAGCCCTACCAGCAGCCATGAGTCTCATATGTTGGAACTGTCGAAGGATTGAAAACTCTCAGACAGTCAATTACCTTAACCTCTTAGTTAAGGATAAGTTCCCAAATATGGTTTTCCTGTTAGGAACAAAGTGTTCAAAGAGTAGAGTGGAAGAAGTCAAGCAACAATTGAAATTTGATTCTTGTATTGCGGTTGACAGCAAGGGATTAAGTGGAGGGCTTGCTTTAATGTGGAAAAGCAATGTAATTGTGAAGGTTTTTAATCATTTGAGATGGCATATTAATGCCCATGTCTCACATAATGGCAGTGATCAAACATAGTTCTTCACAAGTTTTTATGGGCACCTTGAAACGGCTAAAAGAAGTCAAAGTTGGGATCTTCTCAAGTCTCTTAAACCTGGCAATTCTATTCCTTGGTTATGTTGTGGCAACTTCAATGAAATTATCTGCCAAAATGAAGAGTGGGGAGGTAACCCGAGGCCTTATAATCAAATGGAGTTGTTTAGAAATTGTTTCCAAGAATGTTCTTTGTCTTCACACATGACTAGAGGTCCCAAATTACCTAGCCTAATAAAAGAATGAATCATACTTTTACTAAGGAAAAGCTGGACAGGTCACTTGCAAACCTTCAATGGATACATATGTTTCAAAGTGCCCCCTTATTGAAATCAGATCCAATAAAGATTTGCAAGTGAAATCAGATCATACCCCTTTATTGATCTTTCTAGGTCAAAGAAGAAACCAAGGCCAATGGATTTCGAAATGTTTTGGATTCGAAGCAGCATGGTCCTTAAAGGGAGAATGTGGTTCTGTTATTAAAGAGGCTTGGAATGACAATGCTTTTGGTACCTCCTCTACTGTAATAATAAACTAGAAGTTGGCTAATTGCAATACAGCTCTTGAGAATGGAATAAGACAGCAAACAAATCTGTACCAGGAGTCATTAAACAGAAAATGGATAGACTGAGTCAAATCCAAGATGAGGGAAGTAGTGAGCAAGTGGAAGAAATGATTCAATTGTAGTAGAAAATTGATCAGTCTTTAAAAGCTGAAAATATAAAATGGAAGCACGGAGCTAAACAATATTAGCTCAAATTGGGAGATCGGAATACTCAATTTTATTACAACATTCCACTCAAAGAAAGAAGATTAATATAATTTCGAACATCCTCAACAATAACAATGAACTTATTTCTGAAAGGCAGCAGATTGGAGTTGTTTTCAATGATTATTTTGTTGTTTTGTTCACTTCATCTCTACCTAATCAAATATAGGAATGTCTTTCCCATATGCTTCCCAAAGTGAGTCCATAAATGAATGATATTTTGCTACGGGAATTTACTTAAGAAGAGATTAGATGTGCTATGCTTCAAATGAATGGATTAGGTTCTCCAAGCCCCGTTGGCTTTCCTGCAACTTTCTATTAGTCATATTGGGATCTGGTGGGCAATGATGTCTGTTGTTTTGCTCTTAATGGGGGTTCTTTGGAAGGTGTCAATGCTACTTTCATTACACCGATTCCAAATATTAAAGACCCTAAGAGAGTTAGTGACTTTAGGCCAATAAACTTACGTAATTTCATTTACAAAGTTGTTGCTAAAGTGTTATCCAATAGGGTGAAAATCATTTTACCTAACATCATCTCTTTGAACCAAAGTGTTTTTGTTCCAGGAAGAGCCATCACTAATAACATTTTGGTGGCATATAAAACTTTTCCTTCTATGTCTACTCAAATTGATGGTAAAGCATGTTAAATGGCATTCAAACTTGATATGAACAAGGCATATGATTGAGTAGAGTGGCCCTTTTTAAATGCTATGATGAACAAGCTGAGATTTGATAGAAGATGGATCTCTCTTTTGATGAATTGCATTACATCTGTATTCTACTCCATTCTTATTAATGGAGAGCCTCAAGAAAGTTTTACACCTACCGGAGGTTTAAGGCAATGGGATACTCCTTTCCGCTTACCTCTTTATTATATGTGCAGAGGCACTATCTTCTCTACTTTACAAGGCCAAGTTAGATGGAAAGATTTCAAGTGTTCCTATTGGTAGGGGTTATGTTAAAGTGAGCCATTTATTCTTCGCTAATGATAGCATGATCTTCAGCAGATCCAATACTCTTGAATTAAGCAATTTAATGAGCATTTTGAATTTGTATGAACCTACCTCTAGAAAAATGCTCAACAAGGACAAATCTAGCATATTTTTCAGCAAGAACACTTTTCAGGCTGCTAGAAGATCCATCCTCCAATTACGGGTGCTAATGCTACTGGTCATTTTGAGAAGTATCTTGGTTTACCAACCATGGTGGGAAGAGCAAAAACAGTAGCTTTTCATAACCTGATCGATAGAGTCTGGTCAAGGATCACAAATTGGAAGACTAGGATCTTAGCGACAGTAGGAAAAGAAGTACTTCTCAAATTAGTCCTCCAAGTTATTCCAACTTACATCGTTGGCATATTCCTCTTGCCTCAATCCATTACAAAGAGGTTAGATCGGCTGCTTTGGAAGTTCTGGTGGGGCTTCAATGAGGATCAATCCAAAATTCATTGGTTAAGTGGGACAATATGAGCATCCCCAAAAGAACAAGGGGGTTCGGGTTTCAAGTATTTCAAAAGCTTCAATCTTGCTCTCCTAGCTAAGCAAAGATGGAATATACTCGTGAATCCAAACTCACTTCATGCCATCATACTCAAGCAGAAATATTTTACTCAAGGCAATTTCCTGGCTTCCTCTCTTAGATTCAGACCCTCTCTAGCTTGGAGGAGTATCCAAGCAGGTCTCAATCTATTAAAGGAAGTTATCTCATGGAGGATTGGTAATGGCACATCAATAAGAATTTTGGGGTGATTGATGGCTCCCCAAACCACGCTTCTTACCTCCAAACAACTCTACACAAGTTGAAATGGTTGCAGATCTCATTGACTTAGAATGCAAAATTTGGAAGTGGATTTGCTTTCTACTCTTTTTCCTTGGATTTTTGTGGATGTCATCAAGACTATTCCTATTAGTCTGAACAATAGACAGGATTGTATGGTATGGGATGGCAACAAAAATGGTAAATCCACTCTCAAGAGTGCATATCATCTCCATAGACAACTTGAACCAAGTCAACAAAGTGGAAGTTTAAATGGTGGATCACAAACCGGACCATGGAAAGGTATTTGGAAGCTAAAAGTCTCAAATGGGATTTGAATGCTTTTGTGGAGAGCATGTAATGAAGCATTACCTACCTACTCAAATCTACTCAAAAAGAAAATTAGAGAGGATAGCAAATGCCTTGTATGTCAGATTGAGGATGAAACCTCCGATCATGTACTTTGGACTTGTGGCACAAGACATCTGGTGTCAAGCTAGTAGACCCTTACAAAAATTGTCACTAGTAGGTAACAGCTTCAAGTCCATTTAGGAAGCAATGGCATCAAAAGTGGGTCAACAGGGTCTTGAAGAAGCTGCCTGGATTGCTCGACTTATTTGGATGAGAAGGAATGAATTCATCCATGGGAAGGGTTTCAGGCATCCTAATGAGGTAATTCAAAAAGCACATGATGACTTGAAATGCTTTAAGGCTATCTATGTGAAGCCAAGTTCCACAACTGCTACAAGATCTAAATTTTTGTATTGTGACTTGGAAGAAACCACTAGAGGGAAGACTCAAACTTAATTGGGATGCTTCAATTTGTGGCTCTCAAGGCTTAATTGGCATAGGTGCTATTATCAAAGATAGCAATGATCTGTTACTTGAGACTGTGTGAACTAGAAGAAGGCTGCATCTGTGTCCCTTTGAGGCTAAAGCATATGCCATGATGATAGCTGTGTTATTTTGTAAGGAAGATGGCTTAAACAATTTAATACTCAAAGGTGATTCTTTGCGAGTAGTAGAGCTGCTAAGGAGTTCAATTGAAGATTGGAGTCAAGGTGAATTGATTGTTCATGACACTAAGCAAATTCTTCAATATTTTGCTTTATGGTCAGCTTGTCATACTAAAAGGGATACTAACATGGCTACTCATTTGCTTTCCAAGGATGTCCTTTTAAGTGAATGAGATCTTTATGATCTTGAAGTTGTTCCTATTTGTATTCTTCAAGTTGTTGTACTTGAGTCTTTGTAAGCTATTTGCTAAATGCAATGAAATTATCTGATTTCAAAAAAAAAAAACAAAACAAAAAATAAAATGAGTTAAGAATATGTAAAAGTGATTTATATAACAGATTTCTTTAAATTTTAAATATTTTTAAAGAGTTAAGTTATGGAAAATGATACTTTGTCCACCAATTTTGATACCTCATACATTTTATTTTTTTTTTTTTTTTTTTTTTTTTACTTAATGATTAAGAAAGCGATTATTAGTATATTGATATTTTTTATATTTTTAAAATATTTTAAAATAGTAAAAAAATAAGAATAGAAAAACAAAATAAAAATAAAAACATCATTTTTGCCTAGCGGTCATCTAGAGTGGTAAGCTCCAGGCGGCACGCTAGCATCGTCCTTAAGTTATTACTCTTGGTAGTGGATTTTACATTGGCACATGCATCATATGAAAAGCTCTTTAATCTTTCTTTCAATTCAGCAAAAAGTATGTGAGGTTTCCTATCAAAAGAGAGTAGACGGAGAGAATATCAAGGTTCTCGACCAAATTCTAGAGATCAAGGTGTTAATATTGATGCTTTTAATCCAAAAACATGCTCAATGGAAGGAGTTTGCTATTAATCCATCCACAAAAGAGAATCTATTTGCACTTGGAGGAGCCAACCCTATATATATGTGCCTTCAAACCCAAACCAGTACTCCTTGGATATCCAAATTCTAAACCCCTTCATCCAAGTCAAGAATTTTTTTTCTCCCCACAAACAAGCCAACGGAATAAATCCTTGGCTAACTAGACAAACATTCGTATCAAACAGTGCTGACGCAATACTCAATATATATGCATACCTCATGCTTGGTCCATTCCTAAAGGGGCAATTCTAGGTAGTTTGTTTAGTAAACTCAATTTTACTATTTATAACTCATTTCGTACTTTCAACTCATCTCAATCACTCATTTCAAATTTTAAGTCATCTCAACTACTAATTTTATTACTATTTATAACTCATCTCATCTCATATCTAAATTCAAACGTAACTACTTCTGGTTTAGATATAAGAAATATTTTATTTTCTCTCATTCCATTTTATCATTATAAATTTTTTAAATTTTTACATAAACTAATAAATAATTGGATTTTCTCAAATGTCAAAATAAAAATAACATTAAAAAATATTTTAATAATATTTTATTCAATTTTTAATTTTTATTTTCAATTCATCACATCTCAACTCATTATCCAAATGGCACCTTAAGTGGGCACTTCAAATATGCACACTAGTGCAAATAGGTTTTTTTTTTTTTTTTTACTTTTTTTTCCTTTTTCTTTTAAGCATGTTTAAACATTCTTAACCATTAAAAAATACAAACAATATAAATTTACTAATAATTATTTTCTTAATTATTAATAAAAAATTAAGATATATGAGTGGACATATTTGAAAGTAATACTTGCATATTCTACGGTCCTATATATTCATTCAACGTCAAATATGTCCACTCATATATCACTTTCAACGTTAACGTAATATTAGCTTACAGTATATGCTTGATTTATAAAATCAACTTCTTATAAATTAAATTTAAAAATTAATGTAGTACATTAGATTATAAATTATTTTGATGAGAAAGTAAATTTAATATATTGAGCCACATTAAATTTTTTTTTTTAAAAAAACCTCCATATGAAAACCAACTTTTAACAAAAAGTACGAAATTATTGATGGAAAACTATAAAAATTACTTGTGAGTTGTGAATACAAATATAGAAACACGAGTTAATCAACAAAAATGTTATATGCAATTATTTTTGTATATTTTTTTATATATTTTATTAATATGATTGATTATATTATTTTTTAATATAAAATAATTATTTTAACCAATTACAATTATAGATTATACAAAAAAAAATAAGCAAAACTAACTTTAGATGACAGAACTCATCAATCAGATGCATTACTCTAAAGAACTCATCGGATTCATCCTTTGTTATCCAAAACGGAAAAGCAAATTCTACAGTGTTCATTCATCAAGAAAGATTGACAATTCCCCAATAAAAATGTTCTATACTTTGAGAACACGACTTAATAATAATAATAATAATTATTGTTATTATTTTGGTCTAACTGGTCACATTTGTAAGCCAAGAAATGTATGCACGCGTCACGTCCATTCTGCCAGTGAAAAATGGTGTAGTCGTGACACGTGTACAGGTCTATGACCTTGCCATTCTATGTCACAAACTTGCCCCTGGTGTTCCTTTTGGACCTTCTCTATACCTTGTTGCTTTTCGAAAGCTCCTACCATTCTTCTCATTTCCTCTAAACTCACTTCCTTTCTTCCATTATAAAAGAAATCAAAGCCCCTCAGACTCGAAGCGTGCCAATTTGCTGTTCAGGGGCTTCTCTTTTTTCCTTTTCCAGCTGCCAAAAGAAAAAACACTGTCCAAGACAAAGACTCATCGAGTACCATGAATATTTGCTTCATTAATGGTAGATTTTCTCGGAGCTGAGTGAGGAAGGTAAACTGCAACCTTTACATCTCTAAAGTGAGTTCCTTTTCAATATTCCTACACGCCAATATCTCTGGCTTAATGTCAATGTGGAAGATAGGTGGGGTGTTTGGTACAAGTAAATATGTCCTTCGGAAGTATGAGTTTCTTGCAAATCCAAGTCAAACCGTAGGTTTTTTGTACCAATTAGTGACTAAACTATACTGGGTTTCTTGCTAATGCAAGAAATGATGTGACTGTTGCTTGTTTACTGCATTAAATGAGCTGGCTTTAATCTCAAAGCAAGCAAGGAAAACTGTGTCTTGAGGTTTCATATAGGTAACTGCGCATTTGATCCAAGATAGTTGAGGAAATCGGTGGTGTTTAGTATGCCTGTATACTAAGATGTCTTGGGTTGAATCTAAAGTTAGGCTGAGATATGATTTTCTCACAAGCCCTCCTCTCCATCATCCGCTATCTTCTTATCTCTCTTCGTCCCCTTCTTCTCCTCCTCCTCCATTGCCAAATGTTAGCGGTTCCCAGAAACAATCCGGAGGAAAAATAAGCCCAGCAATACTATTTATCATAATTATTCTAGCTGTCATCTTTTTCATATCTGGTCTCCTTCACTTGCTTATTAGATTTCTCGTAAAGCATAGATCTTCATCATCAATTACCGAATCCAATGGATACCCAGAAATGTCTGAGTCCGATGCTTTCCAGAGACAGTTACAACAACTCTTTCATCTTCATGATTCTGGCCTCGATCAAGCTTTCATTGATGCCCTCCCTGTCTTTCTTTACAAAGAGATAATGGGTCTGAAAGAGCCATTTGATTGTGCTGTTTGTCTTTGTGAATTTTCAGAACAAGATAAGTTGAGGTTGCTTCCCATGTGTAGTCATGCTTTTCACATTGATTGTATAGACACATGGCTACTATCTAATTCAACTTGCCCTCTCTGTAGAGGGAACCTTTACACCCCTGGGCTTGTAATTGAAAACCCAGTTTTTTATTTTGAAGATCGGAGGGAAGAAGATGGGATTTCGATTAATGAGGGAAGTGGGGCTCTTTCTGGGCAAAAGCCTGCAGAGAATGATATTATGAGTGAGAAGAGGGTATTTTCTGTAAGACTTGGCAAATTTAGAAGCTCGAATGATGGAGGAGGGTTAGGAGGAGGAGTTGAGAGAAGAGTGGCAGAGACAAGTAGCAGCAATTTGGACGCAAGAAGATGTTATTCTATGGGATCATATCAATATGTGGTTGACGATTCAGAGTTGCAAGTTGCCCTTTGCCCCAACAGAGTGGGTGCTAGTATGAGGATTGTGAAAGGGAGAGGCGGACAACACGGGAATCCCACAATTGATGGGGACGGTGAGGGGAAGAAGATTAACATTGGAAGTAAAGGTGAAAGCTTTTCTGTTTCCAAGATCTGGCAATGGTCTAGGAAGAGTAAATTCACAAATTCCTCAGAAAACCATATGGGTGGAGGTACATCTTCTGTTACCGCGGGTTTGCCATGGTCTTCTGATAGATCTCAGGGTGCGTGAAGGTATTCAATGTGCATTGTAATTTTTGTATTTTTTTCAATTGATCCATTTCTCATAACTTTTTTTCTCTCAGCTTTTGCTTTTTCTTCTGGGTGATTCCTTTATCTATATATGCTAACTCTGTAAGTTATGCTCATTGTCATTGAACTTTCTGGCAAATGGCTTTTACTTTATCTCCTCGTTGTGATGTTGAGAAATGCTATATTTTTTTCGAACTATTCAACTTTGAGCAAGGTATCAATCAATCTTTAACTTTTAAAGTTATGCTGTTTTCTTCCTTCCATGGGTGAGACTGGAGTCTGGACCCACTGCCGTGATAGGATCATCCTCACATGTCTCGCTTGTTTGATAATTTCTCAGACAAAATGAACATCTTTGCTCAATGCTTATTATCTAAACTGCCCATGTGTGATTTCATTCAAACGGCAAGGGAGTCTTTTACGTGCAGAGATTTTTGTGTGAAGAAAAGGGGTGAGAGTGGAGTCAAATCACGCGTTGCTTTTTGGATGCTTCGAGTTTCTCTAGAAGTTAACTTTTGTCTGAAAGAAATTCTATTCTTTTTTTTTTTATCTCTTTTTGATCTTTCTAGTGGAGACCCAATTCAGGGTAATGGTGGGATCCATGAAAAGTTGTGTATGGGACGCTTGTGATGAAGATAAATTATTAGAAACGTTGACATTAGCTGGTGGTGTTGGGTTGGCCGGTGAGGCCGGAACAGTGTGTGTCCCCATCATATGATGGAATCTATCCTCGAGAAAGATTTGAAGAACCTGAATCCAATGCCAAGTTCTCCACAGCAAAATAACCTTAAAGCTATGATATTCAGATGTAATTAGTGAAATAAGAGTTGGGTAGAAAAAGGTAAGATTAGGCATGTTGGTGTATTATTAATTATTGTTTATTTGTACGAAAAAATCAGATCTGCCCCCAATTTAGGAGGGAGGGAAGAAAGGGGCAGGCATGTGATGCTGGGAGAAATTTAGTATGAACTGTGTGACCAAGTTGATACAAAATGAGATGTGTGGGGGAAGAGGGTGGGGTTGCCGTCTTGCCGACGTAATGGATGGCATGTGATTTGGGAAATTGGAAAGAATCACAAGCTGGTTTCTAAGAAACTGACAGCAAGACAGCCAAAAGTCATCTGTATCTAAGTTTTTTTATTTTTTTGTTTTTTCGAAGTTGGTGAGCCTGAGATCATTATAATACCGACTCCGCATATAAATTTATGCATTTTTGTTAATTATTATACCATCTTTTTCAAGCGCTGAGAGAGAGAGAGAGAGAGAGAGAGAGAGAGAGAGAGAGAGAGAGAGAGGGGTTCCAAATCCAAGGATAAAAGTAAATATCAGGTCATTTTGCCAGCCTCCCGATTGGCTTACCCCAGTTAAGGTCAATCTAACATGGGAAATGATGAATGATCTTATCATTAAAAATTAAAAAAGACCATTTTAGGACCATATTGGCTCCTACCTTCTGTATAAAAGTCACCTAAATTAAATGACCCGCTTATTAAATTCGACGAACGATCCCGTATTAATTTAAGAGATGGAGTTTTTCCCACTGGACAATGGAATAGTTATTAAAAAGGAGGGGGGAGAAAGAGAGCTCATGACAAATTCATGATTCATGATCTCATGACAGCGTAACTCAAAACTACTTTGCCACTTCACCAGTACAACAAAAGTAATGGAAATACATATAAAAACAAGAAAACAAAAAAGTTGGAGAAATTCATGAATTTCAAGTCCAGATCGCTTTTATAGTTCATGCGTCAAATAAGAGAGATCCTAATGTAAACTCTAGTTTTTTTAACATATAATACAGACCAAAAAATTCATAAAGACAATAATAAATATAGATCCATTTCAGTTCAGTATTTATCTCTTTCACTTAGTAACTGTTACCCGAACTTGAGAATATAACTGTAAACTGCAACCCATATATCGTGTTATTCAGCAAATATCCGCTGATGTTTCACCAGCTAAGATATCTGTCATACTCAAAACTCGGTGGGAAAATAATTAAATAAACAAATATTATGAAGAAATATTACACAAAATAATGTTGCAGTATGCTAATCACTGTATAGGAAGAGACGTTGATACCACCGAATAAAGCTCGTGAATAAATTCAAACTGGAAAAACAAACCACCTCGAGTACTCAAAATGACATCATGAGCTCCCTCCTATCTATGCCTCTAAAAGGCAAAATTTAATTACCATAATTCCTTGATGGAATGTTGTGTAAAAATGTACATAGAACACCTACAAAAGGAAGTAAAATGTAAGAGGGAAAAGGAGGGGGGGGGGGGGGGGGGGGGGGGTGGAGGAGGTAGTGAAGCCATGATCCCAAATTAAATAAAAAACCGTCCCAAATCCCAATTGCTACAAATCATACAGCCCCATATTGAGGAATTGAAACAGAAGATTGCACCAACACCACAAGCCACAACATAGATGAGCGCTACTGCATCACAATCTGCAATGTATCAAAAAGGCCAATCCAAACTCACAAACCACGAGGGAAATTGTTGATTTGCCCTTCCTCCAATATATCTTCACCATTGCTCTTATAAGCTGTCCTCATTCGCATGACAAGAGATTTCTGGAAATAAAATAAACTTTGTAACTACATAGCACGGCGCACAAAATAAAAAGATGAAGATTCCTTAAGATATGATCCAGCGGCATAACCTAAGCCACAGGATCCTGGGCCCCAAAAAAATGTCATGATATCCAACACCAAGTAGCAGGTCAAAGTCTTTGTTGAGTAGAGTTCACTAGATTACACAATCAAGTAACTTCCACAAAACTAATTAGAAGCCATTACAACTTATCTCGCTAATTTATCTCAGACATTCCATGATGAATAGGATAAAAATATCCCAATATTCACCGACATTGTTGTCTGTTGTTTGTATTCTTGGGTAAATAACAACTATAATGTGAATTCTATAACCCTGGCCACTTTAGGTATGTATACCGTTAACTCCTATTAAAGGTATGTATACTGCTATCAATAGAAAGTAAGCAACTGCAAACATAAATAAACTGGTTCATCTACTATGATGGTATCCACATCCCAGTGCTGCTTTTATGAGGCATAATATAAATCTTATTCACACACAAACGCAAAAGTAACTTGTAAAAAAAAAAAATCAGTTCAGTTCATATACTGCTATCAATAGAAGTATGGAACTCCAAACATAAATAAAGTGGTTCATCTACGATGTGATGGTATCCACATCCGAGTGCTGCTTTTACGAGGCATAATATAATTCTTGTACACACACACAACACACAAAACTAACTTGTAAAAAAAAAAAAAAAAAAATTAAGCTCAAGGCTTTTAGTTTTAATGAGTTGTTAATCTAGATGATCATGAAATAAGAACCACCCCTTCATTTATCAAAACAACATTTTAGAATGAACAACCTCTACAGCCTCCACACATTGACTCAGCTCCTAACAACCTCTCTAAATCAGTTAGTACCAGTGTCTGATGAGTCCTTAAACTCTATTTCACATATCATTATACTCAATGGGGCTCCTTAAATGTCTTCTATTAAAATGAGAATGATTGTGCCCACCAATAAAAATGGATTTTTAACACTACTTTTGTTGTGGCGAAATGATTTGATTAATGAATAAATAAATGTTTCTCATTTTAAAACATAGAATAGCTTGAATTTTGACAGGTCCCACAAAGAATATGGGGCTAATGAGAGGAGCTACACATAACCAAGCAAGGACCAATCTGCAGAACAAGCTCAGACTAACATAAATCTCCATATGGGAGACCCAAACGGAAAGTAAAAAAACAGTCTGATAGTGAAAGAGTCAATCTGGATAAATTAGATTATAGAGGCATAGTTATTTTACTTATTTTTGTATAAGGGCATAACTATCTTTTTTTTAAGACAATGAATCCCCGAGACCGTGCAAACGCAACATTTCTTTTACACGGTATCCCAGACCCATGTAATGTTTCCCCATTACAAAAGTGCATAACTAACTTAAAGCAGAGATAATAAAAAAAACGGTGCCACTTGGATAACAAACTGCAGATACTAACTATTCAGTGTCATGAAATTCAGGTTCGGGACCATGCAGCTACATTTTTTTTTAATCAATGAAATTTTTTTTTATTAATTATAATGTAGACAAAGGCCCGAGTATACGTGACATATACAAGAGCGTCGCCTATGCATGCTAGCTTAGCGACACATCATGAAAAGACATGCTCAGGACCATGTAGTACCTAAGAGAATATGCAAATTACCTTTCCATGTTGGCTGTTAGTGACTCTTAAATTTTGGGTGATGGATCCATTACCACTTGCAGGGAGAGTGTTGCTACTAGCTGGATCTAAGTGCAGTTGAAGAAACTGTGGATTTACATCAACAGGAGATTTCAGAACCACTAACATGAAGGAAACATAGAGCATTTAAGAAAATAGAAACCAGAGAACATACTTGTGATCAATCCATACTCGGAACACAATATCTCATATAAATACAAAAGCAGGAGAGTCCAATGATCAGTTTAGATAATAAACGATATATAATAGACCCATAGAAGTTTTGAAGACAGCGGATGAATTTAAAATTTTATTTTTTAAAAAATTGTTCCTTTGGGAGGGGGCAATAGATTTTAACGGGCTTAATGTCCATGAATATCAGTTTTTGGTTGTAAATCCTAGATAGGGATTACTCATGTATACGTCTTGTGTACTTGGCTATGCCTTTTATTATGAATGAAAACTTCTTGATTACCTATCAAATATACAATATCAGAATAGGCATAGTTAGCATACTACTAGCTGGAAAGGAGCTTTATTGCACTGATCCTGTGAATGTGTTCCAGGAATTGTTCTCTGCTAGGAAGTTCAAGAAAAGCTTAAATGCTACCTTTATTGCACTGATCCCAAAGAAGATTGGAGCATCAGAGGTAAGGAATTTTAGGCCCATTAGCCTTGTTAATGGGGTGTATAAAATTATCTCCAAGGTGCTTGAGAACAGATTAGGAAAAGTGCTGGGAAAGATCATTACGAAGCCACAAAATGCTTTTGTTCAGGGTCGCCAAATCTTTGATTCAGTTCTTATAGTGAATGAAGGCCTAGATAGTAGATTAAAGTCTGGCTCCACGAGAATTATTTGCAAATTAGACATGAAGAAGACATACAATCATGTAAACTGGGAATTCCTTCTTTATTTGCTGGAGGGATGTGGTTTCGGGGAGAGATGGCGAACATGGATTAATTGGTGCATCTCAAAGGCAAAGTTCTTAGTCTTGATTAATGCTAGCCCCAATGGTTTTTTCAATAGTTCTCGAGGATTAAGGCAAGGAGAACCGTTGTCCTCACTCTATTTGTGATTATCATGGAGGCTCTCAGTAGGATGATTTTGGTGCTGGTTACAAATGGGTTGCTGGTTTCTTGGTTGGTGAGCCCAATTGGGGAATTCTTACTTTGTCTCACTTACTCTTTGCAAATGATACCTTGTTATTCTGCAAGGCAAATCAAAACCAGTTGAATGCAGTAAAGGCTCTTCTACCATGCTTTGAAGAAGTGCCAGGTCTACGAGTGAATTTTAATAAGTCAGAGTTAGTGCCAATGGAGAACGTTAGCAATACTCGGCAATCAACTAGCATACTTGGATGTAAGGTAGCCTCTCTCCCCATGACTTATTTGGAATTGCCTTTGGGAGCTGCCTCATGAGCTTCATCCATTTGGGATCCAGTCATCGAGAAGATAAGAAGAAAATTGGCAAGGTGGAAGATATTGTACTTGTCAAAAGGTGGACAATTAACTCTTATTAAGAGTACCCTTTCTAATTTACCTACATATTTTTGTCTTTATTCCCTCTTCCAGCTAGTGTGACGGCTCGGATTGAAAAGCTATATCGTGATTTCTTATGGAGTGGGTTAAGGGATGAATTCAAATTTCACCTAGTCAGTTGGGACAAGGTATGAAAATCAATCTCATCCAGTGGGATGTGTATAGAAAATTTGAGAACATTCAATCAGACCCTACTCAAGAAGTGGCTATGGACGTATAACATGTGTTAGAAAGCATGTAATTACTGTAACCTCTGAGGGTATAAATGTCTTTTGTATGTGGTGTATATATACATAGTGATAGGTCAATAAATGAAGTAATGAAACACTTTCAGGTTATCTATTGTTACATAGTATCAGAGTGACCTGTCTGTGGTGAGTGCCGTGTGGGCGAGTTCACTGTTGTGAGCTCGTCGGTGTGTTTTCCGGTGGAGTGTCCAGTTTTTGTGGTCGGATCTAAGCTCCCCAGTGTTCGTCGTCGTCTTCCGCACGTTCCGGTGGCTTCTCATCGTGGTTGGCGCTACGTAGGTCACTGAGGAGGTGTTTATGGCGAGTTTCTGGTGTCGTATCTGGTAGTGGGAACCAGGGTTGAAGTCACCGGCGGTTTCTGTGGTCGCCGGAAGGTTTCTCGTTGCCATCGGCCGCCGGAAAACATCTCTTTTGCCGGCAACAGGTGAAGCGCCGGAGTGTTTGGTTGCAGGAATAGGCTGCCTTATCCTCAAGTGTGAATATTCCAAACCTGGAATAAGAATTTATTCCTATCTGGAATACGGTTTGTTTGGTAACAGGGATAATCAAGTCTTATTCACGGTTAGGATAAACTCGTCTGGTTTGACAGCTAAATTCCAGTACGATCGTAACCCGATACCAATACCGATACAGAGCCGATACCGACCGATACAGAGCCGATACGAGCCGATACCGGCCGAAACATACCGGTTTCGAGCCAGTCCGTGTCTACTTTGACCGAATCAGTCCGATACAGAGCCGAAATTTGGCTATTCAGGTTGATTTTTGGGGTATTTGAGCTGGATTTCAAGTTTTCAGATCACATTTTCCTATTTTTTCATACATATCATGAATTTTGTGTGAAATGTTTACCTCGTAAGTGGAATTGTGATATTTATTTGCATCTATGGCAACTAAATTTGAGTCATTATCGGTTGGATCAAACTTCAATATGCCTATGACTTCTGCAAAATTGAATGGAAAGAACTATATGCTATGGTCAAAATCTGTTACAATATATTTGAAAGGCAAGGGACTTTCTAACCATCTGGTTGGCCCAATACCTAATCCAAATGACTATAAATTTGCTCAATGGGAGCAAGAGGATGCTCAAATCTTGTCTTTGATGTTGACTAATATTGAGCCTAATATTGGCTCTAGTGTTATCCATTTTGACATTGTTCAAGAAGTGTAGAATCATCTCAAACATATGTATTCCGGTATTGGGAATACAACTCGTATTTATGAACTATGTAAGCAATTCTTTGGGTTGGAACAAGGTACTTTGGGCTTGGAAGAGTATTATTCTCAAGTGATGAGCATGTGTGAAGAACTCAAGATGTATCAACCTATTACTTCTGATGTTTCATGTATGGTGAAACAACGTGAAGAGTTTAACGTTGTTCGGTTCCTTGTTGGTTTAAAACCTGAATATGAGTCGGTTCGTTCTCAAATTTTGGCGGGTCCACAACTTCCTTCATTTCCTAAGGTGTTCTCCCGACTTCAACGTGCCACATTATCTGGGCATGAATCTTAGTTATCCTCTGGTCTGATTAGTGAGAGGTCCGCTTTGGTTGCCTCTTATGTTGCTCCTAGTGGGCGTGGAGGCCGAGGTGGTAGAAGTGCACGCGGAGGACGTGATACCAGAGGTAATCGCACAAGAGGTCGAGAGCCTCGTAAGTGCACTCATTGTGGTCGCACTAACCATTCAGTGGACTATTGTTGGGATCTACATAGTAGACCATTTGGGTTGGCTAATCAGGCTATTTGCCAAGATGCTACACCATAGTCGATGACCTCCAATCCAGCTCCAGATATGATAAGTGTATCAAAAGATGAGTATGAGCAGTTTTTGAAGGGCACACGGGCTTCATCTTCCACGGCTACTCTTACCCACTCAAGAATAGCATCTGCATGCCTAGTCTCATCCGCTCAAGGTCCATGGATCATTGATTCAGGAGCTAATGAACATTTGACCGGTTTGTCTTCTGCCTTATCCAAGTTAAATACTGTCACATCTCTAAAAAGCGTCACTCTTGCTAATGGGTCTCTTGCTCCAGTTACAGGCATTGGATCCACTAAGCTCACTGACTCTATATCCTTGTCATCTGTTTTATATGCTCCTAGTTTTCCTTTTAGTTTGTTGTCTATTAGTAAGATTACTCAAAACCTTCAATGTTCAGTGACTTTTTATCCCTCTTCATGTGTTTTTCAGGATCTCAAGATGGGGACGAAGATTGGTACGGGGCATGAAGCTGGTGGCCTCTATCATCTTGATGTCCAACAGTCACCCACTCGAACTCTTAGATCTCCTATATCATCTGCTTATGAATAGCATTGTCGTCTTGGTCACCCCCATCTTTCTCTTTTAAAGTGTCAAGTTAAGAACTTGGAAAATGTGTCTCCCTTTTCTTGTGAAGCATGTCAACTTAGTAAACACCATCGTGTGTACCTCGGGTTTATAAACGAGCGTCGAGGTCTTTTGAGTTGGTTCACTCTGATATATAGGAACCAATCAACATTGAATCAAATAAGTTTTAGTATTTTGTTACGTTTATTGATGATTACTCTCGTATGACCTGGTTGTATTTGATGAAAGCAAGATCTGAACTTCTTTCCATATTCCAAGTGTTCTGGAAAGAAATTAAAACTCAATTCAACAAAAAGATTCAAGTTTTGCGTTCTGATAATGCTAGAGAGTATCTATGCCTTTACTACTTACTTAAGTAGCAAAGGAGTTGTTCATCAAACTTCATGTTCTTATACACCTCAATAGAATGGGATGGCTAAACGCAAAAATCATCATTTGTTAGATGTAACTCGAGCTCTGTTACTGCACATGCATGTTCCTAAACGATTTTGGAGTGATGGTATTTCTTACTACTTGTTACCTTATTAACCGTATGCCTTCATCAGTTCTTGAAGGTTCGTCTCCTTTCTCCATCTTGTTTCCTTCATCTCCACCGTTTATCCTTCCTCCAAAAATCTTTGGGTGTGTGTGCTATGTTCATAACCTTGGCCCAGATTGTGATAAGCTTGATCCTCATTCTACTAAGTGTTTTTTTGTTGGTTATTCTCGGACTCAAAAAGGATATTGTTGTTATGGTCCTATTCTTAGACGCTACTTCATTAGTGCTGATGTTACCTTCTTCGAGTCCATACCTTATTTCTCTTACACAATCTCGAGTGTTGAGTGTGATCCTTTACCATTACCTACTCTTACACTTTCTCCTCCTGTCGTCAGTCCTCCACCTCCACCTCCACCCTGTCCCTTACAAGTTTACTCACGTCGCTCGAGGTTGCCGGCTCCCATGCCCCCACTAGCTGTGTCTCCATCTTCAGATCTCGAGTTGCCCAGTACATCAGACTCTTTACCTATTGCCCTCCGCAAAGGTACTGGTTCTTGTGTTACTCAACATCCAATTAGCCAATTTGTTTCCTATCATGCCTTATCTCCTTCATTCTCATGTTTTACATCTCAACTTTCAAAACTTGCTATTCCTAAGACAGTTCAGGATGCTTTATCTGATCCGGTAAACAACCCGTTGGCTATAAATGGGTATATACAATCAAATTCCATCCTGATGGGTCTGTGGAGCGTCTAAAAGCACGTTTGGTTGCAAAAGGCTACACGCAAACATATGGCATTGATTACTAGGAGACCTTCTCCCCTGTTGCCAAAATCTCTTCTGTTCGAGTATTGATCTCTCTTGTTGCTAATTTAGACTGGCATTTATTTCAGCTGGATGTTAAAAATGCATTTCTCCATGGTGACTTGCATGAGGAGGTTTATATGGAGCAACCACCTGGGTTTGTTGCTCAGAGGGAGTATCGAGGTACTGTATGTAAGTTAAAGAAGGCATTGTATGGTTTGAAACAATCTCCCCGAGCATGGTTTGGGAGGTTCTCTGATGCTGTATTAGCATTTGGTTTTCATAGATGCCAAACAGATCATTCGGTATTTTACTTGCATAGTGATGCAAGTCACATTTTACTGGTTGTATATGTGGATGACATTGTAATTACTGGGAGTGACTCTGCTGGGATTACGAGACTAAAACAGTTTCTACATGATCAGTTTCAAACAAAAGACTTGGGCAAGCTTAGATATTTCCTTGGAATTGAAGTCGGTAGATCTTAAAAGGGTATCAATCTGTCTCAGAGGAAATATGTTCTTGACCTTCTAGAAGAAACTGGCATGTTGGGTGCACGACCTATTGACACCCCTATGGATCCGAATCGTACATTCTTGAAAGAGGAAGGGGAGTTGTTTGGAGATCCAGGTAGGTATCGAAGACTAGTTGAAAAATTAAATTATCTCACTATCACTAGACCAGACATCTCTTATGCAATGAGTGTACTAAATCAGTTTTTACAAATGCCACGAGTCGTACATTGGGATGTTGTAATTCATATTCTTCATTATCTTAAGCGAGCTCCTGACCTTGGATTGTTATATCGACCAAATGGGCATCTCAGAGTGGAAGCCTTTTCAAATGCTGATTGGGCAGGATCTCCTTCAAATAGAAGATCTACTACTGGATATTGTACTTTTGTGGGAGGTAACTTGGTTACATGGAAGAGTAAAAAACAAGCAATAGTAGCTCGATCTAGTGCAAAAGCCGAATACAGAGCAATGGCCCACACTACTAGTGAACTGACATGGCCGCAACATTTCCTCCAAGAGATTGGCTTTCCAGCTTCTACTCCTCTTAAACTATTTTGTGATAATCAAGCTACAGTGCAGATCGCCTCTAATCATGTGTTCCATGAGAGGACTGAACACATAGAGATTGATTGTCACTTCATTCGCAATAAGATACTAAGTGGTGACATTTCTACACCTTTTGTAAAATCTGCTGATCAACTCGCAGATATGTTCACTAAGTCTTTGTGTTGTAATCGTTTATAGCTTATTTGTTACAAGTTGGACTTATATGATATATATGCCTCAAGTTGAGGGAGAGAGTTAGAAAAACATGTAATTAGTGTAACCTTTGAGGGTATAAATGTCTTTTGTATGTGGTGTATATATACATAGTGATAGGTCAATGAATGAAGTAATGAAACACTTTTAGGTTATCTGTTGTTACAACAAGGAACTTGAAATCCTATGGAAATTGGTGGTTGATTGTAAATATGCAAGCTTGTGGGGTGATTGGTGTATCAAAGAGGCGAATGGGGCTTATGGGGTGGGGGTTTGGAAGCATGTCAGGCATGGGTGGGGGGTGTTTAATCACCATTCTAAATTAGTGTTGGGTAAGGGTTCTCGTATAAAGTTTTGGAGTGACATATGGTGTGGGGATGGAAGAGGCCTTAAAGGATTCATTTCCAGCTATATTCCTAGTGGCACAAGATCACAAAGCTTTAATAGCGGACCTCATATTTAATAGGGGAAATGTCACTTTTAGTAGAGCAGCACAAGATTGAGAAATAAAAAACTTTGAGGTTTTCTTCAGCATATTATAATTTGTGGTGCCGAATGGACAACAAGTGGATAGGCCATGGTGGACATCGGCGGGTAAGGATGTCATCTCAGTTCGCTCCTTCTACAAATTCCTTATGCTTTTACCAAACAGCCACTTCCCATGGAGAAAACTTTGGAGGAATAAGGCGCCTCCTAAAGCCATCTTCTTTACTTGGACAGCAACCCTGAGGAAGCGCAAGGTCGTCATCCTAGACTGGTGTCATATGTGTAAGCAATCCAGTGAGACAGTAGAACATGTCTTGTTACATTGTGAGGCAGCTAGAGCCTAGTGCACTGAAGTGTTTAGCCAGGTGGAGGTATCGTACGTAATGCTTGCAACAGTGGTTAAGCTACTGGCTAGCTGGACACACCCGAGAGGTACCCACAAATCAAGGAGGTGTGGAAGATGATCTCAATCTACATCATGTGGTGCATATGGCAAGAACGTAATGATCAGACTTTTGGAAACAAGAAACGGTCACTAGAGGAACTTCGAGCTGCATTTTTTTGTACTTTATTTCTATGGGCCATAGCTTTAGATTTTAATGGCCTGAATTTTCATGATTTTCTTGTTTCCTCTATCTTATTTCTTGTATATCATCTTGTGCACTTAGGTTATGCCTATCTTTATTTAATAATATCATTTACTTATCAAAAAAAACAAAGCATCCTACTACCTGCCATTACCTTTGGCCCGGAAAAAAAAAATGCTGCCATTACCTTTGGAACTGCTGCCTGGAAAATAAAATCTGTATAGATATTTGGTGACAAATTTGTAAAAATAGCCTGGATTGATGTTGTTTGTGGGTTTCCACGTGCCTTAGAGAAGTTAAACATTATTCTCAAGGAGCTGCTCTCAAAGACAACGATGGATGGGTAAACTGGACCATTGTCTTCTGTTCAGAAAGAAAAGGCTATCACTATTTTGATGAAAACCATATCTGCCAAAAAATCTCCAAAGGACACCAAAATTTACCAGGTAGTGGTGAATTGGGGATAAAGCCATCCAACAAATCCATCATAGGAGCAGCTCGTGTAGAGAGTGTAGATGGAGAGGAGAGTCCCTCCAACGATGCATCTGGTGATTTGTTAACTTGACTGCTAGATAATATGTCAGTTATAGGTGAGCTGGTTTGTGCAGGAGGTGTTTCAATAGACAGGAGATCCAGTAGAACATCTGTGCCAGTTCTTGGAGCCTGATTTGTACCAGAAATCCCTGAAAGAAAAAAGCAAGTTATATGCATGTATTAAGACTAGTTGATTCATCAACAACAACATGCTACATACCTATGTATACATACAATGATATACTATACATCTACATACACACATGCATGAGTGTTCTAGGAATTATGCTGAAACTTGGCAAATCCTCCACCAATCCGCAGAAGGAAAACTTTTCCAGATCAGGGGTCTCAAAAACAGCCAGTATTATAGAAAATGCTTAGAAAAATAAAAGAATCTATTTCCTATGTTTTTGTGCTACATTTAAGCCTTGATACATTCCAATACTAACCAGGTTGTTTTGATGTTGGTGAAAGATCAACACCAAGAAGATCCTGAAGAAAAAATGCACCAGAAGAGCTAGGTGCAGGGGCATCATCTGAACTTAGATCAAGTAAATCTACAAGAGGGGCTGCAGGAGGTTTAGTGACTCCATTAGGAAGATTAAGTGATGCCCCATTGGATGTTGAAACTGTTGCTGGCGTCGAACCGGCCCTCCTTCCAATGAAAGTTGCCTCATCTAGGACAGGCATCCTTTCCACCAGTGCAGATCTGCATAAGTTGATCCATCAGCTTTCTTTACAATATACAAATTTGCTTAATTAGAAAAATCCTTCCCAAGGGAAGCAGGGAGAGAAGACAAAAGTAAAGGGTGGGAAAGAAACTTTAGCTCTTAATTATTTAAATCTAAATACATTTACTGCATACCTAATATTCTGATGCTTCTCAATAACAGAATTGAATTCGATGGATCTCTGCTGCAATTCAAGCACAAGGCTTCCTCTGTTTTGAATGATAATATCTTGGATCCGCCTATCAATATAATTTAGAGAACAATCACACTTTTATGAAAAACAAGATAAGAACTTTTTTTATTCATTTACTTGGAAAGATTGGCTAATTTAGAATACTTGAGGAATCTAGCAAAGACCAAGTCCAAAAACGCCACGCTGTTCCCAAAAAATCTACAAATCAATACATATAACAGTATGTGCAAGATAGATAGATATATGTATATATATAGAGAGAGAGAGGGGGGGGGGGGCTATATCATATTACATATCAGAAGACCAACCATATGCCCATAACCAGCAATATGAAAAGCAAACAGTTCATAATAGGTTGAGCAACGAGTTTACAAACCCAAAACAAAAAGGTCATCTGCGATGCATTTGCAGAAGGTGGCCATTTTGCTAGGAACTCTAAACACCACTAACAAAAAATTGGGACACTAGAAACAAAAACATAAAAGCATGGCAGAAAATAAATAAAATGAAGATTAAAATAGAAGTTGAAAGAGCATTAACATACTCTGTAGAAGATGGAAAACGCGAAGAGAGCTTTAACAGAGCAATCAAAGACATCGCTTTAGTAGTGAGATCTGATGTATGGTGCTTAATGGCAATCTCTACAACGTCCACAGCATCAGATTCTGTTACCTGTATAGAAAAGCCCAAGTTATTTGGAAAAAACGAATGCAAGGATGACAAGCTAAAAGGGTCTAAACATTCATTTGCGACCAAACAACGTTGCTCAATCCTGTGGTTATGTTACAGTGAAAGCTGAAGCCAGTAGACTGCCCTATAGTAGATTTACCCCACATGTTTAGTATAAAGCAAATGACCTTGCAGAATGTGGACAACTCGTCTACGGCATCATTTAACTAGTAATTTCAATTTGAAACTGTTTCAAAAATAGAGATTGCTCAGTGGGAGCGATTAAAGACTTCTTTTTCATACATAGTTGCTTTGGGCTTCAATTATTGTAATGGAGGGGTCTAGTTTAAATGACTTCTGTGCTGTTTTTCAGCTTTTTTTTATTTTTTTATGTCGAGGAACCGCTCCAAGGCAAGGCCCTTCAGATCCACCCCTACAAAGTAAACCCCGGTCCCGTGCACCACACCCTCAGAAGTTTCCCTACACGGAACTGGTTAAATCGCTAGCTTTTCACTAGGGAGTGTGGCCCCAAAGAATTGTTCGCACCCATGAGGTATTGAACCTTGGACCTTGAAGTGAACCTTAAGACCAAGGCCCTTACCACTTGAGCCAACCCCTTGGGGTTTGTTTTTCAGCTTTAATTTGTAATTAGGTGTTTTTTCTCTTGTATGCTTCGTGTACTAGGACTATGCTTAATTACGTGGTTTAATAAATTTCTTATAGAAAAAAATCAATTTGAACCTATGCAATAAGAGCAAGTGGGGATCCGCAAAAAATATTTAGTTGTCTACCATTTCACTTGGGCTATGCTTTTTTAGTTGCCCATGTTTCGGTGTTAGATTGCCACCTGTTCGTACTTTAAAGGAAAAATATTGTTACCAGTCCCATCCACTTAGCTTATAGGAAATTATAAATTTAATCACTTAACCATTTTTCAAACACTCGAACTTACTGTGCAGACTCAATACGTGGAGTTTAATATCTAATTCTTTTATAAATGAGAGGCAAAGTGGAATTAGAGTTCAAATTGAGGACTTCCTGCTGTGATACTCCTTGGAATCTCACTTGTCCGAAAAAAAAAATTAGGCTCCTAACAATTCACAACTATTGTTTCAACACACCACACCCACAGGATAAGCAAGACATTACATGCAACCCAGACAAGCGCCCCGCCCTCCTCTCTTCTCCCCCCCGAAAAAAACAACGGCATAATAAGAAACAAAAAGTTAGAAGAAAAAAGGACTTATTCAAACACATTTAATAAATGATGCTTATTCATTCTTTCCATGCTCTGAAAGAATACAACCAAGACTACCACAGGAGGTTCATACAAACTAACGCATCAATGAGGGTTAAACTCACAGTTATTGGAACCTCTATGTCAAGCATCCCAACATTCTTGACCAACAAGTCACCATATTCTCCTATGCACCAAACTGCCACTCGAATGAGAGTTTCCTGCTGAAAATGTTAAAAAATCCACTTAGGAAGAACAAATGTGTATACAAGGCATGTATACTTGAATACTCGAGAAAAAAGGGAGCTCCATTTTGATTAGTATATTGCTCATCTCTTCTAATGGGGGAAAAACTCAAGTACCTGTTCAGCCGAAGTTTGGAATGCTCTGTATAAGGCCCTTACAGTATATCCATGGAGATCAGAAGCATTGCTTATCACAACGATAAGTGCATGCCAGACTTCATCTTTTACAAAATTTCCAGCCTACTAAGCATAGCATAAAGATGAGTACCTCCGGAAACAACATATATAGTTGAGTATGCTGAGAAAATTAGAAAATTACATGAATGGAAAGATCAACGTCAGACGTACTTCATACCAAAGCGAATTACATGGTCCAATTTTCTACATAGTTTTTAGGATAAGCATTCGAGCAGGTGGTGATCAAATATGTGACTCAAAAAAGGTTTTCATAAGTGTCCGCAGAGGTGCAACACCCCAAACACCATCACTTTCATCTGCAGTTTCTACAAAAAATTATGGATAACTAGAAGGACAGCCATGGGCAGGTTTCAGGATCTGCAAATTCTAGCATTCATTATATTGCTTTGGGGAACAGAAAGGGCATGGTACTAAACTTGGAATTTGCATATTTTTAGTAAGTAAGATAAAATTTATTCATAACCAATAAGGAGAAGCAAGGTAAAATTAAGGCACAAAAGGAAACCTGAAAACTCCTTAATACTAAAACTAGGAATACAAAGGCAAGCTGGGTAAAGGGTTAAAAACTAAAGCCTCGAGTTATCTTCAATTGCGATCGTTTCAGCACCACATCAAGCTAACCGGGATGATTTTCGTTTCCCCATGAGGACTCTCAATCTGCCTCTCCCCCCCCCAAAAAAAAAAAGGCCCATATCGATTAGGCATCACTTGCCACAAAGAGGTGACTACCTTGCAGTGAAGTAAGACGTGATCCACTGATTAGCATTTTTATAGCATATTTATTATTTTGTGAGAAGAGTTAACTTACAATAGGGTGATGCCCTATTAATTTTGATAGCCCTCAGCCTTTATATGCATTAAGGAGATTTAGAACATATATAAACCAATGAATTAAGGGTCCTATCCAAAAGATATCAAAGTGAAAACGATGAGTTAAATACCTTTTTGTTTTCAAAAAAAAAAAAAGAAGATGCCAAGTTTTTGCATGGACATGCAGTTTTAATCCCCCTATCAGTTGCTAGAAGATCTATTGGCTCATGGTGGTGAAAGGAATTATGCTGGTGGTGACTGTTGAATGTGTTAGGAGTTTCTTGGTTTGCTGTTGTATGCCGAGCTTTAATTAGCAATTATATTCTCTTACTGCCTACTTGTATTTATCGGACAGTGGGTTCATTTGTAAGTTGCAAGGAAGCCAGCAGAATTAGGAATGCTACTAAATAACTTAGCACCAGGCAATTGGAGATCCAAAATAAATACCTCAAATTTATTAATAAAATCAGCAAATGAGATATTTATATAAACGAAAAATAAACACTGTTCTCAAAACACCACATTATGACAATTCAAGACTAGCTCCACGTGTATGACAACAGTCCTTTCGATCTAAAGATGCTCATCCACACAAGAAACCAATCTAGGGTACTTATACAGACTTATCAAAGTGGAAACAATGACGTTCTCCAGAAAAGCATCAAGCAAACAGCCTTAAATATAATACAACAGAGAGAATATATTATCATGATTTGTACCTCAGAGAGAACCTTGAGCATCTGATCAATGTACCATATTTTCTCAGGTGAAAACCTTAAACACCAAAGAGTGAACATTAACAAATGTTGCTGGATAGTAAATCCATTTATTTTATGCATGTAGATAGTCATGTTCTAGACGCCACACAAAAAGGAAATAATATCTATGTTGAAAAAAACAACAATCCCAAAAGTATAAACCATTGGGAAGAGGATCAACAATAAATATCAAGCTCACAAATACTTCGCTGTCAAATGTATGCCTACCAAGTAACAATGAAGGAACTGCAGACATTGCAAGTACAGAACAGAAGAAATTAACAGCATGGATGATGTAGGATAATAGAAAATAGGCAAGAGAAATAGAAGAATAGAAGAATAGAGAAGAGAAGCCAGAAATCAGAAATCAGAAATCAGAAATCAGAAATCAGAAAGGAGAAGAAGAAGAGAAATAACAAGGGTTGGAAGGAAACGGCTGCAAAAGCACTTTAACCTCAAATATTCAAGTCTGGGTTCTAGGTTCTCAATACAACACTTTAAATAGTAAAATAGAAAACCCTAAAGAAACCCTAAAAGCCAATGGGCTTTGGCCCAAGCCCATTATTACAAGTCCAAACAAATTAAATAAAACATAAACAAATAATCCAAGATAATAAGAATAATGAAATAAATAAAGGATGTCCTCATCAATAGAGGTCACCAAGACTGAACCAAGGCATTTTTAGTTAAACAAGGCTCCAATAACATCTTCGAAAACATCAATCGCCAACAAACTAAGTGCTGACAAGTTTTTGAAAAAAAAAAACATCTTTTGATAAATAAGAGATAATTTTAGTAATGAACAAAGGCGCTTTCCAAGCACATAAGATTATACATTAAAACCACAACAGTAGAAAAAGTGAGAAGGAACAAAAAATCTGAAAGCTAAGGCTAGAAAAACTTAAGTTTGCTGTCACCCAATGATGCGCCTATAGAGAAAGTTCTTTTATCTCCCTCCTATAGACCATATTAGGCAATCGGGATCATTTTCCAAAAAGTTTCATTAAGTAGGTTGCCAAATTGACCACTTAACATAGAAAAAGATCCAATCACCCAGCTCAACCCCAAAACGCTGAAGACAGCTTGCTAGTGAGCACTGGCTGCATCACAATCTAGTAACATGATCTTACGGTGTGGGAGTAACCTCTGAAGAGTCCTTTCCCAGTTTTGATCAATATCACATGGGTGAAAGTTGCGCCAGTAGCTGACAATTAACAGGGGTTGATGGCACTAATCACTTGAAAATAGAATTTACAAGAGCAACGTGTGATTGGGTGATGGATCCTCTAGAGACTAGAGATGTTTCAAAATAAATTTCAAGTCCTGCTCATAATAGTAGCAACTAGCATAATGTTTTTTTTTTTTCAGGAAGCCATATTCATGCTTGCCACAAATTATACAGCAAATACAAGGATAATATAATCTGGTATATTAAAGGAGAAGAAGAGAAAGACATCAATTTCAAACCCATCAAATGTAACTTACTTTGCAATTATGGAACAAATCTTGGCAGTAAGATCTTCCTTGAATTCTTGATCACTTCTCTCTAGATATTCAATTAGCTCTTTTGTCAAAGGCTTCACATTGCTCTCGTTTACTAAAAGATAAACAAGTTCAAGGGCCCTTTTCCTAATTGAAGCATCTGAGTCCTGAAAGAGGACAGGTCAAATGAGATTTTATGCTAAAAAAATCGTTTTTCTCAATAATAATACATAAAGCTGTATGTCAGAAAATGTTGGAAACTATGTAACAACTCAATCCAAACCCTTCATACTTATATCAGTAAATAAGTCAAAAAAGGAAAAGGGCAAGAAGACCCTATAGAAATCTGCCTTGTATATTCAATCACCAGGAAAAAAGGACAATTTAAAAGAATAATAAAAAGAGACTTCTTTATTGCTTACCAAGAAAAAAAATAAAAAATTCAACTTTTTCATTGTTGTCAATCAAAAACTAAGCACAACTATGGAATACCTTTACACATTCCAAGATTGTTGCCCGATGTCTCTGCACTGCTTGAGTATCTACCGTTATAGCCTTCATCAGCATGTTTAATGCAACATATCTGAAGAAACACTGAATTTAAGTTTTGTAATATAGCTGATCAAACTGCCAACAGAGAGGGATAGAGTAAAGGGACAAAGCATCTAAGGTAATAATCAAAGAAAATAATTACATACAAGGACCAATAGCTATTAGGCTGAAGCATAACAGAGTAAAACTTTGGTCTGAAGTTTCAAAAAGGCCAGAAAAAGCAAAAGAACAGAAGTCTACAGAAAATCCAAACAAAATTGAAGACTGTCTGCATGGCTGGAAATCTTAAATCAAGTACAGCACCATGCAAATGCAGTCAATTAGATCTTGGTGACTGGGTAAACAATTATTGTAGCTGGAAAAATAGATATATAATACCTTAATTTACTTTCTAGCAGTTTCACTCCCTCTAAAAACAAATATAATTTCATTTCTGTTATGTGCGCACGATACCATGATCAAAATAGAGGTGATTGTCTCCTCTGATACATATTAAAAACCACCTACAGATATCATGTTCCATATGTGCAGAGCGAAATAGGATATTTCCTGCAAGTTATGGTACCACTAATATCATGTAGTGGATAGCAATTGATATCATTGGTCGATTTTTCATCACGTAATTGTCAGAATTTGAAACAAATAGTCCACAACTCCCTTCTAGTTCAAATATTTACTTATCAATAAATAAATATATGGTAGGTGAGTAAAATGCAATCTCCTTTAGTATAGAGGTCTTAGTACGGTCCAATGAAGGGAGGGAACTCAGAATTGGGGAGACAGCATTCATTTTATTGGCTGCAACTACCAAAACATCACACTAGTTTGCCTTTTTACATCCCTTAATTATTATTCAAATCATTACTCAACTATTCTTGGCTAGGTTTATATGAAAGAAGGAAATGTTTAGGCATATAATTGACCCCGTGACATATTTACACAACTAGGTTCAGATCGTACATACTATGCCAAGAACAATATCCATATTGTAGTGACAAAAATTTTATGTAAAACCTTAAAATAAAAAAGGACCATAATTGACTCAAACACAACCAAGCTTCAAATAATATAACAAAACCTGATATTGTTGTCACGATTTGACAAGAATCGTCCCAAGATATTGATAGCAAGCACACGTAAACCACCATTATCTTCAATGCTCATGATAGTTTCAACGCATTCATACAGAATAGCATTGCCGGCATTCTTATTTGTCTCTGTTTTTGTTGCCACCTAGGAAGACAAAATATGGCATGTCAATCAAAAAAGAGAAGCGCAAACTTTGTCAGTTATTGTTAAATCATGAAGCACGATGATGTCAAGAATCATGAGCAATTAAAACCATCTAAAATATGATATTAGAGTAAAAGCAAAAAGCTTCCCAAGCCACTTTAACAAGTGTATAAGGAATCAAAAGAAAGGGGCCCTTCCAATAATATGACTGGAGTTGAAGTAATAGATTTGTAGATGATTATGCATTTATAAAACCAAGCAGGACTAATATGTCTAAGGAAGGCACAAATGCAAGGGTTTCAAAGAGATACTTTGCACCTTCATTCTGCAAACTGTCATAAAAGACTACTTAGGCAACAGATACATACATAGACACAGAGACATATATACTTAATACAGGGTTATTTCCAAATGCTCACCCCTCCAGTTGACTTCTGATTTCCATGGAAGTGTATTTGGAGACACAACTTCAAGGATACCTTTTTCTGTTTGGAAGTTCGCACTAGGAAAGATTTTAACAATAAATAACCTGAGAAAGAGGCTACTGTAGTGTTGGAATGGTGTGGCATGTGCAAGCAAAATGAGGAAAAAATAGATCATTTTATGATGCATTGTGAATTGGCTAGGAACTTATGGGTGGCAATATTTAACACGTGGGGTAGTTGCTGGGATGTTGGCAGACTCCTTGTGGTGGTCAAATAATTAGGCGGAGTGGACGATGGTCCTTTTGAGCATAATGTGGTGTATTTGGCAAGAACATGATGTCTGATCCTTTGACAGCTGTGAGAGGACAATAATAGAATTAAAAGCCATCGTGTTCAATAATATCTACGCTTGGTCAAGGACTTCCCACTTTTTTGCAAATGCAACATCGATCCTTGACAATGATTCAGCATTTCTTTAGATTGTCTAGTGTAAGAATCTTCCCCAAGAAAGCAGTCCAAACAAAGAAGATTGCCTTTACGGGGAGCATTTGTCTTCCAAATGCTCTTCCATAGGAATGGACTTGCGTTTTTCATACAGAGGGACTTGTAGAATATGAGCATGAACTTCCCTTTTTTAAAATGGCACCCAATCTTATCTTCAACACCCCCCCCCCCCCGGCACCCAAAAAAAACAGAAACTCTCTAAAGAATGTGACATTTGATTGGTGAACACCATTGGATATGTCTAAAATATCCGTAATCGAGGCTTCGTAAATAAGCTTCCTTTAGGGCCCTATCGGCTATCGCCACACCATGCCAGAATTTAATACTAAACCCCTCACCCACTTCAAAGCAGGTGTATATGAAGAATGTATCCCATCCTCGTTTTGTCTGCATCCAAAGCCCCACCACAAAGCCGCCCATTTTCTTGTTGGTATCTCTATAACCACTTAGGCCTTGTTGGGGAATGCGATGAGAAAAGAAATAAGTGAATAGTAGTGAAATAGTTTGAGTTAAGATGTTTTATTGGATTTTGAAAATAGAAAGATAAAAAATTGAATGAAAATATTATAAAGTTAAAATATTGTTAAAATATTACTTTTTAATATTACTTTTATTTTAGAATTTGAAAAAATTGAATTGTTTTTTGTATTTTGTTTGAAAGTTTGGAAAGTTTATAATGACTAGGAAATGATTAAATAAAAAAGTTGAAGATTTGAAATTGAAAAATGTTTATATTTGAGTGATATTTGGAAAGACAATGAGATGAGATGGGTTGAAATGAGTTCCCAAACGAGGCCTTACCCAGTAAAACCCTCTTAATAATATGTCAATTCCTGCTATCCAGTCTACCTTCTGAAATTGGAGAACATATTGTGGCCCATTTACTAAACAAAAATTAAACAACTCATCCAGCCCATTCCCCACAGAGAAAGTCCCTCAAACAATTTTTTAACTCTTTTAATTAAAATTTAAAAAAAAAAACAATTAAAAAAAACTAAATCTAAAAAATAAGGGAAGGGTGGCATCGGGTGGACACCTATGCCACCACCATAACGGGGCCCATCCCCCATAGGTTGCCTTGTCAATTCGTTTGATCTTTTTAATTTTTTAAATTAAGAATTTACAACAAAACATTAAAAATTTCTCTAGATAAATTTCTCACAAACGTGTCTATCCAAATATATTTTTAATGGGATCCATAACTTTCACAAAAATCCATTCACATCATCTTCAAACATTTTCCCACCCAAATAAAAAGCTTCCCAACATTTTTACATCCAAACATGGCCTAAATGCTAATTGTTAAAAATCTTGAGTACCCACACACAACACATCTGCCTCTAGCACAACCACAGAATATGTTTACTTGTCAACCATATTTCATTAAGATTTTCCAACTTGGCTTCCAATGGTTGTTAAGCTGCTTTCTAATAATAAAACATGCATCTTAAGAACCTCTTTCCCCACCCCCTCCCTTTTATTTAAAACAATCAAGGTTCCAAACTCCATGCAAAAATAGATTCTACTTATATTTTATTGGCAGGGGTGTCCAAAAACAAAGTCTTGACTAATTCCGAGGGTACACAAGCCCTCGGCAAAGAGTTTCCCACGAGTGCACATCAAGTAATTCAAGGGAAAACTCCAACAGTCTAAAAATTGTTTACACCCAAGAGGATTTAAACCTTAGATCTAGAGGAAGAAAACCACCAATACCAAGGCTATTACCACTCGAGCAAACCCCTAAGAGTTCTAGATACAATATATACTGACCATAGAACTCAAAACAATAAACCCGCTAATTGATGAGGTCAATAGGTTTTTTTAAGTACGGGGTCAACAATCTTGCAAAGCAAAATTGATAATACAATAATCATACCTCATAGAACAACTAAAGATTATTTTTTTTATAAGAGATAATTTTATTGATATGAATGAAAAAAGCATATCCCCTGTATACGAAGTATACCAAGGAACACCTAATCACATTCCATAGAACAAATAAAGATAGCATGAGTTAGCATTTAAATGACAATTTACCTGGGCAAGTATGTCATTCATCAAGTCACTAGCATCCGCATCCCCTTGGCCCAACGCACGCAAAAGTCTAAGCAATCTAATATGGAGGAAAGGGTCTGTGATGCCAGCAATGTCATACTCAGGTGCATAGGGGCTGTTTGCGACATCCTTTAAAGTTCTGACCAAACCCTCAGTACATTTCTACAATAATGGTAGAAACGCCTCTGGTTAGAACTTTACAAAATATTAAAAAACAAAAAATTGATCAACTGAAGCCATTCCGAATCCAGTGAAAACAGCAGCTTTGTTATATCATTTAGTCCATTAATCAAACAACTCATTCGGCGCAATAACATTAAACTTCACATGTAATCATAAACTACATAGAATGCCTTTGTTCCATTATGGGTAATAGGAAACATATTGGCTGGCACAAGGTCAAGTTACCTTTCTGTAATATTCCAGAGCTTCTGCACTGACTTTACATAGATCCGTACAAAGTTGAACTCCTGTTATTAAAACTCCATGATGCTTTTCTTTAAGTAAGGCAGCAGCAGGATTTATAAAATTCTCCGCCAAGTCTGGTACTTTCCTTATAATCCTTATAGCACACAAAGCTGCCTACACACAACATTGAATGTAGTCAACTTTCAAGAATGAAAGATTAAAGAGAAATCTGTTAACCAATAGCATCAAATTACGGATATCATACAACAGAAATTCAAATATATATGTTTGTCAAAGAACTCCAAACATCAATTTGCATCAGTTCAAATTATTTTCTCGACAAAGAAAACCCATCTGGAAAACCATGGTAGTTTAAACATGTACAGTGTACACCATGTTGGTATAGCTTCTGTCGAGAGGGGAAAAACATTGGAAGGAGGAATCAGCCAGTTAAGAAAAATTAAAATAAATGGACCATTTTAATGATAAGTAGTTTCACAACAGAAATGCGTGGACCAGATTCTTTCAGGGTGAGTATTAAGGGTTAAAGTAAAAGCAATGGATTTGGCAAAGAACTGTTTACAAGTAGCATCCTTGTAGGAATAACTGGTGATGATTAAGGTCCTGCCACTGAAAATAAAGGGCAGGATTATCCCATGTCACATAACATGTCGTCAAAGGTAACATATGTCGGGAATTTTCTTCTAATCTGTATAATAAAAATGATTAGGCGCTAGAAACTTCCTCTCTCTCTCTCTCTCTCTCTCTCTCTCTCTCAAATATACTTCTGCTGAACTATGTGAAAGGAGTGATGTCTAGAATCAAGAAAAATTAGTAATCAAATAGAAATGGTTGCAAACTAATTTCAACCGAACTAAAATCTCAATCTGCACACAGACTCACTTTTTTCCGAGTATTCGGATCTCGAAATTGCAACAACCTTTCTACTTCTGGTGCAAGATCACGAGCCATCTCTGCTGAACAAATATTCCCCAAAGCACAAAGAGCAAGTCCCACAATATACTGATTTGCATGATTGAGATCTCTGCACAGAGGTTAAGAATGCAACATAGCATAGATATTCTTCTCCTTTCGTTTTCTCCTAAGAATGCCATACCAATTAGCCAGTCACTTAAAAAATAAAATTAAATTAACAGCAGTAAAACATGGTAAGTTAGTAGGCATAATGTTGGGAAACCATAAAACAGAGAAGAAATAGGGATTTACACAGAAAAAAATTATCCAATAAAAGATAGAGCTGAAAGACAAATAAAGCATTGGATACTGTTTTAGTGAGTTTGTGACCAACATGAGAACTTCTTGTCTTTCATCAAGAAGCAACATGAGGCCAAGATAGCCGATTCTCTTCTCTGGAAATTCAGCAGATGCAATCAACTTAAGACATTCCATTTGACCAAAATGTGTGGGGTAGCCAAGCATGTGTATGAACATGAGCTTTGCAATGTTACGATGCCTATAATCATGATCATTTTCATTAATTGAGGCGCGAATAGCAGCACACTCTTTTCTTACAACAGCACGTTCCTCTGCTGCAGTTTTGCAGGCACGTATAGCCCGAATCATGTCCCTGCATTGATATAGGTATATACCACAAAACAAAATTTATAATATTCAAAAGAATAAGGGAGGTCAATGAAACATTGCCTTCTGAAGAAAAAATAAAGATAACTTACTAATATATAAATTGACTGAATGAAGAACCTAAAAAATAAGAACAGAAGCAATATAATTAAGCAATACAGAACAAACAATAATACAGAAAAACAGAAATGGCCTTCTCGCTCAGCACCTAAAATTTCAAGTAGTTTAATTGTGCATACCAAAGGACAGTGCATTACATACTCTTGAGAGAGAAAGGATAACTCTTCTCCACTGCCTTGTGCCTTTATGAGAAACCATTCACTCAAAATGATCAAAACAGTTGACTAGCAAAAGGTGATGCATTGGACCGCAAAAGTATCGTGATCTTAGAGCCTACTAGACTCAAGTCTTCTATTCGTGATCTGGGTGAACTTTTATGAACCACCTCAAGAGCCATCCATAATTTAAAACTTCAAAAACATCGATTGCAACCCAATCCATCATGTAGATTGTTCTGCTATATTATGCCACAGGATTATTTCTAAATCATAACAAACGAAGGAAGAAGCATTGAAGGTAATAGAAACAGTTTTGTCTGCACTTTTATGAACAAGATTAAACACCAAAAAAACATTTAAAAAAAAAAAGGATTTTTATAGGTAATCATAAAATTTTATTAATAGAAAAAGACGAAACCCAGGTATACAAGTAGTATACATAAGAAACACCTAATTAGGGTTTACAATCAAAAGGAAAAGGTCATGAACACTTAGACCATCACAAACAATTGAACCCGCCCATAAAAGCAAAGAATTAAAAAAGAAAAGTTTAAGTTCCTACATTGTTCTCTCACAATCTTCAAAGCTTTTTGCATTTTTTTCCCTCTAGATACACCAACACATACAATTAGGAACCATGCGCCAAATGACTGCCACTTGAGAGTTACCCTAAATGTCTCGCCAACTTACGAGGAAATCCACCAATCTAATAGGCATGACTCATGACAAACCAACTCTCGCGAAAGAATCATCCCACATAACCCTGGCCATCTCGCATGTAGAAGCAGATGATCTACTGATTCCTCATGCTTCTTACACATACAACACCACTCTAGCACAATTACCTAACGCTTCCTTAAGTTACTATAGTCAGGATCTTGTCCAATGATGCTATCCAAACAAAAAAGGCCATGTTGATAGGAGCTTTCGTCTGCTATATACTCTTCTACAGGAACATGGTGACTCTGGGGCTTGTTAAAGCTTGGTAAAACAATCTAACAGAGAAGTTTCCTTTCTTTGAGCAACTCCAATGCATCTTGTCCCCAATACCCCCTGGAAAGGTTATTGAGTACAAGGTTACAAAGAACTCTAAAATAATCTCTACCTCCCAATCTTGGGCTACCCTAATGAAATCAATATTCCATTAAGGGGGACCATTTGAGAGAGACAAAAGATGGGAATCGCAGCATCCTTGTCTCTTGCAAGCTCGAAAATAGCAGGAAATGTATCTTGAAGGCTACAGTCACTGCACCAATTATCATATCAAAATCTGACGCGAGAACCATCTCCCACCACAATATGTTCATAACCTCGAAAGGTCTCCCAATGACCCCTTATATATTTCCATAATCCCACACCATATGTGCCCCATACCTCATTCGAGCACCAACTTCCCCAAGTCTCTCCAAATTTTGAGTCTATTACCAACTTCCAAAGGACATCCCTTTCAAGTTGGTACCTTCACAGCCATTTACCCAACAGAGCTTGATTGAATTTTGTCAAGTGGCGAATCCCTAAACCTCCCCCAAAGATGGGGGTACAAACTGTAGACCAATTGACCAGATGAAACTTGAATTCGTCCCCTAGGCCACTTCAAAAGAAATCCCTTTTCAACTTCTCAATGCAATTAGCTACCTTTGTAGGAAGCAAGTTCAAAGACAAGAAGTAAGTGGGTGAGTTCGAAAGAATGCTTCTGATCAAAGTCAACCTGCCCCCTTTCGACAAATAAAACATTTTCCAAAAAGACAATCTGCGTTCCACTTTTTCTTTTTTTCTCTTTTTTTTTTTTGATAGGTAACTTGTGTTCCACCTTTTCAATCAAGCCATTCCAAATCTTTTTAGATTTAAAGGAGGCACCCAATGATAAACCAAGATACTTTAAAGGCAATGAAGATACCTTGCATCCCAATAAGGTAGCTACATACTCCTCGTCATGAACCACCCCCACTGAAACTAATTCAGACTTTGAGAGGTTAATTCTCAAACCTAATACAGCTTCAAAGCAAAGGAGCGCCCTCAAAGTTTGAATGTGTCCATGATTCGCACCACAAAAAATTAGTGTCATCTGCAAATAATGGGTGAGTGATGTTAAGGTTGCCATTCCCCACCAGGAAACCATGAAGAAACCCCCCGTCCACTAGGCCCTCAATCATCTTACTTAGAGTTTCCATGATAAATAAAAAAAGTAGCGGAGAAAGAGGATCTCCCTGTCTCAACCCGCGAGAAGAGTTGAAGAAACCAACCAGTGATCTATTCACCAAGATAGAGAATCTCACTGAAGAGATACAAAACTCTATCCATTTCTGCCATTTACCCCCAAAGCCACCCAGTTGACGTGGTCATAAGGTTTCTCCATGTTCAATTTACAAAGCAACCCGGATTCTCTAGATTTCAGACATCCATCCAAAACTTCATTTGCACAAAGTCGAGAATTTGTCTACCTTTTACAAATGCATTTTGCGGCTTCAAAATTAGCTTCTCCATCACCAAGCTCAATCTATTCGCAAGCACTTTGGAGAGGATCTTATACATCCTATTCACAAGACTAATAGGGCGATAATCTCTAATATCCATAGACCCCATCATTTTATGAATAAGTGCTACAAAGGTAGAATTCAGGCTCTTTTCAAAGCTTGTACTAGAATGAAAATCATGAAAGACTTGCATAAGGTCTTCCTTAACCACTTCCCAATAAGTTTGAAAGAATCCCATAATAAATCCGTCCAGGCCCAGAGCCTTATCACAAGCTATACTAATTACTTTGTACACTTCCTCTTCTTTGAACGGCCTCTTTAGCCATTCTACACTATGCTGATCAAGTACAGAAAAAGTTAAACCGTCCACTTGTGGTTGCCAATTGTGCTCTTCAGATAACAAGTGTCAATAAAACTATTCAATATGGTTTTTGATGATCCTCTAATCTGAAGAAACTACCTCATCTACCATCAAAGTATCAATGGAATTGTTTCTCTTATGAGAGTTGGCCACCCTATGAAAGAATTTTGTGCACTTGTCCCCTTCCTTAAGCCATAATGCCCTTGATTTCTGTCTCTATGAAATCTCCTCCATTAGGGAAACTCTTCCAAGTTCTGCGACGACCTGAGTCTTGCAAATAGTTCCGAGTTCAGAGAGAGTTATAACTTCTTCCTCGCCCTTCTAGACCCTGTAACTCTTCGACAATAGAGCCTCTCTGTTGAAATACATTGTGTTCATTCCATTGCTTCATATCCAGCGCTTTCAACTTTTTTGGCATAATGAAGTTTGGAAAGCCTTGGAAGCTATAAGAACTTCACCATAGTTTGACCCTGTCTACAAAACCGTCAGTTTTAAGCCACATATTTTCAAATTTAAAATACCTTCTACCCCCTTTGATGCCTCCACAATCTACGATGATGGGGAAGTGATCAGAACATAGAAGGGGTAATCTCCTTTGGGCAACATCTGGATAGTGTGACTCTCAATTAGGGGTTAACAAAAATCTATCAATCCTCAACCAAGATAGGAGATCTCAGTTGTTGGACCAAATGAACGTGCCTTTTGAAAGTGGAATATCCATAAGCTCCTGTCCTGAGATGAAATCAAAAAATTCTCTCATGGCAGGAGTGACGTGGGATACACCCGATCTTTTATTTGGGTAGCGAGTTATGTTAAAATCACCCCCAATATAACTTGGTAACTCCCACCAATTAAGATGTCCCGCTAGCTCATCCCACAATAGCCTTCTCTGTGCGTCAAGATTTGGGCCATAGACTCCAGCAAATACCCATTTAAAGTTACCTTCAAGATTCACAAAAAAGAAAGCTACGGTGAATTCACCCACATATTCATCCACCCTTTCCACCACTCTTGTATCAAACATAATTAAGACTCCCTCTGATGCACCTTTAAATGGCAAGAAGGACCATCCGATGCGTTGCCCTCTCCGCTGCAAACAAGTTGGTTTGTAATAGATTCCAACTTGGTCTCCTATAAACAAATAATATCTCCCTTCCATTGTCTAAGTAAATTTCTTACTTGTAACCGCTTATTAATTTCATGCAGCCCCCTCACATTCCATAAAATTATTTTAGGCTTCATGGAACAACCATCTTACCCCTCCCCTTGCCACACGAGGGGATGGAGCTATTCTCACCACCATCGTTATTCATGTCCCACATAAGTTTCTTAAGTTCTCTGTCCTTCTTCTTAACCAAGTTACGGGATTGCTATAATTTGGACTGAGCATGCCCAGGTTCACATGCAATAAGTAATGCCATAAATTCAGCTTCAAATCCCATACATGGCATCCCCACAACATGTTTAATATCCAATGCTTTCTGGATAACCCAATCCGACATATAGGATTAAATGTGTTAACTGGATAGGTTCTTCCTCCCTATCCTTGTTAACCTTAAACAAAACCAGCAAACCTGCCACATCTTCCTCTCCCGTATGCTGTGAATTTGCTAAAAGAACAAAAGATGGCTGAATGGGGGTGGCTGGAAGCCAAAGAGCCACACTCAAAACTCTGCAGAATGCGGTGGATGGTTGAATGTTGAATCTCTGCAGAAGTCAACGCCAGAGTCTTCACCGAAGTCAACGTTAGAGTTACAGCTGTCGAGGTGGCAGGTGGGGGCCCAAACATCGCCGGCAGCCAAGTATGTGGTATCCCGATTTCAAATGGCCCCCCGCAGAAGTCCTCAATCCCCTGCAAAACTCTAATATCTTCTGCGGTTGTTATAGCAGGAAGCTTTGCCGCTAAGATGACTGGTGGTGACCTATACAACGCTGGCGATCAAGTCTGTGTCACCCCAACAAGTGGTGGCCCACCCATTAGCTCCCTAGATACCAAAAAGCAGATTTGCTCGATTTCAAAGGGTCATGAAGAACATTGGCCAAGCACTTTGGGAGGGGCACCGCGGGCCGGATGCAAGGAATCGTGGGCACAAGCCCAGCAGGCATGACGGGCCCAGGCTCGAATGGCTTGCCCTTATTGGGCCCAGAAGGTGGTCCCTTCTCAAAGATAACCCCAAACATTTTGGGCTTCAATTTCATATTGTGGATTGGGCTTTTACGGCCCAGCATTTTGGCCTTACCTTTTAGAGAACGTTTCTTCAAACTAGCTTTAATAACCCTTTTAACTTTGGCCTTACCTTTTAGAGAATGTTTCTCCTTTCTTAAAGAAGCCACCTCCTCTTTCATCCCTACGAGGTCTTTTTGCAAAAAAGAGTAGAACTCCTGCAACACTCTTTCCACTGGACAGACATGGGACAGAACCCCATTTTCCATTTTAGGTACAAAACGTCTATCACCAATGCCTTTCTTCACGTCGCCTACTTTCCCCCACTTTTTTTTTTTTTCAAATGTCGAAAGGTGGCTCTTTCCTCCAAGCACAACCACTCTACTATCTGCACCACCCAACGCCACCTCTACATAAGACAAGTTTTGCCTCACTACCTCCTTCTCCTTGTCCATGGATGGAACCAATAATAGGTTATTTAATGTTTCATGGAAAAGGGAAACAAAACCAGAATTAACAGAGCCATTTCATCGTTGTCATAAACTAAAATCAGAAGTTTTCCAATCCTAGAAACTTTTGTTTTCCATTTCTATTCTATTTGTTGCTTAATAAAGATTGACTATAAGATCTATCTAGCATCATCCAACCCATTCTCACCCCCCCCCCTCTCTCCCCAAAAAAAAAAAAAAGGTGCTGGCTCAAGTGGTTGGTCTTGGTGGTATGCTACATCCAGGTCTTGAGTGCAAACAGTTTCTAAAGGCCACATCACATCAATTAATAGCCGATGATTTTATCTTATCTGTTTGATGGGGAAGCTTAACAAGGATCTAGGACTTAACCAGATAAAAGACATGTTGCGCTTGCACAGTATCTGAGATTCCTCGTCATAAAAACTATTTAACCCATTCTAAGACATGCCAAAAGCTTAGACAAGTTGTTGAATTAAGTCAGAATTGACGGACTTTTTATAAGATGCCACTCTAGATTAGAAGAGTTTAAGGGTTTGTTTGGACAAATTTTCCATCTCAAATTTCTCATCTCATCACATCTTATCTCCTTCCCAAACATCACACAAACACAAATATTTTCAAATTAATCATTACAACTTTTTCAAACTAATCATTACAACTTTCTCAAACTTTCAAACAAAAAATAAAAAATAATTCAAATTTTTCAAATTCCCAAACAAAAAATAATATTAAAAAACTATATTCTAACAATGTTTTAATGTTATAATATTTTTTATGCAACTTTTTCTCTCTCCTTTTCCAAAATCCAAAAATACTTAACTCAAACTATGTCACTACTATTCACAAACCATCTTACTACTATTTACAAAATTCTCATCTCATCTCATTCTCCAAGCATCTCCTACTTTTTCCAAAAGACTATTTATGTGGGCCATTATAATAGACTTTATTGGTCTCAACTTTCATAATTTCCTTGTACCTGTTTCTAGTTCCTAACTAGGCAAATTTCATTTGGTCAGTTGGGAAAAAGTGTGTTGTCCGAAGGAGTTGGGAGGCTTGAGGGTGTGTAACTTGATCCTTTGTAATAAAACTCTTTTAGGGAAGTGGTTGTGGAGATTCCAAATGGAAGGGGATTCATTGTGAAGAAGAATTGTGGTTAGGAAATATGGTTGTGATTGGGGGGGTTGGTGTTCCAAAGAGGGGAAGGGGACTTATGGAGTAAGTCTTTGGAAATTCATTAGAAATGGTTGGAAGGTGTTTGTAAAACACATTAATTTTGAGGTGGGAGAGGGCACAAAAATCAGCTTTTGGTTCGATGATGGTGTGGTGAGACAACTCTAATTTATGCTTTTCCAGGTGTGTACAGATTGTCAAAAAATCAGCAAGCTGCCGTTTTAGATGTGAGGTGCCAAGCCAATGGTACGGTGTATTGGAATATAACCCTCCCCAGAAATGCACAAGATTGAAAAGTTGATGAAATAGCAGGTCTTTACATCTTTCTTTATTCCCAGATGACAAGAGGAAACGGGCAAAGATAGAATGTTGTGGAAGCACGCCGGGAACAATAAATTTTCTGTTAAATCCTTTATTAAGGTGTTGGCAGTTCATCCACCTATTCAGTTCCCTTGAAAGGGCATTTGGAGAGTTCCCGTGCCCCCTAAATTTGCTTTTTTTACTCGGACAGCAGCTTTAGGAAAGATTTTAACGGTCGACAATCTAAGGAAACATGGGATGATCATGTTGGAGTGGTGTTACTTGTGTAAAAACAATGGTGAATCAATTGAGCATCTTTTTTTATATTGTGAGGTGGCAAGGGAATTATGGGCAAGTATTTACAGTAGAGCTGGGCTTTCTTGGTCCATGCTGAAGAGCATGGTGGAACTTCTAGCATGTTGGCATAGATATCATAGTAGCTCTCAGCTCGCAGTGATATGGAAGATGGTTCCTTTGTATTTATTGAGGTGTATATGGATGGAAGGAAATAAGAGGTGTTTCAATGACAATGAGAGAAATGTGGGGGAATTATGGAACTTTTTTGTAACTACTTTAGTGCAATGGTTTGCTGCTATTGTACTAAAGGGGGGATGTTCATGAGTCTTTTATTTCTTTTCAGCTTCATAGAATGTAATTAGGTGTCTCTTTTGTATGCTTCCTGTGTACATGGGATTTGCCCAGTCTCATTCAATTAATAAAGTATATTACTTATCAAAAAAAAAAGTTCCTAACTAGGTGTAATCACAAGTATACTTCCTGAGTACTTGGGCTATGCCTATTTCAATCTCAATAAAATATCTTCTTACTTATTAAATAAATAAATAAATAAATAAAAGATGACACTCTAGCATCCATATTGTATGAATTCAAAATTGCGAAGAGTATTTTGAAACTTATTAAGTTTCACCATGGGCGCCCATAGGCCATGATGGTAAAGATTTCCAATAATCAACTGATTGATTAGCTGAAAATGGAATTTAAGCTTGAATTTCTGGTGTTCCTACTCATAAAAAAATCTGGTGTTACCACCATTTTATGTTTATTTAGAAATCTAAACTTGGGGCTCAACATTGAAAACCTTGAAGTGCCTATTAAGAGAAAAAAAAAACATGGTATAATAACATTAGCTTTGACTAAGTGGTAACTACCACTTCTACACTAGTTCTAACCTCCATATTCTTGTCATTTAGGTTAAAAATAAAAAATCATTGCATACAAAATAACCTAAATACTTTTTAGAAAAAAATGCTGATTTTTATTCTTGGATAAGACTACTATGTAGATTTGGTGAATTATATAGCTGATGCACCCATGAGTCATGGCTTGAGCCATAAACTTGTGGGACCCTGTTGAAGATGGCTTTAGATTTTATGTGTTTGTGTGTGGGGGGTTACTGTGGATGCACCCTTGTGCTATGGCTTAAGCAGTAAACCTGTGGGAAGGATTCTGGTATTGTTTTAGGTTAATATCTAGCATAATTTAAACTAATTAAAAAAATATCTAGAATAATTTAATGGGGGGAAAACTGACTTGGACATGGGAAAATCTTTTTTCTTTATAGGTAATCAAGAAAATTTTATTCATAGAAAAATGAGGCATAGCCCAAGCACACAGGATGTATACATGAGAAATACCTAATTATCTCTCATGTCTACATATATCAATGTCTTTATTGCTGTATAACTTTGAAAAGCTTCCTATACATATTTATCATTTCCATCTCACTTCAAGCTATATATGGATAAACAAGAATGGGAATACAATCTAACCCAAACTAAGATAGCATTTTCTGTCAGGATATGATCCAAGTTGAGAATGTTCAGTATTGAAATTCCACTTCTCAATTCGTCCCAAAACATACTTCAGAAACCTCCCCAGGATCATAAGGTGGTGTCAGAGGCTAGAGCATCAGATTTCGGGTCATTCCATTAAACCTATTAGGCACCTTTCCAGGCACCATGTTTCTTATGTTCGCCTTATGCTAAACTAAGAGAAACATTGCCCCAACAAGATTCAGGGCGTTCTACATCAAGTTATTATTCTCTGCAAATAAGATCAGGCCGCATCAAGATCATATATCCAAGACTATATGCACCCCATTAACTGGGTAAACCACAACCTTTCAACAATTCCCACTAAACCCAACCCCATCTCAAGCACATTTAGGGCATTCATATTGGCTTATGCATTGCATATGCAAAGTCATATTTGCATAATATGAGCCTAAATTCCTCTATTTGAATCATGCATCTCCAAATATTTGCATGGCTATGAATAGTGTTTCTTCAAGTTTGAAGAACCACTATTTACTCTTCAAATATTATTTTATTATTTTTTTCTCTCTCTTACTCATGATTAAAATTAACTTTGTGAAATTTATATTAAGATGATTTTAATACATGAAATTTGTATTAAATTGATGATATAAAGTGGGTGTTAATTGTAAAATATATAAAAATGATAACTTTAAAAAAGATTAAAAAATAATAATATTTTATTATTATTTTGCCTCAAATATGCATAAGCCAATGTAGAAGTTTTGCTAGAATGATAAAGTGGATCTCCAAAAGAGGTGATTTTGCATATGGATATGCATAAACCAATATGAATGCTCCCGTGCCACAAAAAGAAATCTAAAACATTTTGGTGCTTCCAACTCAACTATCTCACACATTCAGTATGAATCCCCGGTTTGAAGCTATTCAAAAGCAAGTAACTCCAACTACAAAAATATCCCAATAGTGAACAAAAAGCGAATATACACGCTACGCTTTTCAACCATAAAGATATTGAATTATACCTAATTACGTAGCGGCAACTAATTTGTTTCAATCTTAACTAGCAAAATCGACGTGAACCAAGATTAACATATATTTTCAAGGTTTAAAGAAGTTGTGTAATTGATCCATATAATGGAAACCGTGTGTAATTTGGAACTAACCGAAGGCGCGTTCCGGAAGAGAATGGATTCATGATTGGGTCAGTGATGATGCTCCGGGAAAGCCCAACCAGATCCGAACGAAATCCGAACACAGTACGCGATCAAACACCGGTGGTGTCGAATTCGCCAGCTGAATGAACGGTCCGAATTCTAACCCCGTGATCCTGAGACGTAAAATCGGAGGGATCTGTGAGAGAGAGACAAGAGAGGGTTTGGATCCACTTTCACTAGGAGGAGTGCTCGTTCTCTGTCTCTGCGAAATTCGAAAACACGCACATTTCCGGTCCTACAACAATTCCGTGGGAGTGCGTGATCGTGTTACCGGGCGACATGAGCTCGATAAGTCATCGTGTATGGAATTGGCTTGGCTTGGCTTGGCTTGAAGTTAGTGGTGGCAATAGCACAATTTCTAAATTCAACATGGATTTGCTTTCTATTTAATAAAGGCAAGTTTAGCACATACTAGATAAATTAATAAATTATATAATAAAAATTTTAGTAAGATGAGAATTTCTAACAGTCATTTCAAAATCAATAAATACATCACAAAAATAAAAAAAATAAAAAAAAATTCTGGAACCAAGTAAATGGCTCTCACTCATATCTCACTAGAAGACGTTACTTTGGACAATTTTTATATAATCTAATAAAACAGACTATACTTATGTGACTAAAAGTTGCAGTAAATGGGAATGTGCTGCATCTTTTTTATCTGAACTGACTGGAAGAGACTATCACATTCACTTTCACTTGATCATCGATTCGAGAAAGTAGGAACATAGGATAGCAGCTGAAACAGAGTCAAGTTGTCCGCGACAGGCCAACATCGATTGTGGCAACGTATGCAAGTCACGTGCCATCGTTAAAGAGAAATGAAGGGTCAGACCGAAGGATCTGGAGCCTCTTATGTTGGGGGCGCGCTTGGCATCAAAGAAGCTCCAGGACGCGGTGGCACGTGCATGTCATGAACGGCATGAGCCACAAATGAGATGAATATGTCGAGCAGAATCCTTCCCCAAAATTGAAGATCGATGATTAGAGATGCGGAATAAGTAGTGCCTGTTGGTCGGAAGATGCTGGGAAGCAGGATATTGGCTTGTTTCAGCACTGTGGAGAAAAAACTAAGACATGAAACAATAAAACTAGACAAAATGGAAAAGGAAACTAAGCTAATATGGCTGACTAAGGGAGGAGGCGAATGGAGCCAAAGCTCTATTCCCCCTCTGCCCAGTAGAGGGGATGAAATCTTGACAATCGCAGAAGAAAAACTTTTCGTCTGGGTAGAGAGAAGCAATGCGAGAGAAAATTCTATTATTTTCCAAGTGTATGGGTGTAAGAAAAAATCGATGAGCCGGTAAACCGGACCGGACCGAACTAAACCGGTGGAATCGATTCGGTTTTAGGTAAGTACCGGTTTGGAATCGGTTTTCATAATGTTATAACCTGTAGGTATCGATTCGGTTCTGATTCTAAACTTTTTAGAACCGGACTGGACCGGTTCTATATAAATAGTGTGTAGTAACGCCATCAGGAAAGTTCCTCCAACACAATTTTGAGATCAGTATGAACATGTTTCGATATGGGAACGAATATAAGGAAGTTAAGAAAGAACCTGCTTGGTGAGGAGGCATAAGGGAAAATAATGATTTATGTATATGTATTTTGAATCACTGGTTTATGTATAATCTGATACTTGATGTATTGTAAATATATCTATAGGTTTTAATTATGTTGTACCATTTAGTCTATGTGCAAAAGTTAGATTCATTTGCATACTTGGGAAATTTTACATTATTTCGCTACGTTAATCATTGCACACTGCTAGTAAGTTTAGGTGCATGCATAATATCTTTATATATATGAGGGGAATGTAACATTGTGTTACCTATCTTGACGCCTTTATTTACGTTAAATCTCGGACGTAAATATGGGGACGTCACATGAAATAATGATATAGTAATAATAATACAATTTTTTTTTTGAATTAATACTAATAATATTAGTTATAACTATCAATAATATAATTATAAAAAATTAAACTTATTATAACAAATACTAATATATAATTATTTTAATCATTATAAATAATATTAATATATATATATATATTAATAGTCTAATAAACTAATATAGACTAATTTAAAATCAAAAAATGGGACCGAACCTGACCGGAACTGGTGAAACCGGTACTACCGATTTTGGAGGATAACTAGTGCGTAATCGATTTTAAAAATAAAAAACTGATGGTACCATTTGATTCTAGATTTTATTCAAAACTGGACCGAATTGGACCAATTATACCACTATTCAATCGTAGAAATTTAATTCAACATGGATTTGAGTTTGACATAAATAAATATGTAACAAAATTAATAGATAATCAATTACGTGTCAACTCATAAAACCTTTAATCAATTCGTATAGCGTGAATAAATTATATTTTTAAATTTTATAAATATTTAATTTTAGATGTAAATTTTTTTTTTAGGATGTAATATTAACTAGTAAAGTGTGCACGTGCAAGGCACGTGTCTAATTCCTTTATCGTATAGATTAATAATTCATATGAAAAAATGAAAACTCCAATCCAAACTTACGAATACATAATATGAAATCATGCATGCATGCATCGTCCTTAATTACTCGTTAACCGTGCACTTAGAATGCTCAGCTATGAATCAATATACTTGGGAGTGCTCATTTATGAATCGATGCTCGTTTGGGGCAAGCAATTTGCCTTTGCACAATACTATGTGAAGTGGTGAACAGTTTTATTTTTCATGATGCTCACTTGGGGGACAAACTCTTTCGTTTGCCACGTTACTAACATGGGGGCAAGCAATTCTGTTTACCACGATACCCGCATGGGGCAAGCACTTTTGCTCTTCACGATACTGACCTCGATGAGCAAGCACTTATATTCTTGCGATGCTCACCAAGTTGGCCGGCATTTTTCTTATCCATGATGCTCGTCCACGGGCAAGCATTTTTGTCTTCCAATGGTGCTAGCCCATGGAACACTTATGCCTTTCACATAGAGGTCGTTAGGAGTAAGCACTTTTTCTTACAATGTTGCTCATTAGTGGTGAGCACTTTGTCTTATGAGCTCGCCTGGAGGAAAGCACTTTTGCTCTCTAAAATGCTCACCTAGGGCAAGGAATTTTGTTGTCATGATACCCTCCGAGATGGGGGCAATTTTGCCTTCTAGGATGCTCGTCTAGAGGCAAGCACTTTTGTTCTCCACATTACTCACCCTCCTCCATGGTTAGGGGTGAGCACCAATTGAATCGAAGCCAGTATCATTTATATCTAACTCCGACGAGTTGGAACCGGATTTAGAATTATTTATTTATTTATTGCTTCATATTTAGCCCATTTTGGACTTTATATTTTTGTGCACTTTCAAGTTTCAAGTTTACTAAAAACAGTTCCCAAAAAAAAAAAGGAAAAAAATAAATTTTAGATATGAAAAACCAATAATATAACTAAAAGTACTTCACATGCTATGCAAATCTGAATAATTAAAAGAATAAAAATAAAGAAATTAAACTTATGCAGTTGTCCCTTTAGGCTAATCTTGATATCCTATCATTCATAATTTATATTAGACTTATACTATAATATCTAATTGCATGTTATATTTAGCAAAGTAATTGTCTAAATATGATGAATATAACAAAATAGTTTTTGAGATATAAATTTGAAATAAAATATATGGATGAAGCTAGATATCTTCTTGGTATAAGAGTTTTAAGAGATAAGAATTCAAATATGTTAGATTTAGATCAAGAAAAATATTTTTAAAAAGTACTTAAAAAATTTTGTATAGAAAATTGTAAACCTTTAAGTACATCTATTTGCAAAGATCATATTTTGAATAGAGGTATGTAACAAAAAGATAAAAAGGAAACTAGCAAAATGCTTAAAATTTCCTATAGCCAAGTTGTGGAAAGCCTCATTCATGCAATGACAAGTACTTGACTAGATATTTGTTATACAGTGAGATTAGTAAGCAAATATCAATCTAATCCAAGTAAGAAATATTGGCAAGCAATAAACCATATATTAAGGTATTTACCATGTATCAAAATTATGAAATTGTGCTTTGGAATTAGTGATATGGAATTAATCAGCTATAGTGATATTAATTTTGAAAATGATGTAGATGACAGAAAATTCACAAGTAGATATATATTTTTATTGGTGAAACAATAGTTTCTTGGTTTAAATAAGAAACGAGATTGTGTTGTTAAGTCCACAATAGAATCAAATTATATTGTTTGCAGTACTATAGTAAGTAATGTGATGCAGATAAAATGTCTTACTAAAAGCATAAATTTAGGTACATCTATAGAACCAATCAATGTAATTAATCTATCAATAATAATAATAAAAAAATACATATTTCCAAAGGAAAACATATTGATGTGCATTATCACTTTAGTAAAGAGATGTGAAGTCAAGGTTAATTTTGTTTCATCGACTGAGATAGTGGCAAATCCAATGACCAAGAGATTGTCTAAAAAGAAATTTAGAGAATATGTTACCAAAATGGAGATAAAAGAAACCTAAGTAAAGTAACTTGGTTTTCATGCATAATTTAGGAAGTTGTGGGGACATCTAGATAAATAAAGTTATGGAGAGTTAAGTAAAGTGTTGATCAATGTAAAACCACTAATAAGATAATTAAGGAAAACTTCATGAATGACATTATAGAAAGTGCTTAATAAAATCTCAATGAAGTTGATTATCCAGATGAAGAGTTAATCTTTTGTAAAATCACTAATAATGTGATTAAGGAAAACCTCAGGAATGACATTTAGACAAAGTACTTAAAAAAATTCAACGCAGGTTGATACATGTTTGATGCATTCAACTGAAGTAGTCAATTATTATAAAGGTATAACTCAATCACAAATAATTGATCTCGTTCACTAAAATTTAGTGAAACAAAATTACCCCTAATATGTGATCGGTGGGAGCACATATGCTAAAAGGTGTGGTAAGACAAAGTAATGGCAAAAGCATGTGCACATAAAGGCTTGTCATATCCTGACGCTAATTTGCAAAAGTTACATGTGAGAGTTGAATTGTGGAAAGTTTGTATTGGTACAAAGGTAATATAATCAACTAGATTTATTATCATTTTTGTGTGTTCAAGTGGGAAATATAAATCTAAAGAGTGTGATCGCACCAAATAGTGTACCCTAAAGATATTCCCTCTCCCTAGTGATGGTTCCTAAAAGAGTTGTTGGTTGAGGAAGTGTTTAGAGAAACAACTTTTGATTAAGTCAAATCATCGTGTCACTTGCCAATAATTGTGCTCCAATGCCAACTAGTGCCCCGTGATTTACAAATAGAGATTATTTGTGCACAATCCATTTACTTAAAAACTTCTTTGTCCATCACAAACTTGTAGGACAAATGCCCTTAGGAGAGTATCACCATTTTCCCGACACATCATGAATTTTGGTTATATTTTTTCTAACACCTAGTGCAAACACTTTTTCTTGCCACTTCTACGAGCGAGTTCTTTTAACCTCTAGCCGAACCTTCATGCTCTTTTACTATTACTCACCCCAGGATTTTACTCTTTTCTTGCCCATAGTGTGGACACACACGTATAAACGCTCCTTGATTACCCTGGGGTCGAGTAGTTTTGCTCACACAAGAGTGCTAGTATTATTTGTCGTCCTTAGGTCTAAGCACTTGCCACCCGTCATGTTTTGAAAACATTATTTTTATTTTTATCTTCACATTTCAAATAATTTTTGAAAGAAAAACCTACAAAGTGCCCTTTAATAGTCAATAAAAAGATATTGATAATGAAGTCATCATTATCTTTTATAAATACCAATTATATCGTTACCAACCCAAAGATAAATCTGGTCAAGGCAGGGTGTAAGAGTGAAAAATGTGAACTGGTAAACCGGACCAAACTGAACCGAATCGGTTGTCTGGTACTAGGTTTAGTTTGGTCTAGTACCAGTTTTACTTTTTTCTAAATCGGTCAAAACTAATCTAGTTTCAATTTTTCTTTTTCTCGCATTGGGCTGAATCAAATCTAACAGGTTCATATATATTTTTAAATTTTTTTGATATTGTATACAATATTTTTATATGGTTTTTAATATGATATATAATTTTTATGTATAAATTATACATAAAATGATTTTGTATTGTATAATAAATTACTAATTAATATAATATTAACATATAATATTAATTTTGTATTATATAATAAATTATATCACTATAATCTATTGTATTAATATTATATTAATATTATATCACTATATTATATATATATATATATTAGAATAATTTTTCTTGTAATCCATATATGTGGACTGCATTACAGAACTAATTGAAACGCTCTTGTTTCATGAGTAAATGATATAAGTTTTCAAGATTTTTGGAGTTTTTGATTATAAATAAGGGTATTTTAGTTTATTTTATTCTAAAATTGGAATATTTATGTCTGTTCATTGTAATATCTTATATTTTATTATAGACTATAATATACTATAATATATCATCATTATATTATTTTATATTATATTATATATTATATATCAAAAAAATAAGAAAAATTAGATCAAAATCGATAAATTTGAAAGTATCAATTTATGAGTGTAACCAATGCGATATCAGTTTTTCAAAACCAGACCGGTTACACCCCTAATAAGGTGTAATTAGTCCAATCCAATTTGGAAGCTTTTAGACCAGACAAAAGATTTTAGTCTGCCCTTTTTCCATATTGATTATCCCTATAGACAAGATCATAACACTATCTATCAATTTCATTACCAAAAAAAAAAACCATTATCAATCAATCTGGTTGGTCTAATTCGGTCATGGTTAGTGTAAAATGGGCCAAATATACAAAAAGCCCAAAATCACTTCTAATGTGTATTTTTTGACTATCGATAAAAAAAAAAATTATTTACATTTTGAAAAACAACTATTTAACCTTATTTGCACATTTGTACTTGAAAATAGCCTTAAAAATTTGAAAAGTTATCAAAATTATCCACATTCATCTATGAGAATTAGCAATCATCATAATAAAGTTAAAAGCAAAAAATAGAGAAAATAAAATTAAAAAATGCAACATCATCCAAACTCTAAATACATATGGTCAATTGTGATAGGTTAGATCAAAATTATATAATTAACCTAGACAACTAACATAAAAAATAATATATATATATATATATTTCGATCGGTCTTATTCAATCTAAAAAAATCATACTCTAAAACTAGACCATAAACCAAATTTTAAGGTTATATAAACTATATACGTTCGATCTAATTTGAATCAAACCATTCAGTATGATTGAAATTTTTTATTAGGCCTGTAAACTCTACGAGGGGACTTAAGGAGTGAACAAAAAGCCAAGTCTTGAGATAAAAGATGTTTGAAAAGAGTCTTAAAAAAGGAAGTAATGGATAAATTTTTATTTCACTTTACCTTTAGGTAATAGGAAAATACTTTTTTTTTTTTTTGAGAAATCATCACTTCATTGAACTCAAGAATAGATTATTTAATTCAAACAATCTAGACTAACAACCAGATTAGATGCATCAACTGGTAAAAATAAAGTCTGTTGAGTTGGGAAATGTGCACTAACATTTGCCTTTCTTCGTACAAAATTAATCTGCCAGTTATCTAAAAGAGACAATTTGATATTTGCATCATGTAGGATCATTCCCACCCTATCACTTCTATTCAAATTTTGTTGCAAACCTATGACAACTTGGTGAACCTTTCCAGAATTACTGATTTGCACCCTAATTCCAAAGCTAATTCTGCAATATAAAGTGCTTGTGCTTCAGCCAACAATGGGTCATAGAAACTCGGTTTTAAAAATTTTTTAGTTGCCAAAACTTTGATAGCAGAGTCACGTAACACAAGGTCATAACCTGTTTTACCATGTCTTTCATTTAAGCCTGCATCCCAATTAATCTTCAACACACCATTTTAAGGAGGAGTCCATTCTAGTTGTCCCTTTGTTCTCTTTTGGTTAGGTACCACTATAGGCTGATTTGCAAACTTAAATCTTGAAGGGATTTTTTTGCTACCTGAACTAGAACAATTGTTTGGGTGAAAGTGTTCTAAAAAATTAGCTTGTTTCTCCTCTGCCATATGCTCTTAGCTATAATTGCAAAGCTTTCCATGGTATGTTGGTCACATGTATGCAATAGCCTTTCCACTAATTCACTGAACTTGCTTGGTCTAACATAACATTTTTGCAAAACAGTTGGACCTTTATTCCACACATCCATGGCTGAAGGACGATCCACAAAATGTGAATAACACTTTCATCTTCACATGGGCAAATGGGGCAAATAGCAGACTCACAAATTTTTCACTTTAATGGATTAAGTCTTTTAGGCAGGGATTCTAAACAAGCCCTCCACAAGAATAAATAAATGCATTTGGAATTTGAAGCTCCACCATTTAGTCCATTCAAGTCTCTTCTTAAAACCAATAGAGGATTGGCCATTTTCCTATATGATCAACTCTTTTTGAAAATGGTATGCACTTCTAACTATGTAATTTCCATATTTGGTTCCAAGCCAAATAAGTTTATCATTTGACCCTGTGGAGCTGATTAGTATTTTCAAGATGGTATCTGCTTCCTCACTACTGAATTTCTCCTCACTAAATCTTGGTTCCATTGTTTCTCCCTCTGTTTTATTAAGCTATCTACTGTAGCCTCTCCTAGCAATCTCTAAAAGGTAGATTGGACTTTATAGCTTGATGGAGTTGGTAGCCACCAATCCTTATATATTAAAGTGTTACTGTCATTCCCTATTTTCCACATTGTGCCTTTTTTAGTTAAGGGTCTAGCAAAAACAATGCTTCTCAATATAAATGATGATCTTGGTTCCACTTTTGCCTTTAAGAATTTTGACTTTGGATAATAGTTTGCTTTCAGAACTTGTGTTGTCAAGGTTTGTGGTTGCTGTACGATCCTCCATGGTTGTTTGGCAAGAAGTGCTATGTTAAAGGCTCAAAAATCTTTAAATTCTAGTCCTCCTATATTTTTAGCTTTTCCCATATGTTACCAAGACACCTAGTGGGTTTTGTTTTCCCTTTGTTGTTGATCTCATCAATAGTTGTGCATAACTTTGTTAAGTTCTTTCAAAAGGGTTTTAGGCAGCCTAAACACCCCCGTACAATAAGTAAGGAGAGCTTGAATAATTGTTTTAAGCAAAACCTCTTTACCTGCTTGTGATAACAGCCGATTTTTCCAGTTACTAATGCGGCTCCTCACCCTATCTAGAATTCCCTTAAAAGTTTTGAACCTATACCTACCTACAAGTGTAGGTAAACCTAGGTATTTATCATAAAATGAAGAAGGTCGAAGACCAGCCATCCCATGTAGTTACTCATGTGTTTCTTTCTTGGTATTTGCACTAAAATATATGGAGATCTTTGTCTTGTTTAATTTTTGTCTAGAAACCCTCTTATAAAGCTCAAGAAATTCAAGTATCTTAGCCCATTTTATAGAATTTGCTTTACAAAAAAGTAAACTATCATCAACAAATAATATGTGATTAATGGTTACCCCACTTTTGCCAAAATGAAAACCATGGATCTGTTTAGAACTTTCTTATGGTTTAAAATCGAACTCAACACTCCAGAAACTAAGATAAAAATATATGTAGACAAGGTGTCTCCCTGTCTTAAACCCCTTGTATGTTTAAACCAATCTTGAGGTGCTCCATTTATGAGAACTAAGAATGAAACTGAAGAAATATACCTTAGAATCAAGTCAATCCACCCTTGATAAAACCCATCTTGGCCATTGTTGATTTTAAAAAAATCCATTTAACTCGATCGTATGCTTTGCTTCTCAGCCAATTTCAAGGACATGAAACCTTGATACCCATTCACTTTAGATTTCGTTGAATGCATTGCTTCAAAAGCTACAATCAAGATTAACCTTCCTGGCACAAAAGCACTTTGTGTAGGAGACATAACTTGAAGCTAAAACTCCTTAAGTCTGTTGGCTATGACCTTTGAGCTAACTTGTAAATGACATTACATAAGGATTTAGGTCTGAAATAAGTTACTAGTTGGGCCTTTTTCACTTTAGGTATAAGCACAATATAGGTCTCATTTAAGCTTTCCAGTTCCCCACCTGAATTAAGGATTTTTAGAACAACTCTAGTAACTTCCTCTCCCACTATGTTCCATTGGTTTTGATAAAAATTGTTGAGAATCCATCTAGACTAGGGGATCCAAATGGATTCATTTGAAACAAAGCTTTTCTTAGCTCAATTGCAATGAATTTCTTAGACAACATTATGTTCATGTCTTGATATACTCTTTCTTCGATATGCTTCAGGCAATCTTGAATTTTATCGGGATGAGATGTTGTAAATAATTCTTTGTAATGTGAGTTGAAGATGTCTGCTATCTCCTCTTTACTACAAGCAACACTTCCATCTTCCTCCATAATTTTGTTGATCTTATTAGCTTCCTTTCTCTGATTTGTAGCTCTATGAAATTTTTTTGTGTTTTTATCTCCAATTTTTAGCCAGTCTTATTTAGCTCTTTGCCTCCACTTCACATTATAAGCTTAACAACTCTTTTATTTCCTTCTAAGTTTGCCTTACTTCCCTTAACATTTGAGTCTGTGACCAAAATTTGCATCTTGCATGTTTGAAAGCAATGCCATTTTTTCTCAAATTTCTCTTCTTTGTTTGTCTAAAGTTTGTTTCTTCCATTGGTGCAATGAGGACTTGCAGTTCTTTAGCTTGTTAATCACTTCCATCGAATGTGTTCCCTGCCAAGAAGTTTGCTATCCCCAAATATTTTTGACTTATCAACATGCATATCCCCAATTAAAAACAAGAGGGATGTGATCAGAAGATTGAGTTGCCAATACTGTAACCCAGTTCTCTAATTTTTTTTTTTTAATCCAAGCTAGATTGCCAAAGACTCTATCTCATCTTTCTTTAGTAAATTGGTCTCCCTCCCTACCATTATTCCATGTGAATTTTGTCCATTCAAAGCTCAAATCACTCAAGCCACAAAATTCTACAGCTTCTGTAAAATTTTCCATTTGTTGATAAGGCTTTAAGGCTGCTCCTTATTTTTCATGTTGGTGCAACACCTCATTGAAGTCTCCGAAGTAGATCCAAGCTCTTTCAGCACTAGGCCTAATCAACCTAAGCAAATATAAACTATTTTGTCTCTGAGATGTGGCTGGATTCCTATAGATTCTAGTTAACAAAATCTCATCAATATGCTTTTCACTTTTGTAAGTCAAAGAGATATGATTTTGAGAGTATGTCTCTAGAGAAAAATCATCCTTGTTATTCCATAAAATTGCAAGGCCTCCACTCTGCCCTCTACTTTCCACAACAAAGCTTCTATCATACCCCAACACATTTCTTATGTCTTCCACATTTGGTTTGCATTAAGAAAACCGCTATGGGATACTCAGGGCCGGCTCAATATATATTGAGGCCTAAGGCGAGATTTAAGTCATTCATTCATAATTATATATAATACAATAAACTATACATTATTATAAAAAATAAATGAGATTTTATTTAATTTTATAATTAAATTATTTTTGAATCTATATTTAATACATCAATTTGTATAAAATGAGGTCTTAATGTAAATTTTGTGCCTCAATTTAGCATAATTTAAAAATATATATTTAAAAATATAAATAATTCATTATATTAAATATTAAAATTATTTAAAAATATATATAATTCATTGTATTAAATATTAAATTTAGTATTATGGGACCTTGCACATATTGAAAAGTATATTTATTTAAATTTTATTTATTGAGATACTTTTTTATTTTTTCCAAAAAAATTAAAAAAAAAATATTTGATCATTTTTATTTTTGAAGGCCTTATATAGAGTGAGGGTTTAGGCAATGGCCTAAGTATTGAGTCGGCCCTAGGGATACTTTGATTTTACCCACAGGTGCAATTCTTGAACTATAAAAGGGTTCCCAAGCCCTGTATAGTTCCATGTAAAGCCTATCATTGTTGTCCAACTTAGTTTTAGAATTGCATGTTCCCTCTTCTCTTTTCCTTTCTGTTTCTTCATACTTATTCTTAAATCCCAACCTTGATTGCCCCTTTCCCTCTTCTTACTATTTCAAGATTCCAATTCATCAATAGCTCCAGAATTTAAATGTGCTTACCTAGCTCTTCTCTTCCAAGTAGTCACCTTAGGTTTCTATCCTACAGAGGTTTGTTCAACCTGGGCAAGTAAAGCAACATTTTCACCCTCACAAGCTATATTAACAGGACTTAGATTCTCATAGCTTGATAGATTCTCTCTTTCAAGATGATAGACTTCCTTCTGTAATTACTTCCTTTTAAGCATCATTTACTTATTTTGCTTGAACTTGTTCATTCCTTTTCTAGAATTACATCACCTTCACTCTTTTCTTTTTCTTTTTCCTTCTAGTATATAACTGGGTGACTGTATTCATGTCCTTTTAATTCCACTCTCTCATCTCTCACAGCTACTCCTTTAGTGTCCATCTTCACTTGAGAATTCATTCTCTTAGTTTGCTGTTGAGATAAACCCTTCTGATTTATAGTTATTTCATATTCCCCATCTCCCATCACCTTTATCTCCTATTTCATTTGGTTTTTCTTAGGTTCAAATGTTCCTCCATACTTCCTAAAATCAACCAGGTTAGTGTTCATGGGTTGAGCCCTAAGCCATGGCCCAAATTTTGTCTTCTTTAGTCACATGTTCATTCCTTATTCTATAGCTCCATTCTTTTGATGGAACAATGTACCACACTGAAAAACAAAAGGCTACAAGTCTTTCATACTTAAAGGATATCTAATATTGCTTTTCTTCGAAACTAAGCCATCAATCTCTTAGTGCTTGTTTGAGATCGTGTTTCGAGATTTAAAAGTATTTTTAAGTAGTTAAAAGCACTTTTAAAAAAAATATGACGTATTTGACAATTTTATAAAAAGTGTTTTATGCGGTTAGAAAAGCTCAAATTTGAGTTTCAACAAAAGTTATATTTTGGTGCTTTTTATCATAAGCACTTTTGACAGGATGGTTTCTATTATAATGTACTGTTAAATAGACGAAATAACCCTCGTTATTTAATAAGTTAACAATTTCAACCCATAATTATCGCGGCAGAATCGTTATTTATTTTAACCCACAATTGATAATTTATTTATTTATTTATATATTTTTCGTTAATAAGTATGTCAGATATGTAAAAGATATGTCAATTCACTTTTCCTCGCCAAATTGATTGCAGGAGTATGGAAGACAGGCATGTTATCATGTACAGCGCTGATCCATCACGCCAATAGGCTTGTTACTGTTAGTAATGAAGAAGAGATTCTTGTTTATATTTATAAATGAAATTAGATAAAATAAGATGATTTAAATTAAAAATTAAAAATTAAATAAATACTAATTATTTTTAATATTGATCTTATTTTAACATTTAAAATAATTGAATTATTTATATTATTTTGTGTAGATATTTAAAAAAAATTATAATAATTAAATAAATAAATTGAGGCTATTTTTGTCACGTTCAGTGTTTAACTTTTACTATGTGTGCAAACATATTAGTAGTCATTATTACGTAATTTGCTTCAATGTTATTAAAATATAATAATTATCAAGATATGTTCTTTTATGTCATTTCTCTCTCACAAAGTACTTTTTTAATTTTTTCCAAACAAGTATAATATGTTAAAAAATACTTTAGACATATGGATACCAAACAGTAATAATTTTTTAATAGTAGAGCTTTTTATATTAAGTTTTAAGCTATGAGCTTTAACCTAAAAACAATATTTTCTACCGCAATCCCAAACGAGCTCTTAGTAGGGGCTTATGAATATCTATGACAATTCTAACTCTCATACATCGTCCCTATGCTAAACCATTCGAATCTGCTTCAACTCTAATCACATGTTCCAGAGCTTCACTAAATCGACTTCCCAGGTCTTCAAACATAGCTGCCAGAGGCATATTATACAATTGAACCCAAAAGGGTTCAAATTTGAATTGAATGGAATTTATTGCAATGGCTTCATCTACTTCTTGCATAGTCAATAGGCTTCTGTCGAAGAACCAGGGTCTTCTACTAAGAACTCTCTCCTTATCAAATAGATACTAAAATTCAATCAAGAATTTTAAGTCCCCAATTTCTTTGAATGGTACCCACCCCTGCAACTTCTAAATCTAAGCCATGGTGTTTCGAAAAGCTTCACTATTGATACATTTTTCTGTAAGAGTTTTTACTACTACACAGTGCTTGCCTCTGTTTGTATCCACCTTCTCACGAGAAGTTTGGAAGATTGAACTCTCTTCACTTATAAGATTGATGCCTGATTTGTTTTCATAGATGAGATGAGATAAAAGTTAAAAATCGAATAAAATGTTGTTATAATATATTTTTATAATATTAATTTTATTTTGAGATTTGAAAAAGTTATTTTGTATTTAAAAAAGTTGAATTGTTTATTTTATTTTGTATGAAAATTTAAGAAAATAGTAATGATGAGATGAGATGAGATGAGAGTGTTTGTGAAAACAAACTAGACCTAAACCTTTCCCAGCGTGTTGTGGGTTCGTCCTCCATCACCGCCATTGCAGAACCTGAAAGAAACTACCTTCTTAATGAGGAAAGACTTTACCTCTTGATGAAGCAAGAATTTGCCGCCTTACTTTTCTCTCGAGAAAAAGAATGACTCAAACAAAATGAAATTCTCTGAAAGGGAGTTTGGTTTAGATTTGGGAACGAGGGATAAGATTGATAATAATATCGATAGTAGGAAAATACTTGAGTGAAAAGAATGGTGCATCAAAAGTGATTGATCTTTTTTTGATTTAATGATTAAAGAAGTATTTTTTTAATGTATTTATAATTTTTTTTTAAATTAAAGAGAATTAAAAAATAATTAGAAAATACAATTTACACTATTAGACCATGCAAGGGTCCCTTTTTTAGTGGCCCTGGCATTATTGTTAATATATTTTGGACTTTGGTACCAAAATAACTCAATTAGTTGAGTAAAAACAAGAATTAAAATAAATATGATGTGTGATGTAAATAGGGAGTTTGGTTTAGATTTGGGAATGAGGGATAAGATTGATAATAATATCAATAGTAGGAAAATACTTTGAGTGAAAAGAATGGTGCATCCAAAGTGATTGATCTTTTTTTGATCTAATGACTAAAGAAGTATTTTTTTAATGTATTTATACTTTTTTAAAAAAATTTAAAGAGAATTAAAAAATAATTAGAAAATACAATTTACACTATTAGACCATGCAAGGGTCCCTTTTAGTGAACCTGGCATTATCATTAATATATTTTGGACTTTGGTACCAAGCTGTTTACATCACACATCATATTTATTTTAATTCTTGTTTTTACTCAACTAATTGAGTTATTTTATTTACTATCTTTGTACCACATAATTGTTAAATAAAAAAGAATAAAAAGATAGAAATAAAATAGATACGGACTGTAGGACCATGAGTAGAACTTTTCATACATTTCATGAGAAAATCTAAGGACCGGTTGGGTTTATAACCCAACAAAAACAGTCTTTCAATAGTCTTTTACCACGTACGCTTCTCAAGTTAATGATGATGCGGTCTCACTGCAACTTATTATTTGAACATCCCTTCTCAAAGTTGTCTCAGCAGCTTCCCCTCCAGCTTCCAAGTCTTGCAATGAGCAATGATTGTGAGTTGGTGATATCGTATCAAGCTGCACGAAAGATCTGGAAAAAGGAGAGAAGACGAGAAATCTAACTAAATGAAGAACAAAGTGTTAAATATTTTAACATGATATTAATAAATGGATCTTCGATTTCTTATGATCTACAATAATAATAAACAACAATATGAAAAACGTACATTTCTCCATCTGATTGATGAAGAATTAATATGACTATGAGAGAAGGATCGCCCTAACAACATTTGCCTCACAAGTGTCTCCCGATGGTTAGAGACACTCTAATGTTGTAGGTGGGAACCCTTGAACCTCCCAATGCTATTTATAGACTTCCGACCATCCAGAAATCTATAAGTTTGTGTTTGATTATAACTAGAGATATAGAGTTTAATCTTATCTCTTAAAAGTAATTTTTATCCCTTTATAACTTAAATATTATCCAATAAGATTTTGAACTATTTCAAACTGATAAGATGGGTGTGTGGGACATAGAATTTAAATAAAACTCTTACATTCTCCTACTTGTCCCATACGCCCATGAAAATAATACTTTTCGTTCATGGGTTTATCACAGGAAATTAATCATACTGCGTAAATTTATTTCCTGAATTTTTCATAGCTCAAAACACATTTCATGAGTTCCATAATATCAATGTCAAACTAACTACCAATGCGAGTCATGGCGGTCCTCTATTATATAATCAACAGATTCCCTTCCACGTACCACAACACCTGTAACTAATTTAACACACGATCTTTAATTGAGATAATTAAGGCTAATACAGTAATGCCTTTGGGTTCCAATTAATGTCTATTGTAGACATTATCTTGTCATCATTCATCCACACTATTCAATATACATATAAAGTGGAAAGACAAAAAAAAACAGAAACAAAATAACCATAATTGATATCATTAAGTGTCAAAATAGAATCATAACATTTACGAGCTCAATAACATGTTTACATCATAAGACCCATATTGTTAACATGTTCTTTAAACTGTTTCGCTATCAGAACCTTTGTTAATGGATCTGCTATCATAAGCGAAGTCCTAATATGTTCTATGGATACTGTTTGTTTCTGTACTTCCTCCTTGACGCTTAGGTATTTGAGCTCCATGTGCTTAGCACCTTTAGAATACCTATAATTCTTAGAGAAAAAGACTGCAGATGAATTATCACAATAAATTCTCAGCGGCCTGGCTATAGAGTCAACAATCTCAAGCCCTAAGATAAAGTTCCTCAGCCATAAACCATGCACTGTGGCCTCATAGCACGCCACAAACTCAGCCTCCATTGTTGATGAATCAATAATTGCATGCTTCATACTTCTCCATGAGATCACTCCACCGGCCAACAGGAAAATATAACCCGAAGTGGATCTCCTACTATTAGAACAACCAGAAAAATCAGAGTCTGAGTAACCAGTTACCTCTAAACTGTTAGTTCTTCTGAAAGTAAGTTGGTAATCCTTAATTCCTTGCAAGTATCGCAATACTCTCTTTGCTGCTTTCCAATGAGACATCCCTGGGTTACTCTGGTAGCGCCCAAGCATGCCAACTACAAAGCTAATATCCGATCTCGTGCAAATCTGTGCATATATCAAACTTCCCACAACTGAAGCATAGGGAATCTTTGTCATCTCTTTACACTCCCACTCAATTTTAGGACACTGTGATTGACTAAACTTATCACCTTTTGATATCAGAGAATCCAATGATGAACAACTTTTCATACCAAATTTCTCAAGAACCCTTTATAGGTAACTCTTCTGAGACAATCCCAACAGTCCTTGTTTTCAATTTCGAAAGATTTCAATTCCGATCACAAATGATGCCTCACCCATATCTTTCATTTCAAAGTTCTTAGAGAGAAAACCCTTGGTTTCATAAAGTAAGCCAAGATCACTACTAGCCAACAAGATATCATCAACATACATGATCAAAATTATGAACTTACTCCCATTGACCTTTAGGTATATACATCGATCAACGATGTTCTCTTTAAAACCAAAGGCAGTAATGGTATCGTTGAACTTTAAGTACCATTGTCGGGAAGCTTGCTTAAGCCCGTATATTGATTTCTTAAGTCTACACACTAGGTGATCTTTGCCCTTTTCTGAGAAGCCCTCTGGCTGATCCATGTAGACCACTTCATTCAAACTTCCATTTAAAAATGTTGTTTTCACATCCATCTGATGTAACTCTAAATCATAATGAGCCACCAATGTCATAATAATTCTAAATAAGTCCTTTTTAGATACTAGAGAAAATGTCTCTTTGTAATCAATGCATTCTTTCTGAATGAAACCCTTAGCAACAAGTCTGGCCTTATGTCGTTCGATGTTACCTTTTGAGTCGCGTTTGGTTTTAAAGACCCATTTACACCCAACTCTGTTACTACCTTCAGGCAACTCAACGAGGTCTCAGACTTGATTCTGATCCATGGATTTCAACTCTTCTTTCATGGCATCGATCCATTTACTAGAATCACTTCCCTCTATGGCTTGTAAAAACGTTAGTGGATTTTTTCTTGTCCCAATGTCAAATTTAGATTCTTGGAGATACACCACATAATCTGTCGAAATGGCAGGTCTCTGATCTCTCTGAGATCTACGCAAGACAATCTGTTCTGGTGATTCCGAATTTGGTTCATCAATGTTATTATTATTCTGAGATGGGTGATCATTTACTTGTTCTACGGTATCATCGTGATGATCGATTAGAGGAACCATTATCTTTTCTGAGGATGTAGATATAGGGACATCTATCCATATTTCCTCAATGATCACATCTCTAGGTTCAATTTTTCCACTGATCTCGCCAAGTTCAATGAATTTGGCATTTTCTGTTTCCGCCATTCTCGGACTGTGATTAGGACAGTAAAATCTGTACCCTTTGGATCTCTCTGGGTAAACAATAAAATACCCGCTTACTATTCTAGGATCCAATTTCTTTTCATGTGAGTTGTAAAGTTTGGCTTTGGCTGGGCAACCCCAAACATGCATATGTCTTAAATTTGGTTTCCTACCAGTCCATAACTCGAAAGGAGTTTTTGGAACTGCCTTACTGGGAATTCGGTTTAAGATATACATTGATGTCTTAATGGCTTCACCCCACAATGATTTGGATAAGGTAGAATTACTTATCATACTTCTGACCATATCCAATAAGGTTCGATCACGCCTTTCAGCAATTCCGTTCTGCTGTGCCGTCCCAAGCATCGTATACTGTGCAACAATACCACGCTGTTCAAGAAGTTTGGCGAATGGGCCCGGATTACGGCCCGATTCATCATACTTTCCATAATATTCTCCACCTCTATCCGACCTGATGATTTTCACTTTTCTATCTAACTGGCTTTCCATCTCCATGAGAAATACCTCAAGTACCGATACAGTTTGAGATTTCTCATGTAACAGATAGATATATCCAAAATGTGAAAAGTCATCTATAAAGGTGATGAAATACTTTTCTCCACCAAAACATTCTATGGAAAATGATCCACATATATCTGTGTGAATTATTTCAAGAAGCTCTTTACTTCTTTTGGCGCCTTTCTTAGTATGTTTGGTTTGCTTTCCTTTTATGCAATCTACACACACTTCAGGATTAGTAAAATCAATGTGCGGAAGAATCCCTTATTTTACTAATCTCTGTAATCTTTTTTTGGAGATATGCCCCAACCTTTTATGCCACAAGTCATATGAGTTTTCATTCATCATGTTTCTTTTCATTCCAATACATGTTTCATGGTGTTGGGTATAGGTATTTTTAATGAATGTATTATCAAGGCAAAGTTGATAAAGACCATCGGAAAGAAACCCAGAACCAATAGATAAACTGTTTTTAAACAAATTAAAACTACCATTATGGAACGAAAAAGAATAACCATCAGTATCAAGTCTGGAAAGGGAAATTAAATTACGCCTCACAGAAGGCACAAATATTGTGTTATAAAGGTCCAAACAATGATCGGTATTTAAAACTAAATGAAAGGTCCCTATGGCTAAAACTTCAGCCTTATTCTCATTTTCCATAAAAATGAACCACTCATTAGGGCTTGGTGTTTGGATTGTAAGGTATCCCTGCATGGTTATAGAAACATGAACATTAGCACCTGAATCTAGCCACCAAGAATTAGTAGGAATATTTACAAGGTTTGATTCAAGACATACAAAGGTAAGTAGCTTACCCTTCTTTTCGAACCAAGCCCGAACCAAGCCTTACGTTTTGGACACTCAGCTTTCATGTGTCCATGTTCCCTACAAAAGTAGCATTTGTTACTGTTGTTCTGAACCTGATTAGCTTTCACAGGTTACTTTCCTTTCAGTAGTCCAGTTCGCTTCTTTTTATCGTAATGGTGCTTTTTCTTTCTAGCTTCTTTATTCACGAAATTGACAGAGTGATGTCGTTGTTGTTTTAGTCTTGCTTCCTCTTGAACTACCATACTTGCCAACTCATTCACATTCCATTTATCTTCTATAACATTGTAATGCATCTGGAATGGACCATACTGAGGTGGCAATGAGTTCAGAATAAACCGAACAACGAAATACTCATCTACTTTCATTCTTAGGGTTTGCAATTGAGCAGAAATATTGGTCATTTCAAGGATATGCTCCTGCATGCCTTTAGCACCATCATATTTCATGGTGGTGAGTCTAGCCATCAGTGTTCCTGCTAAAGACTTGTCAGCGGATTTAAACCTCTCCTCAGCATTTTTCAAAAAGGTTTGGGCTTCCTCAATACTAGGGAGTGAATTTTTAATATTTTCGGCTATGATCATTTTCATAAATATTAAACTCAGCCTATTTGATCTCTCCCACTATTTAAAGGATTCTTTCTGATCATTGGTACTGGTTTCAGTAATAGGTGATGGTTTTGGACTCATAAGGGATGAGTCTAAATCAAGGATTCCTAAGGTGAACCTAACTCTCTCAACCCATTCAGAAAAATTGGAGCCATTCAAAACAGGAACAGATGAAGACTGTGAGTGTAGTGATGTGAGTACGCTTACTACAAGAAAATTTTATAATAAGTTGTTTTGAGTTAGACACTTATAAACAATAATCAGAATTTAAACAATTATGGAAGAACTAGTAATGTCATCAAAACCCTCATTTGGGAGTAGATCTTGACACATAAGGTATTCCATCCAGTATTAAATTCTGTGGATGAACTAGTTGTATCATCAGAATTCTCCTTTGGGAGTAAACTCTGACATACAAAGTATTCCCTCCAACAAAGTGTTCCCTCTAACCTTACTTTGATGGATAAACTAGTAGTGTCATCAAAACCTTCCTTTGGGAGTAGATCTTGACACACAAGGTATTCCCTCCATCATATCCACCTTACTATGGGTTTAACGACTTGTCACCAAAATTAAGAAAATCTTGTACCTTTGGGCAACCAATTTTCTCTTGATTTTGACGTAAATCATTTATCCCACATTTGATATACATGGCATGATAACAAGAGCCAAGATAGACAGTGCACAATAATAATATGCATACAAATGTGGATAGCAATAATATGCATGAAATAAAAGGTTTGATGAATTTTATAACGGATGTGAATAATACTTACTAAGTAAGTTCTCAGGAAAAATATTCTTTCCTAGACAGAACTTCGAGGTTCCCAGGAAAGATTGGAGGGTCACAATGGACATACTTAGAATTTCCAATCTCCTAGACAGAACCGCCTCAGTTTGTACACATTCACACTCCCATAGCAAAATTCATAAAAAAAAGAAATTTTCATGTTTAAACCTTAATTGATTTTACAGGAAAATCACAATAATAACATTATAAAATTTAATAAACTTTTCATATATACATGTACATAATAATAATAACTTGTATATAAATTAAATAAACATTTCATACATATATGTAGATAATCATAGTGACATGTACATGATTTAAATGCATACATATATCATTAATGTATGCATATAATAAAATTTTAATTAATTAATTGATTTTTTTTAAAATAATATTATAATATTAAAATAATATTATTTAATTTGGATTGGGTTGGAAACGGGTCGGGTCAGGATCCGGATCATAGTGGTCAACCTTCTAGGTTGACCTGGGTCGGGTCTTAAGACCGAACGTTTGGCCAAGTAGCCTTTCATCTCCTTTAACCTTTTTGATACTTTTAATTAGGCTAGAGCCCATTGATCCGGCCCATAACAAAACAAAAACCCTAATCTATCATCTTCAACCTTTGTACGATATGCAGCCGTCGGACATCTTTGCTCCAGACTTTGAGCTGCCGTGGCTACTACTTGACGCCAGCGAGGGAAAGAACTCGTAAACAGACAGGAGCGACGCCCATCCTGGGCTTCACAGCCCGTTACGACACTTCTTCCTTTTTTTTTTTTTTGGTTCTAGAGGTCAGTGCAGAAGTGGGCTTTGGAGCCCTCTGCCGCTATTACAGAGACACCGGCGAAGCAGTTATCAGCCTCTTTACGCCGCCACATGTTAGGCCGCCGTCCAACACTTTCTCGGTGCACAAATCCGAAACAGCGACCCACATGGTTCTCTCTACAGCCACACCTCAACTTTCTTTCTCATTTTTAACAATGTTAAAACCAACATAGCAGAGGCAACAAAATGCCCAATCAAAACCAAGCGCAAGATACAGCAAGGATCAGAAAGTATATGTATAAATCAATTTGTGGACTTTCGTGAAAACCAAACGCATAGACAAAATAAACAATATCATCGTAATTTTCCTTTTAGGTGGAGAAGGCAATATTAATAGACTTTCACAGTATCACATATATACGAAAATAAAATCAAATAATCATTTATTTATTTTATATTTTATCGAGATTATAAAAAATCTTTAACCTAAATCTCTGACACCACATATTAAATATTTTAACATGATATTAATAAATGGATCTTCGATTTCTTATGATCTACAATAATAATAAACAACAATATGAAAAACGTACTTTTCTCCATTTGATTGATGAAAAATTAATCTGACTATGAGAGAATGATCGCCCTAACAACGTTTGCCTCACAAGTGTCTCCCGATGGCTAAAGACACTCTAATGTTGTAGGTGAGAACCCTTGAACCTCCCAGTGCTATTTATAGACTTCCGACCATCAAGAAATCTATGAGTTTGTGTTTGACTATAACTAGAGATATAGAATTTAATCTTATCTCTTAGGAGTAATTCTTATCCATTTATAATTCAAATATTATCCAATAAGATTTTGAACTATTTTAAACTGATAAGATAAGTGTGTGAGACACAGAGTTTAAATAAAACTCTTACACAAGGAAGTCAAAGTGTATCTAACAAAAAGCCGAGATAAAAGAATGACATTTCTCAGGTCGGTAGCTACAACGAGCACTGCTATAGCTACCTTTGCTCCCCTTGCAACCTTTGATTTCTCCTTTCTCTCTTCCTCCCAATCTCCACAGTCCAAAAACCCATATAAATCACCTTCACCTCCCTCTTCCCTGCACGTAATTAAACCCCAACTCAATTTGGTCTCGTCAAGACTTTTCTTGGAGTTTTTTTATGGTTTCCTTTGTAGAAATTCGGGGTTGTAAACCTATAATTTTTTCATATCTGGAAGAAGAATTGTTTAGTGGGTATGTGTGACGATCTTTCCTTTTCTGATTTAGTTTGCGCATTCTTGCACATTTTTTTTTTTTTGTGCTTCCTTTGTTCGGCTTCGTAGAAAATGTGGGAGACGGTAATAAATGATCGGCAAGGCCACACTCAATCTGTCGATGGAGCTTTGGGTTTGGGATTGGTGCTTTGGGTGGCGATGCAAAGAGACGGATGTGCATTGAAGAAGACGAAGAGGGGCAATCTATGTGGTTGCTTGGACTGGGTGTTGGGCGGCGGAACAAAGATATGGAGCTGATGAGCAAGCGTAGGCGATGGTGAGGCCTGCTTCGATGAAAGTGAGGGCAATGGTGAGGCTTCGAATCGAGACAGACGGAAGGGAGGGCTTGTGACCTTGGTTTGCAATTCGCTTGGAGTAATTCCAATGGAGTAGCTAAAAACTCATTTTTATAAAATTTAGTTTAAATTTAATTAAAAGGTTAAAAATTACATTCTAATAGAAGCTTTAAAATGAATTTTTTTTTAAAAAAAAAACATTATTTGTATTAAATGTAACGTAATATTGTTCATCTTTTAAATATTATTTTATTATTTTTTTCTCTATCGCAGGTGCTCTTCAACGGTCATCGCGGTCTCATCTAGATTCGACCTACCGCCGGCCAACGTTCGACACACCGTCGGTATCATCGGAATCAGAAGACGCCGGCGACCAAACCCCCGTTGATCCCAACTCCGACTAATCTCCGGTAACCTCTCATGTACAGATTGAAGTTCGAAATGAGTTTTGGACTATTTGAAGTTTGTTTGACCCATCGCCGGCTGTTAACGGCTACGCCGCCGACATTGCTGGACTCGCCTCACTCCGGCGACCATCTCCTAAAAATTTCGTCTTCAATGAGCCAGTCATCGGCTCCCACGCGGTTCTTCCAGCTTTGGCAAATATTTTCTAAATAATTTGAATTTTTTTTTTAATTTTTAAAATAAATCTATTTAAAATAAAATATGAATATTTTAAAAGATGTATAAAAAAATAAAGATGCTGATGGATGATAAAATGTAAAAATGAATAGCTAAAATGAAAAAAAGTAGGTTTTTGACTCTTTAAAATATATGAAAATTAGCTATTTCATTGAGAGCACTCTTAGTTGTGGGTGTATCGATTGAATATTTGATGTGATTGCTGACGTGACATCTATGAGAGGAGGACTTCTTCTCTAATAAAGTTTCGTTTGAATTTAGAGATGGAAGAAAATAAGTTATAAATAATAATAAAATTAGTGATTGAAATAAATTAAATAAATTAATAAGTGATTAAGATGAGTTAAAGTATAAAATGAATTGTTTATAATAAAAGTGAATTTTGAATACAAACTAGCTCAAAATCAGTCGGACCGCTCCTAAGTAGTTCTTATATTTTATTTGCGAGAAAGACTTTCTAAACTTTTAGGTTACATTTACATATTAAGAGTGTTTATGAATAATAATAAAAAATAGATAAAAAATAATAATAAAATATTAAATAGTAATGAAAAAGTATATAATAATAATAAAAGTATATGAAAAGTAATAATAAAGTAATGAATAGTAGTAGAAAGTGTTTGAGAGTATTTAAGAGTTGTTTATTTCCAAACCTAGCCTAATTAGTCTTTAAGCCAAGTTCGAATTCGGAAATAAGATAAATTGAGATGACTTTAATTTATTTTTTAATATTATTATTATTTTGAAATTTGAAAAGTGTATTAGAATTTAAAAAAAGTGTATTGAGATTTGAAAAAAGTGTATAAGAATTTGTATTTTGTATAGGAATTTAAAAAAATGTAATGATGAAATAAAAATGAATTGAGATGAGTTGATATGAGTTTCGAATTCAAACGGGCCTTAGAATATGTTTGGTTGTTGAGATGATTTAAGTTGAGTTATGAATAATAATATTTTATGAGTTTTATTAAAATGTGTTCAACTTTTTTAGATTTAGATGGATTTAACTTTTTATGTTAAAATGTAAGAAATATGTTGAGATGATTTTAACTTCTATGAAAAATTGAAAAAGAAATAGGTCTAATTAATGATTGATTTGAGATAAGTTGAGATCAACCTCAATCTCACAATTTGGATCTATTATTAGAGTACTAGTATTTGACTTATCAAAAGTTTCTTTTAAAATTTAATGAAAAGTATAAATTTGATGAAAAGACAATACCTAAAAAAATCTTACATTGGACTTATAAAAAAATATTCGTTATATTTGATGGAAAATGATAAAAAAAAAGTGGAGAGAATAAAATATAAGTACTTTTAATTTAGTTTTTGAATAGTAATCCTTTAAAGAGAGAACTTTTTGATGAGTTTAATGTAGAATTTTTTTAAGTGTTGTTTTTCTATCAAATTTGTATTTTTCATTAATTTTTTCTTTAAAAAAATTTGAAGAGTTCAATACTAATATTCTTACCCTGCAACATGGTTAGCGATTAGTTTATATATAAAATAAAATAGCGCTGAGAGCATTAATATTGGTCTCATCAAAATAAATGATCAAATTTTAATAAAAAGTATAAATTTGCATATATATCAAAAAATTCGTCATATTTGATTAAATATGACGAAATTTTCTTGATATATATGCAAATTTGTACTTTTCATCAAGATCAAATATAAAGAAATTTTTTTAATATATGTGCAAATTTACATTTTTCATTAAATTTGATAATTTATTTTGATGAGACTAATATTAATGCTTTGATAAGGTGTAGCCCATCAATGACCCTTCAAATTCTCTTTTTAATTTTTTCAAAACATACCGTACATTAATAATTAGTTTTTACTTAATTAGTAAACAAAATTAAGGTTTAATTTGTTTTATGAGATGAGATAAGATAAGACACGATGAAAATTTAAAAATGTATATTATTATTAATTTTATTTTAAAATTTTAAAAAATTAAATTTTTTATTTTATTTTATATAAAATTTTAAAAAATATAATAATAAATTAAAAAAAATTAATTGTATAAACAAACCAGGTCTAAATATACAAACAGTAACAAAATGTCGAAATATTATTCATTAAAAAAAAAGCAATGTTAGAGACTAAGGGTGTAAATGGTTCTGTCCGGTCTGAGAAAAATGTGGATCGGTTCTATTCGGTCCAAAAATTTTCCCATCTTGGACCGGACCAAACTCATCTTCGGTCTATATCGGTCTGGTATAATTCTGTCCAGGAGCGGTTCAGTCCAGTCCATGGATACGTTATATGATTTAATAGGTTAAATTTGATAAAAATCATTCAATAATTAAATATACTTTTTTTGCCCAAGTTTATAAATTATTAAATATATACTAGTACTACTTTCATAAAAAATAATCATTTTTATCAATTCCTAATTTCTAATCTCATCTAAATATTAAATAAAATATATAATTATAACTTATAGTCTATAGACTTAAATTCTTAATACTTATACTATAAGTTATAACTAATATTCTATATTATATATAGCCTATAGGTTGATTAGTTAATTTAATCGTTATAAATCATATCAATTAATCAATGATATTAATAATCATTGATCATATTTTATATATAGTTAAAAATAACATTAATAATTAATATTTATAATTACTACATGTAATCATAAGAAGATTAATTATTAATTAGTCAATAGTAATTTAATGATACATCATAAGTTAGTTAACTATAACTAATAACACTATTATATAATTAACATTAGTATATTATAAATTTATATGTTAGTGAATAGTGATAAATTAGTAATAATATATTAAATAATAATAATACACTTATTACTTATAAGTTATTACTAATACTCTATATAAATATATTATAATTTATACTACAATTATTATAAATTATAATATGTTAATATTATAAGAGTATATATTTTATATTAATATGTTATGCTACCACTCTTAATTTATATTAATCTTAATATTATAATTTATATATATATAAAAGATATGCATTCGGTTTGGTCTAAGGGAAAAATCTTCTCCTCCTGAACCGGATCGAAAATATTTAATGCATAAAAAAATGAATTGGACCAGACTAAATTTTGTCCAGTCTGATTCAGGCCCGGTTTATTTTGGAAAGTGGGTTCAACTCATCTCATCTAATCTTATTTCGTACTTTCAACTCATTTTAACCACGCATTTTAAATTTTAATTCATCTCAACCACTTATTTTATTACTATTTATAATTCATCTCATTTCATCTCTAAATTTAAGCATACCCTCAATCCGATTCATGCGATCCGGTCTAATTCATTGGTCTGGTTGAACCTTCTTACACTCTTATTGGAGACAGCTCAGCAGCCTGTGCAGTCCCTCACAAAAGTGACTGGCCCCAACATTTTTCACACAAAAAAAGAGAAAAAAAAAGGACACTAAAGTCTTGACTCTTGTCACCTACGCGAGTCTTCTCTCTTACGCTATCCTCCCCGCAGAAAGGTAAAGGTAAAAAGAGCGTTTGCAACTCTGCGTGCACTGCACTCTTGAGGGAAACCACACACAATCAAGCGCGCGATCATGGCGTCTGCGCTCGCTCTCTTCGTCATCTTCAATCTCGCTTCATTTCACGGTAAACAAATATTTTTATTCAGTAATTTACTTAACGGCGACCTTAATCGCATATTTACGACTATTTATTTTATGGCCTTTGTTTCTTAAAAAAGTGTTGATTGCCTGTACCGTTTCGCACCTAAACCTTTCGTTATCGTTTTCAGCTCTGGCCGACGTCATTCTCGAGGACGGGTACACGGTGAGTACAGTGATCGACGGCCACACGCTTCGCATGAATCCACACTCGGTTCTCACTCGATCTGGTTCTTCGGACCTCGTAGTGCTTGATTCTGTCAGTAGTGCCTTCTACACCGTATCTTTTCCCGCATCCCAAGGTGCTGAAAATGAAACCGAAAGTCTTGGGTTTAATTTTATTATTGTTGTTATTTTATTGTATCTTTAGCTGTGAGTATCGGTCTGAATCGTCTGATGGAGTAATTGCAGAGAGTGTGGTGAAACGATTATCTGGAGACGGTGTTCGCGGGTATTTGGACGGGAAATTGAGTTCGGCCCGGTTCAATAAGCCTCGTAGCTTTGCGATCGACCTTAAAGGGAATGTTTATGTCGCTGATATTAAGAATAACCGTACCATTCGAAAGATTAGCGACTCAGGTCCCATCTCTCTCCCACTCTCCATTCGCACTCATACTTAAATCGTTGTCGTTGCTGTAATTGGTTGTTGTTTTGTTATTTTTGAATAATATTTTGGTGGTGATTTGAAGGGTTGATATAGAATGTCGCCTTTTATATAATAGTAAGCATAGAGTGGAATTACTTGGGTTGTACGACAGTCATAACCTCTGTATGTATACGCGCCGTGTGAATCTGTATAAATAGATACAAATGCGTGTGGACGTATGTAGCACTCCCTCATCCGTCAGTCCCAAACTTCTTGTGAGACTACGAGAGGTTCAATCAGCTATAGCCGCTGGGACGAGGGTTAGGTGCCCCCCACCCTCTCCTGGCTCTGACCCAAAAAAAAGTTTCTGATACTTTTGTTCTTGTTCTCGTCCACAATTCATAATTGGGATTGGCCATGGCCAGTCTTAAGGGGTGCCTTGCAAATTGCTAACAATCTTTCTTATATATCATCAAATTAGAATTTGGTCTCATTTAAAATTTTATGGTAACTATATTTTGTTTTCCTGTTTTAATAAGTTAAATTAGAATAAAATATTCGCATTATATATTTCTCTTTTAGATTTTCTAATTATCTGGGGGAAACATATTTAACAAAAAACCTCACGTTGACTGGACTATGCAGTATGTAATTGCACTACTAAAAATTTTAGACATATGACGTTACTACTATACATTATTTAGCAAAGTACAAAATTTAGTTTATAGTTTACAGTTTTTTATAATTCCTATATAGATCGTTTCATAGTCCAATCTCTTCTCTTAATTGCAATATATGAAAAACTTAGATGTAAAATTACCGGTATTCATTGAAGAATGCAAGTTTGGAATTTATTTTTTTCTTTCATATTTTTTACATGGTTTTTTTGATCAATTTGTTAAAGGTGTTTTTAAAAAAAATTTCAATTCAACTATTTATTCTACACCTAACCAGCCCTCCAAACTTATCCCTGGCTATAGGGCCAATTGGCCTCCGGTGAATCCGAAAAGAAAATAGCTATATAGTATTCAAATAATTTATTGCGTAATTGGTTGAGGTGGTTGTAGTGGGTAAAAAAAGGATGTTGATTGGAGTAGTAGAATACCTACATAAACTTCATTTTTGCATTTGCTCTTCCACTTCAAATGGAGGTTTGGATGATAGATGGTAGGTATCGTTGCACATGTTAAACATTCAATTCAAGCCATTACCTTTATGTGAATGATCGCTAAATGGCTACTCTGTACACACTGTATGCAGTAATCGGTGTTGACAAACTACTCAGTAATTATGCTCTAGGATGACTGATGCTCTGGATGTTACAATTTATTTGAAAGCATTAGCAACTTAGCATGTCTTCTTATTGGCATGTGGTACTAAAAGGCTGCTTTCTTAATGACTTTGATGTTTAGGTGTGACAACAATTGCTGGAGGATATTCAGAGAAAGCGGGCCATGTGGATGGACCTGCACAGAATGCATCCTTCTCAGATGATTTTGAGATAACTTTTATTCCTGAATTATGTGCCTTGCTAATTTCAGATCATGGGAATCAAATGGTCCGCCATATTAGTCTCAAGGCAGAGGATTGTGCTCGGGGTTCTAATGCTGGTGAGCTTTTAAGGACTATATGTTTGTACTGCAAATGTATGTGACGATTATGTTGCATTAATGATCTATTCGATGTTTTTCTTGGCGGGGGGTGCTTGTTTCGTGATGTTTATAGTTCTAGATTATTTGTGAGTTTGAGGTCCCATCACAGCAAACTCGGTTAATCTGTGGTATTTATTGTCCATCCAGTTTATCCTTAGTACCTACGTATTGCACTTCACTTTCATGACAGTTGAAAATTCTTTTTTCTTCATATGTTAGTGCATAATATTCTAGTTAGTTTCAGAATTTTGAGATCTCTCTGAGAAAGACGCAAATTTCAAAACTTTTTTTGGTTGCATTTTACTTTGTAAAAAGACAGTTTTTTAGTAGGCAGGAGATGTGTTTTTTATTTTTTTCTTTCTTCCAGCAATGGGAGCGGTTTCAACATGGCTTCTGGGATTAGGACTTTCATGTTTACTTGGCTTAATTGTGGGGATTGCAGTTCGCCCTTATATCATTCCTAGTGTAAGTGTCTTTCGCGTCTATTTTCTTTTTTAAGTAGTCGGCACAACGAACGATTGCTTACACCTTGTCTGACTAAACTTTGTAGACAGGAAGGCTCCAGGACCCTCCTTTACAGCGAGACATGGAAACATTGCCTAATCCTTCTGGGGAAACCAATACTGATACTCTGCTTCGACATCAAAAGCGCAGCTGCTAGCTCTCCACTCTATGCACTCTTGAGGAGACTCTTTTGGTTGACCCTCTCTCACATATCTCTTATGTTTAGAATTAATAAAGTAAAACCTCTAGTCTTGCACAAGGAGACTATATCTTTGATTGATTCTGATGACTTAAGTAGTAGTTGTAAGATAACAAAGTCAGAGATGTATGATGAGCAATTGAGGGATCTGATGACTCTTGATAGAAGTCTGGAGTTGTTAAATATGACCGACTTAAACCATGATTATGATAGCAAGAAGGGAAGTCACGTTTTGTCGAGCTGCAGTGGAAGGATGGATGCTATGATACAGGATAACTTGATGGGTCTTGAGCATCTGGCTAAAGAGACAACTCCAATGGACGGTTCTTTGGTAGCCGCCACTTCAGGTTTGGTTAAGCGGAAATGAAACAAATTTAAAGGCAATTTCCTTGTCATGAGGCTTCTATCATGAGGGATGTAAGTATTTAGTTCCAATGACTTGTTAACTATTTTCCCACTCTACTTGTACGCACTGGATTGCTTGGCTTTATCACTCTGTCTGAGGTTTGTTGGTTGTATTGCGTGTTTTTTCTGAAGAGATTTGGGCCTTGCTTGTGTGATAAGTTATTTTCATATATACTCATAATTTCCTTTTCAAATATCATTCAAAACACTGCTGCTAAAATATATATATATATATATATATATATATATATATATATTATTCAAACACGATGCTTTTTAAGTTCAAATCTTCACTTTGTTTTTAATCTAATCATTATTTAAGTATCACAACTTTTTCAGAATTCCAAATAGAATACAAATAACAATACAAGCTTCTCAATTTTCAAAATAAAAACTATATTTAAACAATTTTTTTTTTATAATTTATTCATTTTTTTTCTTTTTTAAACTCAATTTTTATTCTCAAATTGTTTCATTATTATTCATAGAATTATAATCTTACTATCCAAACATGTCCTAAATTAATCAGCCCTTGATCTGATTAATTTACGAGTAGCCTTTCCAATTATTGACTAAATTGTGAGATGAAAATCAGCACGTTCGGCTTCTGCTGATGGATCTTTCATACGAAGTTTTGCAGTTCGAACTCTAGGTTGGAAACCCACGGCAAAAAAAAAAAAAAAAAAACTCACGGATAAACGCTTATATACCATGTCATAACACTCTTGCACTCGTGGTTTTAGATCTCCTCTGTCTGGGTGGACGGTTGTTTTTTGTTTATTGTGGATGGATGTGCAGCTTGCTGGGGTTGAAAATATGAGCTGCAGCTCGAACCAGAGAAAGCAATGCGATAAGCGAGAAACTTTTGAGTGCTAAAGAGTTCAAAATGAGGAATCTTACAGATAAAATTCATAAAAGTAATTTTAGAAACTGATGTAATTTTATGTAATCTATTAATTTAATTTATAATAAAAATAACTTTATAATTTGGCCAATCATATGAAACTATTTTAATTTATAAAATTATTTGTCTATTTTAATTTATGAAATTATTTTTGTATAATTTATTTGTGGTTGAAATATTTCTCAAAATGTAAATCAGACAAATCTGTCCTTTGAAACCGGTAAAAGTATAGCTATGTTACAAATAAAGAAATGTTTTATTCGTAAAGGAATTTTTAAATTTATTTTACCGTAAAATAGATCTCACTTATCATATCAAATTACACTAAATAAAAGACTTGGTTCAAAAGGTAGTTGTTTGTAAACACAAAAAAAATAATAACTGACTTAAAAAATGATACAAAAAAATTTTAGACTATTGTTTTTAATTTACAATAAAAATATCTTGAATATTATTAAGGATATGATGCCAATTTATTGAAGTTCATAATGTGTCGTCTTTCGACTGTACAAGAGTCAAAGTGAGTGGCTTTAATACACGAAAAATGAGTAACGATAGAGATATAATCAATTTTACAACATGATATTTGGCTCATTGGCTTTCTATTTTGCATTTTCTAAACGGGGGAAGAAATCAAAAGGAAATACACGATGTTGAATCCAAGGTTTCAAGCTTCGTGTAATTATAAATCTACACATGGATTTTGATGAGAACAAATGAATTCAAAGAAGTCTGAAGCTCAAGATAGAATCAAGCACATCAAGGAACCAAGCATGAGCAAGAAGGGAACAAGTTCACATTAAAATCATAGAGTAATGTTGTAAATCTCTTAAAAATTTGAAATTGGGATTAAGGCTCAAAATTAATATTTTATCATAAAGCATTAAAATACATTTTCTATATGTGCATGAATATTTTGAAAATTAAATTTGAAAATTTTGAAAGATGATTGATTGTCATCTTTCACATGTGCATGACATGATTAAATGTTTGAACTTTGAAAATATTAAGATGATTGATTGTCATCTTTCACATGTGCATGTTTTATTTGAATATTTTCAAAAGTGGTGGATGCTTTTCTTGACTTATGCAAAAGATAGATGTCTTTATTTGAAAATTTTGAAAAGTAAAGTGTGCTCCTTTGTCATATGCAAAAAGTAAAATATTAGGTTTGAAATTTTTGAAAAGTAAAGTGTGCTCCTTTTGTCACATGCAAAAAGTAAAAAGATTAGATTTGAAATTTTTGAAAAGTGAATGATGATGTCTTTGACATGTGAATCTTTTTAAATTTGAATATGAAGTCTCATATGCCTATAAATAGATCATTTGAGAGCTTCACATTCACAACATCAAGAGCATACAACATTCATTCAAAACTTTCATTCTCTCTTCTCTAAGCATTGAGCCTTAACCCTTGTTCATTTTGAGAGATATAGTTTGTGCTGTATTGTTCTTATTTCACTCATTGAGGAGTGTTATCTGATAGCCTACCCACTATCAATTCTTGTATCAGTAAAAGGGTGTGTATAACCCTTGTGTGTGTAGAAGGTGTTCTACACGGGGAATAGTTAAATCACCAAGTGTGAGGTGATTAGAAGTGTAGAGGGTGTTCTACACGGATTCTTTGGAGCGATGCTGCTCAAAAGTGTAATATGTTTCTATCTCCACCTAAAAGAGATTGACTAGTGAATTCGGGATCCTCAAGGGGTAGCTTGAGGCGAGGACGTAGGCAGTGGGGCTGAACCTCGTAAAAATACTGAGTTTGCTTTCTCTTACCCTACTCTTTACATTTCTTACTGTTTTACATTTGGTTTATATTTTATATTGTGTATTTGATTAATAAGTGTTAATTTTTATAATATAACCCAATTCACCCCCCCTCTTGTGTTAGTCATCTGGGCAACACACGAGAATTTTCTATAGAAGCAAATCCAACCAATAGCTAAAAACTCATCCTTGAATAACAAAGGAGGGCCAGACGTCAGTGCTCAAACTTCAAACAGTGGCCTTACATTATCTTTGCGCGTCTGAGATTTTTACATGTGCAAAGCTCCCAACAGACACTCCATTTTTTAAAAATTTATTTAGAAGAAATAATTGATACCACCTATAACCTAAATATCGAAGGACTAATATTCAGATGGAATGGGATCAAAACTATGAATTGCTTATATGTTTAGCATCAATATCCATGGCGATAGCCCATAGAATTACTTCGAGAGTTAATACTGTGATGATCAAAAATGGGATCTCCATAATTGACAGGCTTTATCACAACAGCTTCACGTTTTCCATCCTGCTCCTGAACTGCCCCAAAGACAATCTCATTGGTTTTCTCATAGCTCTGCTCATAGTAAGTGTATGGGATGGATGAATGATGCCTATGATGATGCAGCTGTTTTTGCTGGTGGTGGTGCTGCTGCTGAAGGTCACTATCCCACCCATTAGAGAAAACTCGACTTTGCCGCAATTGGTGCATCTTTTCTGCATCCTTGGACATGAAAGGGTAGGTTTTACGCGGAGTGGGAGCTCGGGTGTCAATTGAAGGGGGTTCGTCTTCATCAGGTATTACAAAGCTCTCTTGCATGGGCCAAGCATTTGAGTGCTTTTGTTGCTGCTGTTGGCTTTGATATTGATAGGTTATTGGCTTCTTTCTAAACCCTGGAAATATTCCCCCTAGAATCTCCACTACTGACACCCCTGTGTTGACAAGAAGCTTTCCAATAGACCCAAAGAAGCCTTCTTCTTGCTTCTCTGGTTCATCTTCTGTTGGGATTAATGGTGGCCTGACTGACTTTAGAGGCTTCTGATACGGACTTGGTGGAATGCTCTTCTCTGTTGCATCCTGATCCTTCAAAAGCATTAGATAAAAGGTTAGCGACTGTTTCATGTAGTCATAAAAGGTGCTAGGAGACTAGATTTATGCTAAGGGAATACAGGAGTTTTTTGGACTTCAAAATATGTATCTACTTTACTCTCATGCTAAAGTTCCTTGTGCAAAACAGTAATATGCATATCATGAAATCATGGTGTGAAACCAGTACTAAAAAAATTACTTTCCTACATCCTAACAAACAGATTTTGCTTACAAGTAACAGCTTTTTCTTTAGGTACAAGATGTAGAACTAGACTGGAAGGGATTCCTGGATAAAAGATTTCAACTTCCAAGCACAGCCAAGATATCCCCAGTAAGTAGAAGATGGGATTAAATACTCACATTATGGATAGACACAATTGTACCCACTCTACGTTGCAGCAATGCAAGCATGTAACCAAAGAAGCCAGCCCCAACAAGCATTGCAATTCCTGTACCGATTGAAAAGAGTATATTGTTCTGGAGTACAAAAAATATTGAAGGGTGAAATTTGGATGGACTAGATTACCGAGAGGAAAACCATTTCCATATTGATAAGCACAATCATCGAAATGGAGTTGGATCTCCCTGATAGCCTGGTTTCCCCTGTCGATGACAAGGAGGGAGCAACTGCTTCCAATGTAAACCACATCAAAGTCATCAGAAAATTTTGCATCTCCACTCGGTCCATCAACATGACCCCCTCCACGGCTCCATTTTCCTCCTGCAATTGTTGTAACTCCTACAAGTAGAATTACAACCATATTTGAAATAAATATAACTTCACAACTCTTATACCAATACTATAATCATTATACAATGATTTAATAGTAATAAGAAAAACATAAAAAAATGATTTCTACAATCAGATAAAATCCTAGGTCCTTCCAGATAGAAATTATAAAGAAAAAAAGAGAAGGAACATTTGGTCGCGAAAACTTGTTTTTGGTAATGGAACTGTTAAACAATACATGTATAGCATTTACCAGCATCACTTATCTTCCTAATAGCCATGTTCATAGTGTCTGCAATATAAACGTTTCCTCTGTCATCAACTGTGAAGCCCTTTGGCTGGTTCAACCTTGCCTCTCTGGGTTTTCCATCTACATGTCCAGAATAACCTTCAGGTGATCCTGCAACCAGCTTTGGTCTGCTGTCTGCAGTTTCCGAATGAATTTAAAAATCATTACAAGCACAGAAAATGTGCAGACAATAAAAAGGTCAGTTGAACATCAAATCAATTATAAGATGATGGAATTTATGGTCATAATTATGAGATAAGCATGACAAATCTAAAAATGGGAAGCAATAAACATCCCAGATGCCAATTGATTTTAAATAATTTTTTTGCTTTCTTTAGATGTCAAATGATCAAATCTGAAAGAATTGTAGTACAATTCTTATATACTTAAGGGCTCGTTTGCGTTTAGGATTTTTGCTGGGTAGGTCTAGTTTAGAAATTATGGAACTGGAATGCTAATACAGTAGCAAATGGAACACATTGTAGGGTCTAAGTTTGTCCATTTTAGATAAGAAACTTTATAATACCCCAAATTGATGGGAGGAAGGAATTCCTTTTTTTCTCAAAATAGACTCCCAGATATAAACTACTGATGGTAATATATTCCAAGAACATATACTTTACTGATAATTGTTCTGGTAGTTATAAATATATAAGCCTCTCGTTATTGAGTTAAAGAACATATAAATAACAAATAGCAGAAAAGTTTAAATAAGGATGCTATAGGAACTTCGCTGTAAGGCACATTGTACCTACCGTATTCAACAACTAAAGAAAGCTAATGACCAATCATGTGTTCAACATCACAGCCGTTAACCTTGACATTCATATCTATGACAAGAGACTATAACTGAAATAATGAACGTCCGAGATCGAAAGAGGCAGAGGTTCTGTGGTTAATTTTATCTAACAAATCAAACCCATTTAACTTTTCAGAATGGGTGACCATAGACGCAGAAACTAAAAGGAAACCATACCGAAACAAAAATTTAGAACAAAATAGAAACGAATTCACCAAAACACGATGAACCATCAGCCAACAAAATTTTCAAGCCATTACAGAAGCACCTACTTACATAGAGAAAGAGAGGCAGATATTCTGTAGATATTACTATTGGCAGAGTCCAGAATCAAAAGTTCTCCACTAGGCAACACCTCAACAGAGTAAGGCTCAATTCCAAGCTTGCTTCCGTCAAACACCGTCTCCACGGTATACCCACTCTCGAACTTCATCATCGGACGACCAGAAATCGCTGCACACACAAATCCCATGGTGACCCACCATTTCAGATAACATAGGCTGATCTCCATAAACCCCTTCATCAAAAACAAAAACCAGAACAGAAAGCAAAGAAAATGTTGCTACGTCCAGAGATCTATACCTGTTTTGGTTGTTGCTTTGAGTGACCACAACCATTTCATAAACACAGACACCAAGTTTGAGAAAAACCCACTAATAATCTCTGCTTCAAAAAAAAAACAAAAAAACAAAAACAAAAAGATGCACAGAAAACTCAGATCAAATAAACGGCAAGCACTTGAGCTCACGTACGCAGAGAAACGCACATAGAGAATGGCTCACTCACTTGCAGGAGAAGACGTTGTAGCTGATGAGACACCTCCAAAAAGAACCAAAAGAGTAAGACCCAGAATCAACACATTCTTGCCCATTGCCTTTGTTCTCAAAACGAACCTCAAGAACAGCTCAGACCCGCAGGATTCAAGCTTTCAGCATTACCAGAAACACTTGTCCATGAGCAGAACTGGGTGAGACGGGCACTGCGTTTAAGGGTGTGAGATGGTAAGGATGAAAGAGACAAGGGAAAAAGAGAGAGGAAAAGGAAGGTGAAAAGCAAAGAGTGTTCAGTGCCTCGGTGGGGACAGACACAGTGGTAGCGAGCGCGAGAGTGACTGAGTGAGAGAGAGAGAATCATATTGATGTGATTAATGATCTTGTTGAATTGTGTAAATACAATACAAAATTGTCATTTAAAATACGATAATACTAAATACAAGTCATTTGCGCGCAACTATTGTGCCCCGGTCATGGGATCCACAACCACAAAATTTGAAGTGCCTGAATGAAACGGAACGTTTTAATTTTTTAGTGAAACTAAAACAACACTTATCTCTTCACCGTGCTTCATCTAACGTCTTCGTGATGACAAGAACTTCAAACTAGGTTTATAGTAGAGAAAGGACTTTCTGCAACGTGATCCCAAACCAAGTAAAACTTAAGATCTAATATTACAAAGGTCCATAAAATCTAAAATGAAGAGGACGAGCCAGTAGCTATCAATCAATCAAACAAGAATCTCAAAACAACTTCTTTAGTACAAGTTCAATGTTTATAAATCCATGCATTTTATTCATGCCCAATACACCACCTGAGTGATAATAGGGATTACTTCTTTTAGATCTTAAGCCACCATAAAAAGTTATCTATAGGCTATTGTAAAAGGTCTATAAATTTATGCATTTTACTCGAGCTCACCGTAAAAGGTCCATTCTATAGACTACTATTTCTGACCATAGTTGCTACTAAAAACATGCATGGTGCTCTAATGCGACTTTCCTCTTCCTTAGTTTCTAGTCATCTGATATGGGAAGAAATAAATTGATTTATTAATTGAGAAATCTTGGGGGTCCCCATTAAAAGTAGCCCGTCACTCTCGGTGGCGGTGGGCGACACCGCCCATGCCATCGAGACCGGCGGGCTCCGGCGAGCTCACCCCTGCGACGACGACTTCCGATGACCTCCAGTGTGCCCCCGACAGCCTTAAACTCGAAATGGGTTCGTTACCCGCTGGTCCCGATAGCATGGGAGGTGTCATCCACCGCCACTGGCGGCGGCTCCGTTCAACTAAGGACCAAATCTTCCTTAAAATCATCTTCGTTTTATTTTTCTATTGTATTTTTTATTATGTTTTTATTATTTTATTAATTTATTATTAATTTATTATGTTTTTTATTGTATTTTTTATTGTGTTTTCTTAATTTTATTTTTTTATTATATTTTTTATTGCATTTTTTTCATTTTATTATATTCAAAAAATTTTTTTTGTGTGTTTATTGTGTGTGTTTAAGGCTGGGCTGCCTTTGACGCTGGGGATAGCCCGATCGGTCCCCAGCATCACTCTTTTTAATTTGCCTCTTGAAAGTCGAAAGACAAGAATTGAAACAGAAAGACCCAACAATCCTTTTATTGATTTGGAACCCAGCCAAGATCTCACATTTGTGAAACGGAACTAGAAAAAAATAAAGTACTTGAAACCGTCAATGAAAAGTGTGTTGTCGTGTTCCGCAGCTTGAGCTACTAGGCGAGGCCCAAACAATTCTTGTCTACACAAAGGATTAGTGAGTGGGGGCAGCGGTGTCCTGAGATATCTCTAATGCTTAAGTCAGTATGAGTATGAGAGTAATAAGGAAAATACAAGAACATATAGTAGGGATAGATTACTTAATTTTTGGGTGGTGGAATTTTCGGCTATTTATAGGACTTGGCTTGCCCTAACTAAGACGCTCAAGAGGCGTGGCAGTTGTCCTTCCACCCTGTCAGACCATTGTTCCTTTTGCTGAGTTTGAGTAGATCTTCCTACCCTCGAGATTCTGTCCTAACATGCTATCCCTTCTTCTGTCCCGTATAAGCTTTCCTTCCTACCACAGGGGCATGTCTGAGCTTCTGCCCCGCATTTAATTCGATAAGGGGGGCCTTATTTGAGATTGGCATGCCAGAGGCTTCAAGCACCTCTGCAAAGTTTAGCATTTAATGTGTCGTGGCCGTAGCAGGTTTTTGCATTAAATGTGAAGTGGACATGTATGCTTTTCTAATTGTCTTGATGGTGCATGATCCTCTATATTGGTCACCTCTCGCCTGGCCTCTTGTGCTCTAGTCTCTTGTGTTAGTCGCCTCTCGCCCGACCTCTCGTACTTTTGCCTCTTATGTTGATTGTCTCTTGTCCGACCTCTTGAGCTCTCCTCCTACGGGCTTAGACCTCTCTACCTTTATGGTCCCCGTTACTTAAGACTGGGTCCGAGGCCCAGTCTCCAGTGGGAGGGCCTTCCTTCACAATACCTCGCAAATTCTTACTGAAGGAATTGATGTGAGAATTATCTTGGCTCTTCCTTTGCTTGTCGGGCGATCGACCCAGTCACCCATTGACCCTGATAAGGAATTATGGCATGCCTGTTCGGCTGGCTGCTGAGGTTGCCTTGGATGGGGTTGTTAGATCTTTGGTCTTCCCACACGCCGCGGGTTTTGTGGTTGGCTGTTGGTGCAAGGCCCATTGGTTCCGACCCTTGGACTTCCTAACGGAACGTTTTGTCTTCCTGATGGTTGGTTTGACAACTATCCATTACTGCGCAGTCTGCGCATGCACGTCCTTTCGACTTTCTGGGTGAGTGCTTTAGTTTCCCGACGGTTGATTGGACAACTGGCCATTTCTACGCAGCCTGCGTATACATGTCCTTTCGACTTCCCCGACAAGCGTTTCACATCCCTAGATTTCGATTGGTGCTTGGCCCTGACGTCTCGGGCCATTATTACCCTCTCTGGGGTTCTCACTCATGCTCATTGGCCCCTATTGGCCCATTCCACCCACGAGCTTGTTGCTTTGCATTCCCGATGGTTACTAGACATGGCATGGGCTGTCAGGTCGCTTCATTTCCTGCGGACATTAACTCCCCTTCGAGAATAAATAAGAGGTGGGCTTCCTCGAAACCATTTTTATCACCCTGCTCATCACTCTGCATTTCTTCTTCCTTGCTTTTTTCTTCCTCCAGTTCTTCGAATCCTCTCCTCTTCCTGCTACTTCTTTGTTTCTGTTTAACAATAACAGCCTCCACTTCTTTTCGTTTTGTCGGATACACTTGGGTGGCGGCATTCCCAGTAGGCGCCATCCAAGAGCTTCGCGACTAGCACCATATTCCCCCTCCGTTGTGCTAAAGTCTGTTCAAGGCTTTCTCTGCGAAGTCGAGGGGAAGGCCGAACATGTTTTGCTGTATAAGCACATATTCGACAACGGGCATCACCTCCCATTCATCCACCCGGTGCAGGAGGTCCTCCACTATTTGGGCTTGATGCCAACCCAGCTACTCCCTAATGCCTGGCACCTGCTATTGGCGAGCTGTGTAGTTTTCTGTATCGCCCTCCTAGGGTCGGGCGATGTTTACCTGGACCTAACAGTTCGAAATTTTTTTATCTTTTTACCGCATCTTCCGGCAAGGGGGAAACCAAATCGGTTTTTAGGCCATGAATGGCCTGGAGAAGTTGTGCACTTTAGAGACTTGGTACTCTCATGCCAAGAACTACGAGAAGAGACTCTTCTATGTCTTGGGGGACGGCTGTCAATTCGCTAATGATGAAGTTCGGGGAGAGTTCCCGGTACAGGCTAACTGGGGAGAGTTACTGCCCGCCTCAATACTGGACATTCAACTCAACTCCAAGGAGTGCGCTCGACGCACCACAGTCCTCGTTTGGGTGTAACTCAATTCCCTACGTCTCGAGTCGGACAAGCTGCTGACAGAGGAACATTACGTCATTCCTAGTCGAGCCGAGGCAAGGCTGGGCCGAGTGTCAGAATGTCTTGGGGGCACTTGGGATGATGTGTTAGGCTCACGGGCTCTCCCCTGCAAGCGAGTTGCCCCTCACTGCGAATCCCTCGAGAGGTGATCCAAGGCCTGCCATGATCCAGAGGCTTTCACTTCCGCTGGGGGTTCCATCACTATCTGAGCCCTTCCTTCCTAGACCCCAGTTCGACTCCCGCCTTCCTAGGCTCAAAGAGGAGACCAAAAGGTTGATGGCCAAGGTTCAATCTACAGCCTATCGGAGGGCGGGAGTGGAGTCCCCTTCGCCCCTGCCGAGTTCACCTAGGAGCGAGGGGATGGGGCAAGATGATGAGGATGAGATGATCATCAATGAGATTCTATCGCATCCACCTCCCATCGTGCTCGGGCTCCAGCTCGAGCCACTGGTGGTTGATTAGGGCGAGGTCGATGAGGTGGAGCATGCCTTTCTGTGCGGCTCTGGCGCATCCCCCGCCCTTCACTGCGGGGACTTCGTATTTCACCCCCATTGCTCGGGGTTTTGCTTTGGGCCAAGAGGACCAGGAGGCCGTCATCAATATACTCTTGCATACTCTAGAGGACTCCTTCTCTGCCCATGACTCAAGGGCTTGCTCCAGCTCTATGGGCGGGTCTGGGTCACCGCACGTTCTCGATGATGCCCATTCAGGGGTGACACAAGACGTCGAGGCGGAGGACCGCGAGGAGACAGGCGGGGAAGTTGTAGGAGACCAGGCCAGGGTTGAGGTATCCGAGGGCTAGGGAAAGGTACCCCCTAATACAGAAGTCGAGGTTGGGGGCCCAACTGGTGGGGAGGATGCGAAAGACTAGGCCAGGGTCTCCGACTACGAGGCAAAGGCAAGAGACTAGGATGAGGTCCCTTCTGATGGTGAGGTCAGGGGAGACAGTTCCCCGAGCGATGGAGGTGGGCCTTCGGGAGGTGATGCCCAGTAATCATATGTCGAGACCCAACGAGCGTACGTGGAGATCAGTGACGATGATTCTCTGCGACCTCTAGTTCCCGGGAGATGGAGTTTGGTTCTAGGGCCTGCCTCGAGAGTGCTCCCCACACTCCCAATCAATCGCTACCCTAGATTTCTTCTCATCATGGATTTCTTCTCCTCCTCACTCCCCTGCTTCTTCGCATCTCCCTTTCGGTCTCGTAGTGGAGCTCTTTTGCTCGGGGCAGCTTTCACGGACGGGCAGCCTTCCTCTAGTTACGAGTGGTCTCAGGTCGCGGTGAATGAGAGTGCAGCCCGTCTGCTCCAGTCTCTTTTCATTCAAGTAAGTCTTTTATTCCTTTTTCATTTGCCTCTCTATCCTCCTTTCCTTCTCTTATTTTCTAAATTTTTTTGTTGCGTGCAAGTCGCCGGTCAGATCATTGAGTCGGTCGGCTCTGAGATGGCCGAGCTCGTTGAGTATAATTAGGAGCTCAGCTTGGTGTGCCACCTTAGCCATTTTTTGCTACAGAGGGCCAACTAGAGATTGAGAAGGTCACCTTGGAGGCGAGGTACGCGGACCTAGTGGAGAGTAACACCACGCTGCAGTGTGAGGTGGTGGCTTTGCGAGCAGGGACTCTATCCCTGGAGGCTGCTAGTGATGAGGTCGATTGTGGCCGGGAGCTCGCCTGTAGTAAAGGCGATCTCACTGCTGCCACCCAAGATTTTAGGTCCCTGCGAACCAATTTGGCAGTCTCCTAGTAGGAGCAGTCTGCTAAGGAGGCCGAGCTCGAGACCTTGCGTCAAACCTGAGGCATGAGTCCCTTAAGGGTGAGCTGAACGACGCTCCGATTGCCCTGGGCGAGGCGAATGCCCAACTAGAGGCTATTAGGCCCTAAGTAGTCCAGTCCTATGCCATTAGCATCTCAGCATGGGGTTTCGACTATGTGAAGGGTATGAGAAGATTGAGGGAAGAGGTCTTGGGCAATCCTTCCTTCGACCTGGAGGGTATGGATCCCCGCAATCTTGCTCCTGACGCCATCGCCCGATCTTTCACCAAGTTGATCAGACCCCGGGCTATCCTCACTTCAGGGACCGTGACCCTCGTGAACCCTGCCTCCAGAATGATAATTCTCCTTCCTTTTTTTTTTTTTGTAATGTACCCTTAGTATTAATGAAATGCTTTGTTTTCTTTTTACCTGCATTATCTTGCCTTCCTTGTTCTTCTAATGTACCCTTAGTACCCCATAAATCTCTATTGAAGGTACTTCGATAGGAATTTTGATAAGGGTTTGGGTTTCGCCACATCTCTCGGTCTGAGGTCTCGTCCTCTGGGTGAATTTGGGGTGCGAGGATTTAGGAATGGACAAGAGCCCCAGACTTGACCCCGCCGTTCCCATGCTTTGTTGGTGAAGAGGCGAATTGGGTTTTACGAGTATGTTCTGCCTAGGACCCTAGCCTCGACCTCCGGGTGAATCATGGTGCTAGAGTTTAGGAGCGGGTGAGAGCCCAAGACTCAATCCCTTTATTCGAACATTTTGCTAGTGAGGAGGCGAACAGGGTTTACGAGTGTACTCGGGTTGGGGCCCAAGCCTCGAGCCTCCACCTCTGGGCGAATCGTGGTGCGAGGGTTTAGGAGTGGACAAGAGCCCAGGACTCAACCTCGCTATTTTAACATTTTGCTGGTAAGGATGCAAAGAGGGTTTACAAGTGTACTCGGGCTGGGGTCATAACCTCGAGCCTCGACCTTTAGGCGAATCGTGGTGGGTGGGGGGGTTTAGGAGAGGGCGAGAGCCTATGACTCAACCTTGCTATTTGAACATACTGCTGGTAAGGAGGCAAAATGGGTTTATGAGTGTGCTCGGGTTGGAGTCCTAGCCTCGAGCCTCGAGCCTCGAGCCTTGACCTCTGGGCGAATTGTGGTGCGAGGGTTTAGGAGTGGATGAGAGCCCATGACTCAGTCCTGTTGGTGAGGAGACAAAGAGGGTTTACAAGTGTGCTCGAGCTAGGGCCCTAGCTTTAAGCTTCGACCACTAGGCGAATTGTGGTGCGAGGGTTTATGAGTGGGCGAGAGCCCAAGACTCAACCCCGTAATTCAAATGTTCTGTTGGGGAGGAGGCGAAAAGGGTTTATGAGTGTGCTCGGGTTGAGACCCTAGCCTCGAGTCTCGAATTCTTGGCGAATCGTGGTGCGAGGATTTAGGAGTGGGCGAGAGCCCAGGACTCAACTCCGTGAGTCGAACATTCTGTTGGTGAGGAGGCAAAGAGGGTTTACGAGTGTGCTCAGGCTGGGGCCGTAGCCTCAAGCCTCGACCTTTGGGCGAATTGTAGTGCGAGGCTTTAGGAGTGAATGAGAGCTCAGGAATTTCGAATATGCGCACGATCGATTTTCATAAGAACTTGGTGATTGCATAGGAGGAGATGCCCGCTAAGGCCTCTGCCTCGACCCACTTGATAAAATAGTCGACTGTGACCATGATGAACTTGGCCCTCCTCAGGCGGTTGGGAAGGGGCCTATGAGGTCTAGTCCCCACTAAGCGAAGGGCCATGGCACCATGAAGGAGGCCAGGTCTTCTGATGGGCAGTGTGGCACGGGGGCGTGTTCCTGGCATTTAGGGCATTTTCTGGAGAATTCTTTTGCGTCTTTGAATGCGCTCGATCAGTAATAGCCCACCCGGGTCACCTTTGCAGCCAAGGCTCGCCCTTTCGAGTGACTCTTACAGATTCTTTCATGTATTTCAACCAACACGTATTGGGATTTCTCGGTGGACAGGCATCTAAGGAGAGGTTCGGAGAAGCCTTTCCTATAACACTCATTCGAGCAACGCGAACCTTGCGTCCCTATTTCTGATCTTCCGTGCTTTGCCCAGGTTTGCGGGAAGCTTTCCATCTTGCAAGTATTCCATGATTTATTGGACCCATTCAGGAGGGAAGACTGCTACGTTTGACACTTCCACTCCTATTGATGGCGTGTTAACCACATTTGCGCTAGCCTGCTTTGGGAGGGGAATGCCTTCTTGTCCTGAGGCGGCCCTCACTAACTGGTCGGTTTGTTGGTTGTTTGCCCTTGGAATCTGCTGGACGCTAAAGTATCGGAAGTGTTCGTAGGCTTCGCACACCAGTTAGAGGTATTTTTTCAGTTGCTCTCCTTTAGTGGCAAAAACTTCTATAACTCAGTTAACTATTGTTGCCCAAATAACTAACACAAGAGTGTGGGTGAATTGAGTTATAAAAAAATTTAACACTTATAAATCAAATACACAATATAAAATATAAATAAAATACGAAGCAGCAAGAAATATAAAGAGTAAGGGCAAGAAGAAGCAAACTCAGTATTTTAATAAGGTTCAGCCATACTACCTACGTCCTCGTCTCAAGCAACCCATTGAGTATCCCAAATTCACTATTCAATCTCTTTCAGGTGGAGATAAAAACCTATTACACCTTTGAGCAACACCACTACAAAGAATCCATGTAGAACACCCTCTACACTTGTAATCACCTCACACTTGGTGATTCAACTATTCCCTATGTAGAACACCTTTTACACACACAAGAGTTATACGCACCTTCTTACAAATACAAAATCTGATAGTGGGTAGGTTATCAGAATATACTCCTTAATGAGTGAGATAAAAACAATACAGTGCAACCTATATCTCTCTCACAATAAACAATGATTAAGGCACAAAACTTAGATAAGAGAGAATGAGGGCTTTAAAAGAATGATGCAAAACTTAGCAATTGATGTGTAAGCTCTTGTTGTGATTTTTGCAAAACTCAAGTGAGCTATTTATAAGCAAATGAGTCTTCATATTCAAATTTGAAAAGGTTCACATGTCAAATAAGAGATCTATTCACTTTTCAAAAGATTCGAATAAAAATATCTCTTTTTATATTTGTCAAAGACAATTCCATTCATTTTTCAAAGAAATCAAACCTAATTTTTTACTTTTCATACATGACAAAATGAGTATGATTTATTTTTCAAACCAAATCATCTTATTTTTGTATATGTCAAAAAAACACCTAACCACACTTTAAGATTTTCAAACAAAATCATCTATCTTTTACATTTGTCAAAAAAATATACAACCACCCTTCAATATTTTCAAACAACAGATGCATATGTTAAAGATGACAATCAATCATCTTACATATTGAAATATTTATGCATATGTGAAAAAAATAATAATTTTTGAAATTAAATATTTTAATAAAGTTATGCAAATGTAAAAAATGCAATTTGATGCTTTATGAGAAAATATTAATTTTGAGCCTTCATCCAATTTCAAATTTTAAGATATGTACAAAATTACTCTATGAGTTTCATTTGTAAACTTGATCTTCTTTTTGCTCATACTTGATTTCTTGATGTGCTTAGCTCTCTTCATGCGTAGACAACTTGAGCTTGAGTCTTGAATTTATTTGTTATCATCAAAATCTATATGTAGATACGAGACTTGAAATCTTGAGTTCTACAATCTCCCCCTTTTTGTTGATGACAAATACTTAGTAGAAATCTGCGACCTGCAGTAATACTTAAGCTCCTCCTGAAAATATGCGTTAGTTTTTCAAGTAAAATATAGACATGATTCTAACTTATATAACAGAGTAATATAATACTAGTACAAGACTTCTCTTCCTTTCGGCATCATTAAAAAGGAACAACAATTGGTTTTAATAAAATTTCTTCCCCCATCCGTGTCCAACAAAACCTGCAAAGGCTGGAGGTTTAGATCTGGCAATTCGGTGCAAAGATCTGCTTGATGTTGTTGATAAATAAAATATTATCGAGATTTGGTGCGGAAAGAGATTTCTTCCCGCATCCGTGTCTGACAAAACCTACAAAGGTTGGAGGCCTAGCTCTGGCAATTCGGTGCAGAAGGAGATTCAAATCCGCTTGATGTTGTTGACAAACGAGATTTTATAGAGATTTGAAAGCTTTTGATTTTTGTTTAAATGACCATTTTCACCCATCGAATACTCACAATAAAAATCTTTCATTCCTCATTGATCAAGTATATATTTATTCAAAACGACAGAATGACGGAAAAATTTTTTTTGGTAATCTTCCAGATTTGAACCAAGAACCGTCTCAATTAGTCATCTCTCCCGTCTCATTCAGCATATCTTGTAAGTTTGATTAAGTAAGATTTGAAGAGATGATAGTGTGTCTTGTTCTTATTTCCGTCTCTATAAGAGCATTCCTTAGCTTTATCTAATTTGCATCAAATATTCTTTTCATCTTTGCAATTCACCTGCATTCACATTCTACAAATTTTTAATGGCTTGTCAATTTCCCTTTAGTACTTCTTGTGATCAATCTATTTCTGCTTCTATCATAGGTGCCATGAAGCAACAAGAGACTGATTTAGTTAATAAATCAGATCATAACGCCATTTATGAGCTTGTAGGTCTCGGGACTCGATACTCAATATCCATTGTTGTTTTTTCCGCTCGGTTGCATCCAAAACTTGCGAAATTGAGAAGCTTAGCGAGACTGTCTCTGTACTTCAACGACTTGTTTATGAGTCAAATAAAAAAATAGTAGAGTTAAAGCAACAGAATAAGGATTTAAAATTCTTGCTTGCTTCTTCATTTCGACTGCCTACTCCTTTAGATGAGGCTAGAAGTCTCAAGTTTTTGTAAGTCTTTTGAGATAATGGAATAAAAATGTTTAACAGATATTCATGACATGCATCATTCATATTTCTCTTCTAATCATGTATAATCTATCTTCTGGTAGGGATTTTGTGAAAATGTCTGCTAATTGATTATGTGTGCTTGTGAACTCTAATACAATATCACATTTCTGTACATGATCTCTAAGAAAATGATATCTAATTTTAATATGTTTAGTCCTAGAATGTTGTATTGGGTTCTTTGAAAGATTTATAGCACTTGTATTATCACATTTGATTGGAATGTGATTATACATAAGTTCAAAATCCTCAAGCTGTTACTTCATATAAAGAACTTAAGCACAATAACTACATGCAGTAACATACTTTGCCTTAGCAGTAGATAATACAATAAAATTTTACTTTTTACTAAACCATGAAACGAGTGCATGACCTAAAAAATAACATGTTCCACTATTACTTTTTTGATCAACTTTGCAACCAGCATAATCTGCATTTGAATAACTGATAAGATTGAAAGAAGTGTTCTTAAGATACCAGAAACCTAGGTCAATGGTACTGGCAAGATATTTAAAAATACGCTTAACAACAATCAAATGAAATTGTTTTAGAGATGATTGAAAACGTGCACATAAACATATACTGAACATAATATCAGGTCTACTAGCTGTCAAATATAATAAACTACCAATCATACCTCGATATACCTTTAAGTCAACTGACTTACCGCTTTTATCTTTATCAAGTTTGGTGGTTGGACTCATTGGTGGTCCAATTACCTTCGCACCTTCCATCTCAAACTTTTTGAGTAACTCTTTGATATATTTTGACTGATTAATAAATGTTCTACTTATTGCTTGCTTGATTTGTAAACAGAGAAAGAAATTAAGTTCTCCCATCATGTTCATTTCAAATTCTTCCTACATACTCTTAGCAAAATCTTGGCACATATTTTCATTAGTAGCACCAAATATTATATCATCCACATAAATTTGAACTATAAGAATATCATCATGTTCATATTTGATGAAAAAGTTGTATCAATTTTTTCTGTTGAAAATTTTTTTTAATCAAGAAACTACTAAATCTTTCATACCAAGCTCTAGGAGCTTGTTTGAGTCCATATAAAGTTTTTGTAAGCTTAAAAACATGATTAGGAGAGATATGATTTTCAAAACCTAGAGGTTGCTCAACATATACCTCTTCATGTATAAAACCATTTAAGAAAGTACTTTTAACATTCATTTGAAAAAGTTTGAAATCTTTATAATATGCATGTGCAAGTAAAATTCGAATAGCTTCTAATCTTGCGACAGGTGCATACGTCTCATCATAATTAATTCATTCCTCTTGATTGAAACCTTGGGCTACAAGTCGAGCCTTGTTTCTAGTGATGATTCCAGACTCATTCTTCTTAATTCTAAAAATCCATTTTTTTCTAATAACAGCATGATCTTTGGGTCTAGGAACAAGTGTCCAAACATCATTTCTTTCAAATTGATTTAGCTCTTCTTGAATAATTAGAATCCACGATTCATCAAGTAGTGCTTCGTCAATATTTTTGGGTTCAATATGAGATAGAAAAGCAGTGTGATTGCAAATATTTCTAAGAGATGATCGAGTACTTACACCTTGTGAAGGTTCTCCTAGAATTTGTTCCATTGGATAATCTTTCACATGTTTTCACTGTTTGGTTGCATCTTGTACTAAGTCTTAATGATCTTTCCTGGTGTCTCTATGTTGGATTTCTTCCATTATATTCTCTTTGTTGAGATTGAGACTATTTGTGTTATTTGTATTATTCTTCATCAATAGATTTCTTGGAGAGTAGAGGGTTTGATTCATCAAATACTACATGCATAGATTCTTATACAGTCAAAATCTTTTTATTGAATATTCTATAAGCTTTACTATTTGTTGAATACTTAAGAAAAATACATTTATCAGATTTTGCATCAAACTTTCCTAAATTATCTCTATCATTGAGTATAAACATTTACATCCAAATACATGAAAGTAACCAATGTTGGACTTTTTTAATTCCAAAGCTCATAAGGGGTTTTATCTAAATTAGACCTTAACATAACTCTATTTATAATATAACATGCAGTACTTACCGCTTCAGCCTAAAAATAACTAGGTAAATTATTCTCATTAAACATTGTTCTTGTCATTTCTTGAAGAGATCTATTCTTTCTCTCTACTACCCCATTTTGTTGAGAAGTTCAAGGAGCAGAGAAATTATGCAGAAAACCATTTTCATCACAAAAATATTCAATATCTTTATTGACAAATTTTGTCCCCCTATCACTTCGGATGTTTGAAATAGTATAGTCATTTTCATTTTGAATTCTCTTGCATAACTTGGTAAAGACATTATGTACCTCATCTTTATTAGCGAGAAAGATGACCCAAGTATATTTAGAGAAATCATCAACAATAACAAATGCATAATATTTTCCTCCCAGACTCGTAACTCTATTTGGTCCAAAAAGGGCCATGTGTATTAGTTGCAATGGTCTAGTAGTGGAAATATTTTTCTTGGTTTTAAAAGAAGTTTTTGTTTGTTTATCAAACTGACATGCATAACAGATTTTGTCTTTATAAAAGCTCGCTTTTGGCAAACCTTTCACAAGATCATTTTTTGAAAGTTTGAAAATAAGTTCCATGTTTGCATGACCTAACCTTCTATGCTATAACCAACTATTTTCACGTTGAGCTGATAAACAAATAACATCTTGTGAAACAATCTCTTCAAATTTGATTGTATAAATATTATTGTTTCTAAGAGTAATAAAACAAACATTATAATCATGATTATTCAAAATAATGCACTTATCCTTTTTGAAAGTAACCGTAAATCCTTTATCACATAATTGACTTATACTCAAAAGATTATACTTTAAACCATTAACCAGTAGAACATCTTCAATTATGAGAGAAGACTCCTTACCAACTTTACCTATTCCCATAATATTTCCTTTTGAATTGTCTCCAAATGTCACGTGTCATTCTTCTTTAGAAATGAGGTCAATGAACTTAGTTTTGTCTCCTGTCATGTGTCTTGAATATGCGCTATCTAAAAACCATTACTTTTACCTATGGAAAACTTTATGCATACCTACAAAAGCAATTAAAATAATTTTTCTTGGTACCCAAGTTGTTTGGGTAATTTATTTATTAGTATTAAAAGAAACAAGATTATTTGGTATCCATATAGTCTTAATAATCATTGTATGTTTTCTTCTAATAGGACAAGTATGATAATTATGACAATTTCTATTACAAAAATTACAAATGACATGTGACATATTTGAAAAACTTGAGTGATTGTAATAATGTTTTTTTTTTAAATTTATTTTTATGAAAATAATTTTGAAACTCTGATTTTGATTTAGTCGGTTTATCAAAAGAAATTTTTATAGGGTTTGAGTTTTTCTTTTGGTATGTATCCCAAGCCTACCTTATCAAAAACATATATTTGACTACCAAGAAGGTTTTCAAAATTTCTTTTTCCATTTCTAAAGTTTTCAACAATCTTTTCTAAATCAGTCACTTTCTTTTTAAACTCATCATTTTAATCTTTTGAAACTATATTTTCTTAAACTAAAACATCAATTTTATTTGTTAAAGAATAATTTTTCTTTTTCAAAACGGTATACTTGATACCCAATTTTTCAAGTTCCTCATATACTTTTTCCAAAACATTTTGCAATTCTTCATAAGAATGATTTTCAATATTTTCAAAATTTGTTACCTCAAGATCATTTTTAGCCATAAGATAAAGATCTGCAGATTTTTCATTACTTGCGTCACTATCTGAACTACTTGAATTATCATCCCATGTAACTTTCATTGCTTTCTTGCTTTTGAATCAATCTTTCTTTAGCAGGAGACAATCTGCTTTGATATGTCCAGGATTTTTACATTTATAACAAATTAATGAATCATTTTTACCTGTATTTTTGTTGGAAAACTTTTTGAAAAATTTCCTTATAGGAGCTTTATTTTTCTTTAAGAATCTCTGAAATCTTTTTGTGATCATTGCAATTTCTTCATCTTTGTTATCGCTTTCCTCGTCTTCATCGCTTTCACTTTCATAGGGAACAGTTTTGAGTGCCAAACTCTTCTTTTGCTTTCCTTATTCTTTTTCTCCTCTTTTCAATGTGTACTCGTGGGTAATAAGTGACCCAATGAGTTCATTTACTTCGAGTTTTTTGAGATCTTTAACTTCAAGAATCGCCGTCACTTTTGATTCCCAACGTTTTGGCAGAGAGTTGAAAATTTTTCTTATTATCTCCAAGTTAGAATAAACTTTTCTAAGAGTTGTAAAGTTATTTATAATGTTAGTAAAACAAGAATACATAGAGGAGATAGATTCATCATCAATCATTTAAACATTTCATATTCATGCGTAAGAATATAAATATTTGATTCTTTGACTTACGAAATTCCTTCATAAGTTACTTCAAGTTATCCCAAATTTCCTTTGCTATCCTGCAAGTCATTATTCTGTTAAATTCATTGCCATTGAGAGCATTATACAATAAATTTATAGCTATTACATTCACTGTATAAAGTCTATCATCTTCACGATCAAACCCTTCTTCTTCCTTGTTAACCTTTACTCCATCAACAATTTTTGTTGGAATATAAGGTTCATTTACAATACATTTACAGATTTCTCGACCTTGAAACTGAAGAAATATTCTCATTTTAGCTTTCCAGAAAGTATAATTATCTCCACAAAATAGCAGAGGCTGATTATTGAATTGACTTTCAGCGAATGTAGCTGCAATGTTAGCCATATATCTTAACTCAACAGATAATTAATCTTATAATAGAGCATTTGCTCTGATACCAATTGTTACCCAGATGACTAACACAAGAGAGGAGGTGAATTGGGTTATAAAAAAATTTAATACTTATAAACCAAATACACAATATAAAATATAAATAAAATACGAAGTAGCAAGAAATATAAAGAGTAAGGGCAAAAAGAAGCAAACTCAATATTTTAACGAGGTTCAGCCCTACTGCCTACGTCCTCGCCTCAAGCTACCTATTGAGGATCCCAAATTTATTATTCAATCTCATTCAGGTGGAGATAGAAACCTATTACACATTTGAACAATACCGCTATAAAGAATCCGTGTAAAACACCTTCCACATTTGCAATCACCTCACACTTGGTGATTCAACTATTCCCTGTGTAGAACACCTTTCACACACATAAGGGTTATACGCACCCTCTTACAAATTCAAAACTTGATAGTGGGTAGGTTATCAGAATACACTCCACAATGAGTGAGATAAAAACAATACAGTACAACTTATATCTCTCTCACAATGAACAAGGATTAAGGTACAAAACTTAGATAAGAGATAATGAGAGTTTTGAAAGAATAATGCAAAATTTAGCAATTGATGTGTAAGCTCTTATTGTGATTTTTGCAAAACTCAAGTAAGCTATTTATAGGCAAATGAGTCTTCATCTTCAAATTTGAAAAGGTTCACATGTCAAATAAGAGCACTATTCACTTTTCAAAAGATTCAAATAAAAACATCTCTTTTTATATTTGTCAAACACAACTCCATTCATTTTTTAAAGAAATCAAATCAAATTTTTTACTTTTCATACATGACAAAATGAGTATGATTTATTTTTCAAATCAAATTATCTTATTTTTGCATATGTCAAAAAAATATACAACCACCCTTCAAGATTTTCAAACAAAATCATCTATCTTTTGCATTTATCAAAAAAATACACAACCACCCTTCAAGATTTTTAAACAACACATGCACATGTTAAAGATGACAATCAATCATCTTACAAATTCAAATATTTATGCATATGTGAAAAAAATAATAATTTTTGAAATTAAATATTTTAATAAAGTTATGCAAATGTAAAATATGCAATTTGATACTTTATGAGAAAATATTAATTTTGAACCTTAATCCAATTTTAAATTTTAAAAGATGTACAAAATTACTCTATGAGTTTCATTTGTAGACTTGATCTTCTTTTTGCTCATGCTTGATTTCTTGATGTGCTTAGCTCTCTTCATGCGTAGACAACTTGAGATTGAGTTTTGAATTTATTTGTTATTATCAAAATCTGTACGTAGATACGAGACTTGAAATTTTGAGTTCTACAACTACGACTTGGGAGTTGGTGCGCGTCTCCACCTCCTTCGCTCCTAGGAGTCGTGCTACTGTTAGCCCGGCAAACAAGGCCTCGAACTCGGCTTTGTTGTTAGTGACTTTGAAGGTGAGCTTGATCGCCTAATTGTGTTTCCTCCCATCACTAGTCAAGATATGCACCCCCATGCCCCAACCGATTTTGCACGTCGACCCGTCCACATAGATTGTCCAAGGTTTACCTTGGGGCGCGATGGGGGTTCCTTTAGGAAGACTGTGAATTCCACGACGAAATCCGCCTATGCCTGCCCCTTGATTGCTGTCCTCAGGACATATCTTAGGTCGAACTTGCTAAGCTCTATTACCCACTTGGCCAACCTTTCCGAAATATCTGGTTTCTGTAGTATGGATTAGATGGGCTAGTTTGTGAGCACCTGAATGTTATGAGGTTGGAAATAAGGCCAAAATCACCTTGCCACAATGACTAGGGTGAAAAACATCATCTCTATTTGTGGGTGTCTGGCTTCAGCATTGTGGAAAGCTCGACTGACATAGTACACGAGTTTCTGGCCTTCAGCAGTGTCCCAGACCAGGACTATCGAGACTGCACTTGGGAAGAGCAACAAGTAGACCGTCAGTATGTCGCCCAACTCCGTTTGGCTGAGTAAAGGGGGATGTGTCAGGTACCTTTTCAATTCGTCGAACGCCTCGTCGCAAGTCAAGTCCCATCCCTGTGCTTTCCTTAGCATTTTGAAGAAGAATAGAAACTGGTTGGTCGACCGGGCGATAAAATGGTTCAGGGCAGCTACCCTGCTCGCCAACTGCTATACTTCATGGTGGCTGTGCAACGTGATCATTCGGATAATGGCTTCTATATTTCAAGTTCACCTCAATTCCTCTCTCTAAGACCATGTATTCTAGAAACTTACTTGATTTTATGCCGAAAGCACACTTGGCCAGGTTGAGCTTCATCTTGTATTGTCGGAGGACGGCGAAAGCTTCTCGTAAGTCATGCAGGTGCCGCTTAGGAAAATTGCTTTTGACCAAGAGGTTGTCGATGTAGACCTCTACGTTTCACCCGATCTGTTGTTTGAACATGAGATTCACCAGCCGCTGGTAAGTTGCCCCTGCATTCTTGAGCTCGAAGGTTATCACTTTGTAGTGGTAGAGTCATCTGTCGGTGATGAAGGCCGTCTTCTCCTTGTCATTAGGACATATCCTTCTCTGGTTGTACCCTGAGTAGGTGTCTATAAAGCTAAGGAGAAGGTGCCCCAAGGTTGAGTCAATGATTAGGTCGATGCGGAGAAGGGAGAAGCTGTCCTTTGGGCATGCCTTGTTGAGGTTGGTAAAGTCAACGCATATTCGCCACTTCTCGTTCGCCTTCTTCAAAAGTAGTACATTGGTGAGCCACTCGGGGTAGTGGACTTCCCTAATAAATCCGGCTACCAAAAGGCGATCGACCTTCTCTGTTATGGTCGCACATTTTTCTGCGTAGAAGCTCCTCCTCTTCTGCTTGATTCTTTAGGCATTGGGATCGACGCTCAGCCTATGTTCGGCCATAGAGTTGTCTATGCCAGGTATTTCCTCATGGGTCCAGGCAAATACGTCCTAGTGCTCGGCTAAGAGCTGTTTTAGACCCACCTTCAGACTGTGGACCAACTTGGTACCTATCTGAACTCTTTGTTCGAGCCTGGCCGGGTCGAGGCTCATTGGGTTCACCCTGCCTGAGGGACTGTTCGTCCTGTATCTTCTCATCCCACTCAGTCCAAAGGGGGGAGTGGGTAGACTGGTTGCCCCTTCGCCAATTTCGACGATGGTTATCATCTGACACTTGTGCCTCAATTCACGGGCATAACATTCTCACACCAAGACTTGTTCGCCCTTGACTTCTCCCCTTCCTTCACCTGTCGAGAATTTCATCTTCAAGTGGAATGTCGAGGTGACTGCTTTTAGCCAGTTTAGCGTGGGGCATCCTAGGATCATGTTATAACGAGAGTAGGGCCCTAACTACTAGGAAGTCAGTCATGGTCATTGCCGTCCTTGGAGCGGTCCCGTCTAGGATCGGGAGGCTGATCAGCCCTACTGGTTGGATCACATCTCCGTTGAAGCCCTTGAGAGCGGTTGGCGCCGGTCGTAACCTGTCATGCTCGATTCCCAGAGCCACCACCAGAGCGTCGTCATGAGGATGGAGTACCCCTTCTTCATCTTGCTCGTCAAAGGTGATTGGGAGGCTTTAGCGAGTCTAGCCCCCTGCATGGGCATACCAAGCGGTGAATACCTCCCCGTAGAGCGCCTCTCGTGCATATGCTTTTCTTGACAATGAGGTTGCTCCACCTTTTGAGACCCCTCCGGTGATTGTCCTAATTTTGTCCAAGGGCTCCCTTCCCCTGGGTGGGCTTCGGCGATCATCCCACCTCAGTTATTGTTCATGTAGGGTCATCCTATCTAGGTCTGGCGAGCGCCCGCTCCCATACTTAGCACCTTGTAGCTCTTCATCCCTCTTTATTTTTTTGAGGGCGTTGTAGTCTTGGGTGTTGTGATCTCCGACTTATGGTACTCATAGTACGCCTTTGCAGGTGGTCGCCGCGTGTAGTCTCTACTTGGCCTGGGCTCATGATCTCCCTCAACTGCTAGGCTAGCATGGAGGCATGACTGGGGTTACTGATTAGGCCGGTATCATCGTCCCCTAAGGTCAGGACCTCCTCTCTTCCTGCTGTCCCGTGAGGAGCCCTTTTGTTGGTTTGTGGTCCTTGTTTCTGTTCATTCAACCTTCTCTAATCGGGGTGCTGTGAGGGTGTCTTCTGCGTTTATGTACTCGTCAGCCCTGTCCATGAACTCTACCATGGTCGCTGGGGTTTTTAGAGCAATTTTTACCATGAACGGGCTCTTAGGCCATATCCAGCCAAAAAGGGCGACCATAGTGATTTATCGTCCTGGTCATTCGTAGTCATTCGCTCTCTGTTGAATCGAGAGAGGTAGTTTTTCAAACTTTCTTGGTTTTGCTGCTTGACCTTGATGAGGTAGGCTGCTGGACGTCTCCTCTTACGACTTCCCAAGAATTGGGTTAGGAAGAGACGAGCCAAGCAATCAAAGTTGTTGATCATCCCCGTGAGGATGGTCCCAAACCACCCTCTCCCCGTCCCTTTCAAGGTGAGGGGGAAGGCCTTGCACGCCACTTCGCTTGGGTAGCCGCGTAGGCTCATATGTGTCCTAAACGCTTCCAAGTGTTCGAACGGGTCTCTTCCCCCGTCATATAGGTCCATCTAGGGCACTCTGGACTTTGGTGGGAGGGGTACGACCATGACGTTTGCGGTATATGGCGTTCCAGAGTTGCTGCGGAGTTGGTCGGTTATGGACGGCACCTCGATCAACTTAGCCATTTCTACGTATTTATCTCCGAGCTCCTTGAGCTCTAGGTGCAGCTTGCATCTCTCTTCTTCTGCTTGGTTGGGAGCTTCTTCTTCCTGCCGAGTTCTTGCATGCTCATTGGCGGAAGGTTCGTGGTGGGCTGTGTGTTCCTTGTTGTTCCCCTGCAACTTCACATTTTCATATGTCAACTTCCTAATGGTATTTTCCATTGCTGCAAGTCTGGCCTCCATTGCTTTGTTGTTGGGTTCTTCTCTACGGGGTGTTTAGGACCGCGTCGTTGCCGGCATACAGAGTACATGTCAATAGAATCTTACAGACGGTGCCACTGTCCCGAGGAAGCCCTCGCCAATAGAATCCCACAGATGGTGCCACTGTTGTTGTCGTGTTCCGTGGTCTGAGCTACTAGGCGAGATCCAAACAATTCCCATCTACACAAAGGATCAGTGAGTGGAGGCAGCGGTGCCCTGAGGTAGCTCCGATACTTAAGTCAGTATGAGTGTAAGAGTAATAAGTAAAATACGAGAGCAGATAGTAGAGATAGATTAAAAAACTTTCGGGTGGTGGAATTTCCAGTTATTTGTAGGGTTTGGCATGCCCTGACTAAGTCGCTCGGGAGGTGTGGCACTCGTCCTTCCCCCTGTTAGACTATCATTCCTTTTGTTGAGTTCGAGTAGATCTTCATGCCCTTGTGATTTTGCCCTAGTGTGCTATCTCTTCTTCTGTACCACATCAGCCTTCCTTCCTATCATAGGGGCATATCTGGGCTTTTGCCCTGCATTTAATGCTATGAGGGGGGCCTTATCTGAGATCGGCACCCAGGGGCTTTAGGCACCCTGCCGAGTTTAGCATTTAATGTGTCGTGGTCGTAGCAGGTTTCTGCATTAAATGCAGAGTAGGCGTCTACTTTTCTGATTGTCCTGATGGTGGCATGATCCTTTGCGTTGGTCACCTCTCGCCCAGCCTCTTGTGCTCTCGCCTCCTGTGTTAGTCACCTTTTGCCCGGCCTCACTCTCGCCTCCTGTGTTAGTTATCTCTCGCCCAACCTCTTGAGCTCTCCTCTTACGGGCTTGGGCCTTTCTTCCCTTCCGATCTTCGTTATCGGAGACTGGGCCCGAGGCCCAGTCTCCAGTAGGAGGGCCTCCCCTCACAAAGAGGATATGGTCGCGCATAGAAGATACCATTGACAAAAAAGACCGAAGACCGCCACGAAGAAGACCATCGACAGAGATGAAGTTGTCTTCTTCTTCTCTCTTCTTTTCATGTTTTTTTTTCAAGTGGCATCTGACTATTATTCCAACTCAGTATTGGTACGCGGTTGTTGCGCAGAATCGCCTGTACCTAGCACACCCCTTTAAAATATATTACTACTTCACACAGCCAACGCCATTGCATTTATTCTCTACCTAAATTCTCGCTCTGGCTTTCAAAGTCCAAACACAAAGACTACCCTTTTTATTCGGCACAATAGATTCTCCTCCACCCTTCATTTATTGTCACTCTTGTTAAATTTGAAAAAAGGATTACTTAAATTACAAAGAGATTATATAAAAGCAATAAAATTAATTTTATAAGAGTGCTACTACGTGTAATTAAAGAAAACTTAAAACGTACACAAGTGAGTGCGATATAAAGTGAAATAAAAAAATAAAAAATGAAGTAAGAAATAGCAAATTACAATTATATATTTTAATATATATAATTAATTTCTGAACTATTACTAATAAATATATATATATATATATATTATATTACAACATCATAATCTGTATAATTGAACATAATGACAATATATGAATATTCATAAGCTTCATAAAATACAGTACATAAATCTTATCTATAATCTATTTAAAGCATACTATAAATCTGACTAATCACATAATTTTACTAATTACACTAATGCAATAACTATGGTCTTTCTCAAATTTTTTAACTAAAGAAATCTTAAACACTTTACAGATAACATAATTAACATCTTCATCACAACGACGCATTTAATCACAACACCTAACACAAACCACATCCACTTCTCCTTCGTCTACTAATGAAATGTATCATCATATGTCAAATTTTTTCTTTAATTTTCTCCTATTGGATGATGAAGCTTGACAATGATCATTTTCCTTTATATTTGTGTTGATGTCGAGATCGATGTCAACAATAGTTTCCTATAATATAAATATTATCGTCAACTATTGTCTATATGAAAAACATTATAATAGTTATATTTGTAGTAAATGACAAAATAGTATTTGTAGTAAATGATTGAGAAATGAGATTGATACCATTATAAAAATATAGAATATGATAGAAATTAAAATTAAATACCAAACCATGCAATTCTTTTTTTACCTTATTAATTGTCGTTGATTTTATACATTTGGGATCAAATATGCGCTGAACTGTGTAGTTTTCTCGTCCACATTTTAAGTTGTACTCATCAAGTCGCAATAAGAAGATGTATTCTTTGTCAACAAATTGTTGTAAATCATCTGGGAACCCATCATTATTCTGGTCTTACACAAATACAAAAATATGTTATACTAAGTTTTAGCGATTTTTTAATATTATTATCAACCTTTCTATAGTAATATATATTTTCAAAATATTATTTATACTATTTTGTTAACTGGTTTTCTTTTTCGATAAGTTATTTTGCAGTTTTATTTAAGATTTTCTCAACCTTCTTGTCAAATAGCACTGAGATGCTGATCCTGAGTCATCTACCAGCTCCATATTTATTTGATACCTTAAAAATATAAAACTCGTTAAATAAACTGCACATTTAATAAATAAAAAAGATGTTTTTGTGTGTGTTTGTGCAAATGAATATATATATATATATATATATATATTATATATATATATATAAGAAGCTTGTTTTGTAATATTACCTTGGTACAATCGGCTTTGGTTCCGCCTTACATCTTTCACACCATGACAATCCTTCAATGAACTTAACTTTGGTTTTGCATTGGATGCAAGAATTATAATACCACCCATATTTGGTGTCTATTTTTCCAACTTTGCATAGACATGTCACCAGTAACTCCTATAATATTTAATTCTTTCGTTATCACACAAAATGTAAAATATTAAACAATTGTATATTATATTAAGAGAAATGATAGATGCAGTCAGAGAAACAATGCAATGATCCAACATATTTGACTGGTACGTATTCTATTTTCTATGTAATGAAAGTTTACATTTCATTTATTAAATTTAGGTTTTAATATTATTTTTGAGGTAACAAAATATTATTATCATATTTGGACTTTGAATCATTATCAGATGTAATTGGAAGATTAGAATCTATTGGAGGTATAGAGGAAAGAATTTCTAAGGGTCAGCCTGTGATGCTACGGACGATTCAACTTCTATTAGAAAAGTACGTACAATTTATCTACTCAAAAATATTAACTCAAAAATAATTAATTTATCAATTAAGAAGAATACATATAAAATGACTAATATGCGCGTGTTTAATTTTAGGAATAAATTAATTTATCTTTTTGTAGTCCTTCACTTTCTCGGCATCCAGCCATGAGGGTTGGCCCGCATTTTTCCTATGGTCTGCCACCAACACGTGCCCCACCGGGGGACTCTACTGCTGTCGATCTGCCTGTCATCCGAAGTTCCATCCAGAAGGGACGGTGAGTGCCTGCACGTGCAGGTTGCCGATCCCACGTCGACATCCATATGCCGACTACAGCCACGTGCGGTGGCGTTAGGCTTAGGGACCTCGGCTGCGTAAAGGTCGACCGTCTGGACTCACACAGGCGGTGCGTGTCCACCAGGTGCCATCCTCTACCGTGTTGTTCTGCCTGTTTTGTCCCGAGCCAGATTTTGTTGATCTAAGTTTCGATTTTGTTCTTGTATTGTTGTTTATCTTTGTTTCTTGCTTTGGTTGGTTTGTTAGTAATAATAAATAGGAATGAGTTTATTTTTTATTTGGCTCCCTGTTCCTCCTTTGGAGGATGGGGGTTGTCTTTCCTCTTTCTTTTTTGGAGAATGGAGGTCGTATTCTTCTCCCCCTCCTTGGAGGGTGGAGGTTTGATTACCTCTGTGCTCTCTCAGTCAAATCGCACATCAGCATTAATTTAACTTTTGAGAGATTAGAAATTAAGACAAATCTTGCTACTAGTGTGTGTGGGGATACTACATATCAGTGTTTAGTTAGGTTTGTAATACAGATTTTTTTCGGATTTATTGGTCTTAAGTGTAAACTTCATTTAATGAAATGAACTGCAATCGTTTCCTTAAAAAAAAAGAACTGAAAACAAAGGATTTTAGTTCTTGTTTTTGTTTTGCTTTCATATGCGAGTGCAGAAGATTATACAGTTTCAAGCAAATCTCCATGTAATTTTCCGATGAAAAGATATATAGAGAGTCAGACAGACTTTTGTGTGGAGAAAACTCAAAAGTTAGAGAGGAGGAAGAGAGAAGCTCAACAGAGCATGTTGAAGGGCGGGAGTTGCGGACGTTTTAGCATGTACTTAGTAAATTTCTCAACAAAATGGTGTACAATGGGAACTGGGCTTCAGATCAAAGTTTTGAATTCCGTTCCGGTGACCGTTCCGGTTGAGGCACTGGAACGGAATATTTCGGTTCCGTTTCGTTCCGGTGTTCCGTTTCGGGATAGAAATTATATGAATAAATTATATATATATATTAACTTTATTCTAAAATAAACATATGTACACAAATATTAAAAGCATACATGCTTGATAAAATTAATAATATTTTTCAACAGTCATTACAAGCCTTAAAGACATTTTAAAATATAACACAATATCATAAGTTCTTACTTCTTAATCCAACATATACTCCTCATCTTCAACAAGACGATAAGGATCAATAAGTGGAACACTATTCAAAACATTTTCTTCAATATCATCATCATCATCAAGATCAACATTCTCACAATCTTCTAAATTTAGTGAGCCTAATGGCTCCTCAATACATCCCCAATCTAAGTCTTCTCCTTCAATAAGTTCTGGTTCTTCTCCAACCCATTCTTCCATCAAGTCAATATTCTCAAGATTGATTGGATCAAAAGCATCTCTTCCCCTTCTTATATTTCTGTCAAAATAAAAGTAACAGATAAGTATAAGTGTTACATAATTTTTCAAAAGTAAATAAATTATTATTTTGGAAAAAAATTTACCTTTCGTGTAACTTCAAGTTATAACGTACAAATACTAAGTCATTCAATCGTTTATGCTCTAATCTATTCCTCTTCTTCGAATGAATAAATTCAAATGTACTCCAATTTCTTTCACAACCAGTTGCACTACAACATTGACTTAGTATGCGAACTGCAAACCTTTGAAGAGTTGGAACCTCAATTCCATAATTAGTCCACCATGCAACTATAGCAAAAAAGAAATAATAAATTATTACTTAAAAACAAATAAAAGAATTTAAAGATAAATTCACACTAATTAATAAAATGTATGGAAGTTACCTGGACAAACTTTTGTACGCTGACGAATTGCTAAAGGTTCTCCAAAATCACCGTTTGCATTTTTATACAATTCAACTTCTTCCATGATTTTGTCTTGCTTATCAGTATCAAGTTCCAACTTTATAACACAACTCATAAACCCTCTTAAAACATCATTTTTACTTTTAAAGCAATGGTTGAAGTAAATTCCAGGATTAAGAAAACAACCTGCTGCATGTAATGGACTATGAAGCTGCTTATCCCACCTAGCATCAATGATCCTGATGAATGGCATAAATGCAGTAACTTTGTTCTTCAATCTTGCTTTTATATTCTCTTTGGCTCTCTCCATTGCATCATACAAATATCCCATTGCAGGCTTCTCATCTCCATCAACAAGTCGTAATACTCGAACCAAAGGTTCACCGACTTTTACAATAAACTGACACTGAATCCAAAACTCTCCATCTTCTAAAACAATTTTGGCTATTTCCTTCCCTACGCTGCTTCTAGAATAACTTGATGCAACCCACTTATCACAAGTAAACATCTGTCTAAGCTCTTTTTTAAACAAAAGTAAACATTGGATACTTATAAAATTTGTAGCAAATCTTGTGACTGCAGGGCGACATAAATCACGACCATTGATGAAGTCTTTTCTCATCAAAGCCAAAACCCAAGCATGGTTGTAAATGAATTTTGTTATTTTTCTTGCCTTCTTTATAGTTTCATCAAAAATAGGAAAATGCTTGGGATCACAAAAATTCTCTAACATCAGATCTATACAATGAGCAGCACAAGGAGACCAAAAAAAAGAACCATGCTTTTGCGGTAATTTTTTTCCCGCAGCCTTATAACTTGCATCATTGTCCGTTATGAACTGCACAACATTCTCAACCCCAACTTCTTGAACAACTTCATCAAATATGTTAAATAGTGTTTCAGAATCTTTTCTAAGGCCCGATGTATCAATAGACTTCAAAAACATTGTACCTTTTGGACAATAAACTAAAAAGTTAATTATTGGTTGTTGCCTCTGGTTTGTCCAACCATCTGCCATTAGTGAACAACCACTTTTCTCCCAAGATGCTTTAATAAACGAAAGATATTTTTGAACCTCAGTCACAGAATTTTTCAAAAGATTTCCTCTCAATTCATACAAAGAATGACCCTTAAATCCTGGCCCGATGGCAGCTATGGCATCAATAGCAGGCTGATAAAACTTAGATTGAGATGCATTAAAAGGTAAATTAGCATCATACCACCAATTTGCTACAGCCATCTTTGCTTTATCAAGCATCTCCTTTGAACACATAGCACTTTTAATACAAGGCTGAGACCCAGGAGTTGTTTTTGGAGCGAAAAATTTATTTATACCCCTTGTTGACTTTTCGCCTACTTTCTCCTTCCCCTTCCCTTTTGAACTATGAATGTATCCTCCATCATCATCAGTAACATCAACATTAATATCATCATATGTTAAATCGATAGGACTTCCAATCTGTGAGTTTATTTTTCTTTTCTTTTCTTTATTTTTTTTCATTTCATTGACCAACTCCTTCATTTGCCATCTTATATCAGCAGGGACCTTTTTACATGCTTCTACATCACCTGGAATCCCACCCAGATGGTACTTCAATCTTGTGACTCCACCACCTCTAATTGTCTTGTTGCAATAAATACATTCAGTACTACTTCTTGCCCCTGGCACTGCACGTGCATGGGCCCATGCTGGATCCTCTGATCTAGCAGGAGCAAGTGCCATAGATGTAGCACTATTTGATTGACAACTAGACATTTATAATTTTATATACCCCTACATAATTATAAAAATTGGATTAATTCTATTTCAAGCACCAACAGTAATAAAGACACCAAATAGAGGAACTATCAAATGGATAATTTATGCACTAATAGTCTAAATTCTAATACAAATGGAGAAACCATCAAGTCAAGCACCAACGCCTGAACCAAGCTAGTCTACGATAACCATCAAGAAAAAATATTCAACTTTAAAAAATAAATAAACAGAACACATTCATTTACAGTTTTACACACTTTCAAAAATAAATATACAGAACACATAAAAGATAAAAAAATTAGCCCAAAGAATCAATCATATCTAAATGAATTTCTAAAATAAAATAACATGAATAAATTTACTTAATCTACGGTAACATGAATAAATAACATGAATAAATTTACTCAAGAATTCAAGTCAGTCACTGTCAGTAGCTTCCAAAATTACCAATTTTTTTTTATAAAAAATATAAAAATTATGCCAAAGAATCAATAATATCTAACTAATTTATAAAATAAAATAACATGAATTTATCACAATAAATTTTATCTACTCGGCGGGCAACGGAAAAAGCAGAGGGGAAAGCAGAATCGCAGAGGCTAAATGAGGTAATGGAAAGCAAATCGAGTTATTGACTAACCCAGTGGAGTCGTGGACCTCGGAAGCAGCTGCGGATGGAGGCGGCGCCGCAGAGGAGACGGTTTTATCCCGTGGGTGTGGCTCGGCAGTGGGCGATGGAGGAGGCGCCGGAAGTGACTCTGGAAGCCGCAAAGGCGTGGGCGTCGTCGGCAAAGGCAGTGACCGTTGGCTCGGCAGTGGGCGTCGGCGATGAGACCGTCGGCAAGGTCTGGGACTCTGGGCGCACACCGTAGGGCTTAGGGTTGAGCAATGAGAGAACTTAAGAAATGAGAAGCAGAAGAAAATTAGTCCGAGTGACCCACGGTCAGACATCGAAATGAATAATAGGAAATAGAAAAATTAATAAAATAAAAAAGAAAGTAAATAAATTTACAAAACTGCCATTACTGATGTTCCGGTCCGGAATATCATATTCCGGCCGGAATTCCGGATTCCGGCCGGAACATATAATTCCGGCCGGAACGGCCGGAATTTAATCCGGTGCGGAATGCAGTGTCTATCCGTTCCGGCTACTGTTCCGGAACGGTAAATTCCGGCCGGAACGGCACGGAATTTAAAACTTTGCTTCAGATGAATTAGATCTTCGTTTTCAAATATTCTATTTATTTATATATAATATGTCTGATTTACAAACTGCCCCACATAGTTCCGTTTTAAACCTGGGGTAAACCCATAGCAACGACTTCATTTTCCTTATTACTTTCTTTTGTCAGCTATCACGTGTGCAGTTTCAATTGTACGTATTTAGTGCATTTTCTTTTAAGTACAAAAAGTATTTTTTATTTTATAAATTAACGTATTTTATGTGATCGATTAAATTTATTTTATAATAAAAATAATTTTACAATCTGACGAATTATATAAAATTATATAAATTTATAAAATTATTTTAATATAATTTATTTGTGACTAAAATATTTCTCAAGTAAAAATACTTAGAGCTTATGGGACGGATATAATAGAGCTAATGATTTAGCGTCAAGTTTGAATCTTACTAGATGTATACAAATTTTACTGTGTATGTATTATTCATATAATCTCGATACATAAATAATGATTTTAACCCTATACTAACTATTTCATTTATCTAAATATACAAGTTTCTATTTTTGCTTTAATATTGCATTATCTAGGCATTATCTAGCTAATCAAGAATATTTTGATGATTTTAATAGAACTTAGGCTCGTTACAAAATTATTTAGTGCCCCTTATAATAAGAAAAGAGGATTGCTATAGCCACATCGAGATCTCATAAAAATAAACTCACCAATTAATATGGTTTCATATAATATGTTATATATACTCTACAATAAAAGCAGTTTTATGTGCAATTTAACGTATTATATTAACGCATATCAATCTGTAAGATCTATTCGTGATTAAAATATTTCTCATTAGAAACAGAAAAAGTTAACAACATGTTTTCATCCAATACTTGTAAGATTGTCGTTGCAGTAGAAGTGATTATTCTCAATTGGCCAATACAATTAAATGATTGAGCTTTGGAAAGTGATAGAGATGTGTTCAGGACTCGATACCTTTATTTTTTGGGTAAAGGAATTGCAACTTCATTGATGACAATCATAGATTACAGTTAGTGTCTAAATGTCTCAAATTTTTGTAAGTCATTTAAGCTAATAAAATAAAAATATTTAATAAATATTCATGGCATACATTATTCTTATTTTTCTTCTAATTATGCATAGTCTATCTTTTAGTAGGATTTTTGGAAAATGTTTTGACAATTGATCATGTGTGCTTGTAAATTCTAATACAACATCACTTCTCTATACATGATCTCGACGAAAATGATATCTAATTTCAATATGCTTAGTCTTAAAATATTGTATTAGATTCTTTGAAAGACTTCTAGCATTTTATATTGTCACATTTGATTGAAATGTGATTGTATATAATGTTAAAATTCTCAAGTTGTTGCTTCAAGTAAAGAACTTGATCACAACAACTACCCGCAATAACATATTCTGCCTTAATAGTAGATAATACATCATGATATTATTTTTACTAAACCTTGAAACAAGTGTATGATTTAAAAAATGACACGTTCCACTAGTACTTTTTTGATCAACTTTGTAACTAGTATAATCTGCATCTAAGTAGCTAATCAGATTGAAATAAGTGTACTTAGAATACCATAACCATATGTCAATTGTACCAACAAGATATCCAAGAATGCACTTAACTGTAATTAAATAAGATTGTTTTAGAGATAATTGAAAGCGTGCACATAAATATACACTAAACATAATATCTGATCCACTAGTTGTAAAATATAATAGGTTACTGATCATACATCGATATACTTTTGAGTTAGCTAGCTTACCATTTTCATCTTTATCAAGTTTGATTGTTGGCCTTATTGATATTCTAATTTCCTTCACACATTTGATCTCAAACTTGTTGAGTAATTCTTTGATATATTTTGATCGATTAATGAATGTTCTACGCTTTGATTGCTTGATTTGTAATCTAAGAAATAAGTTAAGTTTTCTCATTATGCTTATTTCAAATTCTTCCTGCACACTCTTACCAAAATCTTAGCACATAGTTTATTAGTAGTACTAAATACTATATCACCCATATAAATCTGAACTAAAAGAACATCATCATATTCATGTTTGATGAAAATGGTTGTATCGATTTTTTCTCTCGAAAAGTTTTTTCAATCAAGAAACCATCAAATCTCTCATACCAAGCTCTAGGAACTTATTTGAGTCTATATAATTTTTTTGTGAGCTTGAAAATATGATTTGGAGAAATATGATTTTCAAAACCTGGAAGTTGTTCAACATATACCTTTTCATTTATAAAACTATTGAAGAAAACACTTTTATCATCTATTTGAAAAGTTTGAAATCTTTATAACAAGCATATGCAGGTAGCATTCGAATAGTTTCAATCTTGCAACTGATGCATATGTCTCATCATAATCGACTCATTGTTCTTGATTAAAATATTGGACTACAAGTTGAGCCTTTTTTTAGTGATAACTTTATAATCATCTTTTTTGTTTCTAAAAACTCATTTTGTTACAATAATAATATGATTTTTGGGTTTAGGAACAAGTGTTCAATCATTCTTTCTCTCAAATTGATTTGAAATTTCTTACATAGCTAGAATTCACAATTTATTAAGAAGTGCTTCATTAATATTTTTGGATTCAATTTGATATATAAAAGCAGTATAATTGTAAATATTTTTAGGAGATGCTCAAATATTTATACCACTTGAAGGCTTTCCTAGAATTTATTTCGCTTGATAATCTTTTACATGTTTTGATTGTTTAGTTGCATTTTGTATTAAGTTTTAATGATCTTTCACATGTCTCGACTATTATGTTCTCTTTATTGAGATTAAGACTATCCGTGTTATTTATACTTTTTGTTTCTTCATCAATATATTTCTTGGATAGTAAATGATTAGATTTATCAAATACTACATACATAGATTACTATATGGTTTAAGTCTTTTTATTGAATACTCTATAAATTTTACTATTTGTAGAATACTCGAGAAAGATACATTTATCAGATTTTACATCAAATTTGCCTAAATGATGTCTACCATTCAATATAAGACATTTGCATCCAAATACATAAAAGTAATCAATTTTAACTTTTTCTCATTCCAAAGCTCATAGGGGATTTTATCTAGTTTAAAGTTTAACATAACTCTATTTATAACATAACATGCAATACTTACTTTTTTGGCCCAAAAACAACTAGGCAAGTTATTTTCATTGAATATTGTTTTTGTCATTTCTTGAAAATTTCTGTTCTTCCTCTCATCCATTGCCCATTTTGTCGAGGAGTTCGATAAGTAGAAAGATTATGTACAAATCATTTTCATCACAAAAAGTTTTAATATTTTTATTGACAAACTCTTTCTTCTGTCACTTCAGATATTTGAAATAGTATAACCCTCTTCATTTTGCCTCTTGTATAATTTGGTAAAGGCATTATGTGCCTCATTTTTATGAGCAAGAAAGACCCAAATATATTTAGAGAAATCATCAACAATAAGAAATGCTTAATATTTTTCTCATAAACTTGCAACTCTGTTTGGTTAAAAAATGTTCATGTGTTTTAGTTGAGATGGTCTATTAGTGAAAATATGTTTCTTGATTTTAAAAGAAGCCTTTGTTTGTTTACAAAAATTGCATGCATTACAAATTTTGTCTTTAAGAAAAGTTATCTTTAGTAACCTCTCACAAGATTATTTTTGAAAGTTTGAAAATAAGTTCCATGTTGGCATGACCTAGTCTTCTATGTCATAGCCAATTAGTTTCATTTTAATATGAAAAAATAGCATATTTTGATGCAAGTTTTTCAAAAAAAAAAATTTCCACTTGTAAAGTTTTCAATAATCATTTTTAAATCAATCATTTTCTTTTTCAACTCATGATTTTCATCTTTCGAAATAATGTTTTCTTTTTTAAAACATAAATTTCGTTTATTAAAGAATAAATTTTCTTTTTCAAAGCAGTATATATGATATCCAATTTCTCAAGTTCTTCATATATTTCTTTCAAAATATTTTACAATTTTTCATAAGATGGATTTTTAATATTGTCAAGATTTATTACCTCAAAGTCGTCTTTAGCCATAAGACAAAAATTTGCACATTCTCTATTACTTGTTTTGCTGTATGAGTTATTTGAATTATTATCTCATATAACTTTAATTGATTTCTTGCCTTTATTTCAATATTTTTTTGGCAAGGGACAATCCGCCTTAATTGTCCAGACTTATCATTTTACTTCATTTGCCACAACTTAGGACCAATGAAGATAAAACCAACAATGGCTCATAAGTAGCATTAATAACTAAAGGGGGAAGAAAGCTTTGGGCAGAAACTATGAATCAAAGCAAATTATAATTGTAAATCTAGGAAAATTCTTGAATTTATGATCCAGAATAGCTTATGATCTCAAATTTTAAATCTTATATTACTTAATAATTTTTTTTATTCCAATTTCCTTGAAAAGTTAATATGAAGGGATAAAGCCTCTGATTGAAATCCCAAATGTCCGTCATGATCCAACATATATATGGTGCATGATCATTGCGTTGTTCGGCAGCTTCTGCCTACTTTCCCAGAAACGACAGAGTCAGATCAACAACTTCCTTTTTCAATTCACATGACGGCAGACTGAGTCGTTACACAATGACTACACAGTAGTGCATGCGCTTTTAACAGTTTTAGTCAAGAATGAGTAGGAGCAAAAGATTTTGAGTAAACTAATTTTCCATGGTCGAGAATTATATGTAACAACTTAGAGAGTTATTTTTACCTATATCTTTCTTGAAAAACATTTTGAAGGACTTCCTTGAAAGAACTTTATTTTTCTTTAAGAATATATTGATTCTCCTTGTGACCATTGCAACTTTTTTTTTATCTTCGTCGTCAATTTCTTCATTTTCATCACTTTCACTTTTATGAAGAACGGTTTTAAGTGCCAAACTCTTCTTTTACTTTCCTTTTTTTCCTCCTATTTTCAATGTGTACTCATGGATGATAAGTGACTTGATGAGTTCATTTACTTCAAATTTCTTAAAATCTCTAGTTTTAAGAATTACCGTCACTTTTGATTTCCAGCGTTTTATTAGATAGTTGAGAATTTTTCTTACTACCTCTAAACTATAATATATAAAGAAATAAAATAGGAATGGTTTGAATGGAGAATTCCCACGTAGCATTCTATGGATTCTATTAATCCTTTATACAAATTTACAAGACTACTTTTGAAATGTTCAAGGCTAATAATTACATCAGAAACATACCACAAAAGATATGCTACACGATTCTTTGGCAAGCAGCAGTTACAATAAATCAGACTCTATGATTCTTGGCTAAGGATTATTTTTGAATTTTCTTAAAAACTAACTCCATGATTCTCGCTAATTCTCGCAAGGAGCATCTTGAACTTTCTAAGAACGAATTCTATGAATCTGGTTGAAGATCAGTTTTGAATTTCCTGGGAGCCAACTCCATGATTCTCGGTTGAGGATGGATCATTTTTTATTTTGTCAACTTCTCTTATAGAATAAACCTTGTCAAAAACTGTCAAACTGTTTATAATGTTAGTAAAATGAGTATACATAGTAGTAATAGATTCATCATCATTTATTCTAAACATTTCATATTCATGAGTAAGAGTATGAATTTTTGATTTTTTAACTTGCGGAATTTTTTCATAAGTTACTTTTAAGTTGTCTCAAATTTTCTTTATTGTCTTGCAAGTCATTATTCTGTTGAACTCATTTCCATTAAGATTATTATATAGGAAATTCATAGCCATTAAACTCAATGTAAGACTTTTAGCTTCTTTACGATCAAACTTTTCTTCTTCCTTTTTGACCTTTATTCCATCAACAATTTTTGTTAGGATAAAATGTCCATTTACAATGCATTTCAAATTTTTTGACCTTGAGTTTAAAGGAATATTCTCATTTTAAATTTTCAGAATGTGTAATTGTCTCCAAGAAATAGTGGAGGCCGACTGCTAGATCGACCTTCACTAAAAGTAGCTGCAATGTTAATCATAAGATCTTAACTTAACATATATTTAATCTTATAAAAGAGGCATTGCTCTAATAACAATTGTTATCCAGATGGATAAAACAAGAGGGGGTGAATTGGGTTTTATTAAGAAATTAGCAATTATAAACCAAATACACAGTATAAAATATAAACAAAATATGAAATAATAGGAAATATAGAGTAAGAGTAAGAGAGAAGCAAACTTAATATTTTAATGAGACTCAGCCTCTTTGACTACCTGTTTGCCTCAAGTTACCTCTTGAGGATTTTTAAATTTACTATTCAACCTCCTTTAGGTAGAGATATAAACTTATTATACATTTAACTAATACTGCTACAAAAAATTCGTGTAGAACACCCTCTATACTTACAATCATATCCCACGTGATAATGTATCTATTCTTGTGAAGAACACATTCTACACGAACAAAGTTATACACACCCTTTTATGGATACAAGAGCTGATACTAGGTAGGTTATCAAAAAACACTTCTTAGTGAGTGAAATAAGAACAATATAGCGCAAATGATATTTCTTTTAAAATGAAGAATGGTTAAGCCTCAATGCTTAAAGAAGAGTGATTCAAGACTTTGAATGAATGTTGTACAACTAGCAATTAATGTGTAAGATCTTGTTATATTTTTTAATATCTCAATTGAACTATTTATAAGCATATGAGACTTTACTTTTTTTAAAGGGATTCAAATGTCAGAAAGGAGCACTGCTCACTTTTCAAAAATTCCAAATAAATTTTTTTTCCTTTTTGTAATTGTTAAAGACAACCTTTTTCATTTTTCAAAATATTCAAATCTAATATTTTACTTTTCGCATATAACAAAATGAGCATGATTTATTTTTTAAATCATTTAAACTAAATCATCTTCTTTTTGCATATGTCAAAAAGAGTATGAATCACTTTTTAAAGTTTTCAAACAAAATCATCTATCTTTTACATATGTCAAAAGTGCATCAATCACTTTTCAAAATTTTCAAACAAAACATGTACATGTGAAATATAACAATCAATTATCTTTCAAATTCTCAAAATTCAAACTTTTAATGATGTCATGCATATATGAAAATGCAATTTGATACTTTATGAGAAAATATTAATTTTGGACCTTAATCCAATTTTGAATTTCATCAAGAGATGTATAAAATTACTTCAAGAGTTTTATTTGTAGAGTTATTCATTTTCTTACTCATGTTTGATTCGTTGATGTGCTTGACTCTATTGTGTAGACAACTTTGAGTTTGAGAGTTGAATTCATTTGTTATCATCAAAATCTATATGTAGATATAATTAGATGAAACTTGAAATCTTGGGTTCAACAAGCATTAAGCTCTGCAATCTATATTGGCAATCTAGCAATCATCTCAGACCATAGTAGAGAATAATTATTAAAATTCCCATGCCATTCCCTAACATTACTTTTATCATCTCCCAAGACATAAGACATTAATAGTTGTTGGACAAGTCCATAAGACATGGATAATTGACTCCTTTTTTTTTCTCACAAATGGGACATCTATTGTCATCCAAAACATTCTTCTTCAATAAATTTGCTTTTGTGGGAAATATATTACTGATGGCTTTCCATAACACCTGTTTAACTGTCCCTGGGACATTCAATCTCCATGCCACTAATAAAAAATCTATGAATCCGGATTCGAGAATTCGAGTTCGAATGATGAGTAATTTTCTTGATTCCCTTAGGTGAATACAAGAGTCAACAATAGTGTCATTTCAGGGCTGGGCTGGGCCAAACTCGGCCTAGATAAATAGGCCTACTTGTGCTTGAGGATTAACCTTGTTGGATATAGATCTGCATGGATACTTTGAAATAAGCACTCTTAACAGAAAATGTGTCTTGAGAGGATGCCACCCATAATAACTTGTGTTCAGACCCCCTCTTGCTGATAGGAATTGTAGAAATTACTTTAGCTTCATCTTCATTAAACATAGATCCCACCAAGTCATTCCAACACCTCATTTCCTCATCAACCAAATTGTTCACTATAGATTCAATTTGTTTATATAACTCTACATTAATATTTAATGTTGTTTATGTAACTCTACATTAATACTTAATATTCTATCTCTTTGGGAATTTTGTGGTGACTACTCACTCGGCTTCTCTCTCTAGAAGCCGAGTGAGTAGTCACTCGGTTTCGATCTCTCTGGGAATTTTGTGGTGACTATCTCTCTTGGCTTCTAGGGTGGGAGCCTTCGGTTTCGCCCTCCCTCCCCCTCCTTCTTTCCCCTTCTTCTTCGACGTTTTTCCTCCTTTCGTTTTTCTCTTGCGTTTGTTTTTTGGGTTCTGGTTTTCTCCCCGCTGGCGTCTCGGTCTCAAAGGGGATGGGTTCAGGTTGCTTGCCACCATTTCTCCCCCCTTTGCGGATTCATGTGCAGCGGTGTTGGGTTTTTTTGTTTTCGCTTCTTTTTTCAAGTCCAGCTCGAGGGAAGTGTCTTCATGATTTTTTGATAGCCAGCCGCCATCATGCGCCTCACTGGGAGGCCCTTCAACCCCCAAATCTATCAGCCTGCTAGAGGATTCGCCAAAAGGGGTGGAGCGTGCTCCACATGCGCAGATCGAGTTTTGGTGTGACTTTCACGCGCTCTCACCCAGGGTGCTCTTTGTCCTCCATGCGGGGCACCTCAGGGCAAAACAATGGCAGAGGCATCAACAAGTGTGACTCGGCCATTCCCAGAATGGCTCATGTCCTATATGTGCTACTACAGCCAAGCCTGTGTTTGGTTTTTCCCTTTTTTTAGTCTGTGTTGTAGTTCTTTTGTGTTTTATTGGTATTGTTTGTTTGAGATTTGTTGTAATAAAAAAATAAGTCTACTTTCTTTTGTTGGTCCCTTTCCTCTTTGGAGGAGAAGGGTTTTGGTCCCTCTCCTCTTTTGGAAGAGGAGAGTGTTGCTCCCCACTCTTTTTTGGTGGGTGGGGGTTGGGTTACTGTAGGTTTTCTCTGTTTAATAGAGTGTCTTACTCTTTGATAAACAAGATTGAAATCTCTTATGGTTTTGTCATATGAAAGTGTTTAGAAGTTATTAGAAATTAAGACAATGTCTGCCATAAATTTTATTTGTGCATGGGGGTGCCCTAATCAGCAATTTAGTTTGGTTGCAATCCAGGTCTTTTCCTATATTTCAGTCACAATTGTAACTTCATTCTTATGGAATATAATGAGTTTCTTCCTTTCAAAAATAATATTCTATCTCTCTCAAATAATTAGAGAGGATCCAAGTTGGCAGTAACTCTACCCACTCAACTAAATATGATAGGGAAATTATATTTTACATTTACGAATAATATTGTTAATGCCATACAAATCGGCCAACAGGCCGGGGCGAGAGAAAGAATCATTCCCGGTCAACTGGTGCAAGTTGGGTTTTGTGTGAGGTTGTTTGGGGCTCTCGGTGAGATTCTGGCACAACCAGCGCGTACGTTGACAGCAAATAAAGTAAATAAAGATGGATATAGAATTTACATGGTTCGGCAAATGCCTACGTCCATAGGTATTCGGGGATGAGAATCCACTATAATAAATATTTTACAGTATCTCCCATATCTCACAGCACAAGAAAAAGTATAAATAGTTGTAGAAGAAATCTATCTGTAGAAACATGTCCGCTAGTAGAGAAGAGGTCCCAGGAGGAAGGGGTCGAAGCAAAGGTTCAAGAAGAAGGAAAGGGTTTTTTATCATCTGGTCGAGTCTTTTTATATGGCAGCTTCGGCCTGTGTCATTGGATATTTATCTTGTTTGTGTCCGTGGATTTCTTCTTTTTCGTCATTCACTCTTGTCCTATACTTCCCTTAATCCTTGCACCTCATTAACTCCTACAGATCCTGCACCTGCCAACCTTCTTTTTAGTCTTATCACCTTCTTTCTTGTCTCCTTGTACAATAAATATTAGGTTTGAACTTTTGACTATTCGTTTCATCCCTTCCAAATATATTTGTTGAAAACTATTAATCTCTTGTTAAGATGTTGTGTTTAAGATTGACTAAAAAAATGTAAAAATGACGATAAACATTCCCAATAAAATCAATTGGCACGATTAACTCATGCCCTAAGATTATTCAAAAGACAAAACAACTAATAATTATACGAGAAAGAGAGAGTTGGTAATATGATACAGATGAAAGATTTCATCATAAAAATAATATTAATTATATGAAATAATGGTAACATAATAGAAAAGTAGTACTATTCAAAAATTTTCACACTACACACCATTCACATGACATAATTTAATTTATATAAATTATATTCATCATTTTCACATACCACATATTATATATAATTTTTAATTTTTTTGTTATTAAATGTGTATTGTATAGATGATGAATAGAATAATTCAATTAATTTTAAGAAAAATAAAATAAAAAATATATAAATAAGTGTGGGGTAGCAAATGATGAGTAACAAAATCTAATTTATAATATATAAAATTTACATTTATCTTTTAAATTAAATTGTATTAAATGATTAATATGCAGAGTAAATACTTTGAAAAAAATTTGATCATAATAGAAATATCTATAAAGCAAATAATTTTGATTGACAAAGAGGAAGTTGAAGTGAGGCAACTAGCGGCCAGTCGTTTAGGGCTGAGTTTGCGGGAGAACAGGCCAATCATGTGATTTGGACCACAGCCTACAGAAAGTCGGCTGAAAAATTCATAAGCCATCCCATGGGATATGTAACAGTGGCAACAAACAATGTGGATGACTCCTGCATTTTGGTCGGCCTATCCCCTTAAGCATCCTTCCTTTCCGTTTCGGCTCGACAATCGAGAATCTTCAATCTCATTCATAGCCAGCTGGATATAAAAGTCTTTTTCTAATCTTACTTTTCAATAAAAATTCTATCCAAAATTATTTACTATTTAATTTTTTAAGTATTTACAGTAGCCTCAACTAAATTTAATCATATTTTGGTTAAAAAATTCATTTTTATAAATTTAATTAGTCACTTTTTTAATAATACTAAATAACAAACTCGACAAATATTTAATTATTTTATTAAAATATTAATTTTCACATTTAACGAAACTCATGTTTTGAGCCGTTGGGAGGCACTCTAAGTCAATGTTAAAGTAGAGCTCGAGCACAAGGAACTGGAGCGGGTGCAAGGAATTGGGGTGGGATTTGATGTAGGCTTGGTGGAAGAAGCTCGAGGGCGAGGCCACCAGGGTCGTTGCCACGTTGAGCGGCATTGTTTGGCCATGATTGCGACGACTTACCTCAGTGGTTGAGTTTTTGAGTACACTCGCTGCCTTTGCCGTTAGGGTTTGCTGGATCGTGTTGAGTCTTGTTCTTATTTTTAAATAACAAATTTGACAAAATGCCCCTATGAACACCAGACAATTTTGCGTATAGATAATTAGTAGAGAAAAAGTCCAAATGATCGCTTTTCATGTGTTTGAATTGGGAGATGGTGGAGGAGAAGCTATATGTATTGCGTGAAATTGAGTTAGTAAAAAAACTAGAAACACATGGACAACAGAGACACGAAACAACAATGAAACATGGTCCTAATGCACGGGAGAGTATCACGAGTGGGAAGAAGAATTCTTTAGACCTAAAATATTATTTAGCTAGCCCAAGGGGCAAGCCAGATTTGGCTAGCCAAAACATCATTGGCTATTTTTACTGTTTATCTATTGAATCTATTACAACTTATTGTTTGTGCACCCTAGCTATTCTTTGGCCAAACTTTGTCTTTATTAAGTCTTCTTCGAATGAAGAACTTCCTTTATCGACTGAAAGATTGAGGACTGGGGACTCCTGCGATGGAGCGCGTGCATGGTTCTGGACTTTGATAAGCAGTACAACGGCATATTCCCTTTCTACGGACGAAATAAAATGAACACAAGCGAAAACTAAAAGGAAAGTTGGAAAAAAACAAAATTAAAGATTGCGAAACCAGCACGAAAAGAGAGGAGGGGGGAGGTCTCCCCCCTTTTGGTGGAAGGAGGAGAAAGTATTTTCTCTTGGGGTGAAGAGAGCGTATCGTTGAGGGAGGAGAACGAGAGGGATACTTCGCATGTAATTTTTTACATAATAACTACAAAAGTTTTTTTAATAATGTGGTGAATTTTTTTATATTTTAAAAAATATTTAAGAATATAAAAAAGAATAAATCAAAAAATGAAAAAAATTACACTATAATGAGACATCTATCTTGGGAGATATCTTGGGAGACATCTATCTTGGGAGATATCTCTTGAGTGAAGTAACACTACTCTTTTTCTTATATTTAATAGTTTTTAAGGAAATTAATTAATATAATTTACATTAAATATTTTTAGATTATTAAATTTAAAATAAATAACTTCATTTTTTAAATCTCTTTTAATAAAAGTTAAAATAACAAATTATCTCTCTCTACAAGTGGGAAACTACTGATATTTTTTCATCTAAATGAAAATTTCACCGAACACTAGATTTGGTTTTATTTTTTATGAGCATGATTTTGATTAAAAAGAATACAGTAAAAAGGTATGAAGATTACACGTATTGGTACGAGTATAGTAAAAATTAGAAAAATAAATTAAAAATGAGTAATGTTACATACAGTCGTAAAATTACAAGCGGCATGCAATTGCTTTGGTAAAAAGTGAGATCCACTATTAAAAAAATTAACATTTTTCAAGTGGGTCCCATATATATTCACTTTTTTTCAAAGCGACTGCATGCTGCTTGCAAATTCACATTTACATCTATAATTTCTCATTAAAAATACACCTCGTAATGTTTAGAAAAATTTTAGAATTTTAGAATTTGTTTGAGATTTGTTTGAAAATGTTCTATCTCATCTCAACTTATCATTATAACTCTTAAATTTTTAAATAAAATATAATAAATAATTCAACTTTTTTTAAATCTTAAAATAATAATATTATTAAAAATAATACTTTAATAATATTTTATTTTTTATTTCAACTCATTTTATTTCATCTCATCTCCAAACGATATTGAGAAAACCATTATGGCCAACTAAGTTTACTATTTTAACCTACAAAATGGATGGCTCTTGCAACCTACCCTAATGATAATATTGGAAATACTAGCCCACACATTAGGAAGTATGTTGACAAGTCCTACATGACTTAAAAATAAACTCATTATAATCTTTTAAAAAAGTTACGTCACTCCTTCTATTAAATATATATATATATATTTTAAATGAATGTTTCTTTAAAAATGACCCAAGCGAATTGAAATTTGTCAAATTGGCATTGAACCCAAGCAAAAATCATTGTCAAGAAGGGTTAAATAATTATACATGGGCACTGCTACATGTCATTCGTGACATGTACCGAAATCTCTCGAGCAAGTATAAATTTTTTATTTTCTTTCATTCATTTTTTATAATTTTAAATATTTAAAAAAAAAAGAAAAAAATTTACATCATTTCCTATTATACATTGCAGCCTACATCTATTGGCAAAAAAAAGTAAATCAAGCATAACACGAGCGATATTGTAGCTTTCTAGCTTTCGCAAAGTAACCGTGTAAAAGTAAATTTAATAATTAGTCTTGACGTGATTTACCAGTTTATAAAATTATTTTTATCGTAAAATAAATATAATAAATCACTTCAGATCATGTCATAAATATCTTTTTATACCATTGTTTTTGTGTTTACAGGAGTTTTTGTTTGTTTTGGTGTGTGTATTTTCCTGTTTGCTTTTTGACCCTTTGAAAAATAACCTTTCCTAGAAGTAGTATCGTATAAGTCAGTCTTTTTTTTTTTTTTAAGATCTCATTTGTTTTTACATATAAGATAAAATAAAATAAATTAAATTAAATTAAATTAAAATTAAAAATTGAATAAAGTATTACTATTATATATATATTTTAATATTATTTTATTTTAAAATTTGAAAAAAAATTAAATTATATATTTTATTTTACATAATAATTTTAAAAAAAAATTATAACGATTAAATAAGATAAAATAAAAAAAGTTAAAATGTATTATAAAAATAAACGAGACGTAAACCCTAAACTTAAAATGCTTTAAAGATTAATTACGGTAATGTTTTTAGAGTTTTGCTGTACTTCAACCTTATTGCAGCAGGTACAGTATTCTACTCTACGCACCAGCTCACATCTAACTTATGTTGTTTTTAAAAAATTGCTACAATAAAAATGCATTTATCACCCGGACCCCCCCCCCCCCCCCCCCCCCCCCAACATTTTAGTCCCAATTTGAATCTCTCTCCAAGCGTGATTTGCTACATTAATGCCAAAGAGCTCGCACATGCTTGATTTGCTACAGTAATCCCGTTCGGCTTGGCCTTTGTTCCCTCCGGTTGCCGCTGGTCTTCCTCTTGCTGTCGTTTGCGTGTATTCTTCTCGGCATCACCATCTCTGTCGATCATTGGGTATTTTGTGGGTATATTTTGTGGAAACTTCAAGAGAAATTTGTGGGATTTATTTCCTTGTGAATGGTTTTAGGGAATTTTGTTAACATGATTTTAGTTTTTTTTTTTTTTTTGTGAAAATCAATAATCTACATTGGTATCTTGCTTTTTATTATACTCTGCAAGTTGAAAATCTCTGGTTTGTAGTATTCGTGTGTGGAGTACATCATTATGATAAGCAATAATCTGGCATCATTATTCCAAGACGCCTAAGCAAAGATGCATTAATGAATGACTATGAAGTTGCAGGTACAACACACTTCATCATAGATTCATAAGGCGTGTGCTATAACGCCCCTTTCCTAACTAAATCAATTCTTAACACTGTTTCAGATTGCAAGTTGCATATCGATTGCAAGTGATGGTTTGCTCTGTTTATGTACGTATGTTATTGGCACACGTATTGGTTTGGGGGGTCTTTAAAAGGAGGTAGGTGTTGTGCTTGAGGTTCATCCATATGATGGGGTTGGGGCTTGCTCACCAAAAAGAAAACAAAGTTACTGTCAGGTGGGGGTGAGTGATAATGGATGCTATGAAGGTGCAAATCTGAGCAACAATGAAAAACTTAGGGAAAAAAAAAGCCTAAAAACTGTAGGAAAGACTTAAAAAGTGTAGAGATCACCAGGGCTTTTGTTTTAATGGCTATTGCATCCGGTTGCTCCCCCTAAGCCAACTTTGATCATGGGAGTGGGTTAAATTAGGCCCATTAGTTATAGTCTTTAGAAGGACTATTCATTATAGTTGGTGCAGCTAAAAATTCAGTATTCCATTAAATTTAATATAGATACCGTTCATGGTTTATGTTAACTTTCTTCACTATTATGGGTAGGATATTTGAATAATGCTACTCATTATCTTAATTTTCATCATCTTTTCAATATAACACTTCCAATTATATCATGGTAATTCATGAAGAAATTAATCAAGCTTGAATGTATATAGTTTTGAAGATATCGAAGGGTTATATTGCTAAGAAATAGTGTGATGGACAAAGAGGAAGATAAAAGGCCATCTAGTTCTACATTTCACCGACTCAGGAATGATACATTCGTCATTCATAAAAGGACGGCGTCTCAATTCAAACTAGTTAATTTATTTTTATTTGTGTATGTAGGTACATTATGATCCAAGAAATGCGTAATACCCGTCATTTATCACATATCCAGATGCATATCCAAATTCATATACATATGCATAGGGTAGCCAGGTATATTTTTTTCAAACTTTTTAATCTTTTTTCTTATGTGCATTGTGCGCTGGTCTGACACTGTGCCTAACTGCAATCCTCATCAGTCTCACCTTTTCCAACAACGTCCATCCACTCTCGATCAAGTGATGCGGCAGAGTGGAGCCGTGTTAAGCAAACTAGGGTGCTACCCGCCTTATCGGGGGCAGGGCCATTCTCCTCCCACCCCCCGCCCCCGCATGGGCAGGGTCTCATTTTCTTTCCTGTGCTCCTCCTTTGTCCATGAGGGGGCAGGGTACCCCGTTCGCTAATGGGGGTGTAGGGGTAGACCTCCTATTGTTCGCTCCATGCCCCTCGCCCCTTCCCTCCCCTCAATTCAAACAAGTTACAATAACAATAGAGAGATCAAGATGGCAAGACCTGCAAGCAAAATCCCCTCCTCCAATCAAACAACAAAAACTAGAGAGATTGAGACGACGAGACCTGCGAGAGAGATCGAGGATGCGAAGAGACCTTCTTCAACGGTGGGTTTGTGGCCAGGTTAACAAACCACCTTCTTCTCAACCCTAAGTTCCACCTTATGTGCGAAGTTGCAAACTGCGAAGAAGGATTTGAGGATGTGATGACCATATCAGCAAAAAGACCCACCCAAACCATCGATGAAGCAAACGAAGAAGCTAAGGAATCTTCGAGAGAGAGAAGCTGAAGGAAAGAATAATTTGTATGTAAAAAGTTAAAAACGTTGCGTTCAATTACCAAGTCAACTTCATCTTCTTCTTTGATCTAGGGTTCCTCAAGTTGCAAGAGATGTCAAGCTTCGGAAGGGTATATACGGGGGTGGGATCCATCTCATACCGCACCCGCCCCCGTCGTAGTACCTAAATGCAGGTGGGGTTCATCCGCTCCCGCCATAACAAACAGGGTGCTTCGTTCTGCCGCATGAGGGTGGGACGGAAAACCCGGCCCCGCTGCCTACCCCTAAAGCAAACTATCCAAGTATATTCATTTCCAAGTTTTTTTTTTTCCCGTAACTACATTGTTTATCAGTTCTAACATTTTGCCTGACTGCAACCCTCAGCAATGCTACCTTTTTCAACAGCCTTCATCTACCCTCCGTCAAGTAGTGCGGAGGAGTCGAGTCTGTTCAACAAATGCTTTAGATATATTCATTTCCAAGTTTTATTTTATATTTTTCCATACAATTGCATTCTTAAGATGTTTTAACTCATGTTTGACTGTAGTCATTAGGGGTGTAAATTTAAACCTGAAAATCAGAGAACTGGCCCAAACCGAATCGGATCGGACCGAAAATGCCAGTTTTGGATCATTCCGGTCCGGTACCGATTTCATAAATTGAAAAACCCGATAATATCGGTCTAGTTCCAGTTCCGGTTCCATCCATTTTAAAACCGGACCGAACCGGACCGGTTCTATTTATTTGTTCTATTTTTTATATTTTTAGTATTATTATATAATTTGTTCTATCCTATATATAATAATATAAATTATAATTATATATGAGATAATGTAGATTTTTTATTTAACAATTTTTTTAAGCAGTTTTTTAATGCAGATTTTTTTTTTACAACAAATTTTGCTAAAACAGATTTTTTTATAGAACAGTTTTTTTTATAGAGCAGTTTTTATTTTATAACAGTTTTTTTTAATGTAGTTTTTTTTATATAACATATTTTTTTTACTAAAACAGATTTTTGTAATGGATTACAATTTTTTCAATAAAACAGAATTTTCAAACCAGTATTTTAAAAAAAAAAAAAAACAAATTGGTTTTTATAAATTGACATTTTATTAAAACCGGTAAAACCGGACCGAACCAGATCGGTTATACCCCTAATAGCCATTACCAAATCCGCATTTTTTAACAACGTTCATCTACCCTCCATCGAGTGGTGCGGAGGTCATGAGCCAAGTTCAACAAATGATTCAGGTATATTCTTTTCCAAATTTTTTTCCCATACGAATGCATTGTTTACTCATTTTAACATTGTACTTGACTGCAGCCTCCACCAATGTCATATTTTTCAACAACATTCATTTACCCTTTCTCAAGTAGTGTGGAGGTCACGAGTCATGTTCAACAAACAATTCAAATATATTAATTTCCAAATTTTTTTTTCCATACGAATATGTTGTTTATCCTCGAACTTTCACGCGATTCTCAATTTGCCCCCCTCACGTCGCATTAAATTAGATTTTATAATAAATTAAATTAAATTTTTATAATAAATTTGAATTTACAAATTTGGGATAAAAGACTAGAAAAAAAGATAAATTTTTTAATTTAGTAAAATACTAGGATATAATTTACTGATTTTTTCTTTTAATTTTTAAAAATATATTTATATAAATCTATATAAATCAAACTAAATATAGAAATAAATATATAGCTAAATATATAAATATATAAAAATAACTAAATATATAAAAATATATATAACTAAATATATAAATATATAACTAAATACATAACTAAATCTATATATATAAATACATATATTTATATATGTATGTATATATTTAGTTATATATATAATAGGCCTTTAAAAATTATTAAAATTAATGACAAGAAAATCCCATAATTGTTTTTTAGTATTTTGAAGAGTAATTGACTGAGCAGTCGATAGAAACTTCTTATTTAGATGGGAATTAAGAAAATTTGACGTTGGAAATATTTCAAGATAAAAAGGAGATATATATATATATATAGTTATATTAGATGTATTTAGTGTGATTTATATAGAGTTATTCAAATATATTTTTTTAAAAATCAGAAAATTATATCATAGTATTTTACTGAGTTCAAAGATTTATGTTTTTTCTAGTCTTTTTTATCCCAAACATGTAAATTCATATTTATTATAAAGATTTAATTTAATTTATTATAAAGATTTAATTTAATTTATTATAAAAATCTAATTTAATGCGAAGTGGATGGCAAACTGAGAATCGCGTAAAAGTTTGAGAGGCAAAGGGAAATTTTTCATGGGGTATTTTTGTCTTTGCAGGTGCACGTGAGCTGCACGTGCTTTATTCCATTTGATTTAACGTGGATTATTGGCGGAAGGGGAATATTATGAACTTTTAAAAGTAGGCGAGGTCAATTTGTTGCAATTTTTAGTTTAGGGAATATATTGTGAATTGAGTGAAAATTAGAAGAGACAAAATATAATAAACCATATTTTTTAAACTTCCAAACTCTCAAATAGGCACTCAATCTTGATGATATTAATTTTTTTTTGTTGTACAATTTTATTTTTTTTTAAAATGCTAGATCACCTGATTATATGTCCAGAATAAATCTCTTAATACAAAAATAATAATAATAATATTTTTTTGTATTTTTGTTACTTTTTTCTCAACAAAGTAAAGCATGAATAAATAAACTAGCAATTACAAGATATAAGTTTTAATGAGGTGGGAGTTCTCTACAACCTTCCCAAATCTAACATATTATAACACAAAAAGAAAGTAAAATCTGGAGATAAAAATATGGTTCCCACTCATTTCCCACCAGGATAGACCACTTGATAATGGTTTTTAAATTTGTTTTCCACTCATTTCCCATCCGAAGTAAATGCTTGTGTGTGGCAACTTATTGGTCTAGACTAATTAGAAGAACTTTCTCCTCTATTTTCACTTGATCCTTGAAAAAAGCGAAAACATAAAATAGCAATTGAAAATTGTGAGAATCGTTGGCGAGGGGCCAATACTGGTGGTAGCGGCGCTTGCAGGTCACGTGCCACACATAGAGAGAGTAAAACAGTCGAATCTAGAAGATCTGATGCCGCCAATCCCAAAAATGCTGCACATGGCAGTAGGGAGCCCTCTAAGGCACGGCGGCATGTGATTCTAACTTGCGGCCTAAGCCACGGTAAAATGTACGCGCCGCTCTTTTGAGCGGAATACTTCCACCACCTAGAAGATAGGCGTTTGGAGAGGCTGCTTGTGGGGCAGGGTGTGCATCAGCCCTGGAACACCAGAAAGCAGGAGTTCAGCAAGTGACGGTGCTAATGGTAGAAAATTAGAAAAATCAATGGAAATGGAGAAAACTAAACGGTGGTCGTGGGCAGCGAGGAGGGCAGGTGGAGTAGAAACTCCAACTCCCCTCCCCTTCGTGAACGAAGTGGTCTTTTAGGAGAGGCAATAAAAAACCTAGTCTGGAGAGAAAAGGACAAGAGGAGAGAAAAGAGTGGGATGGGGAGTTGTATTTTTTTTTTTTTTTTTGTAAGCAACCAATATTATAGATAATAAAACAATTACAGGACACAACAATCAATAAAGTGGTTGGTCCCGACATACAATCAAAACCAGCAAATACAATACAACAAAAAAAAATAGTTCAATGGTTAAAATCTTGACCAACACCCGATTCCCGCTAAGGGAGGGACCACTCAAAGCAGTTTAAAAACAATCCGATAAACGGACTGTTGAATTAGTACTAAAAGTCGCGGTGGATAAACTTGTGCTGCACTTTGCTGGTCTGGACTGGCTATAGGGGACTTCCACTACCTCTTTCCCGTGATCCTTGGTTAGGGAACGTGAAAATGTAGACAAATAACAAGTAGAAAGACTGCTCAGTTGCCGAAAGTCAGTGGTGGACGACTGTAGTGATGTGTTGGATACAAGCGCCATACTGGGAGATGAGCGAGCAGTCAGACCTGGTAGATTCTTGTGGTGGTGTGTGAATCTCACTCGCACTGAGAGCCGCACGTGTGATTCACATGCCACTCCGAATGAAGAACTTCCTCTGCTGACTGAAAGATTGGCGATTGGGGATTCCTGCGGTGGGACGCGTGCATGGCTCTAGACTTCGATAGGCAGTAGAACGGCATATCTCCTTTCTACAGACAAAATAAAATGAACATAAACGAAAACTAAAAGGAATGTTGGAAAAAATAGAACTGAAGGTTGGGAAAACTTGTAAGGGGTGGAAGGAGAAGAAAGGGTTTTCTCTTTATGTACAGGGAGAGCGTATTATTGGGAGAACAAGTGGGATACTGCTTATGTATTTTTTTACATAATAATTAAAAAAACGTTTTTAATAATGTTGTGATTTTTTTATATATTTTAAAAATTATTTAAGAATATTAAAAAAATAAATCAAAAAATGAAAAAAAGAAATTACACTGTAATGAGACATCTTGGGAGATATCCCTTGAGTGAAGTAGCACCACTCTTTTTTTTTCTATATATATTTAATAGTTTTTAAAGAAATTAATTAATATAATATATCATATCTATTTTCAGATTATGAGATTTAAAATGAATAACTTCATTTTTTAAATCTCTTTTAATAAAAGTGTAGATAACAAATTCTCTCTCTCATCAACAAGTGAAAAACTACTATTTTTTTTTTCATCTAAATGAAAATTTCACCGGACACTAGACTTTGTTTTATTTTTTGATGAGCATGATTTTGATTAAAAAGAGTACACTAAAAAGGTATGAAGTTACACGTATTGGTCTGAGCACAATAAAAATTAAAACTACACCTCGTAATGTTTAGAAAAATTTTAAAATTTTAGAATTTGTTTGAGATTTGTTTGAAAGTGTTCCATCTCATTTTGATTCATTATTATATCTCTTAAATTTCTAAATAAAATATAATAAATAATTTAAGATTTTTAATTCTTAAAATAATAATATTATTAAAAATAATATTTTAATAATATTTTAATTTTTTTTATTTTTTATTTTAATTCATTTTATCTCGTCTTTATCTCTAAACAATATTGAGAGAACCATTATGACCAACCAAGTTTAATCACTAAGTAAAAATAAAATAAAAAACAATTATTTTGAATTCGGAATACAAAATTCGGTAGAAAAAGCATTTCCCATTATACATTGCAGCCTACATCTATTGGCAGAAAAAAGTAAATCAAGCTTAGGCCGAGCGATATTGTAGCTTTCTAGCTTTCGCGAAGTAACTGTATAAAAGTAAATTTAATAAGTAGTCTTGATGTGATATATCAATTTATAAAATTATTTTTATCATAAAATAGATATAATAAATTACATAAGGTCATGTCATAAATATCCTTTTATACAATTGTTTTTGTATTCATAGGACTTTTGTTTGTTTTGGGGTGTGTTTTTTCCTGTTTGCTTTTGACATTCTGAAAAGAACCTTTGCTAGAAGGGGTACCATATGAGTCGGTCTCTTTTTCCTTTTATGGGATTCCCTACCCTCAAACCTCACCCTTCTCCCGTCCACTTCTAAACAGGTTATCTTTTGAGCATTGGCATATGCTCCCTAAAGTTTAACTAAAGAGAGAAGATATTTGCAAGTATAATCATTTTAAAAAAATAATTATAATATGAGATTCATATAAAAAAATTAATCTTTTAATAAAAGATTCTATTATTTTTTAAAGTGATTACGCAATATTTACGCACTCAACGGTTGTATAGAGCATTCTTGCTAACTAAATTGTAGTTGAGAATTTCAACATTTTTCATCCTTTTTACCGATTTTAAAAGGCAATATATCTTTCTCTCATTTATATATTTTTTGGAGAATAGGAAAGAACACATACTTCTTAGTTTTTAGTAAGAGTAGAGAGCAAAAACTGAAGAATAAAACTTTTAGGGATGCCATTGAGCGAGCAAAGCTATATATTTTCAATGCTTTAGGATGGCTGATTGGAATACTTTTTATGGCTTTAGATAAAGTTTGGCTGAAAAGCTACGAATAGTTCCATCCCCGCAATTAGTTTGCAACTTTAACTGAATTACTTTTACAAAGTTACCGAGCCTATCAGATTGGCAAATAATCTCCTCCCAACATCTACCTTATTAAAAAGGCCATGAAATTCGTCCAAAATGTGGATATATCTACTTTCTAAATGAATCATAAGCCATATTCAAGAGAAATATTAGATATTCTTGGGAGTACCGACATGTGGTACTCTTTTATCATATCAATTATAATTGATACAGATTGTGATAGGATGATAATATTACACAATCCATACACCATGAATACTTTTCCAGTAAAAGAAGCTTGCGCTAATATAATCCTTGTTTATAGTCATCTTCGATATCACAAATCATAAGCCATATTCAAGAAAAATAAAAATAAGGGCACAAAAGAAAAAGGTAAATTTGAATTAACAAAAGTTAGAAATAAGAGAGCTCATTTTCACGCCATGAATGGTTGTTTCCATGTCATTCATTCCTTTCACAAAGCAAGGGCAACTTAGATCTTAGGTTGAATGATGGGCAGTGAATCAATTAGATCCTTTTTTCCTCTTTACAAGAAATAAAAATCAGGAAATAAAGCAACTTTTTCCCACACAAGACAAAACTGAAAAGATACAAAAAGGCCGAGACCTTAAAATATTTACAAGACATGCTAATTCGGTGGCACCTAATGCAAGATGATTCATAACGACAGACACAGAATATGATTGGTTGTAGCTGTTAGAAATGGACTACTGGGGTATCAGATAAAATTGAGCTCATGTATTGAGTGTACAAATGCAGTGTACCTCCTATACATGTAATGGTGCCTGATAATCCTGAGGGCAACTGGCGTAGATACAAGATAAATGTCCCCATATACGACGACAAAGTACCTCAAATTCTCCATTAACCTGACAAAGCCCCGCCCAATCAACTTCTAGCTAAGTGAAAAACGTGTTTGGGACATCATGAAGGATCAGAATGCATCCCACAAGGTCCAGCTATTGTGTCAGACAGATTTAAGTATAGCAAAAACTTGCATCTGTGCCAGTCACCTGGCTCTAACTCAAATAGTACTTTCAAAAGAAACCTGGATATGGGCAAGATGCCTAGGCTTTGGACTCGAAGCAGTAGCCAGTCCTTGAAGCAACTTCACAACATCGGCAGCATCCTCAAGATAATACTTAGCCTTGCTTGGTTTTCGGCCAACGGTGCAAGCAAAGATCTCCGGAGCCGTTTGCAAGGATGGACTAGAGACTGTGCTTAATATGCTCTCAAACATGTCTTCATCGGATCTATCGTCTCCAATGCACATCACAAAATCCGGTGGTGTCCCATCATCAACCATTCTCAATAGAACCTTTTCTGCAACTAACCCTTTGCTTACTCCCTGCACATATCAAGACGTTAACCATAAATTTCAGCCAAGCCTGTCCAGGTTCACATGTAACAGAGAAACAAGAAAAAGGGCAGGGAGTTGGGTTTGAGGAGCAATCATACCTGGGGCTTAACTTCAACAATATGCTGGCCTCTGTTCACAACAGCCGGTTCATTAGAAAGTACACTTTCCAGGTGATCCAACAACTCCTTCGCTTGGCATGATCCAAAGTCAGGGTCTGCATCTTGGTGGTGCCATACCAAAGCACTCTCTTTAATTTCTATGTTGGAGCCATCAGTTGCCTCTGTATACAATTGCATCACAGGTTCCACAATGTTTTTCCAGTCAAGATCAGCAGCCACTGGACTGGTTTCCCACTCAGATGATCTATTCCACCTGCAACAAGAAAAGAGCAAAAGACATCTCAGATTCTATAGAAAAGAGGCCTACTGGATGTCCAAAGCTCAGTACTAACATACCTCAGGAAGTATCCATGTTCAGCCGCTATTCCCAGCGTCTCCAGTGGAACAAACCACTCACTCAGAGAACTCCGCCCTCTCCCACTAACAATAAATACAGCGTTCTTGGGATCCTTGCACAAAATATTGAGAACAGAAATGACTTCAGGGCTGGGGTTTTTAATAATAGAAGCATGTGGAACAACAGTGCCATCATAGTCCAGAAATATTGCTCTTCTGTTGGTTCTTTTATACGCCGAGACAATGTGATCAATGGACAACTTCCTAAATCCAGGAGAAAGAGCAACAACTCTAAATCTCAGACCCAAGCCAATTCCCCAGCATCGCTTACTGTAATGATCCCGGCACGCTCTCTCTAAGTCCTGCGTAAAGCTGCGGGCCCAGTAAGCGACATCATGAGAACTGACATACCGATAGTGTTTCTCATGCCGCAACTGCTGCTCAGAACCACGCATGGTGATGGCCGTCTCCAAGGCATCAGCCACAGCATCAATGTCCCAAGGATTAACCCTGATTGCTCCACTTAAAGAAGGTGAACAGCCTATGAACTCAGACACAACAAGCATGCTTGTTCGAGGAGAATAGGGTTTTATACCCATAGTTTCATCCATATAAGGAGTACCCTGTCTGCAAACAATATACTTGTAAGGCACCAAGTTCATACCATCCCTCACAGCATTCACAATGCAACATTCTGCCACTGCATAATAGGCAGACTTCTCAAAACGAGGAACATGCCGATCAATAATGACCACCGGTTCATAATTAGGGGAACCATACACCTCATTGATCCTTTTAGCTGTTAAGTAGGTCTCTCTCTTTGCTTCCTGGACATCTTTCCCAGATCCCCTGGCAGGATTCACTATCTGAACCAGTACAATCTTTCCCTGCAGCTCTGGACGTTGCTGCAATAGCTGTTCCACAGCTAGAAGTTTCAGACTGATGCCTTTAAATATATCCATGTCATCAATACCAATAATCACCTTTTTTCCCTTAAACTGCTCTTGAATTTCTTTAATCTTGGCAGATGTCGAGGGAAGATTAAGCACAGATTCTAGCCGACCCATATGAACACCAACAGGAAGTATTTTAATGTAAACTGTGCGGCCAAAGTAATCTAGTCCAATGTGTCCCCGTTTTGATTCATAGTCCAGGCCCAACATTCTACTGCAGCATGAGAGGAAGTGGCGTGCATAATCAAATGTATGGAAACCAATTAGATCACAATTTAGCAGTCCCCTCAAAATCTCATCTCGAACTGGCAAAGTTCGGTATATCTCTGATGATGGAAATGGGCTGTGCAGAAAGAACCCAAGCTTGACTCTATTATACTGCTTCCTCAAAAATGTGGGAAGAACCATTAAATGATAATCATGAACCCAAACAGAATCATCCTCAGGATTAATTACTTCCATTACCTTGTCTGCAAATATTTTGTTTGCAGAAACATAAGCTTGCCAAAGCAAGCGGTCAAAACGATCACCATGGTCTGGGCACATGGGTAGCATATAATGAAAAAGAGGCCATAGTTGCTGTTTACAGAACCCAAGATAAAACTTTTTCTGCAGGTCGTGTGGTAGAAATGTAGGCACACAATTGAAATTCTCAAGCAGTTTTTGTGCAACCTCTTCCTGTTCATTAGCATCTATTTCAACCTTAAGGGAACCCACATAAAGGACTTCTGTTTCAGGAGAAAAACCATCCTTCAATTGTAACAAAAGTGAATCCTCATCCAAACTGAAGCACCATTTGTCCGTTTCTGCATCCTTTTTGGCGTGCAAAGGTAGCATATTAGCCACTATAATTTTCCTCTCAACACAAACATCAGAATCCCCATCATTACTATCATAACCGTCCAAATCAGATATGATTCCCGGTACAGTCATGACCCGTGGAAGAACTCGGGGGGTATGAGGAGCATCCAATAGGTCTCCAGAAGCCAAGTCTAGAAAGTTCACACGTGATCTTGATGACATGAATGACAAGTGATATAATCCTTTCTAGTAAATCATACAATAGAACACTTCCTAACAAAAATCTTTTCAGCAGAGCTATCCAAAACCCTAGAAGAAAAAATGGATTGGACACATCATTAAGTGGTTATAATAAGAACTCTACAATCCACACAAATATTTTCATCCAAATATTTATTTTAAAAACAATTTAGAATGCCTGTTATTCTATTGCTTGGGTGTAGTATGAAGGTGGCCATACTCGAGATATCTTTCATGATTACGCCAATTACAATAAATCCAATAAAGATTTATTAATTATTAAAAAAAAAAACAGAAAACGTGATTTCATACTTTGTATGGCTGCACATTTTTCACAAGCTCCTTCTGTTCAATGAGTTATGAAGAAGGATTGAGAAGTTATAAAAGAAGCACCATTCACTGATGCACTTCTGAAAATTACTTAAAACAAACCAGGAAAAGGATGCACTTAATTTGCTCAAAGGATAACGCAGGAAGTATCAGACAGAATTTCCATTTTGCTTCAAAAGAAGGAAAAATGAATTGGCCATGAAAAGGTGTTTAAACAAACTATGAACTTTCATCAGAAGTTATAAATCATCTCAAAGAGAATACAGGTTTTTCTTTTATGACAAAAACAAAAGAGAATACAGAACTGTGTAATTTGTTTAACCAATTATCAACATCAGTCCAGCAGGAAAATGTTCAGAAAACCAAAGTAGAACTTGGGATGCCTTCAATAAACTAAGGTTAGAGAGCCACCGCCAAAATAAGATGGTGCCCATAATGTGATTGTGAGATAATACGTGTGCCAAAGCTAAAGGTTGGTGAGCAGATACATCATGTGACGTTACAAGAAGCTTCTAGCTCTTTTATGAGTATAATAATATGGTGATGCACGGTGAACTGCCAATACACTCGGGTGATTTCCTTAACTGTGATTTTAATTCTAATTAAATTCACCTGCTTTAAACGTGAGACCCCTCTTTAAATTCACTGACTTAAATCTTGGTTTCCCGACCTGCTGCTTCTAAAGGCTGCCCTCTCTTTGGCTGGATGTTGGTCCAGCCTCAATGGTAAACAATGTAACCTTAAAGAGGATAGCAAATACTTGACCAGTGATCAAGGTGGTTCAGACTATTCAATGATTCAACTTCTGTATCATAGACATTTTACAGATTTAACATAATTTCCCCAAATTAAAGATAAAATCCAAAATTTATCGGCACAACTGCAACGAGGGAAAGCTGATCCAGGTTAGAGGCCAACCCAGGCTCAACACAACCTTTTGAACCTTTGAACTTAACCCAACCCAACAGAATTAGACGTGCAGGGTGCAGCCTGCACAACTAATTCCAATCCCAGCTTGCAAAAGGAAAAAATAATGGCTTGGGTTGGAATCGAGCAAAGCTTGGGTTAATTAGTAAAGTTGGGGTTGGTCAGGCTGATCTTTAACTGCATCAGGTTTGGGCCAACAGGGTAGCATTTAGCAAGAAAATAATTTATAACCTGACTAAATCATGAACTTATCATCTCTTAATTGTCATCGAAATACATTATTTTGACAGTATGAAATAGATGCAAGGAGATGAACTCAAGGACAGAATTTTAAATGTAACATTGAAAAAACCTGCCATATGAATTCTAGACTTGAATATTGGTGCTACAGGCTGGATGATGGATTGTGAAGGTTGAGTTTGGGTTGCCCCGAGACCCACCCCATGACTGAAAACCCCCAACTCAAGCTAGTCCAAAGTCCAGGTCGCACTCAGTTTGGGCTGGATTAGCGAGAACAAGTTGCAAACGCCTATTTGTTTGCATCACTTTCTCAGTTCAAATTGAAACTAAGAACTACTCAAAATTTCAAACGCTTTTCACTAACAATTTTAACTTCATTAAGATGCAAGAATTACATAACAAGATTATCACTATTGGTACCCATAGAATTTAATTTCTATAGGAATGCTTAAAGAAATGGAAATTAACTTATATTCTCTAGAAAGTTGAAATATGGTCCAAAACTCGAACAATTATTCAAAATGACATTGGAGAAGTGGAGTTATTACTAATTCAATGTCAAAACAAAATGAATATGACCCCCCTTCGGAAAAAAATACATCCACACATGAAGGTGCCTTTTTTTTTTTTTAAATTTAGCAAAAAATAAAGTTCATAGGGAAAGTATTTTTCTCAGAAAACGGTTTCTGGCTGCATTTAGGTTAAATGATGTCTAATTTTGAATCTTGCACAAGAGAAATCTTTTCTAAGGTAGTAACAATACGTCCACACCTGAAGTTATATTTTTGTGAACTACAGTTCTCTTTTTCCCTCAAAAAAAACGGAGCCATTACCGAGAATAGCACATAACTCTGATGGATCGTATATCAAAACAGTAGTACTAAACCAAAAAACCACGCAGAAGTAACACGATTCATTATTAAAGCTATCCACTACGTTAAAACCTCCAAGATCTCAACGTAACAACAAGAAAATCACGCTATTGGAAATCAAAAGATCTTACCTGAACAAATTCAAACAGATGTACAATTTTTGAAGTCTCGACGACACCTTGATCAGACAAATTCCTGCCAAAACAGTCCATATTACCACTTAACCCGGCGAATTCAAACATATAAGATATAATATGCGTATGTAATATATATACATACACGTGTGTATATACATACACATAGGAATGTAAGTTTTGGAATCATAGAAAAACGCTCTTACGCCCCGTCAGGTTGCCAGGAAACAAATGAAGTGAGAGACTCTTTATTCTCGCACTTGCATTCTCCGATGAGACACCAGAGATTAAAAAACGTAAATTTTCTTTCGGTATCTTCCTCTTTTTGTAACAATTTTCTCGGCAACCGTACGGGGCGTGAAGGAAATTCAACAAAACAAAGCTTATACCAACTCAAACGTAGATCAGAGGGAAAACACGAGCTTCAACGGTCAAAAACCTGAGCCTCAGGTGTCCCGTGATCGAAGAAGGTTTGGGAAAAGAAGAGCGTTTGGATCGCTGGAATAATTAGCGAACGATAGACAAATGTGAAGGAAATGGAAATTTTTAAATTTTCCTCAGGCAGAGATTTATATTTATACATACATACATATATATATATATATATAATTATTCTCTTGGATAAGCTTTAGTCAGTTTTGGCATTGGGCTTCGGACATTGCCTTTCCGATTTTCAACTCTGCGACTACGAAATTACCAGAATATCCCTCCGTGTCTTCCCTATCGTGGATTGCCATTTGTCAACTATTTTAATCGACCACAATACATATTGCCTTCTTAGCCTTAATGCAGGTTTGAGATTGTGATCAAAAATATTATTTTTAGTTTAAAATATATAATTTAAAATTTAATATAATAAAATTTATTATATTAAAATTTAAAATTTTAATATTAAAAACTATATAGTTTAAAATATATAATTTAAAATTTAATATAATAAATTTTATTACTAAAAAATTATTTATTATTTAAATTTTATATATCTAAAGTACTTTTAAAATTAGTTACACTAAATTTTTTAAAATATATAATTATCTATAGGAATTTTTTGATAAAAATTCAAATTTGATGCTTATTGAAAAAATTAATTTTTAACTTTTTTAACCGATTAAAATATTTTTAATAAAAATACTTAAACATATCATTTTTTTAAGTGCTTTTAATTGCTTAAAAGCACTTTTTAAATCTCGAAACGTAATTCCAAATAGGGCTGTAAAAAGACCGAACCGGACCGGCGGATCGGACCGGACCGAGACCGGTTGGAGTCCGGTCCGGTCCAGTCCAAAAAATATATGGACCGGAAAATTCTGGTCCGGTCCCAGTCCAGGGAGTTCATCCCCCTAGACCGGACTGGACCGGACCGAATCCCTAGAGTTTTTTTTTTAATTTTTATTTTTAAATATATGTATATATAAATAATAATATATAAATATAAATATTAATATAAATATATATTAATATATAATATATACTCTTATAATATTAACATATAAATAATAAGTGTATTATTATTATTTAATATATTATTACTAATTTATCACTATTTACTAACATATAAATATATAATATACTAATGTAAATTGTAATAGTGTTATTACTTATTAGTTATAGTTTATTAACATATACTAATATGAAAGTGTTATTAGACTATTAGACTATTAATTATAATTTACTAACATACTTAATATATAATATATACTTTTATAATATTAACATAGTATAATTTATAGTAGTTAAATTTGGGCCAAAAAAATATTTGATCATTGTAGAATTTTATATTAAATTTAGCCCATTAAATCATATGGAGCACCCCTGGACCGGACCGGACCGCCCCTGGACCGAATTAGACCGGACTGGTATGGACCGTTTGGTCCGTTCCAGGGTGAGAGAATTCTTGGACCGAATGAAATCGGTCCACAAATTTCTCGGACCGAACCAGACCGGACCGGACCATTTACACTCCTAATTCCAAACATGCTCTTAGTGTGATAGGAGAGAGAAATGCATTTGGTTTCGAGATAATAATAGATAAAAGATAAAATTGAATAAAATTTTATTAAGATTTTATTATTTATTATATTTTATATAAAAATTTAGAAAATTATAATAATTAAATCAAATAGGATAAAATGATTTGTGTAATCAAATAGAAGCCTAAGTTCTATATAATCATAAATTATAGTATTTATATATTATTTTCAATTTTTATAAATTTTGTTACTAAATTTGTGTAAAATATGAATAATTACAAGACCATCTGTGTATTTATGAGAACGAAAAAAATAATTTTATTTTAAATTATGCGTTATTATAACTTTTAATCATCCTATTTTGTCCAAGGACAATGCTCCGTGGATGCAGCACTATAAAAGTTATCGATTAATATTTTATTTTTTATTTAATTATTAAAAAAGTATTTTTAAATAAATTTGTGAATTTTTTATTTTTTTAATAAATATTTAAAAATATAAAAAAGCATATGAGAGAAATAATAAAAAATAAAAATACTATTTAACCTTATCGTGTCCACTCTCATGCTACACCTTCGTGCTACACCCACCCAAGGTGCAGCATGACTCTTTGTCCAATTATCATACTTGGTTCATAGAACTAAATGATTTATTATAAAAAGAATTATTTTATTATCAACTTTGTAAATGTAGAGTACAGCATCTACATTATTTAAAAGATAATATTTAATTTATAAGATTTAAATTTTAAATTTTAAATTTTAAATTTTATTTTTTTATAAAAAAATGTGTTACGAAAACAAGATGTAGTACTGTAGAATTCTTTAGAATAACAATACATGCATGCTTATGAAAATAAGACCAGCAAACATTTTATATTAATAGAAAGTTAGGCCAAAGGATTTAAATTGCTATTTTATAATACCTACTATTTTATACTAATACCTACTATTTTATAAATTGCTAATGTAGGTCTCCTAGTTGATAAAAAAACATTATCCTCCACTGCTTTTTATTTCTTTTATTTTTTTAATTTGGTTTTCAATTTTATATAATATCCAAGCTGGGGTTTCTTCTCGGATTTATATCATTTTTAATAGTCAACAGGGTTTAGTCAAATGGGAATACGCGGAGCTAAAGACATTTTTAAATTTTTAATTGTTTCATTATTATATTATATTATATATATATATATATATATACATTGATTATGAGTAGTGCTGGATGTAAATACTGTTTATGTGAAAATATTATTTATAAATAATAAAAATATTATTCATGTACGTGGATGTACACGCAAACTTGCTTGCAGATAAAATTTTTCATTGAATTATACGATTACGAACCTAGCCCTTGTGGCTCGTGCCAATAAATGTAGCTTTTATCCGAATAAAGGAAGATAAAAGCATTTGTGTATCTTATTATTATATTAATTTTATTAGTATAAATTCTAGCTAGATTATGCGCACGCCATCAGTGGACCTTTGAAATATTATATTCTTTAAGTAAATAAAAATTAAATAAAAATAAAAGCACCCAATTGTTCAAACAATATATAGTTTCAATTAAATTTATATGAGTATCGAACATTCGATATAATTCCATGTAGATATAAATATATACATGTGTGTAATTAACTTTTATAAATTCTTATTTTTTGAAATCTTTAAAAATAAGAAAATTGCAGCTACAAAGAAATTCACAAAATAAATCTATAAACAGACTTAATTTTATGTGATAATTAATTTAATAATTTGATGTATTCTACGAAATTTCTTTTTTTAAATTTAATTTTTTTAAGTTTTTTAATATCTGAAATATTTCTTTGAAAATAAAAAGTTAAACTTTCAAGTCCCTTTTGATTTTTCTTAATTTTTTGGCATTGATTTGGTAAGAAAGGGAATATACCCAAACTCAAAGCATAGAAAGAGAGTGTAGAAGTAGTAAAACAGCAAGGAGCGGAGAGATGAGTGGTGCGTGCGCAATTGTAAATGACAGCCGGGTAAAGATAGATAGAAGAGGAGAGAGAGAGAGAGACAGAGTATATTTATATGTAATATTTTAATAAATATAATAGAAAAAGGTAAGTGTGTGAGTGGGCAGCCGGAGAAGGAAGCAGACAGCACGCCGCTGGGACAGGCCGATCGCACACCGTTTCTTTCCTACCTGTCTGTCTGCCCTCTCTCAATTTTGGATATGGATAAGCATTACAACTTATTCTCTCTCTCTCAAGTTAATATTCCCATCTTTTTCATTGTTTAAGAGCATTTATTATATATATATAAGATGATATAAATAAATTGATTAATTTATCTTTAAATAGACTAATATATTTATAGATAAATAGATCAACTTATTTAGACTATTTTATATATATATAATGAATATTTTCAAATAATGAATACTATATAACAAAACTTTAAAATTAAGTATAAATCTAAAATTAAAACCTCAATAATAAAAACATAACAAATTTATTGATAAATACCAATATTATAACTAATAATAATAAAATTAGATATAATTTTAAAATAAGATTTCAAAGAATTATTATAGATTGACTCATTTATTAATTATGTCTTAACTAGTTAACTCATTTTGATTACGAACTTATTTATATCTAACTCAAATTTATTAATTTTACATTATATTTATATTGAGTTCATGGGTCATGTCATATATTATTATCCTTCGCATAATTCAAAAGTTTATAAAATAGTTATAAACATATAAATAATTTTTTTTACAGTCTATCAAATATGGACTGCATTGCAGTCCACATAGAAACGCTTCAATTTTATGACTAAATGAAATGAATTTTTCAGATTTTTAAAGTTTTTTATTTGTAAATAAATTTATTTTAATTAATTTTATTTTAAAATAGAGATTTTTCTATTTGTTTATTACTAGGACTTAGGGGCGAAACCACCCTTTGACTTGAGAGACTTTAGCCCCTCCAAAACTTTTAAAACTTCATAAAAATCAAATTTTGAAATGTATTTTTATGAAATAGATTATATAAAAAATTAATATTTGTCTCTCCTTAAATTTTATTTTATAAATTAACCCTTCTAAACTAAATTTTTAAATTTTATCCTTATTTGGATTGTAAAAAAATTCAATTTTTTAAATTATATGTAGCATTACCTTAAACATATCATTACTTTTATGAAAATACCTGTATTTACGCTAAATGCATATGGCCCATTTCACTTTAAATGAAAATCATCCAATTCTCATTCTATAAATTTTTTTTTGAAAAAATTATGTTACTCTACGATGTATATCTTGTTATCCCCACACATTATTAATAGGACACATTTTAAATAGGACAATACTATAGATATAGTCTAAAAATTAGATTTTCTTATAGTCCAAATAATGAATAAATAAATAAAATTATTTTAAAATAAGATTGATTAAAATACTCTTATTTATAAATAAAAAAATTTTAAAAATTTTAAAAATTTATTTCATTTAGTCATAAAATATTAGTATTTTTATGTAAATTATAATATAATCTATTAAATATAGGCTGTAAAAAAAAATTATTCTTTTAAATAACTTGATAGACGAGTCATTTAAATAAAAACTATGTAATACGTATCACGTAATAAATAAGAGAAAAAATAATAATTTGTTTAGCAACCTTGTTTTATTCGATCCCAAAAAAAAAAAACTTGTTTTATTCATCCCCTCTCTGCTAAAATGGTCAAATCACTACTTCCTGCCAATTTCCTCGTCCCAACGACACTCCCCATACCGACAATGTTTAACACGTGTAACACTCTGGAGTTCCCCCACCCCCCAAAACACGACGTCCCAATTACAGTTGGACCCAGCAACCCAACCCTATCCATGTCAGAGAACCTTAAGGCTACGATAAACGATGCGGATGATGATGATGGGCGCCACGAGGCCCCCAACATGGCACGTGGTGATAACGTGAGAGTCGAGAATTTTACAACTAAAAAAGGTAATACTATTATACTATATTACTTTTAAATGAAAAAATTTCATAATAAAATTTTGTAAAAAAGTGTGTTTGAATTTTGAAGTTGTATTCTTTTGTAAGGATTTATATGAAATTTATTTACTTAAAATTTATAAAAAGTATTTTTTTTAATTTAAAAAAATACGATACAAAATAGAAATTACAGAAAAATATAATTTTTAAAATATTTTAAATATAATTTCTAATAATTTTAAAAAAAAATATAACATATCATATTAAAAAAAATTAATTAGTAAATTTTGATGATAACTAAAGTATTTTGCTTAAAAATAAAATAAAAAAGAGTGACCCTGTGGGCTCCCAGTTTAGCCAATCGCCGCGTTTGACGGAGCATTGAGGAGGTTGGGACTTGGGGGTGCTCGACCAGTAGTCCTTATCCATAAGCAATGGGTGGGATCCACCCCCTATTGGAATGTTCCAAACGTATCTTTCACGCTATTCGTTCAGGATCTTTGCTCTGCCTTTTTTTTTTTTTTTTTTTCTCCTTACTTTTTTAATTTAATAAAAAAAAAAGTCCACTAAACACGCCTCTCTACCAATCACAACCCATTCACCTAAACAATTAAATACAAAAGCAAGCTTCCAACTCAGATTTAATTATGTTTAGCGAAAACAAATGGGTGGGATGGGGAGCGGGTGGTTTGAATTTAATAAAATACTTAAAGAGGAGTTTGGAGAAAATAATGAATTGTCTATTTGTCATTTCTACTTTCATGATATAGTAGAGAAGATGTCACTTGCACATTACCTCGATTGATTTCTAATTTTAGCCATTTTTCAACACAATTAAATGAAATGGGTCTACAAGTATTGACATTTGATCTATTAAAAGATTTATAAAATATAAATTTACTGATTTTATTAGAATAATTTTATATTAAATTTATCAAACTCTATCATTTCAAACTTTGAGTTACAGTAATTTAAATTCATTATTTATCTTTAAAAAATCATTATTTATACTCCAAACTAATTATTTAATGTGTTTTATTCTCTCATTTTTTTTTCTCTCATCTAGGATTATAAAAAGACTGAATCGGACCAATTTATATATGGACCGAATAATTCCGGTCCGGTCCCAATCCAGGAGATTCCTCCTCCTGGACCGGACTGGACCGAACCCCCACCATATTTTTTTTTATATATATGTATATATAAATAATAGTATATAAATTATAATATTAATATATATTAATGTTGAACACAAGGTTTCAAGTTTTGTGTAATTATAAATCTACACATGGATTTTGATGATAACAAATGAATTCAAAGAATAAAGGAGTCTCAAGCTCAAGTTGTCCACACAATAGAATCAAGCACATCAAGGAACCAAGCATGAGCAAGAAGGGAACAAGTTCACATTAAAATCATAGAGTAATATTGTAAATCTCTTAAAAATTCGAAATTAGGATTAAGGCTCAAAATTAATATTTTATCATAAAGCATTAAAATACATTTTCCACATGTGCATGAATATTTTGAAAATTAAATTTGAAAATTTTGAAAGATGATTGATTGTCATCTTTCACATGTGCATGACATGATTAAAGGTTTGAACTTTGAAAATATTAAGATGATTGATTGTCATCTTTCATATGTGCATGTTTTATTTGAATATTTTCAAAAGTGGTGGATGCTTTTCTTGACTTATGCAAAAGATAGATGTCTTTATTTGAAAATTTTGAAAAGTAAAGTGTGCTCTTTTTGTCATATGCAAAAAGTAAAATATTAGGTTTGAAATTTTTGAAAAGTAAAGTGTGCTCCTTTTGTCACATGCAAAAAGTAAAAAGATTTGATTTGAAATTTTTGAAAAGTGAATGATGATGTCTTGGACATGAGAATCTTTTCAAATTTGAAATTGAAGACTCATTTGCCTATAAATAGCTCACTTGAGTTTTGCAAAAATCAACACAAGAGCTTACACATCTATTGCTAAATTTTGCATCATTCTTTCAAAGCTCTCATTCTCTCTTTTCTAAAGTTTTGAGCCTTAATTCTTGTTCTTGTTGAGAGAGATATAGTTTGTGCTATATTGTTCTTATTTCACTCATTGAGGAGTGTTTTCTGATAGCCTACCCACTATCAATTCTTGTATCAGTAAGAGGGTGTGTATAACCCTTATGTGTGTAGAAGGTGTTCTACATGGGGAATAGCTAAATCACCAAGTGTGAGGTGATTGGAAGTAAGAGGGTGCGTATAACCCTTGTGTGTGTAGAAGGTGTTCTACACAGGGAATAGTTGAATCACCAAGTGTGAGGTGATTGGAAGTGTAGAGGGTGTTCTACACGGATTCTTTGGAGCGGTGCTGCTCAAAGGTGTAATAGGTTTCTATCTCCACCTAAAGGAGATTGAATAGTGGATTTGGGAATTCTCAAGGGGTAGCTTGAGGCGAGGACGTAGGCAGTGGGGCTGAACCTCGTAAAAATACTGAGTTTGCTTTCTCTTACCCTACTCTTTATATTTCCTACTGCTTTATATTTTGGTTATATTTTATATTGTATATTTAGTTTATAAGTATTAATTTTTTAATATAACCCAATTCACCCCCCCTCTTGTATTAGTCATCTGGGCAACAATTGGTATCAGAGCTAGAGCTCTATTATATGATTAACTATCTTTTGAGTTAAGATCTTATGGCTAACATTGCAGCTTCATTTGGTGAAGGTCAATCTAGCAGTCGGCCTCCACTCTTTTGCGGAGACAATTACTCATTCTGGAAAGTTAGAATGAGAATATTCCTTCAGTCTCAAGGCCGAGAAATCTGGAAATGCATTGTAAATGGACCTTATATTCCAACAAAAGTGGTTGATGGAGTAAAGGTCAAAAAGGAAGAAGAAGAGTTTGATCGTGAAGACGATAGACTTTATACTTTGAATTTAACTGCCATGAATTTATTATATAATGCTCTCAATGGTAATGAGTTTAATAGAGTAATGATTTGCGCTACAGCAAAGGAAATTTGGGATAACTTGGAAGTTACTTATGAAGGAACTTCTCAAGTCAAGGAATCAAAAATTTATATTCTTACTCATGAATATGAAATGTTTAAGATGAATGATGATGAATCTATTTCTAGTATGCACACTCGTTTTACTAACATCATAAACAGCTTGACAGCTCTTGGCAAAGTTTATTCCAAAGTGGAGATAGTAAGAAAAATTCTCAACTCTCTACCAAAACGTTGGGAGTCAAAAGTGACAGCGATTCTTGAAGCTAGAGACCTCAAGAAGCTCGAAGTGAATGAACTCATCGGGTCACTTATCACCCATGAGTACACATTGAAAAGAGGAGAAGAAGAAGGAAATTCAAAGAAGAGTTTGGCACTTAAAGCTGTTCCACATGAAAGTGAAAGTGATGAAGATGAGGAAAATGACGACAAAGATGAAGAAGTTGCGATGATAATAAGAAGAATTCAGAGGTTCTTAAAGAAAAATAAAACTCCTCCAAGGAAATCCTTCAATAAGTTTTCCAAGAAAGATTCAGGTAAAAATGACACTTTAATTTGTTATAAATGCAATAAACCTGGTCATATCAAGCCAGATTGTCCTCTGCTAAAGAAAGATCGAAACAAAGGCAAAAAAGCAATGAAAGCTACGTGGAATGATGATTCAAGTAGCTCAGATAGTGAAGCAAGCAATGGAGAATCAGCAAATATTTGTCTTATGGCTAAAGATGACATTGAGGTAACAAATTTTGATAATATTGAAGATCCTTCATATGAAGAATTGCAAAATGTTTTAGAAGAGGTATATGAGGAATTTGAAAAATTGGGTATCAAGTATACTACTTTGAAAAAGAAAAATTCTTCTTTAACAAACGAAATTGATATTTTAAGAAAAGAAAGTATTGTTTTGAAAGATGAAAATCTTGAGTTGAAGAAAAAGAAAACTGATTTAGAAAATATTATTGAAAACTTTACGAATGGAAAAAGAAATTTTGAAAAACTTCTTGGTAGTCAAAGATGTGTTTTTGACAAGGCAGGCTTGGGATACATGCCAAAACAAAAATACAAATCTTATAAAAACTTCTTTGATAATCCTTCTACATCAAAGTCCAATATTCAAAATTCTTTTCATAAAAATAATTTTGTTAAAAAAGGATACTATTATAATCACTCAAGTTATTCATATATGTCACATGCTATTTGTAATTTTTGTAATAGCAATGGTCATAATTATTTTGCTTGTCCTATTAGAAGAAAACATACAATGACTATTAGGGCCATATGGGTACCTAAAAATTTTATTTATTCTAATACTAATAAATAAAGGACCCAAAGAACTTGGGTACCAAGAATTTTTTTTAATTGCTTTTGTAGGTATGCATGAAGTAGTCTACAGGTAAAAGTAAATGGTTTTTAGACAACGGATGCTCAAGATACATGACATGAGACAAAACTAAATTCATTGACTTCACTTCTAAAGAAGAAGGATGCATGATATTTGGAGACAATTCAAAAAGGAAGATCGTGGAAATAGAAAGAAAGATCATCAAGACTTAGTACAAGATGCAACCAAACAGTGAAAATATGTGAAAGATCATCCAGTAGAACAAATTCTAGGAGAACCTTCACGATATGTAAGTACTTGATCGTCTCTTAAAAATATTTATAATCACACTGTTTTTCTATCTCAAATTAAATCCAAAATATTGATGAAATACTTATTGATAAATCATGGATTCTAGTTATGCAATAAGAGTTAAATCAATTTGAAAGAAATAATGTATGGACATTTGTTCCTAGACCTAAAAATTATGCTGTTATTGGAACAAAATAGGTTTTTAGAAATAAGAAAGATGAGTCTAAAATCATCACTAGAAACAAGGCTCGACTTGTAGCCCAAGGTTTCAATCAAGAGGAAGGAATCGATTATGATGAGACATATGCACCAGTCACAAGATTAGAAGTTATTCGAATGCTACTTGCATATGCTTGTTATAAAGATTTCAAATTTTTTCAAATGGTTGTTAAAAGTGTTTTCTTAAATAGTTTTTAAAAGGTTTTTCAAGAGGAAAGATCGATATAACTCTTTTAATCAAATATGAATAGAATGATATTCTTCTAGTTCAAATTTATGTAGATGATATAATATTTGGTGCTACTAATGAAAATATGTGTCAAGATTTTGCTAAGAATATGCAGAAAGAATTTGAAATGAGCATAATGGGAGAACTTAATTTCTTTCTCGGATTGCAAATCAAGTAATTGGAACATCAATGAGTCCAACCACTAAACTTGATAAAGATGAAAGCGGTAAGCCAGTTGACTCAAAGGTATATCGAGGTATGATTGGTAGTTTATTATATTTGATAACTAGTAGACCTGATACTATGTTCAGTATATGTTTATGTGCACGTTTTCAATCATTTCCGAAATAATCTCATTTGATTGCAGTCAAGCAGATTTTTTAGATATTTTGCCAGTACCATTGACTTAGAGTTATGGTATCCTAAACACACTTCTTTCGATCTTATTAGTTATTCAGGTACCGATTATACTGGTTGCAAAGATGATCGAAAAAGTTTTAGTAGAACATGTCTTTTCTTAGGTCATGCACTTGTTTCATGATTTAGTAAAAAGAAAATTCTATTGCACTATCTACTGCTGAGGCAGAATATGTTGCTGCGGGTAGTTGTTGTGCTCAAGTTCTTTACATGAAACAACAACTTGAGGATTTTAAACTTATGTACAATCACATTCCAATCAAATGTGATAATACAAGTGCTATAAATCTTTCAAAGAATCCAATACAACAATCTCGGACCAAACATATTGAATTTAGATATCATTTTCTTAGAGATCATGTGCAGAAGGGCGATATAGTACTAGAATTTACAAACACACACGATCAGTTAGCAGATATATTCACAAAACCTTTACCAAAAGATAGATTATGTATGATTAGAAGAGAAATAGGTATGATGCATGTTACGAATATCTCTTAAAAGATAGATCAGAGTTCATAAAAATAGAGAGATTTTTTTAAATACTTTTACATAAACTTGAGGTTCTTAGCCTCATGTTTGAGACGCTCATTCTCTTCATACAATATCATGTCCTCCCTATCCATGGAAACTGGCAAGCGGAATGAATAATTCAATAGAGATTTCAACCGTTTATTCTTCTGTCGAACGATTCCTTCCCTTATGTGAGACTCTTGAACAATTCGTTGAAGTACAACAATTTGTTCTTTAAGCTTTTCAACCTCTTGGTTTTTGACTTGTAGCCGCTGGGAAAAAGCAACAATAGAGGATGAGTAACGAGTCCCGAGACTCACCAAGTCGTAGATAGCATCGGAGTCTGACTTATTAGCCAAACTATTATTCTCTTGCTGCAACATAGCGCCAATGGTAGCTGCAGAAAGGATATGAGATTGAGGTGTAGAACACCTCATGGATGGATCTAGAGGAATGTTAGAAGAATGAGCCATTGAGAAAAGAATTGAAAACTTAAAGCGAGAATGTTGAAAGAATGCAGATGAGTCATAGAGATGAGAATAAGATTTGATGCAAATCGGATGAGCTTTAAAACCGATTTTATACAGATTGCATAAAGAACAAGACAAACTATTGTCTCTTCAAATCTTATTTAGTCAAAAGAAATACAAGATTTGCTGGACACACATTGTCAAAAGTTTTCTTACTAGAAAAACGGTTCTCTGCTCCTATCATGGCATTGACGGCCTCAGGAGAGAAGATGGATGGTTGATGCGTCAAGGGTTCCTGATTCAAGTCTGGAACATTAGTGGAAGAGAATTGTTCGGCCATTCTATCGTTATGGAAAAACAGAATTTACGTTAAGAAGCGATTTTTTTTGTATCCGATAGGTGAAAATGATCATTTTTTTTTATAGAAACTCAGAGCCTTCAATCCCGTTTGTCAACAACATCAGGCGATTGTTTAAATCTTCAGCCGCACTAAATTCATAGAGTTAGGCCTCGAAGCTTTGCAGCACTTGTCGGGTCACGGACGGCTCCTTACAGGGTCAACAACATCAGGCGATTGTTTGAATCTTTAGCTGCACTAATTTCATAGAGTTAGGCCTCGAGGCTTTGCAGCACTTGTCAGGTCACGGACGGCTCCTTTTTTTTTTCAACTATCTACAGTATCTATTAACGCACCGTTTTCTTCAGTCTATTTACTTGCTGCCGATCCTTTTTAATGATGCCAAAAGGGGGAGAAGTTTTAGACTAGAACATTAACATTGTTTAATTTGCTAAACTTGTTATATATGCTTGGAATTATATTTATATTTTTGCTTGAAAAACTAACGCACATTCTCAGGGGGAGCTTAAGTATTAATACAAGCTTCAAGTTCTATCAAGTATTTGTCATCATCAAAAAGGGGGAGATTGTTGAACACAAGGTTTCAAGTTTTGTGTAATTATAAATCTACACATGGATTTTGATGATAACAAATGAATTCAAAGAATAAAGGAGTCTCAAGCTCAAGTTGTCCACACAATAGAATCAAGCACATCAAGGAACCAAGCATGAGCAATAAGGGAACAAGTTCACATTAAAATCATAGAGTAATATTGTAAATCTCTTAAAAATTCGAAATTAGGATTAAGGCTCAAAATTAATATTTTATCATAAAGCATTAAAATACATTTTCCACATGTGCATGAATATTTTGAAAATTAAATTTGAAAATTTTGAAAGATGATTGATTGTCATCTTTCACATGTGCATGACATGATTAAAGGTTTGAACTTTGAAAATATTAAGATGATTGATTGTCATCTTTCATATGTGCATGTTTTATTTGAATATTTTCAAAAGTGGTGGATGCTTTTCTTGACTTATGCAAAAGATAGATGTCTTTATTTGAAAATTTTGAAAAGTAAAGTGTGCTCTTTTTGTCATATGCAAAAAGTAAAATATTAGGTTTGAAATTTTTGAAAAGTAAAGTGTGCTCCTTTTGTCACATGCAAAAAGTAAAAAGATTTGATTTGAAATTTTTGAAAAGTGAATGATGATGTCTTGGACATGAGAATCTTTTCAAATTTGAAATTGAAGACTCATTTGCCTATAAATAGCTCACTTGAGTTTTGCAAAAATCAACACAAGAGCTTACACATCTATTGCTAAATTTTGCATCATTCTTTCAAAGCTCTCATTCTCTCTTTTCTAAAGTTTTGAGCCTTAATTCTTGTTCTTGTTGAGAGAGATATAGTTTGTGCTATATTGTTCTTATTTCACTCATTGAGGAGTGTTTTCTGATAGCCTACCCACTATCAATTCTTGTATCAGTAAGAGGGTGTGTATAACCCTTGTGTGTGTAGAAGGTGTTCTACATGGGGAATAGCTAAATCACCAAGTGTGAGGTGATTGGAAGTAAGAGGGTGCGTATAACCCTTGTGTGTGTAGAAGGTGTTCTACACAGGGAATAGTTGAATCACCAAGTGTGAGGTGATTGGAAGTGTAGAGGGTGTTCTACACGGATTCTTTGGAGCGGTGCTGCTCAAAGGTGTAATAGGTTTCTATCTCCACCTAAAGGAGATTGAATAGTGGATTTGGGAATTCTCAAGGGGTAGCTTGAGGCGAGGACGTAGGCAGTGGGGCTGAACCTCGTAAAAATACTGAGTTTGCTTTCTCTTACCTTACTCTTTATATTTCCTACTGCTTTATATTTTGGTTATATTTTATATTGTATATTTAGTTTATAAGTATTAATTTTTTAATATAACCCAATTCACCCCCCCTCTTGTATTAGTCATCTGGGCAACAATTAATATATAATATATACTAACATATTAATATATAATATATATTCTTCTAATATTAACATATTATAAATTATAGTAGTTAACTAGTTATAATATAAAAATATAAATTATAGTATATCTATATAGAGTATTAGTAATAACTTATAAGTAATAAGTGTATTATTATTATTTAATATATTATTACTAATTTTTTACTATTTACTAATATATAAATATATAATATATTAATGTAATAGTGTTATTAGTAATATTTTTTTCTTTTTTTTATGTAGATTAATTTTCTTTTGCCATTTTTTAAGAGTAAGTTTTTTTAATATTTTTTGGCTTAAATCTGTGATAAATATGTAAATTTGGCTGAAAATAATTAAATTTAGACTAAAAAAAATATTTGATTATTGTAGAATTTTAGATTAAGTTTAGCCCATTAAATCATATGGGGTACCCCTGGATCGGACCGTCTCTAGACCAAATTGGACCGGACCGGTATGAACCGAATGTGAGTTCGATATGGTTCAAGGGTGAGAGAATTCTTGGATTGAATGGAACCAGACCACAAATTTTTCAGACTAGACCATTTATACCCCTACTCTCATCACTTTATTAAAAAAATATTATTATATTATTATTTTAATGAATTAATAATGTATTTAGTATGTAGTTATGGATATGGATGTATTTAATTTTTCATCAAATTTATAATTTCCATCAATTTAAAAAAAAAAAACTTTGATAAATCCAATACTAATTCTCTAACAAATCAACCTCAAAAAGTAACTCAAATTGTAGAGCCAACAACCAATAAGAAAAGGCTCAAATAACTTTATCACAATTCAAAGGACATGACCAATTGATTTTAAGAATTCTCAAGTATATAATGAATCAGTGAGAAGACTATCCTTTACTAGATATGTTCTAAATTACTTTGAATGAATTATATCTTATTTTTTTGTAAAGATGTATGAAAGTTGAAACCACAGCGTTGAAATGTATATGGTAAACCATATTATAAAATATAAATTGCCCTAAAAAAAAGACAAGAAAAGAAAAGAACGAGGCTGCTTATTAAATATATGGACAAATTAGTTCAAGACGATATAATAATAATAATGACAATAATAATAATAATGTTATTGCCATTGCTTGCTATGCTATACTAATTAACAACTGTTGCTTTCCTCCATGGAAATGGATCAATCAAAACAACGAAGAATGGAAAAATTATGGCCACTTTCCCCTCCAAACCCATGAAAATCAAATATTTGAGACGTGAAATTCTCAAATTTTTTTTTTTTTTGTAATTTTCTTTTCAAACATAACTCATATCAAAATCTTTTTAAAATTTAAAATTTTCAATTTTTTCATATAATCATTACTTAATCACAACTCAAATAGAAAAATCAATACAACATTCTCAACCTTCAAAATAAAATTAAAATTAAAAAAAAGATTCTTTACTTTTAAAATATTTTATTAAATTTTTTCTTTTTATTTTCTCAAAATTTAATAAAATATCTTAATTCAAACTATTATATATATATATATATATATATATATATATATATGCGCGTGTGTTAGTTAGCACATTGTGAGTGTGAAGTGGCATGGTCGGCAATATGGGGTGGGGGCGATTGATAGCTCTATTCTCTTCGTCCACTTGCGTAGGATAAATAGTATGATAATTATTGGTTTGAGAACTGGAGAAAAGGAAATGGAGACTTGAGCTCCTAATTCATGTAGATGAAATGAAAGGATAGTGTATACATACATACTTACATATATATATATATATTTATATTTTTATATATATATATATCTTTATATATATAAAATGGCTATCTAACGAAAAATCTTGTTCTAACAGAAAATTTTATTTTTTTATTAAGTTAACACTTTCTATCCATTTTTGTTAAAATAAATACTGCATTTAATGAGAAATATTATTTTAAATACAATCTATTAATTCCACTAATCATCAAAATAATATTCTTGACATTAAATTTAATTACACTACTTCAATTTTCTATAACGATAAACTTTCATTTAAAACTTTTTTTAATGTAAAATAAATATAGAATAGTAATAATAATATAGAATGACATAATAATAGTATAGAATATATAACAATATATATAAATAAACCATTCATAATATTATAACAATGCAATCCTCACTTAGAAATGTTAATTTATACGTTAGAGAGTTTAATTTTATTCATGAAAATTGATTCCTATTATATGATTAATAATTTCATTCTTTAAAAAATATTTTATAATTTTAAAATAAATGTATTATTTATTTATTTTTTGAGATGATAAATATATAGTATATACAATTAACTATAATTATATTAAATTGGTAATAATAGACAATAAATATAATTAATATATTATATATGTTTGATATTTAATTGAAATATATATGATCTAATAAATTTACATATTTAAGATTAAAATTTCATATTATAAATTATCATATAACATTCTTTTATATAAATTATAAACTATGTAATTTATTTTTTAAAAATAATTATATTATTTTTTAAAAATAATCACATAACTAAAAAAATTATGCATGATTCAAGTTTATGTAGATCTAGAAAAATTCAAAGACTAAAAACATAAGTATTTTAATGTCCTCTCTTTTGAGGTTATGCAAAATGACGCAAATATTAGATTATCGTCTTAGAATTATAAAAATATAATATTTTAAACGAATCTTTTATTAAAGTTTCAATCAAAATTATCTCAAACAAATTTGATAAAACTATAGGTTATATTTATTTATGAGATTATCTTATTATTTTAATTAATACTTTTTTTTTATAATATATGAAAACGTGTAATTATTTATCATTCATTTAATTATGAATAATCTTTTAATTTTTGTTAGAAATTAAATTAGATAAACGTGCTTTATACGTTACTTTTATCTAATATATATATATATATATATCGAAAATTCTATTCTCCGGCCTGAAAAATAACACACCGGCCACACCCTCCACCTTGGCATTATAAAATGACCAAAAAGGACCTAGTGCAAACAGAATCAAAGAAGAAATTAATAAAAGTGGAGACTCCCAAATCAAAGAAGACAATAAAAATTAAAAATATTAAATTACCTTCTTCAACCTACGAATGAAAGCAGAAACTCGTTTTTCTCACGTGAACAAGAAACCCCAAGCTAAGAAGAGTTTCATTTATTTCAATACTGCAGAAATCGAAGTCGGCATATATCAAATGAGGCATGTAAAAATCATAAATATTTTCAGATTAATAATCTCAACATAAACCCATGTATATTTCCAGATTAAAGTAAAGAATTTGAAACAAGGGATACAGTCTAAAAAATTGAATTTTTTTGCAGTCCAATTAAAGATAAAATTAAAAAATCTAATTTGGAGAGTCAATTTACAAAACAAAATTTAAGAAGAAACAAATATTAATTTTTTATATAATTTATTTTATAAAAAAACATTTCAAAATTTGATTTTTATCAAGTTTTAAAAATTTTGGATGGACCAAAGTTTCTTAAGCTAAATGATGGTTCCGCCCCTGAGTCCAAGTAATAAACAAATAGAAAAATCCATATTTTAGAATAAAATTAATTAAAATAAATTTATTTACAAATAAAAAACTTTAAAAATCTAAAAAATTCATTTCATTTAGTCATAAAATTAAAATATTTCTATATAGACTGCAAATGCAGTCCATAAATTTATTTTAATTAATTTTATTCTAAAATAGGGATTTCTCTATTTGTTTATTACTTGGACTCAGGGATAGAACCACCATTTAGCTTGAGGGGCTTTGGTCCACCCAAAATTTTTAAAACTTGATAAAAATCAAATTTTGAAATATTTTTTTATGAAATAGATTATATAAAAAATTAATATTTGTTTCTTCCTAAATTTTGTTTTGTAAATTGACCCATTAAACTAGATTTTCTAATTTTGCCTTTAATTGGATTGCAAAGAAATCCAATTTTTTAGACTATATAGAGCATTGCCCCCTTGGAACAATTCCATGGGTTGAATCTTCAATATAAAAATTGAGATGCATTGAAGAAAAAAATTCGAAAATGGAATGTATCTTCAATATGAAAAACGAAAATTTCATGGGTTGAAAATTCTATATAAAATGAAGTAAAAAAACTGAAATGCGTTGAATAACTCCATTTTTGGAGGTTGAATATTCACTTACAAGGGATGAGGATGCAATGTCATATTGAAAAAGACAACTTCGAGATCGAGCATATGAGTGAAATTTGTGTTGCAGCTTGTCACTTGGGATTTCTTTGTAACTCTTACAATAAGTAGAAGATGACCAGCCAGCTTTATTATTATTATTATTATTTAAACTTAAATCAAAGTGAAATGGTGTACACGTTGGCAATATGGCCAGCGTGTTAAAAAAAAAGGCTTGAGTATAACACTACTCATATATATATATATATATATATACACTTTTTTCGGTGATCTACTGTGCAATATTGTGTGTGGGGGCCGCGGCAGAAAGCATGAACCAATAGATGAACAACAACTCAACAAGACTTTCTTGCCATTGAAATAGCACCTCACTCACTGTATTCTTCCACCAGACTACAATGCAAGAACAGTAGGGCACTTTATTAATTTTAGAAGCTCCACGGATCATCTGATTACCCTCATATATATGTGATATGTAGTTATGTATACGATGGCCATATTTTATGACTGACGACAGAGACGATAAAAACTGAGAGTTTTGAGATGAGATCATATATATATATATATACTCATCTCATATATATATATATATATACACTCATCTCATATATATATATATATATATATATATATATAACACAAAGTTGAGAATGTTCTGCTGATTATGATTATTATGAGTATTAGTTGAGGAGAAAGCAAAGAAAAAGAAAAATAACATACATGAGAAATAAGTTGCAAAACTATTGGAAATTAAGTACCCCACCCTGCATCATAATGAAGGGGCCCCATTTGCGGGACCCGTATCATATGCATTGTGTAACATCTAATATATTTGCTATTTGTGGGAGTTGGAATTAAGGTCCTTCATAAGAGTTGATGAGGAAGATGAGCTAAAGAAGGTAAATTAAGGATTCATGATTACGTGCTTGATGGGAAAGAAGTATCTCTTTGGCGTTGGAAGATGCTGACAGAAAAGAATCGAACCTTGTAGTTAAAGAGAAAGCAACGAACAAGACCACTTTAGACCTTCCCATGACTTGCAAGGAGACCGGATTTAGAGCCCGTTTGGATACAGATGAAATCATCTCCTTTCAACTCAACAATCTTACTACTATTTACAAACCAAAGTTTAGTAAAAAGAATCTATGGGGGCATTAGCAAATTGTCTTCAAGGCGAAACCACCTTTCTATAACCAAAAAGGAAAAAGTTTGGGGGGGGGGGGAACCTGTATAGTGAAAAAAAGACTCGGAACTGTGTAACCTCTTTCATCCACCATCCAACAGTGGTGGTCTTCACTATTGCACGATGCTACAAAATTTACACTATACGTTACAATATTTTTTTTGTAAGCAAAAATCAAACATGGTAGACCATCCCTACCTCCAAAGTAGATGCATGTGGATGACTAAATGCATAGGTCTCTGCACGGCTGTTCCTCCGCAGGAATTCATACCCATAGTTGATTACAAGTTTCTTCAGCGTGCTCGATCCTTGCTTTGCTTTCATGTATGAGTGCCCCAGTATGTAAGCTATCCCAGCTTCTCTAGCTTCCATCAGATCCTGCAATTCTTCCCTTGTACTTGTGTCTATCTTTGGGCTCTCCGGCACGACAAACCTTACCCTTTTTCTTAGTTGTACTGCCGGTGGTGACTTTATCTCCCTAAGTTCTGATGTACCAGCTGACTCTATACAGCTCACATCATCCTCGCTTATTTGGATTCTATCTGCATGAGTAGAACACATCCCAACGACTGTCATTTTTTCTTCATCCTTCCCCAAGTCTTCAACTGTTTCCTTTGGTCCAGTGCTGCCAGAGCGTATGAACTCTGCTATACTGCATACAAGATCATTCTCAAACTCAGTGTCATCCTTGTGAATATCACGATATCCATATCTTACAATGCACCTGTAGAGCCTGAACTCTTTGGGGCCGATGTGTCCAACTAGAAACCGTTCCTCGGGCTTCACATGCGGGACAGGGACATATTTGATGCAAAGAAAAACTAAGACCTGGTGGAAGGCAGGAAGGTTGGTGACAAAGTGGGAAAAGATTGCTGGGATTCCAGAGACCAGATCAGTATGCATGAGGCCAATGCCACGGACTCGTACAATGCCTAGGCTGGGACCCAAGCTAAGTAGCCAGTTGATGGTGACCTTATTTTGCTCATCAAACTCATACTTCTTCACAGTGCCATAGTACCAAACGTGCATGATGACCATGAAGATGAATGAAAGGGCAATAGCGACCCAGGCTCCTTCATGGAACTTGATGATAGAAGCTGAGAAATATAGAGCTTCAATTGTTCCAAAAAAGAAAACGAAGCAAATTGCAAGGATGACATTTCGATGCCAACATAGGACGATAATTAGAGACATTAAGCAGGTGGTGACCAACATGACGGTGATGACTGCTAAACCTGTTTCACACAAAGCATCTGGTTAATGATTTGAGCAGAAAGTAGCAAAAACACAAGGCATAATCCCAAACTTTACTCTTGCCAACAGAGAACTGTTAGCATTGGACCATAATTGTGATACAAGAGCGTGAGGTATGAATGAGAAATCAATGCTGGCATGGTTAAATCATTTTGATACAGACAAATCCTTGTCACACACACACACTTTTACTGGAAAAGGATCTGTGTAGGGTCCAACAAATTATGATTATCATCATCGCTCGCCATACCTGATGCATTACCCAAGCGCTTTATGTCTCTGAAACCAACAGTAACAGCCAAGCATAAAAGCATCAAGATCCAGTTGATCTCAGGGATGTAAATCCTTCCATGAACTTTGGATGATGTGTGGACAATTTTCACATTTGGAAAGCAACCCAGTGCAGAACATTGTTTAATGATTGAGAAAGTTCCAGTGATGATGGCTTGGCTTCCTACCACTGCAGCAAGTACGGCTATTACCAGAACAGGCCATCTTAGGTTCTCTGTAAGAATAAGCATGGGTATTCAGATTGTGTGTGTAAGCCAAACCATATAATTTTTATGGAGAACTCAAAAGTACCTACCAGGTACAGACACATAAAATCCAACATTCTCAATTAAATGATTCTTAGATAGATATGCAGCCTGCCCCATGTATGCAAGAATCAAAGCTGGATAAACCACAGACGTGAAAGCAATCTGCAGAAATGTGAAAATCTATTATTAGCTCAAATACGAAAGACAGACCTTATTAATCTGTCACAATTGGAGCTCACACTCTTAAATTTTTCTCAAAAACCCCAAATTTTGCTGCTAATGACAGCCAAACCACAAGGGCAATCCATTCAACCATAAACATCGACTTTATTTTTCCCAGAGAAGCTATAAATATTAATTAGAATGTCACTTGAGAAACATAGGTTTATCCCAAAACATTGCTATAATCTTAGCATATTACGAGATACCTAAATATACTTTTTTTTTTCTAAACAATGGGTACAAATTTCATTAACCAAAGGAACTTGAGGGGTGTCAAAGGCCACATCCCATTTTACAACGTTCTTGGGGATCAGATTCCACCATAGATAGAAGTCGTTGCTGCCCATTTAGCCACCATATGGGCCTGTTGATTGGCCTTCGTGGAATTCATTGTACAGGTCAGCCAGGATAGTTCTTCAAATAAGCCCTTGTTTCCTCCACGGTTTTCGTAATCCTCCAGTCAGAGGCTCCTGTTGATTGCAGATCACTTGTGCATCCCCTTCAAAAACTGCATCGGTCAATCGCAACTCAGAGGCCATCTGTACATCAAGGAGTGCAGCTTTGAATTCTCGCAACAGTGAGTTTCTACAATCACCAATTTAAGCCAAAAGCCCATTCTATAACAACCGCCATTCCTACTCACAACCAACCACCAAGATATTATCAGTACATACCATCAAAATTAAACTTCCATGTGGCAATTGGAGGATGAATCCATTTCACCTCACAATTAATATCCTTTTTCCACCCAAAACATTCTGTCTTCTCAAATATTTTCTTTGCCAAAGCAGCCATGTTTAGCCCTGTATGGACATTAAGATGGTCCCATCTCATCATTCAATCACCAATCAAACACAAACATTTTTCAATTTCAAATCTTCAACCTTTTCATCTAATCATTACAACTTTCCCAAACTTTCAAACAAAACACAAAATACAATTCAACTTTTTCAAAACCCCAAGAAATTTATATTAATAAATTCTATTCTAACACAATTAACTTTATAATATTTTTATTCAACTTTGTTCTCCACCTATCCCAAAATCTTGTCAAACATCTTTCACTATTATTCACAAATCATTTTATTGCTATTCACAGATTTGTCATCTCATTTCATCCAAACGAGGCCTTAGATCGTTTGGAATCTTATCCCAGCATACAGCTTCATTTCTATCGAGTCAAAATATATCCATATTAATGGCAGCAGAAAGGATAAAGTCACTACTCATTCCTCCACTCCGAGTTCCTCCAATGGGACCTATATGCACTTGAAAACTTTAACACGAACTCTTTCATGAACGATCAAATTGCATTTTCTGCTTTTTCCGCAATTCGATATTGAGACCCTAATTTCAATTTGATAATTTTGAGAGCCAAGTATACACTAAACAAACTTCCAAGAACTATATCATGTTTTTCGTCTATTTACTGACAGAAAGTTGCTCACAGGGACCTAATTGTTTAATGTTCAATATATGTCATAACGAGGCCCTAGGTGTAAAACAAAAACCCAAAAAATAAAAAAGAAGATGAAGGACCATCACCTCTGCCGGTGCGCAAGGGGGGGGCCCAACCCTAGGTTTGTTTACCATGCCGACTGGACTCTCATACTTCTGACCCAAATTGTTGTGTTGGATCCCAACACATGTTGACTCAGGTGATGGAAGCATTCTTCCATAGAAAACAATAAACCTTGTGCAGCTGAAACCTATTTTTCAATGCAGTTTTCCCCCTTGGTACTCACTAATTCACATGTCATCTGACTTTACCCAAGTGGTCGACCACTTCAATCCTAGGCAATGCGTTCTGTCAAGCCACACGTATGAGGGCATCTATATTTGTGTCTACTCTCAATCACTTCTGTAAGTTTAGAGTTCTGAATAATGGTTCAATAAATGCATCTGTCCAACAACTCTCTCAACTCACTGAACTTGCTGTGGCACTGAGTGACTGTAGCTTCATGTTATGGTAGACTATTTTTTATAGGTACCTGTAGATTTCCTGCTACATGTAGAGCACCACTGGATCAGCACCATCCCTCGGTGGACATAATTCCAGCTCTTGAGAGTGAAAAGCTCTTTGAGGGGTGCTAAACCTCAATGGCAAATGCAATAACATAATTTCTGACCTTTTAAGCTGAAAATCGAATCAGGGATTAGAAATCAGCACAACCCTGTGAGCAACTTTCTGTGAATAGCTTGGGAAAAGGCCTTTCTAAGACCTTATATTTTAGTTGAGGGCAAACTCAAGTCTTGAAACTATCAAATTGAAAATGGGACTGTTAGTGTCAAAATGGGAGAAGCGTGGGTGGGGGGGCTCTGTCTAAATCATAGTTTTAATTTAATCCATCCCAGCCAGAATTTCCTGCTCCGGTCTAGTATCCAGTACACTATACCTCATTACTCCGTTTTGCTCCAAATTCCAGTCCATTCCGGTCCGTTTCGGCCATTCCGAGCCCTATTTTCTTTCCCTTTTTTTTTGTATTTTTTTTGTGCTTGGATGGCATTTTTGTAAATTTTAAATCTAGATGCTATTTAATTAATTTTAGAATATAAAATTGCAATTTTTTGTAACTTTAATTTTAGATGCTATTTAATTAATTTTAGAATAAATTTTGTAACTAGATGCTATCATTATTTTTAATAATTTCTCTATTATTTTATTTCTTTTCTTTGTTTTTGTGTTTCAACTCAAGTTTGTGAGTTTCTCAATATATATTCATTTTATAAATTTTCAATTCTTCCATATATATATACGCATATACATGATATACACTTACATATATATATGTATTTATTTTATTAGTTCTTAGGTTATATCTACATATAAATATTTATATATAATATATAGTTAATTCCGAAACGGTGCACTAGAATGCACCAGTACTGAAATATTCATTCCAATACTTAAACTAGAATTATCTCCGGAATGGAATTTAAAACATTGGTCTGAATTTCCCCTGAGAAAAAGGTTGGCCAAGGTTGTTCTGGTTAAGTTTAACAACATTAGAGTAACAAATAAACAATTTACAAAGATGCATGCCTATGCAAAAAAGCTAAAAACAAAAACTGACTCTTTTTCCCTTAATTTTGAGAATTAACATGAGAAAACCATCATCAATCAGATGTCCATCAAACCAGTAGCTCATGTTTGACAAAAATTACATAGAACCATTTAACCAAAATTTTGATATGTTGCTCCCAGCAAGGAATTTAAATTCATGAAACAGCTCTAGCTTTTTATGTATATTCTTGAGTCAATAGATACTTCAGGGTGCCAGATTTTAGCAACTACTAATAAAGATTGGTCAATTTAAATTCTTAATTGGAGAAGGTCCACATTGGCATCAAAGTACACATATATTCCAAGAAATAATACAGTGCAAGATACAAGACAGAACAAGAGTGACTCAAGATTTGCTTCATCATAGGTATTGAGTGGTTGAAATGCATTGTATAAAGGATTTTAGTATAGTAATTGGTCCCATATGTTGAATGGGATACTAACATGGCTAACCAATATTCCTTGGTTAGCCATATATATGGATACAACCCTATATGGCTAACCAATATTCCTTGGGATACTTACACTTTTGAAAGGATACAACCATATACACGGGGGTTTGGTTTCAACCCTATATTTCTAAGAAAATGGGCCAACGGAGAGGAGATGGGTTACTAAATTTGAACTGTCACAATGAGAGAATGAGCATAGGCCAAAAAAAGGTTTGATAATATTGTGCAAGGTTCACCCTCAACAACACTGCAAAGATCATAAAACTGACTTTTAGATGCTAATAAATGCGGTCCAGTCATTCAAATAATAAGCCGCTCCTAGTTAATTTGGTTGCTAATAAACGCAATCCAGTCATTCAAATAATAAGCCGCTCCAAGTTAATTTGGTCAAGAACCCCTCAGTACAATTTATAAAGTGAGTTTTTAAACGATTTACCTTGATTGATAACTGTGAAAAGTGTCCAAGATCAGCAAACATGGCTTCCGAACCTGAAAAAGTGAAGATGCTGTAAGGGAAACAAACAAAATACTCTCTTGTAGTGTTACTAGGATCAAAGTTAACTGTCAGAAGTCCATACCTGTTATGCACAAAAGAATTCCACCCAGGGACATCCAACCTTTGCTTTGAGTTTTCCTTAAAAATTGATACATGTAATATGGAGAAAATGCCCGATAGACATGCGGGTTCCAATGAACTATGTTATATATCCCAATGGCACTAATGCACAAAAGCCATATCAAAACTATAGGAGCAAACAAGAACCCAATCCTGTGGGTGCCATAATGTTGAAGGGCAAACAAGCCTACCAGTATGATGCATGCAACTGGAACTTCAACATCTGTAAAAAGCATTAAACTTTCAGGAGGGAAGGTGAAGGCAGTTGCATGAATCTTAGGGTAAAAAAACTAAGAATTGAAAAATTTAACTGCTAATGCTAATACGAGAAGTTAAATAAAGATCTGCCAAGTTAAAAACCAAGCATGAAGCAGAACCCCTCAATTTATTAATAGACCAAGCTTCTGAATTGACAAAGAAAAAACGTGGTGCATTTACTAATAAAGAAGTACCATATGCTGTTTCAAAAGAGACATTCTAAGGACAATTGCATTAAGATATGACCACGGAAGCTCTTTTTTCTCAGTTACTTTGCTTTATTTTATTTTAACGCTTTTCTTTATTTGCATCGTGGTTGTGATGTTTAGAAAAGCCAAGAGATTACCAAACTTCAAATAAGTTAGGCGTATCAGCACTAAGTAGTGTATTGATAAAAAAATTCAAGCATGGGTATATCACCACATATTTCACTTATCTTCTCGTTAATCCTGCTTTGTGTGTTGGGCTGTTACTGGCCCTACTCCTAGATAATGCAGCTGCTAAAACTCTACCTAACACCAAACTGAGCCCACAACAGAGATGATCTACCTGCCATAAGTGCATATCCAGTCAGACAATATATGAAAGGTAAAAGAGGCTGTCAACAAGACAAAATCAAAACCTTCTTTTAACAGGTTTTGGCTTTAAGGGACTAATTTCTGAAGCATGAAAGTCTCTTGGCACTTGGTCTTCCCTACCTTTAACAGTACCTATATCATAGTAATTATAGTCAACCAAAGAGCTTTGGATACGCGGGATAGCTTCTCTTATTTTATGGGTTCAGAGTCATAAATAAGATAAGCATAGGTGTGAGTTGAAACATTGACAACATTGGGTTTTTTTCTTCTCCTTGAACCCCTTGTAATCACCCTTATTCCACCTCAGGCAGAGAGGTATGAAGCCAACTTATTTTGTTTGTTAACTCTCACTATCCACTCAAACTTATCCAAAAGAAAAGAAAAGGAAAGAACTGTCCACAACACAGCACTTTGAGAGTAAGGATGGATTGGAACTAGGAAAAAATAAACGCAATTCCCAGGGGACTGAAAAGACAGGAACTAATAATGATTGTTGCCCAAATAAAAGCGCCTATCATAAGACCAGTAACATGTTTGCCGAATGGAAACTCAGAAAAATATGCGCAGATGTTCAACCTCAAAAATTGAAATTTTTAGTAGATTTCAGAGAAGTTAGAAAAACAACAGGGACTCAGATTCGACCCTGCCGAAATCCACCAATTCAGATGAAAAGAAATTCAAGGAAGAACTTATTTTCCCTTAAATCATTAAAGCAAAAAATAATCCAAAGCTGCTCAATCATCAAATATCTACAGAAGGGCTTAACGAACAACTCATGATCAAACAAAAACAGAGACAGAGCCGAGAGTCTTACATTTGTGATGCTCTTTTGACATTGAAAGCTCGAGTCCAGAAATCGCAGAGAAAACTGCACCAATCAAATGAAATCCAATCCAGTTAGCCACAAACATCCAATATTTCCAGTTTGAATCAACACCCAGAAGAATAAGGTCTCATATACTTTACCAGAAATAGCTGGTGTGAGCACACCATCTCCAATCACCATGCAAGCACCAATCAAAGCCAGAACAAGAAGGAATCTTTGCAAAACCTTGTGCTTCTCCAATGTAGACTTCAATCTCGACCCAAAACCGGTCTCTGGGGCCAACCCAATGCTTTCCTTCTTGTATTCCGAGAGCTCCTCGTCTGCCACCTGGCAATTGGGCAGTGAGCTGACTCGGGCGTGTCGACACAGCAACGAGTACAGAGCAAATGTTCCTCCCTCGCCATTATCGTCAGCTCTAAGCACAATAAGCACGTATTTCAGCAAAGGAACCAAAGTGAGGGTCCAGAACACAAGGGACAGCACGCCATAAATCTCTTCATTGGTTTCCGAGTGTCCGATATCTTCAGCGAATGTGATTTTATATACGTATAAAGGTGAAATACTCAAATCTCCATAGACAACGCCAAGACTCTGATAAGCCAGAGTCAGTAATGTCTTCCATGATGCTCTCTGCAACAAAAACAACAACTCGATTACAAACACCGTATTGGGTTTCTTTCAAAAATCAAAAAGGAAAAGAAAAGAGAAATTAATGCATGTTCAAATATTCCCAGCTCACCTTAGCATGGTTTTGATAAACCCCAGAATCCAGATCCATGCTAAATGGACTTAGAAATTCAAGATAGCCATTTTCAGTGTGAATTTAAAAGATTCAATGAGGCCCATTTGCCCAAAATGCAACTATGAGTTATATCTAGGAAAGAATATGATTCTTTAGTCCAAGGAAGTGACTTTCGAGATCAACTATGTTGCACAAATTCAAGAAAGCGATGTTTTCACTGCAAATAGAATTCAAAGACGACCCAGTCACGAAACCTCCCAGTCGCTGCCCCAGTTTCGTGCTCTGCTCAGTGCTGAGATATACACGAGATTAATTTATTCAATTAAGAAAAAAAAAAAAAAAAAAGAGAGAAAAATATTCTTGATTTAAATTCAAGAAGTAAACGTGGATAGCAGGTGAACTACCATGAGACGGCGGCATTAAAAGAACAAAACACGAAAAGCCACGCGGCTTGGAATCTGGTCAGGGAGTCGGGGGATATTTTGCGCAATAGTTCTGAAGAAATTTACAGATAGAAAGTGAAAGACAGAGGGAGATTTGCGGTTGGTTGAGGGGTTATTAGCGTTTGGGTACACACACTGAGTGTTGAGAGTCTGAGAAAGATGGGAGAAGGGGCAAAGTGGTCTGAAACTCGGCCGCAAAAAGCTGGGGATTATGGATGCATATTATCATTACATGCTACTTGGGCCATCATGGGTTGGAATCTATTTCTAAGCTGCGATTTTTGTTTTTAATTTCTGCTCTAAAATACAGTACTACAATAAAAAAATTTTCTTATCTTATCCTATCTCATCATATTTTATTTTTTTATTATAATTTTATTACATTTTTATATAACAAATAATATATATTTTTTAATTTTAAAATAAAAATAATATTAAAATTTAATATTTTATATTTATTTAAAATTATCTCAATTCATTTCACTATTCTAACAAACAATAGCATTTATTGCATAAGTCATGCTACACAACCTTCCAAACTTCTATACACCATATTTTCTTTTAATTTTTTAAATTTATTCTTCTTAAATTAATTAATCTTTTTTATTTATTATTCATTTATATCAAATATTGGATAAAATAAAAAATAATAAAAATTTTAAAAATATAATATATGAAAGCTGTGTGAATATCAAGAGGTTATGTATGTAATTAAGTGCTATATTATATATTTTCTATCAAAGTTATGAATTTCGTTCCGATGACCATTCCGATTGAGGCACTGGAATGAAAATTTTCGATATCGATACCGTTTCGGGATAGATATTATATGAATAAACTATATATATATATATAATAACTATATTATAAAATAAACCAATACAAATCTAATTAAAAACATACATACCTAATAAATTTAATAAATTTAAGACTACAAATTTATTAAAAATAATTACTAAAAGGTAAAACTAATTCGATAGACATAGATGTCTAGAATTAATTACAATAAACAACCAAATAAATGATAAAAGTTTCAAAAATAAAAAATAAACGAAGAAAAAAAATATTGAAATAATATTGCAGTCCAAAAATATAAATATAATTTTTTAAAAAAAAAGAAAAGAAAAATATGCTTATCCGGAATTTGGCTGGAATTCAGGCCGGAACGAAATACAAGCTTCCACCATTCCAGCCACTGTTCCGAAATGGAATTTTCCGGCAATTCCGATCGAAACGTAACGGTATTTATAACCTTACTTTCTATGCATACGAGATAGACCTTTTATATTTGTTTTGGAGCAAAGCATCAGCCACTTCTCTCTTTCTTCATTATTTGCTCTCTTTGTAGGCGATTTTCGGTCATCCATCAAGAACTTTTTCTCTCTCTTCTGGGTGGAGGTGGGTCGGAGCCTTGGCTCTAGCCACCTCTGCCCCTCCCATTTTATTTTTTCGTTGGCTTTTATTTGGTAGTTTTTCGGTCGATTTTAGTGTTTTTTGGCCGGTTTATGTTGCTTTTACGTTTCTAAACCTCATCACACCGGTCTTCTGCCAATCGACTTCCGGGAACCATCATGTGTTGTCTCCAACACCTCTATTGCCATCGATCTTCTAGTTCGAAAGGTGAATCTGCGATTCCGTTGGGCGCGGTGCACGTGGGACTTTGGTTGTGCGTGTCACCCACGTGCAGCGGCATTCTGGCATGGCGGTGGAGGCCATGCACGGCTCCGGTAGCTTCAACGGTCTTCAATCTCCCAAACCTGACCGACAGTTCTTCTTCTCTGGTGCGTTGACGACCTAGTATAGATGTGAGTTTTTCATCTATGTTATTACTTTTCCTAACCAGTAATATCGGTAAAAGGGTTCATCGATTTCTTCAGCAAGCATTTCAAAATATCAAACAATAGTGCATCCGCCCCGTTCTATGCCTTGCATGGAGATACCACCGCTCTATGTTGTGGTTTGGTTATTCACTTTTATGTGAACAACTTTTTTCCATCTTACGGCATCCTTTTGTAGGATATAGGTAGCGATAATGTTTTTAGTCTCGAATAAACCCGCTTTTCTTCTCTTGTGCACTGTAATTTTTTGTTTTGGGATATTTGTCGAAAAACTCTACCCATTCTTCTTGTATCATTTTATTTAATTTTAATGTATCTTATTTGCTAAAAAAGAAAGAGATAGACCTTCTTTATTTATATTAATAATATTTATCTCTTATTTATAAATAATAATAATAAGAAGAAATTGTGTTGGATTTTTTTTATTGCATACCTCTGATTTTGAAAGTACCTTTCAACCTGACCCTGGAACCTAAAAAAAAAAAAGTGATTATGTTTGTTTATGTATTTTAGGTTCCGTTTGAATTTAGAGATAAGATGAGTTGAGATAAGTTTAGTTTATTTTTTAATATTATTATTATTTTGAGATTTGAAAAAAATGTATTAGAATTTGAAAATTGTGTATTAAAATTTAAAAAACATGTATAAGAATTTATATTTTATATAAAAAATTATAAAAATATAATAATAAAATTAAAATAAATTGAAATAAATTTTAAATACGAACAAACCTTGATTGTCTCCGGCTAGAAGCATTTCTAGCCACAACAAATAAAACCCACAATAAAAAAAAGTGCATATGTTGGTCAAATATGCCAAAGTCATGATTTCTTTTCAAATAAAAATTACGGCTCTTCGCTTTTGGTTTCTTTCTTTCTCATAACATTGCCCTTTCGCAGTTTTTCTAAACCAGAGGAGTTGACGGCTAGTGTAACTTATTTTTCAAAGTCAAGGTAGCCTATGATTTTGTCGACAACTTATCTTGCATCTGTCTTGTATCTTGTTTCATCCAATATGCTGTGTGTTACAGTATTTAAATCAGATTCTCTATAATTTTTTTAAAATTTTAATTAAAAATTTTATTTTTTATAAATTTTTTCTAAATCTTAATCATCTTAAAAAATTTCCTATATTCAATTCCTTATATTTTTTTTTACATATATTCAAATAATATTATTTTATTATTACTTTATCTACTATTTTATTTTATATTACAAGATTATTCTTAATAAACAATTAATAAAATTTAGGATTAAAATAAATATATACTGAGAGATTGGATGTGGAGGTCAAAATAAGTGAAAACTCATTTTGATCCTTATGGTGATTTGAGGGGCTGGATGTGAGTGCATGGATGATATATCAATTTAACATATTTATTACTATCCTGAAAATACTGACTATCAGAAAAGAAAAGAAAATAAAATAAAATTTGGATTCATGGTGAATAGTCTTGGAAGTTAGGAACTACCGTGGTCATGGGTACGTCTTCCTCTATAAACTTCTGTCCATATGTTATAGTTTAATTCAAATAGAAAAAGACAGCATAAAATGTTTTCATAATGTTACGTTTTCCTCTAGGAACTGTGCAGTGTGCAATACATACAACTCGAGAAAATAATTAGAAAATAAATGTCAATCCCAAAACTGACAACATTGTAATTGGGTAATTATCTTGGCTGTTTCCTTCACAATTTTTAAGAGTTTATCTGGGGCTGTTTCAAATTGAAAGTGATGTGCATTCAAGACAACATTGTAAGGAATATAAAAAATTAGAAAATATGAAATTGAAATTACTCTATCAGTCCAAATTAATTCCCCCATTACTATTCCTTTTTCTATTATTTCTTCCGACTGTTTAACATTATGTCTTAATTCTTTTTTCTGGTGCTCCAACCTTCATCGTTTGCACCTGGATCTAACCATTTACATAACAAATATACTGAAAAAATAAACAAAACCCTACATGATTTTGGCCCAATAAAAATAATAAATAAATAAAAAAGAAAAAAGAGAAAAAGAAAAAGGAGGAGAGCAACCTGTTGATAAGAAGGTTATCGGTTCATAAAGTTTCCAACTTTATGATAAAGCGAAAGTTACAGATCAAAGACTAATCAGAAGCTATCATCATCAGGATGATTAATCAATTGTCAAACCATGCATAGGGACTTCCAACTTGTACAATTTATATCCATATATCTGATAGCCTATCACTGCCAATTAATAAGCAAGGGGGAGTAATTGGAATCTCACGGGCATCCTCTTTCATATTATATTTATATCCATTCTTAATGATATAAATTATATAATGTTAATATATGACTAGTTTTATAATTAATTGATAGGAACCCATCAGGCAAAGTATAAGAACGAAGCTTTCCTCTCTCCAGATCCTTTTTCTCTTTATCCATTCACCCTCTCTTATCCGATTAATGCCGAAGTTATCTATAGTATTTCTTTTCGCTTATTTTGATATTTTCTGTCCACAGTGCCAAGAAGTGCTGATTTATTGCCTATCGGTCTCCTACGACCATCACGTACCACGACAGCAAACTCTCCAACTCTCGGTCTGTTGGACAATTAAAGAAAACTATTCAAACGAGTTGTCATGTGCGGCTTGCGTAGGGCGTGAGAATCATGCACCGCCGCCTTATAGGGCCTCTGCTAGCATCCCACGCTGTACCACTGAGATCAGTGGGTTTGAATCTCTCAGATTCAACCGCCGTTATTTTTTTCTATGGTAGCGCATGATCCACACGCACCACTACAGTTAGTAATAATTTTGTGCCGGTGTATCGACGCATCCTCCATTTTTATGTTCTTATGTTCCTGCTTTTCTTAACTGATGCTCGAGATGTAGTAATTGTAAAAGGTACTCCTATAGTCAGTCCAAACAAACAAGTTGCAACACATACTATCAAAAATTGCAGTTTAATAGTCTGTTTATCAGACTTTTCACAAACCACTTCAAGCGGCTTTCCCTTAATAGGAAATGGGTGCGAGCCAAATTTTGATTCTAGATCTCGCTTTTTTATTTTTATTGGTGTTGCGTTTGTTTGTTTAGGGATGATTGTTGGAGATTCCTACTCCATTGAATCTTGTATTATGTAACCCTTTGTTTATTTATGAAAATGCTTGCTCAAAAAAAAAAAAAAAATGAAGACCCATTAACATAGGATGGCTGTATACCATTCCTAGCTAGCCTTTTTTTTTTTTTGGTGTTTTTGTTTTAATGTGCTAATTGAGAACCGTTCTTTTAAAATTTATGTTACATTTAGATATTAATGTGAGTTAAGATAATCTGTTAATAGTAATAAAAATTAAAAATTAAAAATTAAAAATAGTAAATAATTTGTAATAATAGTGAAAAAGTACCGAATATTAGTAAAAATATAGTGAATAATTTGTGAATAGTAATGAGTAGTATGAGATGAATAGATTTGTGAATAGTAATAATAAAAAAATAATAAAAGTCTTAGATTACCTCACTCACCAAACACACCCTGATTATAAAAAAGAAGAAAAAGTAAATAACTGAAAATAAGAGTTAAGTTACTATTAATTATAAGTATCATCTATTTGGGGGCTACGAAAAAAGATGGCGAGTTGAAAATTTAAATTACTTTTTCAAGGAGGACGGTTATTTATTGCGCCATGTCCTCTCGAGTATGCCAATATATATCCTCTCGGTGTTAAGTGTGCCAAGGGTCATGCTTGCACGTATTAATTCTATATTGGCAATTTTTATGGGAGAAACTATTGGAAGGAAGAAGTTGCATTGGTGAAGGTGCCTTTTCGGCTCATTTTGAAATAGGCACTAATAGAGGGGCGGAGATGAGGGCTATTTTAGGAGTTTGCCTATATAAAAGTCTTAATTATGCTAATGTGATTATTGAAAGTAATTTCAAAGTGGTAGTGGAGTGGCTATTTTGGGGGGGCTCTTTGTGGTATTTATGGGACTTTTGAGAAATTAATTTTGGTTGTGTTTGGTTTTTTTTTTTTTTGTCATGTTTTTATTTGTTGCTAAGGGTGGTTCTTGGTGATAAGATTGTATTATTTTGTTATTCTTTGATCATAAGGTTGTGTATGTTTGACTCAGGCCAGTTCAATAAGTTAGAGGGCCTAAAGCTAAATTTTGATTGAGGCTTTAAAAAATAGAAATAAAAAAAATTATTTTTATTTTTATTTTTATATTAGATTTTTATTTAAAAATATTTCTTATAATTTTTCAAGTAAATTACTACTTAAGATTTTATATTAGCTTTTCAATCAATATTTTTAATTAATAATGTCATATATATATGTAATATCTACTTGATATTTTTGATGTTCTCTTATTAAGTTAATTGATTTTTTTAATTATTATTTTTTTTAATTTCTACTTTAGATTATTTTTGAGGGGCCTACTTTTATTTGGGGCCTTAGGCAATTGCTTAAATGGCCTAATGAAAGAGCCGGTCATAATTTGACTTGTAATAATAGTTTTTTATGTTATAAATAAGAAATGATTAATAAATTTGGGGAGAGATCACTCTTAAACATATAGTCCTGACTCTTTGATTAAAAAAAAAAAAGTACTATCAAAACCATTATTATTATAGAAAAATGTATATAATTCTATAGAAACGGTCCAAAGCTCTTTTTTTTTTACTCGTTTGTTCGACTGTCCGACTGTCCAACAGTTATGATCATATATATACTAATTGTTCTCCTTTTTTATAAAATGAAACAATTTTTTTAGTACAATAATATGTCTGTCTTTTACATGCACGAATTATTATATTATGGAAATGAATATTAAAAAATAATTAGTAGGAAAGTCAATTAATTAATTAGCAGTAATAATATTAAGCCAAAGTTGCATACAATAATAGGTGGATTTTTAACTTGGACGTACATGATCGACCATTTGGAAGTATGGACCACAAGAATGATCCTAATTTGGCCTTCTTATAAAATTAAGGAAGTAGTCGATTTTTAAAACCCGGAAATATTTTAAATTTAAGTTTCTTAACTTAAATCTGGACAGTAATTATTTGCTTGCCACGTGTCTTAACCAAGATCTATTACTTCATTTATTAATGTCATTATTGTAATGAGTTTTTTATTTTATTTTTTATTTTTTCTATTAATTAAATTGTCTAAGTAAAATCCAAAATAAATTAATGCATTCTTCTATTATTTTTTAAGAAAAATAAATAAATTCGTAAATAGTCGCAAATCATTTTCTAGATAAAGGATAAACAAAAGTGACTCCGAATTATTTTTCTTTTTTCTTGCCTTTTATATATAAAGTGTGAAAGAAATCTCAAAAGGATGATAGGCGGTCGAATATTCCTGAAATGCGTATTGATTCTCCATGCAAATGGGAAAGAGCAGGCATTCGCAGTGGACTACGAGACTTTTTGTTTTTTCTAAAAATTCTTTAAATATATAAGGCCGAGAATTGCTATGTCTTGATTATATATTTGATCAAGTTAATTTGTTAAAATCAATAATTAAATCATTTTTTTTTGACAGATTAAGTTTTTAAAAAGAATAGTGATTTCAATATATCATGTCAAAATAGAATTTTTTTAGTTTAAATCATGGCACTATAATTCACCCAATTACCTAAAGAATTATATTTTTTAGCGGATGTATAGAGCACACATGGTAGTATTTGATTTTGAATATAAATTTTAAAATTTGAATATTTCCAATCAAATCTTGTTGGGAATAGATCGGTTAACAAACAATAAAATAAGAAGTAATGCAATGGATGCAACAAGGAAAAAATAAAATCAATAACACAGAATACACAGATATAAGTGTTTCGGCTCAATACAAGCCTACGTCTACTATGAGGTTGGTCTCAAACTTTTATTATTGAACAAAGATGGAGTACAGAAATTGAATCACAAGATTCTACAAAGAAATCACTCAACCTCACGTGTTTATCACTCAGCTCTCAAAATAACCAAAAGGAACAGAAAAGCAGTAAGCGAACAACGTTCAAATGAACGTCGTTCCTTTTATATAAGTGATGCTCGCTCGAGCGAGAGTATCTCCCTCAAGCGAGACACTGTTGCAAACGGTGCCAACCCTAGCAAAAGAACATTAGCTCGAAGTGAGAACTTGAACGAACTTCCAGGGTGGCATCTCGCTCGAGTGTAATCTCGAGCGAGGGTTGAGTGAACTCACTACCTGGTATCTTGCTCGATCTGGATGTCGAGCGAGAATCGAGTAAAGTCTCGGGTTGGAATCTCACTCGAGTTAGAAGTCGAGTGAACTTACGGGTTGAGTCTCGCTCGAGCTGGATGTCGAGTGAGACTCGAGCGAGCATACTATTAGGTACTTTAATTCAAGCCACCTCTCAACAAATTTTTACGTTGGCTTGAATTTCATAAGCCACACTAAAACCGTTCTTCACAGAAGACCAAACCCATCAAAAAATCCCCTAAGGGATTTGTAAACCCCGAACACCAATCAAATCCAAATAGAATTTGAACTTGTGTATTGGGACTGACTTAGTCATCATATCTGCTAGATTCTCTATAGTAGCAATCTTCTGAATTGCTACAATACCATTTGTAACGATATTTCTGAGAAAATGATACCTGACATCAATGTATTTTGTTCTCTCATGATACATTTGATTTTTGGTTAAATGTATTGCACTTTGACTGTTACAGTAAATTGACATTCCCTCCTACTGTAGATCCAGGTCACTGATCAGGTCATTTAGCCAAATGGTCTCCTTAACACTCTCAGCTGCTGTCATGTATTCTACCTCTGTAGTTAATAAAGTAACAGTTGACTGTAGTATTGCTTTCCAACTAATAGCAGAACAACACAAATAAGCACATAACATGTCAATGATCTTCTTTTATCTAAATCTCCAGTATAATCAGAATCGACATATCTAACAACACTTGAATTGAGATCAACCTTTTTATCAAAGATTAAGCCAACATGCAAACTCCCTTTCAAATACTTCAGAATCCATTTAACTGTCTGCTAGTGAGTTTTACCTGGATTAGTCATGTATCTGTTAACAACACTCACTACCTGTGAAATATCTGAACGAGTACAAACCATTGCATACATCATACTGCCAACTGCGCTAGAATAGGGAACACTTGCCATAAACCATTCCTCCTCGTCTGTCTGAAGAGATAGGAAAGCTGAAAGCTTGAAATCTTGAAATGCAAGATAACCGATGTACTTACAGGTTTGAAAGTAGACATTCCAAATCTGTTAAGTACCTTCTCAATGTACTTTCTCTTAGACAAGTACAACTTTCAGCTTTCATATCCTTGTGGATTTCCATCTCCAAAATCTTCCTTGCCATATATAAATATTTCAATTCAAACTCATTCCTAAGTTGAGTTTTCATCAAATCAACATCATACATGCTCTTAGTAGCTATAAGCATGTCAACAACATAAAGCAATAAGTGAATGAAAGATCTATCAAGTAATTATCTGTGATAAATATAACTATCATATCTACTTCTCAAATAACCATGATTAATCATAAACGAATCAAAACGTTTATACCATTGCCTCAGAGACTGCTTCAAACTATATAATGATTTCTTCAATCTGTATACCTAGTCTTTCTTGCCTGTAACAATGAACCCCTCTGGCTTATGCATATAGATAGTCTCATCAAGTTCGCCATGTAGAAACGTTGTTTTAACATCAAGCTGTTGTAGCTCTAAGTCGTACAATGTCGTAATAGCAAGTAAAACTCTAATCGAACTGTGTTTTACAACTGGAGAGAAAAGTTCATTGAAGTCGATCATTTCTCTCTGACTGTAGACCTTAGCAACCAAGCATGTCTTGTATCTTGCATCTGTATCATTCCGGATTCCCTATTTTCTCTTGAAGACCCATTAACAGCCAATAGTCTTCGTCTTCACTGGCAACTTAACCAAATCTCATATTTGGTTCTTAGGAAGAGACTTAATCTCTTCACTCATCACTAAGCATCACTGTGCAAACTCTATACTCTTAACAGCTTCTGAATAACTGGAAGGCTCCTGACCAACAATAGCCTCTACTGTAGTAAGGGCATACATCACTATATCTGCATGAAAATATCTCTGAGGTGGTTTAATCTGTCTCCTTTGCCTACTAGTAGCTATACTATATTCCTGCTCATCACATGTATCAGTCTCAGAATCAAAATTATGCTCATCAACAATAGCATGATTTTATGTATCAACTGGTGTCCTTTGTGAAGCCTGTTGTGGCTCCACCTGTTTGTCTGTCCTCTGATTTGTGCCTGACAATATAGTAAACTCCTATCTTAGATTAAGCATAGACTGTTCATTAAATACAACATCTCTACTAATCACAAATTTGGGTGATTTGGGATCAGTATACAACAACCTATATCCCTTCACCCCACTAGCATATCCCAAGAACTTTGCCTTTGGCTCAAACTTACCCTTATTAACATGAAAATAAGCAAGACAACTGAAAATTTTCAAATCTGAATAATCAACAAGAGTATCAGACCATATCTGATTTGGTGTGTTCAAATCAATAGTTGTGGCTAGAGAGCGGTTAAATAAAAAACAGACTATGTTGACTATTTCCGCCTTAAAGTCGTTAGACAAGCTTGCATTTGAAAGCATACTACGTGCTCTCTCTAACAGAGTCCGGTTCATCCATTCAGCTACTCCATTTTGCTGTTGAGTGTGTCTAACTATACGATGCCTGGCAATGCCTTCGTTTTGCAAAATTCATCAAATTCACCTCCACAAAACTCCAAGCAGTCCGAAGTCGTTTCACTTTCTTTCCTGTCTGATTTTCAATCAAAACTTTCCACTGCTTGAAGTTGGTGAAAACATCAATTTTTTACTTGAGAAAATATACTAACACCTTCTGTGAGTAAGCATAAATTAAAGTAAGCAAATAGTTAGCTCCACCTTTCGATGGAACAGAAGATGGACCCCAAAAGTCAGAATGAATATAGTCTACAGTACTTTTGGTTCTGTGAACTCCTGTAGCAAAATAAACTCTGAACTATTTCCCAAATACACAATGTTTGCACAAGTCAAGTTTGTCAATCTTCTGATTCCCTAATAACCCTTACTTACTGAGGATAGACATTCATTCTCACTCATATGGCCCAAGCGTATATGCCATAAACGAGTGATATCTAAATTTGGATCAACTGATATAGAAACTGCAGTCGCACCTATCACTGTACTACCCTAAAGGAAATAGAGACCATCTGTCTTATCTCCTCTCATTACAATCATGGAGCTTTTGATGACTCTTATAGCTCCACCTTCTCCTGTGTACTTAAAGCCTAAAGAATCAAGTGCCCCCATCAAGATAAGATTTTTCTTCAAATCTGGAATGTGCTAGACATTAGACAATGCCCTAACAATCCCATCAAACATCATTATCTGGATTGAGCCGAGTTCTGCAATCTTACAAGCCATATCGTTTCCTAGTGAAACAGAACTACTGTTGACTGATTTATACATCATGAACCAATCCCTCTTGGGACACATATGAAAAGTACAAATTGAGTCCATGATCTACTTGTCACTGAAGCGACTACTTGAGTCACTTATTGCTAAAACAATATCTTAGCCATCAGAACTTTCATCTACAACACTAATGACATTAAAGGAACTAGTGGATTTCTCCTTCTTTTTTAGTTTAGTACACTCATTTTTATAGTGACGGGACTTGTGGCAATAATAACTTTTAAACCCTTAGGAACTATTCCACTTTTCTGAATCTCCCCAGTCCCCTTCTGACCCTCACCCCTTTAAAAGCTTCATCTTCTCTCTACCTCTGCTTCGAATCTCCATACATGTAGTCTAGCTTGCTTCTGTTTGTGAGTCTTGTCACCTCCGTCACCTTCTGCCATTGCCACTATCATCGTGCCTCTCGCCGAAGGTAAGTGTCTCGAGAACCCGATTTTCATTTCATCTCTATTTATAATAATTTTATGGAATATGGAGGATGGAACTAAATGGAGCATGAGATTGTGAATCTTGTTATGGATAATTGAATATGCATGTGTTTGACTGATTTGTGATTTGAATTTATATTTTTTCTAAATTTTGTTTGATTGAAAACGGGTAAAGCTTCAAATCGGATGTGGCTTGATTTTGTATTTTACATATTTTAAAAGAGAATGGATGCATAGAAAATTTACGTATTTAACTATGGGTGCAAGTTGAGGGTAGTGCATTTCCATGTTGTCTTTGTCTCTCATTCTCCCGAACTCTCCCCTCTCTTCTATCCTTTCCTCTCCCATCTCCATTTCTATCTTCTCCCCCCAATCAATCTCACTTTCTTTCTCATCTCTATCACCACCCATTTTGTCGCAAAAGTTCTCTCTAAAAAAGTCCTGTCTTGGCGATCTCTATCTCTCTCCCATTTCGTTAATTCTTTTGTATGAAAAGTTGTTGTTCAAACATCAGACAAAGACTTTAGTAACACTTTTAGTTAAATTAGTGGCACTCTTCTTGGTGCTTCTTATCTTCTCTCAATTGTTTGATAACACTGTCAATTTTTGTTGAGATTCTCATAATGAAAGAAAGTGAAATTTATTGTTTGTTTAGGCTTAGGCTTCTTAACTATTAGAGGCGAATCAAATTGTTCACCTTGATGTTGAGCAAACGAGATTTTTAGTTTATTACCACTTCAATTTCGAATACCTGCCAAGGCTTTCCTTGCATCCCTCTCCCCCTTTCCCTGGTTTCCTCTTCTTTTAAGCACATTGCAAAAAGAAAAAGAAAAAAACAATGAATGTTAACTGTAATGGTAGAGAAAACCCATGTTATGTCATTCAAGATTATTTAGATCCTTTGGCAAGATTTTTCATCAAGGAGAGCCACTTTCACATACCATTTTTTAGTGTCATGTGTTAGTTTTAAGGGAGGGAGGGAGAGAGAGAGAGAGATGTGAATTGCCATACACGTAATTTTATTCATCATTTGTTCAGAACCCTTAAATATCATGTGTTTCTTTGAGGTATAAGGTCACGTTGGGATGTTGAGCAGAGTTGAATTTTTTTAAAATAATAGTGAGTTAAGATAGTTGAGTAAGTTTTGTAAGACCCACTTAAAATGAGTTTAGATGTATTTAAATATAAAAAAAAATTAGATATATTTATAAAAATTTGAAAAATATTGTGGATTTTGCGTATAAAAATATGTTGAGTTGAAAAAAAAATATAGGTCTTATGTGTAAAAATGTTTTGAGTTGAAATGAATTTAGTTTGAGAGTTGGATATTTAGATGTAAAATTTAGTTTAAAATTAAACTAAATTGAGTTTATTTCAATGTAATCTAACATCCAAACAGGATCAAGCAGTCTCAAACGGATTCCTATAGTTTCCTACTGAAAATTCTTGAACATTCTTAACTTTGTGAATTATTGGTAAAATTTGCCTCATGAATGTCAAAACTCAAAACAGTATAATTGTCAAGAGTTTTATAACTGGCAAATGATTTGATTCTAAGATCTAACTTTAAAATTCTTGTCTTATATAAAAAAAAAATCAAAATCCCTCACCCATTATATATATATTGTTATAAAACTAAAGAAAGAAACTACTATTGCAAAAGAGAAATAAGAAACTTTTTAGAACTCTTAAGAACTGAAACTTTCTTCTCTCTCTATATTTTCTTATGAATTTCATTATAACTAAAACCCCTATTTATATGCCTTGAAATTACTATGCAAGTCACTATGCAAGATTTAAAATAATAGTAGTGGGGTCATTCACATAATTTTAGTGGTGGGACAGGGGGCGGCAGCCGTTCCTTCACTTATTTTGCGTTCTTCCCGTTTCATTACACTCCCCCTTGAATGACCACCCATAAAGAATCTGCCTCGTTAAAATCTTACCAAGGAAAAACCCAGTGGGAAGACAAACTAATGACAAAAGAAAAATAGTACAATCTTCTTATGTATCCACAAGTGCTTTAAGATTGCCTCATTAAAACCTTGCAGAGGAAAACCCAGTGGGACAAAACCTCAGCGAAGGAAAAAGAGTACAATCAGCACATTTACTCTCCCTGAAAAGTGCATGACAAAAGATCTTTGAGTCTTCGCATTCTAATGTTATGTACAATCTTCTTGAATGTCGAAGTTGGTAACGCCTTTGTGAATAAATCTGCTAGATTATCACTAGATCGTATTTGCTTGACATCAATTTCATCTTTCTCTTGAAGTTCATGAGTATAAAAGAATTTAAGTGAAATATGTTTGGTTCTGTCACCTTTGATATATCCTCATCTGATTTGAGTGATACAAGCAGTATTATCTTCATATAAAATTGTTGGGCTATTATTGATCATGAGAAGTCCACACTTTTCCTGGATATATTGAATAACTGATCTCAGCCAAATACACTCTCGACTTGCTTCATGAATAGCAATAATCTCTGAGTGATTTGAAGAAGTAGCAGATAGTGTCTGCTTAACAGATCTCCATGATATGGCAGTATCTCCATAAGTAAATAAATATCCAGTTTGAGATCTACCTCTGTGTGGGTCTAAAAGATAACCTGCATCTGCATACCCAATCAATTGTGGATTTGATCCACGTTGATAAAATAATCTCATATCAACCGTACCATGAAGGTAACGAAGGACATGTTTAATGCCATTCCAATGCCTTCGAATTGGTGTAGAACTATATCTTGCAAGCAGATTAACTGATAATGTAATATCTGGTTGAGTGCAATTTGCAAGATACATCAAAACTCCAATTGCACTGAGATATGGTACTTCAGGACCAAGAATTTCTTCATTGTCATCACAAGGACGGAATGGATCATTCTTCATATCAAGTGTTCGAACAATCATTGGAGTACTCAGGAGATGAGATTTGTCTATATAAAAATACTTTAGGACTTTCTCAGTATACATGGACTGATGAATAAAAATTCCATTTGGCAAGTGCTCGAGCTGCAGGCCGAGACAAAGTTTTATTTTGCCAAGATCTTTTATTTCAAATTCATTCTTTAAATATATAGCGATTTTTGAGATCTATTCAGGAGTTCCCACAATATTTAAATCATCAACATAAACCGCAATAATGACAAATCCAAATTCTGATTTCTTAATAAAAACACATGGGCATATAGGATTATTCTCAAATCTTTCTTTCAATAGATATTCGCTTAAGCGATTATACCACATGCGTCCGGATTGTTTCAACCCATATAAAGATCTTTGTAGTCTGATAGAGTACATATTTCTAAATGTACTTGTAGATGCTTCAGGCATTTTATATCCTTTAGGGATTTTCATATATATGTCATAGTCTAAGGATCCATATAAATATGCAGTGACCATATCCATCAACCGCATTTCTAATCCTTTTGTAACAACCAGACTAATCAAAAATCTAAATGTGATTGCATCCATAACGGGAGAATATGTTTTTTCATAATCAATCCTGGGTTTCTGCAGGAAACCTTGTGCGACAAGCCGTGCTTTGTACCGCACAATTTCATTTTTCTCATTACGTTTTCGTACAAATACCCACTTATATCTAACAGGCATTACACCCTTTGGTGTTTGGACAACAGGTCCAAATATTTCTCGCTTTACTAGCGAATTTAATTCAGCTTCAATAGCTGCTTTCCATTTTGGCCAATCATTTCTACGTCGACATTCTTCGACGGTTTTTGACTCACATTCTTCATTACTTCTGGTAATGTCAATGGCCATTTTATATGAAAATATGTTGTCGACAATAGTTTTATTTCTATCCAGAATTTCTCCAGTTTTCATGAAATGTATTGAGATCTCATTATTTTCATGTACCTGTTCTTCTTCAGGGGAAAACATTTCATGACATACCTCTTCAGGAGGTCCCTTTTCAGGAGATTTATACTCTTCATGAGTTTCCTCTTTAGGAGATTCTGGAATAGAAGATTTGAGCTCTTTAGGAGCATCAATTATATTTGTAGCATGTATTGTAGGTACGTGTTTTTCAGGAACACCAAATTTATTTTGTATTCTTTTCCTTCTGGGAATTTTGTTTTTTGCACCAATAGGTCTTCCATGCTTCAGGCATGCCTTAAACTCACCTATTGCTGTTTTGACAATCCTTCAGGGAATTCAATCATTGCTGGAGCATTAACAGCATGAATATAGGATTTTACTACACCTTTAGTGTCAGTAAATATATTCGGTAATTGATTTGCAACATTTTGTAAATGAATAATCTTCTAAATTTTCAGTTTACATTCATTTGTAGGAGGATCAAAATGAGACATGGTCTTATTATCCCAAGTAATATTTTGTCGTGCTTCAGGCACTGACTTTTCTTTACCCATTAATGGAAAATTAGATTCGTCAAAATGATAATCCTCAAAACGTGCTTTAAACATATCCCCTGTAAGGGGTTCAAGGTATCTAATAATAGACGGAGAATCAAAACCAATATATATCCCAAGTTTACGGTGAGGGCCCACGTTGTAGAGGTGCAATTAGAACATATACAGCACATCCAAAAGTACGAAAATGAGAAATATTTGGTTGTTGACCAAATGCAAGCTGTAATGGAGAATATTTATGATATGCAGATGATCTAATGCGAATTAGAGATGCTGCATGAAGTATAGCATGTCTCCAAGTAGAAACAGGTAGTCTTGATTTCATAAGTAAAGGTCTAGCGATTAGTTGAAGCCTTTTGATCAAAGATTCAGCTAAACCATTTTGTGTGTGTGTATGGGCAACAGGATGTTCAACATCTATTCCTATTGACATGCAATAATCATCAAAAGCTTGAGATGAAAATTCACCTACATTATCCAATCGAATGGTCTTAATTGGATACTCAGGAAATTGTGCTCGTAGTTTGATTATCTAAACAAGAAGTCTAGCAAATGCAACATTTCTAGTGAAAAGCAGACAAACATGTGACCATCGACTAGATGCATCAATCAAAACCATAAAGTATCTAAATGATCCACTTGATGAATGAATAGGCCCACATATATCTTCGTGAATCCTTTGTAAAAAGGATGGAGATTTAACAATGACTTTTGAGGGAGATGGTCTGATAATCAACTTACCTTGAGAACATGCAGAGCACAGAGATTCATTGGGTAGAAATATCTTTTGATTCTTTAAGGGATGCCCATGCGAATTTTCAATAATTCGTCTCATCATTATAGATCCCGGATGTCCAAGGCGATCATGCCAAGTCATAAATATTTTGGGGTCAATGTACTTCTGGTGCATTACCACATATGATTCAATTGTTCTCATCTTTGTATAATACAATCCAGAATATAGAGCAGACAGTTTTTCTAATACGAGCTTCTGACCCGATATTGTTTTAGTAATAAGAAGATGCTCTTTACTGCCTTCATTGATTGTTTTAATATGATAATCATTACGATATATATCTTTGAAACTCAATAAATTTCTTCTGGATTGTGAAGAGAATAAAGCATCATCAATACAAAATTTGGTACTATTAGGCAACATAATATAAGCTCTTCCAGAGCCCTCAATTAAATTTGATGAACCTGATATGGTACGGACATAGGCTTTACTTAGTAATAGATTTTGAAAATATTTCTTTTCTTTGAGAATTGTGTGAGTTGTAGCACTATCAGCCAGACATATATTTTTATCATTCAACTCAAAGATAAAAAGCTCATCAATGTGATCCATGATTCTACAAAATATACAAAACTTTGATTACAGATAATAGAAAGAAAATACATTAATTGAGTGGAACACTTCCATCTCTAATTAAGTGATTAATACTACCTTCAGGATGATTAAAGAAATCAGAGACATCAAGATGAGTAACATCTATATCTACTAAATCTAGTTAATCATTTGATGGTTCTACTAAATTTGTTTCACGCATTTTATTCTTTCCTTTAATAGATGCTTGATATAAATCAGTTAAGTGCCTGGCCGTACGACATGTACGTGATCAATGTCCAGTCATTCCACATCTATGGCACACCTCTTCACTTTTCTTTGAAGAATTATTCTGGAAATTTTTACCATTTTCTAAATTGTACCATTTCTGGTGATACGGTATATTATTATTCCTTTTAATGTTGTCACTTTTGAGACCAACATTTCTATAATTTCTCTTACCACGTCCACGCCCTCAATTTCTTCTAAAGGATGCACCATTTACTTCTAGGAATGATGCAAACCTATTACCATTCATTTCAGGGAATGATATTGAGCCAGTAGGGCGTAACTGGTGGTTTGCTAATAAGAGCTCATTGTTCTGCTCATCTACTAGAAGACATGATATAAGTTCAGAATATTTCTTGAACTTTCTCTCTCGATACTGCTGCTGCAGGAACACATTCGAAGCATGAAATGTAGTATAAGTCTTCTCTAGCATATCATTGTCGTTGATTTTCTCACCGCATAATTTTAGTACTGAGCTTATTTTAAAAAGTGCGGAATTATACTCACTAACATTTTTATAATCTTGCAACCTCAAGTGCAACCAATCAAAACGAGCTCTTGGGAGGATGACAGTCTTCTGGTGTTCATACATCTCCCTTAAACTGTTCCACAAAATATAGGGATCTTTTACTGTAAGATATTCAGTTTTCAATTCTTCGTGAAGATGGTGGCAAAGGAAAATCATTGTATTAGCACGGTCCTGCAGGGACGTTTGATTTCCTTCTTTAATCGTTTCACCCAGGTTCATCGCATCAAGATGAATTTCAGCATCAAGTATCCAGGATAAATAATTTTTTCCAGATATGTCAAAAGCAACAAATTCCAATTTTGTAAGATTTGTCATTTTCTACACATATAAATAATGAAATAAATATGTGTATCTCAGAAAATATATTTATAAATTCACACATATAATCATCAATAAAATATATCAAAAACTGCAAATAATATATTGAAAAACTTATAGAGGAATAAGACCACTAGCTTCAGAATTAGTAGAACCGTCGTGCTGATAACGTATTATAAAATTAAAGAAAGAAACTACTATTGTAAAAGAAATATAAGAAATTCTTTGGAACTCTTAAGAACTGAAACTTTCTTCTCTTTCTATATTTTCTTATGAATTTCATTATAACTGAAGCCCTTATTTATAGGCCTTGAAATTATTATGCAAGTTACTATACAATTTACTATGTAAGATTTAAAATAATAGTGGTGGAGTCATTCACATAATTTTAGTGGTGGGACAGGGGGCGGCAGCCGTCCCTCCACTTATTTTGTGTTCTTCCCGTTTCGTTACATATATATATATATATATATATAAGTACGATTATCGAGGTTTTTATTGAAGGATGCCCTGGTAATAAAACAAGGGCCAAGGGGCACGTACACATAATACAATTATATAATATATTTTATAATAAATATTGAATAAGGATTAATTTTATAAAATATTTTATATATATACAGTATTTTATAGAAATATTCTTCATTTAACATTTTATTAAAAAATATTTTATGTAATTATATTTTATAATTATATTGTATATATATATTTTTCATATAACAATAATAATAAACGCTAGCCCCTGGGTTTTTGGGCACTTAAAAGAGCTTTGGACCCCACGTTTGCAATTTGCAGTAATGGTACCCAATACGATCGGCGAACCTGATTTGTGCCATGGAGTTTTTCTATGCAGACTCTAGACCAGAACATTCTCTTTTATTTTTTGAAAATAAAAAGAAAACATTTAACAACAACCTACCATATAATCCCACCAACTTGAAAAAAAAATTATCCCATCAAGTAACGTCTAGTTTGTTTTCACAAAAAAGATAAAATGAGATAAAATAAAATAAAATAAAATAAAATATTAATTTTTTAATATTATATTTATTTTAATATTTGAATAAGTTGAATTATTTCTTTTTTTTTTTATGAATATTAAAAAAAAAAGTAAATTTGAAACTCATATAATAAAAAAATAATTTCTTATTTCGAAAGAAATTGCGCCACAATCAGTCCTCCATGACTCGTATGCAAAAGAATTTCTGAACAGATTTTGAAGGGCATTAATACACACACACACACACATATATATATATATATATATATATATATATATATATATATTGATCTTTAGATCCTGTGTTTTGAATGCACCACTCAATTCAATAATTTTGAAACAAACGGCCTTAACCAGCACAAATCTAGCCCTAACATGAACTAAAACCACAAATTTATAATCATGATGAAAACAATTTCATTAATTAATTTAATTCTCTCATATAATTTAAGCTGTTAGTCTTTTAACTTTACATTAAAAAAATGTCATTTATTACTAGCAAAACATGACAAGTTATATACAGGCCGACTCTTCTATTAGGTCAATTAGGCAATTGCCTAATATCCCTTATGAAAGAAGGTCAACAAAAAAATATTTAAAGCATAATTTTTTGTAAAAAGAAAAAAAAAATCTAATTAACTTAATAAGAGGACATCAAAAATATCAAATAAGTATTACATATATCATTATAAATTAAATATATTAATTAAAAATGTAGTATAGAATCTTAAGTAGTAATTTAATTGACAAATGATAAGAATTATTCTTAAATAAAAATTTAATGTAAAAATAAAAATAAAAATAAAAATATATTTATTTTATTTTACTTTTAAAAAAAAGATCTCAATCAAATTTAGTCTTAAATCCTTAATCTATTGAGCCGGCCTGTTTATATAATTAAAAATATCCACTTTTGTTTTTATAGATGACGAAACAAGGACATTAAAAATAACATCCACTTTGCTCGATTAAATTGCACTAAACGCAACCAAAGCATGACAATATAAATAATCTCTCTCTCTCTCTCTCTCTCTCTCTCTCTCTCTCTCTCTCTCTCTCTCTCTCTCTCTCTCATGATGATCATGTACATAGTTCTTGTGTTTTATATTATGATTTATTGGCTGGCCAGAAAAAGCCTTGCATTATTAGGCCGGCCTAATCTCCTTGCCAATTAGTTCTCATGGCCGCCATTGCAAACAAATAAAACAAAGTGTCGTAACGTATATGCGTGTAGCTAAGTATTTTTTCTTTTTTAATCAAGCTTCATATAATAAAAGTGCCGAAAGTACAGAGATCTCCAAGTTCAATGTAGAATTCTAACAATCATGGAGAATACAAATAAGGATGCATTATAAGAAATTTTATTTTTAAGGATAAAATTTGTGGATAAAATTTGTTAAGAACAAATTAAATTTTATCTCTAAAAATAATTTTTAGAAACCAATTTTAAATTTTATCCCAAAAGTTAGAAGAGTTGCAAAATTCGTTTGAACTAACAAAAATCCATCCAAACAAAACATTTGATGATGAAAAGAATTATCTCGAAAAATAAAATTTCGTCCGGGTGGATAATTCTTTGTTCGAACAAGATATATTTGGAATGAAATATGGTGGAAAACTTACAAGATCGTCCAGACAGGAAATATACTGTTCGTACAGAAAATACGTTGAAAATTAGATTTTAATTATTCATCACCAGTAATTTTTGTATATATATGTTTTCCATTAATTTTATTTTATCATTTTCATAATATAAAAAATGTGTTTATCTTACATATTATGATTTATGGGGCGTTTAAAATATTTATAAATGTACAAATTAATTTTATATAATTAATTTCAAAATGTTATATATTTTATTATCACAAGCGGTAAGTAAAATGAGAAAAATAAGAAATAAACATTATTATGAACACCAAAAATAAAAAATACATACTAATTACATCCCAAAATATATAATATTGTTCAATACAACACATAAAGTAAAATACTAAATAAAAATATAAACTATTGCTTCGGTATCAAATCTATGTCCTCCTGTATAGATTTGACCCGTGACTCTATATCAGCTAGTTTCGTGTTGAGGTGCTCCTTTGCCTCCCATACTATGCATCTGACCACTCTCTCCACCATTGTCTCTAACTGTTGTAGTGTAAATTCAGCGGCTAGGCTCCCAACAGGCTGGGCAGCAGTACTAGACGTCGTAGGCACGTCTGATGAGTGGGGTGCCACTTGCTCTTCCTAAGGGTGATCTTGTTGAGAGACCCCATCTGTAGGGTGATTTTCCCACCCACTCGCAGTGTAACTCCGGCTCAGAGTAGGAGATCAGATATCATTAATCCAAATGGGAGACTGCCTCCACTCCCATAACGTAACTCTATCCGGATGCGAAAAAAGATGTAGAGGGCCAGATTAATCGGTTGCATCCATGCAACCCGCACTAGAAGTCTGGCCCAATTGATCCCAAAATCCATCTTATGCTTCTTTAGGTCTAGGTTATAGCCAACTATCAGATTTAGCATCCTGAAGAACTTGGTGCAGCCGATCTGTTTGATGATCTTCCCGCCATCATATGGCGGAGCATCCGGATGTCGCAATATAGCACATGCCTGATTGTCCGTGAGACCGTCATCAACTGCGTATTCCTCATCAGACTCAGTATCATCTGAGCCAACCTGCAGCTCCTCGTTAGAGAATATTGGAGCTCGCCCTATGGTGGAGACCTCTTTTTTCGCATTGGCTGTTGTAGTTGTTGTAGCAGCAGCTAGTGCGGGATATGCGTCCAGGACACGCAGGATATCCAGACAGTCCGCTATAATCCTCAGATTGACAATTATCCTGACTCCCCGCACTGTCAGGACATAGTGGAGCTGCTTTCCAGACTACTCCCCCATGGCGCGGTAGAACTCGCATACCATCTTAGAATACGCGAAGTCCCCGCTCAGTGTGCATACAAGCCCCCATCCTCGCTCGGTGAAGATGTGCGGATGCTGTGTCTTTCCCAGGCCAGCTCCTAGAAGTCAGCCAACTTGACCATCCACTCTATAAGAACGCCCCTTTAGAGGGCAGCTAGAGGTGTCGCGCGGATTCGCTCACTTGCCGAATTGCTGCCAATCTTGGGGGGTGTGCCTATGGGTACGGTGGTGTGATCTCTCCTCTGGATGTCATTTATACACTGTTCAAGAAATGAGCAACGTTAGACGTTAGACTATGGTTAAATACCAAAAATACATGAATATAAATCATATGAATGCTGTAAATGTGTAGTGTGCCACTTACTCGTTCGGACAAGTTATTACTCGTTCAGACAAGCATGAGTCGTCTTCTTCACCTCATCCGAACGGAAAACCTTACCGAGGAGAAATGACCAAGTTAACTTAGCCATTTCTCCATTCTCCACAAAACTAACATCTATTCGGATCAAATTAACCCTAGTTCACTCTTAAAGGTCTGAATAGATGTATTCTTGAAAAAAAAATAACAAAAACTACAAAAAATGGGTCGGATTCGATTTGAAATCCACCCCTGCGAATTTCTACAAAGGCCATTGACATACTATTAGAGTTATTTAAAGAGTTTATCCCGCAAGATAACGTGATGCCTCGTTACTTTTACGAGGCGAAGAAATTGAAGCGGGAGTTGGGATTTGATATTGTCCATGCATGTAAAAATGACTGTGTACTCTTCTGGAAGCAATATGCATCATTAAATTCATGTCCAATGTGCCATGAGTCAAGATGGACATCGGATAAATGTAGTGTACTGAATAAAATGTTAAGATTTTTTTCGTTGATCACTCGACTTCAACAGTTGTTTACTTTCTGGGTGACTGTGAAGGATATGATTTGGCATAATGCAGAAAGAGTATTTATGGTTTGCCGAGGAGCCTTGAAACGTGCGCCTTGAGTTAGCAACTGATGATTTTAATCCATTAGATAATATGAGTACTTCTCATAGTTCGTGCCTGTGATATTAAATCCTTATAATCTGCCACTTTGGAATTGTATGAAAAATTCTTATTTTATGATGACTCTATTGAACCCAGGGCCGAATTACCAAGAAACGACATAAATGTATATCTGCAGCCATTGATAGTAGAGTTGAAAATGTTGTGGGAACAAGTGTGAGTACGTATGATGCAGCCTTGTCATGAAAATTCAAGATGCATGCTGCAGTCTTATGGACAATAAATGATTTTTCAGCATACGAGAACTTGTCTAGGTGGAGAACAAAAGTTAAAATGACTTGTCTTGTTTGTAACAAAGATACACAATCACAATGGTTAACATATGGGCGAAAATTATCTTTCATGGGACATCGTCGATATTTACCTAATAACTATAGATGGGATATGAACAGAGCAATGTTTGATGGAAAAATTGAGTGAAGGTCATCACTACCACCACCATTATTTGGCGATGATATTCTTGTATAACTACTCGAGATTCTAGAAAATAGATTTGGGAAGGACGCACGAGCGCGAAAGAAAAAGTGAGATGCAGTGGAATTCAATTGGACGAAAAAAGTATTTTCTTCCAGTTGCCATACTGGTCTACATTAACACTCCGCCATAATCTAGACGTCATGCACATTGAATATATATATATATATATATATATATATAAATATTTTGGACACTCTGATGTTAATATAAGGGAAGACAAAAGATACAATTAACTCTCGTAAATATTTAAAGGAGTTGAGAATAAGTCTGGAGTTGTATTTACAAGATTATGGGTCTCGAGCCAACATGTCCCTCGAATGGTATACACTATCAAGCGATGAAAGAAAAAGATTTTGTGACTAATTCTTGACAATCAAATTACCTGATGGTTATGTTTCGAACATGTCAAGATGTGTGTGCGAACATATGACTAGAAGATAATTGGTCTTAAAAGCCATGACTATCATGTATTTCTACAGCGTTTGTTGGCAGTTGGTGTGTGTAAAAAGCTTATTCGAGATGTTCGTACAGTTCTCATAGAGTTAGGTGCACTTTTAAGGAGTATTTATAATAGGACGTTACAAGTTGAGACATTGTTAAAAATGGAAGCCGACATCGCAGTGATATCATGCAAATTAGAGGGTTTATACTTGTCTTCTTTCTTTGATGTAATGGTTCATTTGGTTGTTTACTTACCTCGTGAGGCTTTAGTTGTTGGACTAGTTCAATATAGATAAATGTATCTTATTAAGCGATTTTTAAGAAAACTTAAGCAAACTGTGAGAAATAAGGCTCGTCCAGAAGGTTCGATTCCAGAGTCCTACATTGATAACGAATGACACTTTTTATTCAATATATTTTCGTGAGGTTGATACCAGATTTACAAGGCTGGATCAAAATTATAAAGGTGAAAAATGGGTGTCTTATCACAATTTCTGTACTTTTCCAAACTGTACATCCATTGGGCACACAGGGGGGTTACGACCTGTGTTGAAGAGATTTTGATAGAACTCGTTGGTATGTCCTGAATAACTGTGCAAAAATTGAGTACTACTTGAGGTTAGTAATGAATTTATGTATCAATCAAGTTATGCGTACACAAATCATATAAATATAGTATTTTTGTAAAAATTAATATTTGAGATGAAAACGCGCAGTGAACATTTACAACTACTTAACTCTGGTAGTGTAGCTAACGTAGAAAAGAAGTATGATGAGAAATTCGCGTCGTAGTTTGAACATACAGTATCATTAAAAATTTAATATGAATTTTTTCACATATTTAATATTATACTAAATATATTTATTGATGTAGGTTCTATCAAAACATATTGAAAATTTCAAGGAGATCTCACCCGAACTTTATGCATTTGCATGTGGTCCGAGCAAGAAGGCCATCCAATACTCGAGGTGTTTGGTGCATGAATATAGATTTCACACACGTGACAGAGAATGATATAGAAATTATGGGGTCGCAGCCGAAGGGAGCTATGAGGATGATAACATTAACTTTTACGAAGTTGTAGAAGATATTATAGGATTAAAGTATGTAGGGGGTTATATTGCTTGGTTGTTTAGATGTAGTTGGTGGGATGTTTTAAATCCTGTGATGGGAGTGCGTAAACATTCTAATTTTGTTAGTGTGAATACATCTCAGACCTGGTACAAGGACGATTCTTTCATTCTTGTCTACCAAGCGAATCAAGTTTTTTATTTAGATGATTCGGAATACAGAAACTCATGGCTAGTGGTGGATAAGTTTGCACCAAGAAATGTATATGACTACATTCCAGAGGCAGACGAACCACATGAAGAATTTGGTGGTTCGACAAATGAAGAAGTATATCAAGAAAATGAATTAGGGATAAATCTATTTATTGACCTAAGTCAATATAACATGATCCCACTTCTTAGAGAAAACGTTATACCAGAAATGATTGATAGTAGAATGTCAGAAGAATATAAATCTACTGACATATCTAGTGAGGATAAAGGGGAGTAGTCTTGCAAAACTGATAGTGAATGAATCGAAATATCTGTGTAAGTATAAATCTTATAAATATCCATAACATTTATATATAACATATTTAATTCATTACAATTTCAAATAGATATGCCTCTAAAAAGCAAAGCAGTGCATGCGCCATCTCTAACCCTACGCATTGTCGACTCCCCTGCACGTGATTCATTGGCTAGCAATAGTCGGCCAACATCACCAGACCTAGCGCAAAGTATTTTGTCAAATTATGGTATTTAACACATGAGTTAATATATATTTATCAAATTATATACATATATTTTAATTGTTGTAATTGTAATTGTATGCCAGCGTCGAGGGCAATGAATTGCGAGGGGTGTCTGCATAGAGGAAGTCAGAAAAATTGATAAATTAAAATTGATATATTAGAGGGTTAGACTGATAGGCACAATAATTCAAAAGCATGACTTTCTACTTATGTTGATGCCCTTACTTGCACGTATGCTCCGATGTTAGCAGTATAATGGGTTAACGTTCCCGAAGATATGAAAGATCACATAAAAAATCGTTATATGGTAATGAGCTACATCTCAAGAAACTAAGTATAAATTAAATTTAAAGCTAATTGTATTTATACTAATTAGTTAAAAAAAAAATTCAAGAATGAGTTTGATCTCGACTTTAGTCAATGAGAGCATCGAAAATCAGTTGAAGAACTGATATTAGGTGCATTTTAGAGGTACAAAAGTTGGTGCCAAACACTACGCCAAGTTCAAAACTGTGGTAGAAGCACGCCAAAATCCATTCCAATCAATACCACCAACCGAGTGGGAGAAAGTTTGTAATTTGTTTGAAGATCCTACTTATAAGGTAATATTGCATTTATCTTTTTTTAATAGAAAATAATAGATGTATTAGAATTTGAAACTTATAATATAACTTTTTTTAGCAATGAAGTGTTGTGAACAAAGCAAATAGATCAAATTTAAAGATACACCATGGTGCGAGTTCTCGATCTTTTCATCGTTTGTACAAAAAAATGGTTAGTGCTACTAGTTCTAGTCTCATATTAAAATATGCACTTCTCTCATTCAAGTTCTAATATAGTTTTTATTTTGCAGCAAGCTGAAAATTCTGGTGACTTTAATTTAACTCAGTTGTTGAACTCAAGGTTTCAAGGTTCATGTAAATCTACACATGGATTTTGATGATAACAAATGAATTCAAAGAATAAAGGAGTCTCAAGCTCAAGTTGTCTACACAATACAATCAAGCACATCAAGGAACCAAGCATGAGCAAGAAGGGAATAAGTTCACATTAAAATCATAGAGTAATTTTGTAAATCTCTTAAAAATTCGAAATTAGGATTAAGGCTCAAAATAAATATTTTATCATAAAGCATTAAAATACATTTTCCACATGTGCATGAATATTTTGAAAATTAACTTTGAAAATATTAAGATGATTGATTGTCATCTTTCACATGTGCATGATATGATTAAAGGTTTGAACTTTGAAAATATTAAGATGATTGATTGTCATCTTTCACATGTGCATGTTTTATTTGAATATTTTCAAAAGTGGTAGATGCTTTTCTTGACTTATGCAAAAGGTAGATGTCTTTGTTTGAAAATTTTGAAAAGTAAAGTGTGCTCTTTTTGTCATATGCAAAAAGTAAAATATTAGGTTAGAAATTTTTGAAAAGTAAAGTGTGCTCCTTTTGTCACATGTAAAAAGTAAAAAGATTTGATTTGAAATTTTTGAAAAGTGAATGATGATGTCTTGGACATGGGAATCTTTTCAAATTTGAAATTGAAGACTCATTTGCCTATAAATAGCTCACTTGAGTTTTGTAAAAATCACAACAAGAGCTTACACATCTATTGCTAAATTTTGCATCATTCTTTCAAAGCTCTCATTCTCTCTTTTCTAAAGTTTTGAGCCTTAATTCTTGTTCTTGTTGAGAGAGATATAGTTTGTGCTGTATTGTTCTTATTTCACTCATTGAGGAGTGTTTTCTGATAGCCTACCCACTATCAATTCTTGTATCAGTAAGAGGGTGTGTATAACCCTTGTGTGTGTAGAAGGTGTTCTACACGGGGAATAGTTAAATCACCAAGTGTGAGGTGATTGGAAGTAAGAGGGTGCGTATAACCCTTGTGTGTGTAGAAGGTGTTCTACACAGGGAATAGTTGAATCACCAAGTGTGAGGTGATTGGAAGTGTAGAGGGTGTTCTACACGGATTCTTTGGAGCGGTGCTGCTCAAAGGTGTAATAGGTTTCTATCTCCACCTAAAGGAGATTGAATAGTGGATTTGGGAATCCTCAAGGGGTAGCTTGAGGCGAGGACGTAGGCAGTGGGGCTGAACCTCGTAAAAATACTGAGTTTGCTTTCTCTTACCCTACTCTTTATATTTCCTACTGCTTTATATTTTGGTTATATTTTATATTGTATATTTAGTTTATAAGTATTAATTTTTTAATATAACCCAATTCACCCCCCCTCTTGTGTTAGTCATCTGGGCAACAATTGGTATCAGAGCTAGTTGACCTGTACTGTTCATACAGGCAGATCACTCATGGGAACTCTCGCTTGTGACTGTGTCACCGAAGCAAGACTCTCCGACCATGGGTGACGGTGCACCGGTAGAGACGGTGGCCGGCTACTCTGGTAGGTACAGTTGTTAGGTGACATAGGTGCGGCCTATGGTCAGTAACAATTGGTATCAGAGCTAAAGCTCTGTTATAAGATTAACTATCTTTTGAGTTAAGATCTTATGGCTAACATTGCAGCTTCATTTGGTGAAGGTCAATCTAGCAGTCGGCCTCCACTCTTTTGCGGAGACAATTACTCATTCTGGAAAGTTAGAATGAGAATATTCCTTCAGTCTCAAGGCCGAGAAATCTGGAAATGCATTGTAAATGGACCTTATATTCCAACAAAAGTGGTTGATGGAGTAAAGGTCAAAAAGGAAGAAGAAGAGTTTGATCGTGAAGACGATAGACTTTATACTTTGAATTTAACTGCTATAAATTTATTATATAATGCTCTTAATGGTAATGAGTTTAATAGAGTAATGACTTGCACTACAGCAAAGGAAATTTGGGATAACTTGGAAGTTACTTATGAAGGAACTTCTCAAGTCAAGGAATCAAAAATTTATATTCTTACTCATGAATATGAAATGTTTAAGATGAATGATGATGAATCTATTTCTAGTATGCACACTCGTTTTACTAACATCATAAACAGCTTGACAGCTCTTGGCAAAGTTTATTCCAAAGTGGAGATAGTAAGAAAAATTCTCAACTCTCTACCAAAACGTTGGGAGTCAAAAGTGACAGCGATTCTTGAAGCTAGAGACCTCAAGAAGCTCGAAGTGAATGAACTCATCGGGTCACTTATCACCCATGAGTACACATTGAAAAGAGGAGAAGAAGAAGGAAATTCAAAGAAGAGTTTGGCACTTAAAGCTGTTCCACATGAAAGTGAAAGTGATGAAGATGAGGAAAATGACGACAAAGATGAAAAAGTTGCGATGATAATAAGAAGAATTCAGAGGTTCTTAAAGAAAAATAAAACTCCTCCAAGGAAATCCTTCAATAAGTTTTCCAAGAAAGATTCAGGTAAAAATGACACTTTAATTTGTTATAAATGCAATAAACCTGGTCATATCAAGCCAGATTGTCCTCTGCTAAAGAAAGATCGAAACAAAGGCAAAAAAGCAATGAAAGCTACGTGGAATGATGATTCAAGTAGCTCAGATAGTGAAGCAAGCAATGGAGAATCAGCAAATCTTTGTCTTATGGCTAAAGATGACATTGAGGTAACAAATTTTGATAATATTGAAGATCCTTCATATGAAGAATTGCAAAATGTTTTAGAAGAGGTATATGAGGAATTTGAAAAATTGGGTATCAAGTATACTGCTTTGAAAAAGAAAAATTATTCTTTAACAAACGAAATTGATATTTTAAGAAAAGAAAGTATTGTTTTGAAAGATGAAAATCTTGAGTTGAAGAAAAAGAAAACTGATTTAGAAAATATTATTGAAAACTTTACGAATGGAAAAAGAAATTTTGAAAAACTTCTTGGTAGTCAAAGATGTGTTTTTGACAAGGCAGGCTTGGGATATATGCCAAAACAAAAATACAAATCTTATAAAAACTTCTTTGATAATCCTTCTACATCAAAGTCCAATATTCAAAATTCTTTTCATAAAAATAATTTTGTTAAAAAAGGATACTATTATAATCACTCAAGTTATTCATATATGTCACATGCTATTTGCAATTTTTGTAATAGCAATGGTCATAATTATCATGCTTGTCCTATTAGAAGAAAACATACAATGACTATTAGGGCCATATGGGTACCTAAAAATCTTGTTTATTCTAATACTAATAAATAAAGGACCCAAAGAACTTGGGTACCAAGAATTGTTTTTAATTGCTTTTGTAGGTATGCATGAAGTATTCTACATGTAAAAATAAATGGTTTTTAGATAGTGGATGTTCAAGACACATGACGGGAGATGAGACTAAGTTCTTTGATCTTAGATCTAAAGAAGAAGGACACGTGACATTTAGAGACAACTCAAAAGGGAAGATCGTGAGAATAGGTAAAATATGTTGAGCAACCTTCAGGTTTTGAAAATCATATTTCTCCAAATCATGTTTTCAAACTCACAAAAGTACTATATGGACTCAAACAAGCTCCTAGAGCATGGTACGAGAGACTCAGTGGTTTCTTGATTGAAAAAGGCTTTTCAAGAGGAAAAATTGATACAACTTTTTTCATTAAATAAGAAAATGATGATACTCTTTTGATTCAGATTTATGATATAATATTCGGTGCTACTAACGAAAATATGTGCCAAGTTTTTGCTAAGACTATGCAGGAAGAATTTGAAATGAGCATGATGGGAGAGCTTACATTCTTTCTCGGATTGCAAATTAAGCAAGCAAAAAGTGGAATATTCATCAATCAATCAAAATATATTAAGGAATTGCTGAAAAAGTTTGGGATGGAAGGTGCTAAGGAAACTGGAACACCAATGAGCTCATCCACTAAACTTGATAAAGATGAATCCGGTAAATCAGTTGACTCAAAGGTATATCGAGGTATGATTGGTAGTTTATTATATTTGATAAACTAGTAGACTTGATATTATGTTCAATATATGTTTATGTGCACGTTTTCAATTATTTCCGAAACAATCTCATTTGATTGCAGTCAAGCGGATTTTTAGATATTTTGCCAGTACCCTTGACTTAGAGTTATGGTATCCTAAACACATTTCTTTCGATCTTACTAGTTATTTAGGTACCGATTATACTAGTTGCAAAGATGATCGAAAAATTTTTAGTAGAACATGTCATTTCTTAGGTCATGCACTAGTTTCCTGGTTTAGTAAAAAACAAAATTCTGTTGCACTATCTACTGCTGAGGCAGAATATGTTGCTGCGAGTAGTTGTTGTGCTCAAGTTCTTTACATGAAACAACAACTTGAGGATTTTAAACTTATGTACAATCACATTCCAATCAAATGTGATAATACAAGTGCTATAAATCTTTCAAAGAATCCAATACAACAATCTCGGACCAAACATATTGATATTAGATATCATTTTCTTAGAAATCATGTGCAGAAGGGCGATATTGCATTAGAATTCACTAGTACACGATCAATTGGCAGACATTTTTACAAAACCCCTATCAAAAGATAGACTACGCATGCATGCCATGAATATCTGCTAGATACTTTTATTCCATTAACTCAAATGACCTACATAAACTTGAGGTTCTTAGCCTCATGTTTGAGACGCTCATTCTCTTCATACAATATCATGTCCTCCCTATCCATGGGAACTGGCAAGCGGAATGAAGAATCCAATAGTGATTTCAACCGTTTATTCTTCTGTCGAACGATTCCTTCCCTTATGTGAGACTCTTGAACAATTCGTTGAAGTACAACAATTTGTTCTTTAAGCTTTTCAACCTCATGATTTTTGACTTGTAGCCGTTGGGAAAAAGCAACAATAGAGGATGAGTAGCGAGTACCGAGACTCACCAAGTCGTAGATAGCATCGGAGTCTGGCTTATTAGCCAAACTATTGTTCTCTTGCTGCAACATGGCGCCAATGGTAGCTGCAGAAAGGACATGAGATTGAGATGTAGAATAATGAGCCATTGAGAAAAGAATTGAAAACTTAAAGCGAGAATATTGAAGGAATGCAGATGAGTTATAGAGATGAGAATAAGATTTGATGCAAATCGGATGAACTTTAAAACTGATTTTATAGAGATAGCATAAAGAACAAGACAAACTATTGTCTCTTCAAATCTTATTAGTCAAAAGAAATATAAGATATGTTGGACACACATTGTCAAAAGTTTTCTTACTAGAAAAACGGTTCTCTGCTCCTATCATGGCATTGACGGCCTTAGGAGAGAAGATTGATGGTTGATGCGTCAAGGGTTCCTGATTCAAGTCTGGAACATTAGTGGAAGAGAATTGTTCGGCCATTCTATCGTTATGGAGAAACAGAACTTAGGTCAAGAAGCGATGTTTTTTTTTGGTATCCGATAGGTGAAAATGATTTTTTTATAGAAACTCAGAGCCTTCAAACCCATTTGTCAACAACATCAGGCGATTGATTTAAATCTGCTTTCGCACCGACTACTAGAGCTAGGCCTCCAACCTTTACAGGTTTTGTCAAATACGCGTGGCTCCACATCGCATTGCCAGAGCTAAGCCTGCAGCTTTTGCTGTCTTTGTCGGACACGAATAATTTTAATTATTCAACTTCAAATCTCTGGAACATCTAATTCGTCAATAACATCAAGCGGATTTAAATCTTCTTCCGCACCGAGATGATAAAATTCGGCTTCAACCTTTGCAAGTTTTGTCGGACACGGGTGATTCTAACTTCTACAGTCTCTACTAACGCAGCGTTTTATTTGTCTGTTAGTTATTGTAGGAATATATCTTATTGAGATAATTATGATTCCTTTTTAATGATGCCAAAAGGGGGAGAAGTTTTAGACTAGAACATTAACATTGTTTAAATTGCTAAACTTGTTATATATACTTGGAATTATGTTTATATTTTTGCTTGAAAAACTAACGCACATTCTCAGGGGGAGCTTAAGTATTCATACAGGTTTCAAGTTCTATCAAGTATTTGTCATCATCAAAAAGGGGGAGATTGTTGAACTCAAGGTTTCAAGGTTCATGTAAATCTACACATGGATTTTGATGATAACAAATGAATTCAAAGAATAAAGGAGTCTCAAGCTCAAGTTGTCTACACAATACAATCAAGCACATCAAGGAACCAAGCATGAGCAAGAAGGGAATAAGTTCACATTAAAATCATAGAGTAATTTTGTAAATCTCTTAAAAATTCGAAATTAGGATTAAGGCTCAAAATAAATATTTTATCATAAAGCATTAAAATACATTTTCCACATGTGCATGAATATTTTGAAAATTAACTTTGAAAATATTAAGATGATTGATTGTCATCTTTCACATGTGCATGATATGATTAAAGGTTTGAACTTTGAAAATATTAAGATGATTGATTGTCATCTTTCACATGTGCATGTTTTATTTGAATATTTTCAAAAGTGGTGGATGCTTTTCTTGACTTATGCAAAAGGTAGATGTCTTTGTTTGAAAATTTTGAAAAGTAAAGTGTGCTCTTTTTGTCATATGCAAAAAGTAAAATATTAGGTTTGAAATTTTTGAAAAGTAAAGTGTGCTCCTTTTGTCACATGTAAAAAGTAAAAAGATTTGATTTGAAATTTTTGAAAAGTGAATGATGATGTCTTGGACATGGGAATCTTTTCAAATTTGAAATTGAAGACTCATTTGCCTATAAATAGCTCACTTGAGTTTTGTAAAAATCACAACAAGAGCTTACACATCTATTGCTAAATTTTGCATCATTCTTTCAAAGCTCTCATTCTCTCTTTTCTAAAGTTTTGAGCCTTAATTCTTGTTCTTGTTGAGAGAGATATAGTTTGTGCTGTATTGTTCTTATTTCACTCATTGAGGAGTGTTTTCTGATAGCCTACCCACTATCAATTCTTGTATCAGTAAGAGGGTGTGTATAACCCTTGTGTGTGTAGAAGGTGTTCTACACGGGGAATAGTTAAATCACCAAGTGTGAGGTGATTGGAAGTAAGAGGGTGCGTATAACCCTTGTGTGTGTAGAAGGTGTTCTACACAGGGAATAGTTGAATCACCAAGTGTGAGGTGATTGGAAGTGTAGAGGGTGTTCTACACGGATTCTTTGGAGCGGTGCTGCTCAAAGGTGTAATAGGTTTCTATCTCCACCTAAAGGAGATTGAATAGTGGATTTGGGAATCCTCAAGGGGTAGCTTGAGGCGAGGACGTAGGCAGTGGGGCTGAACCTCGTAAAAATACTGAGTTTGCTTTCTCTTACCCTACTCTTTATATTTCCTACTGCTTTATATTTTGGTTATATTTTATATTGTATATTTAGTTTATAAGTATTAATTTTTTAATATAACCCAATTCACCCCCCCTCTTGTGTTAGTCATCTGGGCAACATCAGTTATATGTTAAAGCACATAAAGATCGTGATGGTGTTTGGACCAGTCCTGACGCTAAGACAAATTATGGAAGTTTAAATATATTAAGTCAAGTGTGATACAATATTCTTATTATTTATACTAATTTTAATATTTATTTTTGTAGGAAAAGACAAAATCTCTAAAGGAAGCTGCTGCGAATCCGTCTAATGAATCATCTATCAACGATGCTCAGATTCTATCTGAAGTTCTTGGATCACATTCTGGATATTTAATGGGCTTAGGGCATTGTGTGAAACCATCCCCAAGTTCATCAATATCTTCTAAGGCCAAATCTAATGAAGACAAGACTAAAGAGTTCTCAATAACAATGGATGATGGTAGGACAACTTCGGCATGAAGAACAAAAACTAGGGTTGAGCTCGCGGATTGAAGATTCGAAGAACTGAGAAGAGAAAAAGCTAGTTAACTAGAAATGAAGAAAGAAAATAGAAGAAGAAAAGAATCGAGGAGATTTTTTTATTTTTTTTAAATAAAATAAGTTGACAGTTGGAGTTGAAAGTCAAAACCCATTTGGGCTCTGAATCCAACTCTGAACTCCGATTACGGAATTGGATTCCTGACTTTCAACTTTCAAACTCCAATCAAAATTGAAACCGAAATCAGCAGTGGTCAAAATCGAGATTGCCAAAATTTTGAACAACCCTAACCCACGCTGAAATACCTAACAATTTCTTTAAAATATTTGGCTTGAAAAGTTTTCCCATCCATTCATTTACCAAACATTAATAAGTTGTCGTACGGCGAGCGTCACGTCCAGCTAGCAATTATAAAGCTGGGAACTGTGGTAGCCTTAATTAATAAGGGCAATTCTACGTGTTAAGATTTTGGGATTCAATTTTGGGTCTCGATTTATGTTTCTTTCAGTTTTTTTTTTTCAATTTTAAAATTAAAGAAATATTTTTAAATAATGTGGTGACTTTTTTTTTAAAAATTATTTAAAATGTTAAAAGAATTATGTAAAAAAAATTTATTTAAGTTGTATTTTTTAAAATTTTATTTCAATATACATATATGTAATAATTTATTAAGATTTAATTTTGTTGAACCCAAGGTTTCAAGCTTCATGTAATTATAAATCTACACATGGATTTTGATGATAACAAATGAATTCAAAGAATAAAGGAATCTCAAGCTCAAGTTGTCCACACAATAGAATCAAGCACATCAAGGAACCAAGCATGAGCAAGAAGGGAATAAGTTCATATTAAAATCATAGAGTAATGTTGTAAATCTCTTAAAAATTCGAAATTAGGATTAAGGCTCAAAATTAATATTTTATCATAAAGCATTAAAATACATTTTCCACATGTGCATGAATATTTTGAAAATTAAATTTGAAAATTTTGAAAGATGATTGATTGTCATCTTTCACATGTGCATGACATGATTAAAGGTTTGAACTTTGAAAATATTAAGATAATTGATTGTCATCTTTCACATGTGCATGTTTTATTTGAATATTTTCAAAAGTGGTGGATGCTTTTCTTGACTTATGCAAAAGATAGATGTCTTTATTTGAAAATTTTGAAAAGTAAAGTGTGCTCTTTTTGTCATATGCAAAAAGTAAAATATTAGGTTTGAAATTTTTGAAAAGTAAAGTGTGCTCCTTTTGTCACATGCAAAAAGTAAAAAGATTTGATTTGAAATTTTTGAAAAGTGAATGATGATGTCTTGGACATGGGAATCTTTTCAAATTTGAAATTGAAGACTCATTTGCCTATAAATAGCTCACTTGAGTTTTGCAAAAATTATAACAAGAGCTTACACATCTATTGCTAAATTTTGCATCATTCTTTCAAAGCTCTCATTCTCTCTTTTCTAAAGTTTTGAGCCTTAATTCTTGTTCTTGTTGAGAGAGATATAGTTTGTGCTGTATTGTTCTTATTTCACTCATTGAGGAGTGTTTTCTGATAGCCTACCCACTATCAATTCTTGTATCAGTAAGAGGGTGTGTATAACCCTTGTGTGTGTAGAAGGTGTTCTACACGGGGAATAGTTAAATCACCAAGTGTGAGGTGATTGGAAGTAAGAGGGTGCGTATAACCCTTGTGTGTGTAGAAGGTGTTCTACACAGGGAATAGTTGAATCACCAAGTGTGAGGTGATTGGAAGTGTAGAGGGTGTTCTACACGGATTCTTTGGAGCGGTGCTGCTCAAAGGTGTAATAGGTTTCTATCTCCACCTAAAGGAGATTGAATAGTGGATTTGGGAATCCTCAAGGGGTAGCTTGAGGCGAGGACGTAGGCAGTGGGGCTGAACCTCGTAAAAATACTGAGTTTGCTTTCTCTTACCCTACTCTTTATATTTCCTACTGCTTTATATTTTGGTTATATTTTATATTGTATATTTAGTTTATAAGTATTAATTTTTTAATATAACCCAATTCACCCCCCCTCTTGTGTTAGTCATCTGGGCAACAATTGGTATCAGAGCTAGAACTCTATTATAAGATTAACTATCTTTTGAGTTAAGATCTTATGGCTAACATTGCAGCTTCATTTGGTGAAGGTCAATCTAGCAGTCGGCCTCCACTCTTTTGCGGAGACAATTACTCATTCTGGAAAGTTAGAATGAGAATATTCCTTCAGGCTCAAGGTCGAGAAATCTGGAAATGCATTGTAAATGGACCTTATATTCCAACAAAAGTGGTTGATGGAGTAAAGGTCAAAAAGGAAGAAGAAGAGTTTGATCGTGAAGACGATAGACTTTATACTTTGAATTTAACTGCTATGAATTTATTATATAATGCTCTCAATGGTAATGAATTTAATAGAGTAATGACTTGCGCTACATCAAAGGAAATTTGGGATAACTTGGAAGTTACTTATGAAGGAACTTCTCAAGTCAAGGAATCAAAAATTTATATCCTTACTCATGAATATGAAATGTTTAAGATGAATGATGATGAATCTATTTCTAGTATGCACACTCGTTTTACTAATATCATAAACAGCTTGACAGCTCTTGGCAAAGTTTATTCCAAAGTGGAGATAGTAAGAAAAATTCTCAACTCTCTACCAAAACGTTGGGAATCAAAAGTGACAGCAATTCTTGAAGCTAGAGACCTCAAGAAGCTCGAAGTGAATGAACTCATCGGGTCACTTATCACCCATGAGTACACATTGAAAAGAGGAAAAGAAGAAGGAAAGCCAAAGAAGAGCATGGCACTTAAAGCTGTTCCATGTGAAAGTGAAAGTGATGAAGATGAGGAAAATGACGATAAAGATGAAGAACTTGCGATGATAACAAGAAGAATTCAGAGGTTCTTAAAGAAAAATAAAACTCCTCCAAGGAAATCCTTCAAAAAGTTTTCCAAGAAAGATTCAGGTAAAAATGACACTTTAATTTGTTATAAATGCAATAAGCCAGGTCATATCAAGTCAGATTGTCCTTTGCTAAAGAAAGATCGAAACAAAGGCAAAAAAGCAATGAAAGCTACATGGGATGATAATTCAAGTAGCTCAGATAGTGAAGCAAGCAATGGAGAATCAGCAAATCTTTGTCTTATGGCTAAAGATGACATTGAGGTAACAAATCTTGATAATATTGAAGATCCTTCATATGAAGAATTGCAAAATGTTTTAGAAGAGGTATATGAAGAATTTGAAAAATTGGGTATCAAGTATACTACTTTGAAAAAGAAAAATTCTTCTTTAACAAACGAAATTGATATTTTAAGAAAAGAAAGTATTGTTTTGAAAGATGAAAATCTTGAGTTGAAGAAAAAGAAAACTGATTTAGAAAATATTATTGAAAACTTTACGAATGGAAAAAGAAATTTTGAAAAACTTCTTGGTAGTCAAAGATGTGTTTTTGACAAGGCAGGCTTGGGATATATGCCAAAACAAAAATACAAACCTTATAAAAACTTTTTTGATAATCCTTCTACATCAAAGTCCAATATTCAAAATTCTTTTCATAAAAATAATTTTGTTAAAAAAGGATACTATTATAATCACTCAAGTTCTTCATATATGTCACATGCTATTTGTAATTTTTGTAATAGAAATGGTCATAATTATCTTGCTTGTCCTATTAGAAGAAAACATACAATGACTATTAGGGCCATATGGGTACCTAAAAAGCTTATTTATTCTAATACTAATATATAAAGGACCCAAAGAACTTGGGTACCAAGAAAAATCATTTTAATTGTTTTTATAGGTGTGCATGAAGTCCTCCACAAACAAAAATAAATGGTTTTTAGATAGTGGATGTTCAAGACACATGACGGGAGACAAGACTAAGTTCTTTGATCTTAGATCTAAAGAAGAAGGACACGTGACATTTGGAGACAACTCAAAAGGGAAGATCGTGGGAATAGGTAAAATTGGTAATGAGTCTTCTCTCATAATTGAAGATGTTCTACTTGTTGAAGGTCTAAAACATAATCTTTTGAGTATAAGTCAATTATGTGATAAAGGATTTACAGTTACTTTCAAAATGGATAAGTGCATTATTTTAAATGATCATGATTGTAATATTTGTTTTATTGCTTTAAGAAGCAACAATGTTTATACAATTGATTTTGAAGAAATTACCTCACAAGATGCTATTTGTTTTTCAGCTCAAAATGAAACTAATTGGTTATGGCATAGAAGACTAGGTCATGCCAACATGGAACTTATTTCCAAACTTTCAAAAAATGATCTTGTGAGAGGTTTACCAAAGGCAAATTTTCTTAAAGACAAAATTTGTGATGCATGCCAATTTGGTAAACAAACAAAAACTTCTTTTAAAACCAAGAAACATATTTCCACTACTAGACCACTGCAACTGATACACATGGATCTTTTTGGACCAAATAGAGTTGCAAGTTTAGGAGGAAAATATTATGCATTTGTTATTGTTGATGATTTCTCTAGATATACTTGGGTCATCTTTCTTGCTCATAAAGATGAGGCACATAATGCATTTACCAAGTTATGCAAGAGAATTCAAAATGAAAAGGGTTATACTATTTCAAGTATCCGAAGTGATAGGGGAAAAGAGTTTGTTAATAAAAATATTGAAACATTTTGTGATGAAAATGGTTTTGTACATAATTTTTCTGCTCCTCGAACTCCTCAACAAAATGGGGTAGTAGAGAGGAAAAATAGATCTCTTCAAGAGATGGCAAGAACAATGCTCAATGAGAACAACTTGCCTAGTTATTTTTGGGCTGAAGCGGTAAGTACTGCATGTTATGTTATAAATAGAGTTATGCTAAGGTCCAAATTAGATAAAACCCCCTATGAGCTTTGGAATGAGAAAAAGCCCAACATTAGTTACTTTCATGTATTTGGATGCAAATGTTTTATTTTAAATGACAGGGATAATTTAGGCAAGTTTGATGCAAAATCTGATGAAGGTATCTTTCTCGGATATTCTACTAATAGTAAAGCTTATAGAGTATTTAATAAAAAGATTTTGACTGTACAAGAATCTATGCATGTAGTATTTGATGAATCTAATTCTCTACTCTCCAAGAAATCCATTGATGAAGAAACAGGAGGTATAAATAATACGGAAAGTCTCAATCTCAACAAAGAGAACACAATAGAGGAAGTCCAACATGGAGACATCAGGAACGATCATCAAAATTTAATACAAGATGTAACCAAACAGTGGAAATTTGTGAAAGATCATCCAGTGGAACAAATTCTGGGAGAACCTTCACGAGGTGTAAGCACTCGATCATCTCTTAGAAATATTTGCAATCATACTGCTTTTCTATCTCAGATTGAACCTAAAAATATTGATGAAGCACTTCTTGATGAATCTTGGATTCTAGCTATACAAGAAGAGCTTAATCAATTTGAAAGAAATGATGTTTGGACACTTGTTCCTAGACCCAAAAATCATACTATTATTGGAACAAAATGGGTTTTTAGAAACAAGAAAGATGAGTCCGGAGTCATTACTAGAAATAAGGCTCGTCTTGTAGCCCAAGGTTTCAATCAAGAAGAAGGAATCGATTATGATGAGACATATGCACCAGTCGCAAGATTAGAAGCTATTCGAATGCTACTTGCATATGCTTGTTATAAAGATTTCAAACTTTTTCAAATGGATGTTAAAAGTGCTTTCTTAAACGGTTTTATAAATGAAGAGGTATATGTTGAGCAACCTCCAGGTTTTGAAAATCATATTTATCCAAATCATGTTTTTAAACTCACAAAAGCACTCTATGGACTCAAACAAGCTCCTAGAGCGTGGTACGAGAGACTCAGTGGTTTCTTGATTGAAAAAGGCTTTTCAAGAGGAAAAATTGATACAACTCTTTTCATTAAATACGAAAATGATGATATTCTTTTGATTCAGATTTATGTTGATGATATAATATTCGGTGCTACTAATGAAAATATGTGCCAAGTTTTTGCTAAGACTATGCAGGAAGAATTTGAAATGAGCATGATGGGAGAGCTTACATTCTTTCTCGGATTGCAAATTAAGCAAGCAAAAAGTGGGACATTCATCAATCAATCAAAATATATTAAGGAATTGCTGAAAAAGTTTGGGATGGAAGATGCTAAGGAAACTGGAACACCAATGAGCCCATCCACTAAACTTGATAAAGATGAATCCGGTAAATCAGTTGACTCGAAGGTATATCGAGGTATGATTGGTAGCTTATTATATTTGACAGCCAGTAGACCAGATATTATGTTTAGTGTGTGCTTATGTGCACGCTTTCAATCATCTCCAAAAGAATCACATTTAATTGCAGTTAAGCGCATTCTTAGATATCTTAGTGGTACAATTAACTTAGGGTTATGGTACCCTAAGCACACATCTTTCGATCTAATTAGCTACACAGATGCAGATTATGGTGGTTGTAAAATAGATCGAAAAAGCACTAGTGGAGCATGTCACTTCTTAGGTCATGCACTAGTTTCCTGGTTTAGTAAAAAACAAAATTCTGTTGCACTATCTACTGCTGAGGCAGAATATGTTGCTGCGGGTAGTTGTTGTGCTCAAGTTCTTTACATGAAGCAACAACTTGAGGATTTTAAACTTATGTACAATCACATTCCAATCAAATGTGATAATACAAGTGCTATAAATCTTTCAAAGAATCCAATACAACATTCTCGGACCAAACATATTGAAATTAGATATCATTTTCTTAGAGATCATGTGCAGAAGGGCGATATTGTATTAGAATTCACTAGTACACATGATCAATTGGCAGACATTTTCACAAAACCCCTACCAGAAGATAGATTATGTATGATTAGAAGAGAAATAGGTATGATGCATGCTACGAATATCTCTTAAAAGATAGATCAGAGTTCATAAAAATAGAGAGATTTTTTTAAATACTTTTACATAAACTTGAGATTCTTAGCCTCATGTTTGAGACGCTCATTCTCTTCATACAAAATCATGTCCTCCCTATCCATGGGAACTGGCAAGCGGAATGAAGAATCCAATAGAGATTTCAACCGTTTATTCTTCTGTCGAACGATTCCTTCCCTTATGTGAGACTCTTGAACAATTCGTTGAAGTACAACAATTTGTTCTTTAAGCTTTTCAACCTCTTGGTTTTTGACTTGTAGCCGCTGGGAAAAAGCAACAATAGAGGATGAGTAGCGAGTCCCGAGACTCACCAAGTCGTAGATAGCATCGGAGTCTGACTTATTAGCCAAACTATTATTCTCTTGCTGCAACATAGCGCCAATGGTAGATGCAGAAAGGACATGAGATTGAGGTGTAGAACACCTCATGGATGGATCTAGAGGAATGTTAGAAGAATGAGCCATTGAGAAAAGAATTGAAAACTTAAAGCGAGAATGTTGAAAGAATGCAGATGAGTTATAGAGATGAGAATAAGATTTGATGCAAATCGGATGAGCTTTAAAACCGATTTTATAGAGATTGCATAAAGAACAAGACAAACTATTGTCTCTTCAAAATCTTATTTAGTCAAAAGAAATACAAGATTTGCTGGACACACATTGTCAAAAGTTTTCTTACTAGAAAAACGGTTCTCTGCTCCTATCATGGCATTGATGGCCTCAGGAGAGAAGATTGATGGTTGATGCGTCAAGGGTTCCTGATTCAAGTCTGGAACATTAGTGGAAGAGAATTGTTCGGCCATTCTATCGTTATGGAAAAACAGAATTTAGGTCAAGAAGCGATTTTTTTTTGTATCCGATAGGTGAAAATGATCATTTTTTTATAGAAACTCAGAGCCTTCAATCCCGTTTGTCAACAACATCAGGCGATTGTTTAAATCTTCAGCCGCACTAAATTCATAGAGTTAGGCCTCGAAGCTTTGCAGCACTTGTCGGGTCACGGACGGCTCCTTACAGAGTCAACAACATCAGGCGATTGTTTGAATCTTTAGCTGCACTAATTTCATAGAGTTAGGTCTCGAGGCTTTGCAGCACTTGTCAGGTCACGGACGGCTCCCTTTTTTTTTTCAACTATCTACAGTATCTATTAACGCACCGTTTTCTTCAGTCTATTTACTTGCTGCCGATCCTTTTTAATGATGCCAAAAGGGGGAGAAGTTTTAGACTAGAACATTAACATTGTTTAATTTGCTAAACTTGTTATATATGCTTGGAATTATATTTATATTTTTGCTTGAAAAACTAACGCACATTCTCAGGGGGAGCTTAAGTATTAATACAAGTTTCAGGTTCTATCAAGTATTTGTCATCATCAAAAAGGGGGAGATTGTTGAACCCAAGGTTTCAAGCTTCATGTAATTATAAATCTACACATGGATTTTGATGATAACAAATGAATTCAAAGAATAAAGGAATCTCAAGCTCAAGTTGTCCACACAATAGAATCAAGCACATCAAGGAACCAAGCATGAGCAAGAAGGGAACAAGTTCATATTAAAATCATAGAGTAATGTTGTAAATCTCTTAAAAATTCGAAATTAGGATTAAGGCTCAAAATTAATATTTTATCATAAAGCATTAAAATACATTTTCCACATGTGCATGAATATTTTGAAAATTAAATTTGAAAATTTTGAAAGATGATTGATTGTCATCTTTCACATGTGCATGACATGATTAAAGGTTTGAACTTTGAAAATATTAAGATAATTGATTGTCATCTTTCACATGTGCATGTTTTATTTGAATATTTTCAAAAGTGGTGGATGCTTTTCTTGACTTATGCAAAAGATAGATGTCTTTATTTGAAAATTTTGAAAAGTAAAGTGTGCTCTTTTTGTCATATGCAAAAAGTAAAATATTAGGTTTGAAATTTTTGAAAAGTAAAGTGTGCTCCTTTTGTCACATGCAAAAAGTAAAAAGATTTGATTTGAAATTTTTGAAAAGTGAATGATGATATCTTGGACATGGGAATCTTTTCAAATTTGAAATTGAAGACTCATTTGCCTATAAATAGCTCACTTGAGTTTTGCAAAAATTATAACAAGAGCTTACACATCTATTGCTAAATTTTGCATCATTCTTTCAAAGCTCTCATTCTCTCTTTTCTAAAGTTTTGAGCCTTAATTCTTGTTCTTGTTGAGAGAGATATAGTTTGTGCTGTATTGTTCTTATTTCACTCATTGAGGAGTGTTTTCTGATAGCCTACCCACTATCAATTCTTGTATCAGTAAGAGGGTGTGTATAACCCTTGTGTGTGTAGAAGGTGTTCTACACGTGGAATAGTTAAATCACCAAGTGTGAGGTGATTGGAAGTAAGAGGGTGCGTATAACCCTTGTGTGTGTAGAAGGTGTTCTACACAGGGAATAGTTGAATCACCAAGTGTGAGGTGATTGGAAGTGTAGAGGGTGTTCTACACGGATTCTTTGGAGCGGTGCTGCTCAAAGGTGTAATAGGTTTCTATCTCCACCTAAAGGAGATTGAATAGTGGATTTGGGAATCCTCAAGGGGTAGCTTGAGGCGAGGACGTAGGCAGTGGGGCTGAACCTCGTAAAAATACTGAGTTTGCTTTCTCTTACCCTACTCTTTATATTTCCTACTGCTTTATATTTTGGTTATATTTTATATTGTATATTTAGTTTATAAGTATTAATTTTTTAATATAACCCAATTCACCCCCCCTCTTGTGTTAGTCATCTGGGCAACAAATTTTTTATATAAAAGCAGCCTGCCGTTTTCGGTAACGGTGGTTGACACTGCCCATATCATCGAAACCGACTCTTATTGAACTCATTTTAGATTTAAAGCTGTCAGAGAAATGTAGGAAGTCGTCGGGAGTTATCATCGTAGGAGTGAGATCACCGGAGAGAGTCATTCCCGATAGCATGGGCGGTGTCGCTCATCGTTACCGGCAATGGCTCCGTTCGGCTAAGGGCTGAATTCTCCTTTAAAATCATTTTTATTTTATTTTTTTATTGTATTTTTTATTATGTTTTTATTTTTTATTGTGTTTTCTTCATTTTATTTTTTTATTATATTCTTTATTATATTTTTTTCATTTTATGATATTTTTTAAATATTGTTTATTATGTTTATTATGTTTTGATGTTGAACTGCTTTAGACGATGGGCCAATTTTTTATTCTATGATACGTTTATATAAAATAAAAGGAAATTAAAAAAGTCATAAAAAGCACCAATTAATGGGCTTTAAATTTTTATGGTATGGTATAGTTTCGTATTAATTTCTGCATCTTTAAAACACATCAGAGTTAATGCGGCTTTGACTTTAAAGAATACTATCCAATAATATTAAAAATAAAAGGAAAGCAAAATCGACTTTTGTGGGTGGCATTATGGCAATGAAAAGTAATAATTTTAGTTTTTCATTTGGGATATAAATAAATAAATATATATATATATAATGATATATTTTATATAACTTACAAATTATATGCATTAACCAATAAAAACCAGTACTACTAACCCATGAAGAGCCCGTAAAAAAAAAACAATGCTACATGTATATCATCTTATATACTTTTTGTAAAATTGGTGACATAATAATAATGTCACGTCAGTTGAAATATTAAAAAAATAAAAATATATCATAAAAGAGAAACAAAAATAAAAAATACGAATAATTAAATTATAGGATGCGTAAAAAAAATATTTATGCATTACGTGAATGCAAAAAATACACAAATCGTATACAAATAATATTTAAAAAAAAAAAAAAAAACCCATGAAGAAATAAGATCTCAAGAATTGTAGATAAACAAGTTAAAAATCTTCGATAGTCATAACGCGGACTTTATCCTGCATGACATAAAATATCAACATATCACACGCATTTTCCTCTTCCATTACTTCCCTAGCTCTTGGAAGTTGTTCTGTACGTATGGTGTTGGCAGCTGTAAGATCACTCAAATTTCTATTTTCTTGAGCAAATTTCTATCATCATGACTTTGAGAAACCCAAATATATATAAGGAAGGGAAATTTGGGCCCCCGGCCATAAGGCTCACGCTTGGAAGGCAAGTCCAACCCCACTGTCTAGATTTATGAGACTCACGACCTAGAGGCCCATGATCATGCAGTAGATAATGCTACTTGCAAGGAGATAACGCCCACGGATCAGGATAATTATCCTAGGTAGGATAACACCTATAAATTGGAGGCTGGAGCAGTTATCCTCTACTCTCATTAATGGATTATTAGATATAAACATATGGGATTTATAATTATCGATATCCTCAATACACCTCTGTAAATAACCTATAGGGGTAATAAATAAATCACTTAACTTCTTGATACTTATGCTCATACTAGTTTTCTAATTTAGGTATAAGAATTTTTTCATGTGTCAATACACATTATAAGAAAAAATGATAGAAATAATCATTCTGATTCATCTAAAAAAGATAAAAATAATCAAATTGGATGCATCAAATTAGTTGTTTCTGCCTCGTTTTCTTCTAATGACAATCCATTTATTTGTTGCAAGTCATCCAAACAATTTGTGATGTGGAACACATCCTTATATAGGTTTATATTATATGGTACGCGTGAACGTTTATATGCACACCAAGAACAGATATATGTATATTATAATATATTATGTACGTAGAGAGAGAGAGATGTCACTTTAATGTCCTTCAAAACAGATGGGCCTTTCTTGTGCGTGATGTTTTGGATGCATGAAATTATTGAAAGGAGCAGCTAGAAATGCCAACTTGTCATGTTAATGGACCCACATCATCTTGAATACCTAGTCCTGGCCTGCATGCATGGTGGCATTTCAATTTTCACTCGCCCATCTCTATTCTCTTTAATGCTAGTGGCCTGCCGGCCCCCGTATTGATGACGCATGCAAACCCACCCCTGATCCCTAGGCATCTTTTTCTTTTCTTTTGAGTGCTCATGTTAGTTCCCCCGACCTTACGTACCTATCCTTAATCTCGCATCCACTCTTATAGACCATACCAATTAATTTTACTTTTAAAAAAAATATTTATGATATTTTAATTACAATTAAAAAAATTATTTACAACCAAAATATTTTTTTATTATAATTAAAATATCACAAATATTTATTTATTTTTTATAATATTTGAAGTCACACACAATGCATGCTTGCCTGCCTGCATGCCCATTTTTGAAAATTAATAGTTCTTTAAGATTTCAATCGAAACTTCAATAAATAATTAGTCTTTGATTTGCGCCTATCATGATCATGTTTTCTTTTTGCTTCATGAAATGACATAAGGGAAACTTTAGTTTACTAATTTGTTGTTTGTCATAATTTAGGTGGACTAATCTCATGAACGACTTTGCTTGCTTTTGCATGCCCTTTGTTTTCTAGCTCATATAATGGTGAGGGTTTTGTTTGATTAACTTCTAGCTGAATATACAAGATTTTGTCTGTCTTTTGTTATATATGTCAAGACAGTGTGTGAAAAATATATTAAATAATTTTAAAAAATTTATATAATCGTGAAATTAAATTAAAAAATAGAAAATAAAACTGAAAAAGTTAAACCAAGTGCCCCACCATCATTATTTTCCATAAAAAATTTAATTGTTTGTGTGATAAAGTAGGATCTTTTGATTTTTTAAAAACACTGAAATTTTTCATACAGCTAGCTTGTCCTGATATGACACGTAAGCAAGGGCCCCACCATCATTATTCTTCCTAAAAAGCTTTTTTCCAAGTTTTCGACAGAAGAACTCATGGAAAATAATTAGCAGCTTGCACATTAATTATATTAATGAAATAATAATATTAGCTTGATTGCATGCTTACACTTAGGATATTGTTACTAGTACAAATTTTCAAATAAAAAGGACCAAACAAGAGTTATTACTGATCCCATAGTAGCAGTCGAAGTTAGAAAACTATCCTTAAACGTGAACCATGGCATTACGCTGCAAATATTAGCAAAAGTAAAAAAAAATATATATATATATATATATATATTTAGTATTAAGAAGTATTATAATCACAATAAATATTGTAAATTAAAATAAATTATAAATTGACATAATTTTATATGATATATTAACTCTATTTTATGATAAAAATAATTTTATAATTTAATATATCATATCAAATTAATATGTTAATACGTTAATGGGAAGTGCTATTCACTCCGGTGAATAGCATCTCGTTTTCATCCCGCTTTAATTTTTATATTTTTTTCAGTTTTTTTTTTAATATTTTTTTTCATGATTTTTTTAATATCTTAAAATATTTTTAAAAATATAAAAAATCACAATATTATTTAAAAATACTTATTTAAAAATCATATAAAACAATTGAAATAAAAATAAAAATAAATTAAAATAGGCTTGAAAACGGGATGCTATTCACTGGGTTGAATAGCATTTTTCATATGTTAATTTATAAATTTATTTTTTTTTAAATTTTGTTATGACTAAAGAATAGTAATAGACGTTGATAGCTCAATCACAACTTATAGACAACGTTAAATATAATAATATCTTTTTATTATATTTAAACACGTCAAATTAAAAGTAAAAGTCAAAATTAAATTTAAACGAATATTATTTTATTATATAGTTGTATACAAGTTGTTATTTAATAATGGGCAGTGATATGGGCAGTGTTGGGCCCCTTGGTGTCCTCATAGTGCAAAATTTTTTTGCACTTTTTTACATTTTATTTTTTTTATATAAAAATAATAAAAAAATATATGTAGATAAAATATTTTTTATCTTTTTATTTTTTTTTTCTATTTAAAAAATTTTATGGAGGTGCAAAGGAAACCAATACCAGACTCCAAAACATTTCTCTTTAATAATAAATTTATCATTTTCCATATAATTTATCTAAAGAATCAACTCCTTGTAGGATAAGCAACCCATAAAGTTGCTGCTTTTTACTTTTCTGCTGAGTCGAGCAAGAAAAATTGGCCCAACAATTACGTATAGCTTTGATTCAACAAGACTTAAATAGAAAAATATGTGTCCCTTCTTGGTGAAGTATCCTCTCTTATTTTCTTTCTAGGACGAAAATAAAAAGTGGTGATTTTAGAGTCTAAAAAGAGTAAATTTTCTATCGCAGTTTTTCTGATTTAGAGTTTTTAAGAGAGAGTGAGAATACTTATATAGTAGAAGTATGAAAATGGAAGATTTAGAAGTTCTATAAGAGCAAATGAAGTTAATTATAGAGGAGATAAATGCTATATAAGCGGACAAGGAAGATGTCGAAGCAGTAACTAGGAAAAGAGAATTGTGTCTTGTGGGGAAAGTCTGTATTGATCGGGTGATTAGTAAAAACGTTGTTGCATTGACCATGTCAAAAATTTGGAGATCGAGAAAGTCACCAAAGTTCCAAGAAGAAGGGATAAATTACTTTATAATTATTTCCAATACCCATGCAGATAAACAAAATTTGGATGAGGGGTAACCTTGACTATTTGATAACAATTTATTCATTTTACGAAGATTTGAAGGTGACTCTACCAAGGAAGATGTGGTTTGATCGTAAAGCTTTCTGGACTCAACTGCATAATCTGCCTTTTGCCAATATGAATAAGGAAACTGGTGATAGAATTGATAGATCTATGGGAACGATACTAGACATCGAGATAAGTGATGAAGGTATGGGTTGGAGAAAGTATCTGAGAATGAAGGTAGAGGTGGATCTCACAAAACCGTTGGCAAGGAGAAGAATAATTTCAGTAAATGGTAAAAAAAATACTAGGTTCCAATAATGTATGAAAAATTGCCTCGTCTATGTTTTTCATGTGGCCAAATTTTGTATGATGCCATGTTATGGAAAACTCAAAATTCAGAGAGAAATAGTTACAGTACTGACTTTGGGACCTAGCGTAGAGCTGATTTTAGAAGAAATAATTGGTTTGGAAATTCTAATGGAGTTGGTGATGGTCGAACTGGTAGAGATAGGCAGGGTAAAGAGAGATCAGAAGGGGATAATATGGCAAAGCAAGGGGTGATAGGGTGGTAGGGTTTAGTGAGAGTATGGTAATTGACAAGAATTAAGAGCAGAATATGGTCGAGAATCCAGGGAGGGTAAAACAAGTTAACCCTTATGATGGGAAAGTGATAGGCAATTCAAATTCTAAAATAACTTTAAAGAAAGGTGAGTGGGATAAAGAGGGATGCTGCTCAAAAAGAGATAGGTGGGAAATCAAGTAGAAGCTGTTCTGATGAGAAGGAAGGGGAAAGACCAAGTAACAATTATAAGGGATTTGAGAACAGTCGGGGAGAGTTATGCCAGCTGATGAGGGAGAATGAAATGTGTTCTGGTACTTCAATCATATTTGATTTCATCCACAATAAGGTCAATGTTATTGATGGTACTAAAGACTATGGGAAAGAACAAGAGAGTAAAATAGAAGAAAAAGGCAAAAGAAATGTGTCTCAAAGGGAAATAAAAAGAAGGAATCGAAAGGGGGGATAGATAACAAATTACAGAATAAAGTTGGGAAAAAAAGAATATTATGTGCAGCAATGGATGAAAAACTATCTGATCTATTAAATAAAAAAAGAAAAGAGTCTTAGGGATGAGAAAGAGATAGAAATCACAAAGAACTGGCAGAGGTTGCTTTGCAACCCCACCAATATTAATGAAAACTTTAAGTTGGAACTGCTGGGGGTTTGGGAATCCCGATATAGTTCAAAACCTTATCAGATTGGTAAGGAGTAAGCGACCCAGTTTAGTTTTCTTACTAAACTAAAAACTAGAAAAATAGAATGGATAAAAAGGAAGTTAGGATTTGAGGGGTGTATTACAGTTGAGCCAAAGGGAAGAAGTGGAGGTTTGTTATTGTTATAGAATGATGATGTCAGCTTTGAACTCATCAATTATTCACAAAGTCACATTAATGAATGGGTTGTTGATAAAAAAAGAAAATGTGAGGTGGGTCTTAACAGGCTTTTATGGGAATCAAAATGTTAACAAAAGGCTAGAGAGTTGGGATTTGTTAAGGTCACTAATATCATCAGATGCCTTATGGTATGTTTTAGGAGACTTTAATGAAATTCTAACTCAAAATGAAAAAAGAAGAGGGAGACCAAGAGGTGAAATACAAATGGAGAGATTTCAAGAGGTGCTTGATTAGTGTTGTTTATTTGATTTGGGGTGGAGTGGCAGCTGTTTTACATGGAGAAATAATCATTGTGATGACACCCTCATAATGGAGAGACTAGATAGAGGGGTAGCAAATAAAAGCTGGTCTGAGTTCTATATTAATGTAAAAGAAGAGGTGCTAACTGCTAGTACTTCAAATCATAAACCCATTATCCTACTTTCAAGTAAGGAAAAAGGAAGTTAGCACTTTAGGGGAAGCAAGTTTAGATATGAAATTGGTTGGTTTTTAAAAGAAGGTTGTAAATAAGTAGTGAAGACATCATGGGAAAGAGAACTTCATGGTTATGGTACAGCTAGTGGAATTCAAAAAAGATAAAAAAAAAAAAAAAAGGTGTAGTAAAGCTTAAGTAAATGGAGCAAGTAGTGTTTCAAGCATAGAGATCTTATGATCAAAACAAAAAATGATTAGTTGAAAGCTTTTTAGCAGAATGAAGGAAGGGTAAATGTAGAAGAGATCAAAAGTTTAAAAAAAGAGATAGGAGCAATGTTAGAACAAGATGACTTAAGGTAGAGACAGAAACAAAATTCACTAGTATCAAATGAGTGACATACCACTAAATATTTCCACTCATGTGCTACTAAAAAGAAGAAAAGAAACAGGATATATAAGATAAAAGACAAAGAAAATCAGTTGTAGACTGATGGTGAAGGGATTGGAATGGCATTCAAGAAGTATTTTGAAGAAGATTACTCAACAACATCACATTCTCCAGCTGATATTGAGGTTGTCTTAGAAAAAATGGAAAGTAGAATACCAGCAGCTATGAATGCAGACTTGATTTAAGATTATAGAGTCAAAGAAATTGAGGAAGCAATGCAACAAATGAGCCATCTGAAGTGACCTGGCACTAATGGCTTTGGAGTATGGTTCTTTCAACAGTATTGGAGTATTGTTAAGGAAGAGGTATATAAGGCAGCACTGGATTTCCTCAATAATGGTACTGACATTCAGCCTATCAATTCAGCATTTCTTGCTTTAATTCCAAAGGTCAAGAATCTTGAGTTGGTTCAGAATTTTTGACCTATTAGTTTATGTAATGTTTTTTATAAGTTAATCTAAAAAATAGTTGCAAATAGGATTAAAGATTTATTAACACATGTAATAGCACCCATTCAAAGTGCCTTCGTTTCGGGAAGACTCAGACATAGTGATGATGGCTTATAAAGTGCTTCATTCCGGGAAGACAAAACAGAAAGGAAAAATGGGAAGCATGGCTCTAAAGTTAGATATGTCCAAGGCATATGACAGGGTAGAGCGAGATTATCCACAAGCTGTTATGGGGAGGTTAGGCTTTGCTCCAAACTATATTGAAATGGTGATGAGATGTGTAAAAACAGTGAGATATGTAGAGTTAGTTAATAAGACAACAGGTGAAGAAATTATTCCAAAAAGAGGGTTGATACAAGGGGACCATTTATCCCCTTATCTCTTCCTTCTTTGTGCTAAAGGCTTAAGTATTTTACTGAACAATGCTGAAAGTAAGAACTTGATCAAAATGGTAAGTGTAGTAAGGAAGGGACCAAGACTCAATCATCTTTTGTTTGTAGATGATTGTGTAATCTTTTATAGGGATGTTAAATCAAATTGGGATAATATTCAAGCTATACTTCAGTTGTATGAAAAAGCTTCAAGTCAAAAATTAAATAGTGACAAGACTTCACTCTATTTCAATTCAAACACAACAGCTGAAATTATTAAACTTATTACAGATGAAGTTGGTGCAGTAGTATGTGGGAGCTATGAAAGGTATCGCGGTTTGCCTTCTATTATGGGGAGATCAAGGTACAACACTTTTCAAAATATAAAAGATAGAATTTGGAAGAAAATTAATAGTTGGGAAAACAACTATCTATCTAAGGCAGGGAAATAAGTTTTAATAAAGGCTATTTTACAGGCTATGCTAACATATACTATGAATGTTTTTAAACTTTCAAGAAAGTTGTGTATTGATATCTCAACAATGATTGCAAGATTTTGATGGGGGAAGCATGGTAACAAAAAAAATGAGTTCATTGGAAGATTGGGAGCATATGGGAAATGCCAAAAATGAAGGTGAGTTAGGATTCATAAATCTACAAGACTTTAACACTGCCCTACTAGCAAAACATTGTTGGAATTTCATTCAAAATCCAATCTCTTTGGTAGCTAAAGTATATTGTAGTAAGTACTATAAGAAAAGTAGGGTTCTGGAGGCAAAAATGGGCAGCTCTCATTCTCTAATATGGAGAAGTATCTGTGAAGCAAAGGATTTACTAAGAGAAGGACTGATTTGACATGTAGAAAATGGTCAGATTATTAAAATATGGGGTCAGAAATGGTTGCCAAGGCCAATATCTCACTACTTTCATTCATTAATGGCCTCAAGTATTGGTCTGGAAGATTCTGTGAGTAAAAAGATCATATTAGAATTTAAAATTTGGGATGAAAAGCTGCTAAAAGAGATTTTTAACAAAGAAGATGCATAGATGATTTGTAGAGTTCCAATTAGCATAAGAAATTGTGATGATAAGTTGATCTGGAAGTTCACTTTAAATGATAGTTTTAATGTTAAAAGTGCTTATTATGTGGCAAGAGATAAAAGAAGAAGAGAGGAGGGGGAGTCATCAAGGATGTACAACAAGGGTAATTTTAGAAGGCCATTTGAAACCTCAAGATTACAGCAGCAACAAAACATTTCTTGTGGAGAGCAGGTTCATACTCATTACCAACAAAGGCATTGCTTTACAATAGAAAAATAGAAAATTCTTATGTTTGTCCTTTATGTAAGCAGGAAAGGGAATCAGTACTTCATACATTATGAAAATGTCCAACTGTGAGTGATGTATGGCCTGAGAAGGGATGTAAATTGCACAAAATGGTCTGTCATGATAAATGATTTCATGAGTTTGTGGCAAAAGATGAAAGACAGATTGGAACAAGCTAAGTTAGAAGAGGTAGCTGCAATATTCAAAACAATATGACATAGAAGAAATAAGTTGGTTTTCGAAGATCAGTTTGAGGGTCCAACACAAGTGATACTAAATGTTGTACAATCCCTAAGAGAATTCAAATAAGCATAGTTTCAGACTCAGATTCAATCAAATAACTCAAGATATGTACTGCAAGCATGGAAGAAACCTGGCCAAGGATAGTTTAAAGTTAATTTTGATGCAGTTGTAGATTCAAACAATCAAAAAGCTGGCTTAGGGGTGATGATTCGAGAGAGCGTGATATTATAACAACATGTTATGATCCAGTACAGTTGGAAGCTTATCTTCAAATAGCAAAGGCCATGGCAATGGAAAAGATAATTAAGTTTTGCCTCGAGCACGGATGTAACATGATTATTATAGAGGGTCATGCTCAAACTATAATCAAGACAGCTGCAATTGTAGACCACTGTTGGACTTCTAATGGTCAAATTCTTGAGGATATAAAGCAAATTTGAAGGATATTCTCCACAGTAAGATCAAATTCATTAGAAGGGAAGGAAATGAGATAGCACATATGCTAGCAAAATTGGTTTTATCATTACAAGAGATGCAATGCTAGATTAAAGAGGGTCCTGTCTTGATATCTAGAAAATTAATCTCTAAGAAACTATGTAATGATTGACTATTTTTTCTTAAATGAAAGTTGATCTATTGGATTAAAAAAAAAACAAGATTCAACGAGAACGTCTCTAAGTTGCAGCTTACAAACCATTTGATCATCTCATTTTATTTTATATAATTTTTTTTTAATTTTTTAAAATTTTAAATAAAACATAATAAATAACTCAAAATTCTCAAATTTTAAACAAAAATTATATTATAACAATATTTTATTCAATTTTCATCTCATCTTATCTCATATGTGTAATCAAACAAAGAAGAAAGTCAATTTTACAAGAGAAATCTCGAAAAGTTTAATGCTACTCAATTAATTATGAAAGAAAAATAAGAATGTTTATTGCTAGCAATGCTATATATAATATATGAAAATCACATGAGAGGGAGTTGATCTGAACACTAAGCATGCTTTTTTTTTTCTTTTTCTTTTTCCTCCATATCCTCAACATGTATAAGCTTGGGGATGGGACAAAGGAAAGCTAAGTCAAGAAAAGGTGAAGCACAAGATCATCAAAGATATCAAGAGTAAGAATAATATAAACAAGCCCTAATGTAAGCGGATAAATATTCCATACCCAATATATCATTTCACGCCTACTCTATAAAGGAGTTATTATCAAGAAGTAAGAGGGGAAATGAGGGGACAAAATAAGAGGCAACGTTAGACACACAAGAGAGAAAAAGACAGACTGATAGAGGAAAGCAAATTAGACACTAAAGAAATAAGAGTGAGATGACATAAAGAAGTTGTCCTCTCTTATCACTTCCAAGGAGCTCAATAGAAGGAGATTTGATCAAATGCGAAATAAGAACATTTGAGCGACTCCTGTTGAAGGAAAGAGCGTCTTCAACCTTGGGAGACAAGACGCTATTCTTTGGATCTTCTTTAGGCTATAGGGGTCAACATTTAGTAAGGTACGAGAAACTATAAGAGAATGTATAATACTTTTATCATAGTGGATTTATATTCCAAACGTCCCATGGACGTAGGCCTTGTGTTGAACTACGTAAATCAGTGTATCTCATTCTCTACTTACATTTCTTGTATTTATTTTTTATTCACTGCTATGGATGTATGCTTGGATACCGGACCAACGCCTTAAATCGCCACTATGGGTTTTTGGCCATTTCATCGAGGCCTGAGTCACTATCATTGGCTGGGAATGATTTGTTTTTTCTCCCATTCTGGCCTGTTGGGGGATTTTTATGCATTAACACTTAAATATACAAGTCACGCATAATTCCTTTGTAAAACAATTGACTCCACCAAAAATATATATAAAGAAATGAGGGAGGAAAATAAAAATATAAAAAATAAAAACCTATATTATCAGATATGTGGTGTAGGGTTTCTGAGTAAAAGAACTCTAAAATAATTTGTTTTTTTAGTGGGATACACTTTTTTATAAAAGGACTGCTTAAACCTTGCATAAGACCTTGTTTGTTTTAAAAAATGATCTCAACTCATCTCATCTTATCTAATCATTACAGTTTTTTCAAATTAAAAAAAAAAAACAATAAACAATTCAACATTTTCAAATCTAAAAACAAAAATTTATACAAAAATTATATTTTAACAATATTTTAAAATTATAGTATTTATATTCAACTTTCATCTCAATTTATTTCATCTCAGCTCACCCTACCTACAAAATTCTACTACAAACTAGAAATATAACATCGATCGATCAACTCAACAATCAACCAGCTAATTAAAACATCGTGTAGATCATGGTTGAACAAAACAAGGAAGAAAATGATAAAAATAGTGGACTTCAATGCTCAAGAAAGCTCATTGTTTTTTTTTTCCAAAAATACTATTGCAGTCTTTAAGAGATAATAAAAATGAGAAATATTTTAGCTACAAAGAAAAAAATTACATGAAGTTTATTTAAATGAATATTTAGTACGCATACCAATTGCTCGAGAGATGACGGAATAACAAAGTCAGTTTTAATTCACTGTATTTTTTGTGTCACTATTCACCATTTACAATTGTTTATATAGACAATATTTCCAACTAACAAATTTCACAAATCTCGTTGTAAATCCAATTCTACATGCCCCTCTTGATGAAAGTAACACTTTTGAAACTGTGATACTTGATCGAAGAAAAAGAAAGCGAGTTGTTGACAATATTTTTGTAAAAATGTCAGCCAATTGATCTTTGCTAGATACAAACGAGACTTTGAGAGTCTTTGCTAATACCTGATCCCTTACAAAACAATAATCAAGTTTTACATGCCTAGTACGAGCATGTAGAACTGGCTTTATAGTGAGATAAGTTGCCCCTAAATTGTCACACCACAAAGTTAGTAGATCAGCTAAGTAAATGCCTAGTTCTTTGAGAAAAGACTAAACTCATAAAATTTCACACATAACATGGCAACAGGCTTGCAATTGTTGGCTGCTTTTTGGAACCCCAAGAAATTAAATTAGAGCCAAAGAAAACACAAAACCCACCTGTGGATTTTCGATCATCCAAGGCCTAGTCCGTATTAGAGAAAGTCGGTAGAGTGGGTTTGGAGGATTTAGCAAAATGAATACCAAAGTTGGGAGTAAGTTTAAGGTATCTAAGAATTCTTTTGACGGCTTACCAATGAAGGACTCTAGGATAATGCATGGATTGACAAACCTTATTGACAACAAATGAAATGTCAGGCCTAGTGAATATTACGTATATCAAGCTCTCAACAATGCTTTGGTATAAATGAGGATCTTCAAAAGAAGTCCCCTCAAATGCAGAGAGTTTGAGGGAGGTGGACATTGGGATGGAGATAGGTTTGACTTGATGCATGTTTTCTATTCTAAGAATATCATAAATATATTTAGATTGGCTTAAATACAAGCCTTGAGCAGTTCTAGAAATTTCAGTTTCTAGAAAATAATGGAGTGCACCCAAGTTCTTGACTGAAAAGACATAGCATGAGCAGTGATAAAATCTAAAATTAATGAATGATTGGACGTAGTGATAATAATGTTATCAACATATATTAAGACAACCAAAACATGTGATGCATTATGATAAAGGAAGAGAGAAGTGTCCGATTTGGACTCTTGAAAACCTAATAAAAAAAAATTGCTACTGAGTTTAGAAAACCATGCACGAGAGGCCTTCTTGAGACTGTAGATGGCTTTTCTCAATTTGTAAACATGTGAGGAAAATTTTGGATGAACAAAACTAGTAGGTTGGCGCATATAAACTTCTTCCTCCAGCTCACCATGTAAAAATGTATTTTATATGTCTAACTGTTCCAAAGGCCAATTATAGGAGACAACAAAGGAGAGTAAAAGTCTTATGATTGTGGGTTTGACGACAGTTGAGAAGGTCTCTATGTAGTATAGTCCTAGTTGTTGGTGAAAATCTTTAGCAATAAGGCGTGCTTTATGCCGTTCTAAAGTGCCATCTACTTTCCTCTTAGTTTTTAGACATTAAAGGAAGAAGATGGGGAAACCAAGTCCCATATCTTGTTGTGTAAAAGAGCTTTAAAATTATGTTTCCATGGCTGCACACCATTCTAGAAACTTAGAGGCCTCTGTGTAGGAGATGGGTTCCTCTGGAATCATTGTGGGAGTTGTGGTTGTGAGTGATAGTGAGTACCATCTGTGCGTGTAAGAGGTTTACTGATTTTTACCTTGGCTCGTGTAATCATAGGATGAAAGTTGCATGGTTAAGCTGTAGTGGATGAAGCCAGAGTTGATGGAATAGAAGGTTGTGCCGAAGAAGATGGAATTTGGGAATTTAGGGTTTTCAGAGAAGTATTAGGTTGAGAAGGTGATGTGCGAGATTCGAGACTTGAGTATATGGGAGGTGGCTTTGAGAGGATGTTGTTAGTGTGGGGCTAATTTCAGATAAAGCTGAGATGGGTGGTGTATGTTGAGTTGGGCAAGAGTGAACATGGGCCGGTGGGTTAGTAAGTGAAGGTTGAAAGAGAGTGGTATATTGACTTGGTGGATGTGGGCCAGTGGACTAAGGAGTTGTGTGTGGGCTGCGTAAGTGAGTTTGTGTTGGAATGTTATGTGGGTTATATGCAGATGGGTGAGAAGTTTGTGTGGGCTATTTGTGAGAGAGGGCATTGGGCTTGGCAAAGAGAAACTCATATTCCTTGAAGACAACATCTCTAAAAATATAAGCCCAACCCGATAGAATATGAAGGCAACGATAACCTTTATGATCTAAGCTATAGCCCATGAAAACACAAAGTGAAGAACAGAAGTATAATTTATAATAATTATAAGGACATAGATTTAGCCAATATGCAGTGCCAAAAGTGCGTAAAAAAATTATAATCAGGAGATTTTTTAAAAAGAATTTGAAAAAGGGGATTTATTTTTTAAGACCAGGGTAGGCATTCTATTAATAAGAAAAATGGATGTTTGAAATGTATCAGACCAATATTTAAGAAACATTGATGATTATTGGGCTAAAAGATAGGGGCCTAGTTCAACATCATCTATGACGGAATTCAACGGTACCATTTTGCGCATGAGAATACGAGCATGTAAGACGATGTATAATGCCATATGAATGAAGGATTTTTTTGAGTTGCCTGAATTCTCCACTCCAATCAGATTGAACTTTCAAATTTTCTAAGAAAAGTAATTATGAACATAATTCAAAAAGCCAATAAAAATATATGTAACACCCAATTTTGATTGAATTGGAAATAGCCAAGTTATGACCTTTAGCTTGTAAACAAGTTGTGCAAGTTTTGAGTAGTTTGTGTGAATTAGTGGGAAGGTGAAAGTGATGAATTATGAAGGCGGTGATCTTCAGAGATGGGTGTCCAAGTCGAAGGTGCCATAGAAGGGAGATGTATGTTCACCAATGCAGGCTTAAGGAGGGACCGAATCTGATGGTAAGGTAGCGACCTCTATTGGCAAGACATACAGTCCATTTTTAATGGTGCCTTGAAGAAGAATTCAAAGTGTTTGCAAATCCTTCACAAAGAAACAATCGAGATAAAACTCAAAATAAATGAAATTATGATGAGAATGAAACTCCATAGAACCCATATGTTGAATCAGTAAGGATGATTCATCTTCAATGCTTACTTGGCCAAAGCCCTGGTATAATAAAGAATCCACATCAAGATTGCTAAAATTAGAGGTGGAGTGGCAATTATATCCGGGAACCAAGAATTAAGATGGGGCGAAGGTGAGGTTGCAATGGTGAGATTAGCTGAAAGTGAAAGGGGGAGAATTTTGATAATTATGATCAAAATGATGGTAAAAACCATAGCAGTGTGCCCTGGCTTGTGACACACCTGACAAAACGGATGAGTATTGAGTTGATGTGGAGAAAAAGCATATGGAAACCTGCCTCCCCCACGTTGTCCTCGACCACGATGTCCTTAAAATCCCCTACCACAATAAAGGGAGTACGAGAACCAGGTGGTTTGGTAGTGATAACATTGGCAAATATATTAGAGCCATTGAGAAGTGTCTCGATCTCGTGAGTGAGTCTAAACTCGTAATTGAGAAGGAAACTATAAATTTGGTGAGCAGATAGAGGGTTGGCACGGGTAGTAAGGGAGGTGACTAGTGCATCATATTCTGTTCCTAACCCCACAAGAAGATAACTGAGAACTTGGTGGGTGCAAGGGGTTGTCCAGCAGTAGATAAAGATGTAGCCAGATTTTTAGCTTTGTGGTAATATGCCGTAATCAACTCATAGCCTTTATTTAAGGTTGCTCGCTTATAATGAGTCTGCATTATATGTGCAAATGATTGAGTAGCAATGGAGTGCAAAGTTTACCAAACTTCATTTGACGTGGTGCACTAAAGGACTTGAGCAAGTATTTGGTCAAAAAATGAGGAGTTGAGGGCAGAGAGAATACATTGATCAAGTAGTTCCCACTGCACATACTTGGGATTGGGTTGTTGGTCAATTATGGGAGGAGGCACAAGAGATGAGCCTTCCACATGATTGAAAAACTGGTTGCCCTTGAGAAAAAGTACCATTTGAGCTTTCTATAGAAAAAAGTTATCTATGATAACTTTACTGTAACAAACTAGTTTGCTGAATTTAAAATAGACAGATTGATGTTACAGGGAGGGTTTTGGGTTGTGGAGATAGGGGATGACTCAGGAGAAGCCATTCGACTTTGTTTGTAAGAAAAAGGAACGAAGACGTGAGTCTTAGAGAGCTCGTGATACCATATTGAGATGAATACTCAGTAGGCATACCAACTGGTAGAGAGAATGACTAAATAACAGAGTTAGTTTTAATTCACAATATATTTTGTGTCACTATTTACCATTTACAAGTCTATAGACAATATTTCCATCTAACAAAATTTCACAAATCCTAGATCTATTGACACCTATCCTAGATCTATTGACACCTATGGTACTAGAAATAAATTATGATTTGTGGATGATTCTTTGGTTCTTTGTTGGGTGTGATTGTCCTACTACATTGCTGCTAATAGTTGCTTCTGTAATTGTTGCTAAGTTGGTGCTTGCTTTGATATTTTCTTTAACAAAAATAATCCTATAAATTAATGTGGTTTATACAATTTGTCAGATTGTAAAATTATTTTATTATAAAATAAATTTAATAGATCATATAAAATTACGTCAATTTGTAAAATTTCTTTATATAATCTATTTGTAACTGTAATAATTCTCATTAAAAAATTAACCTTTCAAAATATGCTTCATAGATCAAGTTTTAACTTTGGATCCCGAAAAAAATGACATTCAAAATTCAACAAAAACACTGTTTACTTCATAGCTTCAACAAAAGGTTGAGCGCACGTACGTGTAGCACCCAATTCCCTCCCCCATATTGGCGGGTAGAGCCAAGGGCGAGTTCTAAGTCCCATATTGACTACTTATATATATATATATATATATATATATATATGTGTGTGTGTGTGTGTGTGTGTGTGTGTGTGTGTGTGTGTGTGTGTGAAACATTTGAATTTTATAGAGGGACTAATATTTTTATCAGAAGAAACTTTCAAATGGACTAATATTTTTTGCTCATAGTAGAAGTCGAGGGATCGTCATGCAAATTTCTTATCTTACGACTCCATCCTAACTCTCACCTGCAGCCCCTAACACTGTTTTGACGCTAGGATTTCCGAATACAAACATTAACCTCAACAGAAATAGTCTAAGGAATGCCGGAGACAGAAAGGAGTGCATTAAAGGCAAAAGAAACCTATAATGGATACAAAGAATTACAACAGACATCCAATATCATGGTAAGCTTTATCATTACCAGTTCATTTGTTAAGAACTTCAAATTCCAGCATTGAGGTAGCAATGTGCATCCAAAATCAATAAAAAACACAGATTCTGAAACGACACAATCAGATTACACCATATATGTCATTCCAACACGAATGATATTCATGTGAGGTACCTTCATGTTTGCAGCACCTGCTCTACAGTTCCTTCTCAAGAATCCATAGAAATAATTTATTACCAATTTCTTAAAGAAAAATGAGTTTTTCTTTGCCCTTACGTCACCATGTGCAAGCATATAAGTAAATCCAGAATCCATTGCCTCCCGAAGAGCTGAAAGCTCATACTCCAGACTCGGGTCTTCATCCAGGGACATGAGACCAGATAGCAGTGCTGAGGCAGCTTCTTCTGACGTAGAAGTATTTGCTTCTTCCAGTCTTTGATCGTGCATTAGGGGAATCCTAAGATCCCCATTCCCACCACCAGTTGGAGGGCGCCCAGAATTCCTAGACCTCAGTGAAACACTATCAAAATCCAACTCATTCATATTGCCCTCCAATGCGAGATCTAAAGCCTCCTTTCTCAAGAACTTCTCAAGACTTCCAGCCAAAAGTTGTTCAAATGCATGGTGATCTTCCTTCCGGGCATCTTTGTAACCATATCGAGCAACACAGCGGAACATATGGAAGTCTTTTGGGCAAAGTCTTCGAAACAGAAACCTTTCCTCTTTAGGAACTACCGGGACTGAGACATATTTAATGCAAACAAACACTATGGTAGAGTGAATAGCCGGAAGACCCAGTAAAAACTGTCCAAAGCTGGAAGGAATGCCTTGGACTAGCTCATTGTACAGCAATCCAATTCCTGGGACTCTTACAGTTCCAAGGGTTGAACCAAGCTCATGCATCAAGTCCATGGATATCTTCCCCCTGACTTCACTCTGGTACTTTAACACACTCCCATAGTTCCAGGTGTACATCACAGAGAGGAAGCAGGCAGCAAAAGCAAGTGGAAGCCAACCTCCCTCTGCTATTTTAGATAGCACAGCAGACAAGTAGATCAGCTCTACTGATCCAAAAACAAGTGGGAAGCACACAGCCAAAACCAGGTTGGTCTGCCAAATTAGAAGCATTACAAGCGTCACCAAGGTGGTGCTGACCATCATGACACCAACTTCAGCTATGCCTGCAAATATAGATGGAATTTGTATCAGCAGAAAATAAGACTAGCATAAGTGTGGATATGCATGAGCTAAATTACTAGCGTTTGAAAATAAACATTCATGGTCCTTAATAACATCCATAAGATTTGAGATTGAAGGAATTATTTGCCACCATCAGCATTAAATAACTAGTTTTACGAAAAAGATCAACAAAAATGGGGGATTCATTTTGAGGAAATAGAAAAATTGCATGTCAGTGAAGCATCACTATTTATGTGAAAAGAAAGCATATGCGGTAATTCTGGCAATAATTAATGGCTATAATTTTAAACCCATTAGATGTTGGGAAATTAGACACACCTCATGGCTTTACACAAATGATGCTACAAACAAGTAAAAGCCAACGAGAAAGTAACAATAAACATACAACACAAAGTTAATTGTGCTTAGGCATTGTGCCTATGTCCACAAAGCTGTAGAGGAGTTTATTTTGACAAAAGTAGGAACATTATGGAGCAATACAATGTCTCTCCCTCACTCTCTCTCTCTAACACAAGGGCTGCCTCTCACCTTTGCTCTCTGTTTAATGCTACTCAACCTTCCCGCAAAATACATATAATAACATATATATAGTCATACAGCGGAAACCCTAGAAAAACAGATTTTTAGGTTATTCGCTTGAGTGGAGTGTCGAGCATGCCTCAAGCAAATCTGTCCATTGTTTGTTCGAGCGACATGTCGAGTGAGACTCGAGCAAACTCTCTGCTTGGGTTTCGCTCGAGCTAGCTATTGCATGAGCTGCAAGCAAACTTTCTACTTGAGCTTCGCCCAAGCAATCCATCACGCGACTATCGCACGAACTTTTTGTCCGGTTTTCTCAGCTCACAACCCAGGCTCCACAAAACCAACAACAGACACATTATTTTAACAATAAAGCAGATGAAAACAAATAGGATATAAAATTTGATAGGAAAATCAAAATACAATGTAGAACTCCAATATAAATCCTTGTAGTTTCTTAAATGATGCAACCAGGAAGAATAATAGGAGGAAATACTTAACCATATGCATTGGCAATATCCGTTGTGCTCTGAAAGATGGCAACTACCATTATGCACATAATCATTAAAAACCAATTCATTACAGGGATGTAAATTTGACCCATCTGCCTTCTTGAGGTGTGAATGATCTTCAGTCTCGGGAAGCATCCAAGAGCCATAGATTGCTTTACACACGAAAATGTAGCAGATATCATGGCTTGGCTTGCAATCATGGCAGCAAGGGTTGCTATCACAAAAACTGGCCAGAACAAAGCATCTGTTAACATCACAAGGTCCAGGAACAGCAAGTGTCAATACGAGCGTTAAATATGCACATATTATGTTTAGCATAACGTGAAATACTATTTTGTTTGTAGGACAAATGTCAGCCCTATTGTCAGAAGGTATCACCTGGCACAGAGTCGTAGAATATTCTTTCTGCAGAATCTGGGTGTTTCATCAGATAAGCAGCTTGGCCCATGTAAGCCAAGAGAAGGCAGGGAAACACCACACAAGTAAATGCAATCTGGATATTAGTATGGGTTAATAGTAAGAATCCACTGGTAAAGCAAATCTATGAGGTTATGATGAAAAAATAAATTGAGATATTGCAGACACAAACCTGTATGGCTCTAACAGAAAAATGACCTAGATCGGCAAACATGGCCTCAGCTCCTGCAACAACATACAATTTTAATAATACATTCTTGTTTCTAAAATTTCATAAGAAAAATTCGAAAAAGAATGAGCAAAAAGCCTGTTTCTCATTCTGACGTGCAAGCTATCACTCGCTGCATGAAGTTATTATGAGCAATCCATGCTTCAAATACCAGGAATCTCCTGTTTAACATTTGAAGGCAAGACTCAGTGGCTAAAGATTAGGCAAATATCTATGGCATTTCTTAGGCAAAGACTTTCTCTGTCGTCAAGATCTATGTCTTCCATCTTAGATGGCGACTTTCAGGAGAAAGTCTATATCAGGCAACTACCTGGAAATGTCGCTTCGAGAGGAATTCCAAGTGGTATATACAAATTGAAGAAGACTTCCTTCAGTCTAAAACAATCGCCGAGATGGTCGTTTATCAAGTTCTTTTAGGCAGTATTGGACTTTATCCTTGCATATCCCAAAATCAACAATTCACTATTTTCCTTGCATCCTAATGCAGGATACATTCTTTTTGTAGGATATATAGATGAAATTATATTGATACTGTGATTGCTAAGGATACCTTTTTTTATTTTTATAAGTAAGCAAGTTTTATTGATTAAAAAATAGGCATAGCCCAGTAGAAATACAATAACAACTATATGCCCTACTAAGAAGGCACAAAAGAGACAAGAAAATCATGTAAGCCCATGCCATTGAAGTCAACAGCCATGGCCCAAGTACAAAGAGTGCTATAAAATAAAGCTATAAGTTCCTCTAATGATCTCTCATTATCTTCAAATGTTCGCGCATTGCGCTCCAGCCACAAACATCACATAATGCATATGGGGATCATCTTCCAAACCGCATAAGGATACCTAAGAAGGGAATATTCTAGCTTAGCCTTAAGATTCTAAAACCTAGCTTAGTAATTGTATATGAGATGATTGGTGTGGTACGATATCCTATGGTGATGTAATGCTAGGTGATAATATATCTACAAGGATTTCTAAATAATGCTCCTTAATCTTTCAAGAGTTTGTGATTTGGATCCATGTGAACATCAATAGGCTGAGCACCTAAGAAATTAATTTCTTCTAATAGTTCATGTATATATTTCCTTTGAGATACCAATTCTTAGACCTAGCAACTTAACACAAATAAAATATTCAAGTTTGACCCAGCAATTCCTTCTTTTATTGGCATCAGATGCCTGGAACATACTCCCAACTAATCTCAAGGGTGCACAAAATTTGGATGCTAGCATATTTAATTACTTTCTTTTTTCTGCATATTGTATTAGTCATTAAAATGAACGTATATTTTAATAGTAAGAACCAGGTAGACGATTATATCAAGCCATATTTCTTCCCCAACTTCCTTCTCCATCTTCTAAATAAGCCTTAGCACAAAACCTAGTATTTTAAAGGGGGATGCAATGTCTTTTCGTTTTCACCTTCAAGAATCAAGAAAAACACTTGGGATATGTAAATAGCTGCTGTTGAGGTTAGAATATTTCAGAAACAAGAGTAGGTAGGGGCTTATCTCTTTTGGATAGGATCTAATTATTTGTTACAGTCGGCATATATATCCAAAAACCATTGCTAGTCAACCTGCAGGTTTTTAAAGTGAGACATACCTGTAATGCATAGAACACACCCACCAAGAGCTGACCATGCATCTGTGCTGTTCTTCTTGAAGAAGAAATAGATATAAGCAGGGTTGAATGCCCTTAGAACAGTAATATCATGCTTCACTAGATTGTAAATTCCGATGGATCCCAGAGAGAAGAACCACAAAGAAAGTACAGGTGCGAACATAAAACCAACTTTACCAGTCCCAAACTGCTGTATGCTGAACAACGCCACGAGCATAAAGATGGAAACGATAACTACAGCACCTGTGAATGAAAACAATCAGATTGAAAATGCTAATATTGGTTGTCATATACATATCTACTCATTAGCTATACAAAAAGAAAATGAATCAATTGGACTGTTGGAAATGATCCTAATTAGTCTTAAAACTGTATCATGCAAGGCAGAGAGACTAATAAGATTGTTCAGGCCATCCAGCATAACGTGGCACTGTCAGTGACTATCTATGTTGATGGACATCAAGTTTATTGCCAAGATATAAACTTGAAGTCATGCAGTTTCAAGGAGAAATTTACAAAGAGCAATCACAACAGACAAACTGATACACTCGAAACAATTCTTTATGATTGCCACGAAATTTTCTTTTTTATAGTGATTATCAGAATGAATAATAAAAACTTGGAACCTCATTATCCTAACCCCATCACCCACCAGTTATAAACCCCCTCCCCCCCCCCAAATTTTCAGTTCTTTCCTATGCCCGGTAAACAAATAAACCTCAAGTACTTAAAACAAAAGGGAAGGTACTCACTTGTACCAAAACCTTCTATTTCGCCCTTCAGACCGCTTGTGGCAGACATCACTGTAACAAGAAAAAAAATATATACATCAGCATAAACCCTAGCAGCGAATGTTGTGCATCAAAAGTGATCACATTATTGCAATTCCTAGTTAAGTATTTTTTGGTAAGTCATAAAACTTTATAAACTATACAAAAGGCACACACAGGTGTGTAATATAAGAACACTTTGCTTCCAAAAGTCTTTTATCAACTCAGACAAGTCAAGAAAACCTTTTGTCTCATTTGAGGAATTGATATGGTTGGTGCCCTATAAAGAACGACAAAAATAAGAAGCATTTCGGCTCATGATATTGCTGTGTAACTAAAGTACATCTAACAACAAAATAGCCCATTATTGCATGGTGCTAGCATAGGTATTCCAGTTCAAAGATATATGGTTCTGGATAAAGAGAAATAAGTGAAGTCAATCAAGTCGAGAAAGTCTTGTTGTCTCTACAACACCAAAGATGGTATTGCTTAGAATAAAACCTGCACTCCTTTTAAGACAAATTTTTTTTGCCCCTTCTAAAGAAGCAAACATTATTTTCCCATGAAACAAAACATGCAATCAAATTGAAGATAACTCTAGACAAGAATCTTAACAATGATCCGCAATATATGCAACCAGACTCATTCTGGATGAGCATCTGTTTAGTTTCCTATTCCCAATCCTACGAAGCATATTACGGGATAGAAGTTCAGTGTCAATGTAATCCAAATTAGACTATAAAAAGACGATATGAACACTGCCACACCCCATACAAATAAGTTTGGTAGGTGGTCAGGACTTATGGTCACTAGATAATTCTGAAGCAATGGAGATCAGCATGGGCCACGGCTCAACAAACAGAACTACAGACAATGGGCACATGGACACGCATATATACATTCATGCACATATTGAATTACATAGGTGGGATGGCCAAGGGAAAAACCCCTAGCATGCCAGACGGTAATATACAACTGGAAAACAACGAAAACTAGTTCTTAATGTGAAACTGGTGTCTCTCTCTCTCTCTCTTCTTTTTTTGTGTTTTAAATTGAAAGTAGCCTACTTGCTTGACTCAATAAAACTTCTTATTACTTATTAAAAAATAAAATTGAAATTAGTCCTTATAATTTATTTTATTTTTTCTTTCAGAGTTAGTGCACAAGTGCATCCATACAAGGCTCAAAACACCATATAGAGCTGGACAAACTGCATGTAAACCGAGAGGAAGAATCACCTTAATTAAGAGCACTCTCTCTAACCTTTTCACATATTTCTATCATTACTCCATTTGCCTGCAAGTGACGCTAATTGAGAAAGATTTTTCATGCATTCTTATGGGGAGGTATTGGGGGCAGAACAAATTCCACTCAGTTAGTTGGGAAAATGTTTGTGGCCACATTCCAAGCAGAGGGTTGGGAATCGTTATGGAGGATCATGATCGATTCCAACCCTAATGAAGTGAGAGGTGGGTACGGTGTGTGGTTGTGGAAACCTATTCAGAATGGTTTTTTTTTTTTTTTTTGGGGGGGGGGGGGAAGGGGGAGGTTGTTAGTCATTTATTTTGGCATGAACATTGGTGCAGAGATACAGCCCTCAAGATTGCATTTCCTTCCCTTTTCAGAATTGCTTATGAAAAGGATGCTTCCATGGCTGGTTATTTGGACAACTCTAATGGATCTTTATAGTGGAATCAGTGTTTTCTTAAGAGTCACCCAGGATTGGGAAGTGAGTGATATCTCTGAATTTTCAGGCTGTTGTATGCTTCAAATATTGGTAGTGTTGAGGTAGATAGCTTGCTATGAATTCACCCAAAAAATAAGAAGTTCAAGGTTAGATCAATGAACATGGTCATGTCACGTCAATCCTATAACTTTTTTCCTTGGAAGTGCATTTGTAAGGCCCAGCCCAAAAAGAAAAAAAGCGTGAAAAATGCACCATTTCATTAAGCCTTTTTTCTTTCCTATTCTTTCCTTCCCCCCCCCCCCCCCACCACCCACCACCCATGCCCTACATTTTCACTTTTGCGTAGACACCCCCCACCCCCACCCCTATCTTCTCTCCGACTAGTTTCTTTCTCTTCCATGTGGATGCCGCTCAATTAAGCTGTCATTCACGCTGCCAGTGTTAGACTGTTGTCATTCACCCCTTTGTTTTGCTTAGCAGGAACTCAGCCCATGCCATCTCCCCTGCCATTTCATCCTCTCTAGGTTGCACAGCCATGCCGGTAATGACTGACACCAACTCACTCCCTCCCCCCCCCCCTCCCTCCCTCCCTCTCTCTCTCTCTCTCTCTCTCTCCACCATGAGTGTGCCATCTCCGTGCCACAACACCACCGATGGTAAGCCCATATTTTTACTCATTTACTCTTTTCCATTACCCCACTTGGTCCAATTTTGTTCTTATGTTGTGTGCTGCCTCACTATTTTCAAATTTGGTTTTGATCTATTTTCAATATCACAGAGCATCCCGAGCTTCAATAGACAATGCAGTCACACCGCTGAACCTGACAGATCACCACTCCAAGAGTTGGTAAGGTACTCTTGAGCTTTAGCCTTGTTAACATCATTAAATTTGTAGCTCTTGTAATAGTGCCCATTGGAAGTTTGGGTTGCCCCATTTAATATATTTGATGTTGGGATTGGTAGTTGAATGATTTCGTGATTTGTTGGTATTGGGAGATTTCCTAGTTATGATTGTTGTGGTTGTAGGAAGGAATAAATGTATATTGTGATGTGTGTTGGCATGAAATTTCAGCGAATCCGAGGTTGGGCTAATTAATTGGCGGAGTAGTGCATTGAACATTGTGCTTGGGCCTTAATAAAACCAAGGCACCATGGTGGACCACTTTGGTTTATGGGTTGTTTATTCGGCTCGTCTTGAACTATAGTTTGGACTTTAGAATTTTATTAGTAGTATGGCTTTGTGTTAATATGAGATACTTATATATTAGTTGTATTTTGGATTAGGTCGTGATGCTGGTTCTGTTCTAGTTCAAAGCTTAGATAGTATACTGCAAAATCCAAGTAAGTGGTGTTCCTATGATAGTAGACTTTGCCTAAAACGGACTGAGGTTGATTTTGTGAAAATCTACATATTTTGTTATGAAAACGTTCTCGGTTATTTTCTACACTAATCTCTATTCTGAACTTTGAAACCTGACATTTTATCATGACTGGTGTAAACATGAACAAATTTTTGCACTTTGTTTATCTATTACATGAACTATGAATATGAAATCTCAAATGTTTATCCGATTATATGATTTTATCTTTATTAGTATACCATTACTATTATTGCATTTCATATGAAAATTCTGAGGCATAAGATTCTGTTCTTTTTAGGCTATGGGCCCGATTTATAAATTTGGCTTCTAATATCTAACCTTGCCACGATATAAAATTGTGGCCTTTGATGTTTGGCCTCGCCACAGGTGTAAAATTGTGGCTTCTGATTTCTGAGTGCAATCGCTTTGCTAGCTTAGTAATTTATGCTCTGCTTGGCTATACGTGGAATGCACTACCCTACCATGGAGGTAAACATGGCCTCTATTCTATCTGATGTTATTTCAGTATACTTGTCCCAAAGGTCTTTTTGTGTATATATATATATATATATATATATACACTTGATGATCATTGAAATAAGATGTTTTTGGAAATATTTAAACTATTTTGATAGCTGTCTGTCTTGTGCATTTTGTAAATGGCTTATGTTTACATACTAGTATAGGAATGCTACTTACTAAGTTGTTAAAAATCTCACCCCTTCATCTTTAATATTTTTAAGATGACTCTGAGGTGCCAGTTGAAGATCAGGAATAGGAAGCATGAATGGTACTAGTCGAGTGCAGAGGAATAAGTGCATTAGAGGCACAAGTGGGCTACCAGTTTTAAATAAGTGCCAAAGGGTACAAAGGACCATTAGAATATTAATTAAAGTATTTAATTATTTACTATGTTAGTATTATGAGTTAGGACAAGTTTGGAAAGTGAGATGAGATGAGAATTTTAAGAATAGTAGTAAGATAGTTTGTGAATAATAGTAAAATAGTTTGAGTTAAGGTTTTATGGGGTTTTGGAAAAGGAGAGAAAACAGTTGAATAAAAAATATTATAAAGTTAAAATATTATTAGATTATAGTTTCTTAATATTATTTTCGTTTGGGAATTTGAAAAGTTGATTTTTTTTTATTTATGTTATGTTTGAAAGTTTGGAAAAGTTGTAATTATTAGTTTGAAAGTATTTGTAGTTAAGTGATGTTTGGAAAGGAGAAGGGATGGGATGAGATGAGAATTTTGGGATGGAAACTTTTTTCCAAACAAGGCCTTAATGGTGCAATATTTGAGACTTGTGGAGTTTCATTTTCTTGTTTACGTTTACACTTTGGAGTTTAGTTACGAAGGAACATCAAATTTGAAATAAATGAGTTTTACTTGCTATAGAGTAGTTTTCATTTAGAGTACAGTTTTGAATTGTTGAGTTGCGATTTTAAGAGACGATAACTAATTCCCTGGTCCTCCGGGTATGGGGCATTATAGCATTTGGAGGGGTAAAGTGCCTTTCAAGGTTGTTGCTTTCTTCGGTTGGACGGCTTCCCATGGGAAATTTTGCAGACATACAATTTGAGAAAGCGTGGTCTCATCCTATTGGATCAGTGCTATATGTAAAAAGAGCGGTGAATCCGTGGATCATTTATAACTTCATTGTGCAGTGCCAAAGGTTTTATGGGATGAGGTTTTTAATAAGGCTAGTATTGCATGTGTAATAGCCCAAATTTTCTAAGGTAGATTATTTTATGGAAATTATTTTAAGGAAATTTATTTGATGTGTTTATTTATTAGGAAATTAGAGTGGGAGATTTAATTGAGGAATGTGAGATAACACTTGGTATTGGGAGTTATGCATTCTCGGATTAATCTGTCGAGTTTTAGTGAAATGGGCATAAGTTATTCATATGAGGTCCAAATGAGGTGATTCCAATTGGTATATAACCTTGAGAGATAGATCTAAAACTTTTATGTTTTAAGTTTTCTGAGATTCGGAAGGGATCAATAACTTATTTGGAAATCAAGTAGGCAGCTCTGGAATGGGCTTAAATGGAACCCGAGTTGGATGAATTGAACTAATTTGGGGCATGTAACTAATTAGGCAATTGGTTTTGTGATTTTCTGGGATTAGGACATGTGTAGGGATAGTTAGGAATGGATGGAAAGTTGATTTGGAAGCCAATTGATTAGTTAGTGTGATGGTAACATAAGAGGAGCCAAAATCTAGTTGATGAGTAACTAAGTGGATCAGATTTGGCTCTACCTTAACTAAACTAAGAAGTGGCCTTCTAGAACTTGTTAAATGGAGACTTAAGGGAGTTAGGAAGTAACCAAATGGGTAGAAAAATCTGGAGAGGGGCATGTGACACAAGGAGAGGGCTGGAGATGGGAGGTGCATGCATGGTTAGGTGAAATGCCACCTCACCTCTTATCCCTTTAGCTCACTTCTTAGCCATGGATCAAAATGGGTAACAAAAATATCTCTAATGTGAGCCCTTGGATGACTAATCCAGCTGCAAAGCCTAGAATTTGGGAGGCTTAATCCTCATCATGAGATTTGCTTAGATGGATACCTCATCATCCATGCAAATCTGGCAACTAGTGCACCTTAGAGTGTTTTTCCTTTTCTCTTCCTCATGTTGGTCGACCACCACCCTATAAATAGAGCCTTGAGAGCTTTCTAAGCTCCTTTAGAAGGAGAGAACACTTTTCCCTTTGAAAGATACACCAGAAAAACCCTCCTAAAACCCTTAAAGAGTTCATTTGTGAGCTAGGTGAGTGAGTTTGGAAGGAAGCTTGCAAGAAGTTGGTTGGATCCATTCTCTTGAACTTTGAAGAATTTGTAAGTCCATATTCTAGCTTAATTTAAGCATGGAAATGGTTTATTGAAGTGATTGAACTAGGTTTGCTAATATTGAACTCTTAAAAACATGATTAAGTGACAAAGTGGCATATGAGTAAGGTTGGTTTTTAATTGTCTTGTAAAAATGTTCAATATAATTGTGAGAACTTAGATTTAAGTTTTTAAGAAGCCAAATAGAGTATAGTAAAAAGATTGGCATGTTTTCAGTAGAAAAAACTCCTAGAGCCGTGATCTCGCTCTACCCTCGCTTGACATGTGGGTCGAGCGAAGGCAAAATATGACCCATTGCTAGAGTTTCGCTTGATACTCTGTTCGAGCGAGTTCAAACCCATGACTTTGCTCGATGATCGCTCGACACCCGCTCGAGCGAGATGCCCTGTTTTGTTTAGACTCAGGGTTTTCCTAGAATAAAATTGGTGTTTCAAATGGAAAGGGTTATAAGTGAAAAACTCGTATGAATAAGAGAGGAACCACTAAAAAGAAAACAATGTATAAGAATAAGTTAGTCACGTCGTGACGGGGACAGCGAGACGTAACGCCCAGATGACTGACGTGCCAACAGGGACGGCGATACGTAACGCCTGTCGTGTTATAAGAGTGTGCGATCTTCACGGAGACGGTGATACGTAACGCCCGCAGTGATATATGTATATGTTTTGTATCAAGACGGGGACGGCGAGATGTAACGCCCGTGAGATTGACACCAGACTCATCACAACGGGGACGGCGAGACGTAACGCCCGGATGATTGATGAGTGTATGTGATGGGGACGGCGAGACGTAACGCCCATCAGTGATAAGAAAGAATAAGAACCTTTAAGAAAACGGTGTAATTCTGCATAAGATTATGTATTCGGTTGAGCTAAGAAAAATACCAGTTAGACAGTGGTCCCCGTGAAGATCACATTAGACATAGTGGAACCATCTTCCGAATAGCGGCAATGTAAAGGTAACCCCGAATCCCTCTCCAACATAACAATAGGTCTATCACCCTCCTAGGCATAATCCATGCAATACTGAACCTAGTAAAGATGTCATCTCATAGTGCCTTGACAACATCACAATGTAAGAGTAGATGATTTGCTGATTCACTATCATGTTTACACATGAAGCACCAATTTGTGAGGATGAGGCCACGATTTCTCAGCTTGTCGATAGTCAAGATTTCCCATGAGATGCCAACCAGCCGAAGAAAGCAACTTTGAGAGGTGCATTGCTCCTCCAAATGCTCTTCCCAGGGAAGGTATTTGATGGGGGAGCCATCAAAACCTTGTAGTAAGAGCGTACTGAAAATGTTTCTTCTTGGAGTGAGTCCAAAGTAATTTGTCCTCCCTACCTACACGCACTTTCAGCGCGTATAACACGTTTTAGAAATCAGCAATATCGCGCACCTCCCAATCCTGGACAGCTCTAGAAAAGTTCACTGACCAATAAAGAGAATTAGGGGAGATGCTCAGATTATCAGCCACCAAAGCATCCTTGTCTATTGCGATCCTAAAGAGAGAAGGGAAAGCATTTTTCAAGGCCACCTCATTGCACCAAGTGTCATGCCAGAACCTAATACGCGTGCCCCTTCCCATCCTTGTATCTCTAAACTAGCACGCCTAGACATTGCTGTTGTATATGTCCCATATACTTGGGATTTGCTTACTTTGATCAATAAAATCTTGCTTAACGACCAAAAAACCTTGGGTTAAGCCTTGTTACTTGTTTTAATAATAAAAATCTTAAAAATTGCACACCAGAACCAAGCATAAGATTTTACTAGTTCTTAATTAAGAATTGGCTCAAAATCAAACTGAACCAGCATGCATAGGCTATTGTCACGGACTTGGAAATTCTTCACACGTCCCGTGCGGCCTTAGGAGGTTTTGTCCCGGACAAAGCTCCCAAGTAAGCCTTCTAAGCGACTCAAGACAAGAGAGAACAACTCTAGAGAGAGAGAGAGAGTAGAGAGAGAAGCTCTAGAGAACTTGTTACTCTTATTGCTTGGTGATTTACACAAATGAGAGCCCCTCTATTTATAGGGAACTCTTGGTACAAAGAATGGCTCGGATTGTGACAAGTGTCACAATCTTAACGGTATGGAACATTCTAGACTACTTCTAGAAGTATAGCTAGGATTGTGACAAGTGTCACAATCTTAAAGAACCATCCTAGGGTTTACTATACAACTTTACAACAATCTACTACATTCTAGAACATCCTACAAGGGACTAGGAGGCTCTAGAAGGTGGTAGAATTCTCTAGAAAAATCCAGGTGGTGACACTATGCTCTATTATATGTCCTGTAATACTTGGAATTTCATATATTCTTATGATCAATAAAATTTTGTTAACCAATAAAAAGAATCAGAATGAACAGTTCTTTTGCCAAACACTCCCTTTAATTTACAGTATAAAAAATGTATTGGTCGTATACAATTGGTAGTATTTAGCTACTTATAGCCAGAGTGTGTCTAGACTATCAGGAATATCAAATTTAAATCCCAAATAATTTAATAGCAAAATATATTTGCAGAAAAAGCACCTGATATTGCTGGGGTTAGAATACCATCTCCTATAATCATGGAAGTCCCCATCAGAACCAGCAGCAACAGAAGGGTTTTCAAGGATGATCTCCTTTCCAAAGTCTCTTTTATGTTTAGAGCCCTTTCCAACTCTGGGGTGGGCAGTTTGAGGCGAAAACTTGATATATGTTCATCAGCTGCCTGTCGGTTTGGCAACAGATTAACATTTGCATACCTGTTAATCAGTGAGTACAGTGCAAATGTCCCCCCTACAATCAGAATCATCACATCCTAATAATTATATGTTATACTAGATGGCAGAAAATGAAAAAATAACGTAACTCAGACTAGAGAGTTCTTACCTTCCCCATTATCATTGGCCTTGAGTACTACAAAAACATATTTTGCTAGAGGAACAAGAGCAATTGTATACATAACAAGAGATAAAGCCCCCAAGATGTCAATGTCTGACTCGATGGACACCTTGCTGAACACATCACTGAAGACGTATAAAGGGCTTGTGCCCATGTCACCGTATACCACACCAAGTGTTTGAAATGCTAACGCTATAGTCGGCCACATGGTTTGATCCTGATTCATTAGAGATGTAGACTTCAGAAAGAGAAGAACAGCCCACATCATTGCATGTAAACTATTTCATTAAAGGATCAAGTTAAGTATTTCAGGCTCCTCCTCAATTACTACCAAAAGCCAATTATAATTCACGTAGTATGATTTCTTACTAAAGCAAGATTTTATGGTATACCACCTGGAACTAAAATTCAAAATGTGTCCCCTGTTGGTAGCGATGCGATCTGCTGAAGGTTTTATAACTGTTCCCTAGTCAGACAATAGTCATGAACTCCGAGAGATGAGAATACCTACAATTCCAAGCCATCTCACATGGCCAGAAAACCCTCAAGTCTCCAAGAATGTATAAAGAAAAGTAGTTGTCATGTAGTTGTTTATCAAAAAAGCTTGCCAACAGCACAAGTGCACAACGCCCTCTTTTAACGACAGAACTGTTTTAGCAGAAACATTTAAATCACTCTAGCATATTTTTATTTTTCAAAGCTTGTAATTCCATTACAAAAACCAATAATATATTTTAGAACGCTTACTAGCAAAAGTTTAGATCCAACTACCCAAAATTGGCGCCTATTTCATAAATTCGAAGACAGAATTGATGTATTTGAAATTAAAATAAGCATAAGTACTTAAGAAAATGGATAATATGGGTTTCTCAAACTGCCAATGAGATGCCAAAGCCGAAACACAAGTAATTATATCAATATGTTACCTTGGAATGGTGGGCATGAGCGCCAGCAATCTCCATGGCTTCACCATCAAAAGAATCAACTCGCTTGAGCTTCTTCACTAGCCTCCTTCTCATAGATCCATACCCCTCTCTGCCCTCATTTCCAGGGAATGAAAGAGACTCTAAATCAAGTTCAGCACCATCGACCCACCTGGAGTCACTGCCACTTTCACTACTACCCACCAATCTCCGACTGCTCTCCTCAATAGTATCATGTTCTTCCATGTTTCTACAAACCCACCTCCAAAAACCTCTGCTTTTGGCAAAAATTGAACCCTTATGTGGCTGGCTTGAAGCCCTTTCTCTTCGATGACAGTCGAACTACGAAACAAACGTTCGTTCTTTTCGGATCATCACATTCCATATAAATGCTATCCAAGTATACACTATACATAGTCGATTATATGTAAAAATAATATTTTATTATTATTTACAATAAAAGATGTGTTTCTGTAATAATATTATAATTTTAAAAAAATATATATTTTAAGTTGTTAAAAAAATACATGAGTTTTTTTTTAAAAAAAAATAAGAATTATCCAGTATATGACTGTAGAGTCGCTCTTATTTTTATTTTATTTTATCTTATTTAAATTATTAAATTCTTCTAGTATTATTCATATTCTATATATTTAATAAAAAAACTAAAAATTATATATATATATATATATATAATATGTGACTCGTGAACAGAATTTTTCTTATTTCTAACGTGAGAATAAAATCTGCTATTTGTTGCACAAATTTGCAAGCAAAGAGCTGCATCCTCTGATTAATTTATTCGACAAATTGCGAAACGGAAGTTGGCAAAAATACTATTTGACGGGACACCCCATTGTGCTTTTGTCCGGAGGTACAACATTTTCCAATCATAATTCACAAGCAGCCAAATTGGAGTCACCACCAAACATTTTATGATGACACGCCTCTTATCTCCGTTGGCTACAGCCTACAGGCATGTCACATGCCCATATCTACTTGCCAAATTATTTTCGTCGGTTTCCCATAATTATTCTCTCTCCTCAGCATTTCTATACAAACGTCTGCTGCAAACGGCGCATTATTTTATTCAATTTTTTATTTCTTTCTTTCCCTCTCTTTTTCCTTTTTACTTTCTCTCAATCAAAAATCATCTCCTCCCTCCCCCTCATCTTCTCAGAAAAGGGTTCGCAACTTCTTCTCCCCTTCTTCTTCTCATCTTCTTGTAGCAGTTCCAAATCTACTTTTTAAGGAAGAAATGAGTTTCTTCATTCGATGGAAGATGCATTTTTTTTTTTTTTTAATTTTACTGAATTTTTCTCAAATTTTTATGTGGATTTTGTTTCTATGGAGTGGATTTCTTTGATTTTTGGAAACTTAAATGCAGCATTGATTTTCAACTTTCATTTTTTCCTTCTTCTTTCTTTCATTTTCTCAGGCAAAAAGGGCAAAAGAATAATAATCTCTGCTAAAAGAAAACGTGTTAATCAGCATTGTTTGATTTATTTCTGATTTAAAAGGTCGCATATTTTATTGTCTGTTTAAATTTTTTTGCAACATAGCGGAAGCCAAAAACTTCCAAGAAAGGGTAATTTTCAGAAAATGAGAAGTTACACCAGATGAACATCAACATAAAAATATCCAATGTGAAAAATGGATGGTGGTGAGAAAGAGAAAGGGTCAGGGAAGGACTGAAGTATAAAAGTCTGAAGTCAAAAAAAAAAACAATTAAAAAAAAAAACAAGTGAAAGTCAAGAAAAGAAGAAACGGTAGAAAAAAGAGAAAGTAAGAGATTTATGTGATCATTTTTATATTATTTTTATTTCACCTATTGTCAACCATTTGTCCGTAGTCCGTAGCAAAATTGATACTAGATTAGCTAAATTTTCGTAAAATTTAAAAGAAAATATTTATCTAATCATGAATTGAATAATAGGTATATAGTTACTTTAAAAAATGTAAAAAAAATATAAAATTTATAGGAAAAAAATTAATTTTTTAATCTTAGACCTTACTCATTTTTAGAGAGATTACGTGATATTTACGTATTTTACAATTATATATAGTATTACTTAAAATTTAAACAATTCTTCTTTGAACAGATTTATATTATAAATAGAGTTTAAGAGACAACAATAATTAAAAAAAAAACTATCACACCGGTATTTCACAATGTTTTTATTTACACATGTTGACACTATAACATTTGACAGATTAATATATTTCCGAATCGTCCATCCTTTCGACAAGCCCTCCCTCCCTTCAACAGAAAACAAATCTGAACCGTCGCAAGCGGTACTCCGTACTTGCACAGCTACCCGCCCCTCCCTTCAAAAGAACTCCCTTCGACAAATCATCTCTCCCTCCCTCCCTTCGACAGAAAATCAAATTCACCAAAATCTCAGAAAAAAGAGATTCATTGAAAAACAACAAAAATACTCACATTTAGAAACACACAAAACATTTAAGAAAAAAATAATTAATATATTCATCATTCTTTTTTTCATCATATTCTCATCATTTTATAATATGATATTAAATGATAGGTTAATAAGTAAAATATAATAAATAATTTCTAATTATTAAATATCACATCATAAGATGATAAAAAAATGATAAAAAAATAGATAATAAATAACATTACTCAAAAAATAAAATAAAATAAACCACAAAACCAACCAAATCTGAAATTCTCGTCTGCTTGTCGTCGGTCCAGATCTCCTAAGAATTTAAAATAAAAATAGTCTTATGTGAAGTTATTCTTAAATTTAAGATAAAAATATTAAATCTCCTTAGAATTTATTCTGATAAAAAAATTAATTTTTTTACGTAGTGATTAAAGAAGTATTTTCTTATTAATGTTATGATTTTTTTAAAAATATTTAAGAATATAAAAAAATAAACAAAATAAAAATAAATTTGATTCTTATCAGAACAAACTCGTGCTACGTCATCGATAGATGTAGTACTGTTCATTTAAATATAATTAAGTTATGCATAAATGATCTGCATTGAACTAGTTAAAGATCTTTAACTTAGACTCTGAGCTACAAAACTCTAAAAGAAGTTTTAGGATTAGAGTCATTATTCATCCAACAAATCTATATTTTATTCATAAATATTTAACAAATTTTATTAAATTCCTTTTAAAACGTTGATTAATAACAAGGCTATAGTATGTATTCTTTAAGAAATATTTTTTTTTTGTAAACAACGCTATATTATGTTAGGTAACTAGTTTAATTTAAAAAATAATTGAGAAACATTAATTATAATTAAAAAGTAAATTATTAACTAATATATGGAATGTATTTATAAAATATAAAGAAGAGATACAACCTTGATAAAATTGAAGGTGTTGTAATAATGGAGGGGAGGAAGCAATGAATGACTCCCCTCCCAATACCCATGTGATCTATCTCCCACATAGTTGTTTTTTTTTAATGTGTACAGTAATTTGTACAGTAATTTATACTTATAATTACAAATATTTTTGATATGTTATGTACACAAGTATCAGAAGTAAGAAGAAAAGAAAAGAAAAGAAAAGAAAAGAAAAGAAAGAAAGAGGAGAGAAAGAAAGGAAGAGAGAAAATTCAGTTCTTAATAAATAAATAGTCCTAAATATTTTCTCTTGCAATAATAGTTTTTATTTTAGTTTTATAACACGTTATCAGCACAACTGTTCTACCAATTCTAAAACTAGTGGTCTTATTCTTCAAGTAAGTTTTTCAATATATTATTTGCTAACACCTTTAAAATCTTGCAACCTCAGGTGCAACAATTCATAACGAGCTTTTGGGAGGATGACAGTCTTCTGGTGTTCATACCTCTTTCTTAAATTATTTTACAAAATAAATGGATATTTTATTGTAAGATACTCAATTTTTAATTTTTCATGAAGATGGTGGCGTAGGAAAATCATTGTTTTAGCATGATTCTGCATGGCGCTTGATTTCTTTCTTTAATTGTTTCTCCCAAGTTCATAGCATCCAGATGGATTTCAACATCAAAAATTCAGGATAAATATTTTTTTCCAAATATGTCAAGAGCAATTAATTCAAATTTTGTAAGATTTGCATTTTCTGCATATATAAATAATAAAATAAATATGTGTATCTCATAAATATATTTATGAAATCATGTAGATTTAATCAATAAAATATTTCAATATCTTCTAGTAGCTGAGCAAAATAATGAGCTTTTAATTAAAAACCACCAGTCACGCCCTACTGGCTCAACATCATTCACTGAAGTGAATGGTAATAAGTTTGTATCATTTCTAGAAGCGAATGATACATCTTTTCGAAGAAATCGAAGGCGTGGACGTTGTAGGAGAAATTGTGAAAATATTGGTTCCAGAAGTGACAACATTAAAAGGGATACTAATAATAATATATCGTATCACCAGAAGTAGTACAACTTAAAAATAAGTAAAAATCCCCAGAATAATTCTTCAAAGAGAGCTAAAGATGTGTGTCATAAATGTGGTATGACTGGACATTGGTCACGTACCTATCGTACGGCCAGGCACTTAGTAGACTTATATCAAGCATCTATAAAAGGAAAAAAATAAAAGGGTTGAAACAAATTTAGTAGAACCATCATATGATTCATTAAAAATAGATATCACTCATCTTAATATTTCTGATTTCTTTAAAAATCGTGATGGTAGAATTAATCACTTAATTGGAGTGGAAGTGTTCTTCCCAATTAATGTATTTTCTTTATTATTTATAATAAAAATTTTGTATATTTTGTAGAATCATGGATCACATAGATGAACTTTTTATCTCTGAGTTAAATGATAAAGATGTACGTCTGGCTAACAGTGCTACAACTTATACAATTATCAAAGATAAGAAATATTTTCAAAATCTAACACTACGCAAAACTTATATCCACATTATATCAGGTTCATCAAATATAATTGAGGGTTCCGGAAGAACTTATATTGTGTTGCCTAATGGCACCAAATTTTGTATTGATGATACTCTATTTTCTTCACAATTTAGAAGAAATTTATTAAGTTTCAAAGATATACGTCATAATGATTATCATATTGAAACGACTAATAAAGGCAGTAAAGAGTATCTTTTTATTACTAAAATAGTATCAGGTCAGAAACTTGTATTAGAAAAACTATCTGCTCTCTCTTCTGGATTGTATTATACAAAGATGAGAACAATTGACTCATATGTGGTAGTGCACCAAAAATGCATTGACCCCAAAGTATTTATGACTTGGCATGATCATCAATAATGATGAGACGAATCAATGATAATTCATATAGATATCCCTTAAAAAACCAAAAGATTTTTTTACCTAATTAATATCCGTACTTTGCATGTTTCCAAAGTAAGTTGATTATCAGAATATCTCCCTCAAAAGTCATTATTGAATCTCCATCATTTTTATAAAGGATTCATGGAGATATATATGGGTCTATTCATCTATCAAGTGGACCATTTAAATATTTTATGGTTTTGATTGATGCATCAAGTCGATGGTCACATGTTTGTCTACTTTCCACTAGAAATGTTGCATTTGCTAGACTTCTTACTCAGATAATCAAACTACGAGCACAATTTCCTAAGTATCCAATTAAAACCATTCGATTGGATAATGCAAGCAAATTTTCGTCTTAAGCTTTTGATAACTATTACATGTCAATAGGAATAAATATTGAACATCATGTTGCCCATGCACACATTCAAAATGGTCTAGCTGAATCTTTGATCAAAAGATTTCAGCTAATCGCTTGACCTTTACTTATGAAATCAAAATTACTTGTTTCTGCTTGGGGACATACTATACTTCATACAGCATCATTAATTCGTATTAGATCACCTGCATATCATAAATATTCTTCATTATAGCATACATTTGGTCAACAATCAAATATTTCTCATTTTCATACTTTTAGATGTGCTATATATGTCCCAATTGCACCTCCACAACGTACAAAAATGGACTCTCAACGTAGAATTGGAATGTATATTGGTTTTGATTATCCATCTATTATTAGATACCTTAAACCACTTACAGGGGATATGTTTAAAGCACGTTTTGAGAATTGTCACTTTGACGAATCCACTTTTCCATTACTGGGTAACGAAAAATCGGTGCCTGAAGCACGACAACAAATTATTTTGGATAATAAAGTCTATTTCAATTTGATCCTCATACTAATGAATGTAAACTAGAAGTTCAGATAATTATTCTTCTGCAAAATGTTGCAAATCAATTATCGGATGTATTTACTGACATTGAAGGTGTAGTAAAATCTTATATTCCTGCTGTTAATGCTTCAGCAAGGATTGAAGTCTCTGAAGGACAAGTTGTCAAAACAGCAATAGGTGAGTCTAAGATACGCCTGGAGCATGGAAGACTTATTGATGTAAAAGATAAAATTTCTCAAAGGAAAAGAATACAAAATGAATTTAATGTTCATGAAGAACCTATACCCACGATACAAGCTACAAATAAAATTAATGCTCCTGAAGAGGTCAAATATTCTATCCCAAAATCTCCTAAAAAGGAACCTCCTGAATAGGTGTTTCATGAAATATTTTCTCCTAAAGAGGAACAGGTACCTAAAAATAATGAGATCTCAATATATTTCATGAGTACTGGAGAAATTCTGAATAGAAATAAAACTGTTGTCGACAACATATTTTTCTATAAGATGGCCCTTGACATTACCATAAGTAATGAAAAAAGTGAGTCAAGAACTGTCGAAGAATGTCGACGTATAAATGATTGGCCAAAATGGAAAGCAGCTATTGAAGCTGAATTAAACTCGCTAGCAAAGCGAGAAATATTTGGACCTGCTGTCCAAACAACAAAGGGTGTAATGTCTGTTGGATATGAATGGGTATTTGTACGAAAATAAAATGAGAAAAATGAAATTATGCGGTACAAAGCACGACTTGTCGCACAAGATTTCCTGCAGAAATCCAGGATTGATTATGAAGAAACATATTCTCCCGTTATGGATGCAATCACATTCAGATTTTTTATTAGTCTGGTTGTTACAAAATGATTAGAGATGCGGTTGATGGATGTGATCACTGCATATTTATATGGATCCTTAGACTATAACTGATATATGAGAATTCCTGAATGATACAAAATGCTTGAAGCATATAAAATGCCTGAAGTATATAAAATACCTGAAATCTTTACAAGTACATCTAAAAGTATGTACTCTATCAAACTTCAAAGATCTTTATATGGGTTAAAACAATCCGGACGCATGTGGTATAATCGTTTAAGCGAATATCTATTGAAAGAATGATTTGAGAATAATACTATATGCCCATGTGTTTTTATTAAGAAATCAGAATCCTGATTTACCATTATTGTAATTTATCTTAATGATTTAAATATTGTGGAAACTCCTGAAGAGATTTCAAGAATCGCTATATATTTAAAGAATGAATTTGAAATGAAAGATTTTGGCAAAACAAAACTTTGTTTCGGCTTGCAACTCGAGCACTTGCCAAATAAAATTTTTATTCATCAATCCATGTATACAGAGAAAGTTCTGAAACACTTTTATATGGACAAAAGTCATCCCCTAAGTACTCTAATGATTGTTCAATCACTTGATGTTAAGAATGATCCATTCCGTCCTTATGAAGACGATGAAGGAATTCTTGGTCCTGAAGTATCATATCTTAGTGCAATTGGAGTTTTAATGTATCTTGCAAATTGTACTCAGTCTGATATTACATTCTCAGTTAATCTACTTATAAGATATATTTATGCACCAACTCAAAGGTATTGGAATGGTATTAAACATGTCCTTCGTTACTTTTATGGTACGGTTGATATGAGACTATTCTATCAACGTGGATCAAGTCCACAGTTGATTGGGTATGCAGATGCATATTATCTTTCAGATCCACACATGGAGATATTTATCTTGCAGGTTATTCTATCAACGTAGATCAACTAGATATTTATTTACTTATGGAGATACTGTCATATCATGAAGATCTGTCAAGCAGACACTATCTGCCACATTTTCAAATCACTTAGAGATCATTGCTATTCATGAAGCAAGTCGAGAGTATATTTGGCTGAGATTAGTAATTCAACATATCCAATAAAAGTGTAGTCTTCTCATGATCAATGATAGCCTAACAATTTTATATGAAGATAATATTGTTTATATCACTCAAATCAGAAAAGGATATATCAAAGGTGACAGACCTAAACATATTTCACCTAAATTCTTTTATACTCACGAACTTAAAAAAAAACGTGAAATTGATGTCAAATAGATACGATCAAGTGATAATCTAGCAGATTTATTCACAAATGCATTACCAACTGCGACATTCAAGAAAATTGTGCAGAATATTGGAATGCGAAGATTTAAAGATTTGTCGTCATATATTTTTCAAGGAGAGTAAATGTCCGGAAGACTTGTGCTGATTGTACTCTTTTTCCTTCATTGAGGTTTTGTCCCACTGAGTTTTCCTTTGCAAGATTTTAATGAGGTAATCTTAAAGCACTTGGAGGTACATAAGAATATTGTACTATTTTTCTTTCGTCATTGGTTTTTTTCCACTGAGTTTTTCATTGGTAAGATTTTAACGAGACAGATTCTTTATTTTTGATCATTCATGGGAGAGTGTTGTAATAATGGAGGGGAGGAGGCAATGAATGACCCCCCTCCCAACACTCATGTGATCCATTCCCCACACCGTTGTTTTTTCTCAATGTGCATAGTAATTTATGCTTATAAATACGAACATTTTTTATCTAGTATGTACACAAGTATTAGAAGTAAAAAGAAAAGAAAAGAATAGAAAAAAAAGAAAGAGGAGAGAAAGAAAGAAAGAAAGAAAGGAAGAAACTAAATTCAGTTCTTGAAATATAAAGAGTTTTAAATATTTTCTCTTGTAATGATAATTTTTATTTTAGTTTTATAACAAAAGAAAACTTAATAAATTAAAAGAGTTACGAGAAGGGAAGGGCTTTTTAGCTCCTTACGGTAAGCAACTCAGGACCCCACTTTTTCATCTGAATAAGAAGTAAGCTCGGAATGGCTTATATTATTATTTTGATTTTCTGTTAAATGGTCTAAACCAGCACTTTGACTTTGGGTCATATCGATCTCTAGATGACGATTATGCTAGTGTATGTGCATGTATGTACATATAGAGAGAGAAAATAAATATTTTAGTTATAAATAAATTATATAAAAATAATTTTATAAATTTATATGGGTTAACGTGATTTGTCAGATTATAAATATATTTTTATTGTAAAATTAATTAGATAAAATTACATAAATTTGTGGAATTATTTTATTTAATTCATTTATGGATATAATAGTACTCATATATATATATATATATATATGTTTATAAAGAAATAATATTTGCAAATTTAGTATATCTAAACTTTGTACACTTTCTTGAAAAAAAAAGAGTAAATTTGAAACTCACGCTAAAAATTATTTTTTAAATAATGAATCTTAATTTTTAAGGGATCATTACGCAGTGCTTTTACATAATCTAATATTGTATCTAGCATTACTCATGTTTATACAGCACACTTTATTATTTACAATTATAAAAAAAAAAAAAACATGATAGATATGATTTCCTTTCATATTCCTTCCATTTATAACAAATATTTTTTTTTATCAAACTTGTTAATTGATATTATTATACTTAATTCAAATAAAGTAAAAAACTCCCACTATATAATTTTGTTTGTATATTTTTCATTAAGTAAATTATTCATTGATTCAAGAAACTTATTAGTGAATATGCAAGAGTTTAAAGGTTTTAAAAAACACACTCTAAGGGTTTGTTTGCCAACAAACTGTTTTAAAATATTTTTTTGGATATTTTCTTATCAAACACCGCTCAAATATAAATTTTTAATTTTTTCTCTAATCATTATCAAATAATTATAAATTTATTAAAATCTCAAGTAAAACAAAAAAATAATGAATGATGATAGGGTGACCGAATCCTATGCCCCAAGTGTACCGATCAGTGTATTTATTTACTCGAAATATATAGACACAAATGCCTTAAAAAACACACAAATACACTAATCAGTACACGGGGCACAAGGTTTGAGCAACTAAGCATTATCCAAAAACAATACTATTTTTCTAAACTTTAAAACAAAAATTATATTCAAACAATTTTTTAATTTTATAATATTTTTATTCAATTTTTTGCTCTCTCTTTTCTCAAAAATTAATAAAATATTTTAACACAAACTATATCACTGTTGTTTATAAATATATTAAGATATTCTAAGTATTCAAACGGTCTAATTTGTTTAAATATAAATGACTTTTGAGTTTTATAAAAGAAGTATATGTGTGTGTGTGTGTGTGTGTATATATATATATATATATATATACACTCATAATTTAGCAACCGAATTTGGAGTTTTTTTTTTTTGTTATATCTTCAAGTCTTTAAGTTTTTTGAGGTATAATTACGGATTTTGGTATGTATAGTCATTTTTATATTTTGGAGACAAAATTTATGGGCTTAAAGAAAATATAAAAACAATTTCTTTCATACTTTAAAGAAGACTCAAGAATTTCAGATAGGATTAGAAATTTTTTTTTATCCTAATATTATTTTTAACTAAAATTTTGTTTGAAATTAAATATTAATTATTAATTATTTTTTGGAATGCTGGCCATGGTCTCGTAAACTAAACTTTGTTACGCCAATATCTAAGGCCCAGTTTGATTTGCTTGATGAGATGAAACTATTTCATTTGGTCTTTTACGAATGAAATAGTTTTTTTTTTTATCCTAATGCTAAATTTTCATCTCTATTATTTTCCTTTATTAAATATAAAAAATGTAATATTATTTCATCTTATCTTACTATCTAACATATATCTTTTTTTTATAAACTATCTTATTTCATTTTAACTCAAAAAATCTTACCATTATGCAAAAAATCTCGTATCATATCTTCTCATTGGGATTACATATCCAAACCGAGCCTAATCCACAAGTGACGAATTTTAACATCAAAACAATCACAGTATCATTTCTCCATTTTTGTCATGAATAAAAATTAAAACTATCCCGTTTGAATTGTAAGATAGTCTTATTTTATCTTATCTCGTCTCGTCTTATTTTATTTTTTTCATCTTATTTCATCTCATCTTAACATACAAACATTACAAACATAAAAACTTTTCAATGAAAAGTGCTAGTAGGACTTTCAAGTGTGTCCACTCATATATTTTTCTTTTTGCTTTATTTTTAATAATTAACGATGTTTAAAAAATACTTAAAAGGAGAAGATAAAAATCTATTGCACTAATGTGCATATTTGAAGTGCACATTTGGTCTTCATCTTAGCATTGTCTCTTTTCAATTTTCAATTTTCAATTTTCAATTTTCAATTTTCAATTTTCAATTTTTGAACTTTTAATTTTTTCATCAAATTATTATTTAATTATTACAACTTTCTCAAACTTTTAAACAAAACACAAAAAGTATATAACTTTTTTCAAATCTCAAAATAAAAAATATATGAAAAATTATATTATAACAATATTTTGACTTTAAAATATTTTCATATTTTCTTTATCATTGTTTTAAAATCTCATAAAACATCTTAACTCAAACATTTCATTACTATTCACAAATTATTTCATTATTTATTTATAAATTGTTCATCTTCATCTTATCTTAACATCCAAACGAGACTTGTCTTATAAAATTCAAAACAACTTCCTATAATAATTTGGACTTGTCTTATAAAATTCAAAATAACTTCCTATAATAATTTTCTTTTCAGACTTGTTTTTAATATATCTTACCATTTATTAAAATTTAAAACAATCATGGCTCTAAAAAAAGTTTCTCGAATAATAATTTTCTTTATTTGCTGTTAGTTTGCTCATAACTACTTTAGGTAGCTTGAAGATTGAACATTTTAGCAAGAACATTGCTAGGCGGGCCTTACAATAACCAACCTCACATATTCCACTCGATATTTTAGCAAAGAAGGTTCTAGTCAAACTTTTGATTTACTACAAGATAGGCTTAGGGACAGCTGCTTCTTCCCTATAGTCATCAGCTCATTCTTGATAAACTTGATCAGGTTTAATAATGTAAAGGATTGGAATCTTTACATGCTGAATCGTTTGAATACTTTAGTTTGTAGTGGTGTTTTGGGTAGTGTCACTATGTTGGAGTTGTCTCCATGTATGTATGGCCTGTAACTTGGAAAAACGTTGGCCCTACCTTGTCCTTTTAGTGTGACAGACACTCGGAGACAAATCTTTCACTCACAAAGAGCACCAACATTGGTTTAGTCAACTACCAGTGATAATCATATTTTAGAGAATGTCCATTAAATTGAGTCTATATTGGATTAGCTAAACACAATTTATCTAAAACTTTAGCTACAATAAATTTATACAACATTTCATATATGAAGTGAGTTGTAGCATATTCATACTAATATTTTATTATTTATTGTCATAAGGTTGTTTCCCTTTTCCTTCCCGCCAGTCTATCTCATGCCTATTTTTCTTTTCATTTCCAATGACCATCTCCTTCTTCACAAGATTCCTTCTCATTCTCTCTTGCACATCTCATTTTTTGCACGACCATCTCCTTTTCAGCAGGTGCTCAAAGATTCTCTCAAGATCATATGTCAACAACACAGTAAGATCCAAAGCCCTACCTTGATTTTTCTCATTTATTTTGTTCGGTTTGTTTGGATTTGAATCACAAATTTTGTATACTCAAATTATGGACTTATTTGAGTTTGATTTTGTTCATTCTAAGTCCAACCATAGATAGTGGATTTCTAATCTGTGAGAGCTATTGTTACTGTATCTTTGTTTTGTTGATTTGTGGGTGCTATTGTTATTTTCATTTTGTTGATTAGGTGTCATTCTCTCATTTGTGGGTGCCATTCTAATTTAGGTTTTGTTGATCTATGGGTGCCATTGTTATTTTTGCTTTGTTGTTTGGATTCATTTTTATTTTCATGTAGATATTGGATCTTTGATATGTGAGTGCTATTCTCTGATATGGTTTTTGTTGTTTGGTTGCCATTGAATTTGTTCGTCCGTTGGAATGTGCACTCTTTGCATTGAAGAATGAATTAATATTGGAAGAATGGTCAAAAGGATTGTGAAAAATCTTGAGAATATTTAGGTTAGATTTTATTGTTTATGGTGATCTCAAAGTGATGGAGAATTTGTAGGTGATGGTAGATGAGCAATTGAAATTGACTTACAAGTCGAAGCAAGTTAGACAAGTTTTTGTAGTGACATTTGGTTTACGGTGAGGAGTTGATGCCACTAAAAGACGACATGATAGATGACAGCGTAGAGGTTATTTTTGAGAGACCTCTAGGCAAGAAGATTAGGGAAAAATGGAGAGAAAGAGAAAGACTAAAGAAGCTTTCGACGCTAAATATGTTGAGGTCTTAATTAGTATAGTTCAGGATATCGATCCACAAGTTGTCAGAAGAAACACTACAAGATGCAAACTTAAGGGCAAATATTAAATGACAATATGACAATAATAAGAAAATTCTACCTAAACACGTAATTAAAGTGAGATTAAGACATGGATAAAAAGGCAAGAAAAGCTTTGGACTTCCATAAACTGGATCCAATACTCTGACTTTTTCAATCCAAATTATATACACAATTAAGAATTATAGCACCAAATTCCTAATCGGGAGATATGACAATATATTTAATCTATTTTCTCAAACTTAATCTAGAATCTAGTCTTTCTTTACAAACCACAATTTTTATGTACTTTTAGTCCTAAAGAAGACCTTATGTTCACAAACAATAGTACAGTAGAAGAACACATCAATGTCATGAAAAATATGTTTAAGTCAAAATCATATATTTATAATCCTATAACCCAACAAAATCAAACAATGGTAAGATTTGATATAATTGTTTCTAACTTATAATATCCAAAATAAATATAGAATCGAATCCTAGAATCTTAAATAATAAAGCATTATCTATGAATTGAGATAAAGTCAAAGTATTATAATCAATCAATTTCCACCCTATGCTTTACCCAAGAAGAACAAAAAAATAAAAGATTAATTTTCTTTTATCGTCTTTAAAAGTCGTCTATCCTCCCATCCTCCTCAATTTTTTGCCAATAATATGCATATGTATGATATGAAAGAAACCTTAATGTCTTCTTGATTCCAGCATAAAAAATGGTCTGAATTTTAGGACTCAGCTTGCTAGTCATTTATGCACTTAGGAATTTGAATTAGAAATTATTAAAGAAACAAAACATTTGTAGCCTTTAAGATAGATTTCCAATGCATCAAGAATCGCATCAATTAAATGTATGAGTGGAAAGTTATGATCAAAATATTAAAGTATGTCTAGACTGTCTCCTTGCACATTTTGAACTAGGACTTCTTGTAGTTTCCTTTTGGGGTTTTTTTTTTCTTAATCTAAATTACTCTCAAACCCATCATTTTCTTATTGGAAGAGTTCTACGCTCGTTGAAAGTTTTTAGATGGTTTCAACGTCTTGCCCACTTGAAAGTTTTCATTTGAATTTGATTGGACTTTGACTTGATCTTTTATAGAATATGAAATTAAATAGAAAAACCAACTTAGAAGTATCCCAAAGTAAGTTAAAACTCAATGCAAGAATACACATTAATTTCTATGATTTCTATTCATATTTTAGTATTTTAATCCAATAATAGGATATTTAAAATAGAAGATCACTAAAATAGACCATCAATTCACATTTTCCATATTTACATATCAAAACAATCTAAGCAATCCAATAACCCGTTAAGATCAATCCACTTATAATAATTCCCAAAGTGTGTATGTTTTTCAAGCCATAACTAACTATCTCACACCAAATCTTAACACATGCAATATCAAAAACATTTTAGGGCCGGTTTGTTTTGGGGGATGAAATCAAAAATCCTAAACTCATCTCTAACTCATTATTACACTTTTTCAAATATCCATACAAAATATAATAAAAATTTCTACTTTTTCAAATTTCAAAACTAATTTTTCAAACTCCATATAAAACTAATATTAAAAAAAAATTATAATAATATTTTTTTATTTTTTTAACTTTGATCTCATCTCATCTTAAATAAAATGTTCAACTCTATAACTCATAAGTATAAAAGTGTTTTGTGTAAGAACTTTTTATGGAATTGATAAGTGGTGTATACATCTCATAGAGATTTAGATAATATGAATAGCAACAAGCAAGCATTGATCTTATGATAGAGGCGCCAACAAATGAGAATTCAGGCATTCTTCCACAGGCTTACTTAGGATCAGAACGGTCCAAATAAAAGGTTGTGATGTGACTTAGATTAGGCTATATGAAAAAAAAAGATTCAAAAACTTCCAAATACATGCCTAAGGAATTTTATTAAATATCTCAGTATACCACATCCATTAATCGATGCACTCTTCAACACTTCAAATCACCGAATAGTGACTCTTTTTTTATATATATTTTTTCTTTCATTTATAAACCTTTTTTTAACAATCTTGTGAATAAATATATGTTACCCTAGTATTCTATTTTTTCTACTCAACTTTGGTATTTCAGCCTTTGAAGCTAACTCACTTGAACACCTAGTAACTTGTGTTCTTCCTTTTTTTTTTCTTTTTTTAATTCTCATAAAAAAATAATTCTATATCTAGTACACACTTGGAAGTAAAAAGGATAGGAAAATTATTGTATAGGTTATACTCCAATTTGAAGAGGTATAAATAATATAGGTATATGAAGAAAAAAATGTTATATGTATTTATTGGTTCAAAGTTGTCTACTAGGGGTTTATAATTGAAATGGTTGGCTAGAAAGGCTCAAACGCCAATTTTAAGTTGACATTTATCATATCTCAAGTATATTTACCTTCATACCACAAACCGTGCAATAATATTCTCAAAAGAAATGTCCAATTAAAAAAAATCAATAAATGCGTCTCACAATTTTCAGCATGTGTTGGTTCTCAATTATCTCCAAAACTCACACATAAAGATTTAAGTAAAAGAGTTCTTTAGATACATATATCAAATCACTATCTTATCACAAAATTTGGATGAGTACATTAGAAATTTTATGAACACGTCAGCAGATTGATCAAGGTGGATTTATTGAATTCACTAAGATGGCAATGCATAAGAATAAGTACACATATGAAGGGACGTACATGTGATGCTAATTAAAAAAAAAAATCAACACATGTAAAAGTGTCACAGAGTTCTAATAAGCATTTGTGAATGCATAATTTGCACCACACCCCAACTTAAACGAAATAATGTCCTCAATATTTAAAAATTAAAATTGAATGCATAGTAACTGAATAAGGTAGAATACACCTGATATGTAACTTGATAGGCATAGGAGATGGCAACTGAAATGGAAAAATGATACTATCCTACAAACAGAAAACAAAAAAAGCAACAATAAACCAAAAAAAAAAAGAAAATGAATGAAGATAAAAGAAAACAACACAAAAAAAAATTAAAAAAAAATACATGTATAGTGTGGTCAAGGTTGATAGACTAGGTCTGCATGAGGAATGTCTACCACTTCTGAAACTTGTCTATCAATAAGTATTTTTAGGCATCGACCATTTACTTTAAAGACCCGTCCATCCCTAGGATCTTCTTTTTCTACCACCTCATTTTCAAAACATCAAATAGGTCAGTCCACCTAGACCGAAGTTGTCCTGGGTGTTTGTGAACTCTAGGATCATATAAATATACTTGATCATTAGGCTTAAATGTCTTTCTAATAATATGTTTATCATGAAATGCTTTCATTTTAGTCTTCTAGATTTTAGAGTTCTCATAAGCATCATTTCTCAACTTCTCTAACTTAGTCAACTAAACTTTTCTAGGCTTACTTGTCTTCAATTTTGAGGAAATGCTAACAATAAAAGTGTCACTTGGGTCGAGAAATGCATGCTTAATTCCTAAGGGCAGCGATTTCAATTCCAATTCGGGACTCTCCATGCTTGAATAAATTTGTTTTTCAGTTTTCTTATACAACTCCTCACATTTCGATTATGAAACCCATGTGCCATAATTATGAGTTATATAAAGAAAAATAGTACAAATATCAATAAAATTAGATAAATTATTAATAGTATCAAACTCAAAATTAACAAGAAAATATTCAAGGAGATCAGAATCATGAGTTATGTGAACTCCCCTTGTTATGAGTGCATCAATCATGTACGTTTGGTAGTACTTGTCATCCTCTATTGGTTGTTTTTCAATATGAAAAATATTCACCTCGAGAGTTATATTCTCAAAAAGAGCTTCATTAGAACATTCTTGTAATTAATAAGAGCAATAGTAGTAGCAAGGAAAGGTTTACCTAAAATTAATGAGATCTTAAAATTAAAGTCAACAACAGAACTAGTGTTAAGAATTAAGAAATCAATAGGATAATAAAATTTATAAATTTGGATAAAAAAATCCTTAACTATCCCTCTCGATTTCTTAACTGAATGGTTAGCCAATTGAATCACAATAGAAGTTGTCTTAATTTTACCCAAACCAAGCTGCAAATAAATGGAATAAGGTATCAAATTAAGATTAGCTCCTAAATCTAGTAAGGTTTGTCCAAACTCATGATTCTCAATATTACATGAAATGGTTGGACAACTAGAATCCTTATACTTAGGAGGAATTTCCTGCCAATTAAAGTACTGAGTTACTCTGTAAAAAATATTGTATCTTAACATGGTGTTTCCTCTTAACCGTACATAAATCTTTGAGAATTTTAGCATAATTAAGAACTTGTTTAATAACATGCAAAAAAGAAAGGTTAATTGTTACATGTTTGAGTTTCTTTAGGATTTCATTGCTAGGATCCAAAGTTTGCATACTTATTTTTAAAACTTGAGGAAATAGTACTTTAATAGGGCTCTTTATTACCTCGGCTTCCTTGAGCAACTTGGCACCACCATTATTTTGATCCTCTTTAATATTCTTTGATTTGTCTATTTTTGGGATATGTAAGGATTACCCTTTCGTGTCACAATAGCAGTGACATCTTTTAAATTTTCTTGCGTCATATGTTGACCTTGAGGTGTAGATTAAGCTTGAAGAGGGAACTTGTCACGCTCATTCATACTCAAAGAACTTATCAACTTGAATACATGACTCTTTATCTTCTTATTTTTTTCAACAGCCTACATAATCAAATATTCAAATTTTTGATTAGTTTTATCATGTGCCTCAATAAAAACATGTAAATTATCTTCTAAGAGATTCCTATAAAAAAAAAAACATGCATGATGTGGTGCAGGATATGCTCCCGGTGGCTGTGCAGACATTTTATCATATTTTCAACTAAAATAAGTGATTATGCTACTCCGAATTGTAGGTATGAGAGAAAGGTGCAAAAGACTTCTTGTACATACTTTAGTCATTACATTATTCTTCATACATTTTCCTCATTTCAACAAATTTAGGGCATTCTTAAGCTAGGTGATCTACCCCACCACACACAAAACACAGCCTAAAAGACTCTACACAAGTAGCCATGTGTGTTAGCTTTAAACCCTTAGTCTTTTGCACTTCTAACTCCCTAGTAAGCATCAAAATCGTAGCTTTTAGGTTATACTCTTTCCTAAGATGGAAAATTTTACCACCATTTGGATTTCCAGTAGGTTGTGACCTATTTATACTCTTACTAGCTGTAACACCCCCTTCCCGTAGGCTAAGGAGTGTTACGAGATTTTTTTAAAACTTTCCAATCCGACACGAGAATCTCATTTTTATTATAAAACTCAATAGCATTTCTTTTTAAAAACTGAACTTCTAATAAAAAAAAGTGTTTCCAAAATATTAACTGAAATAACTGAATTTAAACTTGTGTCATAAAGCACTAATTTCTAGAAATTCTTAAAATTTCAATAATTGCTTGGTCTACTCCTGACCTGTTTGCTTGCACTGATCATCTTCCTCACGTAGGTGATTTTAAAAATAAAAATAAACTAAAATGAGTCGATGAATCAATAAAAAATCCACCACAATGTATAAATAATAATCATAGAAAATTTTCATAAAAATTTATGCTGAGATCTGAAAACATGATTGTACATGCTGATGCTTATGCTATGCATGACTGAACTATCTGAATTAACTAACTAACTGATTTAAATTGATTGGTCTGAATTAATTGACTGATCTGACTGAATTAAACTATCTTACTGATTTAACTGAGCTGATTTAATTGAACTAAATTAACTGAACTAATTGGGCAACACACTTAATCCTGTGTACAAGGTTGTGCACTGGCTCCACGTCCCGCTGCAATAAGGAGAGCCACTAATAGTACTATAGCGTACTATGATAGACCACGCTTAGGTCCGTGGCTTGCACATCCATCCTGATCTGATATGCATTTGTACCATGCATCTAAATGGTCATCTGATTTAACTGATTTATTGAACTGTTTGACTGAATAACTGATTGATTGATTTCTAATATGACCTAATCTTATACTTGAACTTAACTTAACTTATGTGATTTATGCGACATGAGATACATAGTTCACATACTAATATAAATAATTATAACTCGCTAAGTCTGAACATGATGCTGAATGACATGATCATGTACTGTGCTATGCTAAATGACTTGCTTGCATGACCTAAGAGGTATATGAAAAGGGATACCAAATAACTAGCTCTACTAATAATATATGCTAACTGTAAGGATCCTAGTTTGTGATCAAATTCACTTATCATGTAGCATTGTTTTCTAAATTCTTCTTCATAACTCGTTACTTATACAAAATATAAATTATCACTAATGTTTTTAGAATAACGTGCCGAAACATTAATACATATTATGGATAATAATTCAATACATATTAAGCTTCATACAAAATACATTAAATACTAATATCACAAAACTAATAAATACTAATAACATATTTGCAACTTTAAAAATATACTTTAGTAAAATACTTGGACTATATTTAATTATACTAAAATGAGTTGTGAAAGCCCAAATTCTTAAAAAAGGTTTACATTTTTATACTTAACATAGATATTTGATCTTATAAGAAATCTAATAAATACTAATACCGTTTAAATATTTTTTTCAAAATATTACTTTATTTAAAAGTAAAACCCTAATAGCATAAATATATCTAAATAAAAAAAAAAAAAAAAAAGAACATTAAAGATTCATTTCATATAATAGATATTGAACTTAAGGTGTCTAACATAAAAAGTAAACATTTACTAAATATTGCGGAATCTAATTTTAAAATTAACACTACTAATATATTATAATTCAGTAGAAAATCATATTTGGTTTAAATCTGATAATAACACTTGAAACTTGTTTTAATAAATATACTTAACAAAACTCATCTAGTTAAAAATAAATGATACTCTATTTACTACTAGAGATTTATTATAATAAAATAATAATTAAAAGCATAATCTGTAAAATTGAAATTTTCTATATTTAAAAGAGTTCATGGCATAACTATAGTTAAACCCTACCATATCCTAGGTTTACAAATTTCTAAAACTAAAACTAACACACGAATAGAATGCCGGCAGCAGGGCTTACCTTACGCTAGGTCTAGTGGTGGTTTGGGAGGATCCCATTGGCAGTTTCTATGACACCTAGGCTGTCCCCGGCATAGGGTGGTGGCAGAACAACAGTGGTGCTTTTGGTTCAAGATGGGAACTCTTCCCCCGTTTCGGTGATGTAAAATAAAGTACACCCTAATGGATTTTCGGTGGCTAGCAAAAGTGGTGAAAGCAGCAATGAGGAGGGGCTGAGCAGTGTGAAAGGAGGTGGCTTTAAGGGAGAAGGCATGGTGGTCTCGTGAGGGTTGTGACATTGGTTGGTGGCTCCTAATGGAGGTTTGCACTGGGCATGCATGGGACATGGCTCGTTTTTATTTGGGTAATGCTTTGTTCTTGAGAGCCAAAACAGAGGTGCTCATGGTCGTGGCATGGAGTTTGGCAGTGGGTTTTGGTGCAACCATCTGGAGGTTGTGTGGTGCACGCTAGCGCTGGGTAGCGTCAATTATTTAGGGTGGCGATTGCAGTGGATTGGCTTTGGGTTGGCAACTAACTTATGGGGTCTGCGGCAGTGAGAAACCGAGAGAAAAGGGAGAAAATTGAAGTGGCAACTTAAGGATGGCTTACATGTATGTGTGTGACGAAGATATATAGAGAGAGAAATGTGAGAAACCCTCAAAACGGAAAAGGAGAGACGTACGTATAAGGGAGTTCTTACTATAAATATAAAAATGAAACCAGAAAATAAAAGAAAAAGAACGTACGATGGCAACCCAAATATAAATCCACTATACGCACAGTTGCCTGTCAAAATCAATCGTAGCTAATGAATTAGTAAGGTGCGGGAGCTGTGAAATAAAATATTTGTTTTCAATTCTTAAAAAAATTTGAAGAACTCAATAGATATGGAAAGCTCAAATAAAAATTTAAACATAAATAAAATCGCTATTGAAGAATACTAAGATTTCACCTATAGTTTATAAAAGAAATTACTCGTAAAATCTCAATTAGGCTTTCCATACATGTAAATCAAAGAAAAATCTAGAAAGCGATTTAGCTCTGGAGTAGGGTGTTACATGTGGGTTTTGATGAAGGCAACCGAAGCTAAGGTTTGAAAAGAAAACGATGTTTATCTAATGTTTGATAAGAGTTTGAGTTTAAAACTTTGAATTTAGGGTCCAAAATAGAAGTGGTCTCAGCCTTGAAGCAAATGTCCCCACTCAAAGCACCGGGCCCTAATGGCTTCAGTGCAGGTTTCTTTTTGGATCACTAGGATACGGTGGAGCAGGAGGTTACTCATAGCGTTTTGGACTTTCTCAAAAGCGGGATCATGCCCGAGAACCTGAATCACACGATCATGCCTTAATACTATGCCAATATGAGTGTGCCTCGGGTCAGGTTATAATTAAGCAAAAAACTTTCATTTTATTCAGTCCAAACACCAATAAAGATGAGAAAGAGTTGATCATAGTTACAACAAATGGGGAACTGTGCGGCAACTATAATCGCTATCTGGGGCTCCTGATTGTGGTGGGGTGCTCAAAATATAACACTTTCAGGCACATCAAAGAGAAGGTATGGCGAAGACTCAGTAGTTGGAAAGCCGAGGTACTATCCAAGGCTGGAAAAGAGATCCTCATCAAGAGTGTGCTGCAAGCTATCCCAGCTTATACGATGAGTGTGTTTCGTCTACCAGTGGGCCTCATTAAAGAAATAGAAGTGCTAGGTTTTGGTGGAGCAACAAGAAGGAAGGTAGATGTCTACATTGGAAGAGCTGGTCGTGAATGAGGGAAGTCAAAAATAGAGGGGGTCTGGGATTTCGCAATCTCAATATCTTTAATAGTGCACTATTGGCCAAACAAGTTTGGTGGCTGGTACAACAACATTCGTCTTTAGTAGGGCAGGTCATCAAGAGCAAATATTTTAGAGAGTGTAATATCCTTGATGCTAAGTTGGGACACTCCCCCTCACAAATTTGGCAAAGTTTAAGGTCTGTTTTCTAACTCATTCAGGCAGGCTCTCTATGGCGAGTGGGGCATGGACAGAACATCAAAGTTTGGAAGGATCGGTGGTTGCCTAGGCCAACTTCTTTTCAAGTTCAACCCCCTCAAATATTACTGAATAGTGACAGCAAAGTAGCGAAATTAATTCACAGAGATTCTAGGAGCTGGAATCTGGCGCTTATTGGGGAGGTTTTTCTTAGCGAGAAGGCTTCTACAATTTGTAGCATTTCCTTGAGCATTCGAGAATCACATGATCAGCTTATTTGGGCAAGAACAATAAAGGGACACTTTTCGACGAAAAGTGCTTATTTCCTAGGGATGGAGATGTCAAATCGGGATATAAGGGAATCATCGAGTTGGGATGAGGCAGGAACAGATTGGGGGAGGTTATGGAAGCTAGATGTATCGAGCAAGATAAAGCACTTCCTGTGGAAAGCCTTTTCAAGGATCCTACCAACTAGGAAGCATCTCAAACACCGCTTGATTGTGGACAAGGACCACCACCCCATCTACAATGGGGGAGCAGAATCTCCTTTACATGTGCTTTTGGAGTGTCCAGCAGCTATGGATGTTTGGGGTGACCGAAATAGCCCTTTGTGGAAATGGAATTCTTGCCATATTGACTTCCCTCAGCTCTGGGAAGATTTCTTGCTCAAATTGGACGCCTTCACCATTTCTCAGGTATTTACTATCCTCTATAAGATTTGGCAAAAAGGCAATGTTTTCATCTTCGAGAGCAAGTTCTCTAGCCCTACTAGCATTCTTAGCTCAGCATTCAGTGAGATTGAAGCCTTCCAAAAGGCCACACAAGGCGTACAAACCAGTGGAGTCACCACTAGAAGTCAGAAATCCCAGGTGAGATGGTCTCCTCCTAGAGCTCCCTCTTATAAACTTAATTTTGATGCTGCTTGGAACATAGAGACATCGGATATGGGTATTGGTATCATTGTCCGGGACCACCTGGGCAACACCCTTGTTGTCTTTACTAGCCCACGGAAACATGTCCCCTGTCCCTATACCGCTAAATGTTATGCTCTTATACGTGGAACACAGCTATGTGAGGAACTTCATCTATCACAGGTCTCCTTTGAAGGAGATGCTAAACTGATGATTGATCGAGTTAATAGTAGCACCAATGAAGACCATATAGACAAAGGCCAGCTTATTGGAGACATCAAGCGTGCAATGGCCAACCATTCCGGGTGGGAGCTCCTTTTTGTATACATATTGGGCAATCAAGCTACGCATGAGGCAGCAAAACTTGGCATGTATCAATTACAAGAATCTGTTTGGTTGGAGGATTGTCCTCGTAACCTTTTACCTGTTGTATCTAGGGACAAACTTTGTAATGTATTGACTTATGAATGAAAAAGTTCCCCTTTCAAAAAAAAAAAAAAAAACAGAAGATAAGTTGTATACTTGAATCCTAATTTAAGAAAAATACTATCTCAAAATATATTTTATAATAATAATAATAATATATATAATAAAATTCACAAATAAAATACACACTACCTATTAATCCCATATAATTCGATTAAAAAAATGCTAATATTAATAATACATAAGAGAATTTTAAAATATTATCAAAAGTTAAAAAATCAAAATATTCGCATGTAACCTCTAAAAAAAACATTTGGGTCGGAATGTTACACTAGCACTAAGTCTAGTCCATATATGAGCTTTTTCAACAAGCTCGTTGAGATATTCTATGGCCTCCTTTGGATTTTTCTGCAAAAAATCACAATTCACCATTTCTATGAATTGGAGCTCTCTCAATGTAAGTCCCTCATAGAAATAACTAATTAAGCGCCAGTTCTCATACCCATGGTGAAGACACATTCTCAACAACTCTTTAAATATCTCCCAAGTCTGATATTAAATCTCACTATCTTTTTGTGCAAATGTGGAGATCTGTCTCTTTAAAGTATTGGTTTTATGTTAGGGAAAATGTTTGTTAAAGAAAACTTGTGTTATCTCATTCCATGATCCTATTGATTATGGTCTTAGTGAGTACAACCAACTTTTTACTTTATCCTTCGAAGAGAAAGGAACAAATTTAAGTCTCACAACATCATTTATAGCATTATGACTATGAAAAGGCGCAACTACTTCCTCAAACTTCTTGATGTGCAATAAGAATTTTCATTTTCTAAAGTGGGAATTAATTTTATCATTTATGTTTTAAAATCAAAATGGCAAGTGTTGGTTAGAAATATAATGCATAATGGCGTGACCGTACGTGTAGGGTGAAGGTAATCCTTAAGAGTTTTAATGGGTTGATCTTCATATTCACTCATTTCTTTGAGACTAGATGGATTACTAGAATTTAGAAAATTCGATTCTGACTCTAGAACATGCCTATGAGAAAATCTATTGAAGGTGTCTATATATATATATATATATATATATATATATATATGAATGTAAGAAAAAAAATAATGCAGCAATCTAAAAGAGAGAATGAAGTTACCGTATTTACATCTCGATGTTGACTGAAGTAAATTATGTCTTGTATTGATTCTTGCATCGTCTTCCTAATAATGATGCCAAAATTTGATTACGTCCAAATTACTACACAGACATATAGTATAGTTCAAGTTGTCAATCCATACAAAATTGAAAGAAGCACTACAAGATGCAAGTTTAAGAACAAAGATTAAATGACAATATGACAAGAATTAGAAACTACCTAAAGCACGTAAATAAAGCAACTTTATGGCAAGGATAAAAAGACAAGTAAAGTTTCAGATTCCCATCAACTGGATCTAATACTCTGACTTTTTCAATCCAAACTATATGCACAATTAAGAATTATAGCACCAAATTTTAAATCGGAAGATTTAACAATATATTTCATCTATTTTCTCAAATTTAATTCTAGAATTTATTCACACTTTAGAAACCACGGCTCGCATATAATTTCAGTTCTAAAGATGACCATATATTCACAAACAATAGTGCAACAGAAGATCACATCAATGGCATGAAAAACACGTAAAGTCATAATCATATATTCATACATAGCAAGATTTAATATAATTTTCAAGCTTATAATATACAAAATAAATAGAAAATTGAATCCTAGAATCTTAAACAGTAAAGCGTAATATATGAATTGAATTAAAATCAAAGTATTTTCATCAATCAATTTCCACCTTAGGATTTACCCAAGATTTAGTTCTTTATGGAAGAACTAAAAAATAAAAGAGTATTTTTCTTTTGTTGTGTTTAGATTTGAGTCGTCTATCCTCCCCTCCTTCTCAATCTCGTGTCAATTATATGCTTATATAGGGTAGGAAAGAAATCTTAATGTCTTCATGATTCTCGCATAAAAATTAACCTAAATTTTAAGACTCAGATTGGTAGCCAAATATGCACTTCAGATGTTCAAATTTTGAAATATTTATTAGAGACACATTTGTAGCCCTTTAAAATATCTTTCTAATGCATCAAGAATTGCATCAATCGGATATAGGAGTGGAAAGTTATAATTAAAATTCTATAGTATGTCTGGGTTGTCTTCTTGCACATTTTGAACTTGGACTTTTGCAGTTTCTTTTTGTGATTTCTCTTCATTTTATTTTTATCCAAATTACTCTCAAACCCCATCATTATCTTTATTTGAAGAGTCCTGTGCTCACTAAAAGTTATTAGGTTGTTCCAACATCTTACCCACTTGAAAGTTCTCATTTGAATTAGACTGAACTTCAACTTGATCTTTTATTGACTCTAAAATTAAACATAAAAATCTACTTGGGAGTATCCCCAAGTAAATAGAAACTCAATTCAATAATATTATTTATTTCTATGATTTCTATTGACATTTTAACACATACTTTGCTCAGACCATGAATTATCGATTTAATGGATTATCTTAAATTCTTATAGTTGAAGGTCGACATGGCTATGAATAACAAATTTTCACATCAGATAATTCAAGCGAAATATTTAATGTACCTTGGCCTATAACACCCTGATCCGGGATGGGTCAGAGAGTTACTTCCTGTCACTTAAGCTCACATCCCATAATGCTAATATAGACTCCAATTTCTTAATTACACATACAAATCATTGTCTCAAATCAACTACTCCAATAAAATTAATCTAAAAACACTACAAAATTTTAATATAAATGTCAACCTCTCACATACCACGTTGTCAGAACAAGAAAAATTTATCGAATAACATTTGTGAATAACCATGGCATCATTTTGTGCTTAATCCACTATACTTAAATAATCTCACCCAAGCTTCATAATCTTGATCTTCATTAGAAATATTCAAATCATTTGAAAAATATTGCAAAGATAAGGGATGATTTATCAAGACTTCAGTAAGCAGATGACATATACTATTATGTAAACATAAGCATTTACAGAGTTCAGAATACAAAACAAAACATTTATTTTCAGAATGCAGAATGCATAATCAAAATATTTGTTTTCAAAATGTAGAATTAAAACAAGTTATCAAAAATATCAAAACAAAAACTTTCAAAAATATTCTTATTAAAAAATTCTTGGGCAAACAAAATCTGAGACATCATTTTCATATCGTACCAAGGCATCACATCAGGACATATACCATGTTTAACTTTCGTGGTAGGGTTATAAACTATTATTATACCCGTAGCGGGGATGTTTACCATGTTCAACCCTCGTGCTAAGGTTATAAACCACAAATATACCCATGGCGGGATCATATACCATGTTTATCCTCCGTAGTGAAGTTATAATATAAACTACTATTATACTCATGGCGGAATCGTACACCACTATTATCACTTATGGCTAAACCTTGTACCACTATTATTTGTGGATGGGTTATATATCACTATTATCACTCGTGATAGGATCATATATCACTATTATCACTTGTAATAGGACCATATACCACTATTATCACTCGTGCCAAGCCCTTAACTTAATGAGAAAGAAATAGAACCGAAACTAGAACAAATCAGATATAGAATCAGAAAGTCATGTCAAAGATTTTTAGATACCACAACATATCGAAACAGAGTACTGACTAGATTTAGAATATCTTTCGCATCACACGCACAAATTTTCATAAATTTCATATTCGGTTTTTTTTTTTTTTTGCATAGTTTAGAAACAGAACATCAAAAATTTGTGCATATCTACACCAATCATGACAAAAATACTTTTTTCTTTCATGTAGTTCTCATGAGTAATGCAGAACAAATAACTAAAGTTGTTTCAAATTTCTTTTTATAACAAAACATGAATATTTTTCTAAAATTAACTTCGGATAATTTCTTTTATGCAAAGTATAGTATAAGAATCCTGTTTACTTGGACGTTTTAGTTTTTCAGAAACTTTATACAATAGTGCCAAACAAATATTAATTGTCACTTATAAAATAGTCAAGTAACTTTCGTGAATTTTCAATCGAACATATATTTTGATACTTAAACTTGAAATGCTAACTTAATTTATTTTAATTCCTCAAAACCTAAAAAAAAAACTTATAACCTTAAAATACCATCACTTTCCAAATTCATCAATATCCACCTAATTTTTTTGACTATTAAACTCTAAATTGTTTCTAAAAAAATTCTTAACAAATATTTTTATTAATTATAACTATGCCCATATAAAATATATCTCCAACTTAATATCCACCTTCATAATCTCAACTCATAGAGGTTTATTAAAGAATCAAGCCCACAATAAGACAAACTCAATATAAGTACGACCTAACATAAATAGTCCAATAAAGACTTAACCAACTCAACTACAAGATCCTTGTGAAAATACCCGACCTGGTTTAAAAACACAAGTTACATTTCTAGTAGCTTCACGAAATAAATGGGTGGCACTTTTATAATAACACTAATTATTGGTATAGACGTATACTACTGGATTCTCACAAAAATAGCAAGCAAATATCAGGGATAAGGAAAGAGTATCGTGTGACAAAGGTTGAGGCTATGTGGGCTTCCAAGCTAGGCTGATATCAACGATGGCTGAGCTCTATGCAGTGGGGGGAAAGGAAGAGCTAAACCATTACAGGAGAGAGAGAGAGAGAGAGAGAGAGAGAGAGAGAGAGAGAGAGAGAGAGAGAGAGAGAGAGAGAAGGGGAGAGAGATAGAGTTTTATGTTGAGAAGAAAGAAGGGACTAAGAAAGTGTGAGGGGAGGCCCACCCGGGATAGGCCGGGCCTTGGCTCTATCACAAGATCAAAGCAGGCCCAGCCCCCGAACTAGCCTAACCTCGTCCCCTCCCCTGGGGTGAGCCGCCTAGGACTTGGGATGGAAGGCGACCCAAGGCGGACCAGGCAAGGAGGATGGCTGTATGATGAGCCATACAGTAGGCAAATTCGGGTCAGAGAAGGATAGGCAAGCCCTTCAATGCATTAGATGTAAGAGCTAGCCAAAGTCATGCAACATTAAATGCAAGGGCCTACTAAGGCCACGCTGCATTAAATGTAGGCCACGTCGCATTAAATGTGAGGGTTTGCCAAGATCACGCCGCATGAAATGTGAAAGGTCTGCCAGGACCACGCTGCATTAAATGCAAGCCAGGCGGAAGCCTAGGCTGCGGAACATGACCTCATCTAATCAAAATTCTTCAAGTTCCGACGAGGAATCAATCGCGGAAAGTGAAAAGGAAGAAGGAAACCAAGGTGAAATGAGAGGCACTCGTAGGGGGAAGTGCTTAAACCAAAGATAGATTTTTCCAAGTTCAATGGTGATGACTTGAGCACTTGGGTGAGTAGAGCAGAACAATACTTCGAGCATAATCACATGGAGGGCCATGCTAAGGTGTCCTATATTGCATACTTCATTGAATGGGAGGCTAATCAATGGTGACAATGGATGAGGAAGACCTATAGAGCTCAAAGAAGGAAGTTGAAATGACATAAATTTGTCAAAGAGCTCCTGGAGAGGTTCGGACCAACTGAGTATATGGATTATCATGAGACTCTCTCAAAGATAGAGTAAACCGGATCTTTAAGGGATTATCAAAAGGAGTTCGAATACTTATCTACAAAGGTACACGGGTGGTCAGAAAAGTCCCTCATTGGAACTTTTGTGGGAGGCTTGAAAAGTGAATTGGCGGTAGAGGTAAAGCTTAGAAAGCCAAAGACCTTGATACAAGTCTTGGAGGTTGTGTGGTCCAAGGAGGATCAACTTCAATATTTGAGCAAGAATAGCCACTTTGAAATAAGGAAACCACTCCAAATGGTTTCCAAATCCAACAAAGCTTCTAGCAAGGACTTTTCACCAAGAGGTCCTAATAGAGGTGCATCAAGTGGAGCTAAACCACTACCCGCGGGCGTGAAAAGGCTATCATGGGAAGAGATGTAATGACGAAAAGAGAAGGGGCTTTGTCTCAATTGCAATGAGTGATTCACAATGGGACACAAATGCAAGGTGAAGCAAATATTTCTCATTGAGATGGAGCTGGAGGAGGAGGAAGACATAGGAGAGGAAGAGCAAAGGTAAGAGGAGGAAGAACAAAGAGAAGTCGAAGGGAGGACCCCCACATTTCTATTCATGTATTGGCGGGTGTCCGTGACCTAGAACGATGAAAACACAAGCTCACATTGGCAAGATAGAGGTAACGGTTCTTGTTGATAATGGTTCATCCTTAAACTTTATCAACTCTAAAGTGGCCAAGAGCTTGGGATTACCTATAATTTCTATCACTCCATTTAAGGTCAAGGTAGCTAGTGGGGAGAAGTTGACGTGCAACGAGGTGTATAAGAAGGTATGTTTGAAAATGCAAGGTCTTGAGATTGTGGTGAATTTATGTTCTTTGCCTATTGTTGGGTTGGATGTTGTATTGGGTGTGCAATGGTTAGAAGAGTTAGGGAAGATAGTCTCAGACTATAAAAAAATGACTATGAAGTTTATGATGGGGCGCAAATGGGTGATCATGAGAATGAACAGGAGAGGAGGATGCAAAGCCGTGGGGTCTAATGAGATGGAAAAGATCTTGAGACAAGGGGCAATGTTTTGCCATCACTTTGGCTTCATAACTGAAGAGCTTGAGTGAGCGGCACAAGACGGGACGTGATGTCATGAAGATGGAGATAGGGATCGATGTGCCTAAAGACTTAAGGGGTTTGTTGGGAAGGTTTTCCAAGGTCATGGAGGATCCAAAGACACTTTCACCCTTAAGGAAATTTGATCACCGCATTCCATTGAAGGAAAAAGCCAAACCGATTAAAGTGGCCCCTCACCAGTATGTTTATTACCAAAAGACTGAGATTAAAAAACAAGTCAATGAGATGTTGGCTAATGGGCTCATCTGGTCAAGTACTAGCCCATTCTCAAGTCCGGTTCTCTTGGTGAGGAAGAAGGATGGCACATGAAGGTTTTGTGCCGACTACCGAGCCTTGAATGAGGCTACTATCAAGGATAGATTTCCAATCCTGATCATTGATGACATGTTTGACGAGTTTGGAAGTTTGATGTTCTTCTCCAAACTTGATCTAAGGGTCGGGTACCTTCAAATAAGGGTGGCTAACTTATTCTATTGGGATGACATGAAAGGTGATGTAAGGGAGCATGTTAGAAGGTGTGACACTTGCCAACGAGTGAAGAGTGAGAGCAGAAATTGAGAATTTAAGAGATGATCGATACCGCTAAAGCGGTTGATCATTGGGAAACAGTTGAAAGGACCTTTCTATTCTTCCCTCACCAAGGACAAGGCCTAATCCTTTGCTAAGATGGTACAACTCGAGGTGTGAGTTTCATTCTGGCAAAGTTGGTTATGACACGGACAACTGCTACAATTTGAAATATCGGGAGTAGCAAGTCCAAGGGATTGATGCAACCTTCATTGAAAAGTGAGAGAATGCCACTATTGAAAGGATGTGACAGGGTGCTTGTAGTGGTAGATCGCTTGACCAAATATGTACACTTCATTGCAATGGTGCATCTCTATACGGCCAAGACTATTGCTAAACTTTATGTGGATCACGTGATGAAGCTCCCTGGCATGCTAAGAAGCATTGTGACAGATAGAGACCATGTGTTCATGAGTAATTTTTGGAAGAAGTATTTCAATATGCATGGGACGGACTTGGCCCGAAACTCAACCTATCACCCTCAAACTGATGGCCAAAAGAAGGTAACTAATCGAACTATTGAGCAATACCTTAGGTGCTTTGTGCACCAATATCCGAAGAAATGGGAGGAGCATTTGGCTTGGGCTGGATTTTGGTACAACATCTCGTACCACTGATTGATCAAGATGACACCATTCGAGGCGCTCTATTGGAAGCCACCATCAACGCTTATAGCCTATGAAGTAAGGAGTTCACCTAATGAGTTGGTAGATATAGAACTCAAAGAAAGAGATGAGGTCTTGAAAGAAATTAAAAAGAACTTGGCATGTGCTCAAAACCAAATGAAGAAGCACTTTGACAAGGGAATGAGCATGGAGTCCTTTGAGTTGGGAGATTGGGTCTTTCTCAAGTACTTATCGAGGGAGCATAAGGCACTATCCAAAGTAGCATTGAGCAAGTTGAGGGCCAAATATTTTGGCCCATACCAAGTGTTGGAAAAGTATGGATAGCTGCTTATAAGCTAGACATACCGGACGGAGTTCACATTCACCCTATTTTTCATGATTTGTGGATAAGAAGGAAGATTGGAGATCCTACTAAGGTGGTGAATGAATTACTCATGGCGGATGAAGAGGGGTAGATGGCAGTCAAACTTGAGAAGATCCTTGAGTATAGGCATGTCAGGAATGGCGACCAAGTAAAAACCAAAGCCTTGGTTCAATGGAAGAGACTTCCAACCGAAGATGCTACATGGGAGAGTGTTCGAGTTCTTAAAGATCAGTTTCCAGAACTTGACCTTGAGGACAAGGTCAGTCTTGAAGGGGGGAGGATTGATGGAGATACAAGACAGGCTATCCGCAATGCCACTTGGAGGACTCGGCGTGTTGAGGCTCGGAAGGCAGCTTTGGGTTGCTTGCATGGTTTGGATGGGGCAACATTGGGCGCGCAGGGCACGACCACGAAGAACCAACCGCTTGGATGAGTTCGAGTCGAAGGAAAATCCCTCTAATTTAGGGGATGAGACAAATTGGAGGAGTTTGAAATATTTTAGGATTGTTTTTCCTTTATTCTAGAAGTTTATATTATTTTAGAATTGTTTTTCCTTTATTTTAGGAATTTGATTTGTTTTGGGTTTACTATCCTTAATTCTAGGATTTTGATTTGTTTTAGGATTTTGAGTCTTACAAAATTTGTTATTGGGAGAAGACTAGCTGAACCTTAGTATTTAAATTTATTTTGCAGTATAATGGATTATTATGTTATTTTTCAATAAGAATTTCTCTACAGTTTTTGAGAATTGAGTGCTAGCCTGAGTTAGTCTTAATTTTCATATTTCAACCATTTTGATATTGGTGTTACCCTAAGGTAATCCTTAATTCTACCATCCAACACGATCGTAAACACGTGAGTGCGTGTGAGACTTCCATCACAGCGTGTGAAGCTTGGAAGCACTAGTAGATCGATGACAACCTTAGATTGAGGAAGAAAAAATTGAAGTTTGCATGAATATGTGAGTATATATTATCTATAGATGCCTTATCATGAACCCTAGTGCCTAGTGGCATGGAAGAGTGCATGGCCTGGATCAGAACATGCATGGTTGGGAGTTTCTAAAAAAACAAGTGACATTGGATCTCTCTATTTTAGAGCAGACGGGTTTGTTTCGTGTATTTTCATGAGTCTAAGTATTTAAATAAATAAAAATAGGCCTAAACTCAACTGTTAAAATAGTCCAATCCGTCCTGTAAATTTTTTTCAGGCCAATTCCCAAATAAAAGATCCCACTTGGTCCATCAAAAAATTTTAACCAAAATTTCAAGTCCAATAAAAATCATATACCACTAAAATAATCTCCCACGACCTATTAAAAATATTAATCATTAAAAAAAATTTCAAGTGGACTCTCCATACATCTTAATCTTTGAAAATACTTAAAGAACGTGCATTGCCCTAGGCTTGCTGCTAGACCCAGGTGTTACCTGGCTGCTGTTTACAATTAGCAATTATATCAAATCATAGCAGCCAGTATATAGATAAGATTTTTATGTTATAAATCGTTGGATTGTAAAAATGAAAATAAATATGATTGTTGGAGGTTATTGGAGATTATGAAAATAAAATTAAAAAGTATTTAAAAAATAAAAATTTATTACCAAAATAAAATTTAAAAATAATACTTTATTATTATTATTGAGTGTGATGTCTAACCCAATTTAGCGCAGTTTAAATAGTAAGATAAGATGAAATAATTTAGATGAAATTTAAAAGTTGGATAAAATATTATTAGAATATTAATTTTTAATATTATTATATTATTTTGAAAGTTAAAAAAATTGAACTGTTTATTATATTTTGTGTGAAGATTTAAAAAAAAATCGTAATAATGAGATGATATGACATGAACTACTTTCACTATCCAAATATGGCAAAGTTTTGAGTCATTAGCTCAAAGTAAAAAAAATTAATATTATTCAATTTTTAAAGATTGAGATGACTACTCCAATGTCAATGCTAAGAAGTGAAAACAAGTGACTAGATCGTCTTTAACATGGATGCGACAGAAGAAGTGGCATTTGGAAAAGTTGCTGACTTAACATTTAGGCCCCGTTTGGATATGAAGATTGTTTCTTCTCATCTTATCTTATTTTATCAGTTGTTTTTTTTTTTTAAATTTTCATATAAAATATAATAAACAGTTCAACTTTTTTAAATTTTAAAACAATAACAAATAAAAAATAATGTTTTAATTATATTTTATTGAGCATTCAACTTTTATCTAAAACCATTTCATTTCATCTCACTATCCAAATGGGGCCTAGGTTTTAGCGTAATAAAGCTTGCAAGTTCATTTCGCATTAAACGCACAACGATCTATTGGTAACAATTTCATATTTTCGCATGATCCTATTAAACTTTTTTAAAAAAAATATATTTTTTAAAAAATAGAAAAGTAAGATGTTGCGTGGTTAATAAATAGAATAGTAAGATGTAAGAGATTTTTTCCTCACTCTTGGCCCATTCAACGTCTTCCGAAGGGTAGTGGGCTCTGCCTACGGCCAGCCCATAAGGCAACTCATCTATGGAGGAGGTAGATTTAATGGTTGACAAGACGAGGGTGCCCGACACTGCTTAACTCCAGCATGCCCTTAGGAACCCATGCAAGATTTCATAGGAAGAAGGAATGACCATCTATCCGTTAACAAGGAAGCATCAACGGACTAGCGAAGCTTGTAGAGGAAAGCAAAACGGGAGGTAACACCGCATTAATAGCGCGCCACCCGGATTTCATGCTACATTAGTTACGCCATCGCAGAGACCACTCCACAATTAAAAGACCCTGATGGAGGAATAGAGGAAAGGACAAGGGCCCCACAAGGATAGACATGATTTGTCCCCTACAGGCTTTAGGGATAAATAGCGGACTCACATATACGAGAAATCTCTCTAGACTCTCTTTATTCACAAGCTTACAACGATATTTCCTAACTTGAGCATTAAAAACTCTTTGACCCCCATGGTTGCCCTCTCCCCACCTTCGTTTATATCATTTTTACAGGCCCAACTCAAAGAACTCGAGTCATTGAAATATGTCTCATAAATGTGCGAAACATGACATTAATACTTATGTTTAAAATATTTTTTGAAAAATAGAATAGTAAGATGTAGCTTGGATAAATATGATTAAATATTTTATATAAAAAGCATGATGGCAAAATATCCAGTTGATCCATAAAGCTGGCAGTAAAAGTCTAAGACTTGGCTTAGATAGAGAGATGCTTCCATCTCATTCCATTCCATTTTATTTTATCACATCTCATCTCAATATCTAAACACACACACACTAATATATATATAGACACACACGCTAGTAAAGATCAATCATGAATTAATGCATCAGTTAGAATATGAAAATAAGAATTGCATTTTGTAAAATGATAACAATATTAGTTTAGAGACTATTATTTATTTTTTTATGAATTATTTTAGAAAATAATTTGAACATGATTGCTATTTTTTCGAATAATATTATATAAAAATAGTAATATTTCTAAATATACACAAGAATATAAAAAATTCTGAATTATTGCATGAGTGCTTGCATTAGGGCGAGAAACCTGATCTCACATAAGGGCGAGCAAAAGAGTACTTGCAACTTAAGGGGAGCACCAAGAAGAGAGATATTACTTGCCAAAGGCGGGCATCATAGGAGAAGTGTGAAGCTCGCCCCGGAAGTGAACAAATCATGCTTGAGGCGAGAATAAGTGTTGGCACCCAAAGTGAGCAAAGAGTCTTCGCATTGGGCAGGTAACAACATCTCATATTGAGTGAGCAATGAGTACTCGGACCATTTTGAGCATAAAGCTTGGAACGCGAGCCAATATCCCCAAACAATCAACATGGCGAGCACTCCGCCCGCCCCATCATCGGTGAGCAACGAAGCTCGCCCTGCACAATAATCATAACCAAAATATCATAGGCGAGCACTAAAATTTACCATCGAGCAACCAACGTGCGAGTCCTTAGCCTGCTCATGCAATAAAGGTCAAGTGAGAAATGAGGCTTGCCCCCATCATTGCGACCATCATTGTGAGTGCAAAGGCTGCTACAACCAAGCAGCTTTCCACCAAACGACCAATTACAAAGCTTGCCTCCAGATTTCACCAATAGTTGGATTGAAATTTTTTTATCAAAGGATGTTAAAACAGATTGGCAGCTAGTTTCAGTTGATTTGAGCTCAACTCTTCCATCCATTCAACAATGCTTTATTATTTAAATATGAATAAATAGAATTATATTAGTACTAACTTTTTGATATCTAATTGCTTTTGTTACTTTTGGCCGAGTAGTAACAATAGCAGCAACTTGTTTGTTGCTGCGAATCACTGAGCAAGGTCAACTTCTGCAAGACCTCATCAAGATTCCTAAGTAGGGCTGAGCAACTTTCTATTACTGAGCAATTTTTTGGCAAAATTATTTCGAGCAATGTCAATCTGGTCAAAACATTGCTCGAGATAATCGAGTAGTATAAGAAAATAACCCTTGTTTGCCAAGCAAGGTTAATCTATTGGAAACACTATTCGAGATAACTGAGTAGTGACCTTACTTAAGATCACTGAGCAAGTCAGTTCGAGCAGCACACTGCTTAGGATAACCAAGTAACGCAAGAAAACAACCCTTACTTGGGAGGATCCTAAAGAGCAACAGTGTTTAGCCTCAACGTGAATATATGTCAAACACACGTGTCAATCCAATCGCAATAATTCGATGATCGAGATTTCGATGGCTTTTTATCCCTAAAGTTGACCGTCTTGATTTTTGGAGTTTTAGTAAGAGATGAAAATAGACCTAGTAGTATTCAAGAGGTGGTATTATCATCATCCATTAGGACCATCACAATGACAAGAAAAAGAAATGAGACGAAAAATGGCTTTGTTTCAAACAGAAAGAACAAGTTGAGATCCTCATAGTTAAGAAAGTTGAGAGTTTTATGGAACATGAAAAAAGGAGAAGGAAAAGAGAAACATTAGAGAGAGAGAGAGAGAGAGAATTGTGGAAGAGACGATTCTGGAAGGAAAGTTGAAAAGCAGTGTAAAGACACTAGAAAGAAGGCTCCAAGTCCTCGAACACGGGCAAGCAAAACTACCAAAAGGGGTCTCAAAGGCACATCTCAACTCATGTTGCACAATTTGGATATTTTAAGAAAAACTACACGCTTTTTCACATTTGGCAAAGATAATAACGCAATTTCAAGTCTATAGTCATAAGGATATAATCAAACATAGAAAAACAAGCATGTATAAGTCATAAGGATATCAACATTTTCCGCCAAAATAATGTAACCCATCTTAAGTTTTAAGACCAAAGATTTAATATAGCAATTAAATACGAATCATTATTCATGGATGTATATATGCTTTTATGAGCAAAAGATGAGATTCTTCTGATTATCTCGGCAAGTATTCCATTATTATTATTTGCTTACTAAGAAATGGGATCAGTACTTATTATTATAGTTCATGAATTCAGTTATGTACAACTGCCCTTGCAACTGTGTGTAACTGAATGACGTGGCTTTGACAGTTTTTTTTTTTTAAATAAAGAAAATCGAGAAGATCACCAGACGAGTGAAAGAAAGGACTGAAACCTAGAAAGAAGAAAAAAAGATTGCGTGACTTGGTTCATCGGACTGAATCGAGAACCTTGAACTGAACCAGAAGGTGGAAAGTCTTGAGTAACCTCACAGATGCAAGAAAAGTGATATGAAACTGGAAACGTATATTTAGAGATGTTATAAGCAAACTGGGGTGTTTTGGATTAGTGCTGGTATTGACAAACCTTATTATGATTCTTATCCAAAAGATTCAAACCCACTAACTTCAATCCATGCCCCATCTGGTAGGCCCAAGAACTGTGGAGTATGACTGGTTACAGTTTTGACAGAGAAATCCAAAAGCACATTCGCCACTTCTCTTCTCTTTGAAAGCTTCTCTGCCTTCAACATTCACTAATTTCATCATTTAAAGAACAAATTAACACATTATTTTCACAAAATACAAAAAGTTTCTTCTGACATGCAAATCACCAAGTCCATACAAAATAAGTGTATTGGAACCTATGAAGAAGGAAGTAATTTTAACACCATATGCTGAATACTACAAATAATTATCCACAAGTCTACAAAAAAATACTTATAACAAAAAAATGAGTATCATGGTTTGTAGAAATTAAACCTTCCAGAAGGATGATGTTTGAAACCAGCCTTATCCATAGTCAACTCACCAAAGTGATGAGTAGAAGCTTGCCTCAAGGTGACAGTATACATGGTTAAGAGATCTGTATCTAAATCATCCTGACACAAACTGCTCACAAACATTCTTATGCAAAGCGCCCCGCTTGGATTCAGAGATGAGATGAGTTGAGATGAGTTGAGATGAGTTTAGTTTATTTTTTTATATTATTATTATTTTGGGATTTGAAAAAGGTATATTGGGAATTGAAAAAGGTGTATTGGAAATTGAAAAAGGTGTATTGGGAATTGAAAAAGGTGTATAGGAATTTGTGTTTTATATAAAAAATTATAAAAATATAATAATAAAATGAAGATGAGTTGAGATGAGTTGAGATGAGCTGAGCTCACCTCTGAATCCAAACGGGGCCTAAATGCGCCCAATAAATTATCTCCACATCCAAAGAAACTATAGCAAAAGAGAAATTAATTTCCATGAAACAAGCAACCTCTCCACCCACTCCCCTCCTTTAAACTAAATTCAACCCATATCGTCCATTCCTAAGGACCCAAGCTCCGACTCTCTCTTCATGTTAGTGTTAAGTATGGTAGTGTGAACAAAATCCTCCGAACTATATATGTTTCTCTACAATGTGAAAACTGATGAGAGAAAGTGCGAAGCACATCTACCATTTCATAAATAATAAGTGTTCTAGAGAAAGTAGGGGTATTTCTAGTTAGGAAAGTGACTCTTTCTGCTTACTCTTGAAAGAGAGAGAGAGAGAGTAGAGGTGGATTAACATAAGATATATATGGGAGAAAGAATCAACAAACTTTCTCGAGTGGTATGAATTTGACCGTATTGTGCTTTATTTTAATCGATATCATCTATTCATTTAACAAAACATATTCAATAACTTTTGGATTAAAGTAGATCAAACTCAATTTGAGAAAGAAAAATGAAGAATATGTCTAATAGAAAAATGATGGTGGCTATGTCTGTCAGCCTTTAAACCTCGCTACCAAATAGAGGGTGAGAGCAAAGTTCTGTTTTGAGAAATGACAGTTTATCAATGAAGGTTGGATCATGAGGAGACAAAAAGAGATGCTACAGACAACCGCCGGGGGTAACCTCTGCGAATATGCCACGTCAGTCGATATATATATATTTTTTATTCCTCCACTCATTTTTTGGCTTTGTCTTCTTGACGCCCTTCATCTTCTCTCCCCATCGTCTTCGTTTTTCAATTTACTACTGGCATATGACTACTCGAAGCCCTCAAATGAGGGGAGGAACAAGTCTAGCAGAAAAATCTTGACGGTGGAGAAATGAAATAGTCCTTAACAGCCTATTTGGTTGTCAATAAAATAGAGAAATAGCATGCAATGGTATGCAATAGTATGCAATAGTCCCTAACAGTCTGTCTGTTTGGATGTTGAGAAAACAGAAGGAAATCACGCAAAAGTCTTCAACTAACAGTAGTTCGTAATGGTCTGTTTGGTTGTTGAGAAAACAGAGGAAAATCAAATTCAAATATCCTACAAATATGAGATTCTTTGCTCATTTCTTCCACGAGACTGCATTGAAGATTAGCAAATGGGTTTTTGAGAACTCATTTCTTTGCTCGGATACGGGGAATAGGTATAAATGACATGTCTCTTTCACCTATAAAGGACCTTCCTCTTTAGCACTCTTTGAAAAAATGGTACCCTTGTTAAACAAGATCCATTATTGTGATTTTAAGCTGTGCATCGGCCAAAGGGTACGTTATGGATTTACTGCCTCTCTCATTTGAATATTCATATGGAATAGAAAAATGCATGACTAACAAACAGATCCCAAATCAAATAAATCTCGTAAGAGAGAGAGATCCCCAATAGACCTCATGTAGAGGTCATGCTTGTTTCAAATTCAATAAGTTTTGAAGTTTGGAAAATGAAGGCTAAGGGGAATTGAAGACAAAATGGAAAAGGCTCGAGTTCATTTTGTCATTTAAATTAGAATAAGATTGTCTAGATATTATGCCACGTAGAAGCCGAGTGTCGTTTGAGTGTAGTGGCATCCTAGAGTCGTCTTGGAGGCCAAACGTGACTTCGACAGCCTCTGTGGTCTCAGATCTTTTAGATCTAGCTGCTTGTTTTCCTTTTCTAATGGCACATGTAATGCAGGTGGCACCACTGTTGTTGGTCCTTCGCCGGCGACTTGGTCTAGATTCCAATTTTTCTATGTTACCGTTTTTTCTAACTAGTGATCTTGAGAAAGGGATTGTAGAATTCTTTAACAAGTATTTTCAGACAACAAGCGAGTGTATCCGTTACCTTCTCCACTTCATGTGGCAGATCCACCGTCTCCAGTGGTAGTTTCATAGTTTATTTTTATGCGAACACTTTATATTCATCTTTATGGAAGACGACGTTCATTGGTAGGACATGGATAAGGATCAAGCTATTGGTCCCAAATATTTTTTTTTTATTTTTATTTTTTTTTACCACTATTGCATTGTAGTTTACTTTGGAGTGTTGTTGGAAAATCCCACACTCTCATCTTGTATCATTTTTTTAAGGTTGGTTTGGATTGAGAGTTATCTTATTTCAATCTCATCAATACAGTTCTTCAAATTTTTATATAAAATATAATAAATAATTTGACATTTTCAAATCCCAATTTAATTTTTTTAAATTCTAAAATAATAATAATATTAAAAAATAATATTTCAATAATATTTGGAAAATGCTACTATGCCCACTTTATTTGACACCTCTTGCATTTTAATTTATTTTTTAATTTTTAATTTTATTTAATGATTAAGGAAATGATTATTAGTGTGCTGATATTTTTATTTTTTTTAAAAATATTTTAAAATGATAAAAAAATGATGATAAAAAAATAGAAAAAAAATGATTTTTTGTTATTTTTATTTTCATATTTTTTTAAATGTATTTAAATATTTTTAAAAAACATGAAAAAAAATATCAATACATTAATAATCACTTCTTTAATCATTAAATAAAATAAAAAATTAATATACAAGATGTGTCAAATAGAGGTGTCAAATAGAGTAAACATTGTAGCATTACCTGTAATATTTTATTTAACTTTCACAACTCATCTTAACAAATCTGATCTCATCTCTCAATCTCAATTTATTCTGTTTGTTTTTAGAGATGAGATGAGATAAAAGTGAAAAATAAAATAAAATATTATTATAAGATATTTGTTTAATATTAGTTTTGTATGGAAATTTGAAAAAATAATTTGAGAATTAAAAAAATTTGAATTTTTTATTATATATTATATAAAAATTTTAAAAAATATAATAATAAATTTAAGATATATTTTATATTTTTTAGTCTCATTCCAAAACAAACAAATCAAGTTTTAATTTAATGTATTCCACTTACTTGAAAAAGAAAAAAAAGTCATTTGCACAACCATAAATTACTCGGTACGAAAATTCTCTTTAAAATAGAGACAGCACAGCACAAGAGGGTCGGGAAACTGAATTCTCTAGATTCCGTCTCTAGGGTTTTAGACCTCTGCTTCCGTTCTTGTGCCGATTCTCAAATCCTAGCATCTATTTGCAGCAAGGTACGGTCTTTACTATTTTCTGCTCTCAGTCACACCTCATCAACTGGCTTTGCTCGATCCGTGCCTACAAAACCCGATCTTTTTCACAATATATTCAATCACTTATCAGACCCTCGATCTTCCGTTTGTTTCTTTCGACGGATAATGATCCTTTACAGGAGAGAAAAAGTATTTGTTTTTGTTTTTGTTTTTGTTTATCTAAAATCTTTGAACGTCTATTGGTCGTTACAAGGTCTGTGCTAGAATTTGCGAAATCTTGCTTTTTTCTTGGTTATCTTCAAGAAAGTTCACATCTGAACTTAAGGTTTTTTTGTTGGATTGGACTTGGGTGAATTTACATTTTCTTTGGGACTACTAGAGCGTATGGATTCTTTGTTGTGATTTCTTCTTCAGGTTTCACTGGATAGCGACAATGTCTAGGGTTTATGTTGGGAATTTGGATCCCCGAGTGACTGAGAGGGATCTTGAAGATGAGTTTCGTATGTTCGGTGTTCTTCGGAGGTAAAAGTGTTTACTTTTTAAGACAGATCGTCGTTGTAAACATTTATGCTCTGTTTCTTTAATTTGAGTCTTATAATTGAGTCACGAGAATTCGAATTGGTTTGGATAGTTGCAGGGGCGGACCCAAGTGTAAGGAGGGGGAGGGGGGGGGGGGGGGCTACCGCCTCCAGATTTAAAAAAAAAATAGTATATAAATATATAATTTATATAATTAACATTGCCCTCCTAATTTATCAAAAGAAAAAAAAAATGCCCTCCAATACTCAGGCATCTAAAACTTTTGAGATGATAATAGATGAATTTTATTTCATAAAAGATCATCGTTGTGTTTAATTTGAAGAGAAAATCTTAAGTTGATATTTCATTTTTTTTTTTGTAATGGTCTCTGGCAAACTACGGATCTTAAGGAAATTATTTTATAATATGATTTATAAACATGTACTTTTTGTATACAATTTTATGATGTATGATTATTGTTTTTTATATAGTCAGGTGCGAAAAATACATAGTACTTATATTTACATATACCACATACTTTGTCAATTGCTTCTCCAAATATCAAATCTTAATTCCATTCCTGGATAGTGGTGAAGGTCCCATTTCGGATTTTCTACGTTTGGGCCTTTAATTTGAGTTTACACAACCCTAATTCTGTCCCTGAGAGAAAAGTACTCCGTCCTCGTCAATCCCCTAAGAAACAACAGGAATTGTGTACTTTGTTTGCTTCACCATTTTGTGAAAGTTTTCAGGGTTCATGAACTTCATTGAATAATAATTAAACCTGTGATACGATCTCATATTGACTAGGTATGTAATTAGTTGGTAGTTTATAAGTCCCTAGACACCCTTCCCTTGTAAGCCGGTTTTGAAGGGTGAGTTCTACTTAGTGGGTTCATAACAAATGATATCAGAGTCGCCCCACATCTAAGGCTATGTTGCTACGGTTGTAATTGTGCAGCATGGGGATGATGCCGGCATGACAGTGTTCGTTCGGGGTTAGGAAAGACCTAGTGCATAGCCAACCCGTGTGAGTGCAAGGACCCGCTTGGATGTCGGCTGCAGAGCGTGGTGATTCTTACGATCTCACTTCGACTAGGCCCCGTTTGGATTGAGAGATGAATTGAGTTCAGATGAAAGTTAAAAGTTAAATAAAATATTGTTAGTATATTATTTTTTAATATTATTGTTGTTTTGAGATTTGAAAAAGTTAAATTAGGATTTGGAAAAGTTGAATTGTTTATTATATCCTGTGTGAAAATTTGAAAAAGTTGTAATGATGAGATGAGATGAGTTAAAATGAGATGAGTTAAGATGAGTTTTGAATACAAATGAGGGCTAAGTATGAGATTATTTGGTTGTTTATAAGCTCCTGGCACCTTTCTCTTGTAAGTCGGTTTTCAAGGGTGAGTTTTACCCAGTGGGTTCATAACAACTTGATGTTTTTATGAATGATGATTTGATGTGCAGGGGTGCATGGGTCTGTTGTAGTTGGTATTAAGCGATATCTAGTTATTATTACGTCTCATTTGGCCATTATAAGGATAAATAGCTGTTTCTGGTGATACGTTTATGTCTCGATCACGAATGGAATGTAATGAAATTGTTCTTTTCCTTTCTTTGTGTCGGGGATAGGGTGGATTTATGTCTCTCCCCCCTTTTCTTCAAGTTACTTCATAGCTGCATGATGCCATAAGCTCTTAATGGAATTATGCAGTGTCTGGGTTGCTCGAAGACCACCAGGATATGCATTTCTTGAGTTTGATGATCGCAGGGATGCTCTTGATGCAATTCAATCATTGGATGGTCAGTACAGGCACTTCTCTTTCATTGTACTTGAATAATTTGGTGCTTCAATGATTATTGTTATTTATTAGTTATTACATTCTTTGAGTGAAGTGTCATCTTTAAAAAAAAATGTACGTGCAATGGGAAAACTGTTTATTTGTAATTAGTTGAAAGTATCTAATAATTATTAGTTCTCCCTGCCTACTGGTGGCCATCAGATCTCTCTTTTACATGGATGGTGAAAATATTTTGATATCTGGGATTACCTAGGCTTTTTTTTTTAGATGAGGAATCCCGTCGATCATGCAAAGTGAAAATGCAACATGGCTTTTACTTGGTTAAACTCTAGATTTGTGTATCGTGTCCCCATCACATGAATCAGGTCAGCTTTTCACCAATGGGATGTGGCCCCTATAAATGGTTTGCATTCAAATGTTGGAGCCATAGACCTGAAGGGAGCATACCGCTAAGGCCTGTACCACTTGAGCCAACCTCTAGGGATTACCTAGGCTTATATTTTACATTTGTCCATTATAAGTTTAAATATTACATTTTTTTGCATTTTCTGTAAAGTCCGCAAGGTTGCTTTCATCTTTGCATTTGCCTCTTCGGTGGAGTTAACTTGTATCTTTACCTAGGCTGCTTGAGAGGTTCTGAATGTGTTGGTTATACATTGCATGTATAAACCATTTCTTTCCTATGTGGTAGATAACTTGTTCCTGGGCACTAGTAAGTATCGGGTAATGGAGTCTGTCAATTGCTACTAGATAGTTTTCCGTACTAGATATCGGTCCATCTCAATAAAAAACTCATAAATTGCTGGGGATTTGCAGTTGGGTATATCTTGTTTATGTGTTTATTATATATTCAGTTTGGATTCTAAAATCTCGAGGATTTTTTTCATCGTCAAGCATCTTGAAAGTTGGAGCTTTCTGCTCTCCTGCCTTTTGACCTCAAGACTTCTATAAATTTTGATTTTTCTTTTACAGGGAAAAATGGTTGGCGTGTAGAGCTCTCTCACAATTCTAAGGGTGGTGGAGGTCGTGGTGGCGGTGGTGGTGGCGAAGGACGGGGTCGTGGTGGTGGGGAGGACTTGAAGTGTTATGAATGTGGTGAACCTGGTCATTTTGCTCGAGAATGTCGCTTGCGCATTGGCTCACGAGGCTTGGGAAGTGGAAGGCGTCGGAGCCCTAGCCCTCTTCGACGCCGAAGGAGTCCAAGCTATGGGTATGGACGCAGGTGTGTTGAAGGGTGTGATGTTGATTTGTTTTATACAGCTTGCATTGCAAGTTTATTAACAAATTTATATATAAAACTGTCTTTCCATATTTGCACATGATATATAACAAGTATGAATGTCAAAACGTGATAATTACTTTGTATTTGCATTTGAGTTCTAGTCCCCGTGGGAGAAGATCTCCACGACGTCGGAGTGTAACACCTCCCCAACGTGGTCGCAGTTACAGCAGGTCCCCTCCATATCGCCGTGCTCGCCATGATTCACCTTATGCTAATGGGTATGTCTAAGTTCTACGATGTGATGCTGTTGCCTCTTAGTAACCTTGTGACTTAAATGGGGACAAATTTACAAATAATAAACCGGCACATGCTCTGTTGGTAGGGGTGTTTATCCGGATTCCGGATTTGGGAATCTGGAATCCGGATTCAAAATTTTCTTAAACATTTTTTAAAAAAAAATTCAAAAATGTTGAGAAACAATTAAAATTTTAAACCGGGCCGGGTACAACCCGGCCCGAATGAACAGGCCTATCTGTTGGAAGGGCTCAGCTGTTTAAAAAACCTTCACTTGTCCTAAAAGGAGTGCATGCCTGCGCTAATACAGTGCAGTCCAAGCAAAATGATGTCCCTGAAATAACATTATTGTTCAGGGTCGAAAGCCATTGAATTATTTCTTTTTTCATCCAAGCTCTGATGATGATTTCTTCTTTTTTATTTGGCAGTGACTAAGGGCGGGTGGTATGTGAACTTGAAGCCAAGGTTGAAATGACGTTAAAGTGCCTTTCTCTGCTTTGCTTTAGTTCTAATAGATATGCTTGAACGAACAAGAATCATGTTAGTTATGTTCTTGTGATGACAATGGATATTGTTAGACACTGGGGTATATCTACAAAGTGTTTTAGCCGCCAAAAGGGGTGTTTTGGACACCGTTTTGCGTTGGTTCTCTCTTCAGCTGACTGAAACTTGGAGGTCTCTTTCCTACTTTAAATTGCTACTTCTACCTTTTATATATTTTTATCTCAACTTTGGTTACTTAAGATCTATTGTGTTAGAGATTCCTAAAAGGTTTACGTGTTTTGTTTTGAGGTGTATTTTTCGGCTTATACGGCATCGTTTCGCTACATACTGCATGTTAGTCCACATGGTTCCCCCTCATCTCTGCCTCTGCACCAGTCATCTAGTCGTCATTGCTCCTGCATCTTGGTTGTGTGAACTACCTTTTTAGTGCACTCTCTGCAGCAAAGCTTTCTAACCTAGTTAACCTTTTTGTTAGCTGGTTCATGAAGATGAAGCTGTTAATTGCTCCTCCTTCTCTCAGCTTCTCTGCACCACATATGACATATCTACTCGTCTGCATCTTGTTCAGCATCTGTATGTAATGAAAACTTGTTCAGAAACTTGGTTGCCTACGACTCTTTTTGATGATCTTGTCTGCAACAAAGCTTCTGCACTAGTTAACACCTTTTCTTCTCTAATGGCTGGTTGAAGAAGATGAAGTTGTTCATTGGCTCCTTTTGTTCTGTATTTCCAAGTATGGTTCTGAATGATTAGAAGTTCAGGGTAATCATTTTCCAACATAACGCCTGGTGCTTGGAAACATATGCCGCAACTCACATGATATCCCCTGATGCTTGTTTGTCTGAGTTTGTGCACAATGGTCCCTTATTTGACTAGTCTCCGTGATGCTTGTAATCTGGTGAGCCCGCATAAACTGTTTGCTCCTATTTTTTCTTTTCTCTTTTTTGTGTTTACCTTCGGTTTGGCCGAGTTGATCTGAAGGATATAGGATTGCTTATTGTTTCGACACCTCCATTTACCCCGAACTCATCTTCTTTTGTCCTGTTCTAGGTCTAGTAATGAAGTAAAAAAACTCCGGGATTGAATGAAGTAATATTAATTCAGTCGATTCTGAAAGTGGTGGAGCTGGGTGTTAATGACTTGCGTCTAAGTAGTGCACGTTTTGATGAACCGTTTGTAATCGGGCATTTAATCCGCAAGTAGTAAATGAAGAACGGTTTGGATGGACAACATTGCTGGAATATGTAAATGTCTTTCAATCTCTGTAAAAAAGAGAGATTTATTATTATTATTATTATTATTATTAGTCGTGGGCTTTGCATTTCTTCATTTTTTAAAAAATGATTTGAGGTATTTGTGCATTTCATTTCATGATTGTAAATATTTCTTTTGGATGATTATATGAAAACAATAAAGTTTTGTTTGGTTAGTAAAAATATTTCATTTCATCATTATAAATTTTTAAACTTTATAAAATTTTTTAAATTTTAAAATAATAATAATATTATAAAAATAATATTTAAATAATATTATATTTAATTTTTATCTTTTATTGAAAATCATTTTATTTCGAGGGATGCTATTAATAAGTCTACAAATTACACACTATACAAGTTTTTTAATTTTTAATTTTTAATTTTTACAATTTTTTTTGAATTTTTTTAAAAACTAATTGAATTTCCTATTCATTATTTATATATTAAATATTTTATAAAAGAAAAAAATAAAAAAAAATATTTAGTATGTGATGTATAGGTTTATGTGTAGATTTTTTCTTTCATTTCATTTTACTATTCAAACCGTACTTGTATTAACGTGGCTAGGATAGTATGGGTGCTATACCCATCGAGGGGAGTCCCCCAGAGTTGATTCTAGCTCATAATATTTGACATTCTTTACAGGATCCTCTCTCAAAGTTGATTCTATCAATGTCCCCCTTGACATTAAGTGAAAAAAAAGAAAAAATCAGTGGCTTTTGTGTGTGGTGCTCATGGTAGGAATATCATTTTTTAGTATCATATACACGCTTAACAGACTTTTTAAGACAATCTCCTTTTTTTATAAAAAAAAAGTGTTGCAGGAAAAACTTACTTTTTTTTTTCTATTAATTTTTTTCGACTTTTTAAACATTTTAAAAATTATAAAAAAAATACTAATACATTAATAGTTAATTTTTTAATCAATAAGTGAAGAAAAAAAATTTAAAAACGTATGAGTGATCAAAATAAGGTGGCAAAATGAAGATGCTTAATAGTATTGTTCTTAAAAAAATATCTAGCCAACTAGGGACATTTCTACCCTGATGTTTTTTTTTATTTTTTTAATCAAAAGGGACTCTCATATATTCAACTATCATAATGAACCAGTACAGTTTGCTTCCTTATTGACTTGTAAAGAAATAAACACTAGACATTCATCTATCCAAATCTGATCATGATCAACATTTTGAACATGTTTAGCTAGTAAATGCGCTACAATGATATGGCCTCCAGGGGACAGGTCCTCAGCCTCATTCTTGATCGCATTCACTATTAGTCTATTAATAGTGCATCACCTTCAAAAGTCACTCAATTGAAACCCAAATCATTGCACAAGTCAACCGCATGCCAGAGATCAACTGTTCTGCAATAGCTGTTGTAGAGACCGCTAGTGATTTGAAGCAAGCGCAGGCTAATACATTCCCTTGATCATCCCTCACTATCACTCTTGCTCCCATGAACTGCTGGCTAAAGGAGGTTCCCAATTTGCCTTCAAAATTCCTGGCGTTGGACGAGTCCACCCTTGGTCCCTTTCTTGAATTAAATTAGGCATCTCGTGTGTGTCGGTTCCCTCTAAGTCCCTTCCTTGGCTTTGTTGCCGCCTGAAAATCCTCCACTGTTGCTTTAGTAGAACTTATAACAGCGTCAGGTCTTGTGAAAAAATTCTCAAAGATAAAAGAATTTCTTCTGAGCCATATTGATCTGAGTGACACTGCCACTAGCTCTAATTCCTCCATTGGCACCTTACACATGAGCTTTTCCCACTAGCATAAGAAGTCATTCTCTTTTAGTACTGGTCTATTTTTGAATGGCTCGGAATTAGAGGTGTAAATGGTCTGGTCCGGTTAAAAAAAAATGTGGACTGATTCCATTCAATCCAAAAAATTTTCCATCAGACTGAACCAAACTCTTATTCGGTTCATACCAATCCGAATACTATATTAAATAATAATGATACATTTATGACTTATAAGCTATTACTAATACTCTATATAGATATACTATGACTCTATAATTTATATTTTTATACTACAACTAGTCAACTATTATAAATTATAATATGTTAATATTATAAGAGTGTATATATTATATATTAATATATTATACTACCATTCTTAATCTATATTAATATTAATATTTTAATTTATATACTATTATTAATATATACATATATATAAAAAAAGAGTCATTCTGTCCGGTCTGGGGGGGAAATGCCCTGGATCGAGACCGGACCGAAAATGTTTGGTTCATACAAAAATTGACCGGACCAGACCGAATTCCATGCGGTCCAGTCCAGTCCATGCGGTCCTGTTCGGTCTTCTTACACCCCTACTCAGAATGGTAAAGCTGTCCACACATCCCTCGCAATAGGATAGGACCACATCACATGCATGGTCGATTCTTCCTCTGAGGAACATATAGGGCAATTAGTACAGTCCACCACTTTCCTCTTCCACAGATTTCTCTTTGTGGGTAAAAGATCCTTGCCCAATTTCCCAAGGAAAATTTTGACCACCTTAGGAATATGGAGCCCCCAAATCTTGTGCCACGTTATATCTTTGTCCAGTACTAGGAAGTCTCCCCCTTCTGAGCTCTCTTTCTGCTTTGAGCAATATAATAGGCACTTTCAACAGGGTAGATTCCCTTAGTCGATGGCCCCAAATCAGTTTGTCCTCCCTGTTGAGTTTACTTAAGAGGAATGCTTAGAATTTTGTCTGCTTCATCCTACCTAAAAACTTCCCTTATAATCTCTTCATTCCACTTGTTCTCGGGTTGAGTTATTAAGGTACTAATTGTTGCCTTTCTGTCCAACAACCTTACTAGTGTATGTACCTTAAAAGATGAGTGTTTAGCCATTTGTGACCCCAAACTCTAATGCTTTGTTAATTGCCTACTCTTCATTTGAGGACTTCCTTCAACAAGTACATTGAACCCCAAATACTCCTCCAAATCAGTGAGGGATGGTTGCCTAACTTAGCGTCCATCACATGTTTGTTCTCGAAGTACTTCTCTCTATGAATAACAATCGCTAGGGAGTTAGGAAATTGCATGAATCTCCATGCTTGCTTGGCTGGGAGAGCTGAATTGAAACTATCAATGACATGAAATAATTAATCCCCTTACCAATGTAACTCCATGAGTCTTCCCTTTTGCATCAGAAGTATTCAGCATGCTACTTAGGCCCTTGGCACAAAGAATAAATAAATAAGGGGAGATAGGATCCCCTTGTTTAAGGCCTTTTGATGGGAAGAATTTAAGACCTGGCTGGCCGTTAGTAAGGACTGAATATGAAGCTGTCGAGACATAGCTCATAATAAGCTTAGTCCATTTCTCACAAAGCCCCATCCTCATCATGATTTCTTTAAGAAAAATCCCCTCAATTCTGTCATAGGCTTTCAACATGTCCAACTTAATTTCCATGAAAGCATTCTCACCTTTAAATCTTGTCTTCATAGAATGTAGAGCCTTGTAAGCCACTATAATGTTGTTTGTGATTAATCTTTCTCGAATAAAAGCACTTTGAGTATGGGAGACTATCACTGCCAGCACCTTTTTCAGCCTATTTGCAATAGCTTTTGAAATAATTTTATACACCACATTACATAAAGAGATGGCCTGGTATTCACTTATTGCTTGAGGTTCCTTTACTTTGGGAATAAGGGCTATGTATGTGTAGTTCTGAGACTCATAAAAAAATCTTCCATTCAGGTGAGATAAATCTGTTGCATAGACTTTGTCACCTACTACTGGCCAGTAGGTCTGAAAGAAGCAAGCTCCTAATCCATTTGGTCCAGGAGCCTTCAGGGGTAGGGGTTCCAGATTCCCAAATCCGGAACCCAGATTTGAAATTTCCTTAAACATTTAAAAAAAAAAAAAATTCAAAAATGTTAAGAAATATATAAAATTTTAAACCGGGCCAGGCACAACCCGGCCCGGATGAACACCCCTATTCAAGGGGGCCATTTGATGTAATGCATCCTCCACCTCCTTTCGGGTAAAAGACTTTGAAAGTCGCTCAATTCATTTCCTGAGTTACTCGAGGTGCTACATCCTGGAAATACTCCAATCTTTCATTTTGAGATGGGTTAGTGGACTTGAAAAGTTTCTTAAAATGCCCTGATATTTGTCGCTCTATTTCTTTATGTTTCTCCATGCTCTATTAGTGAAGATATAACTGTCTTCGCGTTTGTTTATTTTGGTCCTGATTTAATGAACTTGTTTTTGTATTTTTGTAAGAAATTAAAATAAAAAATCTCATTTTTGTTTTTGGGTGTCTCCCACCCTTGGATCGACTATAGTAATGTCATCTCATCTAAGTGGGATAAGAATGATTTAAAGATTTTTTTCAATCCAAATTGGATGTTGGTACTGTCTATAAATTATAAAATATTTTTAAAAATGATTGGTTATATTGATAAGTGATACAATGGAATCCCCTCCTTTTAAGATGTTCAATTCTAAATGGAAATCGATACAGTTATAATCAACCAAGTCTGCACCTTGTTCGTTCAACTAAAGTTAAGGAGTTCTAGAGTACAAGCGAATGAGCTTTTTATTTTTGTGGTTGGCTCGTCTATATACTTAGCGGCCTCCTGATTGATTGAAGATTCGTATACGATAAATAACCCAAGCGAAGATTAGCACTCGAAGGCTTGAGGAGAAGCCCGCAAAAGGAAAGTTGTGGAGATGGCAGACTCGACATTGAGGCACACCGTGAGGCTGACTACAATGTATTAGGAGGTTACTTTTCCTGTTTCAATTTCTTGGAGTAAATATAGGAAGTAAAAGGGTAGATCAGGTATGAACATTCAACCAAAGGTGTGGACATGGTTGATATCCATCTCGTCCAAGATTTTGGTCTCTCTATGTTCTTTATTTCAATAGGAAGATGAGCTTGATGGAAAGTGAGATGAGATGAAAATTTTGTTAATAATAGTGAAATTATTTGAGGATGATGCTTTATTAGGTTTTTAAAAATAAGAGAAAGAAAGTTGAATAAAAATTATAAAGTTAAAATATTGTTTGGATATATTTTTTAATACTTTTTGTTCTAAAACTTGAAAAAACTATATTACTTTTTACGTTTTGTTTAAAAATTTGAGAAAATTATAATAATTAAAAAATAGTTAGATGAAAAAGTTTAAAATTTGAAATTGAAAAATGTATATATTTGATTAATACTTGATAAAAAAAATAAATTATGAAAAGTTTTAAAATGATAGAGGGCTCATCTCACTTCCCATTAGGGACTTAATATCATGTTAAGTAACCTTAATTATAATAGCAATGATATATATAATCGTTTGGTATGAAAGTGCTGCACAATTATTTTAAAAAAATTATAAGATTTACTATTAAAAAAATTAACAAATGATCTTTGCAATCATGGAGCACAAACCTTGCGCTCCTTTTAAAAAAATGAATTAAATATATTAGATCTTTTTTTTTTTAAATAATAGATTCCTCTGTTTTAAAAGAGGTATAATATTTGCATAACTCATAACTGTATTTTTAATATTATTATAAATTATTAATTTTTTTCATATAACTTTCATATTTATTTAAAAAAAAAAAAAATTACACAATATTTATACATCCTCCAATTACAAATATCGTTTATCTCATAATAAATTAATTTGATAGCGGCCCACAAGTTCGCCACCTGACCTTAGGGAAATTTCATCATGGGGTCCACACCAGACAGTGATGCCACTAACTTCTAAAAGCACTCTCAAATTGATTAGCCAAAAGTATAAAATAAAATAAAATAAAATAAAATAAATCTTATATTTAACTATTATAGAAGAAAAATCAGATGCAATGAATTAAGCAAAGTAAATATATATATATATATATATATATATTATATAACAGTAACATTAAAAGTAAAGTGATATTTGATGGGCACTTTCTATTAACCAAAATTTACTTTATTATTATTATTATTTTTTCTCTTCTTCTCTACATTTCCACATTAGCTAACATGATTATTGATTAATATATAATAAGTAAAATGGTAAAGTATGATAAAATTAAATAAATTAATAATTAAAAAATTAAATTAAGATTGTTTTATTTTTATATGATGAATAAATAAATAATCCAATATAAAAATTTGATGTGAATGGAATAATCAAAGTCAAATTCATCTTATATTATTTTATTATTATATAATAAATAATTGACTATTTCAATGTAAAAATTTAATGTAGATGAAATAGCTAAAGTAATTCATATGATATCAGCTAAAACTTGAATTTGGCTTTAACTAATACACTGAGAGTGCTATAAGATCATTTACAGTGACTTAAACAAAAATCAAGTTTTGACCAAAAAATAACTAAGAAGCATAAAAAGGGACTGTAGTGGACTCAACAAAACTACAATACTTTTAGCTTTCATCAACTCCACTGGCCAAATCTGTTGAGCCCCAATTGTTGGCTAAATATTATTTTGGCATAAGAAATTCTCTCTCCCTCTTACTTTTCGATTCTTATCGATTCTATTCCCTAGTTTTTGTTTCTTAAACATATTTAATCTTTTGGGTAGCTTTTACTTTATTTTGTATCTATATTATACTTAAAAAAATATGACCGTTGAAAAAATATATCAGTTAAAAAAATATGATTGTTTTAAAAAAAAAGACCATTAGAAAATTTTTTCCATTGGAATGATATGAATGCTAAAAAATTAATGTGAAAATGTTTACTAATGAATAAATATTCAAATTGTAATTAGAATTAAAATAAATAAAAATTTCAAAATTAATATTTTAACGAAATAGTGATATATTTATTGAGTCAGATATTTGGTATTGTTGAAAAATCACTAACTAAATTTATAAAAGTGAATTTTTTTATTAAATTTTAGTCAAATTTTATTGAATCCAGTACTAATGTTCTAAGGAAGTCACAAAATCATAAAGTTTCATTTTGGAGGGGAAGAAAGAAAGAAAAAAAAAATAGCAACTTTACTTTTGCTGTAATTTATGTTATAAAAAAACCCTTAAAAATTGATTTTTGTTATAAAAATAAAAAGAAAATTACTATTATTGCAAGAAAAATATAAAGAAACTCTTAAAAAACTCTCTGAAACTTTCTTTATTCTATATATTTTCTTATAAAATTTATAACAACTGAAACCCATATTTATAGGTTTTGAAATTACTATGCAAGTTACTATGCAAGTCACTATGCAAGATTTAAAATAATTATGGTGGGGTCATTCACATAATTTAGTGGTGGGGCAGGGGGCGGCAGCCGCCCCCTAAATAATTCTTAACACTCCCCTTTGAATGACTACCCATAAATAATCTGCCTTGTTAAAACTTTGCCAAGGAAAAATCCAGTGGGAAGAAAAACCAATGGCGAAGGAAAAAAAGTACAGTATTTTTATGTATCCATAAGTGTTTTAAGATTGCCTCATTAAAACATTGCAAAGGAAAATTCAGTGGGACAAAATTTTAGCGAAGGAAAAAGAGTACAATCAGCACAATTTTTCAGGACATTTACTCCCCCTAAAAGGTGTATGACAATAGATCTTTGAGTCTTTACATTCCAATGTTCTGTACAATCTTCTTGAATGTCGTAGTTGGTAATGCTTTTGTAAATAAATCTATCAGATTATCACTAGATCATATCTTTGATATATCTTCCTCTGATTTGAATGATACAAGCAGAATTATTTTATAATCTCTGAGTGATTTGAAGATATGACAGATACAAACAACTTTATATCTCCATCTGATATTGTCTGTGTTGGCATTTCAGGACATTACGAGTTTAAAATGCATTGGATAAAGTAAAGAGAATCCCATATATAAGGTGCTTGACAGACTTAGTAGAAATTTGAAATCTGCAATAATACTTAAACTCCCCCTGAAAATATACGTCAGTTTTTCAAGTAATAAACAATCATGATTTCAGCATATATAACAAGGTATTCAAACAAGATTTCCATCTTAATGCATTGGAGGGAACATCTTAATATTTTCATCTAAAATTTTCTCCCCCTCATTCGGCATTATTAGAGAGAATTTGTTTATATACGACAGAAATAGTATTGGAAACCATCCATGTATGATAAAATCAGTAAAAGCTTGAGATCTAATATTATCGGTTCAGCGGAAAATCAAATCCGCTTAACATTGTTGACAAACGAGATCTTGAAGAGATTTGAAGGTTTCAGGTTGTTATCTAAATATAACCAGTTTTTCCATTAGTTTACTCCAGCAAAAAGATCTCACATTCTTCATAGATTCAGTTGTTGTTCATCCAGAACGATATTATGTCTGATAGAAATTCTAATGTCCCAGATTTGAACCATGAACCTTTTATACCTCAATCATTTATATTTTCTCCTGACGTTGTAAACACCATGATAAGAGCAGAGATATATCTTTCTAGTAAATCTGATCCTGAAATTGTTGCAGCATCAAGAACCCTTAGTGCTCAATATGCTGCCTCTTTTACAACTATGTCTCAGAGGCTACTGGCGAGAACGAGTGAGGCTGATTATCTTAAAAATCAGATATCTAAGTTGTATCAAACGCTTGCAACTAAAGATAGAAAAAATAAAGATTTAAGACAAGAAAATAAGGAGCTGAAGAAACTTGTAGACTGGTATTGTCGTGACCTGAAACACGAGTAGAAGAGCTGGAACGAGAGAGAGCTCAAATACAAAGTCAACAACAGCAGCTAACGACAGATGTTCAGTGTTTACAAGAAAATAGGGATAGCTGTAATTAATCTCGCTAGCTTTTGAAATTATGCATCCAGCATATCTTGTAAAGTGAGATTTGAAGAGATGATGATTTGTCTTGTTCTTATTTCCATTTCTATAAGAACCGTCTTTGGCTTCATATAATTCGCATCAAATCTTCTTCTCATATCTATAATTCATCCATATTTATATTCTTATTCTACAAATTCCCAATAGCTCATCAATTTCTTTTCAATATTTCTCATGATTAACATATGAGGTATCCTTTACCTTAATTACAAGTTGTTCCTGCATCTTCCACAGGTGCATGTTGCAGCAAGCGAATGATCTAGCTAATAAGTAAAATTGTGAAGCCGTTTATGAGCTGGTGACTCTCGACACCCGATACTTATCCTCTATTGTCGGGTTTTCCAACCGATTACAATCCAAAAATTGTGAGATTGAGGAGCTTAACGAGAAGGTTTCTGTATTTCAACGACTTGTTCAAGAGTCTGACAGAAAAATTGCAGACTTAAAGCAAGAGAATAAGGATTTAAAATTCTTATTTGCCTCTTCATTTCGATTACCTAATCTTTTAGATAAGGATGATATGTTACTTTATGAAGAGCAAATGCATTTGAGAGATGATGCTAGAAGTCTCAAATTCTCGTAACTCATTTATCAATTGAATAATAAGATCTTTCTTTTTCAAATGCATTCCTTGAATTTATAGCAGCTCTTGTGATCTCTTCAGGAGTTCTAACAAGGTAAATCATCAACATAAACTGCAATAATGGCAAATCCGGATTCTGATAAAACACATGGACATATAAAATTATTCTCAAATCCTTCTTTCAATAGATACTCGTTGATTTAATTTTACCACATGCGTTCAGATTGCTTTAACCCATATAAAGATCTTTGAAATTTTATAAAGTACATACTCTTAAATGTACTTGGATTAGATGCTTCAAGTATCGTATATCTTTATATATGTAATGATCTAATGATTCTTATAAATATGCAGTGACCACATTCATCAACTGCATATCTAATCCTTTTATAATAACCAAATCGATTAAAAATATGAATGTAATTGCATTCATAACAAGGAAATATGTTTTCTCATAATTACTCTCGGGTTTCTGCAGGAAATCTTGTGTGACAAATTGTACCACACAATTTCATTTTTCTTTCGTATAAATACTCATTTATATTTGACAGATATTACACCCTTTGGTGTTTGGACAACAGGTCTAAATGCATCTCGCTTCAATAGCGAGTTTAATTCAGTTTCAATAATTGCTTTCCATTTTGGCTAATCATTTCTACGTCGACATTCTTCGATGGTTTTTGGCTCACTTTTTTCATTACTTCTGGTAATGTCAAGGGTCATCATATATGAAAATATGTTGTCGACAACAGTTTTATTTCTATTCATAAATTTTCCAATACTCATGAAATGTATTGAGATCTCATTGTTCCTCTCTAGGGGAAAACATTTCATGAAACACCTTTACAAGAGTTTCTCTTCAGGAGGTTTGTACTCTTCAGGAGTTTTCTCTTCAGAAGTTATACTCTTCAGGAGTTACCTCTTCAAGAGGTTTCCTCTTCAGGAGGTTTGTACTCTTCAGGAGTTATACTCTTCAATAGTTATACTCTTCAGGAGGTTTCCTCTTCAGAAGGATTATATTTATACAGAAAGTATGGTCTCTTTAGGAGTACCAATTTTTTTTTCTTTTGCACCAATAGGTCTTCAACGCTTCAGGTGTATCTTAGACTCATCTATTGTTGTTTTAACAACTCGTCCTTCAGGGACTTTAATTCTTGCTTAAGTATTAACAGCAGTAATATATGATTTTACAACACCTTTAGTGTCAGTAAATACATCCTGTAACTGATTTACAACACTTTGCAAATAGGTAATCCTCTGAACTTCTGGTTCACATTCATTTATAAGAGGATCAAATTTAGACAGAATTTTATTATCCCAAGTAATTTCTTGTCGTGTTTTAGGCACCGACTTTTTGTTATTTCAAAACATGATAAAACTTTACTATAATGTATAAAAGCTTAGTAAATCAAGTGCTTGGCCGTACAACAGGTACTTGACCACTGTTCAGTCATAACACATCTATGACAAACATCTTCATCTTTCTATGAAGAATTATTCTGAGAGCCTTTACGTTTCTCTGAGTTGGATCACTTCTGGTGATACGGTATATTTTTATCATCTTTAGTGTTGTCGCTTTTGGGACTAACACTTCTATAGTTTTTCTACCACGTCCACGCCCTTGATTCCTTTGAAAGGATGCACCATTCACTTCTGGGAATGGTGTTAATTCAATATCATTAATAAGACGTAACTGATGATTTATTACAAAAACTCATTATTTAGCTCAATCACTAGAAGACAAATTAAAAGTTCAGAATATTTGTTGAACTCTCACTCTTGATATTGCTACTGCAGGAGCACATTCGAGGTATGAAAAATAATATGTCTTCTTTTAAATATTATCATCAGTGACTTTCTCACTGCATAATTTTAATATTGAGCTGATTTTAAAGAGTGCAGAATATTCAATACCACTCTTAAAATCTTGCAACTTCAGGTGCAATAAGTTATAATGATCTTTTGAGAGGATTATATCTTCTGGTGCTCATATCACTTTCTTAATTCATTTTACACAGTAAGATGATTTTTCATCATGAGATATATGGTACAATCCTTCAGGGACATATGATTTTCTTTCTATGACTGTATCTCTCAAATTCATTATCATATCCAAATGGATCTCATCAAGGATCTTGGATAAATAACTTTTTCCAGAAATGTCAATAGTAATAAATCTCGATATATAAATCACAAAAATAAATCTGTGGATTTAAGAAATATATTCAGCAATATTATTTTTAATATTTATCTTGAGGACTGCAAATAATATATTGAAAATCTTACTTGAAGTAGAAGACCACTAGCTTCAGTATCGATAGAATCTCGTGCTAATAACGTGTTATAAAACTAAAAAGAAAACTACTACTATTGCAAGAGAAATATAAATGAAACTCTTAAGAAACTTTTTGAAATTTTCTTCCTTCTATATATTTTCTTATAAAATTTATAACAATTGAAACTTATATTTATAGGTTTTGAAATTACTATGCAAGTTACTATACAAGTCACCATACAAGATTTAAAATAATTGTAGTGGGATCATTCACATAATTTAGTAGTAGGGCAAGGGGCGGCATCCGCCCCCCAATTAATTCTTAACAATTTGCTTATTTTTCTAAAACACTTTTAGCCCCCCAAGAGACTCGACTTGGAGTGTTGATCCCCCCCTGATGGAACCCACTTTCAACCTTGTGATCAGATTGGCAAAAGAAAGTCAAAGTCCACCATTAACAAGATCTGTCTGCTGTGGTGAAACTCAGTTTGCAAGTGAAAGGCTCGGAGTCGGAGATGGAGAACAATCATATCATGTTGGAGCAGAAGATGTTGGAGGACGATGATGCTATGCCAAACCAGAAACTGGATGTACTTGATATCCTTAAAAAAGCTCCAACAATCGTTTGCAAGAATTTCAATTTCATCATCTTCCTTCTTTTCACTTCACTCCCTCTTTTCTATTTCATGGTTTACAATGAAATTCTCCTTCAAAGAACTCTGCTTGAAATCCCATATAATCTGGAGCAGACAGCGGATCACAATATGTGGCCCATACCTTATTTTATAACCGAAAGAATGAACAAAGAATTTGTTCTTCAATTGGTTCAACTTTGTTTCCTATATTTGGTACCCCTTCATCTTCTTAAGCTCTGCACGGTGATTGTGACCGTTGATTTGGCATGGAAGATATATGCAGAAGAGAGGCCGATGACTCTCAAGGAGATGATAGAAAAACCCATTCACGAAGGAAGAATGAGAGGCACTTTTATCACTTCTTTTTATGTTCTTTTCTTATCAACTGGTGCTTTACTCGGATTGACATGGTTAGGAACAAATTACTGTTACTTGGAGAAACACTTCCTTTCATGTGTTTTTTGGAGTGTTTTATGTAGCGGCTTTTGCAGCACTGCTAACAAAATTCTTAGAATGGAGTGCCGTTTGGAATATGAGTATTGTCATCTCGGTGTTGGAGGGGACATACGGGGGGCTGAGGCATGGGCTCTTTCTGCTTATTTCAGTAAAGGTTCTGAGCGGCGAGGGATGTTTTTGATGCTTGTTTTCTTTGTTTGGGAACAGTGTTTAAGGTTGCCATGCATCTATTTTGGATGCTATGAAGGGACAGAAATTGTTGTCCAAGTTAGCTTGTTCTGCTTGGGGAATATGCTCAAATGGGTGGTCTGCGTGATATATTTCTACGATTGCAAGAAGCGGACTTTAGAGAAGAAATTTGATGAGGAAGAAGGAAGAGAAATCAAAGCTGTTGATGCATAATTATCATGGGAAGAGAAGTATAGGGAATCGGGGTTCCCAATTCCTTGGATTTACTTTTGCCCACGTTTAATATCGATCTGTTATGTAGAAATAGAGATAAAACATTGATCTTTGCTGTGTTTTAAAAAATAATTACATTCTTATTTGCTACCTTTCCTCTTCCATTTTTAATTTTTTTCCCTTACCAATTGAATTCAACATATGGTTCCAACTATTCACCACAATGACCATGTGTTCTCTTGTTCACTTATCTTACTATCTCATCCAAATTTATATTAGGAATAAACGACCAATGACTCCATGTGTTTGACCTTGTTTGAGATTAGGCCCTGTGCATCTTTTTTCTTTTTTCTAAATTAAAATTCCGAGCTATCACAAATTTAGAATTAACCCCCTCCCGCACTCGGAAAAATGGGGCCTTTGAAGAGGTCATTGACACCTAGTTTTATTCAATCCTTTGACAGTAAAACCAACACTAAGAACATTAATGAATTCCTTGTGTTAGCACAAAAATCGAAATAGAAACTTACCCATTGTTAAATAATATATGTGATGGGGCCGTTCAGAAGCTCAATAGATTTTAATCCATCAAATTCGAATCGGCAGTTCTGGCAGCAAAATGATAAGTTGGGGATTCTGGTATGGACCAGAATACTGGAGTCCTATAAAGAACTTCACATCTGTTCAGTTTGAAAACTCTGAAGAGATCGCAGTAATCTTGCACAAAGTTCATAGAGACGACATTATTAGAAATAACTGAGATAGTCAAATCACACCTCAAGAAACGGAGGTGAATACCAAAAAAACAGAAAATAAAAATCCTTGAAGATGACCACCAAATTTTATAACTAAAACAAACACCTAGGAATGACATTAATTGCAAAAACTGCTTGGAAAATCAATTTAAACCATGACTTATTCGATTATTCTCTGCTAGATGGACCATAGCGATGAAGATGATAAATAGCTCTCTACAACCGCCATTTCTGCTACAAATTCTAGAAACTTTCCTCATTTTGGCTTTGATTCAATCACCTTCTTTGCGAAAGATGGCAAACAGAAAGCGGCTGTATGAATCTGAAAATAAGCACGACTCTTAAAGAAATCTTTGATGCATGCAAATAACAGGAACCAAGCAAATGAGATGGGAGAAGATTATGATTCAAGTCACTTTTGGGATGAAGCAGAATCGCACCTCTGAGTTATAAAATTTTAAGGGTCCTTTGGATTTGTTATAAGCGTCATTTGCATCTATTGGATTCACTGGATGCTTGAAGTCAACAGGGGGTCCCTCAGTAGAACACAGCATAAAACCAATCACCCCACTGAAACACAAACATCAATAAAAGCAACATCAGCGATTCAGCATCATCTTGCCACCAACACAACCACCCACAGAGCAAATCACAATGCAGATGCTAACCAATATTTAGCCAGGCCTGAAGTGCTAAAATAACCCTATATTGGAAATAAAAACATCTAGAGAAACCACTTTATGAAAAATAAGATAGTCTCCAAAATAGTTTTATAAACGATGTGGAACCAAAGCAGGGTCAGAACCCACCCCTGGGGAGTAAATCCTGGACACGCAATAACTTGCACGTTTTAACCCCATACCTATGATAACCTAGCAACTCAGTCTAGCATAAGAAGAAAATCAAATTATCCCTGCTACATACATACACATAGACAAACACACTCATGCATGCATGTACACATAAAGACGCATTCAAACACATACACTATCTGTTTGGAATGAGTTTGATGGGAGAGAGAGCTGAACAATACTAAATAAGCTTCAGAAAGCATACCTTGGGTATGTAGGCACTGTGGTCCATGCATAGTTAACAGAGCCTTTAAATATCTGCCGACAGTTTGCCATAATGTCCTCAATTATATGCATGTGAAGCCATATACTTTCTGCCTGAGTACACACAACTCCCCCAGGCCTAAGAGCCTTTGACACTGATCCAAAAAAGGGCTTCTCAAAAAGCTCTTGTGCAGGACCTGATCAAAACAAACAGAAAACTTCTGTTTTTCGTTTTTTCTGTAGACGAAAACTTGTATATTCTAAGGCAAAACACAAGTTCCCAGTGAGAAATGGGCTATGCCTATTTCATTCATATCAATAATATTTATCTTACTTATCCAAAAAAGAAAAAGTCCCCAGTGAGAAAGAAATGCAATTGGCTGCAGAGATAGTCTTACCTATGGGGTCAGAAGAATCTACTATAATCGCATCATAAGTTCCTGCAGGAGCAGCCTTCAAAAATGCAACTCCTGGACCAGTACGAAAGAGGTTCATCAAAATTGATGCTTGTCAAAATAAGGAGAATGAGGAAAAAGAATTAGCTGATCATACCATCACCGATATGAAGATTCACCCGGGGATCCTCATACCCAACTGCTATGTCAGGGAAATACTGTTTGGAAACCTGGAAAAGGTGGAAAATAAATTTCAAGTAATGAAATAATTGTTCCATGGTGATTTTCTTTTATGATGGGGAACCTCACCAAGGTAGGACCCTTTGGACCCACCATGGGGAGTAAACCATGAAAATACGACCCTGCCCACCAGCACCGCACATCAAATTAACTCATAGTGCAGAATTGAGCTTAGGATGTATAAGTCCAGCTCATCCCAAGCCCGTTTGACCACTACGATGCACCTTGATGGATAGGTATTCCATGATGACTACAACTCCTAGAGGTATGTAATCACCAGCACTCATGTATAAATGAGATCTGGCCAGAAAAATGTTTTCTTAATTGCAAATTCATTCAGTGTTAAAAGAAAATGTCAGAGAGTGACAGATTCAACCAGCTATTTTCATGAGCTTCTAACCTTATGCTAGTAAAAAAGAATATCGTGTTTTTTCATCACTTCATTACTCACATCGACAACCATCTTATCAATTTCACACATATCAATCTGCTCAACAGAAGAATGGCGAGATATTTCCCGCAGAACTCCACCATCTCCTCCACCAATAACCAAAACCTGGAGAAACAGTAACTTTTGAGTTAAGCAAAAGGCTAGGAAACAAAAAGAATGTATATGCTTATGTCAACAAATGTTCACCATATCAACATAGCATATGACTTCAGAGGCAATCAACATGAGATGGAATAATTTAACAATGCCCCCCCCCCCCCCCCCAAAAAAAAAAAAAAACCATCTGCAATTTTCTCAGGAATGATAAGGGGAAAAAAGGCTTAGAAAATCTTTTTAGGTAATCAAACACACTCAAGAGTGGTGCAACTTATGACAATGCATCCAATTAACCTCATTAATCATTTCAAGGTCCTTGGCATATTACTAGTGCTGTTAAGCCTCTATTCATCATGTATAAACCGTATAGACCATCTTTACAAGTAAACCGTGAGGATATTTAAAAATTATGAAATGAGATGCACCAAACAGATTATAAGATCATATATGGATCACAGGGGTCACCAAGGTTCCAGCCTTGGAGCTACTAATATACTCTAATCAGCAAATTATCAATTGGCACGTGAGTGAAAGCATCATGAAGAAAATGAAAGTATTTCAAGTAATTTCTTTAGGTCCAGAGTATACAAAGACCTTCTTTGGGTTTGGAATTGAGCAAAGTGGAAGGTGAGTGATCATTTCTTGATATGCGCATTCATCCCTTTCAGTGAGCTGAATCACCCCATCCAAAACAAGAACCTTTCCATATGTTGATGACTGCAAATAAAAAAAAAGAAAAAATACAAGACCAGAGTTTAATCACAAGGGAGCTCACATAAAGGTGGAAAAAATATGACTTTAATAATCCTTGAGCATTGTGAACCTGAAAAACCATGACATTCTGATAGTCAGATTTTCCCTGAAATAATATCTTCTCAACCTTCAACGAATGGGCTTCTCCTGCATATTATCAGACAGTTCAGAGTCAGGTCAACAATTAAAGACTGATTTATGGTATCAATAGCTAGGGGAGAGAAAAGATGCCAATGTAAAAAGACGAAAATGCATTATGATGCTAAAAATTATATTTGGTTACAGCATATACGAGGACTTCAGCTTTCTTTCTTTTTTTATTGGCACCGGGTGTCCGGATTAACGTCCCAACTAATTTTAGGGGTGCACAAGCCCTTGGCAAGGAGTTTCCCGCAAGTAAACATCGATTAATTCAAGGAGAAAATCCCCTAATCCGATGACCCCTAGAGATTGTTTACACCTAAAGGGATTAGAACTTTAGATCTTTTTTTTTTTTTTTTTATAAGTACTGAAATTTAGAGTAAAGAATAAACACAAGGCCTTTACCACTTGAGCCAACCCCTAGGGGTTCGAGGGCTTCAGCTTTCTAGACACTATAAATGGAGAAATACCGTGAAACATGTATATAAGAGTTATAATGGCATGCAAATCTAAAATCATAGCTGGCCGAAGATCTACCTTCATACAAATTAATAAATTGATTAGCAGATAGACTACTAGGAGTGGCACAAGACAAGTTCACTCGTCAAACAAACAAAATACTAAGAACCATACTCCACTCTCTTCACCCACGCATACACATGTCTAGCAATGATTAACAAATAACAAGTACATTCTAGATGAAAATGCTACAAGGAAAGGGCTCCTTAAAATCATTTGCGAACAGAAATATGATATATTCAGATATCAAAGAAGATCAAAGACAATTCAAATCTGCACACAACACATAAACAAACAGGACGAGGATTTATTTTCTTAAAATTATTGATAAGTCACGAACGCAAACAGACACTGTTTATTCCACAACCCCGTCCTCCACCCATTTTCAAGGAATAGAGAGGCTACTTTATCTACTACTGTTCATTGGCCACAACCCACGCTATAAAATCCTAACAAAAGAGAGCACGGTGAGACTATAAAAAGGCAAAAAGTTAATACAGCATTTGAAATAGTCATATCCATTCTTTCGAGTTAAACAAAGCAATACCCTTGGAGAAAGCAACTAAACGAGGACGAAACAAATAATAAAACTACGTACACATTCTGTTTTTTTCGGTTACGTATACATTCTATAATCAAAATTCAAAGCAAAGGCAAAATTTGAAGACAGATTGAACAAAAAATCATCGAACTAGGTCTAACAAAACAAAATAAGACGCTAACATGACTAACCATACAAATAACCATTTATGCATAAACTCCACAAGCAATAGTACACAAAAGACTGTTGTTTTTTGGATTAACGAAATCAATAAATGTTCAGTTTGGTCGCGGAGAATCATTACAGATAAAATGAGATTGAAAAGGCAAATGATTTTCTCCCGTATTTTAAAAGAAACGAAGATGGGGGTTTCCGAACAGTGAGAGAGGAAGAAAACCCCACCAGGCCACATTGGGCTTATCTCAGAGAACCACCCAGGAATCACGGAGGATATACAATCAGGCCCGTCTTTGTTGCCCTCCAGCTCCATGGACGACACAGTGGAAGCAGAGACTCCATTATTATTATCTTCCTCAACTTCTCTCTGCCTCTTAACCGGAAAATCCTTAGACGCCACGACACTGTCTTCCGCCATGGCTTTCTCCTCTTGCTCGCTAAATCCCCAAAACCTGACGTTAGTGGAATGGCCCGCTTTGTACCGAACAAAGCCGCACAAAGCTTATTCTTCACCTTGCAGTTTGCGCCGCCTTTACATACAGAAGTGCTGTGTCATAAGGGTGATGGTACATTTATTATTTATTTATTATTTTAAAAATAGTTATTTTTTTAAAAAAAAATTTCAAATATTTTTTAAATATTTTTAATCATTAAAAAAGTTTAAAAAATATATAATTATATTAATAATCATTTCTTAGTAGTTAAATAAAAAAATTAAAAAAATGATAGAATGATGACAGATGAATAGTAAAATCATTATTATTTATATTATAAAAATAATTTTATAAATTAAAATAATTTATATAATATATTAAATTTATTTTATAATAAAAATAATTTTATAATTTAGTAAGACATATGTATTTATAAAATTGTTTTTATATAATTATTTTGTAATCAAAATTTTTTTTATAAGCGATATTGTTCTCTCGTCTAAGTAACAACTTATTATTATATTTAATAGAAATTTTAATCTTAATTTTTTTATTCTAATTTTTTATTATTTTTAAATATTTTTAAAAAATATGAAAACAATAGTAATATATTAATAATCACTTATTTAATTATTAAATAAAATATAAAAATGTCAAATATAATGAACATAATAGTATTTTTCTTTTTTTATATAAAGGAGATGGACAACAAAAAAAAAAAGAAAAAAAACATTTATATTGAGGAGTGATATACCTACAAGAGATTATATAAAAGAATGTTATAACTTAATGTATTTTATGTAATTAGTTATTTTATAATAAAAATAATTTATAATTTAACAATTCGTAATTAAATTATATTAAGTTATAAAATTATTTTTATATAACTCGATTAAAATATTTCTCATTATATTCTAGACGGCCCACATAAAGAATCCGCTTAGGAAGGACGCTGGACGTGATTACTTCCTGTGTTTGCTCGCTTTCCAAGAGAAAGATATTTTAACAAAAGAATATTTCTTTAAAATAATGCTTTTAAATAGGAGAATCAAAACTTATTAACAAAACGTGATGAAAACTTATTATATGCATTAATTTTAATTTGATATATTAAATTTATTATATTAAAATCTTAAATTTTAATATTATCTATTAACATAACATGTTATTTTGTGTTAATTTATTTTAACTTATTAATAAAAATTATAAAATAGATTAACAGGATACAATACGATTTATTTTAATCTATTTATTTAAATGAGTTGAATAAATTTAAAATTAATTCGTTTAATTTGATTAAATTTAATATAATTTAATATAAATGTTAAAATCATAATATTTATAAATATTATAAAATTAATTACAAGTCAAAAATTACAATCTAAATAATAAAAATATTAAAATTAAATTTCTAATAATTTTATTTTTAAGTATAAAGATATAATTGTAACTTTAACTTTCTTAATATGTCATAACAGGTTGATCCGCTATCAATCTGTTAAGCAATTATGTCTTAACTGGTCTACCATTTTAACACGAATCTGTTAAGACTGAACTATAACCCGCTATTATTGTATCGTATTTATATCGAGTTAATGAATCATATAATGAATTGTCACATCTACTTTCAATACTTCTAATTTTATTTAGATATATAAACTATTAAGAATAGAAAAAATTCTAAAATTTAAATTAAAAAACACTGATAAATAGGATTTACACTCAATATATAATATATTGAGCATACACGTGTTGCACTACTATTTTCTTAAGGCAGAGATATGTTTCTTTTTATTAATTTGTTATATTTTAAATGAATTTATTTTTTATATTTTGAAGAAATAAATATTTAAATTAAATATATGACATAAAGAATTCTTTTAAGTGCCTGGGATTCCCATTTTTCTGGTTGCAAATACAATATAAAATCAAAGAACTCTCTGTTTAAGGTTTTTGTAATAGGGAATGGTATTTTTGAAATTATTTTCTTCTATTAATTCTTTTGATACAGGTTAAACCTATCCCGTATATGTAGATAACTATTGGAACACCTTAAATTTTTTGGACTGTTCTCAGTAGAATTATATATATATATATATATATAATAAACAGAGAGACAGATTTCTTGATCTATGGAGTTTAGGGGTTTTGTGAAATATAAAATAATATATTTTTTTTCAATAGAATTGTGTCATGCCAATTGTGTGATGCTTTTCAAATTTGATTAATGTGAATTACCTGATCTAATGGAATACGAAAGCCCCAGACTCCAGTTATCTCGGTGGCCCTACAACTTGATCATGCAAAAGAAAATCCAGTTTAAATATAACCCCTTATTTTAGGTTTCTTTATAGAATATAATTAGTTACAAAACAAATTATATAAAGTATAAGGGGAAACCCAAGAACCGGTCGGTCTGTTCTTCGCTCAAAAACAACTTAAAATAATAGCACTTACAACCCAACACGTAACATCATTGCACATAATGACTCTTGAGCTCAACTACACATCCGCATCTCCCTCATCTTGAGAACAACCCCTATTTTGTACTGATGCGCATCTCCCTCAGCTTGAGAACAGCTTGACCGACATTTCCCGTCCAACCTTAGCTTGAGAATAGCCCCATTGCCATTTCTGTCCGACAGCCCCTTCCCGTCCAACAGAAACACTTCTGTTGCTGAGCACCCTTGTTTTTGCACAAACCGTCGCAGCCAACCCGTCCGACGGCCCTATTTTTCACAACCCACTCCTTCCTAGACTTGGTCCCGTCACCGAGCATCCTAGCCACTATTACTGGTCATTCCTAGCTGATGTCTCTGAGGTATTCAATGGGTTTCTTTGTATTGGGTTTTGCTGTAATTGGTATTTCTTAGCTATTGATCAGATATAGTTGATTGGTATTCTTTGCTATTTGAGTGGTATTCTTTGCTATTTTGGTATTTGATTGGTGTTTCAAGAGTAGTATTATAATCAATTATTGGGGAATTTTCTTATTTAAATTTTGATAAGATGAAAGAAAAAATTGATTGTTATCTAACTGTTTTTGTGCAATAAATATGAGGTATAATACCTTGGAGATGATATTAAGGCAGATTGCGGATTACACTAATATTGAGGCATATTAAGGCAGACTGCAAATTGTCACTACCCGAGCAAAAAAAATAATTAGATTAGAACAAAAAAAAAAAAAAAAAGAAACACTGAAGACTGGTTTGACATGGTCCTGCCTAAACAGATTTCAAGCAAAAGACAAGGAAAGATGGGTCCAAAAAATAACAACAGGTTCCTAATATTAGTGATAAGGATTTCACGATATTATTGATGAGGCTTGCAGACAAACTTAAAATTTGGTGCAGAGACCAGAGAAATGGGATCCTAAAATATTAATCGAGGGAATCACCAATCTTTCTCATTCGTTGCGTTCATTAATCCTAGTTCTGATCGAGACAAATTAGCATACAGTATTTTTATTTCTTGTTTGAGTTTTTATTGCAATATTACATTGGAAAATAAAACTAAGAAAAATGTTATAAAAAAGATGACTAGAATTAATGATCGTAGCTGTTCCAGAAAGTGACTAAATCATTACAAAATTAACTTAGTACTCCTACTTAACATAATTAATGTGGAGTGTTATCAAATAATATTTAAGTATGATTTTTTTCAAAAACTAACTCTTTCTATGTTTTGATCATATGATATTCTTCAAGTATTATTTATCAAAAGGAGAAATGAGAAATTAAATAATATTGCACTGATTGTGCTTGCTTCCTTGCATTTTAGAGAAATGGGTTTTGAAAGTATAGACTGCTATGAGTCAGTCATTTTTTTCCAATATAGAAAACTTCACCCTGACTTTTATTGAACACTAACATTATCCAAACGATCAAGAGAAACAATATGTTGAATACAATTAGGAATCTTTTCCATCAAAACAATTTGGAAGCTCTTTGGAAGTCTTTGATTCATGAAACTAATCCTTATGGCGATGACATATTTACGTGTAATATATGTGGCTGTGTGTGCATGAATGTATATGATTCTCTATTTTTAATGATGAATGATAGCTTTACTTATATATATATATATATATATATATGTAAATATATATATATATGTAAAACAGAACGGTGAATGATAGTTTAATGCTGTTGCCCAGATGACTAACACAAGATGAGGGTGAATTGAGTTATATTATAAAAATTAACACTTATAAATCAAATACACAATATAAAATATAAACAAAATATAAAGTAGTAAGAAATGTAAAAAGTAGAGTAAGAAAAAACAAACTCAGTATTTTTACGAGGTTCAGCCCCACTGCCTACGTCATCGCCTCAAGCTACCCATTGAGAATCTCAAATTCACTAGTCAATCTCCTTTAGGTAGAGATAGAAACCTATTACACCTTTGAGCAGCACCACTCCAAAAAATCTGTGTAGAACACCCTCTACACTTCCAATCATCTCACATTTGGTGATTCAACTATTCTCTGTGTAGAACACCTTCTATACATACAAGGGTTATACGCACCCTCTTACTGATACAAGAGTTGATAGTGGGTAGACTATCAAAGTACACTCCTCAATGAGTGAGATAGAAACAAAACAGCGCAACCTATATCTCTCTAAAAAATAATAAGAATTAAGGCTCAAAACTTTAGAAAAGAGAGAATGAGAGTTTTGAAAGAATGATGCAAAACTTAACAATAGATATATAAGCTCTTGTTGTGATTTTTGTAAAACTCAAGTGAGCTATTTATAGGCAAATGAGTCTTCAATTTCAAATTTGAAAAGATTCACATGTCAAATAAGAACACTATTCACTTTTCAAAAAATTCAAATAAAAGTATTTCCTTTTTGCATTTGTCAAAGACAACTCCATTCATTTTTCAAAGAAATCAAACCTAATCTTTTGCTTTTCATACATGACAAAATGAGTATGATTTATTTTTCAAACAAAATTATCTTCTTTTTACATATGTCAAAAAAACACACAACCACCCTTTAAGATTTTCAAACAAAATCATCTACCTTTTGCATTTGTCAAAAAAATACACAATCACCTTTCAAAACTTTCAAACAAAATATGTACATGTCAAATATGATAATCAATCATCTTACAAATTCAAATTTTTATATAAAAAAATATAATTTTCGAAATTATATTGTTTGATGATGTTATGTACATGTGAAAAACATAATATTCAAAACTAAGACATTTAAAGATGTCTTGCATATGTAAAAAAAGTAATTTGATGTTTTATGAGAAAAAAGAGTAATTTGGAACCTTAATCCAATTTCAAATTTTATCAAGAGATGTACAAAAATAATCTGTGAACTTCATTTGTAGACTTGTTCTTTTATACTTGATGTGCGCTTCGCTCCATTGCGTATATAATTTGAGCTTGAGATTTGAATTTATTTGTTATCATCAAAATCTACACGTAGATACGAAATTTAAAATCTTGGATTCAACAATCTCCCCATTTTTTATGATGACAAATACTTAGTAGAATTTTGAGACTTGCAGTAATGCTTAAGCTCTCCCTGAGAATATGCGTTAGTTTTTCAAGCAGTAGATAAACATAATTTCAGCATATATAACAGAGTTAAAAATCTAAATACTTACGTCTAAAACTTCTCCCATTTTTGGCATCATTAAAAAGGAATCATAATTAGCTTAATAAGACATCTTCCTACAATAACCAATAGACAAATAAAATGGTGCGTTAGTAGAGACTGTAGAGAATTCGGTACGGAGCCACGCGTGTCCAATAAAACCTGCAAATGTTGGCAATTCGGTGCAGAGCCACGCGTATCCGACAAAACCTGCAAAGATTGGAGGTCTAGCTCTGGCAATTCGGTGCGGAAGGAGATTCAAATTCGCTTAATATTGTTGACAAATAAAATATGTAGAGATTTGAAAGTTTCGATTTCCGTTTAAATGACCATTTTCACCCACTGAATGTTAAAACAAATCTCACATTGCCCATTGATCAAATATCTGTTTATCTAAAACGATAGAATAGTAGAAAAAATTTCGTCTAATAATCTTCCGGATTTGAATCAGGAACCGTCTCAACCAGTTATTTTATCCCCTGAGGTTGCTAACACCATGATAGAAGCAGAGATGCATTTTTCTGGTAGGACTGATTCTGAGGTTGTTGCAGCATCAAGAACTCTCAGTACTCAATATGCTGCCTCTATTACGACCATTTCTCGGAGATTACTAGCAAGGGCAAATGAGGTTGATCGACTTAACAATTAAATATCTGTTCTGCATCAAAAGCTTGCAAATAAAGATAGAAAGAATGAGAGGTTAAAGTAAGAAAATAAAGATTTGACGAAATTAGCTCTTGTTCTAAAACTTCGAATAGAGGAATTGGAACGAGTGAGGGTTCAAGCACAGAGTCAACATCAGTAGATAATGACAGCATTTCACGAGAGAAATAAGGACAATTGTAATTAATCTCGCTGGCTTAGTTCAGTAACTTTTGACAATATGCATCTGGCATATCTTGTAAGTTTGACTAAGTAAGATTTGAACAGATGACAGTTTGTCTTCTACTTATTTCCATATTTATAAAAGCAATCCTTAGTTTTATCTAATCCGCATCAAATCTTCTTCTCATCTCTGTAGTTCATCTTCATTTTCACTCTACAAAATTTCAATGGCTCATCAATTTTCCTTCAGTACTTCTCGTGATCAAGATATGAGGTATTTTTCACCTCAAATTATTTCTGCATCTGTTGTAGGTGCCATGAAGCAATAAAATACTGATTTGGCTAATAAATCAGATCATGATGCCATTTACGAGCTTGTGGGTCTTGGGACTCGATACTCATCTTCCATTGTTACTTTTTCCTGCTCGGTTGCAGTCCAAAACTCGCGAAATTGAGAAGTTTAGCGAAACGGTCTCTGTACTTCAACGACTTGTGTATGAGTCAAACAAAAAGATAGTAAACTTAAAACAACAGAATAAGGATTTAAAATCCTTGCTTGCCTCTTCATTTAGATTGCCGAATCCTTTAGATAAGGATGAGATGATGATCTATGAAAAGCAAATGTATTTGAATGATGAGGCTAAACGTCTCAAGAATCTGTAGGTCATTTGAGATAATGGAATAAAAATATCTGGCAGATATTCATGACATGCATTATTCCTATTTCTCTTCTAATCATCCATAGTCTATCTTCTGGTAGGGGTTTTGTGAAAATGTCTGCCAATTCTAGTACAATATCACCTTTCTGCACACGATCTCTAAGAAAATGATATCTAATTTCAATATATTTGGTCCTAAAATGTTGTATTGGATTCTTTGAAAGATTTATAGCACTAGTATTATCACATTTAATAGGAATATGATTGTACATAAGTTTAAAATCCTCAAGTTGTTGCTTCATATAAAGAACTTGAGCACAACAATTACCTGCAGCAACATACTCTGCCTGAGCAGTAGATAATGCAATAGAATTTTGCTTTTTACTAAACCATGAAATAAGTGCATGACTTAAAAAATGACATGTTCCACTAGTACTTTTTTGATCAACTTTGCAACCAGCATAATCCGTATCTAAATAACTGATAAGATCGAAAGAAGTGTGTTTAGGATACCATCACCCTAGGTCAATGGTATCGGCAAGATATCTAAAAATACGCTTGACTGCAATCAAATGAGATTGCTTTGGAGATGATTAAAAACGTGCACATAAACATACACTGAACATAATATCAGGTCTACTAGCTGTCAAATATAATAAACTACCAATCATATCTCGATATACCTTTGAGTCAACTGGCTTACCGCTTTCATCTTTATCAAGTTTGGTGGTTGGACTCATTGGTGTTCCAATTACCTTCACACATTCCATCTCAAACTTTTTGAGTAATTCTTTGATATATTTTGACTGATTAATGAATATTCTACTTTTTGCTTGCTTGATTTGCAATCCAAGAAAGAAATTAAGTTCTCCCATCATGCTCATTTCAAATTTTTCCTGCATGCTTTTAGCAAAATCTTGGCACATATTTTCATTAGTAGCATCAAATATTATATCATCAACATAAATTTGAACTAGAAGAATATTATTCTGTTCATATTTGATGAAAAGAGTTGTATCAATCTTTCCTTTTGAAAAACTTTTTTCAATCAAGAAACCACTAAGCCTCTCATATCAAGCTCTAGGAGCTTGTTTGAGTCTATATAATGCTTTTGCGAGCTTAAAAATATGATTAGAAGAAATACGATTTTCAAAACCTGGAGGTTGCTCAACATATACCTCTTCATTTATAAAATCATTTAAGAAAGCACTTTTAACATCCATTTGAAAAAGTTTGAAATTTTTATAACATGCATATGCAAGTAACATTCGAATAGTTTCTAATTTTGCGACAGGTGCATACGTTTCATCATAATCGATTCCTTCCTCTTGATTGAAACCTTGGGCTACAAGTCAAGCCTTGTTTCTAGTGATGATTTCAGACTCGTCTTTCTTATTTCTAAAAACCCATTTTGTTCCAATAACAACATGATTTTTAGGTCTAGGAACAAGTGTCCATACATTATTTCTTTCAAATTAATTTAACTCTTCTTGCATAACTAGAATCCATGATTCATCAATAAGTGTTTCATCAATATTTTTGGATTCAATTTGAGATGAAAAAAACAGTGTGATTATAAATATTTTTAAGAGATGATCGAGTACTTACACCTCGTGAAGGTTCTCTTAGAATTTGTTCCACTAGATAATCTTTCACATGTTTCCACTGTTTGGTTGCATCTTGTACTAAATCTTGATGATCTTTTCTAATGTCTCTATATTGAACTTCTTCCATTGTATTCTCTTTGTCGAGATTGAGACTATTTGTATTATTTGTACCTTCTGATTCTTCATCAATAGATTTCTTGGAGAGTAGATGGTTAGATTCATCAAATACTACATGCATTGATTCTTGTACAGTCAAAGTCTTTTTATTGAATACTCTTTAAGCCTTACTATTTGTTGAATATCCAAGAAAGATACATTCATCTGATTTTGCATTAAACTTTCCTAAATTATCTCTGTCATTTAGTATAAAACATTTGCATCAAAATACATGAAAGTAACCAATGTTGGGTTTTTTCTCATTCCAAAGCTCATAAGGGGTTTTATCTAATTTAGACCTTAACATAACTCTATTTATAACATAACATGCAGTACTTACTACTTCGGCCAAAAAATAACTAGGTAAACTATTTTCATTAAGCATTGTTCTTACCATTTCTTGAAGAGATCTATTCTTCCTCTCTACTACCCCATTTTGTTGAGGAGTTCGAGGAACAGAGAAATTATGCAGAAAACCATTTTCATCACAAAAAGACTCAATATCTTTATTGACAAACTCTTTCCCCCTATCATTTCGGATGTTTGAAATAGTATAGCCCTTTTCATTTTGAATTATCTTGCATAGCTTGGTAAATGCATTATGTACCTCATCTTTATGAGCGAGAAAGATGACCCAAGTATATCTAGAGAAATCATCAACAACAACAAATGCATAATATTTTCCTTCCAGACTCGCAACTCTGTTTGATCCAACAAGGTCCATGTGTATTAGTTGCAAAGGTCTAGTAGTGGAAATATGTTTCTTGATTTTGAAAGAAGTTTTTGTTTGTTTACCAAACTGGCATGTATCACATATTTTGTTTTTAAAAAAGTTTACTTTTGGCAAACCTCTCACAAGATCATTTTTTAAAAATTTGGAAATAAGTTCCATATTTGCATGACCTAACCTTCTATGCCATAACCAATTATTTTCATGTTGAGCTAATAAACAAATAGGATCTTGTGAGACAATTTCTTTAAATTCAACTGTATAAACTTTATCGTTTCTAAGAGCAATAAAACAAACATTGCAATTATGATTATTCAAAATAATGCACTTATCCTTTTTGAAGATAACTGTAAATCTTTTATTACATAATTGACTTATATTTAAAAGATTATGTTTTAAACCTTCAACAAGTAGAACATCTTCAATTATGAGAGAAGACTTATTACCAACTTTACCTATTCCTACGATCTTCCCTTTTGAATTGTCTCCAAATGTTACGTGTCCTTTTTCTTTAGGAGTGAAATCAATGAATTTAGTTTTATCTCCTGTCATGTGTTTTGAGCATCCGCTATCTAAAAACCATATTGTTTTACTTACGGAAGACTTCATGCATACCTACAAAAATAATTAAAATAATTTTTCTTGGTACCCATGTTCTTTAGATCATTTATTTATTAGTATTAGAAGAAATAAGATTTTTTGGTATCCATATGCCCCTAATAGTCATTGTATGTTTTCTTCTAATAGAACAAGCATGATAGTTATGACCATTTCTATTTCAAAAATTACAAATAACATGTAACATATTTGAAGAACTTGAGTGATTGTAATAATGTCTTTCTTTGACAAATATATTTTTAGGAAAAGAATTTTGAAAATTTAGTTTTGATTTAATGGGTTTATCAAAGAAATTTTTATAGGGTTTAAGTTTTTCTTTTGGCATGTATTACAAGCCTACCTTATCAAAAACACATATTTGATTACCAAGAAGTTTTTCGAAATTTCTTTTTCCATTTGTGAAATTTTCAACAATCTTTTCTAAATCAGATACTTTCTTTTTCAGTTCATCATTTTCATCTTTTAAAATTATATTTTTTTTAATTAAAACATCAATTTCATTTATTAAAGAATAATTTTTCTTTTTCAAAGCGTTATACTTAATACCCAATTTTTCAAATTCCTCATATACCTCTTCTAAAACATTTTGCAATTCTTTATAAGAGGGATTTTCAAGATTTGTTACCTTAAGATCATTTTTAGCCATAAGACAAAAATTTACAGATTCTTCATTACTTACGTCGCTGTCTGACCTACTTGAATCATCATCCCATATAGCTTTCATTGTTTTTTTGCCTTTGTATCGATCTTTCTTTAGCAGGGGATAATCTGCCTTGATATGTCCTGGCTTTTTTACATTTATAACAAATTAATGAATCATTTTTACTTGTATTTTTGTTGGAAGATTTTTTGAAAGGTTTTCTTGGAGGAGTTTTATTTTTTAAAAATCTCTTAAATCTTCTTGTGATCATTGCAATCTCTTCGTCATCGCTTTCTTTATCTTCATCTTCATCGTTTTCACTTTCATGTGGAACGGCTTTGAGTGCCAAGCTCTTCTTTTGCTTTCCTTCTTCTTCTCCTCTTTTCAATGTGTACTCATGGGTAATAAGTGACCCGATGAGTTCATTTACTTTGAGTTTTTTAAGATCTCTAGTTTCAAGAATCGCCGTTACTTTTGATTCCCAACGTTTTGGCAAGGAGTTGAGAATTTTCTTTACTATCTCTAAGTTGGAATAAACTTTACCAAGAGATGTCAAACTATTTATAATATTAGTAAAACGAGTATACATAGAAGAGATGATTCATCATCATTCATTTTGAACAATTCATATTTATGCATAAGAACATAAATTTTTGATTCTTTGACTTGCGAAATTCCTTCATAAGTTACTTCCAAGTTGTCCCAAATTTCTTTTGCTATCCTGCAAGTCATTATTCTATTAAATTCATTACCATTGAGAGCATTATATAGAAAATTCATAACCATTACATTCACAGTATAAAATCTATCGTCTTCGCGATCAAACTCTTCTTCTTCCTTTTTGACCTTTACTTCATCAGCAGTTTTTGTTGGAATGTAAGACCCATTTACAATACATTTCCAGATTTCTCAACCTTGAGACTGAAGAAATATTCTCATTTTAGCTTTCCAAAAAGTATAATTATCTCTACAAAATAGCGGAGGTCGGCTACTGGATTGATCTTCAGCGAAAGTAGCTGCAATGTTAGTCATATGATCTTAACTTAACAGATAGTTAATCTTATAACAGAGCCCTTGTTCTGATACCAATTGTTGCCCAGATGACTAACACAAGAGGGGGGTGAATTGGGTTATATTATAAAAATTAACACTTATAAATCAAATACATAATATAAAATATAAATAGAATATAAAGCAGCAAGAAATGTAAAGAGTAGGATAAGAAAAAACAAACTCAGTATTTTTACGAGGTTAAGCCCCACTGCCTACGTCCTCGCCTCAAGCTACCCCTTGAGGATCCCAAATTCACTAGTCAATCTCTTTTAGGTGGAGATAGAAACCTATTACACCTTTGAGCAGCACCGCTCCAAAAAATCTATGTAGAACACCCTCTACACTTCCAATCACCTCACACTTGGTGATTCAACTATTCCCTGTGTAGAACACCTTCTACACACACAAGGGTTATATGCACACTTTTACTGATACAAGAGTTGATGGTGGGTAGACTATCAAAGTACACTCCTCAATGAGTGAGATAGAAATAATACAGCGCAACCTATATCTCTCTAAAAAAGAATAAGAATTAAGGCTCAAAATTTTAGAAAAGAGAGAATGAGAGCTTTGAAAGAATGATGCAAAACTTAGCAATAGATGTGTAAGCTCTTGTTGTGATTTTTACAAAACTCAAGTGAGCTATTTATATGAAAATGAGTCTTCAATTTCAAATTTGAAAAGATTCACATGTCAAATAAGAACACTATTCACTTTTCAGAAAATTCAAATAAAAGCATTTCTTTTTTGCATTTGTCAAAGACAACTCCATTCATTTTTCAAAGAAATCAAATCCAATCTTTTGCTTTTCATACATGATAAAATGAGCATCATTTATTTTTTAAACAAAATCATCTTCTTTTTGCATATGTCAAAAAAACACACAACCACCCTAAAAGATTTTCAAACAAAATCATCTACCTTTTATATTTGTCAAAAAAACACACAACCATCCTTCAAAACTTTCGAACAAAATATGCACATGTCAAATATGATAATCAATCATCTTACAAATTCAAATTTTTATATAAAAAAAATATAATTTTCGAAATTGTATTGTTTGATGATGTTATGTACATGTGAAAAACATAATATTCAAAACTAAGACATTTAAAGATGTCTTGCATATGTGAAAATAGTAATTTGATGTTTTATGAGAAAAAAGAGTAATTTGGAACCTTAATCCAATTTCGAATTTTATTAAGAGATGTACAAAAATAATCCGTGAGTTTCATTTGTAGACTTGTTCTTTTATACTTAATGTGCGCTTCGCTCCATTGCGTAAATAATTTGAACTTGAAACTTGAATTTATTTGTTATAATCAAAATCTACATGTAGATATGAAATTTGAAACCTTGGATTCAACAAATGCTATATAATTGTTTATACAGTATCGAAAAAAGTGGTTTAACTATTTGAATCAAAAAACCTATTAATCTCAGTAGATTGTATGAGAGATATATACGTTCAAATAAAATTTAGTAATTAATCTGTGCTATAGTAACTCTTGGGGAAGACACCCCTTTTAGTTTAGAGAGCTGATAGAACATGAACTCATCTATTTTTTTTAAAAAATTATTTCTACCAAACTAAAGCAAAAGTAAAAGAGAAATTTGACAAAAAATTTTACTTTATCAAGTGGTTGGTTAGAAATTGTAGATAGGTTGGTGTTTTGTCATTTCTGTTTATTTTAACATTTTTTTTTATTATGACAAGTGCTAGTTTATAATCTTGATAGTGCCAAAGACCGGGCAGAAAGTGATATTTAATGTGACGTGAATGTTGATGATGAGGTTAATGTCAGTGATGAGGTTCCTATTGACGATAAAGTGAATGTGATTCCCTCATCTAGTAGCGGCCTGCCTGAGCAATTTATTGGTATGAAATTTGAGGCAGTCGAAAATGCCCAAGTATTCTACAAGGCATATTCAAGACGAACTGGGTTTTTAATCTGGACTAATCATACTCGAAAGCCAAAAGAAGATAAAACTCTTTATGTAATAAACTATGTTTGCTCAAAAGAAGGCCACGGGCAGGTAAGAGTAAATGTCGAAGATTGAGTAATGCCAGAATTTGATGAGACAAAGATCGGATATAAAGCAATTATGAGAATAAAAAAAAAAGTGAAAAGTGGATAGTAAACAAATTTTTTACTGGACATAACCATGTATTATTTAGCTCTAGAAGTACTAGCCTCCTCCGTGGACATAGGGGAGCTACTAAAGCTAAAGAAAAATTAATTTTTGACTTTGAATGAGTCTGGTATATCGACAAGAAAAATAATGTCGATATTGAAAAAAGATGCAGGTGGTGCCTTTAGTGTCGGTTGTATTGATAAGAACGTAGAAACTTTTGTGAGAAGCGAACGGAGAAAGGTATTTAAAGAAGAGGAGGATGAACAAAGATTATATAATTACTTTTAAGAGCGACAACGCAATCAGCCTGGTTTTGTGCTTTCCATGCAAGTTGGTAATGACGAATTTATAGGCAATTGCTTTTGGGTTGATGCGCGTGCAAGGGCTGCATTCCAATATTTTGAGGATGTTGGCATGTTCGATGCCACTTACCTGACCAATGTTTATAAGCTGCCATTTGTGTCATTTTCTGGATTAATCACCATTATCAGACGATTTTGTTTAGGTGTGCTTTATTAATTAATGAAATGACAGAATCATATACATGGCTATCGAGAACCTAGCAGATGACAATGCTTGGGCGTGCCCCCTTAACGACAATTACAGATGATGACAAGGCAATGACAAAGGCAATTATAGAGGTACTTGTGAGTACAACTCATAGGTTGTGCTTGTGGAACATTTTACAAAAATTCTCCGAACACTTGGCCCACGTATACAACAAATTTCTAGACTTTGGAAACGAGTTTAATCATTGTATCTATAAAACACTTACTATGGATGAGTTCGAGTAAGAATGGGCATGAGTTATAACGAAGTATAAGCTTTTCAAAAATACTTGGTTGCAAAACCTTTATGAACGATGGGATAAGTGGGTGTCTGCTTTCTTTTGTACTACATTTTGCTCTAGCATGTCAATAACTCAAAGGAGTGAAAGAATTAATAAAATTTTCAAAGATTATGTTCGGCCAGGCACTATGAACAGCGACTTTGTGCATCAGTACAAAAAAGCCATAGATGCACGTTACTTTAAAGAGAAGCTTAAGGATGTTCAGATGGGTTTTACACGGCCAATTATGAAAACACCTTTTAAAATCGAAGAGGAGGCAGCATCCATTTATACAAAAAAGTCTTTCAAGAAATTTCAAGATGAGTTGTTCAGTAGTCTACAGTATCATGCAAAAAAGCTGTATGTGAATAGTGCGGCCAAGACTTATGGAGTGATAGCTAATAACAGAGAGACACCTCCTTACCATGTGACAGTGGATGGTGATGATATGATGTTACATATACATGCCATATGTGGAGTTTGTGGAGATTCTTTGTAGGCATATCTTGTGTATTTTAGGCAAAAAAGTGAGATTAAATAGATTGCTACATCAATATATTTTAGAGAGGTGGGCTATCAACGCTAAGAGTCAACCCATTCCTGAGATACCATCTCTCGATTGGCTAGCGAGGAACGTACAAGATGAGGTGTCTATTAGAAAAAGCAAGTCAATGATACAGTTGTATGACATTATCAAACTTGCAATACAATCAGAAGAAAAGCACAAGCATTTCACACTTACATTGGAGAACGTTCACAATGAGTCAGCCCCTGAAAGTTATCAGCCAAGAATCCAAGTTCAGTCAAATTTGACTCAAATAGTCCATGATCCTCCAAGAGTACCCACAAAAGGACGCCCGAAGTCGAAAAGATCACAAAATCCAAAAGAGAGCCAACCAACTAAGAAAATGTGTTGTGGCATTTGCAAAAATGAAAGACATGCTAGGAACCACTATCATTTAATGAGGTATTGTAGGTTTTATTTTTTATTTATCTATTTATCTTTTATGATCAAAGTGTTATTGTGGTTTTTTTGTTGTATTTGCAACATGTCTATGCAGGAAAATTGGGGGTACTAGTATTGCGGCACCTGCACGGCCTAATGTCAAGCGTACTAACTTATATGTTTTAGACGATTTATTTATTTATATATATATTTTATTATTATCAAAGGGTTATTGTGTTTTTATTGTTCAATGTTTATGTAGGAACATTGGGTACACCTGAGACACATGCTGGACCTGCAACACCTACGTACTAACTTGGAAAACTGATGAAGGTTGTTTTTATTGTTCAAAAATAAATTTAGAATTTATATTTTTGAAATACGTCTTGTAAATTAATCATAATGTATTTTTCTGATATCTAAGGAGGATTGTGAAGCTTTTGAAATTTGTTTAAAGGAAATGATGTATATACAACCCTACAGCAAAAATATGTCATGAAATTTTTTTATAACCCCATTAGTTATTGTAATAGTGAATAGCAAAAATATTATTTAATGTAAAAGTGAAGTAGAAACATGACAGTTGTTTTCTGAACACATGTTGTTTAATATAATGGTCTTTCTATTACCCTTTTTTTAATATCATATATTTGATTTTTCTGTCCAATGTTAATTGTAATGATGAATATGACTCTTCTATACCGCTCTCTTTTTTTAAATGGTTGTTTTAAACAGGAAAGAAAAAAAAAATACTCAATAGACTATTAAGTAGAAAATGAGACAGAAATTTTAGATTTGAAAATTTAATGCTATGGAAACTTAATATAATATAGCTAAAAATAGAATATTATAGTTTTAAAAGTGATTATAATTTTAACTATAAAAGTGATCTTTTTAAACCATAATACTGATCTTTTTTTTTAAATGATCCTTTTTTTAATCCTTTTTTTTTAAATTTTAATAGCTATAAATATAATTCAATCATAATAGTACTATATTGTAATATAATATAGTAAGTATTATATAGTATTAATTAATGCTAATGTATATAGTAGTACTATAATAGTATTTAATATATAGTAATAACTATAGTAGTTAACATTATAGTTAAATTAATATTGCTAATATTAAAATAACAACATCTACTATATTCGTATTATATTATGAATACTAGTATAGATTCTATGGGCTATACGTATTACCTAATAGTTATAGTGTAATAGCCCAAATTTTCTAAGATAAATTATTTTATGGATATTATTTTAAGAAGATTTATTTGATGCAATTGTTTATTAGGAAATTAGAGTGGGAGATTTAAGAGAGAAATGTGAGATTACACTTAGTATTGGGAATTATGCACTTTCGGATTAATCTGTTGAGTTTTAGGGAAATGATCATAAGTCATCCATATGATGTCCAAATGAGGTGATTCCAATTGGTATAGAACCTTAAGAGATAGATCTACAACTTTTATGTTTTAAGTTTCCTGAGATTCGGAGGGAATAAATAACTTATTTTGGAATCAAGTAGGCAGCTTGGGAATGGGCTTAAATGGAACCCGAGTTGGGTAATTGAACTAGATTGGAGCATGTAACCAAATGGGCAACTGGTTTTAGGATTCTCTGGGATTAGGACATGTTTATGGATAGTTAGAAATGGATGGAAAGTTGATTTGGAAGTCAATTGAATGGTTAGTGTGATGGGAACTCAAAGGGAGCCAGAATCTGGTTGATAGGTGACTAAGTGGATCAAATTTGGCTCTACCTTAACTAAACTAAGTAAGGGCCTTCTAGAACTTGTTGAGGGGAGACCTAATGGAGTTGGAAAGGAACCAAATGGGTAGGAAGAGCTGGAGATGGGCGTGTGACACAAGGAGAGAGCTGGAGATGGGAGATGCATGCATGGTTAGGTGAAATGCCACCTCACCTCTTATCCCTTTAGCTTGCTTCTCAGCCATGGATCAAAATGGGCAGCCAAACCACCTCAATTGTGAGCCCTTGGATGACTAATCCAGCTGCAAAGCCTAGGATTTGGGAGGCTTAATCCTCATCATTAGATTTCCCTAGATGGACACCTCATCACATGCAAATCTGGCAACTAGGGCACCTTAGGTGCAATTCCTTTTCTCTCCCTCATGTTGGTCGACCACCACCCTATAAATAGAGCCTTGAGAGCTTCCTAAGCTCCTTTAGAAGGAGAGAGCACTTGCCTTTTGAAGCCATACCAGAAAACCCTCCCCAAACCCTCAAAGTGATCACTTGTGAGCTAAGTGAGTGTGTGTGGGAGAAAACTTGTAGGAAGTTGGTGGAACAATTCTCTTGTGCTTGGAAGGAATTGTAAGTCCATATTCTAGCTTAATTTAAGCATGGAAGTGGTTTATTGGCATGATTGAATTATGTTTAATAGTAGTGAACATTTAAGAACATGTTTAAGTGGAAATGGACACATGAGTAGGGGTGAGTATATTTGTCTTGTTTATGTGTTTAATAAAATTGTAGAAACTTGGATTTAAGCTTGTAAGAAGATAATTGGAGTGTATGGAAAAGATTGGCATGTTTTGAGTAGAAAAACCCTTAGAGCCGTGAGTTCGCTCGACTCTCGCTCGACAGGTGAGTCGAGCGAAGGCAAAATCTGAACCCTCGCTTGACTGTCGCTCGATACCCCACTCGAGCGAGTCCCAACCCGAGACTTCGCTCGATACTCGCTCGACAGGCCGCTCGAGCGAGATGCCCTGTTTTGCTTAGGTTTAGGGTTTTCTTGGAATAGAAGTGGTGTTCCAAATGGGAAGGGTTATAAGTGAGATAACTCATGTGTATAAGAGAAGAATATAAAGAAAGAGAATAATATATAAAAGATTAAGTTAGTCACGTCATGACGGGGACGGCGATACGTAACGCCCGTATGACTAACGTGCCGGCAGGGACGGCGATACGTAACGCCTGTCGTGATATATGAAATTGTGATCTCCACGGGGACGGCGAGACGTAACGCCCGTGTGATTGATCCTCACGGGGATGACGAGACGTAACGCCCGTGAAATTGATTTGAATAGCGGGGACGGCGAGACGTAACGCCCGCAGTACTATGTGTATATATTTCGTGTCATAACAGGGACGACGATACGTAACGCCCGGATGATTGACACCAGACTCATCATAACGGGGACGGCGATACGTAACGCCCGGATGATTGATGAGTGTATGTGATGGGGATGGCGATACGTAACGCCCATCAGTGATAAGAAAGAATATAAAAATCTTAAGGGAAAACGGGGTAATTTAATATAAGACCATGGGTGAGTTAAGAAAAAAGTGTTAGTTAGACAGTGGTCTTGTGAGGGGTATGTTAGGGTAATTTTCCCTTGTCAGTTGTGGTATAACTTTATGGTTGTTTTCCCTGTTTCCTTTAAGCTGTTTATGTACTTACTGAGATTTCATTCGAAATCTCACTCTTTTGTGGCTCCATATATTTTGTGCACATTATTTCATACAGGATTCGATGACCAGCCGGGGGACAGCCCCGATGAGGCAGGAGACTTCGGGGAGTCCTGAGGGACTTTCCGATTATAGTCCTTATGTGGACATTTCTTTTGTTTCCTTCGGACCTCCTATCAGACCCACCGGAGCTTGGAGTCTGGACACATCCTCTTTTGCTGAGGAGAGGCGACGTACGGGATGCTGCATAACCTTAGGAGTAGATGGTTCATTGTCCATGTGTGGAGTTTGTGTGACTCCACAGGGACAACAGCTCCAGCGAGATTTTAGTATTAGTATGGATAGGTTTCGCTATGGGAGAGAATACCCCGAGGTTAAGAGGGAGAAAGAGTGAGGTGAAGGAAAGTTCTTTTGGGATGAATGTAATATATTTTGCTACAGTTGGGTTGTGTATATGTATAAAGTACAATGTTAAGTTATTAATGAATGTTGTATATGTATTTCCGTGTGATCTTTAGAAAGTTTCATATCTATAACCTGATCCGCTGCGATTTAAGTGATTTAGGCCTTTTAGTCTTGTTAAGTACGAGGGTGAGTAGCCGAGTGTTGCTCATCCAGACACCTTAATTTACGTTAAATCCCAGACGTAAATTGGGGGCGTCACATATAGTATTATATACTATAGTTAATAGCTACACATTAATAGAATTTTAATACAATAATATATACTAGTACTATATACTATATACTAATTAAATAAATTAACTATAGTAATAGTTAAAATTAATTAATAACTATAAATATAATTTAACTATGTAGCACTATAAAGTTATATATTATTGTAACGCCCCGATTTTTCGCCTTAATTAAAACGTAAATTGAAGTGTCCGGACAAGTAATACAAGACTACTTATCCTACATAAACGTAAGGAGTAGCATGCATGCATATAAGTTTACTAATTAATTGCAATGCAAAATATAGCGAAAAGAAGTAAATCTCCAATATATGCAAAGAGATCTAACTTTTGCATAAATAGATCACATGATATAATAAATTATAACTTTTATAATTTTATATTTATAGAAACATCTTGTATCAAAGACTTACATAACCCAGTTATTTTTTTTAAAACAAATAACATATCTCACCGTTGTCCCGTAATCTTACTATTCCACTTGATCACGTACATGAAAGATCATTCCATTTAGAGAGAATTATTTTGTAAGACCCTCAAGGTACCTCAGAATCTCCTGTGTTGTCCGAATCCCATTGCAATTTATCTAATCCTGCATAACATCTATCATTCCATAAGGAATGATAGATAAAACTTAAAAGAATGAGATTTACAATAAATCTCAGTAAGTACACAAATAACTTAACAAATACATCATTCGAGCATATCAATAACATAACATAGGATATATCATATTGAATTACTTCACATGATTCATGAATGTCTGATGAGACTTATGCATATGGATGACCACAATTTTCATACAAACTTATACTCTTACATGGACTCAATATCTTATATTTAAAACTTATACTTCTTTCATCTTTTTTCTTAATCTTGTGGGTAGACTACTTATTTTCTTATCCTCGATGGGCGTTATGTATCGTCGTCCCCATCGGGTTTCCTTAGCATGACGCGTCAGCTTAGCCATACATATAACTCGTCAGTCTTTCGGGTGTTACGTATCACCATCCCTATCTTGATGAGTCTCGTGTCAGTCTTCTAGGTGTTATGTATCGTCGTCCCCGTTGTGACACAAAAAATGCTTAACATAGCGGGCATTACGTATCGCTGTCCCTGCTAGTCATGTTAGTCGTTTGGGTGTTACGTATCGCTGTCTTCGTCGTGACATAACTTTTACTTATCCTTGACAAGCGTTACGTATTGCCGTCCCCGTCGGCACGTAAATCATACGGGCGTTACGTATTGTCGTCCCCGTCATGACGTGATTGACTTATTAATCTTTCCACTTGTAAAATTTTTTTAACGTATTTTCTTATAACAGACGTCATGACTTATAATGACACATATATGCGACGAAATGCAATATACGCATAAATTTAGACTTATGACATGCATGTTTCATGTCCTCATAAACCTTATAACATGTGAATTCATATCATAGTAAGACACATCACATGTACAATCATTTACGTCACATTAATTCATAACATTAATATATAATGGAAAATATTTAAATAACAAAATAAAAATATTAAAATATTATTAAATCAAAGCTGGCCGAAGCTCCTAGAGGATTAAAACTTATTTTATTTTAATTCAAATCATGCTAAAACTCTCATATTTAACATATCAAATTTTCCTTCATTAATTTATGCAAATTTAATCATTTTTCTTAGTGTTTTCTTCTATAATTCTTAACAAATTGATTCTTAAAATTTTTCTAAAAAATATAAAGTTTCTAAGTTCATTATAATCATCAAAATATCATGCAATTAATTAAAAACCAATTACATAAGATTTAAAATAAAAAATTCCATTAAAACCCTATTGTAGCCGAATTGCTCTAGGTTTTCTTTCTCAAATGTTTCTCAAACAAAGACCCCATATTTTCACATAATTCTTTTCATATAATATCATAGAATATATTTATAAGGTCTCATAATTTCCTAACATTTTTCCATAGCAAAAACCACTCCAAAATTCCATATGTTTCAATTTAACACATAAACAAATATTAAGTTCAAATAAATATCAAATCTAATCCAATCATCAAGCCACTTATTCTATGCCAAGATTAAGTTAAGTAGTGTACTTACAAACTTTCTCCAAGCTTGAATTGATGATAGAACTAAGCCCTTGCAATAATTTCTCAAAACCACTCACTTAGCTCAATTAGGTGATGTTTGGAAGTTCAAAGGCTTAATGAGGGTTTTTCTTTATCTTCCTTCAAGTTGGGCGTGTGCTATATTCTCCAAAAGGAGTTAGGAAACTCTCAAACACTTATATATAGGAGGGGGTCGACACACATGAAGGGAAAAAGAAGATAAACATTTGCCTAAAGGTGACCGGTTTTCCCCTTAGAGCCTTGTATGAGCTTCTTGCTTATTTAGGCTCATCATTACCTCTAGAGCTTAGGCTTAGTTTGTGATATTCTCATACAAGGTTCAATGTTTGAGCTGCCTAAACTATCTTCTTGATCAATGGCTCAAGTAAACCCAGCTCATGTAAGGTAGAGACAAAGTAGTATGATGATATCTTCCAATGAGGTGTATTCAGCCACTTCCATCCCAAATAAGTCCTTGATCTGATTTAATTCTTGAAAAACTCACAACATTAAAGTTTTAGATCATCATCTTAAAATTCTATATGATTTTGAATCACCTTATTCTGAGATCATTTGAGAGAGATATGATTGATTCACCGAAACACATTAAAACCACCCGAGAACACCCAATCCGAGTTCTTCATTTGTTTTCTTACCCACCAAGACTTCTAGATGAATTATTATCAACTTACCACATGTTCCTACACATTTCAAGACCTCAGAAAGTTTGATAGCCAATCACAATTTTCGTCACATGGCCGAACATGAGACAACTCATCTAAGTCGGTTACCTGTTGACTCCTATTCATGTCCTTCCACTTAACACCAGATTTAGTCATTGATCCATTCCTTATCTTAAAAATTCCAAAAAATAAAAGTTCTATATATCCTTTTTAAGGTTCTATAGAAACTGGAATACCTTCTTTTGGAGCTCATATGACCAAGTTATGATTATTCTACTGAAAGTCGAGAGACAATCCGGGCACACTAAGTGTTTGATAAATAATCCCTCTTGTTTCACACGAAACTTCCTAACTAAAATCTCCTCATTTACAATATGTCTACACACTTGTCATGATATTAGGATAATTTAGAAAATAATCTAAAGACTTAATCTTGTTCAAGGTCATTAGTCAACTCCAAGTCAATACTATATATCCAATTTTATTCTGCTACTTTAATCCCAATTTCGTATTTGATCAAGTCTATATCTCTTAAAACTCAAAGCATAAGAATTGTATATATTCCTCTTAGATTTCCAAATCATCTTGAATCATCTTAATCCGACATAAAATTAGTAAGTTATGTTCATATTACTAAAGGATATTGAAATTGTCTAAATTTGCTTAATCCGAAAATATCATAGGGTATATTCCTTACTCATACCACTTGATTTCCTTTGTAAATTTCCTTCAATTTTTATATAATATTTTCTTAAATATTCAAAAACCATATCTTCTCATCATATTTAGTGTCTCCCATTATTTTTTCTTCAATACCAATAAAATATACATATATCCAAAATTCTAAAAGTTCCCTAAAATAATCTTAAAGAAATATAATCATGCCAAATATGAGCATTAAAAGAATACTTAAAAATTTAGGTTATCACAAATATAATACTACATATACTAGTACTATATAATAATCGTATATATTATTATAGTATAGTACTTTGTACTAATATAATAGTACTATATACTATATATAGTAGTACTATAAGTTATAACTATCACATTTTATACTAGTACTATAAGTTATAGTAGTACTATATATTATAATAGTTAGTACCAATAGTGCAATACTATAACTATTAAACAATACATATAGTCCATATAATCTATACTAGTATTCACAATATATTACGAATATAGTAGATATTGTTATTTTAATATTAACAATGTTAATTTAACTGTACTATAAGTTATAACTAATATAAAATTATAATAGTATTTAATATATTAATATATAGTTAATAGTTAATATAATTTTTATTAATGTATATTAATACTAATACTATATATTAATAATTATATTATTATAGTTAATTAATTTATACAACTATATTCATATAAATAATATAAATGCACTATGAGAAGTATATATGTATATAATAAATAGTATTTATTATATAATTAATTATATACAACTATAATTAAATAAATAATATATATAAGTTAACGATAATTGTAGGCTTTACTAATAATTGTAAATAATTATAAATAATTATATATAAGTTATAAATAATTGCAGGCATATCTTATTGTTGCGAAGGCCAATTTTTTTTTTATTTTTATAAGTTAAATGATTTTTTTATTAAACTTAGTAGTTAGCAGACAATGAAGTCAATTCTGCCATTGAGACAACATACATTACTCGCATAATGATCGAAATGACTAATAAAAATTATATCAAAATACATTACATCACAAATATCATAATAAAAATACATCACCTTACATTAATAATAGTGCTATATTAATATTATAGTGGTTTCATACCACTACTGTATATTATAGTTACTATACTATATATAGTAATAATATAAGTCATAGTAATACTATATATTATAATTAATAGTTATAGATTATTACTTTATAGAAAAGGCGATATATATTTAATTTTTAATAGTTTATTATTTTATAAATTATTAGTTATAAAATATTATTTTATAAATTAATAGTTATATATTTATAACTACTATATGTTATAACTACTATTTGCTATAGTTACTATATTATATGTTATAATAGTACTATATGTTATAACTACTATATGTTATAGTAGTACTACATTATTATAGTAGTAATTGTTAAAAATTTATCAAATTCTTTAATATATTAATATAATAGTAGTAACTATATATTATGGTTAATAATTATACACTAAATATATAATAATACTTTGATACTAAATAATATATATAAATAATTAAAAATTGTGTTATAATAATATTATAGTTGTTTCATACTAAATAATAAATGATTATCTACAACTATATTTATATAAATAATATAAATAAACCTTGAAAAGTATAATGATATGTATTATGCAGCCATTATTGTTGTGGATGCCAATTTTATTTTATTTTATTTAAAGTTAAAGATAAGTTTACACCAAAACACATTAGGTCACAAATATCATAAAAAAAGTACATCTTACATTAAAGTCTTAAAAAAGGTATAACGGATTACATAAGACGTAGTACTATCTGAGATACATAACTATTTTTTACATACATAAGAATTACACTACAAACTATTATAAAAAAATAAATTGATTGAGAGCATCCACACTCATCACACTCATCCTTACATGAACAATAACATGAGGGTGAGTGTGATTAGTGTGGATGCTCCCTAACAATATTCATAAAAAAAAACCCATGACAAGAATAACACTTTCAAGACTCTTTTGTACTTCTTCTCTATTGCTTTAAATTTAGATTCTTCGATGTGTAGTACCCTTTCATACCTCTATTCCACTAAGTCTAATGTTTGCTTACAACAGTTGTTTTGCGCACTCTGAAAGTCAATCCACTCAAAAAATTTACATTGCTTATAGATGGGACAGTTATAAAATCTTCTATCTAAAATGTGAGATTTACTAGAAATTCGAAGTTTCATTTGGTCTCCACAATAGCAAAGTGGTCTTGCCAAACTCACTGTGTCTTCTCTCCTTGTAGCCCAAGAACTTGAAACAGAATGGGAACTCAAACTTCTCATTTCCTGTCATCATATGAAAAAGCCATTTAAAGGTTATCTCTACAGGTGAAAGAATAAAAAATAAAACCTGCAGCCATATACATTCATTATAATGTATCAGAGTACATTTTAGTTGTAGTGACATTTAAAAGAATTCTATAACAATCACATCTTCTAATACTCACTGATATATATGGTTTTGTAGTTATTCTCCACCTAAATATTTCGCTACAAAAGAAAGTTAAACAAAAAAAATAGACATTTTGCGATGTAAAGCTACAAGCAAGAAAATAAAACTAAATCTACTCTATTCTTGCTACAAGTAGCCAATAGCACTTATATTGCCTATTATTGCCTTTTTAACATTTTCGTTTTTATGAAGTAAATAAAAATTAAAAACAATAGCTTCTGATATTAGAAAAAATGGCATTTTAAATTTCTTGTTACTCGTTAAGTTAAAGTTTATTTTTTGCGAATTTCTTTGATTAACTGACTATTTACATCTCTATTGTCCCTTTCTTTTGCAATGATAAATAGCATTAGTTTAGTTTTGGATGGCTCACATCCCTCAACAAATCAATCACTTTAATTTCATTTGAGTTTTTATCTTCTCCAAGACCCCACAAATCAATCACAGTATTTAAACATGAGATACTCAAAGTGTCCAAATGACCTAATCGTTTTAGAATGAATGCTATCTCTTTAAAGTGAAAGGGAAAGAAACTCACTAAATGATCAATTCTTGTCTAATAATTCTTGGAATATCTAAAGCTAGTTTAGAAGGGCAAGGGGATCAGTAGCTAAAACTCATTTATATTATACCTACCTTGATATTTATTCACCTTTTGATCACTTCCAAAGATAATATTATTTTTACAAGGTTTTACGGCCAATTCCAAAGAAAATATTATTTTTACAAGGTTCTGGGGCCTTCATTGTCGAATCAAAGCAGCAAACCAACAAATTTAATCCCAATGCATGCCAAACAACATGCATTGAAATTCAATTTTCTTTCCCCCATCAAAAATTACAACCAATTGAATTCTATGTAGTCCCTTTTAGTTTAGGAAACAACAGTTCAAGAAAAAGAAAAGAAAACAAAGTGGAATACATGCCATTTACATGGAGTTTAGGAAACAATAGTTCTCCCCAAATATAAAAAGATAAAGTCTGTTTAATCACAGCAGCAATAATTCACCAATGTTACACTTTGAACGTCGGCAATAATTACATGGCCTGTTCTATTGATCCACAGCTCAAAACAGGTTCAGATCTTGCATACAACTTCTAATTTACAAAAAAAAAAAAAAAAACCATTCGACAATACTAAATTATCCAGAACGACATTGTAAATCCATAAGAACATCGATGGATTGAGCAGTCATGGATTGAACTAATTATGGACAACATCATAAAACCAGAACAACAGCGTAAACTAAAGAAAAAAAATCTGAAGATAAGATAGCACAATAGAGAAAGATCCAGTTCCAAACATTAGACTTCATCTCCTTTTATTTACTCATCTGAGCACTTAAATAGAAAAAGATACCATAAGGAGGCCACGACGACTGCGAGAAGGGACTGCTATTAGCATGAAAAAAGGCCGCGACGGGGATGGAATGAGGCCGCAATGGAAACGGAAGGGAGGGGACTCAATCTGTGAAGATGAAAGGGAACCCATTAATGAAATGAAGATAGAATGCAAAACCAAGATAAACTCCCATGATACAACTTACTTTTTTTTTTTATAGAAACCCAAAAAATAAAAAAACATTTTTTTAGTCATTTGATAGCAAACCCGCAGCAAAATTTCGATTTTGTTGGATATCTGGAGCAGGTTCTTATCAAACTCCAAAAAAGGTAGCAATGAACTTCTCATGCTATATCTGAATCTCCATAATACCAGCAACGAACTTTTCATAAAGCCAACACCACACAAAACCAATTGAGGAATTTCAAAGAGACAATCTTTCACCACTTTACATGATGTAACTATAACATAAGGTATGCCAAATTCAATGACCTGGCTTTGAAAATATTAGTGATGGTGCCATCCAAATAGCTTAACATATGTGACTTAAGCTGAAAACAAATGAGAATAGAAACATATAGACATGTTGTTAGAGAGTTTATTTAGCATATATATGTTTTAATCTATTTATAATATCTGGTTGATGGCATAATGTTTCATCCATCCAAACATAACCAGGTCCAAATTTTCTACTATTTTTTCTCTGCAGAGAAGATTTTAACAAAACTACACTGATAAAAAACAAATAAACTGATTGGATCATTGATGGGATGATGTTAAATTCACTGCTAGAGTTCTTATTCTGTTCATTGTGTGTCCAAAACGGACCATAACTTATTCATCTAATTTCTTTGTGTACATTATGATTATATTAATTTCTCAAATATATGACCACAAAATTTAAAAGTCAAAACTAATCTAGAAACAAAAAAAAAATTCTCGACAGATTTTTGAGAAACATAAGAAGAAAAATGAACGAAAATGGAAAAAGAAAACTACGGCCAATAACTTTCATTTACAAGTACGAAAACTTGTTTCTAAAGCAAACTACGGCCAAAAATCTTGCGACATTAACAAAATACATCACCTAGGGTTTACTGGTTTAAGCAACTCGTGCTCATGCGAGACCTAGGATTTTTGGAATCATCACTTCGTGCGAGACCTAGGGTTTCCAGACTATTAATTACAATCGACATAAAGAAAGAGAGGGGGTGTTACCTCAGAGTTGCGATGGGCCACAACTGCGGAAGGGGCTTGAGACACTTGAGACTGTAGCTAGAGGTCTTCACACCGTTGCGAGAGATGCTTGAGATCTGCGAGACGAAGTGGCACTTGAGACCTGCAAGACGAAATGTGATAGGGATCGAGAATAGGGGAATGAATGAAATGGAAGGAAGAAGATAAATGAAGGAGTTGGGAACTGGGCATCGAAGAAGGAAGAAATGAAGAATGAGGAGAAAGAAATCTAATGCGAGCAATGTAAACTTAGTTTATGGGATGGACACATGTCACGCTATGATTGGTGGGCTGCTTTTTAACCCATACCAGCCGGACCAACCTCCAGCGTCACCCAAAGTATAAACCTTACCTAGCCGAAAATCAAAGGTTTATACCATGGTCAATATATGTGTTGATGTGCAATGTTGATGGAATGGCTCTAATATCCTCAAAAGGGTTGGTCTTAGATTCTCTTCTGGATCTCGACTGCTTCAAAACACTTGTGCACTTTACTCCTTACTTTTATCCTTGAATTCAATTCAGTCTCACTTTGATCCCAAGTCCTTGCTCCCCCCCACTCCCTTCTTGGAGAGAATAAAGGTGGTCCTTTTCTAAGAGGGAATTAGTAGAGTTCAGTAATAGCAATGGATTCAGATTTGATTAAACTCTAGCATAGTTTTTCATTGACCTAGCAAGAACAACAAGAAGTTGTGGTTTAGCTGGAGGCCATCGAACGAGACATGGCGAAAGGAAAACTCTGTCTTATGGTAATGATCATCTTGAATAAGATCATAAACAAAGAAGTCTTTCATAGCACCATGTCCAAAGTTTGAACCACGAGAGGATGGATTCAGTTTAAAGATATGAGCCTTAACAAATTCTTGATCGAATTTCGATTTTGAACAAGAAAAAGAAAGAGTCCTCTTGGGTAGACCATGGACATTCGACAAGTCCTTGGTTTGCCTGGAAGACTTTGACAGCATAAAAACTCCATCTGAGATATCCTTCAACTCGGAAGTCTTTTGGATTCAAGCCTTTAACCTACCAGTGGGAGGTATGAACAGAGATATAGGCCAAAGAATTGGCTCAAGAGTGGGGCAAGTTCTAGACATTGAAACAGACCAAGATGGCTATGCATGGGGCCCCTATTTATGTATGAAAATCAAGTTAGACATCACAAGACCTCTGCGTAGAGGGAGATTGATGAAGTTGGAAGACAAACAAACATGGTTGCCTATCAAGTATTAGCGTCTTCCTTCCTTCTATTTTCATTACGGGCTACTCAAACACCAAGTGGGAGGATGCAAAAAAAAATCCTAGGAGCTCCATTGGGCAACATACAAAGGAATATAGGCCATGGTTGCGAGCCAATCCCCCAAAGCTAGTAGCACCACCACAAAGAGATATGGGGGAGGCAGAGAGTCACCAGAACCACCTATCTAAGGGCAGCATAGGTATGAGAATGATGGCATTACAGGGGATGACAACATGGTACAAAAGAAGTAGCTCTCCCAAGATGACACTGGACAGGTCTCATCAGCCAAGAAACAACAACAAAGACCTTATTAGGTTGACTTGCCCAATACTGAAGGCATCAGAAGAATGAATTGTGAAATACCCTCTTCCACTTTCACTCAACAGGTTTCTCCAACCTGACACAAGCCAACAGATAGGGTCTCGAGGTCCCAGGCTTCACAAAAAGAAAAGGTATTTGCTAGTGCACAAACAGAAGTGGTCTTACTTGATGGTCAAAACATTCCTCTACAACCATTGAACAAGGACTCCTCACTATCCTCTCAGGTACAACCCCTTAACCAATTCATGTCATTCCAACTCCAGCAACTGACTAAGGTTAAAACAAATCCAACCTGCAAAAGGAGGGCCAGGAACCATAATCTGCTACCAACTAGCAATGGGGCCCTTGGCAACTCAGCAACAAAGAGAAGGCTTGAAGTCCCCCATGAGGTTTTTTTTCCCAGGCTCCAAAGAGATAGAAACTCGAGCTAGCTCCCAACAAGGGAGTTAAATTTTAAAAATTGGTGGAGGCAGCTCCACCAATAGTGATGATCATTCTAAGCTGGAACTGCCAAGGTTTGGGGAATTCTTGATAAGTTCTTGAGCTTCACCACTAGGTGAAAGAAAAGTCTTCAAGTCTCATTTTCTTAATTGGGACTAAATGTTCCAAACAAAAAATAGAGAGGGTGAAAATAAAACTTGGTTTGCAAAACTATTTCACAGTAGCAAGTAGAGGGTCAAGTGGTGGTTTGCCTGCCCTTTGGACTGATAATTTAATAGTCGACCTAATGTCTTATTCCCACTATCATATCTCTATTAAAATTACTCGAGATGGGGAAGAGAAGGAATGGTTCTTCATAGGTTTCTATGGAAACCTTGTGACTTCCTAGAAACACCAAAGCTGAGACCTTTTGCAACTTCTAAAACCACCAAACACCTTCCCATGATTTGTGTGGATGATTATAATGAGATACTACACAACCATGAGAAAGTGGGAGGAGGTATCAAACCAAACTAGTAAAGAGAAAACTTTAGATAAGCCTTATTAAATGCTGGTTTTCACGACTTAGGATGCTTGGGGGTTCAGTGTAACTCGTGTAACATTAGACCAAAACCTCAATTTACCAAGGAAATACTTGATAAGGCCCGTGCCAATGTGGAAGGGATTAACCTCTTCCTGGATTACTCAGTCAAATATGATGTTGCCCAACAAGCTGATCATAGACCCCGAATTATATCTTTGGCAAGGGAGAACCATGTTACATGTAGAGGTGAGAGACCCTTCAGGTTTGAGGCTTGCTAGTCCAGGAGAGAAGAGTGCCATAAATTGATTGAAGAAGCCTGGAGGAAACCTTGCTTGGCCATAAACAAACTAGAGCCCACTCAATTAGGATTGTTGAGATGCCAACAATCTTTAAAAACCTGGGGGAAAAACTAGTTGGGGAATCCAAGAAGGTCATAAACTCTAAAAGACAGCTGCTATCTACTATGCAAGCTACTAATAATGAGGACCTAAAAGAAAACAAAATGGCTCTTAAGTTTGAACTAGATAAGTTTCTTGAAGAAGAAGACATAAAATGAAAACAAAGGGCAAAACAAAGATGGCTAAAAGAGGGGGACCGAAACACTAAATATATTTACCAATGTGCAAGCCAAAGAAAAAAGAGAAATCTCATTAGCAAGATCACTGATGAACAAGGAGAGGTAACTGTTACTCTAGAGGATGTTAGTGCCAAACTCTAAAGCTATTTTTCAAGCATCTTCACAACTTAAAGCCCCACAAACATCCAAGATTGCATACAACACTTGGATGGGAAAGTTTCAACTATAAGGAACTAGAAACTCCAAAGGAATTTCACAAGACAGGAGGTGGAAGAAGCAATTTTCAGCATGAGCCCTCTCAGCTCACCAGGTCCCAATGGTTTCCCCCTAGTTTTTTTTTACCAAAATCATTGGGCTATAGCTGGCCCCAAGGTATGTGGGGCAGCCTCAAACATTCTTAACTCTGTCAGTATGCTTGGTGATCTTAATTCCACTTATATTGGTCTTATTCCCAAGATGTCTAACCCCTCCAAAGTTTTAGATTTTCTCCCCATTAGTTTATGCAATGTGCTATATAAGATTGTTTCTAAAACAATTGCTAATAGGTTGAAACAATCTTGCAAGACATAATATCTCCCACTCAATCAGCCTTTGTTCTAGGAAGAGCAATTTCAGACAACATAATTGTGGCTTTTGAAGCCTTGCAGTCAATGAACAACAACATGAGGGGGAAAGAAGGTTACATGACTTTTAAACTAGACATGAGCAAGGCTTATGACTGATTGGAATGAGACTTTCTTTAAGAGGTCTTGATTAAAAGTGGGTTTGATGGCAAATGGGTTAACTTGATCATGAAGTGTGTAAACTCAGTATCATACTCGATACTCATCAATGAGATTCCTCAATCTCATTTCAAACCATCAAAAGGAATAAGACAAGGAGCTCCCTTGTCTCCCAAACTCTCCATTTTGTGTGCTAAGGTCCTAAGCTCAATTCTTAACCAAGCTGAGAAATCCAAAAGTATTTTAGGCATCCAATAGGAAGAGGCCGAATTCACATTAATCACCTCTTTCTTTGCAGACGATTGCTTGTTATTTTGTAAATCAAATTCCATTTAATGGAGTAAACTGATATTCGTGCTAAACACTTATGAATGTGCCTCAGGTCAATGCCTAAACAAGGAGAAGACCTCTATCCAATTCAGTAGGAATACCCTTAAGGAGAACCAGTTCATCATCCTTAGCATAGCTGGAGTTTAATCATCACATTCCTATGAAAAATATATGGGCCTTCCTGCCTTGATTGGAAGGTTTGGATTTAAATCCTTTAAAGCTATTTCGGATAGGGTGAGACAGAGAATTAGTAATCACAAGGTCAGAATGCTATCCCAAGCTAACAAAGATATTTTTCTCAAATCAATTGTTCAAGCTCTCCCAAATTTTAGCATGTATGTGTTTAAACTCCCATGGTCCTTGCTAAAGGAACTTAATAAAGTTATGAGGAACTTTGGGTGGGATAAGGTAGAAGAGGAAAAGAAAACACATTGGATCTCATGGCACACAATGGGTAAACCAAAGGAAAATGGTGGTTTGGGATTTCAAGAATTGCATAGCTTCAACATTGCTATGTTGGCAAAGCAAGGGTGGAACAACCTGCATAAGCTAGAGGCCCTAGCATCTCAAGTATTGAAAGCAAAATACTTTCCTCATGGTGACCTGCTCAAAGCAAAGCTGGGAAGTCAAACTTCTTTCATTTGGAGAAGTCTCATTGAAACTAGACTCCTACTACAACAAGGTACAAACTAGAGGTTGGGAAATGGAGAGTCCATCAAAATTTGGCAGCATAAATGGGTTCCCAGCTTGGCTTCAGTTGCAACCAGACCCCCTATAGCAGCATTGGGTCCCGAGGCCAATGTCTATGATCTGATAAACCCTAGTTCAAATATGTGGAAGACAAACTTGTTAGAGATGTGTTTCTTTGTTGAAGAAGCCAACTCAATCAAGCAGATTCCTCTCGGTTTAACTAGCAAACCAGATAAGCTCATATGGACTAACTCCTGTCAAGGGTCTTATTCAGTCAAAAATGGATACCATAAGCACATAGAAATGATGGCCATCAAGAAGGGACTTGCTTCAAGCAATACAAACTAGAAAGAATTATGGACAAACTTATGGAAGCTAAAGATCCCACCAGCTGATCACATAATCTTCCTTTGAAGAGCATGTCATGAAGGCCTCCCTACGTCCCTGAATTTATATAAGAAGAAGATATTGAAAAGCCTCAATGCCATATCTATTGGTAGGGAGAGGAAAGTGCTATCCATGCAATCTAGTTTTGCCCAGCTGCTCAAGATATCTGACATTAGTGCTCCAAACCTCTCCAAAAGATAACCTCCCTTCAACATTCCCTCAGAGATCTCATCAGAGTTTTATTGGACACAGGGGGACTATAACCTTTTAAGGAATTCACAGTGGTAGCAAAGAAGGTATGGATGAGGATGAACCATTTCATTTTCAACCATAAATTTAAAACTCCAAATTTAGTGGCTAAACTGATAAGGGATCTCTTGATGGATCTCAGGGTCCTAAACTTAGAAGTAACAACTACTCCAACACCTTTTTGGGCAGAATCAACATGCTGGATTCCCCCACCTGATGGCTTTTACAAGCTCAATTGGGATGCTGCTTTAAACAAGCCACGAGGTTTAATTGGTATTGGTTTGATACTTAGGGATTGGAATGGATGCATAGTGGCCTCAACAAGAAAATTCAGACATTTAATCCCTGAGCCTTTTATGGCAGAAACGATAGGTAAAATGGAAGCTTCTTGTTTTAGGATACAACTTAGCGTAAAAAAGATCATTCTCGAAGGTGATTCAAAACAAGTTGTCTCAACAATCAATAGTAGAAAGGACAATTGGTCTGTCACTGGTATGTTACTTGAAGTATCAGGACCCAACTTAGTTTGTATAAGGATTGGTTGGTTACACATGTAAGAAGAGAAGGTAAAGCAGCTCACCAATTAGCTCGAGATGCTTTGGTTAATCTTGTTTCTTCTGTTGATGTGGGAATTATCCCCACGTGTATTGTGATGACCCGAACTTAGCATGGTTTGTAGCTTGTTCGGTGACCTTAGTCTTTTGAGAGGCTTTAGTATTTTATTTTAAAAAAAGGCCTTAGAATTAGAGTGAGATTGGGTCAAAGTGATGGATTAGCCCTAGATTACTAATTGTAGTTTGGTCTTGCTTGTTAACCCAAGCCTAAAATCCATAGCTAAGCCCTAATCTGAAGTGCCATGTGTCATGCATACAAGACACAATAAATCTAATCTGGATATTGGACTAAGGGAGAGAGAGAAAGGCATGAAGAAGGCTAAAAGTGTGCTACACGCTTAGTATGGTAAGATTGACACTTGTCATGCATATATAAGACCTTGAATTATGCCTAAGGCTTGATTGGTGGACAAATTTCGAATTCCCATGCCTAAGTATGGAAAGTAGAGTCTAGAAAGGATAAAAGTGATGCATTCTAGGAAATTTGCATGGAGAAACTCATGGGACACTTTCTTATTTCGAGATTTTCTAGATTTACACTCAAGAATCTCCTAAATCATGGCACATGTCAAGCATGCCTAATGTTGTAAAGGGAAGCAAGGATTTGGACAGATTTACCCCCTAATTTCGGCCAATAAACACCCACACACACACTCATCACTTGTCATATATCAAATATTTCCTTATTTGACTAATGAGACTTGAGGAGATTTCTTGGAAAAGTGAAAAGACAAGATGGAAGACGGAGGATTTGTGATGCATGACATGGCTAGGAAAATGCCACTTGTTACTCGTGTATTGTGTTAAAAAGGAAATAAGTTGAATTACTTTTACGTCCTTGAAAGGTAATTGCTTGTTTGGAAGAAGAAAGGACAAAGAGGAAATTTCATGTAGGATTTGGTCATGGGAAACCCACGCCACACCCATTTCTCGTTTCCAAGACAATCAAGTGATGAAGATTCTAAAGACTTTCGGCCATAAAGAAGGAAGAAGGGGAAAGAGTTTGTGCCAAGTGTCAAGCATGCATAGAAGTTGAAGGAAAGTGGAGAAGGTGAAGGGACTTTGTATAAAAGGCATGAGGAACACGCCCAAGGGTCTCTCTTGCCCATTTTCAAGTTTGCTTAAGTCCTCATTCTCTCCATACACTTTTCTCTAGTTTTCTTGAAAATTCTCGTATTTTTTCGCATTTTCTTGCCAACCAAACACGTGGAGATTGAAGTTTTGAACCTCTAAAGTTAGAGATCGAGGTAAGGCTCGGATTCTTGTTTGGTTTTCACGTTCATGCTTGTCTTTTTTCTTAAACATGAGATTCAATCTCATGGGAGTTCTAGAAAAGACAAAAGACACACACTTTTACCCTTTTTCTAGTTGAAGTGAATTAGGGTTTCTTGAAAACCCCTAAGGCCGAGAGTTTGGTGGAGGGTACACTAGTTATTTTTGGCCCTCATTTTGTTTGAGTGATTTCTTTTAAGTTGATGCAGTTTTAGAAGTGTAATGAAGGGCTTTCTTGGAGAAAAAACCCCAGAGTCTAAGAGTTTAATCATTTCATTCAATCAAGAACGTATGTTGGGATTTTAGGTTCAAGTTCTAATAAGTTGTATGTTTAACTTACATCTTGCTTTTCTATTTGATTCATGGATTTTTGTAAGTATTTACTCAACTTACTCTTGGTTAATACCTTCATATATTTGTGTATAACCTTTGGCTGTTTTCTTTGTCTTGAATGATATTTTTTAATTGTTGCTTGTAAATATAGTTGTTCTATGATCTTGGATTCGAATATATGAAATGAATACTTTGATTGGATAAGATGACTGTGGGAAGTGGAACTAATATGTGTTTCGGCCTTGATGAAAATAGCATGACTTATTTAATGAAAACATGTATTCGGTTTTATCATGTGATGAATGTTTCAGATCTTACTTAAAAAGTATAATTTCATGCTTGGTTTTGTTTGCTTTGATCCTTGTAAAATATGTGTGAAGGTTGAAGCATGTTTGAGTGAAAAAATTCCATGTTCATGCTTATACATGTTTCAGCTAAGGCTATTTCTTATAGATCCATATACTTGTTTTGGCATCTCATGTATATTATATTATCATGAATTGGATATGAAATGTTTGGCTATTTCATGCGGGGCATCTTATATGTCATATGTTAAGTGTAAGGTTGCACAAGTCTTAAGTCTCATGTTACATGCATTTGGGTAAAGTTTTGAAATGAAAATGTTTTCAAATAAAAGAGTTGAAAATGTTTTATCATGACCCCAAGTGCTAGAGCGGGGGGATATCCTAATAGAACTCTTTTGTCCACTCTGGAGTGCTTAAGAAAGGAGTGGTAACCCCTAGGTCGACAAAGAACTGTTGATGAGCCTCGAATGGATTCTTTTTAAAGGGTGTTGGAGCAAGGACGCGCCTAATACTAGTGGGTGCACATGGCATGTAACCCAACAAACTACTGTTGAGTTTTCATGATAAGTCTTTGTTTAAGACGTATTCATTACGATATACGGACTGGTGATGGTGCGGTAACTAGCAGGAATACGCGGTTCATAGGGGAACCGTGTTGTGTCCACCCTCTGAATAAGATTAAAAGCTCATATATTATGGATCACTTGACGAAAGTCTCGTGATATGCTCTGAAAGAGCAAGTTCTATTGAAGATGAATATGGGTATGAAGCAAATAAAATTTTTCTGAAAAATGATAAATTACCGTTACAAATTTTCTAAAAGTGTCAATGCATAAGTCAAATTTAGTCTCGGTCAAGTGCCAAATGTCAACACGCATGCATTGCATGATGTCTTCTGTATGCTTGTGTTAACTTTGATATGTTGTGTGATAACTTACTGGAATTTCTCGAAATCTCACTTTGATAGTTTTTACTACCATTCCCTTTTTGGAGTAGTAGAAGTTGTGACAAATTTAAAGGACGACCCAAATGGCCAAAAGGAAGAGGAACACACCTCCTCTGGAGAGGATTGTGCCTAAGGCTTTTATGAATAGGCCTGAGCCCTCTATTTTGGAGCACTTAGAGAACATAGATTGGAAGATCACAAAAATTCTCTAGTCCATTGAAGAATTTTGCAGAGTGCATAATAGAAATAAGGATAAAGGTTTGGAGAAGCGGGTGAACGAAAAGCCCTATTAAGAAGAAAAGAAAAGATGAGATAGGAACCACATTTTCTTAGACGAAAATGACTTTTGAGTTGCCATTAGAGACTTAGTTATTTTGGTTTTTGGTCACATGTTTTGGGAGAGTAACACTCTTATCGTATTTTAATGGTTATGGACATGCTATCTCAATGGATTATGCAACAACGTTTGGTTAAATGTTAAAGTTTGTAGTACTATGTACTATGCAATTGCCTACGGCATTAATTGACCCTTTATATTTTTCGCTACAAAGATATTGCATACTGTTTGCTTCTTAGGTGCATACATGCTGTCTGTCATGAACTTTCAGGATGTGTGACCTTGTGTTGCATATCTCGGCACTTAATTACTGTCAAATAACAAGCGGAGGATGGGGGCGCGATAGAGGAATGGTATCAAAGTAATCACATATCTGGGAAAACCCACACATTGTCCTAGGAATACATGGTACTCTTAACTAGGTTTGATATCTATAGTTATAGGTTGTGATCTTATAGCTATAGGAGTGAATCTCTGAGTAACGTAAGAAGGATGATATCGCGCAGTCGACATCGATGATGAGTAATGGAGGTTTGCCTAACCTTTGGATGAAGACGATTGATCCACGTTAGTTTTGTGCATTTCAGGAGGAAGAAGGATCTATGGCACAAAATCGACGTGAGAATACTCCTACAAGAAGAGAGCAAGAAGGTGAGAATCCACATTTGAAAGAAGGCCAAATGATAGTAGAAGCTATTCTCCAGATGACGGAAGTGGTTTGGAATCAAATTGAACAAGCGCATAGTGATAGACAAGGACCTCATCGAGAGGATCGAGGGTGTTCTTATGAAAAATTCCTAGTGTATAGGTATTTGGATTTCATGGGAACCAAAGGACCTTTACGAGTTGATAAGTGGATTCTGGACTTGGAAAGGACTTTTGAGATCAGTGGTTGCATTGAGGAACAGAAGGTCCAGTATTATGGACTTGGTAAGGCACATTCCATTGTTGGGGCCTCATCTTCAACAATTGACCCGACTCACTTGCGCACCCTGCTCCCCATATGTTTGATGCTATAGGGCCATTTATGTCCTTCAAGGAAACCTTGAGAGAGGTGGTGGAGCACAAAGCTGGGTAGACTGCATTGCCGTCTGGATAGCTGGAGGAAGGGTTGGTGTTTTCTCCGATCACCTCTGGTCTCATCTCCGAGGTGGAGGAGTCGGGGATGAAGAAATGGATGAAGACGACGAGGTAGAGGAAGAGGAAGAGGTGGAGATAAAAGCTGAGAGAGATGTAGAGGATTGGTGGGAGGAAGGAAGTGCTGAAGGAGAAGGTGAAGGAAGGGAAGGAAGGATTAAGGATATGGTCAAAGTTCCTTTTGAGGCCTCTCCTATTGCCTTAGAGGATTGGGGTTGTGGTGAGGACATTCAGCCAGATTCTCCTCAAGTCAATGTCCCCTCGCCCTTACCCTCCCACCTGCGATCGCACCAACACTCCCACCACTTTTCTTCAGTCATGAACATCAGTGATGGCCCGGATTCCCCAATTTTTTAGACAGGGTTAGGGTCTATGGTCCATGCTGGGAAGTTCACAGAATGGTGTGTCGATTCATGGCTAGTTCTTTGCTGCTAATCCCAGGGTTGGAGGTAGTCAAGATCCGGCCTTGACCCTTGAGTAGGCTCAAGTGGCTACTACGAAGTGGATGGCGCAACGATTGCGGCCCTTCATTGCTCAAGTAAGTATTCCTTTCCATAATTCACTCATTTTGCTAGGGTCATTGTCATCTTTCTGACCGTACTTTGTGTTTAGGTCACGGACCAGTTGGCAATATTATTAGTTTGGTGTAAGGGGAGCTTGGGAGTCCAATTTGGAGCTTGGTACAGTGGGCCACTTCGGGCACTACAAATTGAAGCCGGTAGTTCAGGAACTGCCACATCCAACAAGGAGCGTCAAGTGTTGGCTGCAAATGTGGAGGAGCTAAAGAAGTAGAATTCGTGTATAGAGATCAAGGGTTGGGAGCATAAAGATGACAACATGGTCCTGGAGAGGAAACTCAATGAGGCGCACTCGGACATTGAAGTCCTCTTGCTGAAGGAGTGTGAGCACCTCAAAGAAGCCCACAGCGAAGCTCAGTAGAATCTGGTCCCTAAGAAAGCAGAGCTGGAGGCCACCCATAATGCAGCTCGACGAGAGCATTGAATCCATTGGCAAGCTTTGTAGGGGGACATTGACCCAGCACTTTCACCTCACTCGAGAGAATCAAAGCCTGAAGAAGCAGTTTCATGGGCGAACGTGCGTATTGGCTGGCTGACTTAAAGCTTGATTGAGAAGAACCTTGACCTCATTTCTCATGACATGGAGTTAGCGAGTACCAAGGGTACCTTGATAGAGATGCTGAGTACATGGCAAAGGTTCGCCCCAGCTTGCGAATGCCAAAGCCGTCTGCCACATGGACTGGGCTTATGGCTACTAGGAAGGCCTTAAAAGGTTGCATGAGCATCTTTTGGTGAACTTAGGACAAGACTTACAAGTGCTAGAGCTAGCCACCCTTCGTCTCGACCCTAAAGCAATGGAGTACGTCAAGAACTTTAGGAAGCTCGGATGCCCGCCATTTCCCCAGGGTGCACCTCCACCCTTGGCCTTACCCCGTAGCAAGTCAAGGGACCCAATTTTGAATCATGAGGATTTAGCAAGGGCTTGGGAGCTAGAGCGAAGCCTCAACCCTGCGATGAGTCTAGAGACTTAACTTTGTTGAACTGGGGGTCGGCGAGTATAGGGACTTGGCCTTTCCCCATAGAGAGTCAAGGGAGTTGATTTCGAATCGCGGAGGTTTATTGAGGGCTTGGGAGCGAGAGCGCGACCTCAACCCCAAGCTGAGTTTAAGGATTCAACTTGGTTGGATGGGAGGTCAGTGAGTCCAGGGACTTGGCGTTACCCCGTAGTGAGTCAAGAGACTCGACTTCGAATTGTGAAAGTTTAGTGAGGGCTCGAGAGTTAGAGCAAAGCCTCAACCCAGTAGCCAGTCTAGGGACTTAGCTTTGTTGGATGAGGGTTCAACAAGTCCAGGGACTTGGCTTTACCCGCAATGATTCAAGGACCCGACTTCGGATTGCGAGGATTTAGGAGGGCTAGGAGCTAGAGCTCGACCTCGACCCTAGGGTGAGTTTACAAACTCGGCTTTGTTAGACGGAGGGTTGGCGAGTCTAGAGACTTGGCCTTACCCTGAAGCGAGTCAACGGACTCGACTTCGATTTGTGAGCGTTTATTGAGGGCTTGGAAGTTAGAGTCCAACCTTAACCCCATGGTGGGTCTAGGGATTTAGCTTGGTTGAAAGGGAGGTCGGCAAATCCAGGCACTTGGCCTTATCCTGCAACAAGTCAAGGGACCCAACTTCCAACTACGAGGGTGTGTTGAGTGCTTAGAAGCGAGAGCCTGACCTTGACCTTGCGACGAGTCTAGGGATTTGGCTTTATTGGACAGGAGGTCAGCAAGTTTAGGGACTTGGCCTTACCTCACAATGAGTCAAGGACTCGACTTTGAGTCGTGAGTGTTTACTGAGGGCTCGTGAGTTAGAGCCCAACCTTGATCTTGCAGTGAGTCTAGGGACTAGGATTTGTTGTACTAGGGGTTGACGAGTTTAGGGACTTGGCCTTACCCGCACCGACTCAAGGGACTCGAATTCAAGTCATAAGGGTTTACTGAGGGCTCGGATGCGAAAGCCCAACCTTGACCCTACGACGAGTTTAGGGACTTTACTTTGGCAATTTCTAAATAATTGGCAGCAATTATTTGATTATATTATCCTTATCTCATTCATAATGCAAACGACTTCATACAACGGGTTTTCTTTTATCCCTATACATAGTATGTCTTCATATGCTCGCCTAGGGGCAGGGGAGTTCAAGTTCATAGCTCTCTTTGAGGTGGTAGGAACCTAGTTAGTTGTTTGCGGTTATGACGTAGGGGCCTTCCAAATGTGGTCTTAGCTACCCCTCTTCCGGAGTAGTCACTATCGTCTACCTCAGTACTAAGTCACTTGTCTTGAAGCAGCGTGGCTTGACTCTTTTGGTGAAATATTGCTCCGGCTTTCATTTGTTGCTCATTGTCCTAATGGTGCTTCCTTTCTCCTTTCTTATAAAAGGTCTAGTTGTTTGGCCAACTTTCCATCGTTGGTATATAGGTTGAAGTGTTGAACGTGGAGGGTGGGTATTCCTACCTCCACAGGGATTACTGCTTTGTTCTCGTAAGTAAGGGCAAAGGAAGTTTTCTTGGTGGGGGTTCAGATAGTTGTTCAGTATGCCCACAGTATAATTCGAAGCACTTCGGCCCATGCTCCTTTGTGCGTTTCAAGCTACTTTTTAAATGCAGATATAAGAGTTTTGTTGGTTGCTTAGGCCTAGTCGTTGACTGCGGCTGTCCTGGAAATGAATACTTAATTTTGATCCTCAGTTTGGCACACCAATCTGGATAATGGGCACAGTCAAATTGTCTTCCGTTGTCTGATATGATGCTCTGAGGTATTCCAAATTGGCATATCATCAACTTCTACAAGAACTTGGTATTAGTCCGGGAAGTAACTGCTCACAAGAGCTTCCACTTCAACTCACTTCGTGATGTAATTGACTTCTACTATTACAAATTTAGCCTCCTCTTGCCATCGGGAATAGGCCTATGAGATCCAGGCCTCACTAGGCGAAAGGCTATGGGTTGGTAATCGAGGTTAGTTCTTTGGAGGACTATATGGCACTAGCTCATACTCTTGACACTTTGGGCACTTCTTTGCAAAGTCCTCTACGTCTTTGAGGGAACATGACTAGTAATACTTGGACCTAGTTACTCTTGTGGCAAATGCTCTTCCCCTCATTTGGCTTCCACACACGCCTTCGTGAATCTCTGCTAGCATATACGGCACTTCATCCAAGAAGAGACATCTGAGCAACGGCTCATAAAAGCCTCTTTTGTACAACTCCTTCCAAGAATGTGAACAGAGCCGCCTTGTTGCCAACCTTGCGTGCTTTTTCCAGGTCGATAGGTAGTTTGCCTTCTTGTAGGGATTTCTTGATGTTTGTTGCCCACTTGGAGGATGTTGGGATAGTGATAGATACTTCGTCTTTGATAGATGGGGCATCGATTGTTCTGATCGTGGTATGATCTGGGAGGGGAAGCTCTTCCCGCCCAGATGTAGCTTTCGCTAATCGGTCGGCCTTTTGATTCTCCTCTTAAAGGATTTTTGGATGCAAAAATGGTGAAAGAAATCATGCTCGTTGAACACAAGTCGAAGATATTTATTCAACTTTTCTCCTTTGGTAATGAAATATTCTATTACCCGACTGTCAATTACTTGGGAGTCGGCCTTGACCTCCACCTCTTTAGCCCCTAACGACCGAGCCATTATCATTCCAGTCAAGTGTGCTTCATACTCGGTTTCATTGTTGATTACTTTAAAGGCAAGTTTTATCGTGCAGCTATGCTCGTTTCCTTGTTCAGTTATTATGTATACCCATATACACTTGCCAATGTTGTCGTTGAGGTGCACTAACCTCTTTTGAAAAACTGGTGAATTCAACTATAAAATCTGCCAACGCTTGTCCTTTGATTGCGTGTGAGGTGCATACTCCAAAACGAATTCGCTGAACTCGATTGCCTATTTGGTGAGCCGGCCGGAGGTGTTAGGTTTCTGGAGAACCGTTTTGAGTAGATGGTCAATGAGGACTTTAATAGGATGAGCCTGGAAATATGGTCTTAATTGTCTTGTAGCTACAACCAAGCCAAAGACTAGCATTTTTGTTCGTGGTTATCTGAACTCAGCATTGTAGAATGTCCGACTTGTGTAGTATACAAGCCACTGTCCTTCTTTTGTTTCACAAACCAATACAGTTAATACTATGTGTGGGGACACGGCTAGGTATGGGGTCAACATCTTGCCTAGGTTGATTTGACTTAGGAAAAGGGGGTGGGTCAAGTATTTCCTTTGGTTGACGAAGGCTTCTTCGCAGACTGTATCCCATTTTTGGGTTTTCCTTAGAACTTTGAAGAAAGGCAGACATTGGTCAGTTGAATGGGCAATGAAACGATTGAGAGCCGCTATTCATCCGACTAGCCGCTAGATCTCATGGAGGTTGCATGGTGGAAGCATTCCTACAATCGCATCCACCTTCTTGGGCTTGGCCTCGATCCTTCTTTCGGAGACCATGTACCCCATAAACTTGCTCACTCGCACTTTGAATGCGCACTTTGCAAGGTTGAGTTTCATCTTGCATTGCCGCAAGATCGATAAAGCTTCCCAAAGGTCTGCCAAATGTTGCTAAGATTTCTTGCTTTATACTAGTCGGTTGTCCATATAGACTTCCATGTTTCGAACAATTTGGTATTTGAACATCCGATTAACCAACTGCTGGTAGATGGCTACAACATTCTTGAGGCTAAAGGGCATGACTCTGTAGTAGTAGAGCCCTTGATTGATAACAAATGCCCTTTTTTCTTCGTCATTTGAGTTCATTTTGATCTGTTTGTATCTTGAGTAGGTAGCCATGAAATTAAGGAGCAGGTATTTTGTCGTCAAGTCGAAAATTAGGTTAATGCCAGGCAGGGGGAAGCTATCTTTTGGATAAGCCTTGTTTAGGTTGATGAAGTCATTGCGCATTTATCACTTCCCACTGGCCTTCTTTATTTGGACCACATTGGATAACCATTATGGATAGTAGACCTTTTGGATGAACCCCGTTGCTAGCAGATGGTCGACCTCCTTGGTTATTGCTGCGAACTTCTCAACATAAAATTTTTTTCATTCTAGCTTAACTTTCTGAGCCTTAGGGTCGACACAAAGGTGATGCTCGATGATGGAGTTGTCTATTCCCAACATCTTTTCCTAGGTCCAAGCAAAGATGTCTTAATGTTCCACGAGTAGATGCTTCAAGGCTTGTTTCAACTTCAGGCCCAGCTTGGTGCCTACCCGCACTGTCTGCTCTAGTTTATGTGGGTTGACTGGGACTAACTCTAAGGATTCATTGGGTTTGGCCTGTCTCATGGCCTGCTCATCTCGAATCTCCTCGTCTTAGCCAGTCAAGGCTGGCGGGGAAGGAATTGGATATCTCACCATTTTCTTCAACTGTCCTGACAGTTTTGACTCTGTGCCACAATTTTGCGTGTAGCATTCGTGAGCTAGAACTAGTTCACCTCGATTTCACCTACTCCCAAGTCAGTGGGGAACTTCATTTTGAGGTGGAAGTTATTACCTTCAAGCTATTCATAGTGGGTTGGCGTAGGATTGCATTATATGAGGAATGAGCTTTAACCACTAGGAAGTCAGTCAACGATGCAACGGTCTTGTCCTTGCAAGCACAGGCAGTGTGATGACCTATACCAGTTGGATGATGTCACCTGTGAAACCTTTGAGGGAGATTAGGGCTAGCCGTAGTTGGTCGTGGTTGATTTCCATCCGGGCAAAGGCTTCCCATAATAGGATATCTTATGAGTTGTTGTTATCAGCTGAGATCTTCTGGATCATGAGATTTGCAACTTGCATTGTTATCACTAGAGCATTTTATCAAGGGGATGAAGGATGCCTTTTTCATCTTTCTCGTCAAGATGACTAGGGTGCTTTTAGGGGGTTAATGAATGCTTGCGCGATTGTTCTCCATAGTGAACACTTCGTCGTAACGTGCTCTTCGAGCATACGCCTTCCGGCCAAAGAGATTGTTCCACCTCTTGACAATCTTTCGATGATTGTACGGATTTCTTCGATTGGCCTATCTACTGCTGGTGGGCTCTTTTGCCCTTCACGTCTTGGTTCACGCCTTTGTGGACTTGCACTTCGTCTGGGGCCCAATTGTCCTCTTTCCTACAAGTTGTCGCACTCTCATGACCTGAACTTCACACCCCGTTGGTCTTCCTCCCTTTCCTCCTTCTTAGGGCATAGCAATTTTTAGTACTGTGCCAGTTGGTCTGGTGGTACTCATAATATTGGCTGCCCTCCATGTTGCGAGGTCGTTCTTTCTATTGGCTTGGTTCACGATTGCCTTCCAATACTAAGCTTGCGTGAATGTAGGGCGGGCCATGTGTGTGGGTGAGAGGCTTCCACCTTTTCTTTGTGTCCAAGGTACCCATTTTTCTACATCATGGCTAGGTCCTTCTTTCCATTTTTCTACTTTCTTATTTGCCTGTTCCATTTCAACCTAATGTGGGACCATCAAGGCCTCAAGGGTATCATCGATGTTGATGAATTCGTCGGTCTGATTCATAAATTCCCTTAGCGTGGTCGGGGTTTTTTGCACTATCTCGGCCATGAACAAGCTCCTAGGCCAGACCCTGTCCAAGAGGGTAGTCAAGGTGATCTTCTTGTCTTTGTCATCGGTGGTCATGCCCTCTCGATTGAACCGGGAGAGGTACTTCTTCAAACTTTCAATGTCTCATTGCTTAACTGTGAGAAGGTACGCAACCCGGAGTCTCCTCTTCTGGTTGTTCGTGAATTAAGTCATGAAAAGGTGGGCCAATCCATCGAAGCCATTAATGACTCCGGGAGGGAAGGTTTCAAACCAAGCCCGAGCCGCTCCCTCTAGTGTCAGCGGGAAGGCTCGACAAACAATTTCACCTGGAAAACCATGTAAGTTCATATGAGCTTTCAGTGTCTCTAGGTGTTCGAATGGGACCTTGGACCCATTGTACAATTTTGTATGAGGGACTTTGAACTTAGGGGGAGGGGGACCACCATGACCCCTTCACTGTATGGCAAGTCATTGCTGCCAAGTAGTTGATCGACCACGGATGATGTTTCAATCCGTTTGGCCATCTCCGCATACTTGTCTCCTAGTTCTCGGAGCTTATGATGCATCTTGCATCATTATTCCTCTGCCATGGCATTCTCAAGTTCCTGCCAGGAGTCAACATGTTTGTCGGCGCTAGGTTCCTTGTTGGTCGCTAGCTCTTCGTTGGCCCATTGGAGTGTTGGCGTTTTCCTCTTTCAGTCATTTGATGGTTTCTTCCATTCCTACAAATCTTGCCTTCATTGCGTTACGTTGGTTTTCTTCTCTTCACGTAGTTTGGGATTGTGTCGTTGTCAGTAAGGGTGGGCAGCGGCTATCAGCACCCACTGCCCTGCCCACATTTCGTCCCACCCTCCGTCCGCATTCCGCCCGACGACGAGAACCCCGCCCACTTTTTGGGTAGACGATAGAGGCTGTAGAGGTTTGCCTTTGTCCTCCATTTCCCCGCCCCTACCCCGCATTTATATATTTGAAGTAAAATATATATTATATATTATATATTTAAAAAAAATCCAGATGACTCAAAATGGTGTCGTTTTGTCATCTATTTTTTTTTTTTAAATTTACTTACATAAAACGAGATCGTTTTATATAAACAAATTAAGTTGAATTAACACCCCCCCACCCCTGATTCGAACTATCCAGAGTCCCATATTCTCTCATTCTCTCCTCACTCTCATCTCCCTCTCACATACTCACTCTCTCTGAAATTGCTGAACCCTAGCCCCCAAAAGCGCATCACCTCTCATCGTCATCGCAGTCGCAGGCCACCGTCGCTTTTGACTTCGCCATCGTCGCTACCAAGTACCAAGAATCCCTCTCTGTCCTCCGATATTTCTCCCTCTACAATATTTCTCCATGAAGGTAATTCTGTTTTACCTAAATCCCAATCTTCTATTTTTTTCGTTTTGATTCTTGAAAATATATGGAAATGAAGAATGGAGATGGCTGATGGAGGATGAGTTTACCGTTTGTGAATTGTGTGCGGTGGAGGGGGGCGGGCGGATGGACCCTCACCCTCGCTACCCTGCTGCGGGATGGGGTACCCCGCCCCCATGTAGGAGAGGGCGGGGGGCGGTAGTAGGGGGACCCCGCTCCCAATAGGGTGGGAATCACCCCTAGTTGTCGGCATATGAAGTACTCGTTCCAATGAAAAATAAAATTTCACAGACGGCGTCATTGTTGATTTCGTGTTTTACAGCTCGAGTAGTTCCACGGTAGCCCAAACTTAAGAACCTATGATAGAGAAGAGAAGGGTAAGGCCCCGGTGTCTAAGAGACCACTTTGATGTCAAAGTAGGAATGACGGAAGTAGACATTCAGTGGACAGGAGAGAGACTGTAACCTGTGTTTTGATGGGGTATGACCCTATTTATATGTTGTAAGGGTCCTGCTTGTTGGGAGAGAATAATGAAGATGTCACATCCATGTCAGGTTAGCCATGATTTGTTTGGCTGTGTCAGGGTGTAGGTCTAACTCAGGAAGGATTATCGAGGGAGGTCAGAGGATGAAGGTCTTGTTCGAGTCGATCCCATAGCTTGACTTCCGTCGATGAGTGCTTCAGATTTGTGGCCCGCATTAAATGTGGCGTGCCTTCGGCCTAATCAATATTGAATGCAGCGTGCTTTTCCTTCTTACCCATATTTAATGCAGTGCGCAGGAGTTGTTTTCGCCCCTCATCTTTGAGATGTCTTTATCCCATAGAGCGGGTCGGGTGCTCAGTGCTGAATGGTTGGGTATGTTCAATGACAGGCCTGGTATGCCATATCCAGGTCGAAACCCCCAATACTTTTTATGGCTCCTTTCCTGTAGACGGCCTGGGCCCTCCTTTCCTGGAAAGGCCTCCTTTTACAGTCTTTATCACACAATGCTAGCCACCTAGGGCGGATGCTCAGTGCTAATCGGTTGGGTATGCTTAACGATGGGCCTGATATGCCACATCTGGGTCGGGACCCCAATCCTTTTTATGGCTTTCCTTTGGAAACCCAACTCAATATCAAAACTTGAAGCATGATAAGAAGCCATCGCTTCAACAAGTAAAAGATCAAGGTAGAGTGGTCTCTTCAGCAAGTTAGAAAATCCATCAAGATTCCAACTCTAATAAAGTAATTATGAAAAAAAAATACTCTCATTTGTTTACTGAACAAAAAGTAACTAAATAGATATGATCAGTACTACGTTTGGCCACTTCCATTTTGTACAAATGTCAAGAAAATGCAGCTCTATTGATTATCTTGTTGCACTACTTCTCAAACTTGCTTTGTCATTTCTTAACATTTGTAATGAATTTACACTTGGTACTAAGCCCAAAGGGCCAAAATCCCAACAGAGTAGATTTTTAATTTATATGTTGCAAATTCTTGGGAAGCTGGCTGGCCAATGATATTTGTTATTTTCTTGGATTTTTTGATTTCTCCATAACTGGAAAAAGTTATTTAAGAATGCAAAAAGGGACTTGAAATGGTTTTGATACTTTTAAATACCTTTTTTAAGCATTTTATGATATGATTCTTATTTCAAGCTAAGAATTTCAACTTTACAACGGGCAATAGTTTACACTTTACTCCTCTGATCTACAATGATCATTGATTACAATCTACATGGCTTCAGAGTTCCAGGTACAGTAAAAATCAATCAGTGGTATTAATTCAAAAGAGTGATGAAGAAAGAGTAGGAGTATTTAAGGCTTTTAAGCTAAGAATTTTGGTTCTGTTCCTTACTAACCTCCTATTATTTGTTACCATTTTCGTGGAAAAATCCAATATAAAGATGCCATACTTCGATTACTAATATAACATTTTTCTATTTTCCTCTATTTTCTCAGCGACCAAACATTGGAATAAGGAAAGAAAAGAACAAGAAAAATGATCAAAATCTCAAAGTTTTTTTAACTTTGAATGTTACATAGAAATCAGAACTTTTAAATTCACTGAAACAAGAACTTCTTTTGCCTCATTTACTCAGCAACCAAACAAAGGATACCTCAGAGTATAAAACAAAAACCACACATAAAAATACACATTGATAATAAGAAAAAACCCTTTCAATAAATTAGTTCAAGTTAAGTCCAAAACCAACAAACAAATGCAGATGAACAAAACCTAGAAAGAGTAGGAAGCCAAGGTAGAGAGAAATAGAAGAAAAGAGTACCATTGAAGTGCAGGATTTCTGGGTTTTACAGTACACTTCAAGTTGTTGAGCTTCCTGAGAGAAATTGTGGAAGTAAGGGAACAAAATTTCAGTGTCTGCATACATTTCTCCAAGAGTCAAAACTTTAAACAGAAACAGAGTTTTTACAGAGAAGAAGATCGTTACTCTCTCCAAGAAAAACAGAGCTTAAATAGAGTAACACAAAAGAAATGAACAATAAAGAAAGAGCAGCCAAAATGGTTCGGTACTTGCTTGGTTTGTTCAATGGGTGTTACCTTTTGCATGTTTCCATCTCCTTCCAGACCTCTCTCTTTGCTCCACAAAACAAAGTGTCGGTTCCCTTCTCTACTCCTCATTACTCTAATCTTTCGAAATGACAATACCAAACAAAACAAAAAATCATGCCGATGAAACGAAAACAAATCCAACGATGCAAATAACAAATCTGAAGTGTGAAAATGCAGGGATAGAGAACTCACAACATATAAATCCACAGGAACAAGATGCAACGAAAACAAACCCACACTGCAAATAGCAAACTGAGAAAATCCAAAGATAGAGAACACACAACATGCAAATCCACCGGAAAAGAAAAAAAAAATCATCACGCAACGAAAAAACATCTTATTTAAAAAAATGCATAAACAACGAAATGAGAACAAAAAATCCCATCAATGAAATGAAAACAAGCACAATACAAAAAATAATTAAAAAGTGAAGATCAGACGCTCTTTGGAGGTCGGTGAAATTGACGCTGGCATGGATCTACTCAGCCCGCGACCAGTGCTACTGAAGTGATCGAATGGCGTCATTTTGCAGTAATCCTCTTTTCCCCCAAATCTACTTTCTAGCCCGAACAATTTCCTTTTCCAATCTCTTCTTCTCCGAAAATCTTTCAAGATGATTCTCATCATCTCTCATGTCATTGCACTTATCTGGCGATTTATCTCTCGTAGACTCTCCCTCACGTCGTTGCACTTATCCGGCGATTTATCTCTCACAGACTCTCCCTCTCTCTCGAAAAATTATCTCCAAGTTTATCTCTCCTTTGTTTTTGAAATCAAAAGGTTTTCAAAGCGACGGTTACATGATGCCTCTTAGGAGCCCTAATCTCCTTTACTTCTCAGCCCGATTCAAATATTAATGGGAGCGTAAATTGCTTGATTCGAAGCGACGGTTACATAATGCCTCTTCGGAAGAGTTCGAATTCCAAGTTTTCAACGCCGCTTTTATTGAATAGTCTTAACTCTTAACGGAGTAATTTAACAGATAACAATTGAAATGATAAGATCCGTTAAACCAAGAATTTCTGTTAGATAGGCTCTTTATATATATAAATAGATATTTTAGAACAAAAGGGACTTGGGGTAGAAGAAAGGGAGCCGCGGCGCACCACTTGGAGATTTTTCAACTTTCCTTTTTCTTAGTTTTTTGGTCTCAAATATTTTGGTGTTAGATTTTTTTAATAGATTTTTATTTAGTTTCCTCATAAATTAATTTATTTTTTCTAGGGTTATGATGTAGTCTAACTTTGATTATGTGAATTTTTCATAATTGAATTAATCTAATATTTGTTTCTTATTGTTGAGTATTTCATTTGGATTTAATACTTGTAAATGTTTGATCACCATTTACATAATTTGTGATTCAATTTGAGACTAAGAAGTGATAATTGTTTCAGCTTTTGTTTGAGATATCATAGGATGCCGTATGATAGGGATATCTATGGGCCTGTGTAATCTTTATAGGGTTTCTTTATTCTTAATGAATTTTGACAAGTTCAAAATTGTTATAGAGATATAGGGAATTTTTTTATTGAGATATTTCATTAATGCTTGAGAAAGATTAATGAATAAATTAGAAAAACCTGATTATTAACAATAGGAACATATATCTTTAATTTAATGAGAGTAATTATATATGATTAGTTATGGTGAATCGGAAACTCTAAATTCTTGATTTCTTGATAAAACTTGCCTATTTAATTTTATTAATTTACTGTTCTAATTTAGTAATTAATTCTTTTTATTCGAGTTATCAGATAGATCTTAATTGAATACATTTTGGTACTTATTAGTAATTTTTTAATCTTCGTGAGACAATACTCTTACTCATTCACTTTATTACCTGTTACAATTTGTGCACTTGCGAAATGGACGAATAGTTATATATTGGCATCCCTAAAATCTTGACGGCTATGGAATGTAAAACTTGAGACTGGTGATGCAATGATTGATCCATGCAGAGAGATGACTCATTTTCAATATGATCGTTAATTTAAAACTAAGTGATTTAGATCTTAGTACCTTAATTTCAAAAAGGATATCCTAAAAATGAAAACATTGGGGTCTATTTTGTTTATATGAAAACCATGGTGTCATTCTTATTTTAGTGGAAGTCTATCGATATAAAGTCCAACCAATGATATGATTAATTGTATCAAAATTTTAAAATATAAAGTCCAATCATATGAATGGAGTTCGTAAGAAGTATAAAAAAATGACTGTATATAATAATACTCTTTTGAATATCATGTTGTCTTTGTTTTGGCTGAGACATTTGAGTTGCTTTTTGAAAGTTTTGTGGTGATAATAAAATCAGAGAACGTGCGGCATAGTGATTTTTTGTGGTGATAAGTTATAAATAATTTGAATATCGTTCAAAGGTCGAAGATATTTATGCTTAAAATGTATTTTTCTTCCTTTGTTTTATTCTTCTAAGCAAATGATATATATTGACAAAAATAATAGACTGTCCAACAAGCGAGTAATTTTATATACAATCGTAAATATTGGATAATCGACACATAAGTGCTTTGAAAAATAGTGAGATTCACTATTAAAAAAATAATTTTTTTTTAATGTGGGTCTCATATTTCATTCAATTTTTTCAAAAAGATTACGTGATAGTTATTTAATCCATGATTACATGAATATTTTTCTCCTAACAAAAATCCATAACAAAAGTTACAAATATTATAAATATAAAAAGAAAAATGTTTTGAGATCAAATGAATCCATAAAAACCCGTTTCCGATTTTATCGACAAATCACTTGTCAAGAAAATAATTGTCGTAAACCGTTGATTCTTCAAAGATCCAAGAAATTATGGATCACTTTGATTTATTAGTCGGGATGGAGAGCTGCAAGATAAAAGTTACATCTTCATAAATGAGTAATGCTGATATAATTATGGTATGCACCGACAACAATAATAAAGGTATGAAATCATAGTTATCATCACCAGCCAACAAATTACAGAATGCAGGAAGCAAAATTTGAAATGTTTTTTCTTCCAATATTCTTCCGTTAGTGCTAGCCTGACTTTTGAGTCCAAAGAAGTGGAGCTGAATCCCATAATCATAGCTTGAATGATTACAAATGATAAAAACCGAAGGTGGTTCGGATCCTGATCTTTATTGCTGTTTGCATGGAAATTTATGAGGCACTGCCTGATCTAGAAGTAGTCACATTTTAACCCATCCACCCATACGAACTTGGCGTATAATTAGCATAAAAAGAGAGAAGCTTTTGAGAATAATTATCATGTGCAATGTGTACCTGTTGTGAAATTATACAACGTGTTGAATATAACAAATTTTTTTTCTTAATATATTATTTTGAAAAATTCCAATAACACCAAAAATCCAAGTCAAACTTGATCATACATAAATAATATATTGATCAATTTTGTGTCCGTTAATGATCAACCCGCATAACTCGGTGTTTGTTTAAAGCATTTGTATGTATTTATAATTTAATATTAAAAAAAAAGTAAACAAATTATCACTATCATATGCCATTCGGTACCCTTTATCCGTGAATATAGCCCTTTTTTATAAAAAGTAATTTGTATAATTATTTACAACTAGATATTCATGTCAACATGGATTTAGAAATTGATATTCATACCATAACCAGTAAAAATATCAAACTTCTCAGAACTTATCCGAATGATCTTTTAGTCAGATTACATTCTAATTAACATATAAAATGATATAAAGAAGGGAGCCTCATTTTCCCTTTATAAAATATGAAAATATGATGATCAAGTCAATAAAAAATTCTCTTCGATCAGTTGCCTGACTAAATTGGATAGCCAAATTCTATAGAGAGATAACACATTTTTAGAATATTGCTTTAGAATATTATCATATTCAGAATATATTTGAAGTAGAAGTGCAGTAGAGATTTTAGAAATCTGTCAGTATAGTAATTCAAAGGAAACTTGACCCGTCAGCAAATTGGTAGACAATTTTTGGTATACACAAGGGTAGTTGGGTAATTTTAATTGGCATCAGAGCGTAGTTCATTCATCCGGGTGTGATCTGCGCCCTTGTAAGATTATGTTGATGTCGTTATATGTGCCGCCACACTTTGGTGGTGAAAATTTTGCATATTGAAAAGTACGCATGAGAGCCTTTCTCAAATTGTTGGATGAATGAGCATGACACTCCGTTGTACTAGGATGGACGAAACTCGAGACCAATATTGATGCTTGATCAAGAGATGAGTTGAACAATAACAATTCTAATAGCAAAGGGCTAAATGCCATCTTCATGGTGGTATTTTCGGAAGAGTTCAAAATAATCTCCATGTGTGAGATTGCTAAGGAAGCATGAGACATCTTGGAGATTATACATGAGGGAACAAAAATTGTGAAAAACTCAAAATTATAATTGCTAACCTCAAAATTTGAAAATATTAAAATGCTGGAAGACGAGAGTTATGCTAATCTTAATGACATTATAAGGTCTAGGTTTAATCTTGATGACAAAGTCGAAGACTTAAGAGTTGTAAGGAAGATTTGAGGTCTTTACCTGAAAGATTTCAGCTTAAAGTTACTGCCATTGAAGAAAATAAGGATTTAGATGCTATTAAGGTTGAAGAGCTGGTCAGTTCGTTGCAAAAATATGAGTCCTTTATTCCCCAAATAAGAAAAGGTAAGTTTATTAATTTAAAAACTATGAAAGAAGATCGTGAGGATTTTTCTGATGAAGAAAATATGAACGATAAGGATATAAATCTTATTGTTAGGAAGTTCAGAAAATTTATGTTTAATAAAAAGACTAATAACAAACAAAAACAAGAAAAAGAATTTTCAGCAAGGTAAAATGAGTAAGAAAATTGGAACAAGGATAAAGTAAAGTATTATGAATGCTTAGGCTATAGTTATATTAGAGTTTGAATGTCCTAATTTCAATGGAAATAAAGGAAAGATATTGGATATTTCTCTTAGTGATATTTTGAATTCTGAGAGTTAGCAGTGGGCAGCGAGTATCCGCATCTGTTGCCCGGCCCGGAATTCGCATCGCCTTGCTATGTAGAGGCGGTGTTACCCACCGCTTTGATAGCTAAAAGTGGGGGTGGTAAGGGGTGAACCTCTGTCCCGCAAATACCCCACCCCTTTCTCGCATAATTAATTAATTTAATATATATTAATATATTATATATAATAATATATTTAAAAAAGTATATAAACCCAGGCATAAAACGTTGTTTTGTGCTTGGTATTTTTTTTAAAAAAAAAAACCCCAACCTTCTGGCGTCATTTTGATTATGGGTTAATAACCCATCCCTTTCCCCCCTTCCCTCCGGCGAATCTCACCTTTGTCCTCTCTCTCTCGTCTCTCTCATTCCACCTCCCCCCCTAAAAAAAAAAAAATCGAACCCTAGGGCCTCAAATTGATTTCCCCCCTCCCCCAATTTGAAACCCTAGCCTTAAATCGAAATCCCACTGCTTCTGAGCTCATCTCTCTCTCTCTCTGTCTCTCCATTTCGAAACCCTAGACCCAAATTGCAACACCACGTGATTGATTGAGCTGTTGAAACTTAAGCAGCCATCGCACCTCGAGGCTTGTTTCCTCGCCACCATCGCATCTCCAATCTCATCATTTCTCGCCGAAGGTAAATTCGAATACTCCCCTCTTTTTCTGTTTTTTAAATCTCTATAAATTAAAAATGGTGGATGGGATGATTAGTGGAGAATCAGAGGTGGAGAAACGGATTGTGAACTGTGTGCCATGAAGATTGATTGTGCATGTGTGTGATTTGTGAACTGTGATTGTGACTTTGTGATTCAATGTCCGTGTTTTGATTATGTAGACTTTGTGATTCTTTGGTTCTGGTTACTGGTACATGTAAATTGTAAATAAAAAAATCCTTTATCATATTTGGAATATTGGTAATTTGGGATGCCTGTGCATGTGTGTTTTTTGTGTATTGACTTATGTAAATTTATGTAAAGTGTAAACTAACTCAATTTAGGATATTGGGATGTCTGGTTTTGGTTATTAGGAAGTTCTACCTTTTGGTTTTGGTTACTGCCTACTAGTACATGTAAATTTTATATTTATTTATTTTTTCAAAAGGAATGTGCTATGTTTTAACTTTTAAGTTTCTATGAAAGTATGTTTGTGAAATAGTTTTATTTTCTATATCTCTCATAGTCCAAGACTCCAAACCTTAAAAAGTAAAAACTGAGTTAGTTTATAATTTGTATTGAGTTAGTTTTCTAAAAGATCCACATAGGCACATACATTACAATATATCCTCATTTAGGAATATTTTATATTGAGTTAGTTTCTGAAATTGCCTTATGCAAGTGGAATAAATGATTGATTGACCATTTGATTGCCCGGAATATTGAGTTAGTTTTCTTTTCTTTTCTTGTTTATAATTGTTAATACTTGATTTGATTGACCATTTGTTTGCAATAATTTCAAATTTGTGGTTGATTGAATGGAAAGTCCAATTGATTCTAGTGGGAGCTCCTCGGTCAAAGCCCTGGGTACCCCTAACTCTAACCCTACCATTACCCCTAAACCTACTCCCGATCTGGTCGAGAACCCTAGTACTACTCTTAGCCCTAATCCATCAACTTGCCTCACCCCCAAGCCTAATGAGAAATCCCCATCCATAATTTGGACTCATGTCACCAAGATAGAGGGTGGTGACCCAAATAACCCAAAAGCCAAGTATAATTATTGTGGCAAAGTTTATGGGTGCCACTACAAGAGACGACACTTCACAAATAAAGTTGCACTTGGAGACGCAATGTAAGAAAAGTCCAATTTTAAAATCGTTGGTAGAGAAGATAAAATTGGATTGAAAAAAAATAGGTGAGGGGAGTAGTGGTGAGTTGGCATTAAAGGGGTACACAAAGTACGATCCTGACGAGGTTAGGACACACCTAGCTTGCATGGTCATTATGGATGAGATGCATTTCCAAGTGGTGGATGAGAAAGAGTTTCAAGCCTATTCTAGGTACTTGGAACTAAGATTCAATATTCCTTTTCACCACACAGCGACAAAGGATATAAAAAAAACTTTACCGTTAAGAAAAATAGAAGTTAAGGGATTTATTGGTGGGAGAAAGTGTTTGCCTCACTACTAATTGTTAGATTTTGTGTAATAATACTAATTACATGTGTATGACTATGCATTGGGTTGATGGGGGTTGGACATTGCATAAGCAGATCATCAAATTTTGTCAAACTTGTGACATTCCCAGTTTTCGTTCATAATTTAACGCAAATTGAAGTGTCAGGGTAAGTAATGTTAGGCTACTCACCCCCGTACTTATCGTAAATCAATGCATGCATTTAGACTTACTAGTACATACAATGCAAATCGCAGGGAAAAAGTTTTGAATAAAATTAAATTTTAGAGATTACATGGTGACACAAAACCTTAATATCCATATCGTCCATTCACAAAATAACATTGTATCCTTACATGCTTAACCCAGTTAGTTTTCTCAATTCTCAAATTATATACAAACTTATCAAAAAATCACCTTAGGGTCGCCAAGGCTCTTTCTTCACTTTGGGAAACTCGCTGTCATGCCGATGTCTGTCCTTACTACTATTAACTGAGTCAAAATTTCTATGGAGAGAGAGTACTCCGGGGATCCCTTTAGGGTTTTTCTAGGTCTCTTAAGCAATTGGGACCTAGCCCATGGCCATCATCACACCCTGCAGCAAAATTTAAATTCCAAAAAGAAAATAAACATACAAGAATGAGATTTTCTTGGAAATCTCAATAAGTACACACTTAACTTAATATAAATATAGGCATCGTAAAATAATCATATACAATCCAAACAATCAAAGTATGCATTTATAGCATGCTTCATGTGACTTATGCATGACTTAGACTTATTCCTTATGTAGACGTATACTAATATCTCTCTTTTTGGACAATCTTATATCATGCATGAACTTCTTATTCTTTCCTTATAATTCTTATTCTTATAAGTCTTACTTATAGGGGCCATTCTTATCTTATCCTCAACAGGCATTATGTATCGCCATCCTCGCCGGGTTTCTTAGTATGACGCATTAGCTTATCTATACATATAACTCATCAGTCGTCCGGGTGTTACGTATCGCCATCCCCGCCGCGACGAGTCTTGTATCAATCTTCCAGGCATTACATATCGACGTCCTCATCATAACACAACACTTATCTTATGAAACCATGTCAATCGTCCGGGCATTACGTATCGCCGTCTCCGTTGTGACATGATTTTTATTTTACGACAACCGTTATGTATTGCCGTCCCTGTCGGCACGTCAGTCATATGGGCGTTACGTATCGCCATCCCCATCATGACGTGACTAACTTCTTAATCTTTTCACTTGTAAAGTTTTTTAACGTATTTTTTATAACAGATGTCATGACTTATGACGATACTTATATGTGACGAAATATAACGTAAAATAACCTTAAACTTATGACATGCATATTTCATGTCCTTATAAACCTTATAACATATGAGAATATTTAATAATAGCATACATCACATGTACATGCATTTACGTCACATCAATTCATAATGTCAAAACATAACGAATAATACTTAACAATTAAATAAATTATTAAAATATTCACACATCAAGGCTAACCGAACCCTATGGATAATTAAACCTTATTTTTTGTTATTCAAATCAAGCTAAAATCCACATATACAATTTGTCAAATTTGCCTTGGCTTTCATAAATAAAGTCAAGTTTAAACTATATTATTTTCTTGGTTAATTTTCCAATAATTTCTGGTATGATGATTCTTGAAATTTTCCAAATCAACTAAAGTTTCTAAACTTACCATAATTACTAAAATATCATTCAAATAATTAGGAATCAAGTCACTAAGAACTTTAGAAGAAATTCACCAATAAAATCAATGGCTACCATGATAAACTCAGATCTGCTACTTCAATCCCAGTTTCGTCCTTAATTGAGTCATTATCTCTTAAAACTCATAACATAAAATTTGTATATATTTCTCTTATCTTTCTATATCCTCTTGAATAATTCAAATCCGACATCAAATGAACAAGTTATGCCTGATTTACCAAAATGTGTCAAATCTACCAATAATAATCCTATTAAGACCAAAATTCACTAGAGTTGTTTCTTTAATTTTTTCCAAATTAAGACCTCATGTTTTTACATAATTCTCTTCAAATAACATCATAGAATATATTTCTATGGTCTCATAATTTTCTTAACATTTTTTCATAGCAAAACCACTCCAAAATCCAATATGTTTCAACTTAACATATAAACAAATATTAAGCTCAAATAAATATCAAACATAATACAATCACCAAACTACTTATTCTATGCCAAGATTAAGTTAATATATGAACTTAAAAATTTTCTCCAAGCTTGAATTGATGCTTAGGATAGGTTTTGCACCACTTCTCCTCCAATGCTCTCAATTAGCTCCCTTTTGGTACTTAGGTGATGTGAGTGGGTTTTTGTGTATTTGTCTTGGCTTTTTCTCACTATGGCCATGTGATATCACTAAAAGGGAAAGAAGATAAGCTCACACACACACACACACACACACACACATATATAGGCATAGGAGACGTCTCAATGCATGGCTTTAGGGGTGAAACACTTGAAGCCATTGGTTTTTCCTCCAATATCAGAATGTGTGAGGTGTCCCTCATTACCTAGATGTTATCATTACCCTTAATCTAGAGTTAATTGGTCTAATCTTCATCTGAGGGTTAGGATTAAGTCACTTGGCTGCCTCATGTGATCAAGGTTTGAGAAATAACCACATGGGGGGTATGAGTTAGCATGGGCTGGCTGTCTGCCCAGCCACGCATATCTGATATCTTGGCTTCTTCCATCCCAAACAAGTCCCTGATAAAATTAGATTTTTCGAAAACAAAAATATGAAAGTTTTATATCATCCTCTTAAGTAACTATAGGATTTTGAATCACCTTAGTCCAAGATCAGATGAGAGAGATATGCTTAATTTACCGAAACACGTCAAAACTTACGTGAGAACACCCAATCTGAGTTCATCATTTGTTTCCTTTTGTTTTTTTGCCAACCAAGGCTTCTAGGTGACTTATCTCTATTTGACACATGCCTCCCCACATGTTTTCAGATCAGAGAAATGGAAGGAACCAATCAAATTTAAGCACCTAGAGTGAGGTGGTGATACACTTTGTTTTCGAGGTTCCAGTTTTTGTCCAATCCAGATCAGTCCACTTGTAGTCCAAATAAGTCATTTATCCAGTTATAATCTTCGAAAACCCAAAATATAAAGTTTTTATTTTCCTTTTAAGATTCTACAAGAATCTGAATCACCTCATTTGGACCTCATATGAGAAAGTTATGTTCCTTACACCAAAAGTCAACGGACCAGCCCGAAAACTCGTTTTGGCACACCAAGTGTTTGATGTTTTGGTCTATCACTTTCTTTTAAATTTTTCGCTCAAATTTCAGAAATTTGCCTCTTCCTAATCCCAAATATAATTTCTCTAGTTGATACCTTGTTAAAATTCTCAAAGATTTAACCTTAATTTATCCTAAAATATATAATAAAATCCATTTCTTGGCTCAAAATTATTATCCAATTCTCAAATTTTATTCCTATGAGAGATTATACTCCAAAAGCTCCTTAAAATATAATTATAAATTCTTAAAATAAATATTTTAGTCTAAGGAAAAAATGGGTTATTACAAAACCACTGATCACAAAGGTGAAACGATAGGAAAGGCCTTGTAAGCCGCTATAAAAAAGTAAGGGTTGACACAGGTTCTAACCTGCACGGTTAATAATACCGGGGCTAATGATATCGCAATGTGACATCTTAAGACTTTACTTAATAATGCGAATAGAACGATTTTGTGTGGGGATTATTTGCATGTGCGGTATGCGGTACATATTCTTAATCTCATTGTGGGTGATGGGTTGAAAAAGTTTGATAACTCGGTTGCTTGGGTCAGGATTGTTGTGAGATGAGTGAGATCTTCTCTTGCTAGATTGAGAGGTTCAAAGTTGCTGCAGAGACTGTGGGTATAATATGTAAAAATGTTCTTTGCACTGATTTGTTTACAAGGTGGAACTCAACCTTTTTGATATTGGAAGTGGTCTAGGAAGATAAGTTGGCATTTGATGCATTGGGTGATGAAGACATACAATATGTCAAGTATTTTGATGAAAATTGGAAAAGCCTATGTCTGATGATTGTGAGGTTATATCTACTTTCGTAGAGTTTTTTAGGCTTTTTTACGGGGTTACAAAAATGTTATCTAGTTCTTTGTGTCCTATAACACATCATTTTTGTCAAAAAATATCCAACATAAAAAAAGAACTGGATGATATTGTAATGGGTGGTAACACCATTTTGCGGGAGATGACATTGACAATGAGGGAGAAATACGATAAGTATTGGGGGAAGAGTTTGATAGGGCCAATATATTGTTATATATAGCTATTATCCTTGACCCACGATTTAAGGTGGATGGCATGGTATTTGGGTTAATTGATGCCATCGACAAAGATTGGGTAGAGCAGATTGCATCTCGGGCTCGAAAAACCCTTGATAGATTATTTGATGAGTTTACCATCATGGGAGGTAGTAGTATTGTAGCATCTATAGGTACCCGCTACCAGCTGTACAAAAAAACGTAGAATGGACTAGGGTGACAAGATGGAGACAACCCCTTTGACACGTTCATCTACAAATGCCTAATCAGACGTAGACAGATATTTGACATTGGATCTTCATACATATATACAAGATTTTGATATATTAGTTTGGTGGAAGTTGAATGTCTCTGAATATCCCAAACTTTCACATATTGCTCGCAGTATTTTGGCCATCCTTATTAGTATAGTAGCCTTGGAGTCGGTCTTCAACATCGAAAGGCATGTATTGAATCCGTTCTGGAATTCATTAGATCCTATCACTGTTGAGTCACTGGTTTGCACATAGATTTGGATTATGGGGAGTCCAATTCATATTTCAAAAGTTCTTGATTATGATCTGGTCAAGGCCAAGGAGAAAGGTGCTGATCACCCTGGATCTGGTAATTTGTAACTTGAAATCAATTTATACTATTTTGTATTTCTTTTGTTAAATATTAATTGGTGTTAATTTTAAATTTTGATTTAATTGTTATAACTTGTAGCAATTGTGATGCCAACATTTGTGACAGCGTCAACAGCTACTTTCGTTGCAGTATGACCCACCATCAGCATCATTTGTACTTTGCACTTTACATAATTTGTCTTTTAATTATTGTTTGCATTTATAATTTATAATGTTGGTATCTAATTATTTTGTAACTTTTGTTTATGAGTTTTGATATTTTGTAGCTTTTATATTCTCATTGTATATGGCAGTATGTATGTCAAGACTCAAATTCTTCAATGCACATTTTCCAACTGAATGACTCAATTTAATCTTGGTTAGTAACTTTGTATTTTTAATATATTATATTCAAATTTTTTTCATGTTTATAAGCTATAGCTTTATATTTATAATTCTAATTTGTTTTATTTTTAACTTATTATTATTGCTGGTTTTATCATTTTCATTCTTACAACACTCAAAAGTTTGCCAACGATTCAACAACTCTTCAAAGTTCAATGTTATGATTTTGTTAGTTTAAATTCTTAGAATTAGTAGTTATAAATTGTAATGTTAATAGTTAATAGCATAATTTGTAGGATTTATTATATTCATACGTATTGATAATTTTATAATTTTGTAATAGTTTTTTAGTTGTCTAAGTTTTAATTTGTATTATTGTAAATTTGTAATAGCTTAGTCTTTATTTTTAGTGATGATTTTTTTTTCTAAGTGACTTTATTAATGGTTATTACTTAGTATTTAATAAACTAATATTTTGTAATGTGTAATTGTGTACTTAAATTAGGTTTGATGGTATTTCTGGGCCAAAAATGGCCTATAAAAATTATCTGGACCAAAAATGGACAAAAAAATGAAATAAGCCAAGGTCCTACAAGGACGGGAGCGAGCTGCTAGACCCCTACCCCTGCTACCCTACTACAGGATGGAATACCCCGTCCCCGTGTAGGCAGGGGTAGGATGAGGGACGGAAAACTCCTCCCGCCCCCCCAATGCGGGGGCAAGGGGTGGAGGTAGGGGTGCCCAGCCCTTGGTAGGGTGGGGAGCACCCCTACTGAGAGTGAAAACTCATCCTCGGATGAAAAAAAATCTTTTATGGCTTTTTTCTACTGTTGTGAATGATTTGCCTGAAACTTCATTAACAAAATCTGAAACTATATGTGCTTCTAGTGATTCAGATATTGCTCTAGTTGATGCTAACCAAGAACTTAATATTCAAGATGCTTACAATAAAGTTTGTGAGGAGGTAGTCAAGCTGAAAAAACTCAACAAAAAATTGTATAATAAACTAATAGTAGTAGAAAATGAGAAAAATAATTTGGTTGAGACTCTAAAAGTTTATGAAGTTAAGATAATGAGATTAAAAGATTAAAGGGGCTACTACAACCCCCGATATTTTGGACGCGCTCTGGGTTCCACTAGTTATATATATATATATATATATATATTTACATCATTTTTTAATGCTTTTAAACATTTTTTAAAAAAGAAAAGAATTATAATATTATTAAATGATATTCCCTTAATCATTAAGTCAAAAGAAAAAAATGGGAGGGGAACTCAGAGCGAGACTCAATCATTGGTGTCTTTATCATTTTCCAAAAAATTGAAAGGCTGTACTAGAAGTCTAGAATAAGAGTTAAAAAAATTTCCAGAATGCAAACAAAATTCAACAACACAGAAATTAAATGAGATGTTGAGTTTCCAAAAATCAAGTAGTGATAGAACTGACTTAGGATATGTGACTTCTAAAGGAAAAGAAAAATAATTATCATTATCCGTTGCATCTACTACCAAAGGTATTGTTTTTGTTAAGGGAATTCAAGAAAAGAACATCCCAAAACTTCTTGTGTCGAAAACAGCCCACATAAAAATTCTGTACAAAAATTTGGCACCTAAAATGTTGAAAAATGGTAGGTATGAAGGTAAATTTATTCCTATTTGTTGTCATTGTAGAATTGTTGGTTATATAAGTCCACATTGTTTTAACATGTCTTGAGTACAGAAAATAAAATCCGAAAAAATTCCAAGAAAGAAAGGAGAAAGCCTAAAAACTAAATTGATGATATGAGTCAACAAATCAATTCCATAAACTACAAACTTGGTGAATTAGTAAGGCTGTGCATTCAAAATAGTGAGAAGAATATGCCAAAACTTAAAGCATAGTGGGTGGTCAAAGAATATGTCATGTCACATTAATTGATAGGACTACTTGTATGTTCTTATATTATTTGCATATCATTAATATAAGACATGTTTTTTTTATATAGTTTTGTTTTGTTTTATTTTATGTTTATGTACTTTAGCTTAAAATGCATTTTTTTTTTCTGTTTTGTTTTTTTTTGTCTTTCAGTTTTAAATACTCACCCAATAAATTCTCAAACTCATGCATTTCTCTCATTTTTTGTATCCCATTTTGTGCATACTAACTCTATGGTTCATCTTGGTGAAGTTCATTTTTAATGCATTGTGAGGAACTTATATGGATGCAAAATTAAAATTAAAAGGCTAAACATATGTTATTGAAATGCTCATCGTAGAGGGAGTCCATGCATTAAATTGAGTAATACTAGTTGAACCTAGTACAAGATTTAAAGTAGCATTCTCTTGTCAAACACGAGTTGCCAATCCGTATAGAAAAATTCGGTGTTAAATCATTGCGAAAAGACTACTTTCTTAAAAGGATCTAATCTTTCAAGTTCTTACACAAAAACTCGTTGTTCAATCATTGCAGAAAATGATAAGCAACAAAAATGGACCAAAATGGGGTAAGCAAGTAAAGTGTTTGCATGAGACACTCATATATCTAGGCCTTAGCATAAATTTTGACTTTTAAGGTGAGTGACAAACTCTTGGAAACATTCTCAAAAAGAAAACGCTCATAAAGTATATGATTAAGAAAGGTCATCATATGATAAAATAATAATAATAAAAAAGATGAAGAAAGAGTTGTTATCTTATATAATGTGATAACTCGGATTTCTAAGTATTCTTTTAATATTCATATTTGGCATGATTATGTTTTTTTAAAATTATTTTACGGAACCTTTGGAATTTTGGATATATGTTATTTTATTGGTATTGGAGGGAAAAAAAATCATGGGAGACACTAAATATGATAAGAAAATATGGTTTTTGAATATTTAAGGAAATATTGTATAGAAATTGAAGGAAATTTATAAAAGAAGTCAAGTGGAATGTGTAAGGAATATATCTTATGATATTTTTGGATTAAGCAAATTTAGATAGTTTCAACGTCTTTTAGTAATATGGAAATAACTTACTCATTTTATGTCGGATTGAGATGATTCAAGATGATGTGGAAAGCTAAGAGGAATATATACAATTCTTATGTTTTGAGTTTTAAGATATATGGACTTAATAAAATACGAAATTGGAATTGAAGTGGCAAAAAAAATTTGGATATATAGACATTGACTTGGAGTTGACTAGTGACCTTGAATAAGATTAAGTCCTTAGATTATTTTCTAAATTATCATAAGATCATGATAAGTGTATAGACATATGGCAAATAAGGAGATTTTATCTAGGAAGTTTCATGTGAAACAAGAGGGATTATTTATCAAACACTTGGTGTGCTCGGATTGGTGCTCTCAGGCTGATCTATCGACTTTCAGTAGAATAGTCATAATTTGATCATATGAGCTCCAGATGAAGTGAATCTAGTTCCTAAAGAACCTTAAGAAGGATATATAGAACTTTTATGTTTTTGGTTTTTGAATATAAGGAATGCATCAAGGACTAAATCTGGTGTGAATTGGACGAACAAGGATAGGAGTCAATTGGTAACCGACTTAGATGAGTTGTCTTATGTTCGGCCATGTGACAAAAATTGTGATTGGCTACCAAATTTTCTGAGATCTTTAAATGTGTGGAAACATGTGACAATTTATCTAGAAGCCCTGGTGGGCAAGAAAACAAAGGAAAACAAATGGAAAATTCGGATTGGGTGTTCTCGGGTGAGTTTGACATGTTTCTGTGACATGTTTCAGAATAAGTTGATTCAAAATCCTACGAAATTATACAAGGAGGATCTAAAACTTTCATGTTTTGACTTTTTGGAAAAGCGAAGTGGATCAATGGATTATTTGGGCTAGAAATATACTTACCTGAAATGAGTGTAAACTGAAGCCTGAAAATGAATTGCACCACCGACTTACTTTAGGAGCCTAAATTTGATTGGCTCTCTCCATTTCTGTCTTCTAAACATGTGTAGGAAGGTATGTGTCTTGTGGTGGAAGAGTTTCTAGAAGGATAATTATCCTATAACTATGAAAAAATTTGGAGCAAATTTGATTGGTTTAGAACTAACTAAATCAGTCAAGTTACCCTTTTGTTTTTAACCAATAGCCAACTAAGTCTTGGGGACATCCTTCCAAAATGTCCCAAGAGTGCCAATGAGGCTGGAACATGTGGCAAGAAGGGGTAAGTTGCTCTAGAAGCCGTGGGGTACAAGGAGAGGCCATGTGGCCAGTTGAATCTCATATTAGATTTTCTAGACTATTGTTTTATTTTATATCCATGTGTTGTAATTCTTTAAACCGTTGATCAAGATTATTTTAGAGGAGGAGTAAGCTCAGCCATGGGATGAAAATTACAACAATTCACTAGAGATTTAGGGGTGACCATGAGGCCATGCACTTAGGGGAGAGGGGGGGGGGGGACAACTCACCACTCGGCTAAAGGATTGCCGAAATGCCCTCCCCTCTTCTCATGCATCCAACGCTTCTTCCATAGGTACATAAGCTTATCCTCACTTTCTTTTAGAGAGACCATTCGGTACCTTGAGAAAAAGCGAAGAAAAATGTGACACCCCTAATTTACGTTTGTAATTCAACGCAAATTGAAGTGTCAGGGTAAGTAACGCTAGGCTACTCACCCTCGTATTTATCGAAATTGCAGCAGAATACTTCTGAATAAAAATTTTCTAATAATCACATAGTGAACTAAAACCAGAATATCCACCTCATCCATTCTTATAATAGCATGGTATCATTACATACATAACCCAGTTAGTTTTGTCAGTCATGTACATAATTTATTCTCAAAACCTAGACTAACTTTATGGCCATCCAGGCTTCTCTGAGTTCCTTAAGTCATCGGGCCTTCTCTTACCTTAGCCATCAATCCTACAACATAATTTTATATTTTCAAAAATAGAAATTTACAAGAGTGAGATTTCCTTGAAAATCTAAATAAGTACACACGTAACTTAATAAAAGCATAGACATCATAAAATAATCACATACAAGCCAGATAGCTAAAGTATGGATTTATGGCATGCTTCATGTGGCTCATGCATGACTTAGACTTACAAACTTATATCATGTATGGACTTTTCATTCTTATCTTAAAATTCTTGTTGTTATGAATCTTTACTTATATCCATTATTATTACCCGTGGTTGGGCCATGCCACTATTATTATTCGTAGTCGGGCCATGATACTATTATTACCCGTGATCAGGCCATGCCACTATTATTACTTGTGATCGGGCGATGTCACTATTATTTATTACTCGTGGTTGCGCGATGCCACTGTTATTACCCATGGTTGGGCCATGTCATATCCTTTTTTATTTCTTTAATGCATGACATGACTTATGACGACACTTACTTGACGACATGTGACATAGACTTTTCTTAAAACAGACGTCATGACTTATGATGATACATGTATGTGACAAAATGCAATATACACATAACTTAAGCTTATGACATGCATGTTTCATGTCTGCATAATTCATGTGACATATAAAAACATATCTCAAGAACATACATCATATATACATGCACATACGTCACATAAATCCGTAACGTCAAAACTTAACGAATAGTGCTTACTATGGTAAACTCGATTCTGCCACTTCAATCCCAATTTCATCCTTTATTGAGTCCTTATATCTTAAAACTCACAACATAAAAGTTATAGATATTTCTCTTATCTTTCCATAGCCTCTTGAATCATTCAAATTTGATATCAAACTAACAAGTTATATCCAATTTACTAAAAAATGTCGAATCTGCCGATAATACTCCTATTAAGCCCGAAATTTCTAGAGTTGGTTATCATTTTTTTCCAAATCAAGATCTCATATTTTTTACATAATCCTTTTAATATAATATCTTAGAATATATTTCTAAGGTCTTATAATTCTCCTAACATTTTTTCATAGGAAAAACCACTCCAAAATATAATATGTTTTAATTTAACTCATAAACAAAGATTAAGCTCAAATAAATATCAAATATAATCCAATCACCAAACCACTTATGCTATGCCAAGATTAAGTTAATATATGTACTAAAAATTTTTCCAAAACTAAATTAGATGTCTATGGTTGGTATTGCACCACTTCTTCACCAATGCTCTCAATTTTCTCTCTTTTGACACTTAGGTGATGTGAGTGAGTTTTTGTATGTTTCTCTTGGGTATTTTTCACTATGGCTGACTGGTATCTCTCATGGTAAAAGAAGAGAAGCCCATGCATCTATTTATAGGTATAAGAGGCATGAGATGCAAGGAGAAATAGTTTGGGCATTTCAGCAACTCCATTGGCTGCATAGGTGAGGTGTTCCCTACACTTGTGGTCTCATGATCACCCCTAATCCTATGGGGATTTGCTGATATTTTAATCCCATGGTTGAGATTAACCCACCTATAAAATTATCTTGAGCAAGGGCTCAAAGGGTTTCAACATATGGGGGTAAAGATAAGATAACATCATAGGAAATCTTCCAATGGGTGTATCTGGCCACTTGGCCTCTCCTAAGGGTCAGCCACGTTCTAGCCTGAATACGTCCTAGATAAAATTTGATTCTTCAAAAACTCAAAACATGAAAGTTTAAGATCACCCTCTTAAGGTTCTATATGATTTTGAATCACTTAATTAATAAATCAGATGAGAGAGATATGATTAGTTTACCGAAACACGTCAAAACTTACCCAAGAACACCCAATCCGAGTTCTCCATTTGTTTTCCTTTGTTTTCTTGCCCACCAAAGCTTCTAGATGAATTCTTATCAACTTACCGCATGTTCCCACACATGTAAAGACCTCAGAAAAATTGATAATTAATCACAATTTTCATCACATGGCCGAACATAAGATAACTCATCTAAGTCGGTTACCAGCTGACTTCCATTCTCATCCGTCCACTTCACACTAGATTTAGTCCTTGATCCATTCTTTATCTTCAAAAATACAAAACATAAAAGTTATGGATATGCCTCTTAAAGTTCTATAAGAATTAGAATTACCTCATTCTGACTTTACATGAAGGAGTTATGATTATTACACCAAAATCTGATGGATCAGCTCGAGAACTCGTTTTGGCACACCAAGTGTTTGATGTTTTGTTCTATCACTTCCCTTTAAATTTTTTTCTCAAATTTTGAAAATTTATCTATTTCTAGGTCCAAATTGAATTTCTCTAGTTGACACCTTGCTAAAATTCCCAAAGGTTAATCCAAAATTTTTCTTTGAATGCATCTAAGCCTCAAATCCTATTTTCATGGAAAAAAATATCCTTCCAATAAATCCCTTTATAATATTCTCATCTAAATGCTTTATCTTAAAAAATTTGGGTTATTACAAAAAATACACAAAATTCCATTTACAACAATTAAACCTCAAAAGGGAGCTAAGTGAGAGCATTGGAGGAAAAATGGTGCAAGATCAACTCTAGATATCCAATTTAGCTTTGGAAAAATTTGTAAGTATACTAATTAACATAATCTTGGTATAGTATAAGTGGCTTGATTTATAGATTAAGTTTGATGCTTGTTTGAGCCTAAATATTGTTTATGTGTTAAATTGAAAACTATTGAATTTTGGAGTGGTTTTTGCCATGCAAAAATGCTAGGAAAATTATGAGACCTTAAAATATATTCTCTGATGTTATATGAGGGGAATTATGTGAAAATATGGGGTCTTAATTTGAGAAAAAAAATAAAGAAAGGAACCCTAGAACCATTTAGCCATAATAGGGTTTTAGTGGAAATCTTGATTCTAAATTCTAGTTAATTGGTTTTTAATTAATTGAATGATATTTTAATAATTATAATGAGTGTAGAAACTCTAGATTATTTAGAAAATTTTCAAGAATTATTTTAATAAGAATTATAGAAGAAATATTAAGGAAAATAATTTAATATGCATAAATTGACTAAGGGAAACTTGATATATTAAATATGTAAATTTTGGCTTGAGTTGAATAAGCTAATTAAATAAAATAATAAGATTTAATCCCCTATGATTTTCGGCCAGCCTTAGTTTAATAATATTATAATATTTTATTTAATTGTTTTTATACCATTCGTTAGATTTTGACGTTACGAATTTATGTGATGTATGTGCATGTATGTTCTTGTGATATGTTTTTATATGTCATATGAATTATGAAGACATGAAACATGCATGTCATAAGTCTAAATTTATACGTATGTTATATTTCGTCACATATGTGTGTCGTCATAAGTCATGACATCTGTTTTAAGAAAATACGTTATGAAAACGTTAAGAAAACGTAATAAGACAAATAATCATATCATGACAGGGATAACGATGCGTAACGCCTGGACGACTGACATGATTTGATACGTTAAGTGTTGTGTCACGACGGGGATGTCGATACGTAATGCCTAGAAGATTGACATGATTAGCGAGGACGGAGATACGTAACGTACGCTATGATAAGTATTTCCTTGTCAGGACGGGGATGGCAATGCGTAATGCCAGAAAGATTGACACGAGACTCGTCAGGACGTGGATGGTGATACGTAATGCCCGAAAGATTGACACGAGGCTTCTTATGCCTAATAAGATAAAATATGCAACATATCGATTATGTCAAATTGACTCAAAGACTAAATGAGTCATATTAGAGTTGAGCTATTAGATACTTCAGTTGAATACATCCATATAATTGTATTTCCACCTCTCCCATCCTAACTAGTACTACATGTGCCGGCTAAAAAAATCTTCTATTTATAAGTCGATATGTATAACACACTTAAAAAAGTGTTTACATGATGTAATTTGATTTGGAAGAGAAAATTTAAAATTGAAATACTAGAAATCAAGCTTACCATTTTTTTTAAAGGAACCAATTTCATTAATCAAATTAAACCAGTATAAGCTTCTCAAAATTGACAATGTCTAATACACTCTCTGGGCACTCCTCAATCCAAAGTTGTTCTTCCTCAATAATAGCTATGCTTTGCAAGAGACGAGCTTATCTATTTCCTATTCTTGGTGTGAAAATCACCTTCCAATCTGATCTTCTCCTTAGAAATGTCTTGATATCTTCAATTAATTGTTCATAGCAACAGCAACATTGAATAACTTTTGAGAGCTTGTGTAATTACTAGTGCATCCGTTTCAAAGATGATGCTTCTAGTGCATGCTAACTGCTACCATCACCTCCCCTTCATGATTTCTAAAACCCACTCCCATCCCCACCTTCTTTCCTTTTCCATCACTGCAGCATTCCAGTTTGCCTACCCTTAACTGGTTTCTTCCTAGTTCCTCGGGATATTTGAACTGACTGCTCCACCACTTTGACTATGCTTTGACAGATTGCTCTTTTGTGCTTCCAGGTATTCTGTTTGTGTGAGGTTAGTTACTTGATACAGCTGCTTTGGAGTGTTTAGTCTCCCTCCAAACACAAATTCATTTGTCCTTAGCCAAATGTTTCTCAGAGTAATAGAGACCCACTGCATTTTTTCCTCTTGTAGTCTGTTACAACATTGCTCCCATAACTCCATGAAATCCACAAAGATCATACTCCACTTTTGCACAGGACTAACTACCTTAGCCCACACATAATTTGCTTCACAACAATTCCACAACAACAATCTCATCTTCTCTTTTACAAATGGGACATTTAGAGTCATCTACTATCCTTTTTTCTGTAGAGATTTTGTTTTAAGGAAAGTAAAATATTAGTTGCCTTCCACACAAAGGTCTTCACATTTGGCACATCTAGCTGGCCAATTTTTCCAAACACTTTTAGCATCTGAAATCTTTAAAGCTTTTCCTTCATAACTCTATTTTATTTCTAAATCCACATAATATGCACTCCTAACTGAGAAGAAGCCATTGTTTGTCTAACCCCAAATTCTTTTATCTCCCCCCCCCCCCATTCTCTCAAATTCTCTAATAGGGATACGCTTTATCTGCTTAGCTTCATTCTCTAAAAACATCTCATCAATAATATCCATTTTCCAGCTTTTTGTGTTTTCATCAATTAAATCCTTAACAGTTAAGTTTGCTACTAAGACTTTCATTGGGGATTGTACACTGAAGGTTGATGGAGACTTTAATTGATGTACTATAGGAATGTAAAAAAATGCTCGAATCAGTCGCTGACTCGCTAATAACGGGAACTGGCTGCTGGAGTCAGAAACCAAACTGGATTGATCGATTGGAGGCAATAAATTACTCAAATCGAAGTCGACTAGTTAGGTCCCGATTTGTCCCAATGCCAAACCATCAAATCTGTAATATCTTGAAATTTTTAAGATGAAATTTTATTTGGATTTCTTTAAAAGATTATATTTTGGGTATATTTTTCTAGGAAAATAGAGTTGGAAACCTAAATGAGAGTATTGGATTTAGAATAAGTAAGATCGTGTATTAAAAAAAAATATTATGGAGAAATATTTGAGATTTGGAACAAAGGTGTCAACTAGAGAAATTCATTTTAAGCTTAGAAGGAGTTGAATTCTCAAAACTTTGGGTGTAAATGCAAGAGGAAATGATTGAACCAAAGATCAAACACTTGGTGCACATTCTCGGATTAAACTGTCGAGTTTTAGTGTAATGATCATAAGTTACTCATATGAGATCCAAATGAGATGATTTTAATTTGTATAGAATCCTAAGAGATATATCTAAAACTTTGATGTTATGAGTTTTCGAATATTTGGACAGTATCAATGAATTATTTTGGGAGCAAGTGGGTAACTCTGGACTGAGCTTAAACAGAATTTGAGTTGGGGAATATGGTTCCAAATGGGATTCTATTCTAACTAAATCAGGAAGGGGCCTTCTAGAACTTGTTAAGTAGAGTCTCAAGGGGGTTATCATGTAACTAAATGGGTTAGGGGAAGGCTAAGGGGCGTGGCTAACCAGATTAAGGCTGGAAAGGGAGATGCATGCATGGTTAGGTGAGATGCCACCTCATCTCTTATCCCATAAGCTTCTACCCCAACCATTGATCAAATGTTTTGCAAAAATATCTCAAATACTGACCATTGGACGATCATTTCAGCTACAAAGCCTAAGATTTTTGGGGGATTTAGTTAATCATAAAAAAAGGCTTAGGAGGGACACCTCATCACATGCAAACCAGAAGCCTATGGTCTTTACCAAGTTGCCCCTCTTCTTTCCTTCACATGAGTCAACCACCACCCCTATAAATAAACATTTGGGAGTCTTCTAACTCTCTTTGGTAATGTAGCACCTGAATCTCTTTGAAGGAAATCAAATAAAACCCTTCTCTAGTCCCTTAACCTTCATATACATCCTAGGTGAGCTTAGTAGGTTATATCATCTTCATCCAGATTTAGAGAGTGTATAAGTTCATATTCTAGCTTAACTTTAGTATGCAGATGCTTTATTTAAGTGGTTGGACTATACATGTTAGTATTGAACCATTATATTCTTGTTAAAGTGTTATAATAAATCTAAGTGTTGTTTGAAGTGGTTTTGTTAATGGGAATGTGTTAAATGAAGTTAGAAGAATCTAAAACTATGTTATAATAAGTAAAAATTAAGTTTATGTGAAAAGATTGCGAGTTTCGGATTGAAAAATCCCATACTCTATAATTTCGCTCGACCCTCCCTCGCCTGACTCTCGCTAAATGTTTGGCTCGAACGAAGTGCAACTTGAGACTTCGCTCAGTACTCGCTTGATGTCTTGCTCAAGAGAGTTCTAACCCAAGAACTCGCTTGAATCTCGCTCGATATCTTGCTCGAGCGAGATACCCAGTTTTCTTAATGTTCGCTCGATACGGTACTCGAGCGAGTTCCAACCTGAGACTTTGCTCCATTCTCGCTCGATACTTCGCTTGAGCGAGATACCCTGTTTTGTTGAAAATTTAAGGCTTTTGTTGGAATAAAAAGGGACATTGAAATAAGAAGAAATTATGTGTTATCTACATTTAGCTTGTGTAAAACAATTTGCAGAATTTAAGATACATACATATGTGAGCATGTGATAATTTATGAGTACATGCATGTTCTAGTATGTGGTGAGATTTAAGAAAAGTGGTACATCATGTACTTGAGAAACATTACTAAGAATAAGAGATATTGATAAGTTAGTCACGTCGTGACGAGGACGTCGAGACGTAACGCCCAGATGACTGACGTGCCGACAGGGACGGCGATACGTAACGCCCGTGGAAGTGATATAATTAGTAGGGACAGCGAGACGTAACGCCCGCTATGCTACGTATGTTCCGTGTCAAGATAGGGACGGCGAGATGTAACGCCCGGAAGATTGACACGAGACTAATCATAACGGGGACGACGATACGTAACGCCTGGGTGATTGATGAGTTATATGCGATGGGGACGGCGATACGTAACATTCATCGGGGATAAGAAATAAATATGTTGTAAAAGTGTTATCTGCGATGGGGATGGTAATACTTAACGCCCATTTAGGATAATAATTGAATAAGTTTTTAAGAATGTGTTGATGGTTAAGAAAAAGAAATATAAAATGTCATAAGAGTGTAAACTTGTGTAGGTTATGGATAAATCACATGAAACATGTTTTTGATTATGTTTTGTTAGTTTCTTTTATTAAAAAGATTAATGATGGCTGTGTCTATACTTTATTAAGCTAATTATGTACTTATTGAGATTTCTAAGGAAATCTCACTCTTTTGTGATTTTATGTTTCTTTCTTGTATGTATAAATTATACACAAGATGTGATGGACAATAGGAGGAAAGCCTCGATGACGTAGGAGACTCCGAGGAGTCCTGAGGGACTCTTTAAATATAGTCCTTATGTAGATTTCACTTTTGCATCCCTTGGACTTTTTATGTATGATCAGCCAATGGAGTTGTGGTATCATAGTGCCCCCACTTTTGCTGAGGAGGAGCAGCGTATAGGTTGCTGTTTGACTTTGAGATTGGATGGTTCCCTATCTATATATGGGGTTTATTCGACACTATAGGGACAATATCTCAAGCAAGACCGTTGTCTTAGCTTGGATATGTTTTGTTATGGAAGGGAATTTTCTGAAGTTAAGAAGGAAACTAATTGACCATAGGGATGATCTTTTGATATGTAATAGTATTTTGTTAACGTTGATAACTATTCTGGGGTATGTATATATAACAGTACAAAGTCTGATGAATGAAAGAAGAATGTGGAAGTTGGAAGTTAAAATTTGCTATATGTGATCTTTAGAAATTTTTATACTTGACCTTATCCGCCGTGTATAATAAAATTCCTATATTTTATTTATTAAGATCTTGATATGTATGAGGGTGAGTAGTCTAGTGTTACTTATCCTGACACCTTAACTTACGTTAAATCTCAGACGTGAGTTGGGGGCGTCACAGAGTGGTATCAGAGCTATCACGTCTCTGGGGGAAATCTACATTGTCCTAGGAAAAAGGGATCACATGGTACAAGAATAAGTTTAAATCTTTATAAGATTGGAAATGAGAGTGAGATGGATGAGTAATTTGTACTTTAGAAATTTGAAAGTTGCTAAAGTAAATATAGCTCATGATGGAGTTTGGTATGTTTCAGGAAGATAAAAAAATGATAAGAGGTCGTCCTGCTTCGAAACGAGTAGAAACAGCAGCACCAAATCCTCCCCTGGTTACTCTTCCAAGAATGGAAGAGCAGACGGCACCAAACCCAAATCCACCTTTGGAAGAGGGACCGATGGCTCAAAACCTACCTTTGGAAGGAAGGAGGCGCAAAACCCTCTATTAGAAGGAGGCCAGGCGATCGCCGAAGCTATTCGGCAGATGAGTGAAGTGGTGAGAAATCAGGTAGAGCAGAGTCGTTATCGTCAGTAGGATGAGAATAGAGGAGAAACCCAAGGATGTCCGTATAAAAAATTTCTCGTTTACCGATACCTGCATTTTATATGAATGGAAGGAGCATTAAAGGCTGATAAATGGATTATTGACTTGGACCGTGTTTTCGAAGTTAGTGGTTGCACTGAGATTCAGAAGGTGCAGTATGCGAGACATTTGTTGTAAGGAGAAGCAGGATTATGGTGGGACATGAACCGGAGGCTGCTGAAGCTAGAGTTAGGAGAAAATGTAGTGCCTTCGTGGGAACGGTTCAAAAAGGAACTTGATGACCGATTCTTTCCGGAATCTGTGAAGCGGCAGAAAGCTCTAGAGTTTGCCACGTTGGTACAAGGCAACATGACGGTGGAGCAGTATGCAGCTTAGTTTATGGACCTGGCAAGATTTGCCCCACACTTAGTGGCCACTGAGAAGATGAGAGCGAATAAGTTTCAATAAGGGTTGTAACCATAGATTCGTATGCAGGTGGCGTGCCTATGAATGGAAAATTTTCAAGAACTGGTGAACATAGCAGCCATAGCAGAAGCTGAACAGAGGAGCATAATGGCGCAAACTCAAGTAACTGGAAAAAGGAGATTTTCTTATTCTGGGGGAAAAGATGTAGGAAGGAAACGAAATTTTAGACCCATGGATGGAGGAAAAAGAATAGCAGGTAATTCAAATGTACCAATTCTGTTTCCACTATGTACCAAATGTGGACGTTGACACAAGGGAGGTTGTAGAATGGATACTAGGGCTTGCTTTAGGTGTGGCCGGCCAGGACATTTGATCAAAGATTGTCCTCAGAATGTTCCTTAAGGCGTAGCTCTCCCAGGAGGAAAAACCAAGGCACCCATGAAAGTTAAACTTTATGCAATCACGCCAAGAGAAGTGGACATGGAGGTTGATGAGACTATAGACGTTAATGTTATTACTGGTAACTTTCTAACTTTTTTTTTTTAGTTAATGAATGGATTCTTTGGATTAGTAATAATAATCGTAGGATAACTTTCTTAGGTAAGGTTAAATTGAAGCAATGCATAGTCTATGCTCTGTTTGATTCGGGAGCAACAAGAACTTTTATTTCATATGATTGTGTCCAAAGATGTGAAATAGAGGTAGAACCCTTGGGCCAAAAAGTTATAGTAGTCATGCCTGATGGGAAGATGGTAGGATGTCACCGAATTGTAAGAAATTGTTCTTTGGGAGTTGGGAGTTCTCAGCTAGTCACTAATTTGATATTATTCTATTTAATGGAATTTGAATTAATTTTGAGAATGGACTGGCTAGCCAAGTATAATACTAAACTTGATTGTCGTAAAAATGAGATAGTTTTTTATTTACCAATGAAGGAGAAGTTTTGTTACAAGGGAGAAATAATTGATTTTGTTTCTTCCATAGTAACTGTCAAGCGAATGAAGAAAAGTATTGAGGAATGGGCAAAAGTATATGTGATAATAATGTTAAATTCCTCAGAAGTTGTTAAGAGTATCAAAGGAATTCTAGTTGTGGAAGACTTTCCCCAAGTCTTTTCTGATGATCTGCCGAGATTATCTCTTGACCGGGAAACAGAGTTCGTTATCGAATTAGAACCAGCTACAGCTCCAGTTCATAAGGCACCTTATAGGATGGCACCGGTGGAATTAGGAGAGTTAAAAGCTCAGATTGAGGAACTTTTACATAAGGCATTTATTAGACCAAGTTCGTCCCCATGGGGGGCACCAGTGTTATTTGTGAAGAAGAAAGATGGAACAATGCGAATGTGTATAGATTACCGAGATTTGAATAAGGTCACAATCAAGAATAAGTATCTATTGCCACAGATAGATGATCTGTTACATCAACTAAGAAGAGCTTCAGTATTCTAAAAAATAGACCTTCGGTCTGATTATCATCAGCTGAAAATTAGGGAGCAAGATGTAACCAAGACAGCCTTTCAAACACGATATGAGTATTTTGAATTTTTGGTTATATCATTCGGATTGACAAATGCACCAGCGGTATTCATGGATCTGATGAACCGGATATTTAGACCTTATTTGGATAATTTTGTGGTAGTTTTTATTGATGATATTTTGGTTTACTCCTAAAATGATGAGGATCATAAAAAGCATCTGAGAATTGTAATGGAGATCTTCCAGAAACATCAATTGTATGCCAAACTTAGTAAGTGCGAGTTTTGGCTATGATAAGTAAAATTTTTGGGTCATGTGATCTCGATTGAAGGAATTTTCGTAGATCCAACAAAAATAGAAGCAGTAATGGATTGGCAGCAACCAACCAATGCACACGAAGTACGAAGTTTTATGGGATTAGCCGGATATTACAGAATATTTGTGGAAGGATTTTCCAAACTTTCGGCACCTTTGACAGCACTGACAAGGAAGAATGCTAAGTATGTTTGGAGTGATCAATGTGAGAAGAGTTTCCAAGAGCTAAAAAGGAGATTAACTACAGTACCAATTTTAGCTCTATCAGAACCTCACAAACCCTATGTGATATATAGTGATGCCTCAAAAATGAGATTGGGGTGTATATTAATGCAAGAAGGAAGAGTAGTTGTATACTCACGATTTGGAATTGGCAGCTGTGGTATTTGCTCTAAAAATCTGGAGGCACTACTTATATGGAGAGAAATGTGAAATATTTATGGACCATTAAAGTCTCAAGTATCTTTTTAGTCAAAAAACTCTGAATATGAGACAAAGAAGATATATAGAGACTATAAGTGACTTTCAATGTGAAATAAAATATCATCCTGGAAAAACTAGTGTGGTAGTAGATGCTTTAAGCAGGAAAACTCAGACTGAAGAATTATCGGTGTTAGTAGCAATGCGAAATTCTTGTAGACAGGTTATCACAAGAACTTAAGTTAATGGTGATTCAAGAAATTGTTCATTTAATAGATGGGGAAATCAAGGAAGGACAACAAAAGAATGCTAAGCTGGAAAAGATGAAACAGCAAATACTGGAAGGAAAAGGGTCCTCACACTACATGATTTCAGGTGATGGGATGTTATACTTTGGGAAAAGGAAAATAGTACCCGATAATTCAGATTTGAAAGAAAGATTGATGAAAGACGCTCATGGTACACCATATACTGCTCATCCTGGAAGTACTAAGATGTATTAGGATTTAAAAAAAAAGTTTTTGTGGGAAGGAACGAAAAAAGATATTGCAACCTTTGTAGCCAAATGCCTAGTGTGTCAGTTAGTGAAAGCTGAACACCAAAGACCAGCCGGTAAATTACAACTCCTACCAATTCCTGAATGGAAATGAGAGGATACATCTATAGATTTTTTGGTAGGATTACCAAGAACATCGGCGGGGAAAAATGCGATTTGGGTAATAGTTGATTGGTTGACAAAGAGTGCTCACTTTTTGCTTATTTCAAACATGGATTCTATGGAAAGATTGGCAAAAATCTACGTAAAAGAAGTAGTTCGTCTGCATGGAGTGCCTAAGACCATAGTGTCAGATAGAAATCCAAGATTTACATCTCGATTTTGGCAAAGTTTATAGAAGATGATGGGTACCAATTTAAATTTAGTAGTGCATATCATCCTCAAACAGATGGGCAAACAGAAAGAACCATTCAGACTTTAGAAGATATGTTGAGAGCTTGTGTATTGGATTTTGGTAAAGATTGGGAGAGTCTGTTACCATTAATCGAGTTTGCTTATAATAACAGTTTTCAAGCTACCATACAAATGGCGCCTTATGAAGCACTTTATGGAAGAAAATGCAGGTCTCCTTTATATTGGGATGAAGTTGGTGAAAGCAGCATTTTAGGACCTAAGTATTTACAGGAAATTAAAGAGCAGATTACAAGGATAAGAAATCAGATAAAAACGGCGCAAAGTAGGCAAAAGAGTTATGCAGATAATCACAGAAGAACTTTAGATTTATGGTGGGAGACTGGGTGTATTTGAAGATTTCGCCTAAGGAAAGTTGAGTCCTCGTTATATTGGACCTCATGAAATTCCGGAAAATTAGGTTCGGTGGCTTACCGCCTAGCATTACCTAATAATCTGCAAGGAGTCCATAACCTTTTTTATGTATCTTCCCTGAAGAAGAGTTTAAGCAATGAATCAGTGGCAGTGATGGATACAAGTCCTGTTAATTTACATCCCAACTTAACCTATGAAGAGTGGCCAGTGAGGATTGAAGATCAGAAAGAACAGACCCTTCAGAATCGCACAATTCTATTAGTGAAAGTGCTCTGGAACAATATTATTTTTCAGGAAGCTACCTGGGAACGTGAGGATGTGATGAGAGCTAGTTATCCTTATTTGTTTGAAACTTAGTTGTATTAATTTGTGTTTTATGTTTGAACTCCGATATATGTATATAAAGCTATTCGTATGATGTTTGTGTTCTTTTAGTATCTATAGTTATTGATGATTGGTTTTACTTAGGATTATGGCTCCAAAAAGAAAAGCACGAATGTCAGTTACTCTTGTAGATCACTTAAAGAAAAGATCAGAAAAGATTAGAGAGAGATTTCGTAGGGAAAAGCTGAAACAATGGAAAGCAGATAGATTACATTGGTTGAATAAGAGTGAAAAACATAGAACACATATCATGGACATAGATGAAAAAAGTAATCCAATCTGTAGACAAGCTTTGCCAGGTGAGGAGAGGCAACCCACTCAAAAATGGTTACAAGCAGAAAGGGAATTGTTGAAAAGAGAAGATAAAGAAAAATCTATCATAATTGAGTTATCTGATAGGTCTGAAGATAGAAAACGTCGATGTGAGGAGGCACCAGTCATAGAAGAAACATAATTTGAAATACTGTGTGTAGAACCCAAGGTTTCAAGTCTCGTATCTACGTATAGATTTTGATGATAATAAATAAATTCAAGACTCAAGCTCAAGTTATCTAAGCATGAAGAGAGCTAAGCACGAAGAGAGCTAAGCACATCAAGAAATCAAGCATGAGCAAAAAGAATAACAAGTTTATAAATGAAGCTTATAGAGTAATTTTGTACACTTCTTAAAATTTGAAATTGGATTAAGGTTTAAAATTAATATTTTCTCATAAAGCATCAAATTGCATTTTTTACATTTGCATAACTTTATTAAAATATTTAATTTTGAAAATTATTATTATTTTTCCACATATGCATAAAGATTTGAATTTGTAAGATGATTGATTGTCATCTTTAACATGTGCATGTGTTGTTTGAAAATCTTGAAGGGTGGTTGTGCATTTTTTTTTTTGACAAATACAAAAGATAGATGATTTTGTTTGAAAATCTTGAAGGGTGGTTGTGTGTTTTTTTGACAAATGTAAAAGATAGATGATTTGTTTGAAAGTCTTAAAAGGTGGTTGTGTATTTTTTTGACATATGCAAAAAGAAGATGATTTAGTTTGAAAAATAAATCATTCTCATTTTGTCATGTATGAAAAGTAAAAAATTAGGTTTGATTTCTTTGAAAAATGAATGGAGTTGTCGTTGACAAATATAAAAAGGAGATGTTTTTATTTGAATCTTTTGAAAAGTAAATAGTGCTCTTATTTGACATGTGAACCTTTTCAAATTTGAATATGAAGACTCATTTGCCTATAAATAGCTCACTTGAGTTTTACAAAAATCACAATAAGAGCTTACACATCAATTGCTAAGTTTTGCATCATTTTCTCAAAACTCTCATTCTCTCTTCTTTAAGTTTTATGCCTTAATCCTTATTCATTTTGAGAGAGATATAGGTTGTGCTGTTTTGTTCTTCTTTCACTCATTGAGGAGTGTACTCTGATAATCTACCCACTATCAGCTATTGTATTTGTAAGAGGATGCATATAACCCTTGTGTGTGTAAAAAATGTTCTACACAAGGAATATTTTATATTATATATTTGGTTTACAAGTATTAATTTTTTAATATAATCCAATTCATCCCCCTCTTGTGTTAGTCATCTGGACAACAATTGGTATCAGAGCGAAGGCTCTATTATAAGATAAATTATCTGTTGAGTTAAGATCATATGGCTAATATTGCAGCTACATTCGCTGAAGGTCAATCCAGTAGTCGGCCTCTGCTATATTGTGGAGACAATTATACTTTCTATAAAGTTAAAATGAGAATATTTCTCCAGTCTCAAGGTTGAGAAATCTGGAAATGTATTGTAAATGGACCTTATATTACAACAAAAATTGTTGGAGTAAAGGTCAACAAGGAAGAAGAAGAGTTTGATCGTGAAGATGATAGACTTTATACAATGAATGTAATGGCTATGAATCTTCTGTATAATACTCTCAATGGCAATGAATTTAACAAAATAATGACTTGCAGGACAGCAAAGGAAATTTGGGATAACTTGGAAGTAACTTATGAAGGAATTTCGCAAGTCAAAGAATCAAAAATTTATATTCTTACGTATGAATATGAAATGTTTAAAACGATTGATGATGAATCTATTTCTTCTATGTATACTCGTTTTACTAACATTATAAATAGCTTGACAGCTCTTGGAAAAGTTTATTCTAACTTGGAGATAATAAGAAAAATTCTCAACTCTCTTCCAAAACGTTGGGAATCAAAAGTGACGGCGATTCTTGAAGTTAAAGACCTCAAAAAACTCGAAGTAAATAAACTCACTGGGTCACGTATTACTCATGAGTACACATTGAAAAGAGGAGAAGAAGAAGGAAAGCAAAAGAAGCGCTTGGCACTTAAAGCTGTCCCCATGAAAGTGAAAGCGATGAAGACGAGGAAAGCGATAACAAAGATGAAGAAATTGCAATGATCACAAGAAGATTTCAGAGATTCTTAAAGAAAAATAAAGCTCCTCCAAGGAAATTTTTCAAAAAGTTTTCTAACAAAGATACAGGTAAAAACGACTCATTAACTTGTTATAAATGCAAAAAGTCAGGACATATTAAGGCAAATTGTCTCATGTTAAAGAAAGATCGATACAAAAACAAGAAAGCAATGAAAGTTATATGGGATGATGATTCAAGTAGCTCAGACAGCGACGCAAGTAATGAAGAATCTGCAAATCTTTGTCTTATGGTTAAAGATGATCTTGAAGTAACAAATTTTGAAAATATTAAAAATCCTTCTTATGAAGAATTGCAAAATGTTTTGAAAGAGGTATATGATAAATTTGACAAATTGGGTATCAAGTATACCACTTTGAAAAATAAAAATTCTTCTTTAACAAATGAAATTGATATTTTAAGAAAAGAAAACATAGTTTCAAAAGATGAAAATGATGAGTTGAAAAAGAAAGTGACTCATTTAGAAAAAATTATTGAAAACCTTACAAATGGAAAAATAAATTTTGAAAAACTTCTTGCAAGTCAAAGATGTGTTTTTGATAAGGTAGGTTTGGGATACATGCCAAAAGAAAAATTCAAACCCTATAAAAATTTCTTTGATAAACCGACTAAATCAAAATCAGATTTTCAAAATTCTTTTCATAAAAATAACTTTTTTAAAGAAAAATATTATCACTCAAGATTTTCAAATATGTCACATGTTATTTGTAATTTTTCCAATAGAAATGGTCATAATTATCATGTTTGTCCTATTAGAAGAAGACATACAATGACTATTAGGGTCATATGGGTACCAAAGAATCTTATTTCTTCTAATACTAATAAATAAAGGATCCAAAGAACTTGGGTACCAAGAAAAATTATTTTAATTACTTTTACGGGTATGCATGAAGTCCTCCATAGGTAAAAGTAAATGGTTTTTAGATAGCGGATACTCAAGACACATGACAGGAGATAAAACTAAATTCATTGATATCACTTCTAAAGAATAAGGACACATGATATTTGGAGACAATTCAAAAGGGAATATCATGGGAATAGGTAAAGTTGGTAAGAAGTCTTCTCTCATAATTGAAAATGTTCTACTTGTTGATGGTCTAAAGCATAATCTTTTAAGTATAAGTCAATTATGTGATAAAGGATTTACAGTTACTTTCAAAAAGGATAAGTGCATTATTTTGAATATTCATGATTGCAATATTTGTTTTGTTACTCTTATAAACAATAATGTATATACAATCGAATTTGAAGAAATTGCCTCACAAGATGCTATTTGTTTATCAGCTCAACATAAAAATAGTTGGTTATGGCATAGAAGGTTAGGTCATGCAAACATGGAACTTATTTCCAAACTTTCAAAAAATGATCTTGTGAGAGGTTTACCAAAAGCAAACTTTTTTAAAGATAAAATTTGTGATGCATACCAGTTTGGTAAACAAATAAAAACTTCTTTCAAAATTAAGAAACATATTTCCACTACTAGACTTTTGCAACTAATATATATGGACCTTTTTGGATCAAACAGAGTTGCGAGTCTGGGAGGAAAATATTATGCATTTATTATTGTTGATGATTTCTCTGGATATTCTTGGGTCATCTTTCTCACTCATAAAGATGAGGTACATAATGCCTTTACCAAGTTATGCAAGAGAATTCAAAATGAAAATGGCTATACTATTTCAAACATTCGAAGCGACAGAGGGAAAGAGTTTGTCAATAAAGATATTGAGTCTTTTTGTGATGAAAATGGTTTTCTGCATAATTTCTCTGTTCCTCGAACTCCTTAACAAAATGGGGTAGTAGAGATGAAGAATAGATCTCTTCAAGAAATGGTAAGAACAATGCTTAATGAAAATGGATTACCTAGTTATTTTTGGGCCAAAGAGGTAAGTACTGCATGTTATATTATAAATAGAGTTATGTTAAGGTCTAAATTAGATAAAACGCCTTATGAGCTTTAGAATGAGAAAAAGTCCAACATTGGTTACTTTCATGTATTTGGATGCAAATGTTTTATATTCAATAATAGAGATAATTTAGGAAAGTTTGATGCAAAATCTGATGAAAGTATCTTTCTTGGGTATTCAACAAATAGTAAAGCTTATAGAGTATTCAATAAAAATATTTTGACTGCACAAGAATCTATGCATGTAGTATTTGATGAATGTAACCCTCTACTCTCCAAGAAATCTATTGATGAAGAATCAAAAGATACACATAACACAAATAGTCTCAATCTCGACAAAGAGAATACAATGGAAGAAGTCCAACATGGAGACATCAAGAAAGATCATCAAGATTTAGTACAACATGCAACCAAACAGTGAAAACATGTGAAAGATCATCCAGTGGAACAAGTTCTAGGAGAACCTTCACGAGGTGTAAGTACTCGATCATTTCTTAGAAATATTTGCAATCACACTACTTTTTTATCTCAAATTGAACCCAAAAATATTGATGAAATACTTATTGATGAATCATGGATTCAGTTATGCAAGAAGAGATAAATCAATTTAAAAGAAATAATGTATGGACACTTGTTTCTAGACCCAAAAATCATGTTGTTATCAGAACAAAATGGGTTTTTAGAAATAAGAAAGATGAGTCTGGAATCATTACTAGAAACAAGGCTCGACTTGTAGCCCATGGTTTCAATTAAGAGGAAGGAATCGATTATAATGAAACGTATGCACCTATCGCAAGATTAGAAACTATTCGAATATTACTTGCATATGCATGTTATAAAAATTTCAAACTTTTTCAAATGGATGTTAAAAGTGCTTTCTTAAATGGTTTTATAAATGAAAATGTATCTATTGAGCAACCTCCAGGTTTTGAAAATCATATTTCTCCTAATCATATTTTTAAGCTCACAAAAGGATTATATGGACTCAAACAAACTCTTAGAGTTTGGTATGTGAGGCATAGTGGTTTTTTGATTGAAAATGGTTTTTCAAGAGAAAATATCAATACAACTCTTTTTATCAAATATAAACAAGATGATATTCTTCTAGTTCAAATTTATGTGGATGATATAATATTTGGTGCTACTAATGAAAATATGTGCCAAAATTTTGCTAAGAGTATGCAGGAAGAATTTGAAATGAGTATGATGGGAAAACTTAATTTCTTTCTCGGATTGCAAATCAAGCAAGCAAAAAGTAGAACATTTATTAATCAGTCAAAATATATCAAAAAGTTACTAAAAAAGTTTGAGATGGAATGTGCGAAGGTAATTGGAACACCAATGAGTCCAATTACTAAACTTGATAAAGATGAAAGTGGTAAGCCAGTTGACTCAAAAGTATATCAAGGTATGATTAGTAGTTTGTTATATTTGACAGCTAGTAGACCTGATATTATGTTCAGTGTATGTCTATGTGTACGTTTTCAATCATTTCCAAAACAATCTCATTTGATTGCAGTCAAGCGGATTTTTAGATATCTTACCGGTACCATTGACCTCGGATTATGGTATCCTAAGCACATTTCTTTCGATCTTATTAGTTATTCAGATGTAGATTATGCTGGTTGCAAAGTTGATCGAAAAAGTACTAGTGGAACATGTCATTTTTTAGGTCATGCACTCGTTTCATGGTTTAGTAAAAAATAAAATTCTGTTGCATTATCTACTACTGAGGTATAATATGTTGCTGCAGGTAATTGTTGTGCTCAAGTTGTTTATATGAAACAACAGGTTGAGGACTTTAAACTTATGTACAATCACATTCCAATCAAATGTGATAATACAAGTGCTATAAATCTTTCAAAGAACCCAATACAACATTCTAGGACTAAGCATATTGAAATTAGATATCATTTTCTTAAAGATCATGTACAGAAAGGTGATATTGTATTAGAATTCACAAGCACATATGATCAATTGGCGGATATTTTCACAAAACCCCTACCAGAAGATAGATTATGCATGATTAGAAGAGAAATATGAATGATGTATGTCCTGAATATCTATTTAACATTTTTATTCCATTATCTCAAATGACTTTCAAAAACTTGAGACTTCTAGCGTCATCTTTCAACTGCATTTGCTCTTCATAGATCGACATGTTATTCTCATCTAAAGGATTAGGCAGTCGAAATGAAGAGGCAAGTAAGGATTTTAAATTCTTATTTTGTTACTTTAACTCTACTATTTTTTTGTTTGACTAATAAACAAGTCGTTGAAGTACAGAGACAGTCTCGCTAAACTTTTCAATTTCGCGAGTTTTGGACTACAACCGAGCCGAAAAAGTAACAATGGATGATGAGTATCGAGTCCCAAGACCCACAAGCTCATAAATGGCAGTATGATTTGATTTATTAGCTAAATCAGTCTCTTGTTACTTCATGGCACCTACGATAGAAGTAAAAATAGATTGATCACGAGAAGTACTGAAGGGAAATTGACGAGCCATTACAAAATTATAGAATAAAAATGCAGACGAATTGCAAAGATGAGAAGAAGATTTGATGCAAAATAGATAAAGTTAAGAATTGCTCTTATAGAGACAAGAATAAGAACAAGACAAACTATCACAACTTCAAATCTCTGCAATATTTTTCTTGTCAATAACATTAAGCGGATTTGAATCTCCTTCCGCACCGAATTATTAGAGCTAGGCCTCCAGCCTTTGCAGGTTTTCTCGAACACGGACGCAGGAAGAAATCTCCTTCTGCACCAAATCTCGATAATATTTTATTTGTCAACAACATCAAGCGGATCTCTGTACCGAGACGATAAAGTTAGGTCTCAGCCTTTACAGCTTTTGTCGAGCACGGACGGGAGAAGAAATTTTACTGAAAGTAATTGCGGTTCTTTTTTAATGATGCCAAAAGGGAGAGAAGTCTTATATTAGTATTATACTACCCCGTTATATATGATAGAATCATGTCTATATTTTATATAAAAAACTAACGCATATTTTCAAGAGGAGCTTAAGTATTAACTGCAGGTCGCAGATTTCTACTAAGTATTTGTCATTATCAAAAATGGGGAGATTGTAGAACCCAAGGTTTCAAGTCTCATATCTACGTATAGATTTTGATGATAACAAATAAATTTAAGACTCAAACTCAATTTGTCTACGCATGAAGAGAGCTAATCACATCAAGAAATCAAGCATGAGCAAAAAGAATAACAAATCTACAAATGAAACTCATAGAGTAATTTTGTACAATTTTTAAAATTTGAAATTGGATTAAGGTTCAAAATTAATATTTTCTCATAAAGTATCAAATTGTATTTTTTACATTTGCATAACTTTATTAAAATATTTAATTTCGAAAATTATTATTATTTTTTCACATATACATAAATATTTTAATTTGTAAGATGATTGATTGTCATCTTTAACATGTGCATGTGTTGTTTGAAAATCTTGAAGGGTGGTTGTGTATTTTTTTGACAAATACAAAAGATAGATGATTTTGTTTGAAAATCTTGAAAGATGGTTGTGTGTTTTTTTGACAAATGTAAAAGATAGATGATTTGTTTGAAAATCTTGAAAGGTAATTGTGTATGTTTTTGACATATGCAAAAAGAAGATAATTTAGTTTGAAAAATAAATCATTCTCATTTTGTAATGTATGAAAAGTAAAAAATTAGGTTTGATTTCTTTGAAAACTGAATGGAGTTGTCTTTGACAAATATAAAAAGAAAATGTTTTTATTTGAATTTTTTGAAAAGTGAATAGTGCTCTTATTTGACATGTGAACCTTTTCAAATTTGAATATGAAGACTCATTTGCCTATAAATAGCTCACTTGAGTTTTGTAAAAATCACAATAAGAGCTTACACATTAATTGCTAAGTTTTGCCTCATTTTCTCAAAGTCCTCATTCTCTCTTTTCTAAGTTTTGTGCTTTAATCCTTATTCATTTTGAGAGAGATATAGGTTATACTGTATTGTTCTTATTTCACTCATTGAGGAGTGTACTCTGATAATCTACCCACTATCAGTTCTTGTATTTGTAAAAGGGTGCATATAACCCTTGTGTGTATAGAAGGTGTTCTACACAATGAATAGTTGAATCATCAAGTATGAGGTGATTGCAAGTGTAGAGGGTGTTCTACACGGATTTTTTGTAGCGGTGTTGCTCAAAGGTGTAATAGGTTTCTATCTCCACCTGAAGAAAATTAAATAGTGAATTTGGGATCATCAAGGAGTAGTTTGAGGTGAGGACGTAGGCAGTGGAGCTGAACCTCGTTAAAATACTGAGTTTGCTTCTTCTTACCCTTAAACTTTATATTTCCTGCTGCTTCATATTCTAGTTATATTTTATATTGTATATTTGGTTTATAAGTATTAATTTTTTAATATAACCCAATTCACCCCCATCTTATGTTAGTCATCTGGGCAACACTACGTAAATTACAAGAGATTAGTGTGAATATCTATTTTGATCAAGATGTCGAGATGACCTTTTACTATTCTCAAGATTCACTGTCAAATGAGGAAAAAAGACTCTACCTCTTCAGAAGAATCTACTGCTACAAGCAATCGAGATATTAATTCATTGAATCCTTAATTCATGATTTAGCGATTTTGGGGACGAAATCATTTTAAGGGGGAGAGGATGTAATATCCTGAAATTTCTAAGATAATGTTTTATTTGGATTTCTTTAAAAGATTATATTTTGGGTATATTTTTCTAGAAAAATAGAGTTGGAAACCTAAATGAAAGTATTGGATTTAGAATAAGTGAGATTATGTATTAAAAAAAATATTATGGAGAGATCTTTGAGATTTGGAACAAGATGTCAACTAGAGAAATTCATTTTAAGCTTAGAAGGAGTTGAATTCTCAAAAATTTGGATGTAAATGCAAGAGGAAGTGATTAAACCAAAGATCAAACACTTGGTGCACATTCTCGAATTAAACTGTCGAGTTTTAGTGTAATGATCATAAGTTACTCATATGAGATCGAAATGAGGTTATTCTAATTCGTACAGAATCTTAAGATATAGATCTAAAACTTTTATGTTATGAGTTTTTGAATATTTGGACAGCATCAATGACTTATTTCGTGAGAAAATGGATAACTTTGGATTGAGTTTAAACAGAATTCGAGTTGGGGAATATGGATCCAAATGAGATTCTATCCTAACTAAATCAGGAAGGGCCTTCTAGAACTTGTTAAGTAGAGTCTTAAGGGGGTTATTATGTAACTAAATGGGTTAGGGGAAGGCTAAGGGGCGTGGCTAACCTGATAAAGGCTAGAAAGGGAGATGCATGCATGGTTAGGTGAGATGTCACCTCATCCCTTATCCCATAAGATTCTACCCCAATCATTGATCAAATGGTTTGCAAAAATATCTCAAATACTGACTATTGGATGATTATTTCAGCTACAAAGCCTAAGATTTTTGAGGAATTTAGTTAATCATGAAAAAAGGCTTAGGAGGGACACCTCATCACATGCAAACCAGAAGCCTATGGTCTTTACCAAATTGCCCCTCTTCTTTCCTTCACATGAGTCGACCACCACCCCTATAAATAGACATTTGGGAGTCTTCTAACGCTCTTTGGTAAAGTAGCACACGAATCCCTTTGGAGGAAATCAAAGAAAACCCTTCTCTAGTCCCTTAAACTCCATATACATCCTAGGTGAGCTTAGTAGGTGTTTTGAGGAGAAAGCTAACAAAGATTTGGTTTGATCATCTTCAACCAGATTTAGAAAGTGTGTAAGTTCATATTCTAGCTTAACTTTAGTATGCAGATGGTTTATTTAAGTGGTTGGACTATACATGTTAGTATTGAACCCTTATATTCTTGTTAAAGTGTTATAATAAATCTAAGTGTTGTTTGAAGTGGTTTTGTTAATGGGAATGTGTTAAATGAAGTTAGAAGAACCTAAAACTATGTTATAATAAGTAAAAATCAAGTTTATGTGAAAAGATTGCGAGTTTTGGATTAAAAAACCCCATACTCTATAACTTCGCTTGACCCTCACTCGACCGAAGGATAGAGCGAAGAATAACTGTAAACCCTCGCTTGACTTTCGCTATATGTTTGGCTCGAGCGAAGTGCAACTCGAGACTTCGCTCGACACTCGCTCGATGTCTTGCTCGAGCGAGTTCTAACCTAAGAACTCGCTTGAATCTCGCTCGATATCTTACTCGAGCGAGATACCCAGTTTGCTTAATGTTCGCTCAATACCCTGCTCGAGCGAGTTCCAATCCGAGACTTTGCTCCATAGATACCCTGTTTTGCTAAAAATTTAAGGCTTTTATTAGAATAAAAGTGGACATTGAAATAAGAAGAAATTATATGTTATTTAAGTATTTAACTTGTGTAAAACACTTTGCAAAATTTAAGATACATACATATGTGAGCATGTGATAATTTATGAGTACATGCATGTTCTAGTATGTGGTGAGATTTAAGAAAAGTGGTACATCATGTACTTGAGAAACATTACTAAGAATAAGATATATGGATAAGTTAGTCACGTCGTGACGAGGACGGCGTGACGTAACGCTCGGATGACTGACATGCCGACAGGGAAGGCGATACGTAACACCTGTTGTATGATAAGAGTATTATGTATTATCACAGGGACAGCGATACATAACACCCGTGAAAGTGATATAATTAGTAGGGACGGCGAGATGTAACGCCCGCTATGCTACGTATGTTCTGTGTCAAGACGGGAACGGCGAGACGTAACGCCCAGAAGATTGACACGAGACTCATCATAACGGGGACGGCGATACGTAACACCCGGGTAATTGATGAGTTATATGCGATGAAGACGGCGATACATAATGCCATTGAGGATAATAATTGAATAAGTTTTTAAGAATATGTTAATGGTTAAGAAAAAGGAATATAAAATGTCATAAGAGTGTAAACCTGTGTAGGTTTTTGATAAATCAAATGAAATCTATTTTTGATCATGTTTTGTTAGTTTCTTTTCCTAAAAATATTAATGATGGCTGTGTCTATGCGTTATTAAGCTAATAATGTACTTACTGAGATTTATAAGGAAATCTCACTTTTATGTGGTTTTATGTTTCTTTCTTATATGTATAAATTATACACAGGATATGATGGCCAACAGGAAAAAAGTCCCAATGATGCAGGAGACTCCGAGGAGTCCTAAGGGACTCTTTAAACATAGTCCTTATGTAGATTTCACTTTTGTGTCCCTTAGACTTTCTATGTATGATCAGCCAGTAGAGTTGTGGTATCACAGTGCCCCCGCTTTTGCTGACGAGGAGCAGCGTATAGGTTATTGTTTGACTTTGGGATTGGATAGTTCCCTGTCTATATGTGGGGTTTATTTGACACTATAAAGACAATATCTCAAGCAAGACCGTTGTCTTAGCTTGGATATGTTTTGCTATAAGAGGAAATTTTCTGAAGTTAAGAAGGAAACTAATTGACCATAAGGATGGTCTTTTGATATGTAATAGTATTTTGTTAACGTTGATAACTATTCTGGGGCATTTATATATAACAGTACAATATCTGATGAATGAAAGGAGAATGTGGAAGTTGGAAGTTAAAATTTGCCATATGTGATCTTTAGAAATTTTTATACTTGACCTTATTCGCTATGTATAATAAAATTCCTATATTTTATTTATTAAGGTCTTGATACGTATGTGTGTGAGTAGCTTAGTATTACTTATCTTAACTTACGTTAAATCCCAGACGTGAGTTGGGGGCATCACAAAATCGGTTGGTAGTATATATGTTATATTTTTCCTATATATGAAATGACGTCGTTCCACTTAATAAAGGGAAACGATATCGTTTCACGCTTGTAGTTTATAAAAAAAAAAAATTGCAAATGGCACCATTTCGAAGTAGGGTTTAATAACCCATTAACCCTCTCGCCCCTTCTATTCTTCTTCTTCTTCTTCTTCTTCTTCCTTTCGAATTCCCTCTAGTCTTCCCAACTTCCTCTTGATTCTCTTTGTCTCACTTTCCCTTAACAAAGATGAAACTACCACTACCCAGCCTTGCAGACCTCCACATCAACGATCTTCTCAGTTCTTTCATCTATCTGTCGTCTCCATTTCCAACGCCTCCAGACATTGATGACTCTCTGTGCCTTAAAATTTATTTGTTTGTTTTAGTTTATGATTTTCTTGTGAATTCGAGTTGAGTTGAGTGATATGTTATGCATATTTGAATTTTGTGAAGTTCGAGTTTATGTATTTGAAGTTGTTAGGTGAGTTTTGGGATGGTTACTCACCGATGAACTGACTGTCGCACTGGCTGTAAGATTCCGGCTGGTACCCTCCTTCCCTGGTGACCGGTTCCGATCGACACATGAGATTTAAAAAACTATCGATACAATTTCAATTTTGGACTAAAACCGTACTATAGTATCGGTTTTCACCCCTACGTCCATAACTAACGTGATAAAGTCAAACAAATCCCTCTTTCTTTGTGTTAAGATATTAGAGATAGCACCACATGATTATGAAGGAGAACAAGATTCTGAATATATACAAGATATCAAAGCTGTTGCAATTAGATAGAGAGCCATTTCAAATGTATTTTAATTTTAAATATTTTGTTGAGTCTATTGTATAGTTCTATTTGATTTTCAAACTATGTAACAAACCTTATCATGTAATCCCTATTTATTGAGCTGAATACAACACAACCAATCATCCTGGCATTTCATCTTTTACTTCTCTTCTTTAGTTTTATCTTGGCATCAGAGCAAGAAGGTTCACACCACCAATCCATGACTGAACCACCTCTTGCTTCTGCAAACACCTTCTCAATCCCAAACATAGCTCATCTCGTTTCAACAAAACTTGATGACAACAATTACCTTATATGGGTCTGCCAGTTTCTTCCTATTCTATGCACCAATGGTTGTCTAGGCATTGTTGATGGTTTCGAACCTGCCCCACCTAAACACCTTTCGAGCTTAGATAAGAAAAACCAAAAATTGAACCTTGCTTATCTCACTGGGAAAATGAAAGATCAATACATCCTAAGCTAGATCATTTCTACACTTTATGAGAAAGTGATCTCAACTGTCTATGGTTTGAATACTTCACACCAGGTATGGACAGCACTGTCGAATAGGTATGCATCACCCTCTAGGGCTCGCATCAATCATTTACGTCGACAACTCCAAAATCTTAAGCAAGGCAACAAGAGCTGTTCTGATTTTCTCCATGCGGCCAAGAACCTTGCTGATCAACTGGCATTAGTTGGAAAGCCAGTGCAAGATGATGATCTCATCTCCTATGTTGTGGGGGGGCTTAACCCACAATTTATAGCTTTTATCTCTTCCCTCTCTTTTGCTACAAGGGATGGGTCATTAAACATTGAGGATTTTCAATCAGAGTTGCTCAGTCATGAACAACTCCTGCAGCATCAACAAGCTGATGTAGATAGCAACTCCAACTTAGTGGCATTTTTTACTCAAAGGACAACTAATTTCAAGAAGAAGAATGGTGGAAATCAACAAAGTCCCTCCTTCAAGAATGGAAATACACAGAAAGGCTATAAAAAGACATACAACAATGGACGAAATTCATCTCAAGGTAAAACCACTACTGCTTCAGCAGAACAGAGGTATGCTAATCGAAACCCTTGTCAAATCTATGGCAGGAACAATCACCAAGCATTGGATTGTTACCATAGGATGGATTATGCCTTTCAAGGCAGACATCCACCTAAGGAATTAGCAGCCATGGTTGCAGAAAGAAATGCACTTCATGAGGAGGATGAGTGGCTAACTGACAGTGGGGCTAACAATCATATCTCAACTTTCATTGGACAATCTAACCATCCAGCAGCCCTACAAAGGGAATGAACAAGTTGCAATTGGAAATGGTAGTGGTCTTAATATCACACACATGTGCAACTCATTTTTCAAAACTAGAAAATCCATTCTTCATCTGAAAAACATTTTACATTACCCCAATGCTTCCATAAATCTCCTTTCCATACAACAATTCTGTAAAGATAATAATTGTTGGTTTGAACTAATCGAAAATTATTTTCTTGTCAAGAACAATGCAATAGGGGAGATCCTACTGTAGGGACCCAGTAAAAATGGTCTCTACCCAGTAAAGCTGAAGCAACAGTTCTTCAAGAATAAAGGAAGGAATCCTATAGCCTTTGTTGGAGCTAAGACCACCTCAACCATTTGGTACCAAAGATTAGGACATCCTCATGATCAAGTCCTCAAGAAACTCAGCACAACATCTCATCTGCCAATTTCCAATTCTAGTTTAAATTCATCTTTATGTAAGTCTTGTCAAATAAGCAAAAGTAAGCACCTTCCCTTTATCAATTTCTTCTCATGTAACGAACTTTCCTTTGGAGTTAGTTCATAGTTATCTTTGGACATTACCAATTATGCCAATAAATGGATTTAAGTATTATGTTGTGTTTCTGGATGATTATTCCAATTCACTTGGTTATTTCCCTTAAAACTCAAATTTGACTTATTTGTGTGTTTTATCAAATTTAAATGTCTAGTTGAAAATTAGTTCTCTACCAAAATTCGCCAACTTCAAACTGATGGAGAAGGAGAATACTTATCCAACAGATTCATCACTTTTTTGTCCTCCCATGGAATTCACCACAAAATCTCATGTCCACATACACCCCAACACCCACATTGTTAGATCAGTCCAAACTCCCTGCAAGCTATTGGGTTGAAGCTTGTCAAAAGGTCATGTACTAATTAATAGGCTTCCCTCAGCTTCCATTAATTTTTGCATCCCATTCACTAAATTGTTCAAGCAAGAACTAGATTACATTCATCTTAGAGCTTTTGGATGTACCTACTATCCATATCTCAGGTCATACACCAAACATAAACTTGAGTTTCGTAGCAAACAATATATTTTCCTTGGTTACAGCTCAAGTTACAAAGGATACATGTGCTTTGATCCTTCCTCCAACAAGATCTTCATCACTAGACATGTGATATTTGATAAACAAGTGTTTCCTTCATTAGGCAAGGCCATCACTGAGTCTCCTGTCTATAACTGCTCTCCTCAAGGTACTACTCTCATTCTCACATCTCATTTCTGGTTTAATTCTGCTCATGACAAGTTGCCCACTGTTGACAATAATAATATTACTCCTTGTCATGAAAGTGAACCCCTCAATATCTCTATTCAAGCTGCCTCATCAGAACAAATTTTCCAAGCCAATCCTATCTCCACTTCAGCACCAGATAACACTTCACACAGCCATATCCACCACTTGAACAACCAATACCTCGAACAATCACTAGGTCCCAAACTGGGAATCTCAAGCCCAAAACATTTCCAGACTTTTAGCTTCACTACTCCACCAAACACCCATTTCAAGCCTTCACAGCTACCTCCCTCCTGAGCCTACTACATTTCTCAAAGCTTCTTCACATCTCCTTTGGATGACCGCTATGGAAAGTGAATTCAATGACTTGCTTGAGAATAAGACTTGGTCTTTCTGTCCAAGACCATCAAACAGGAACATCATTGCAAACAAATGGGTTTATAAGTTGAAAACCAAGCCTGATGGGATCATAGACAGATATAAGGCAAGATTAGTTGCCAAGGGATTTGACAAAGACCTTTAGTCCAGTGATAAAGCCTGCAACTATTAGACTTCTTCTAGCTTTAGCTCTACACTTCAACTAGCCCTAAAACAACTAGATGTGTCAAATGTTTTCCTTCATGGGCACCTTTCTAGGGAGGTATATATGGAGCAACCTAAAGGGTTCATAGATCTAGTAAATCCACATTATGTTTGTCGACTACATAAGGCTCTTTATGGCCTAAAACAAGTGCTAAGGGCCTGGTTTCATAGGCTGTCTCAGACCTTACTATCTCTCGGGTTCACAGCCTCTTTTGTAGACACTTCTCTCTTCATGCTACATAAATCATCAGTTCACTTATTTGTCTTGGTTTATGTAGATGACATTATTGTGACAGGCACTCATCTCTCTCACATTACTCAGCTCATTCAAAATATACAGCAAGAGTTCAAATTAAAAGACCTTAGCAACCGCTGTCGATGCCCCAATCCATGCTTGGGATCGCACGTGAATAGAAGCGTCGGGGATGAGCAACGCAAGGAAGTTCACCCCTCGTCATAACATACGTGTACGTTTTTTTTTTAAACGTCAAAGAAAGGTTCTCGTAGCGAAATAAAAAGGTCAAGCCTTCTATAACATGCACCACATGGTTACGCTATGGATCCCAAACATAATATCATACATAGCCCAAATTTCAAAATTTACATAACTTTCTCCAAGTAATCAAAATAATGCTTCCCACAGGCGGGAAGACTTTACCAAAAGCATAAATACAGGGCGTCACAAAATAAAATGGGTCTTAACACTACCCATAGAATTCAACTGACGGGTTCCTTCTTCACCTTCTTAAGGTTCGGGCCCCAGCAAAGCCGATCCAAGTCTATGCTAGGCCCTACCTCACATATCGCCCTAGAAGGCGGTCCAAAAATACGCCCCAAGTGAAGGGACTCGTCAACCCCTAATACTAAGCAATACCCCACAGGATATAGACCGACTGAACTGTACATGGTCATCTTTAGTGACTCCACCTCCCACTGACCCGGGTGGTTCAGAGTCACTAGTCCCCTAAGGGCGGCCTCAATCAGGTCCCTGAGGATCCGAGGTGTCATCACGGGGGTCGTACTCATTTGAGTCATCCTCACCTGCAATTACTTCTATCGTTCCTAGGAGGGAAGGATAGTAAGGACATAAAGAGGGGGTGAGATTTCGGGAGAAATCTCAGCAAGTACATTTATACTTTAAGGAAAGCATTTCAGGCATATAGTTAAGCAAATAACAAACAAATCTCATACGTATGCAGTAACATGTGACTCATGCTTAGACCGATGCACATGCTCGTGACAAAATTCATCTTTCTCATCCTTTTCTAAATTTCCAATACATACTTGTTCAAAATCACGTAGCAAAAATTTCTTTAATGCAGCTTCTTTCAAAAAGACACTTTCAAAGACACTTTGGGGATTTGATTAATTCAATTAGGGAAGTATTGAATAATCAAATGGGGAAAGAATAATCAGATTTGGTGAGGTGGAGGAGAGGATTTTCAAGCTAGGCAAGTTGCCTTAGCTGAATGGGTTTAATTTGGAAAGTGGGGGTGATCGGTTTGGTAAGTTTGGAGGGGTTTGAGGTGGCTGACTTGGGGGGGACTTGCAGACCACGTCCAGGTATATTTATGGAAGGTTAAGGTCTGATTTCGTGAAGAGAATATTGCAATTTCGTGGTAGGTAAGTTGCCTAACCCGAAATGGTGCAAATCTGGAAAGTGGAAAAACTGTTTTGGCAAGTATGGTGGTTTGGAAGGAAAGTTTTGGGGTTGCTTTGTGGGGCACAACCAGAGCTCGACCAGGGGTGTTTTAGGGTGATTTAGGTCTGATAATATGATGGAAATAAGGCAAGTAGGGTTAGGGTTTGATGGCTGGTTGGTGGGAAAGCTGGAGGGGCGAAATTGGGCAACACACCTAGCTAGACTTGGTGTTTGTTGCCTTGGCTTGTGTGGGCTATTGGGGGCTGAATGATTTCGTGTTTGGGGTTAATGGAACTTCAAGAAAAGAGTATGAACACCCAAGAAAAAGGATGAACACTCAAAGGAATGAAGAACACGCAAACTTCTCCCAAACTCCAAGGGATTCGGCCAAACACTCCCACACGCAAACTTCTCCCCACTAGTTACCGTCACATACGGCGACCAAGTCAACCTAGGTGAATACGTTTCGCGCCCTTTCGCACTTTTCATCACTTGGGGATTTCTCTCCGAGCAACTACAAACTTATCAGATGGTGAGGCTGAAGCCAACACCGCTTTTATGGCACCCACTAGCATTAGGTGCGACCACGCTCCGGACACCTTTTGGAGCCATACATGGTCCGCCGACTGTTCTTCGTCGACCCAGGGGTTTTCACTCAATTTAGGCACTCCTAAGTGAACAGAGAGTTCCACTAGGACACTTCCCCGTCCCAGCCTTTGGGGTTCTTCTAAAACTTTAATTCATTTTTTTCTAAAACATATTTAACTCAAAACATGGGTTTTTGTGCTTATGCATGAGACATGCAACTTTTGACTTTGTGAATGCAAAACTTGAGGCGAACTCGAGTACACACATTTGGTCGTTTTTCCTTCAAAACCTTATTCTTCTTAACTCATACTTATGTAAAAACACTTAAACAAGTGCATTAGGGTGAATAGGGTGCTCGGCCTCCACCCCTAGGGTTTGGGCCGAGACCCACTTTGTCTCCCATTGATGTTCTCTTCTTCCATTGTTCTTCCTAACACCATCTAGCCCTAGTTCAATATGTAAAACAAATTTCCTAGTCTTACAAGTAGGCAAACCCGAAACCTATAGCCTTCATGTATTGTGTTTTCTTTTCTTAGCCCTTCAAAGTTAGGGTCCTACTTGATTACGCTATGTGAAACCGAATCCATATATGTCATCCTCCCAATATATATATTTCTACTTCTCTAAAATATCTGAACATGAATATTAAATAAAGAGGAAATTAAAACTTCAAGATTTCCACTCCAAGAAAATCCTCCAAAACACAACTCCACAAGCATACATTTTTTTTTTTGTAACCTTCAAGCAACAATAATATCAATATCTTCCAAGATCAACATAATTAGTTTCCATCAATACTTTCTACATGTTCGTCCTAGCATGACATTTCGATAAGCAAGACATTTACAACTAAAATCAAGATGCTTCTTCAAATAACATATATGCATATATCCCATATTCCCCAATACTCAACTAACTCAACATCTTCATGCTTACATGCTTTTTCCTCATCAAACCATCAAGATCATCAATCATCGTATAACTCTTTAATCAAAAAGATCATAGGTTCTACACATGGGTTCTAACCAAAATAGCATTTCTACCCACAAAGTTTCATCATGGCAATACTAAGCAAGTAACCAAACAATACAAGCATATACACACATTCAAGCACATTCACTCAAAAATATACTAAAAATGCTAAAGGCAAAATACAGATATACTTACCTCTTCTAGGTTTTTCCTCCTTCCACAATCATTATCTTCTTCTCCTTCTAAGTTCGGAGTGTTTAGGTGTCTAAGTGGTGAAAAGAAGTGAAGCAAAGTGGAGGGAATGGGGAGTGGTTGCCATGAGGTGCAAAGTGAGTGATGTGCGTGTGTGTGTGTGTCCGAATGAAGCATACCAAAAGAATGGGGAAGCAAGGCCATTTGGCCAAGATGCTCCACTAGGCTCCTAGGCCACTCATTCCCCTAGGTTTGAGTGACATGTGGTGGGCTTGAAAGACCCTTGAGTGACTCTCATCACTTGATCACATCAACCCTAATCTATCTCATCCTAGGTTGGAGATTTTGCTCATTCTTTCTCTCCTCATGGCCAGCCTCTCATTCTAGGGTTCCAAACCTTTTCCATCATCTCACATCACCTCTTGTCTCCCCAACAATCATCTCACATGTCATTCCAAGGGATTTGAGGATCCCTTTTTGGGAGAACACACAAGTGGGGTTTCGGATCCCATGGCCTCTATCCGAAACCCTCCCTTCATCTCACTCTCATTTCCCTTTTGTCACATGCTCTTTCCATCAACCAATCACCTCACCTCTCACACAAGATTTTCCTATCACTCTTACACAAATCTATAACCTAGATTTGGTGGCAAAAAGGATGTCAAACAAGGGAGGGGGAGTCGGCCATGGCCATACCCGAAACCCTCATCTTCCTTCCTTCCACTTTTTGATCCATCAACTCACATCTCATGTCACCTCTTTCTTACATCCCCTCACACATTAAGTCTTATCTAATCTTACACAAATCTCTCATGTCCTCTCCATCTAGATTTGGAATCATTTTGGTGAGAAAGCCCTAAGGCCATTCTGTAATAGCCCTAAAAATCTTCATCTTAATTTAATTAGTTAATTAAGGATTAATACACAAGATTAGTGGTAATTGGTGAAAGAACAAAATAGGCTTTGAAGAGATGGGCTTAGGAATGAGACCTTTGGAGAATGGATTAAGTGAATGGGCCAAGAGAGCAATGGTGAGTCCAAAAGCCCATAGAATGAGCCCATGGCCCATCAAGCCCATAGTTGAGACACTTGTCAATGGGAGAAAAATCCTAGAAAATTATCCAAACCCTTGTAGGAAAATCTTATTTGGTGAAGGTTGACTAGTAGTTGGATGCATGCCATGTAGGATTGAGTGTAGGATCTAATGGAATGATTTTCCTACCATGGTATCTTGGAGGTACAAGACACCATCCCTTGACTTGCCAAGTGAGATCATGGTGTGTAGGGAAGTGACAAGTGGCATGAGGAGAAGCATGGATGAAAGGAACTTGGAGTTTTCGGTGGAAGCCAATCCGTGGGGTTCATTGGAGAATCTCATGGGGTATGGCCACCAACAAGTGATGGGACAAAGAGGAAGAGTGTGTAAGTGGATGAAGTACATGTGTAAGAGAGTATGGTGATGTGAAGAGAGGTATGGTGTGGGTGTAGGTGATTGAAATGACAAAAACTAGGAAGAGGAGCAAAATGGATTTTCGGTGGAGCTAGCTTGGCCGGTCATGCCTTGTTCAAATTCCAAAAAGCATGGCTTTGGAATCACTTGGATGGACACATGAGAGGATAGGGGAATGATGATTGAGTGAAAAACAAGGAAATGGAAGCTAGAAGCACCAAGGAGCCGCCGACCATAGGAAGGAAAAGGAGAAAGGGAAATCACCTAGGTATGGCCAAGATTTGATCTTGGAGTGGCCTAGAGTTGTCAATCAACCCATCTATCATTAGCCATGCCTAAACATGATGAGAAGAGTACCAAGGACCCTAGGGAAGAGAGCTGGCCGTGTGACCCCTTAGGCAAAACCCCTTGAGCTCAATTCACTTAGACACATGCAAACACTCTCATTTCCTCTCCACCTCTCGGCCAAACTCACCCTAGCCACTCCTAATTTTGTTTCTTCTCTTTTCACCACATATTTTGAAGAACCCTATAGTAGGAAAGCCAAAAAGCAAGAGTGTGAAGGTGATCAATTCATTGGAGAAGGTTAGTGACTAAATCCCTACAAGTTTAGGAAGAACACACACACACATGTGACACTTTGTTGTGGTTAGAAGGAAATAGGGTTTTCTTTAAGTTTTATGTTCATGGCTAGACTAATGAGAGATTTTATATGTGTAATTTCAGATTTTAGCTAAAGCCTAATAGGAGTGTTGTAAGTATACTCCCACTTTTTCCTTAACAAGTCTTATATATAGTGAAGTGATCATGTTTGTTGGATTAATGGTTGTCATTGCCATGTTTGGGTTGGAATGATTTTTCTTGCTTGTGATATGAATATTCTTGGATAAATTTATATGATGGAACAAGCTTAGAATGTGAGTAGAAATGATAAATCAAGTGTTAGTTGCAAAAGAAAGGAAAAAAGCATGATTATTTGATGAAATGATGAAAATGATGCATGAAGGATTTTAGTGTTAAATGTTAAATTTTGGTGTTGCTAAGGTAAAGTTTATTCGAGGAAACTAGTGATGAAATTGATTTATTCAAAGAGCATATTGTGTTGAGAAAATGAAATTGGATAGGAGAATAAACTATATGATTGACATGAATGGAAATGGTATACACTTGCATATGGAAGAAATGATCACTTGTGTATGATGTATAGAAATGTTTATTTGGAATTTTATGATATTTAAGGTTGAGATTTGGAAGATGAATATTATATTGCTTGGTGGTGTTTTTGTTTAGTTGAACTCATAAAGGAAACTTTTAGGAAAGGAAGTTTGAATAGACTAAGGGGAGGAATTCCCTAAGATTAAAAAGGTGAATGGAGGAAATAGGAATGACTAAGTTTTGGAGGTGAAAATGATTACTTAGGAAACACTAAGGTTTCGGTTACCCCTTGTTAAGGAGGGTACATGATTTAATTTGATACTTTAAAAATTGATTGGAGGAAATTGGAAGTCAAATGATGAAGGAAAGCCCTAGAAACTCTCTAGGAGAATTCGGCCATGATGGGATGGAATTGGGCCCAATACCCCACTTCAATCCTAGGCCCATTTTGGGTATAGAACATGATGACTAAGTAGGAAAATTATGAAATTATCTCAAAAGAGGGAGAAAGAAAATGAAATGTGAATGCACTCGAGCTTGTCTCGGGTTCTTGCATGAAAATAAGTAAGCATGCATGTCCCATGCATAAGTCATGAAAAGAAGGTTTTTAAAGTCAAGCATGTTTTTAAGAAAAGAAAAGAAAAGATGGAATTTTTAAGAAAAGAAAGAAGTAAAGTTTTATAAGAACCCCAAAGGCTGGGACGGGGAAGTGCCCCAGTGGAACTCCCTGTCCACTCAGGAGTGTCTAAAGTCGAGTGATAACCACTGGGTCGACGAAGAACAGTCGGCGGACCGTGTATGGCACCAAAAGGTGGCCGGAGCGCGGTAGCACCTAACGCTGGTGGGTGCCCAAGACGGATAAGGTGTAAGGACCTGCCGTTTTAAAGTTATATGACGCTCACTTTAGGGTGATGCGGTAACCAGCAGGGAACACGCGGTGCTAGGGGAACCGTGTTGTGTCTCATACATGTTAAAGAAAAAGTCATGACAAGAAGGGCTTTCGAGCCATAAGAAAGATCTGTATATGATAAGTGGCGCCTAAGAAAGAATGAAAGATACGAAATGTTTTAAAGAAATGTTTTGAAAAGTGATGATGATATGAAAAGAAGTTTGAAAGAAGAAGTCTGCATGAAAGTTTTATGAAAAGAAGTCTGAAAGAAGTATGTTTGTTTAAAAGTCTTCATAAGCATGTGCATGAGTCAGTCATTCATTGCATGTGCATTAGTTAAGAATGTTTTGTTCACTTATCTGTATATCTGATATGTTCTGGTTTAAGTGTTAGTGTACTTGCTGAGATTTCTCCCGAAATCTCACCCTCCCCTTTTGTTATCTCTACTATCGCTCCCTTGGGAACGATAGAAGTCATTGCAGGACATGATGGATCCACGGATTACGACTCTCGAGAAGATGGGTCGGACCCTCATGGGCCCGACTAAGGCTGAGACTACCGGGCCAGTGACCCTAGACCTGTTGGGTCAGTGGGCGGCAGAGTCGCTTCCTATGGCGACGTATTTTTTTGACGACCTACGCCCTACGGGGTGCTGTATGGTGCTGGGAGTTGACGGGCTCCTCTACATGGGACGCCTGTTTACGTCATCCTCTGGGATGATGTGTGACGTAGGTCCAGGACTGAGTCTGGACAGCCTTCGTTATGGCCCGAACTATAAGAAGATAAAAGAAGAACCCGCCTATTAGTATGGTTGGCGGAGGGAGGAGTGGATCAGCAGCACCTTTATTTTGGTATACACCGATGTATTTTGTGGAAAAATCTTCCCGCTGTTTTGGGAAGTACTTTTGTGTAAAACTGTTTACATTGGTGACTTTATTCTGATATATATATATATATATGGGCATGTGATGTTTAATTTGGGTTCTATTTTGTTAACCATGTGATGTGCGACAAGCGTAACGTTTTGTCGTTTAATTATGGCTTGACCTTTTTCCGCTGCGATAGAAAAAAAAAAAAAAAAAGGCTCTCACAAGTAAAGATGAGGGATGACTTCCTTGTGACGTTCGTCCCCGGCGTCGCAATTTGCGTACGAACCCAAGCGCAAGCTGGGGCGCCGACACATTCGGCCATAGCCGCCCCACCGAAACCTCTCTCTTTTCTCATCTCCAAATCTTTTCAAATCCCGCTTCATCATTTTACTAGATATGGTAGGATCCCATGTTGATTTTATTTGGCAAAATCCTACACCTCACACACTTATCTAGGTAGAAAAAGATGGAAAGATTCCACTCTCGTCTTCTCTTTTCTTTCTCCAACCAAAACAACTAGTCAACTACCTCACCTACTAGCATTTTCTTCTCTCAACTACTAGTCTTGATTTAACTTATTAAACTTCTCCTAGCTTGACATGTGTCATCAAGCATAGGTTTGGGTTGATTAGTGGGCTTCTTTTCATGGACCTATGGGCTTGTCTTTCCCCCACTTAGGCTCAAAGCTTTGGTTTTGGCCTTAAAGCCTTGGACTCCTAAGCCTACCTTTTTAAGGCCCTATCCACTAAATTGCCTAAGTTACTAAACTCCTCATATTTAATTTAATAAAAGCGAGGTATGGGAAATTCAGGGTCGTCACAACCTCTCCTATTTTCTGGGCATCCATATGCACAGAACTAAGAATGCAATTTATCTCAACCAAGCCAAGTATATTAGTGAACTTCTTCATCGAGTTGGCATGCTTGGAGCTAAACCTTACTCTGCACCTTGCACTTATGGAAAACGTTTGACACAATTTGATTGAGATCCAATTGATGACATCTCACTATACAAGCATATTGTGGGCTCACTGCAATGCTGCACTCTTACCAGACCTGACATTGCCTTTCCTATTAATCAAATTTGTCAATTCCTCCATGCACCCACAACAACTTACTTCATAGCTACCAAAAGAGTGCTATGGTATTTAAAAGGCACGGCAGATTATGGTCTGCACTTCACTCCAGGATCCTCAATCTTCAAGCATATTGTGATTCAGATTGAGCTGGAGATCCTTTTGACAGAAAGTCTACAAGTAGATATGGAATTTTTCTTGGCAATTGTTTAATATCTTGGCAATCTAAGAAACAATCAGCTGTTTCTAGATCAAGTACGAATCTGAATATCGATCCATGACAATTGCTACAGCAGACTTATATTGGCTAAGGATGTTATTTCGAGAACTACAAGTGCCTCTTTCAGCTCCACCAGTCCTCCAGTGTGACAATTTGGGAACTATCTCTCTTGCTTCAAACCCAATTCTCCATGCAAGAATAAAGCATATTAAAATTGACTATCATTTTATTCAGGAAAATGTGTTCCACAAAAATATTGAACCTCATTTCATTTCCACCACTGATCAGTGTGCAAATATTTTTACTAAAGGCCTCTCATCATCTAGGTTCCTGTTTCTAAGAGACAAACTCATGGTTACTCCACCTCCCATGAGTTTAAGAGGAGTTGTTAAGATATCAAAGATAGCACCACATGATTCTGAAGGAGAACAAGATTCTGAATATACATAAGATATCAAAGCTGTTGTAGTTAGATAGCAGAAAGCCATTTCAAATGTATTTGAATTTTAAATATTCTATTGAGTCTGTTGTATAGTTCTATTTGATTTTCAAATTATGTAACAAACCTTATCTGCATGTAATCTCTATTTATAGAGCTGAATACAACACAGCCAATCATCCTAGTATTTCATCCTTTGCTTCTCTTCTCTAGTTTTGTCACTTTGCTCTTTCTAACTTATTTAAGGAACACAAGGATTTGAAATCTGAATTTGATCTTATAAATATTCTTCGGACCAAAGTTCAAATATAGATCTCAAACCTCGTAACAACCCCTTTGAACTTGATCACGAGTTAGACATGAAGAAATAGATATCAAAATATCAGAAAATATTGTTTAAAAATGCATTTTAATTTCATATTATAAAAGAACAAATTTCATACTAACAAACTAACAAATGCCAACACATAAGGCCTATAATTCTTTAAAATTCCCATATTCAATCGTAATGTAATAACGTACTGGAATTATTAATCCCCAAATATAAAATACTAACACCAGAAATAAATTAAAAGAGGCAAATGCCAGTTACTCTCAACTACATGGGTAAAAATAAGAGAGGAAAAACCTACAAGTTTCATGACGAATAACTAACATAAGGCCCATTGCTGAGAGTCCACGTTTATCACGAACCCCCATCCAAAAAAATAATATCAGCTTAACTTGATCAGGTTTTTTTTTTTTTGGGGGGGGGGGGGGGGTTGGGTTTTGTTGGCTATTTTTGCCATTTCATTTGGATCGTTCATTTTTTTCTTTTTTTGATAGGTTCCTTTTTTCTCTGGGTAAGTGGATTGTCCAATTTTTCTGCAGAGATGTATTTGGTCTATTTTATATATAACAATCTACTCATGACTTGAAGGCCCATACCAAGTTGCACCTTTTTCTCGTAAATTGTTTTTTCATTTTTTTTTGAGGGGGAAATTATGATCATAGTGGGGATGGGGGTCGCAATATTAGCATATATAACACCTATATATATATATATATATATCATGCAAGTACTTAATTAGATCCCAAAAGTTATTTTGCACTTTGCTTCTTTGGAACGAATTTTAGATAACTATTAAGGGAGACTATATATAATGGTCGAGCTTTAAGATAAAGATTAGTACTACTAGCTACTTGTGTAAAAGGGTGTCTGCTATAAGCATTTACATGCGTACATTTAACAATTCGAGGATCCTTTTGCTGATCATTAGTTTGTGAAACTTTAACTCAGTTTAGGATGTGTATCAATTAACACTCATTTTGGTATTAAAAAATAAATAAATAAATAGAGTCCATCGTTAAGAAATCATTTTTTTGTGGGTATTATATTTACCTACTTTTAAAAAAAACAAAAAAAAACAAAATATATACAGAATTTGTATATTCTAAAATTATAAATATCATTTTTATTAACAAATGAGAGATTAATGATGTCTTCCATTCACACGGTCTATTAATTACAGTACGTACTGTTGCAAAATCATTGGTCAAGTTTGTCTATATTCTTCATCAGTACTATTCGATCGAGGAACATCTTATATATATCTTACATAAATAAATAAAAAATAAATATTTATATATGTCTATCAACAGGATCACTATCTATCATTTTCTAACTTATCAATAGGTGATCCGTCTATTATTTATATAGACCATGGTATTTATTGCTTTTGTAATATTGCCCTCATCAATTTTTTATGTTTCGGTCGTGGGATAGATTAAATTGATGTGGAGATGCACCAGCTCGTAGCTAGCTCTCTTCATATTATTTATATGCTTCATCGTGTGTATTAATTAGTCAAAGTAAAAAGGATATTAACGAAAGATACAATAGATCTTTATACAATCAGATAAAGATTAAAGTTTTGTAAGTAATTTTACCATCATTAAGTCTCGTCGATTTTTGTAAATAAGATGAGATAAAATAAAATTAATATTAAAAATTAAATAAAATATTATTAGAAATATATTTTAATATTAATTTTATTTAAAATTTTAAAAAAATTAAATTTTTTATTTTATTTTATATAAAAATTTAAAAAAATTATAATAATTAAATAAACGAAATGAAATGAATTGAATTGAAACGAATGAAATTGTGAGAATGACAAAGGTGCTATTTCCCTCCAGAAACCATCTTGTCAACGCGTCATGCCTGTATTTCAAACCTCATGACTTTACTCATTCATCCTGTTACTATTTCCTGTCTTTTTTAATAAAGCATGCATTAATTCGGTACAAAGGCTTTCGGCTAATTAGCAGCCATCTCTTTTCTCACATTGATCCCACACCAAAATGACTTGAGAATAAAATCAAGCTTCTTTTTGTTCTTTTCACTGTTTTAATTTAGACTTTTTTATATACTAGTAATAATTCTATATCCTAATTAACATAAGGCCCACTTTCAATACTGCTTTTAATTACAAGTGAATATTACTATAAATTAATTAAGAAACTAATTAATTATGTATATATACAATTATAAGAAGAAGGATGGATAGAATAGTGAATCGATCGAGATGGTTGTTATTTTTTATGATTAAGAAGAAGACTCTTTTGTCTCCACTCTTGAAAAATGGAGGTCCGGTCCAGGCATGCACTAGCGCAAAGCAAAAAAAAGAAGAAACATACACGCTCCCTCGAGAGTACCCACCCGCCCTAGTCCCATTTGTATATATGATCCTTCATCATCTCCTCTGATCTCTTCTTCTTTTCATGGGATCCAAAGAGGGCAACGTGAGTTGGAAAAGCCAACATTTCGGGCTCCCCAATATGGACTTTAAATATCAGTCCCTAGTCTACAGTCACAGTACTACTACTCTACTACCACTGACAAAAGGAAAGAGAAGATCAAAAGAAAAGAAAAGAAAAACTGGCCAGAATCGGAAAGTACTCGTCATGCTAAATACAAGACAAATACCTCAATTATCAAGTCATGATCACTACAACTATATATATAAATATATATTAATATAATAATATTATAAAAAAACTGTTTATTTATAATTAATTATTTTGACAAAATAATTATTTTCAACAAAATGACTATAACCAGCTAAAATAAGTCTATCAATCACAAGTGATAAATAGTTATTTTTGTCACAAATAATTAGTTATAAATATTCATTTTTATTGTAGTAGAATTAACTGCTTGGAATTAATTAGAAAGAATTAAACACATGCATGAGAGTTCTATCGATCGAATATTGCCATGATCATGCATGTGAGTAAAAACACTGCCACTACAAGAAAATTGGTTATCTGTAGCCAATTATTCTCTGTCAAAATGATTATTTTTTGTCAAAATGAATATATTTTTGAAGTAAATAGTTATTTTTGCAACAAATAGTCCATCAAGGATACTCATTTTTTTTATAATGTGCTTACATGCATAGCTAGTAGCTAGGGATATCAGAAATGAATATATGCAATACTAGCCTGCCAAGGGTATATTCTCAGATATAGAAGAATAATTAAAAAGACACAAAGTATAAATTCTCAAGGTATAAAATTTCTTTTTGCAGGTGCTTTTCCTTTGCCTTTTTTTATTTTTTGTAAATAGAATTAATTTTATGAATATGGGCGGATGATGAGGACATTTGAGTACCCCATGGACTTGAGAGTGCATGGTGCTGTCTTGCATTCAGCATAAAATCACGAACCATATCTGAGGATTCAGCATCATTCTAGCTTTTGAACTCTTTAGTCGAAGGGGCCTATTGGCTTTTTAACCAGTCCCACGAGCATAGTAATTTTACAACCAAAAAAATCGTTCTTTAAAAGCTGAATTTTAGGGGTCCTCTAGCTTTGTCATGCCATCTAAAGTCGAAATTTTCCCTTTAAAAAGATTGGGTAAAGAGCTATATTCTGCTACCCTAAGCACTTTAAACTCTTGTCTTTTCGTTGGCAGGGAGAAAGAAAGAAATTTTGGCTTTGGGTTTATATAACTTAGGATTCCACACTTCACAAACCCATTATGTACTGCAGAGAAAAGAATGTACTGTGTGGGGGAAATTTTTTCTTTTCTTTTTCTTTTTGTATAAATTGCAATATCTTTCCGCATTGAGATTTATAAAGTATATATCTATAAACTGGCCATTGTGCCATTATAAGTCATAGGTACAGAATTATAGTTGCTAGTAATTAATCATTGAGAACACAAACTCTCTCACACACACACACACACACATATATATATATATATATATTGTTATTATTTATTGAGATATATATTATAATACTAGCTTCATCATATTGGCCGGGGATAATGGTGGGGAACCAACTAACTGACAAAATCCAAAACTCTCATAGGCTCCACCTTTTTCGTATCCAATGAGAGAGCATAACGTCACCCGTTCCTCCCCAATTAGCGGATCCGAATTAGGCGGCCTGTGGGTTAAAAATTACAGGAGAGGTATAATATTTAACCATATTGTGCATGTCTTCGTCTACATGAAAACAATCACTATAAAAAAATTAAAAAAAAAATTTGTTTACTTCCTATTAAAATAACTTTATTCTCATAGTAAATAAATAATCATAAATTTTCATTTTTGTTGTCACTACAACAAGAAGGCTCTTTTGCGTCTAAAAATTTTGTGTCTGATTAATAATGTATCATTAATATTAACTTATTGTGTCTTCAAAAACTATATCGCAATTGATCCCACTTTTTGGGAAAATTAACTAAATGAATAGTGCCAATTTTTATCTCGTCTCTTTTTAGATATTTGTATCAATATTTGGGTGCCACAAAAAACAACACAATAAGGGAATCACCTTGGGTCAATTTAGAATGGTCGCAATTACCATGCATTTTTATTGTAACAAATGCTCTTTCTTTTGTGGCTGGTATAGTTTATGCAAATAAATTTATATATTTACCATGCATTTTTTCATTAATGTTGCATGGTCGCAAACACAATGACTTATTATTGCGATGTATTACAAATCTTTTGTGGCAGATATAATTGACGCAAAATATTATATATATTTGTCTTCTAATTTCACACCATTTCAGTATTGATTTTAGCGCTTCTATGTACACCCAAATTTTGAGGAAAATTTGAATCTCCCTCTTTTCGACGTCTATATCTTCCCTCTTCCCCCCCATACCTTGCAATACAAAAATACTCTTGCTTACTTTGAAGCCCCAAGCAGTAACCCTCTACATAAAGAAACCAGCTAGGTAAGAAACGACAGGCATTAACCAACGCCATATATTGCCTCTGTGAGAAATGAAACCAGCTGAGAAATGGCAGACATTAGTTTTTCTATTCTTCTTTGTAATCAAACCTATTCTTTAGTTTTTGTAAGAAACAGGTATTTTTCTTAGATCTTCTTCTTTATATTAATTTAAAATTTGATAACTACTACTCAAGGCTTGAATTTATGTTCAGTGTTGAAGGTATAGCAACTACAACAGATTTCTACAATAGCAGACATCTTTAGTCAGCCTCGTATGGAGGAGAGCTAATTATGGAAGCACTCGAACCTTTTATGAAAAGTGCTTCTTAATCAACAATCCCAGCTCTTCCTCTGCAACCCAATATTCTCCCTCTCTTTCTTCATCACCTTATGTCTCTTCTACCTCTTCTCCTTCTGATTCCAACTTCCAGTTTTTATTCTCTCACTCCGTCCCAACCCAGCTCAGTTTCTACCCCAACGATTGCTCCACCTCAATCAAATTTGGTCCCCTGTTTCTAACTTACGAAAACAGAGCATTCTTTGACTTCCAGTTCTCAGTTCTGTGAGGTACGACCAGCCATGACCAAAATTATGACCAAAAGTAGGACTAAAAGCTTTGCCACAATAAAGCTTTGCCACAATATAGTAGGACCAAAAGTAGTTCTCTGTTGCAAATGTAATTAATCTTTGCCACAATAAAACTTCACAGGACCAAAAGCAAATTTAGCGATACCATTTAGTGACTATATGTATACATTTAGCAACACCACAATCAAGTTTCATGTACGAAATTAATCATTTTCCCGACTGCATGTATATATTTTGCAACACATAATTTTTTATGCGAATGTAATTTTCTTACCAATGGCCAGCTCTTTTTCAACACGATAAATTGATATTAGTGTCAAATATATTTAGACGTAAGAGTGCTGCTTTTGTGACATTTCCTGTTTTAATGCAATAAACTTTTTGAGAGTCGTTAATAGTGACCACCTAGCGTCGATCGAGTTGTGACGCTAAATAGTATTAGCGAGGTGAAGTTGATTTTTTGTGACAAATTTTTTAGACAAGTTGTTGCGTGTTGTAGTGTGTAGTGTGTGCTGGGAAGTGTACGTACGTAGAAATTTAAGACCGCGTCATGAAGACGTTGTATATAGGTATGCATGATCAGTAGTATATAATATAGACATCCTACCAACTTGGCTCGCTCAGAAGTACTTTCTTATTCCGTGGTCCCATGCATGTGTGCGTATAATGTGAATTAATTCATGAGGAAATAGTTTTGGAGAAATAGGTACTAGGTAGGATAAGATTGTATAATTAATGGGTTAATTGAATATTTTTGAGATTATGACTAATTTCGAGAGTATTACATGAGTCATCGATCGCATTCCACGAACGGTCCTATTGTATGTCGTATTCATGATGCTTTTTAATTAAATTGAGCAATTAAAGCTATTTACTTAATTGTCATTTATCGACGGCGATCGAGACGTTTGGGGTATTGATGGGATTTGATTATAATCGCCAATCCAGATCCACGTTTTGTTTAATAGTGAACTTTTTAATAATGGCCAGGATAAAGAATGGTGGGTCGTCGTCTGATATTTGTCATGTTAGTCCAAAGTTTCGTGGCTCCCATGCACGTCCGACCTGGCCGAATGAGGAAATGCCTCGTTTCCTTATAAACTGATTAATTACTTGGCCTCAGGCTGCATATATATATATAAAAGGATTCATGATATTAAAATTACCAAGTGGATTCTGACACGATCGATAGATCGATTGTGGGATCCACATTGGTGGAAAGAGCTAAAAGCTCTTTATAACAATGCGATAATAAGAAAATAAAGCAAAGCTAATTTATGCGTTTTTCAATATTATGGATCACTCATACATTTCTTATTTTATGCAGAGTGTAGGAAAAGAAACCCCGACAATTGTCCTTTATCAGATGACATCCTTATATTGGTATATAAGAGGTATCAGAAGATTGTCAAGATATTGCTATATATCAATTCTTAATGATCACTCTGGTCCGTTGGAGCAGTGGGGATGATTTTGAGGTCATGCATAGGGGGGTTTTTTTTTTTTTTTGGGGGGGGGGGGGGTTAGATATTGGGAATGTGATGGAGGATGCATATCTCATCACTGCTGCTTCTGTTGCTGCTGCTTGTCATCACCCGTGGAGATCTATTCAATAGGATTCTTGCATGAATGGTTGCCCCCCCCTCTTTACGCGCCACAGGATGATGGGGGCCATTATTGTGCTACATATATATAAATGATATATATATGTATGTATACTGTATACATGTTACTAGCTAGATGCAAAATTAATGTAATCGGTGTCGGGGATCTAGGAATAAATGACATGAACTTCTTTTTTGGGTCCTTTTTTCCATTTCTAGTGCAGGAGACCCTAATTTAAAGATGCGTTATATATACATACATATATATATATATATATAAAATAGATATAACAACTTGGCTTTTTTACAAGATCACACGCATACATCTCATTGTACTTGATCACTTTCAGTAGTACTGTTTATGGACTCCTTATCTTTTCACCCTAACATTGCCTACCTAGCTATTCCCTAAAAAATAAAAAATAAATAAATAAACGAAGGGAAAAGTAAATTATCATGAAAGTAAAGGCCCCTTTTGGGTTGATATATAAATATGTGGGGTGTGAGATGTGCTAGCTGTGAGGCAGAGCCAGTTATAATGATCAGTGATATATCTATATACATATATATGTGTGTGAGTGTGTGTGTAGATATGTAAGTGGGGAATGACAAAATCGCTAAAAGCCATGAATTGGTCACGAGAGGGTACCGACTAAACTTATGTAGTCATGGTCACTGCATCTGCATGAACCCCTCTTTATTGCTCTTAGCGGGACCATCGAGTCTCTTCATCACTTCAATGAGTAAGCTAAGCTAAGCTAAGCTATGCTTCAGAAAACTCCAGATCCAGTAGTACTGCTTCTTGAAAATTTATTGGACTCTGCCGTTAGTAAAACAAATGGCAAAGCTACAAAGTTTCCGTAGTCAGTCACGTGCATGGGCAGGGACATTATATATATTATAGAGAAGAGAGAGAGAGAGAGAGAGAGAGAGAGAGAGAGAGAAAGAGATGAAAGAAATATATAAAAGTTATTATCCTGAACATGAATCAAATACATCACGCATATTGAAAGGCCCCAAAGACCTTTGTATATATTTGTCAGGCCAAAACTTCGGCCACGAAAGAGGTTTCTCCTCTAACCAAATAAAATTTTTTTACAAAAAACGAAAGAGTATACACACGTGTTCCAACGCACGTGTGAACACCACTCAAAGAGTTCTTCAGTAAGGTTAGGCCGAGCCCGAGGCCAATTGAGGAAAAAAAAGGGCAGTTGCCGCCAAAAAAAGCACTCATACACACGTGTGTCACACAGTAAAGCGTATGCACACATACCACTCACAAAAAAAAAGGATAAAAAAGAAGAGAAAAATAAATAAAAGAAATCTAATTAAATGAAATGGAGCCAGTCTTATTCCCCTCCCCATATTCATGAAAAGACGTACGCAGCAGCAGTTGAAGCAATGATGGTCGCCAGATGAGAAGCTTGACTTTGTAAATCCCATGGTAAACTGCCCAATCCTCAAACTTCAATCCCTTTGTATTTGCACAGCCGTGCCTTCTCTTTCCATCTCTCACTCACTCATTTTCTAACCTTGTTAAACATGCATGGCCCCACCATCACCCCCTCTTTCATTCAATAATCAATGTTGCTTTGAATTCAATCCCCCACTTCTTTCACACACCATGACTCCACTATTAAACGTCTCTCTCTCTCTCTCTCTCTGTGGTCACTTTCTCATACCAAAACGACGTTTTATGTAACAAATCCCCCTCCCTTGGGAATCTGCAAAGCCATTGTTAATGAATTAATGGCGATGCCCACCAACTAATAAAATAAAAACTAATTTTTATCTCCAAACTCACCAAACTCTGATACATACATTATACTGCATACTATAATCTACAGTACCTTCACTCGAAGTCAATCTGATATTATCAAAACCCTCCAAGAACTAGACAACTTGGACCCCCATTTTCTCCTCTTTTCTTTTCTTTTCTTTTCTTTTCTTTTTTGTTTATTTTTCTTTTCACTTTATAGCCCTTCCTCGGAGTTTCCTTTGTCATCATCTACCCATAAGTAGTTATTTAATTTCCTCCTTTTATTAGATGATGATGCTGATGATGACGAGGAGGAGGAGTACTCGACACTAGACCTCGTTCTCGCCCGAATTGTCACTCGAAGCTGGGGCAAGATTTTTGGGGGCTTCCTGATCCGGCTATTGTCATCAATCACGAATTCTTGCATTAACCTGTAGCACCCGATGATTTTCTCCTGCAAAAGTACTCGATATTAATTCTGAATTGGCATCCATGCATATATATATATATATATATATATACTGCAAGTTTCATGTCTTCATGAATAAATTAATATGACAAAATCGTAACCACAGTTACATGCTTACTTTGTGCAGACCATCACACCATGATTCAGCATGTTCAGGATTAACAAGAGACAGGTTTGGAATTTCACTAGCTGCACAAAGTATCGCTGCGGCAGCAATGCAAGATGGCCAGTATTCAAGAAAGCTAGCCTCTGTAGACATGTGAAAAAGCAAAAAAAAAAAAAAAGTTTTCTTTTAATCTACTGTATATATAGATTGCCGGCTTTTGTTCCTAATTCAAATAATTATATACTAATTATAATATTCTCACATACGTACGTATATATACATATATATATACATATATATATATATATATAAAGTGTGTATGATCATTATTACCTTGAATATTAGACAAAATAATTTCAGTCGCCCGGGAAAGTAGAAACCCATCATGAGTTCCTGTTGAGTCGAGTTTGCATGCAAAGTAAGCGATAAAGCTGAACGGCGTGATGGATCGCAGCCTCCAGTCCAGAACACCAAGCACAAGGAGCTCCATCCTACGAATCGTTCTTGGTTCAAATATATATTTTGCACCTTCCACCTATATTTATATAACACGATATTTAATATTGTTTATTATATGATCATCAGTAATACAAAAATGAAATATTGAACAAGATGGATCGATTTGATCAATATAAGAAGATGAAATCAAAATCAGATCAGATATTCACCTGAAGATCCAATAGCGAAGGAACCAGAGGTTCCTCCATCTTAGCAGCTAATGATAAGCAAGCAACAGATAATAGTTGCAATGGCCACCCATTTGTTTCCTGAAATATCAGGCCGTAGGAAGAGAAAAATTAATAACGTCACAAAATAATAGTTACGATATTGACAATAATTAACGTATATGTATTTATATTCGTACGCCATATATATATATATGCCATATATATATATATATATACACACACACACAGACATCAATGGCATTCTTGCACCTCACGTGCGGGGCCAAGTACGTACAATACGTGGATGAAAAAGTTGATAAAAGGTATCAATCATATATAATTGAATCAAGGCGTACTTTATACTGTAGTTGTTACAAAGTCAAGCGTAAAATGATACTGAATAAGTAATGGTCGGAACTTTTTAAGTTAATTAAAACTACTGAGATAATTGTTTTTTTTTTTCTTTTCCTGGAATATTGAATATACATGTCTATAATTGTATCATAATAATTAGCTTTATTCATCATACTGTACGCACACAGAATAATATATTTATATATGGTACAAAAAAAACTGTATAATCAGTTTTTTGCCCAAATATATATACCCTCTAAGTCTAGCCACGTACGTACTCGATTCCTTGAAAAGTCAAAGGTCGACATTAATACTACGACCTTGGAACAGTTATTGCCAGAATCTCTCGCGGTGTTAATTAGATTAGAACCTCGGATTATCCATAGCTTAACGTTGACGGGAGCTTACCGGCAAGCGACGAGAATAAAGGAACCGATCCAGGTAGTTGACGGAGAGGTAAGCCGTCAATGGCTGGAAGCCGTAATAACCCCGAACCTGCAGAAAAGGTACCCCCACAACCGTATGTAAGATAAACCGCAGACGCTAAACTGTGCCTGTGCCGGACGGCGGCTCTGAGCTGATCGACTCAGATCTATAACTCTGGTTCGAGATGAAAATAGCAGCCGGCGCGATTTAGAGCCAACAGCATAACTAACATGCTCTGGTGGCATTAAAGTAAAATCGGACAACATAAATAGTATCCGATAATTCAGTATCGAAGAGTGTGGAGTTGGAACTGTACCTTGAGAATCCATGCAACAGATTCTTCTCTCGCAGACGCGTCGAGTGACTGGGAGCGGAACCGAGCCAGATAATCGAAACCGGGCACGAAGTTCCGCTCGTACTCGATGAACTCGTTTATCGATTCCACGCTGCACGCCTGAGAATCGAGGTCCGATGAGCATTCAGGCGATTCTCCAGACAGGAACCCGGAGCCCTCGCCGCAGAGTAGGTCGGAGAAGCAGTCGGAGCACGAGAGCGACATGATCGCCAATCACACCTCATTGATCTCTTCCCATTTTCAACGTCTCGTCTCTGAAAGTCGCGGCGGAATGTGTCCGGCCTGTATCTCTGTGTGTGTACGTGTGTGTGTGAGGAGAGAGAGAGAGAGAGAGAGAGAGAGAGAGAGGGAGGGAGAAGTTTCAGTTTTGGTTTTGGGTAGAAAGAACTCTCTGTTTCTTTGGAGATATAAATATGAGATATTGTACTTTTCTTAATAAACTTGTAGCTTAAGATTTTTGTAATCAGTAATTAATATAATCCTATGATCAGTTTTTTGGATGATTTTCCCAGGAAAATATTCCGTTTTGGGATGGAGAAATGTTCCAAGGCTTTGGTTTACTCAGTTTTCTTTTTTCTTTTTTTTTTTCAAGTATTACCATCTTTATGAGATGACGAGAGAGATGGCTGCCGAGGTTTTCAGCTCATCACCCGGCGGAGAACCTTGAATAAGTAAACCGCCTGATCTTTACTGCCACGTGGCTAAAGATGAAGGCAGTATTTTGGAATTTCTGGATGACCAATGCATTATACCCGTAAAAGAAAATTTTATTTCACATCATTTTCACACATCATATTTATTTTAATTTTTTAATTTTATTCTACTTATATTAATTAAATTTTTTCTACTCAACATCTATACTATACATCATATATTTGATAATAAAAAAAATAAAAATAAACAATTATATATAATATATGATATGAAGATAAGAATTAAAATTATTTTCAAAAGCGGATGATCACTAGTCTCTCGTTAAGAATATTAAAAATATTATTCAATTGCTCAAAAAAAAACAAATGTTATTCAATTCATGATCATCCTTTTCATCAATATGACTCTTTCAAACATGCATGTAAAATATATATATTTTTTTAAATAATCATTTATTAATTATATATCATGAAATGATAAGAGATGTAAAGAAAACGACGATAGATCCTAACATTCTTGACAACTATATGGATTGCAAGAATCGTACTTAAAATAGTACTAAAATCAAAGGTTGATAGCTTGAGATATACCTCTCCTCTTTCTTCTTCTTCTTCTTTTTATAATTATTATTATTATTATTATTATTGTTGTTGTTGTTATTGTTATTATTGTTTACAAAAAAATAGGCAATATGAATTATTTAAATTTATTTTATTTATATAATGTAGTCAAACGACGAGGGATCGAGGGAATTAAGCATTAGGTAGGTTTAATGTCACATGGTTAATTGTATGAATTTTGAATGTGGTTTATCTATCTTGCGATCTACTTTTCGATTGCCAAATTCTCCATCAAACAAGTTGAAAACACAAAAGGCGGAGGAAGCGAGGGAGGGTGGTCCAATCATATATGAATAAATAAATATATATATATATATATATATGTGTGTGTGTGGCGCGCGCGCGCGCGCGCGCTTGCTTTTTGGTAGCTAGCTATCTGTGCCCTTAATTATATCCGGGACCAAGGCCGGGCAGGATTAAGCATCAACAGGGGTATCAATATTAAAGCCGAAGCTTTATGCCCTACACGTGTATTTATATATATGAGCCGGAGCGAACCTCAGCATGCATGTCATGTTGGTAGGGCGCCTTATTTTATTGGAAAGATCTATATTTAATATCCATATATACTATTAATTAATGTGTACTATTTAGCATCATTAAAATCTTATGCAGATAATAATAAATATATTAATATATATTTATAAAGTCAATTCACATACCTATCAAAATACACCCTATTAGTTTTTTTTATTTTTTTAAATAGACTTACTTCATTAAATCATAAACTTAAACTTAAAGTTTATAAATTTGACCGATATAAACTGAGATAAACTTAATATACAAGTCATCTTATTTGTCATCAATTCTGAATTAAGTGGTTATATATATATATATAATTATAACTAGTCATGTAATATCATGTCTCACAATATACAAATTATGGTTTATACCTACGTACCATATTAACTTGTAATTAGTAAAATTGTAAAGTATGGTTTAGATAGTAAATTGAGATGAGATGAATTGAAATAAAAGTTGAAAGTCAAATAAAATATTATTAAAATATTTTTTTTAATAGAGCAGTGCTACTCTACTGCCTAACCCAGCCTATTGCAAATTATTGTTAAGCCAAAATTATCTTCTCAATTATCTTATTCATATTTATATTTTTTCTTATTATTTTAAAATATTTTCAGAAAACATAATATATATATATATATATACTAATTATCACTTCTTTAACTATTAAGTGAAAAAAAAAATTAAAATTAAAATTTTGGGTCAGGCCAAGAAGCAATAGTACTACTATTTGATGGTCATGGCATCTTCTTTTGGGTGTGAAAGAAACATGACATCCAGACACATTAATAGGTCATCGATAACATGCATTAATGATATTGGTAAAAAAAAAAAAAAAAAATTAATAAACCTTTGTAATGATCATGTTATTATCTTTCTGCGCTATAAATAGTTATATATAATTTGCTATAAATATTCAATGTAAAGGTTTTATATTTTTATTTGTTTGTAAATTAATTTGGTTGAAATCATTCAATTAGAATTTTGGCAGAGACGAAAAGGTTAAAAGTACTTAGAAAAGCAATTAATAATTGCCTACAAATAATTGATGTGGCCTGTACATGAATATCATTAATTTCTAATTTTCTATCGTAATGTACGCTCGTGGTAATACATCACACGGATCGGATTTATATCTTTACATTCGACCACTTTATTGCGAAATTATTTAAATTAGCTTTAAATCGATGAAAATCACGAGACTACGAATTATTCCTTTCTCACAAAATTAAATACCCAAATTGACATCAAGTCAACCAATTAATAGCAAGAGACCGTGCATTAATATGCTGGCATTCGGCATATATAGCTAGCTGTTGAATTTTCTCTAACATATTAATTATAACATTTTTCTATGAGAATTTAGGAAAAATGTAGATTTTATTATTTTATATTTTAATATTTTGTTTATTTGTGAGCTAAATTTTTTTTAATTAATAAATTTAATAAGTGAAATATTCAATCAAATAAAATAAAATTATAGATTTAAGATTTGAACTCAAAATCTCTACTCTAATACTATATAAAATTATTATTATTTTAAAATTTTAACTTAATATAAATAAATAAATTTTATTATTTTATATCTTAATAATGAGTCCTAAATTTTATATTTTATATTTTTATAAATAATTAAGTTAATCTCAATAGTACTGATCTCCTGTTCTAGAATTAAATTCTAAAATAATTTAGTTCGACCATGCTGGAACTGCATGGTGTGACATATGATCGCCCGCGTGTCGATCACGGGTGGACAATTATTGAAAGGTTTTGTTTGCATTTATTAGCCGATTATTTTGTTCATCGTGAAAGAATAATGCTACGTTTAATTATAAAATATAAAAAATTTTATATAATTATTTTGAAAAAAATTAAGATTTATTATTAAAAAATTGTTATTATTTTTTTATAAATTTCACATTTATTTATTTTTATCAGATTAATTACAAAAGACTTACACATTTATTACTGTAAGTATCATTTTTTTTAATTTAAAATATCATGTACAGAATTTGGGATCGATTGGTTAAAATCAAAACTCGTGACATCTGATGTGAGGGACGGGGGAGAAAATGGGGGGGTCTTAGACTCTTAGCGACATTAATGGGGTTGAATTTTTGAGATGGAGAAGCATGAGTCACGTCAAGCTGATCAATGCCCACATATATGATTCAAGTTATAAAAATCAGCCAATAATTTACTTGTCGTAAAGTTAGCTAGCTAGCCAGCTTCGGCCCATGTATATACGTACGCAAATGCAGTAAAAAACAGTAAAATAGTAAATCATAAATAAATAAATAAGATTTTCACGCTAAAGTATGGTACCCACCTAAACTTCCTAACTTTAGGAGGAGGAGCGTGGACATGATTTAACGGATTGAACTCGTTACAAGATCTGCATAATTTAAGGAAATGATAAACTAATCAAGTTGTCTCACTCTCTCTCTCTCTCTCTCTCTCTCACTCATAAACATTATTATTCATTTTTAACATATTGAAGTCACCAGAAAAGGTGAGGTACTGGCCATAATTGTTGAAATTAGGAGGTGCTGTGCTTATTACTTTCATGTTGATCACGATCGAGTTTAGACTAATTTTGTCCCCTTCAACCAATCACCAAATAAATAAATAAATATTAAAGAAAATTAAGGGAGCTTAATGCTGTCTAGCTAGCATTATTAACTTTTTATTATTTTACTTTTTTACCTTAATTTTGCTTGACGGCGGCTTTATCATCATCAGGAATTAACTAACAATGAATCCTAGCTAATTAATTAAGTTCGTTCATCTTCCACTTATCCAAGTCAGTGTGTATTTGCATGTTTAAGGTACTTGACTTGAGTTGAAATAAATTGAATTTTTTATAAATAATAATGAGTTAAAATAGTAGAATAATTTTTTTAAGTTTATTTAAAATAAATTTTTATATGTTTAGAATTTAGATGTTAATATGTATTTAAATATATTTATGTAAAGTTAAAAAAAATTGTGAATCTTACATATAAAAAAGTATTGAATTCAAAAGTATTATGAGTTGAGCAATGCTAAATACAACCTTTATTTTGAGAACGGTAATACAAGTCTGGTATAAAATAGCTTTCAAAATTACAATTATATCTTTTTTTCAAATAATATTATTTCTTTATTTATTCTTATTTATCACTAGGACTATAATAAAGTCTTCCACTCAGGCTTACAATAAAAAAAATTCTTATGAGTCCCACGAGTTTAATAATTTAAGAATTAAGTATTTAGATTTTAATTAATTTCATGAATTTAAAACTAAGACTATAATTGAATTGATCTTAGTTAAATCTAAGATTCAAACGAGGCCTTGGTAGCATTACTCCCTTACACTACTGCAACTGGGTACGTACCATCCAGCTCACTAGGTCTTACCCCCACGAGTATAATTATAAGAGCATTTTTATTGGACTAATTATTGTTATAGTATAATTTTAATTAATATGATTTAAATTTTATCTTTTGACTATTTCATTCACATAAATCCTATATTGAAATAATTATTTTTTAAAATAATAATAATAATAAAATAATATAACTAATTTTTGATTTTAATTATTCACATTAAATCTATATATTGGATTATCCATTTATGAAAATACATAATAATTAATCATTTTCTTTTTAATTATTTGCAATTATGAAATTAATTAATTTTATCATATTTGACTATTCTATCTATTATATGTTAATTAATAATCATATTTTAATTAAATTATGAGTTAAAAAAATAATTAATAATTATATTATATTTAAATACAATTAATAATCGATATTTAAAAAATAATAATTTTGACTTATTATTCATCCAACTAATTTTCTTTACTAACTTAATAATAAAAGGAAAAGAGAGTAAAGTAAGAAAGGAAAAGAAAAATATAATAAAATAAAGATTTGGCTGATTTGACTAATTTTAAGATTTGTTATATTTGATATTATTTTTTATTTTACTATTCATTTTAGTCAAAAGATTTAACTTTTAACTAATTTAATATGAAATAAAAATAAAATTACTTGTCAAAAATCTTATTAGATTTAACTTTTAATCAATTAAATGATAGTCATCTAAGCACCATCCCGACTATATCCCATCTTTTCTATCTTTTCCATCTTTTCAGGTTGTTCTCTAATCCCTTTATTACTGTCCTTGAATCACCTTCAAGATTACAGAACTACAATTCAGCTCCCTTGCCATTTCAGTTGCATAAAATAGCTGATATAGCGTTAGACAAAACTAGTATAAGAATGTGAGAAATGCTAGTATATATGCGGCTCTGTTTATACCGTTCACCTTGCATGTTTAGATATCGATGTGACACCACATGATTTATTAAAAAATAAATAAAAATACAATCATAAGAGGGATAGAAGAAATCTAAAATTTTACTATTTATTTTTTGGTTTTTTCGGAAGCCATATTATTTTGAATATATATTTTTTTTCCAATAAATCACATCACACTCTATATAGTAGTGTATGCCACATCAATTAGACAAAGTGACAAGTGATGTGGCATAGCAGCAATATTACTCTAAAATTTTATATTAATTTTTTTTTTAAACAAAAAGGAAAGTGGGGCGGGGCGATCAATGTAGCTACCCATCCTAAACATGACCATATGAGTTCCTCCTTATTGTAAAATGTTCGCACTAAAAATTTATCTACCTCGGCCTTGTTTATAGAAAAAAATGTGTTAAAATGTGTATATACTTTATGCATTTACATTAAATGGATGCAATGCACATTAATAAGAAGTGTACGTTCCTCTTGATGCATCCCAACACAATATTAATATCGCTTTAACCATACGGCGTTCATAATAGAGGAACAATATTTCTCTTCGCCATCCAAGTCAAATTAAGTTGAAAATTATATATAAGCTGCTCTCAGGTAGTACTGAACAGGAATTCATGTGCTGTATCGCTCATTCCATGTTGGAGATAAAAAGAGTATAATAATTAAAATAAATTCCTTTTCATTAAATGATATTAAAAGGAAAAACATAAAATAAAAATCTCTTTAGACTTTAATGTTGTGTACTACTGCAGCTAGGGTAGATAAATGAGCGCATCAGAAGGACCCAAAAAACAAAAAAAAATTGCATGAGGTTGTTGGCAGTGTTGCTCAACCACATAATAATAATTTGACTCCTCCACCTCCAACATGATCTGCAGTGGCAGCATTTACATTGATTCCTCCCTCATGTGTTGTGTTGACTGTTGCTGCTCATCTATACATCAAATACTAAATTGGGAGACAGACTGTGGCTATTAAAGCACACCCTTTTATCAGAAATAAAGAAAAATATATATATAGTCCATCAGGATGACCTTATAATTCTTTGGTTTCCCTGCATGTTTTTATAAGGTTGGGAAAAAAATATAGAGAAAATTAGAAAGTTTTATGCTTAGAGATACATGCATTACTGTCCATTACTATCAGAAAATTGCTTATTTATGATCAGTTAAAATAAGTCTGTTTTTATCGCAATAGTATTTTTCGTTGCAGACAATTGATCACAAATTTTCATTTTTCTTGTCATGCGTGGACAAGATCACGAGTAATATTTGATCATTATATTATATCATTGATCATTATAAAAACAAAATGGGAACAGCATTTTCAGCTAGCACTGTTTTTTACACTATTTTTTCCCCTATTTCTGCCTTGTATTAATTTCCTCACATATAGACAAGATTGCTAGAGGTGGCTTTTACAAGTTTTCTACTTTCCCTCGTCATCCTTTTCTCCCTTCCCTCTTTTGATATAAAAAGTTAGTGGAGAAGTTTCAAATTCTGATTAATTGACCCCCAATATATATATAGTGATGTTGAGATATGATCATAAACTTTGTGTTTGTTTAAGGACCTTTGGATTCTGGCATCACTTAATCCTATCTTTGCTTTGGACTCTCCAAAAATATATAGGACCCATTTAGCACCTTTTGGAATTTGGTCGGTGAGTTAGATATTAAGACAGATTTTTTTTTTGTCTAATTTCCCATTGAACTTGGGTTTGAATGTTAGGTACACATGCACTTAATTGTTTTTCTGCTACAATTGGTATAATATTATATACTGGAAAAAGCAATCGGTATATGATAATGTGTATGAAACCTGCACAATGTTTTATTTTTTCTTTGCTTATGTTAGCTTCAAAGTTCGGCAGTCTAGCTGGTTAGATTAATGACTAGATTACGCGCCAAAGGAATTATGAGCCTATAACATTTTGGAAGTGGCTAGAACTGGAAGATTTTGGCTAAAGATTTCTTTCTTTTCTTGCCATGGACCCCATACTCCAGTACTGCCTAACTAAACTTTACTAATTAATTAATGCTTTCCTGTTATGATTCTCGTAAATGAAACTCATGTATCCTTAATGTATATGATGATCACAACTAGGATTCATGGATGTCTAATTATCCAGAAAATATAAACACTCATGGAAGTAAATAGGTTTTGAGAAGTGTAGAGTTGGATCAAGTTCGTATTTAAGATTTTGCTTGATATATACCATGTTAAATAGCTACTTATTTTGCCAAGTCCTGTGGCCTGATTGACATAACTTACAGCATCCAAAATAGAGGTCTAGAACTATCTCCATGTCCTCTTCAATCTTTTTCCTTCCCATTTCTTTCTCCAGAAGCCTTTGGTAACATTAGGCACACCTTTTAATATTTTTTGAACAGGTCAGCCGACCCCAGAGCCAATTTTATTTTATTTTTTAAAAAAAAAAGAAGAAAAGAATAGAAGATCCAGAATTTGCATTTCACATTATAAACTGACAAAACGGCATGTTGTCCATCCTCACAACTCTTTCACTTGATGTCAAGAAATTTATATAGTTATTTGATGTTGGTTTCTTAACAACCTTGGTGCCTGGTGTATGGACAAGGGAGAGATCATCTGGAAGATAAATGGTGCAGAAAACTTGAATGAAAGCACACACACCAACAACAACAACAATTCATGGAGGGTAGGTTAATGGAGTTAACTGGGGCATGTATTGTTGAGAACAATGTTCCAACTACCAAACAGACCTCACAAATTAAGTGTTGTAGTCTCAAATCTCAACCTTCCCATTTTGACTATTCTCAGTATCCATCAACTGAAAAATTATAAGATTCCACAAGCGACTAGCCTAATGCCCACATCTATGCAATTATTGGCCCCAGCCAGAGTGTGACTTTGAATCTGTGCCAATTGTGTTGCTTTTTATTTCTTAGTATTTTTTTTCCTGGTTGTCTGTCTTCTTTTATCTTGTGTTCCTCTTATGTCCTTGATATCTGGCAGAGGAAAATCGTGGTTACAACCAGATATCTGAGGATTACAAGTAAGCCTAAAGACCACAACCCAAGTATCAAATAATGCATTTGATTCCTCTCATGTCCTTGATCTCCTTCTTGTTGTCTATAGTACTTTTGAGAAAATAATGCATTTTCATGTCACAAGGGTACCATGATAATATCAAATCAAGAAAAGACGGGGGAGGTCACAAATGGACTGTCAGAGGCACAAAAAACCAGAAGAACGTTACCCTTTCAGCACGGACATGCAATTGCAGAAGATTGTTTGGTAGTTTTCATTTATCTGTGGGGATCATGGACATGCCACCAACAACCTCTGTTTAATGTTTTAACCAAATGGAACTACTGCTGGTGGGCTGGCTGGCTGGCTGTCTGTCTATCTGTCTATCTGTCTCTCTTTTTAACTAAAAGAACAACCAGCAAACACCCTTCGCCATTGGAATATCTGTTGGAAGAACATCTGCACAAGAAGTCTGCTGTTCTCGGTAAGATAATAACCTGACCCTAATCCTCGTACTCTATGTCTCAACATTTACCCCTAAACAAGGAAACCAAATATTGGCAATGTTTAGCCATAATTCTATAGATTTGATACAAATAAATACAAGCCCAGGTTGTGCTGGTTTAAGTTTAAGAGACAGGTAAAATTGAGCCCCTTTTTGACATTGGTCAATCGGCCAATGCCCATGGCCATGCCTAAGTGAACTGAATGCCAGCAATTTGGTGGGCCAAATGAAATTCATCTAGCGTCGAAGTCGTGGCTGTGAAAAATTGTGGCCCGGGGCTGACCCAGATCATTTTGGACACACTGATAAAATGCATGCTTTGGGCCTCATGGGCCATGTTCTGCTTCTGGCCAAGCCCTACAATTCCTGCATTGATTACGTCCAAATATTAACGTAAGCTGGCTATTGTTATCCCTGACGAATGAAGCGTTATTCGCAGATAAAAACTAAATATTGATAAAATATTATTATAATATATTTTTTTAATATTAATTTTGTTTTAAAATTTAAAAAAATTAAATTATTTATTTTATTTTATATAAAAATTATTTGTGAAAACAAACCAACCTAACTTGCCAAGGAAGAAAAGTCATAACATAACGTGGAGTGAATCAATTGGTGGTTTACAGTTCTCGTTTCTTTGGGCTTCATATGAAGAACCATCTATGTGACTAAGATTTGATTTATTTTTAGAGATAAAGATAAAAATTTTAAAAAATATATATTATCATAATATATTTTGTTAATATTAATTTTGTTTTGAAATTTAAAAAAAGTGTTTGAAATTTAAAAAAAGTTGCTTTTTTTATTATATTTTGTATAACGATTTAAAAAAAAAAAATAATAATAAATTTGAGATGTATTTTAAATTTTTGATTTTATCCCTATATGCAGACCGGACGTAAATTGACAGCATTTGTTAATGTCACAGCAAGAGAAAAATTTAGACAAAATTATTCAGCCAACATGAAACCGGAAATGATAAAACCATATCCACTGGAAATTGAACTGCTTCCGTAAATCCATCAGTTTTCTCATATGTCCAGTAAATACAGCATAATGTGCACAAATTTGACTCATCTTCTCCCTCCTAGACATGAACGTTAAAATATTATCAAAATTGCTAGATCAGCATCAAGAAGCAAGAACCTAAACGGATAATACTAGTGAGATAAAATTGAGCCCCCATGAGAGGCATTTTGCTTAATCACCATCACCAGTCCAGATTTTCCAGTCCTTGTCAACATATTTTTGAGCCCATTTGACCGCTGCTCGTGCAGCCTGTGGTCCTCCAGGCAATCCCCGTTCATTTACAGCGTCCGCCATTTCAATAAAAGGTAAGACCAAGAGAGTACCTGGACCACCGTAATGGGTGTGCAAAAAGTCGTTGAATATCTGTTAAGAATATGACCACAGGCAACCTAGCTTAGTACATATATTGCTTCCACAAATCAACTCATCATGTGCATCAGTAAGCATACAAGTCTGAGACAACCAAAATCCATGCACACACAACACGCTATACTAGGAAAGCAGAGGCTCAATATTCTCTTTTCTGGTTTTGAGAAAGTTTTTTTTTTTTTTTTTTAATGTTGGGAAACTCTCTTAAGGAAGGGCCCTTCGGACCCACTCCTACAGAATAAATTTCTGGCTTTTCACTAGGGGATGTGGCCCTAAAAGATTGTTTGTACCTATGAGGTGTTGAACCTTGATCTTCGAAGGGAGTGACACCCCAAGACAAAGGTATTCACCACTTGGGCCAACCCCTGAAGTTGGTTTTGAGAAGGTATGTTGAATATAATAATTCAATGGAGGGTCAATCCTATGAATAACTTCAAGAAGAACATATAATAAAACTCTTGATTTTGTGTTGAATAGGACTCATTTTGCAACCATTTGTGCAGGGAAAAATCCCATCTTCCAATGTCCTAGAGATCACCCAAAGACTCATTTTCCATTCAAGAGCAAACTTATAACTGATTGTATTCCTTTCATCAGTACATCCAATGAATTTGTTTTACCCTCATACTATACCTTTCTACTGTAGGAGTCTATATATCCAAGTTGCAGGGCTAATCAAGCTATAAACTTAGATGATTTCTCTCTTGCTTTTATGGGCAGTTGGGATAACCCGTCAACCTGTGGCATGCAGCAGGATGAGTAGAATTTTCGCTGAAAACAACCAGGCTCGTGACCAAAGATATTGGGAGTTTCTAAAGCAAGCAAACTAGCATCTGACATGATTGTGAATCAAAGTTTAGCATTAGTAAATCTAACTTCCAATAATAAATGTATCCTATTTTAAGCCTGTTATTATACTAGTGCTCAATAGCGGAATCAGCAATTTTATTAAGGGGGCCAATCACACGAGATGTTTATGTAAAATGCAAAAAAAAATTACAAAATCATAAAACATAGATAAAATAAAATCTCGACAATTTGCCAAATAACGTAAAAACACAACTTAATATCTGTTTCAAAGAGTAAATAAAAGTGATCACCATATCTAACGTTTAGCACTATGAAGATTTAACCAAGTTTAGCACTATGAAGTTCAGAATCCCTGGATCAGTATCGAAGAAAAAGTGACCACCATATCTAATGTTACCTAATGAAAGACTCCCCATAATTGGGTGACTTCTATGTGATAGATTTAATCTGTACGCAATTAAAGGCAATGATGTCTGGCTAGTCACCAGCCCTCTTACACGAAGCACAGCTCCAACACTAGATGGTATTGTATGTTGTGACACTGCTACTCAAACCAATAAATTTATTTCATTTGTCCCAACAAGTTTGCATACGAATCATTTCATTTGAAAATAACATGTACATTGATTAAAATTTTCCATTCAACAGCAAACTTATAACTGATTGTATTTCTTTCATCAGTACATCCAGTGACAATTTATTTTACCCTTATACCATACCTTTCTTCTGTAGGAGTCTCTTATATCCAAGTTGCAGGGCCAATCAAGCTATAAGCTTAGATGGTTTATTTCTTGCTTTTATGGGCAGTTAGAATAACCCGTCGACCTGTGGCATGCAGCAGGATGACTACAAATTTCAACTGAAAAAACCAGGCTTGTGACCCAAAGATAGTTGGGGTTTCTAAAGCAAGCAAACTAGTATCTGGCATGCTTGTGTATCAAGTTTGGCATTAGTAAATCATATTTCCAATAATAAATGTATCTTATTTCAAGCCTGTTATTATACTAGCGCTTTGTGTAGGAGCACTTCTATGTGATACCTTTAATCTGTCATACATAAAAGTGACCACCATATCTAATGTTTGGCACTACGAAGAATTAACCAAGTTTAGCACTATGAAGTTCAGAATCCCTGGATCAGTATCAAAGAAAAAGTGACCACCATATCTAATGTTACCTAATGAAAGACCCCTTATAATTTGGGTCACTTCTATGTGATAGATTTAGTCTGTACGCAATTAAAGGCAATGCTATCTTGCTAGTCACCAGCCCTCTCACACGAAGTACAGCTCCAACACTAGATGGTATTGTACGTTGTGACACTGCTACTCAAACCAATAAATTTATTTCATTTGTCCCAACAAGTTCGCATATGAATCATTTTATGCCAACGATTTTTTTTTTTTTCTCAGTAAAATCAAATAATAAAAAATAAAAAAAAACCTAAAAGTACAGAAAACCTTTTCCTAAGAACTCTTACAAACTACTTTCACAGCATAGGTAGTATTAAAGCCAATGAATGTGGAGCATCTTCATACTAAAGCCAATGAAATCTAAGCGAAAGGAATTGAGAAATCTAATATTCCAGGAAATAATTGTGTTTTATACATGGTGAAGCATCTTCAGTCTAATATTCAATTGTGTCATGAATATCCTCCCTTTTTACATGTACATACGTAAATAGGTGCATATGTCCACACACATAATAGTATAACAAGAGTAGGTAAGTGTATAAATAATTCGTCGGAAATAGAGCAGAATATACAGGGAAATTGTATACCTCCGTGCAGATTCGTAGGACTTCTTCAACTGAATCTCCATAAATATCTTTCTTTTCGAGCTTCTTCCGGAGATGGGTCCTAAATTTGTCTACCTCCTGAACCCAATTTCAATTATTCGTTAAAAAAGTTCTCACTCCTGGTACTTTGGTTAAAAGGCTAAAAATGAAAACTATATTACAAGGGGAAAAAGCACAATATATATATAACAACTTTAAATAATACGATGATATATGTATTGTAATCGAATTCAAACTTGTTATACATGTTTAAAATGGAGGAGAGACTTACGGCATCAGCGAATTCGGGAATTGGGTCGGGAAATTTGTATTCTGCCGCTTTGCAGATATGCTTGGTGGAAGAGGAAAGCGAAAGTGGAATGCTTTGGGCACTTCTACTCAATGAAGGATATGAATATGAACATTCGACTCCAATACCACTTGGGCGACTGTATGCCAAGGGCACTGAGACCAAAATACCTGAAGAAGAAACGAAAGGGAACGACGAGTAAGATGTTGTCGTGGGAGCAACGCCTATTCTCCAACCCATCTCTTTCTCTGCCTTATCCGTCTCCTCTGCCGCTGTGTTGCTTAAACCCTGAGAAGGGCGTTCCACAACAGTACAGTGGAAATAATTATTTCGGTCTTTGTTATCAGTTTGGCCCCTCAACTTTCCAAAACTTTCAATTGACAGAAATATGGAATTGCTGTCCTTGAGAGTAAATAGTTTGGTTTGGTATGGTCTGATTTAGTTTAGAAAATTTGTGGATCAATTTTATTTGGTTTAAGAATTTTCTGAGTCTAGATCGGACCGAACTCCTATTTGGTATATATCGGTCTGGTCCAATTTGATTCAAGATGGTCTGATCCAGTCCATGAGTATCCTATATAATTTAATGTGCTAAATTTAATCTAAAATATTATAATGATCAAATATATTTTTTTGGCCCAAATTTAATTATCTTTAACCCAATTAGTAATAATATATTAAATAATACTAATACACTTATTACTTATATGTTAATATTATAAGAGTATATATTATATATTAATATATTAGTATATAATATATATTAAGTATGTTTGTAAACTATAACTAATAACATTATTATATTAGTATATTATATATTTATATATTAGTAAATAGTGATAAATTAGTAATAATATATTAAATAACAATAATACACTTATTATTTATAAGTTATTACTAATACTCTATATAGATATTAGATCTACTATAATTTATATTTTTATACTACAACTAGTTAACTACTATAAATTATAATATGTTAATATTATAAGAGTATATATTATATATTAATATGTTATAATATTAATCTATATTAATATTAATATTATAATTTATATACTATTATTTATATATACATATATATAAAATAATAAAAAAATATGGTGGGGGGTTCGGTTCGGTTCGGTCTGGTCCAAAAGGAGAAATCCTTTGGACTGGGATCTAAATGGAAATATTCGGTCCATATATAAATTGGACTGGACTGGACCGAATGGAATTCGGTCCGGTCCAACCAGTCTCGGTCCGGTTCGGTCTTTTTACAACCTTATTGTTGTCAATATTTGCTCTGATATAACATATATTACAGATTCACCCCCATAAGTAGCACCCACTCAGTTGCGGCACGTGTTATTTTAGCTATGATGATGAAGATGTATGCTTTTCATTAAAATAATAATAATAATAATAAATATAAATAAAAAGATAAAGATAAATACTTAATTAGATTATATAAAAATAACTCATATATAACATGACTTGACGCAATACGTAGGGGTATAATTGGTCTGGTTTAATCTAGTTTTGGGAAAATTTTGAGACCGAACTGCTATACACCAATTTTTTATTTTCAAGAATCGATCATGCACCGATTACTCTCCAAAATCGGTAGGTACTTACAATTTTACTGATTCTAATCTAATTCAATCTATTTTTATTTTATTATAATTATTAGTATAACTATATATTAATATTTGTTAAAGTGATTTTAAGTTAGTATAACTATACAATAGTATTAATATAAATATTAGTATAACTGTATCACTAATAGTAAAGTATACTAATAAAAATAGTATTAATATTACTATATCACTATAGTTGATAGTTCATTTAGTGATATAGCATTTTATTTTAAATAACCTTAAATAACTTTGTTGCTTATTAATCAAGAGTCTGAAATATACTTATCTAACTCGATACAATGCATAACGTCTAAAGGATATTCCTCAATCTAAACTACTTTATCAACAAAATATAAAGCTAATTTAGCCATAATGTGTGCAACCTGATTTCCACTCCTTGGAATGAATTGAATTTGTCTTGTATTTATGGAGCCAAAACACAGCTTCAACTCCTTAACCACACTAAGTGCATCCCCTTCAAAATCTACCTGTTGGAGCCCTACTTCAACTACCAAGTCTGTAGCCCTTTCTAAGACTGGAATTTCAGCCAACAATGGATTAGCATCAAACTTTCTTGACCAGCTTGCATAAGCTATTAGATCCTCTTCCCGATTCCTGATCAAAATCCCCCCACCCATCACCTATTGTTTCTCATCTAAAGTTGTATCCCAATTTAACTTGCACCAGATTTCAGTTGGAGGAGACCTCTCACAGTGTTTGAACAACCACTTTGTCCCTCAGGTTGCTTTCTTTGAGTTTCTTGAGCCTACAAAAAGCTCTCCACCTCCAACCTTGCCCCATGCCATATCTTACTTGAACTGTCACAGATTCCTTGGAAAGTCGTCTTATTCCTCCTTAACCAAATCCTTCTGAAGACACATGCAATCACCTCTAATACTGCTTTGCTATGCTACTTTAGTAGTTCCTCCCATACAAGGCTGAAGTCACCCTCCATACATTTAGCTTTCTATGAAGGACCAAACATGTCTGACCATATATCCCAAGCTACTACAGAAGTTCCCGCATAGCTTTCCACATAAAGACTCTCACCACATTAGGAACTATTAAGCCTCATAGCTTCAGCCACATAAGATATTTACAATCTTTTACTAAACCTGCACTTGGATTTGTCTTTTGCAATTCACAAAGAAGGAAATATGTTGACTTAACCGATTTTGTACACGACGTTACAAAGACTGGTAGGCCTAAAATAAGTCACAAGCACATGATCTTCAGTTTTAGGAATCAATACAATATTTGTCTCATTGATCCCCTCAACAAAAGTAACACCATTTAAGATACCTAGCACTGCTTCAATCTCCAAATTTCCAACCACTTGCCAGTTTTCTTGGAAAAAAACATGGTCTAAAACCATCAAGCCTAGGAGATTTTAAGGGATCCATCTGACCAATAGCCAAGTCTACTTCTATCCTCGTAAACACCCTCTCCAACCCACAATTTCTATCATCACTGACTCTCTTTTCCAGATTCTTCAACCCTTCTTCAAGATCATAGTTAGATTTGTAGAGTTAAAAATCCCTCTAAAATGCTCCACAAAAGCTTGCTGCACTGCCTTTTGTCCAGACCAAATTCTTGAAGTCACATATATAACTTCAAATATCTAGTTCCTTCTCTCTTTCTATGTTGCACAACTAGGAAAGAACTTTGTGTTGCGATCTCCTAACTTGTACTAACTTTGCTTGGTCCTCAGTCTCCATTTTAGCTCTTTTTGGTCAAGTAGAAAATTTACTTATTCATGTAGTTCTCTAATTTCCTGATTAGTTTCCCCCCCTCTCATCATCTTTTAATCTGCTAAGTTTTCTATAATCTCAAATATTCTCTTCCCCCATTGATTGTCAATTCCTGCTCCAAATAGGTAAGTTCCTACTACACCATATAAGGCCCCTATGAACCTTCTACATAAAATGGCCCTCTTCATTTTCCTTTCATACCTCCTCAATTACTCTTTTATAGTCAACATTATGTAACCATCCAGCTTCAAATTTAAAGCCCCTATGATTATTGTTCAACCACCTACCCCTTTTCATAAAGGAAATGAGTAGGGATTTGTGATCTGAGCTTCTCGCCACTAACCCCTTGACTAACACCTTTTTACCTCTTCTAGCCACAAAACATTTACAAGGACCCTATCTAACCGTAAATTAGTAAAACTTTTATCAGAATGACAGTTATTCCAAATGAAAGGGTTCCTTACTCAACCCATATCCACCAAGCCATCTAAATCCACTTCTTTCTAAAATCTCTCATTCGAGCTTCAGGTCTATTCCTTCTCCCCGCCTTCTCAACTTGTGATAAGATCTCATTAAAATTTTCCATTAAAAACCATGGCATAGGACCTAGATTTAGTCTAAAGATCAATTTCCTAGAATAATATCTCTTGCTAGTATTTGGGTCACCATTAAAACCAGTCACAAGACTTCTATCATACTTCCCACACTCCTCTTAATTCACCCATGTTGCAATGAATAATTGTATAACTTAAATTTGACTCCCTCTTCCCATAACAAGTCTAGCCTCCACTTTTGCCCACAGGACCCACTAATATATATCCCTTAAAATCCAATCATCGATGAATGGCATCCATTTTTTAATATACCAAAAGTGTTTTCGTTAGAAACACAAACTTTGGTGACTTGTCATTTACCAACAGGTAAAGGTCCTGAACTGACCGAGGGTTTTCAAGCCCTCGACAGTTCTATTTCAGTAGACTCATAATGCTTGACGGGACTGGCTAGTAGGCTTGCCAATGAGAGTGGAACCTCCCCAATAATTGGAACATCTGAGACCTTAACCCATTTTCTAGGCTCCTTATCACCATTCTCATCAACCGAATAAAGAAAATCTCATTTATTTCTAGCATTTGAAGGGAACACTAACCTTTACCACCTTGCAGGCGAGCACGACGCTTCCATCTATCACTATCAATCATCATACCCTTCCTTCAAATTGAATCCCTCTTTCGGGATTGGCATCTCACCTAGCAAACCTTTTGGCTTGCCATTTCCACAACTTCCCCCTTTTCCGATTAAGCAATATCTTCAGATAAGTTGATATAAGGTTAGGGCTCACGAACCCCAAAATAGGCAAACAAATTATGGGCTCTAAACCTTCCTAGCCCACCAAAGCTCACAAACCATGATCTTGATGCACATGCACGTCCCCAACTGACTCCCTCCCCCAAGCATCCTTCCAACTGATTTTTGAACTCCCTCTCTTATCCTCAACCCGAGACAAACACACCTCCAATTGGCATGTCACTCCTTCAATGGGATTGATCTTGTTAGACTCATAATTAAGGGACTCAATGACCCCTCCACATTGTCCACCTACCTCCCCCACGATATCTCTACAAGCACGGGACACACTAACCATTTCCTCAGCCTCAGCTATCACCACTCCCCTCCCACCATCGTAGTAATTAGCTGATGGTCCCTTTCTAGACTCCTCCCAACCAATAAGACCTTCTTGACTGCTACGACCACACGTAACGGTTGCCATCAACCATGAACGAAATTGAGCTCCACCACTTTGGTTCCCATTATGTGACTGAGAATCACATCCATAAATTCCATGCATAATTCGCCCACATGCAAAACAGATCTTTGGCAACTTCTCATATTGAATGGGGATCCACATGCTTTTCCCATTCCGTTTGATCATTAGACCTCTTGTCACATGTTTGTTGCAATCAATATCCACCAAAATCTGTAAAAATTGACCCCAACCAATTCCATCATCAGGGATATCAAGTTTGATGACTAAACCAACGATCCCCCTACTTGCTTCCCAAATCGATGAGTCATATAAGCCATCGGGAGATTGTAGAGTTCAATCCAAAACCTCTTTGAAGTAAAAAACATCTGATTGGGTTGCACGTTAACATCAACATGCTTCAACACTAAAGTATGATTATCAAATAACCATGATCTTCTTGCAGGAACACAATCTCTATCCTTCATAGTAAAAAAAAGTGATAACCAATGTTTTATCTCTTATCCCTTAAATGTAACAGCCTTCTCGATCCTCCATATTTTCAACATTGTGGCTCTAATCACCTATAAACTAACTTGTCTGTCAGCCAAAACCTTTCCCACCAAACTCTTTCTTTCACAGCTTCGAAGTTCCTCAACATCTGCCTGTTCTACAATGATTTCATTGCACTCTGCATCTTGCAAATTAAGATGCTTCCAAGCATCACTCAGATCATCCATGACTACCACTAAAAGGAAATAGAATCCCACCAACTATGAAAACACCGTCCTTTGCTTTTAAACAAATGGGACAACCTTCATCTCCCACGTTTTGCCAACTAGAGAGAAAATTTACTATAATGATTTATATAGTAATTTATATAAAGACTTAAAGTGGATTAATAATATTATTAGTATTAGGGTATAACATGTAATTAATACACTATGAATATTAATATTATTAAGCATTTATCAAAAAGAATATGTTGAGAATTTACCCTAGGCTAAAAAATGTAATTGATGTACTATATATATATTATGTTTAAAACATATGATCAAATAAATCTAAGTTAGATTAAAATCTTATGTTATAAATTATAACATAACATTATTTTATATATAAATATAATTTATATTAATATTTATTATATGTAAAAATTATATAATATATAAAAATATTTTATGTAATATTAAAATTAATTAAAAATATATAATTATGTGAACCAGTTTGGTCTGGTTCGAGAAAATGAAAACTCAAGACCAGCTTGGATTTGGCCAGTTTTAAAATAAAGGAATCGATTTTGGACCAGTCCAAAACCGAACCGAATCAACCAGTTCGGGTCGATTTTTTAGTTTTTTGATTAATTTATGGCCCTAGTGATACGTAATTATATAAATTTATTTGTATCATAAAATAGATATAACAAATTACAATAATAACATTATTTTATGAGTTTATTTTTATATAATTCTATTGTGTTTGAAGCTTACAATGAAAGTAATTGTGAAAAAGATAATCTTTCTCATTGTTGTATAGCTATGGCCATCATGGCTGGATGAAATTTCTTGTACGAAATTTGAGGTGTTAGTGTTTGTAATGCCATCTTAAATCTATAATAAATATCATGATTAGTATCTTGATGATTAAATAGGGATTTAATATCGACCTCCTAATGATTAGATTTTTGTGGATAACGTGATACTTGGTAACTTAGAATAGGCTTAGAAATGATTTGCTTGATTTTGATCTATGAGGAAATAAAGTTGTGAGAATTCCATAAGTTCAAAACTATCAAAATGCATGTCTCAAGTTTTCTCTCTATAGGTATGTCGATTTGTGTAGAAGTGGACATCTTAGTATGTGATCATGATCATAATCATGTTTAGAAGAACTTGATGCTTTGGTATTCTAAGATTCAAAAGTACAAAGGAGGCAGGGTACTTAAATAAAGTCTCATGTCACATGCATTTAAAAAAATTGTTTTTAAAGAAAAGTGTTTAAACATTTTATCACAATCCCAGGTGATAGGACGGGGGAATATCCTAGTAAAACACCCCTGTCCACTCTAGAGTGCTTAAGAATGGAGTGGTAACCCCTAAATCAACAAAGAACTCAGTGTGCTTCAAATGGATTCTTTTTAAAAAAATGTTGAAGCGAGGTAACATCTAACACTAGTGGGTGCATAAGACATGTAACTCAATAAAATATTGTCGAGTTAATAAGTTATGTTTCAGTTTAAAACGTATTCATCACGATGCGTGAACCGATGATGGTGCAGTAACTAGTAGGAGCATGTGGTGCATAGGGGAATCGTCCTCTGAACAGGTAAAAAAGCTCATATGTTGTGGATCACTTAATAAAAGTCTCGTAATAAGTTATGGATTACTCGATGCAAATTTTGTCATATTCTCTAAAAAGGCAAGTTTTGTTAAAGATCAACATGAAGACGAAGATTAAAGATGTTTTTGAAAAATGTTAAAGGCTCTATTATAAGTCTTCTGAAAGTAGTCAAGTGCATAAGTCAGGTTTTTGTCAAAGTCTCATGCCAAGTACATGTTCATGCACACATTTCATTATTTGTTATTTGTATACTTATGTTAACTATTGTATTTTGTGTGTTTACTTGTTGAGATTCTTCAAAATCTCGTTATGGTAGTCTTCACTACTATTCTTCATCCAAAATGATAGAAGTTGTAACAAAACCAAGAGTAACAACTCAATATGATGATCAAGACTATGGATGTGCTTAACTTAGAGAAAGAAGGGATTATAGGCATGACCTACTTGGAGATAGCTGAGATTAGAAATATGCCTTACTTTGTTAAGCCATTTATAGAAAAAACTTGTTATGATAAAGTGTATCAAGGAGTTTGATACTCCAATACTAAAAAGTATGATTTAAAGTAATGAATTAAGTTGGGATATTAGTTTTATTTTGATACAACATTTTATGAAATGACCTTTTTCGTTGTGATTTATTGCATATTGTTAGAATATAGTAGGTGCATTACATCTTCACTAATGTATGAGAGGTATGTAACCTTATGTTGCATATCCCAATACTTCAGTCACCGTCAAATTTGGGGGCTAAGGGTGTCACAACAAGATATGGCCAAAAGACAATTTATTGATTAAAAATCGACCTTCATAAGATATAAGTCTCATTAGACATTCAAACCGTTAGACCTTGAGTAGTAATTGAATTCGAGAGGCAAAAATTGGAGAAAATTAATGAGTTAGATTATGTTGATTTCAAAGTCGAGATTATTTGTTTTGGTAATTTATTTTCGAAAACTCTTGAGTAATTTTATGTTGGCAAGTAATAAACTTTTAGGTATAGTGTATGGCCATTTTCAATGTATGTAGTTGTAACAGAATAGTTCATTTAGGCTTATGCAATTTGTGTTTTAGGACTAGTCTGAATGGGAAATCATGGTACATTCTATGCCGATAATGATTTTTGTTTCAAATACAATACTGTTATTATTATTTATACCATTGCAATGCTTGTCATTTAATTATTGGTTATAAATAAAATACCTTTCAAAACGACAAATATTAATTATTATTAAAATCGTAATATTTTTGTCACTATTCTCGTACCGAGATAAAAAAAAAAAAAAAAAAAAAAAAAACTTCATATTTAGTAATGAAATTTATATGAAAGCTGATATTGCTTAATCTAGGAAAAAGACAAAAAAAATATAGTAGTTAAGATTGTAAATGGAAGTGAGAGAAAAAAAAAATAAAGAAATAATATTTTAAAGAATGAAAAATATATAAAAAATGAGATGTACGAGATTTTGAAAGATTAGTAAAGTTTAGGATAAAATTTATGAACTACTATAGTTGAGATACTTTTGTCATAAAACATTATTTGTCACATTGTTTGACAAATAAAATGACTTCAACAAATGATATTTTGCACTAAATATATATAAACAAAATTCTTATCCAAGATGATAAGACTTTTATTTCATTAATCATAAACTAATTACTAATCCAGAAAAGATAACTAATTATTGAAGTAAAAGTAGCAAGGAAAAAAAAAATTAAACATTGTTCCAAACTTATACAAGGTCTATATGCACTAAGAAATGACAAAAACCCATCTTTTCATCAAGCTTAAAATCGTCTATTAACACCAAATGTCTTTTTGTCATTTGAAACCCATAGGCAACAAAGCCACCATAAATCAACTTATTTCTTTTTAGAAAAACTTTCCACTAGAACAATAACACAACCTTATATTAAGAAAATATACAAATAAAAGATTACTCACCAAGTTGAAAATCTTGAAGATGAGGCTGGATTTTGCACTATTCTAACCAATGGCTCTCAGTTTTCACTTTTCACTAGTGTAGTAGATTAAGTTTTGATTCAAATGTGTTATAATTAGAGCTTTGGGTATGTATGTGAATAGGAAGAAAAAGAAGACAAGAGTGAATATTTTTGTTCAAAACCTCAAATCAGAAGATAAATGGGTGTTTTATTACTAAAAATAGCTCAAACTCTCTTTCTTCATGCTTTAGCTTTATTGCCAAGTAGATGGCTTTAAATCTTAACTAATGCATATTATACAACTGGCATATGATAGGTTTGTATGCTAGACAAGTGGCATAGCTAGTGCATGTGGGACAAGTGGCACAATTGTTTTGCGTGTGGGACAAGTGGTGTCATTGCTAATGCATGTGGAATAAGTGGCACCTTGGCTAGGCTATAGGGAACACAAATATGAGATATGTTCTTAAAAAAAATAATTTTACCAAATGGCATGGGTATTGGGAATGCTTTTCTAGGAAATATAGGAATATCTTTATATGGGTGTCATGTGTCAAAGCTCATCTTTCTTCTTCATCATGTCTATCCTTGGAAAATATAAAAGATCCTCTACATGAGTGACAAGTAGCATAGTTTCCTTATCAAATTCGAAGTCTTAAGAGACTCCTTGGTTATCCTCCTTCATATGGTCTAGATTCAATGTATTTCTAGAGCAAAATCGTCATTTGATGAATCCTAATCTTAGGCTTGAGCCTTATAGACTTGTGCATGCTCGACAAGTAGCATGGGTGCGTGTTCCCATGCTCATTCTCTTCCCCATTTATCTTTTCATTTGCTCGTGCATCTCTTCCTTTTTTTATGCATATTTTACTCTTCTCTAAGTGACTCTTGATATACTATTGGCCTATTTTGTAGCCTGAGTGACAAATGACAAGTGACAAGTGACAAATGTGCTTGTGAGTGTAATGGTCGATATATTGAGGGTAGAGTAGTTTTTTTGTGCAAAATTCTCTTCCTCCATCTTCTTGAAGGTCATTGCATGAATGACATGTGGCAAATTATGAAGAAAACTTTGAGTATAAGCAAATTTCAAAATTTCATTTTGCCCCTTGGTTTCTACATGGAAATCCCTCGAAAACATCCCGTTTATCTTTCTCATGCGCTACTTTCTATGAGCATCTTCCTTGGAATTTGAAATTGTGCCAAAAGAGTGTGGTGTAGGCGTGTGGGTGGAGTTTGGCCGAGTACCTCTTGGTTTCCGTAGACTGTCTTTGCCATTTGGTTCTTCTAGAAGGTTTCTAACATGAGTGACACTTGGCATAGGCGTGTTCCATGCTTCTTGATACCCACTACACTTCCCCCTTTCCCAAGTTGTTGCTTCTTATACTAATGCATGTTCTATAGGTGTCTTTCTCACTTCCTTATGTTGCTAAAAAAAAAAAACTCAAAACATGACATGTGGCAATGTGGTGGTTGAAACTCTAGGGATATAAGGGTAATCTTCATGCATTGTCTCTTCCACTCTCTTCTAGAACCTTTCCTCCACTAATACATGAATGACAAATAACATAATTATCAGAAAATAAGCTTGGGTGGGAGTGTGGCTTAGGATCCAAAAATCCCTTGGTATTCCAATGCAAATCCTTTGGAAAATCTCAACTTTGTCTTCCTTATGCAAAATCTCTTGGAACTCTTCCCTAAGGAACTCTTCACTTAGAGGTTGTGTGGTAGGATTCTTTTGTGTTGGTTCCAAGGATGAGATCTTTTTTTTAGAGGAGGAGGATGTGGCATCCCAAATTTTCGTGAGAAACCTTATCCATGTTTGAAATGGATAATTATATTATTTATTTTTGAGATTTTAGAAAAAGCCTTTTAGAAAAGTCTCTAAGTTTGTTAGAAATGGAACCCGTTAGTGCAAGCCCTTTTATTTTAATTAAAGTGTAGTGAGATTAGACCAAAGAGAAGAAAGCAAGCCCATGAGGTTAAAACCCTTTCTTGAAGGCCTAATTAAGCAATGACATATTAGAAGATTCTGGAAGAAGACAAGTTGAACACTTGTCAAATTTTGATAGATAAAGAAGAAAGATGGGAGAAGGCCCAAAAGGGACAAGAAAAGCCCAACAGAGGATTTTGTGGGAACAATCCTACTTTTCAAGAAGCAACTTGGGAGTGAGAGAGCGTGATGAGGGCTAACTACCCTCATTTGTTTGTAAACTAGATGTATGATTTTGTTTAGACTTTGTTTTGACTGGATGTATTTATGCAACTGGTTGAATGAGATGTTTGTTGGCTTCTCTTATTTGTTTGTTTAAGGTTAGCTCCCGTAATGACCAACCATACCCTTGAGCAGGAGATGACTCGATCCAGAAGAACCTTACGTATGTCTGTGTCATCAATAGCTCAGTTTAGAGAGCGAAAAGAGCATAGACACAGGATCTGTCTCGGAAGACAAGAACTCTTTAGGGCAGATCAACTTAAGATGATGGATATGTACGAATGGCATCGTACACATGTAATGGACGCGGATAATGGAGGAAAACTTATTTTCAGACCCGTGTTACCGCATGAGGAGTGGTAACCGCTGTATCATTGGAAAAAGGCGAAGAAAGAGCAATTGCATAGTTTGGGTCAAGAACTGGAATCTAGTCGTGCAGTGGAAGAGCATGCAAATAGATTACGCCTTTGGAGACTTCAGATACGTCTGAGGACCGCATTCGTCTTTAAGAGGAATGTCAACCTATTGAAGACACAGAGATGGTGATTCAGCATAAGCTGAATGAGATGAGAGTCAACATATACTACAACTTTGGTGTGGACGCGATATTTTATTTGTCGCAAGATTCAGTGATGGAAGAGGATGACGTGCCAACATACTCCTCTTCGGAAGATTCTACAGCTACCAGTACTAAAGGTATAGAATTATCTTTAGTAAAGATTGTGCGTTAGGATTCTTTCGTGCCGATTTCGAGGACGAAATCTTTTTTTCAAAGGGGGAGGATGTGACATCCCAGATTTTCGTGATGAACCTTATCCATGTTTGAAATGGATAATTATATTATTTATTTATTTTTGAGGTATTTGGAGTTTTTAGAAAAAACCTTTTAGGAAAGTCTCTAAATTTGTTAGACTTGGAACCCATTAGTGCAAGCCCTTTTTATTTTAACTAAGGTGTAGTGTAATTTGGTCCAAGAGAATAGAGTGAATCCATGAGGTTAAAACCCTTTCTTGAAGGCCTAATTAAGCAAGGGAATATTAGAAAATTTTGGAAGAAGACAAGTTGTACATTTGACAAATTTCGGTGGAAAAAGAAGAAAGAGGAGATAAGCCCAAAAGGGCCAAGAGAAGCACAAGGGAGGGTGAGCCATGGTGCTAGGCACCACATGTCTTTTGGAGTCCCTCTCGGACATGTGTCAAGCCAAGACATAAAGTCTTTTGCTTTTCCAAGGAACATCTTGCATGGGGAATATGAAAAGATGGAAGACGGAAATATTTTGTTGGAAAAGATGAGTAGTAGGTAGGGGTGTTCATCTGGGTTCCAGATTTGGATATCCGAGTTCCAGATCCAGAATTTTCTTGAACCTTTTAAATCAAAGTGTCAAAATTATTGAAAAATAAATAAAATTCCAAAATCGAGTAGGGTAAAACCTGACCCAGATGAATAGGCCTAATGGTAGGCGTGTAAGAAAAGGGAAGAGTTTAGGAGTGGAAGAGTCATCTTGGAAATGACAAACAACCCACACACTCCACATACCATGTGTCAAGCTAAGAGATTAGGGTTAAAATGAATTACCAAAGAGTTATTCTTAGATTTTGGACTTAAGTTTGGATTGAGGTAGGAAGTTTGGAAGTGGGATTTTCAGATTTGGCAAGTGGGAACCGAATATTTGGTAACCTTTTGTCTCCCCAAGGCAATCTCATCATATGGGAGAGAATAAGAAAATTTTGGCACGTATCGCACGTGCATTGGAGCATGTTTAGAAAGGAATGAGACTATATAAGTAAGGAGCAAAATTTGAGGGGGTTTTTCCTAACAATTTTTTACTCTTCTTCTCCTTAGATTTTCGGCCAAGAACACTACCTATATGCTCTCATTTTCCTTCACTTTCTCATTGGCCAAACGCTCTTATTTGCTTGGATTTCAATTTTTATCTACGCTAATCTTTTAGGAATACCATCTACACACAGTAAGCACCAATTTTTCTTATTTTTGAATCACCATGCATAAGTTTGAGGGGAGTTTCATTTCTCTATTTTTTGGCCCCAATAGTTTCCTACATCAACACACACTTTCACATAAAAATTAGGGTTCTTGTTTTTATCTACAATGGAACCTTAGGCTTTCTTAAGATTTTAAATAAAGAAAAATAGAGGATTTCATAATTCAAGTTGTTTTTAAAATGAAAACGAAAAATAGGATTTTTTCTCTTGGAGAGATTCGGCCCTAGAGTTTTTGAAGGAAATATTGATTTTTCTTAGAAGCCAAATGCCCATTTATTTTTTAAAGTTTTGGATTTAGGACTTTCTTAGGATAAATATTGATTTTCTTTTTGATTTATTTTCATATCGCCTTTACTTATATTTCTTGAAAATTTGTAGGTATGCTCTTAACCTAGTTTGGATATTATTTGTATATATTGCATGAACCTTTTTTGCTATTTTGTTTGTTTGCTTGTTTGTTATATCTTCTTAAGAATTGTTTAAAGTTTTATCTTATAGTTTAATTTATGGATACTTTGATGGATCATTGTGGTTATTTGATAAAATATTGAAGAGGTAAGATTTGATGATTCTTGACCTAAGATGGTTGGTTTGAGATGGAATAATTACTTGATGAAAGATATGAGCTTTTGGGATCTATATGGTTCGGCCATGAGATTATTTTGGGTTAAAATTTAAGTATTCAAGTTGTAAATGAAAGTATGATCTTTCTATTAGATTTCTTGTGAGATCTATGGATTTAATTCATCAACTACCCCAATATATGTTTCAGGTATGTGCATGGTTTGACATCTTAGAATAAAGGTGTGATGTTTTAATGAAAAAATAACATGATGGACCACACTAGGGTTTCGGCTAAGGCCTTGAAGATAGTCTAGTAATGTGTTTTGATAACCTTAAGTGGATGCATGAGTTGGTAAGAAGGAATGTGAGAAAAATGGATCACTGAATGTATATAGTGATTCAGCCATGACCCCCTTAGGGCTTTGATTGAGTTATTTGTTACTTTTTCAAACTTGAATAAGTAAGTTTCTATGAAATAAAATATGTTTGCATATTCTAATATTTTCAAGCTATAATTGAAAAATGTATGCTTCACATTCTTATGGTTACATGCCTTGCTTAAGTAAGTCAACGATTGGATACAAGTTTATGTCACATGATTACATGTCTTTGGGTCAAAAGTTTTTAAAAGAAAAGAGTTAGAGAATTTTTATAAGAATCCCTAAAGGTTAGGACGGGAAAATTTCCTAGTGGAACTCCCTGTATACTCAGGAGTGTGTAAAGTCGAATGAAACCCTCAGGTCGATAAAGTACAGTCGACGGATCTCGAATGACTCCTATGGAAGGATACTAAAGCGAGGTCGCACCTAAAACTATTGGGTGATAAGCACGGTGAAGGCAAAATAAGTGAACTACCATATAAGTATATGAATATGACGTAGTCACCTTGATTAAAGGAGTTGTAGAGTGATATAGTAACTAACGCAGAACATACGATGCATAGGAGAACTGTGAGTTGTCTACACATGTTATATGAAAGTCATGATAAGAACAAGACTTTAAGCCTTTGAATGACAAGAAAAATATATGAAATGTTATGAACACGTATTAAAGATAGTCAAAGAAGAATGAATGTCTTTTACATGAAAGTACATGATGCATATGTCAAGTTATAAATCTCATTACTCATGTTCATGCATTTGTTTGTGTTTGCCTTTATATGTCTATGATATATGTGCTATATCAATTCTGTAATTTTTCAAAATCTCACTATGGTAGTTTCCACTACCATTCTCCTCCCATAATGGTAGAAGTTGTTGCAGGATTAGATGGGGAAGTGCAAGATATATTTATACAAGTGTATTAATGTTATTTCAATGATATATTATTATTGACATATCATATAGTTATTTAATATATTTTTATTTTTATTTTTATTTTAGATCTTACTATCAGATTGTTCTATGCTGCAGGAAAAATTGGATAGAAATATAACAAAAAAAATTTTGTTTTAGTTTTAGTTTTGGTTGGCCCCTCCTAAAACAAATTCCTGATTCTGCTACTATATAAAAGCATATCTCTCTGCATGGATCACAGTCCTTTTGCAAACTCGGAGTTAAACAAGCATCTTGATCGAGCCCTTCGAAAGGTACGCGAAGATAAAAAAGGAGAAGTAAAAGACGATGTCATGTAAGGTGAAACACCAATCAAAACAAGAAGCAAAACGACCCCTAATGTTAAGTGATCCGTGCGAGGAGAAACAGAGTGAGTCAAACTGAACTCAATCGGTGCATTGTGTCTAATCCTCCCTAACGCTTAGCATCAATCGGTGTTCAAGCATATTATGACGACCACTTCTTCCTTGCTTTCGGTGTTCAAGCAATCACTAAAATCAATTATCTCTCTTTTTGTTTGTCAAATTCAATTCCGTTGTTTCCTTTTTATAAATTTCCAAATCAAATGGAATTTAAACCCACCATCAAAGCGTTCATTGATATACCCTCAAAACAACAGAGAACAGCCCCTTCTCTTTCTTAATTGATATGCTTCAGCTTTCCCTTTTTCCCCATATTTCTCCAATTTAGGGTTTTCTCTTCTCCACAATTTATCTATTGAATTTGTGAATACTGGGAATATGCCAAAGACTAGAAGCCAAGGTGTTGACATCGATGAAGCATTCCATGCCTTAACGAAGACGTGGAGGACTTAGTATTGGGTGATTATGATTCAGCCCGTGCGAGCCACTTGGATCGATGGGTACTTCGTTCCAAGTACCGGGTAAAAATGAATCTTGTTAACACTTAGAGGAAAATATTCCACTTTTTTATTTTAATTAATTTTGAAATTGTTTGCAATTTATTGAATAGACTGTCTTTTTCTTTTCTTTGCAGATGAGAGAGAGGATATAATGTTGCTAGACTCAGATAAGTTCAGTACTATCATCGGGGAAGTAGAGAGGTTGCATGAATTAGGTATTTTGATTATGAAGTAATGATTATTTAGTTATAGCTTATTTATCAAACTAATGTGTGTTGCATGTTTGGTGGCTGAGAAATGTGAAGAAAGGTGGAAAAAAAAATTCATGATCTTGAAACTAAGACTTTGAAAAAATTGAATTTTAAAAATTGCTAGGACTAATTTGTGGAGCATCTGCATAGGAGATGTAAAACGCAACTAGTTCCTTCTAGAAATCACCTCCCAAGTGTAGGAGGGGTCCTGTTGAAATATAAGAAAATCCCTAAGGTCGATTGCATAAGGACAAATGATATTAAAGCATTTGTAAAATTGTGATGTTAACTATTAAAGTGAGAAAAGGAAAATGCAAGAAAAGAAAATCTGTTTGGAATTTCTTAAGGCTATATAAAAAAGTGTGTGATAATAACAAGAGAAAAGGAAGATTTTATGCACTTTAATTATAGAAGTAAACTATATGCAAATCTACATTTGAGCCTAAATTAAAATGATGAAGCACCAAATTCATTCCCCCAATCTAACATGTGAATAATCTGGAAAATAAGATAAAAAGGTTTGAAGCTTAGTAAAATAAAATGAAATTAGAAATAGTTTGTCGGCGCCCCAGCTTGCGCTTGGGTTCGTACGCAAATTGCGACGCCGGGGACGAACGTCACAAGGAAGTCATCCCTCATCTTTACGTGTGAGAGCCTTATTTTTTTTTTTTATATCGCAGCGGAAAAAGGTCAAGCCGTAAATAAACAACAAAACATTACGCTTGTCGCACATCACATGGTTAACAAAATAAAACCCAAGTTAAACATCACAAGCACATATATATATATCAGAATAAAGTCACCAATGTAAACAGTTTTATACAAAAGTACTTCCCAAAACAGCGAGAAGATTTTTCCAAAAGTACATCGGTGTATCCAAAATAAAGGTGCTGCTGATCCACTCCTCCCTCCGCCAACCATACTAATAGGCGGGTTCTTCTTTTATCTTCTTATAGTTCGGGCCATAACGAAGGCTATCCAGACTCAGTCCTGGACCCACGTCACACATCATCCCAGAGGATGACGTAAACAGGCGTCCCATGTGGAGGAGCCCGTCAACTCCCAGCACCAAACCGCACCCCGTAGGGCGTAGGTCGTCAAAAAAATACGTCGCCATAGGAAGCGACTCTGCCGCCCACTGACCCAACAGGTCTAGGGTCACTGGCCCGGCAGTCTCAGCCTTAGTCGGGCCCATGAGGGTCCGACCCATCTTCTCGAGAGTCATAATCCGATGATCCATCATGTCCTGCAATGACTTCTATTGTTCCCAAGGGAGCAATAGTAAAGATAATACAAAGGGGGTGAGATTTCGAGAGAAATCTCAGCAAGTACACTAGCACTTAAACCAGAACACATCAGATATACAGATAAATGAACAAAACATTCTTAACTAATGCATATGCAATGAATGACTGACTCATGCACATGCTCATGAAAACTTTTAAATAAACATACTTCTTTCGAACTTCTTTTCATAAAACTTTCATGCAGACTTTTTCTTTCAAACTTCTTTTCATAGCATCATTTCCTTTCAAAACATTTCTTTAAAACATTTCGTATCTTTCATTCTTTCTTAGGCGCCACTTATCATATACAGATCTTTCTTATGGCTCGAAAGCCCTTCTTGTCATGACTTTTTCTTTAACATGTATGAGACACAACACGGTTCTCCTAGCACCGCGTGTTCCCTGCTGGTTACCGCATCACCCTAAAGTGAGCGTCATATAACTTTAAAACGGCAGGTCCTTACACCTTATCCGTCTTGGGCACCCACCAGCGTTAGGTGCTACCGCGCTCCGGCCACCTTTTGGTGCCATACACGGTCCGCCGACTGTTCTTCGTCGACCCAGGGGTTACCACTCGACTTTAGACACTCCTGAGTAGACAGGGAGTTCCACTGGGGCACTTCCCCGTCCCAGCCTTTGGGGTTCTTATAAAACTTTACTTCTTTCTTTTCTTAAAAAATTCCATCTCTTCTTTTCTTTTGTTAAAAACATGCTTGACTTTAAAACTTTACTTCTTTCTTATAAAACTTTACTTCTTACTTATTTTCATGCAAGAACCCGAGACAGGCTCGAGTGCATTCACATTTCATTTTCTTTCTCCCTCTTTTGGGATAACTTCATAATTTTCCTACGTAGTCATCATGTTCTATATCCAAAATGGGCCTAGGATTGAAGTGGGGTATTGGGCCCATCTCCAACCCATCATGGCCGAATTCTCCTAGAGAGTTCCTAGGGCTTTCCTTCATCATTTGACTTCCAATTTCCTCCAATCAATTTTTAAAGTATCAAATTAAATCATGTACCCTCCTTAACAAGGGGTAACCGAAACCTTAGTGTTTCCTAAGTAATCATTTTCACCTCCAAAACTTAGTCATTCCTATTTCCTCCATTCACCTTTTTAACTTAGGGAATTCCTCCCCTTAGTCTATTCAAACTTCCTTTCCTAAAAGTTTCTTCTATGAATTCAACTAAATAAAATCACCACAAAGCAATATAATATTAATCTTCCGAATCTCAACCTTAAATATCATAAAATTCCAAATAAACATTTCTATACATCATACACAAGTGATCATTTCTTCCATATGCAAGTGTATACCATTTCCATTCATGTCAATCATATAGTTTATTCTCCTATCCAATTTCATTTTCTCAACACAATTTGCTCTTTGAATAAATCAATTTCATCACTAGTTTCCTCGAATAAACTTTACCTTAGCAACACCAAAATTTAACATTTAACACTAAAATCCTTCATGCATCATTTTCATCATTTCATCAAATAATCATGCTTTTTCCTTTCTTTTGCAACTAACACTTGATTCATCATTTCTACTCACATTCTAAGCTTGTTCCATCATATAAGTTTATCCAAGAATATTCATATCACAAGCAAGAAAAATCATTCCAACCCAAACATGGCAATGGCAACCATTAATCCAACAAACATGATCACTTTACTATATATAAGACTTGTTAAGGAAAAAGTGGGAGTATACTTACAACACTCCTATTAGGCTTTAGCTTAAATCTGAAATTACACATATAAAATCTCCCATTAGTCTAGCCATGAACATAAAACTCAAAGAAAACCCTATTTCCTTCTAACCACAACAAAGTGTCACATGTGTGTGTGTGTTCTTCCTAAACTTGTAGGGATTTAGTCACTAACCTTCTCCAATGAATTGATCACCTTCACACCCTTGCTTTTTGGCTTTCCTACTATAGGGTTCTTCAAAATATGTGGTGAAAAGAGAAGAAACAAAAGTAGGAGTGGCTAGGGTGAGTTTGGCCGAGAGGTGGAGAGGAAATGAGAGTGTTTGCATGTGTCTAAGTGAATTGAGCTCAAGGGGTTTTGCCTAAGGGGTCACACGGCCAGCTCTCTTCCCTAGGGTCCTTGGTACTCTTCTCATCATGTTTAGGCATGGCTAATGATAGATGGGTTGATTACCAACTCTAGGCCACTCCAAGATCAAATCTTGGCCATACCTAGGTGATTTCCCTTTCTCCTTTTCCTTCCTATGGCCGGCGGCTCCTTGGTGCTTCTAGCTTCCATTTCATTGTTTTTCACTCAATCATCATTCCCCTATCCTCTCATGTGTCCATCCAAGTGATTCCAAAACCATGCTTTTTTGGAATTTGAGCAAGGCATGACCGGCCAAGCTAGCTCCACCGAAAATCCATTTTGCTCCTCTTCCTAGTTTTTGTCATTTCAATCACCTACACCCACACCATACCTCTCTTCACATCACCATACTTTCTTACACATGTACTTTATCCACTTACACACTCTTCCCCTTTGTCCTATCACTTGTTGGTGGCCATACCCCATGAGATTCTCCAATGAACCCCACGGATTGGCTTCCACCGAAAACTCCAAGTTCCTTTCATCCATGCTTCTCCTCATGCCACTTGTCACTTCCCTACACACCATGATCTCACTTGGCAAATCAAGGGATGGTGTCTTGTACCTCCAAGATACCATGGTAGGAAAATCATTCCATTAGATCCTACACTCAATCCTACATGGCATGCATCCAACTACTAGTCAACCTTCACCAAATAAGATTTTCCTACAAGGGTTTGGATAATTTTCTAGGATTTTTCTCCCATTGACAAGTGTCTCAACTATGGGCTTGATGGGCCATGGGCTCATTCTATGGGCTTTTGGACTCACCATTGCTCTCTTGGCCCATTCACTTGATCCATTCTCCAAAGGTCTCATTCCTAAGCCCATCTCTTCAAAGCCTATTTTTTTCTTTCACCAATTGCCACTAATCTTGTGTATTAATCCTTAATTAACTAATTAAATCAAAATGAAGATTTTTAGGGCTATTACATAGTTAGATTCCGAAAGTAAATTTGTAGCTAAGAGGCAAAATATTAACAAAACTAAGCTACGGGTGTCACTCTTCATGGATTGTGTTTCATTTAAATTTCAATTCCTTTTTCCTTCAAAAACTAACTCAATCAAGAGGTCAGAATTTAGAATATCTCAACAAATAAATCTCAATCTCCAGTTAAAACCAAAAATATCTATTTAGTCACAAATAGGGCTGTAAAAAGATCGAACCGGACCGATGGACCGGACTTGGACTAGACCGGACTGGACCGAACCCGAAACTTTTTTTTTTAATATATGTATATATAAATAATAGTATATAAATTTTAATATTAATATTAATATAGATTAATATAATAACATATTAATATATAATATATAATATATACTTTTATAATATTAACATATTATAATTTATAATAGTTGACTAGATGTAGTATAAAAATATAAATTATAGTATATCTATATTGAATATTAGTAATAACTTATAAATATTAATTGTATTATTATTATTTAATATATTATTACTAATTTATCACTATTTACTAACATATAAATATATAATATACTAATATAATAGTGTTATTAGTTATAGTTTACTAACATATTTAATATATAATATATACTCTTATAATATTAATATATTTAATATATACTCTTATAATATATTAAGAGTAAGTTTTTTTAATATTTTTTGGCTTAAATATGTGATAAATACGTAAATTGAACTGAAAATAATTAAATTTGGGTCAAAAAATATATTTGATCATTACAAAATTTTAAATTAAATTTAGCCCATTAAATCATATGGAGTACCTTTGGACCGGACCGGACCGCCCCTGGACCGAATTGGACCGGATTGGTATGGACCGAATAAGAGTTCGGTCTGGTCCAGGGTGAGAGAATTTTTGGACCGAATGGAATTGGTCTACAAATTTTCCGGACCGGACTGGACCATTTACATCCCTAGTCACAAAGCAATTTCAGAATATAATCTAACGATGGATTCATATTGGAGACCCAAGCATCTATTGTGAATTCTCATCAATAATAAATCAAGGATTCAAATAATGAATCATTGTTGTCTAATGTAGATTATTCCGTAACTTCATAGGATAAAAAAAATAAAACCATAGGAAAATCAATGTAAACAAACCACAATCCAATTTGGGTTATTCCCAAGCTTAGTTACAGTACTACTCACTCAAGATAAATTTTGGACTTTCAAGAAATATCAACGTGAAGAACAACCATTAAAATATCCAAAATGCTAAACCCTAGAAAATGTAAAAAGTGCTGAAAATAGAGCAAAAAACAAATAATAAAAACTAGGAAAATGTCTAACATTTCACCCGAAATCCCTTTTCTCTTCTATACTTCGATTTCTCTCTCCAAGCCATGGATTCGACCCTCTCCATCATGCATAACAGTTTCACTCCCTCTGTTCTCTATCGCGTGGTCCCCAACTCCGTTTCTAGAAGGTCCTTTCTCTCTAATCAACCCGGATTCTACTCATTTTAGTCACAAAGATCGGGTTTAGTCTGGCAGATGTGGCTTGATCTCTCCATCATTTCATGGACTTCGGGCTTCAGATGCATGGAATTTTGCTACTTGTGGGCTTTGACTCACTCAAAAATTAGCAGCACAAAGGATATCCCAAGTGCAGGAAAGTGTCGCATAATAATTATGAATAAATTCTTAGATTATCTCCTCAAGAATAGTTGTTTTAAAATCAAAGTCGGATAAAATAGTAGAGATATTTATAAAGAAAAAATAAAAATGAAGATATGTGTAATGGATAGAAGATTGCAACATAAATAAAAGAGCACTGGTCGTGGACTAGATTCATAATTTTAGAGTTAAATGTTGTGAACAAAGGTGAAATATTGAAATACAAAACAATAAATTAAATTTGTTGAAATTAATTAACTGAAATTTAAAGGAGCGAGGAAAGTAAATGACATTAAATTAAATGAACAAGGAATTAAAAGTTGGAAATAGAGACTACAAATGAAAGAAGAAAGCTAGGCAGTAGTTGGGCTTGAGGGCTCTACAACTTGCTGCCATGCTCTCGAGACTACAAGCGAAGGAAGAAAGTTACGCAACAGTTGAGCTTGAGGGCTCTACAACTTGCTGCTATGCTCTCTCCTCACTTGAGTTTACTACAAAAATTACAAAAATAAAAAATAAAACTGAACGAAAAATTAAGTTACACTACTCATATTCCTACTCTAACCATAAAATTAAGGAAAAACAGATAAATAGAAATAGAGATGGTAAGCAGAGGCTGGAGCAGCAGCAATTTGGACTCCATGAGAGCTCTACAAAATACTTCTTCTCTTCCTCTCTCTACTGCCCGTGTCTCTCCTGCTCTCAAAATGAAACTATCCGCGTGTTTTTAAAGGGAACAACCGAGAGCCTACGAAACTTGTATGCATACTCTACTACCTTATCTTGCTTCTTTTCAGACTGGTGTTTTCGTTTCAGCCTTTTGCTGCTTTGTTGCTATTGCGTGTCCAGAGAAATAAAAGGTTGTTTGTTGCGTGCTTCAATCCAACGGACAAGAACCGAAAGGAAAGCTTTGAGCCTGCTGCTTAATTGCATGTTGAAACAAGAAAATATGCTGCGTGTTTGTTGAAAACCCGCTGCACTCCTGCGTTGAAGTCCACCAACTAAAGCTTCCTCTTGTCTGCCCAGTTCACACCTGCTGCATTGTCAAAACCAACAGAAGAAACCCTTTAACCAACGGATCATAACATGCTTTTTCGTCTGTCTCTCTACTGCCTGTCTGCTGCTTGTCTGCCAATGCATATAGTTGCCATGTTGATGCTTCCTTCAACAGACGCATTGTTGTAGGTTGACCTGCTATTGTCTAGAGAAAGAATAACGAAAGAAAGGCATGTTAGAATACCAAAAACTACAACCCATTTTCGTTTAAAAATATTTTGCCGCTGCCTTATCTTTCATAAGAGATTTGAACGTTACTTAAATCCTCCAACAGAATTATCTTTTTTTTTTTTTTATTATTATTTCTTTTTTTCCAACCCAAATTCTAATCTAATCTAATATATTTCTTTTATTTATTTTTTGTTTTCGTGAGTTTTTGTTCTCTTTTTGTTTTTCTTTGTTTTTAACATGATGTAAATAAACAAGACATAAGAAAATAGAAAAATAAAAATTAGAATATCAAAAATATGATGTGCATGTGAAGGACATTACCCAACTAAATCACAAGTTATAAAATTAAGTATAAACTATGCTATTAAGATATTTTAATCACAACTCGTATTTACACCTATTTACACCTCATAACTATAAAATATGCAATAATTCAACTCATTCAGGCTAAGCTTCACTTACGACCTGAGACTCTTAAAATGAACACAAGCCTTCCTTGTGTTTCTTCACAATAGGTCACACGCACGTGGGCTTCAAGCATGGTTTTGAATTTAATTCTTCTCGGCAATTCTAAGCCTCTCAATCAAGTCATGGCTTCCCTAGATGGCTTTATTTACATGGGCTTAAAGCATGGGCCTTAGTCCTCAGCTCTTTTAAATTCTGCACAATATTAATTCACAACCCTATTTCATATGGCTTAGTTACAAATATTCAATTCATTTCAATGTTAGCTAGCCCATTGACATTAAGTTAGGGGTAGAACATAAGTTAATTCACATTTTCATATTAGTACTCTTTATTTAGCACATAAAGTTCACTTACTCACTATATTAATAGTATTAAAACAACATAAATGTCCATTAATCACACCTCCAACTAACTTTTTGCTAGTCTCTAATAAATAAAGTGATCATAGATTTATTTCAATGTATTTCTCTTCAAAATCTAATGTTTGGAATTTAGTCATCAAAACTACAAGCTCAAAACTGAAATGAGGCAAACTAGAGTTCCCCACAGTTTCTTGTTGTTTCCCATTTTTAAGAGACACTTGAACAATGGAAAAACAAGCTTCAATCGTGCATCAGTGAGTGCTATGAGTGTGTGATTAGATTTTCAAGTATGCTTATCATGTAAAAACCTCATATGTTCCTTGAACAGTTTAGAATTATCATAAGCATCCCTCCTGAGTTCCTTTAATTCGAAAATATGTAATTTTTTCAAAGATCCAGTTTCACCAAGATCAAAATTAAATTTTTTTATGGCCCAAAAAGTACGGTGTTCAAGCTCAACGAGGAGGTGACAAGTCTTACCATAGACTAACTGATAAGAATACATACCCAAAACAGTTTTGTATGTAGTCCTATTTGCCCATAATGCATCAGGTAATCTTAAAGACCAATAATTTCGGTTAGGACTTACAATTTTTTCAAAATGATCTTAATTTCTCTATTAGTAAGTTCAGCTTGACCATTCGTTTAAGGGTGATATGGGGTAGATATTTTATGATGAATGCCATACCTATGCAAGAAGGCAGCAAAGGCTTTGTTGCAAAAATGGGTACCATTGTAGTTTATGACAACCTTAGGCATGCCAAATCTAGCAAAAATATTTTTCTTTAGAAATTTTAGCACTACCCTATGGTCATTTGTTTTACAAAGAATAGCTTCAATCCATTTAGACAGGTATTCAACAGCAACTAGAATGTATAAATGACCAAAAGAAGGAGAAAAATGTCTCATAAAATCAATACCCCAACAACCAAAGGCTTTTAACACCAAAACAGGTTGTAGAGACATCATGTGTCTTTTAGTTATTTCCCCCAATTTTTGACATGGTTCGCATGATTTATAAAAATTATATGCATCGTTAAACATGGTAGGCCAATACAATCCACATTGCAAAAATTTAGCTACTGTCTTATGAGTAGAAATATGACCATCATAGCCCTCAGTATGACAAGCATTTAAAACAGCAGTTATGTCATCATTTGGGACACACTTTCTAATTATTTGGTATGAGTAGTATTTAAACAAATAAGGTTCATCATAAAAGAAATACTTAACCTTAGTTTTGAATCTTTTTAAATCTTGAGCAGCCCAATGTGCTGGAGTCTGACGTATCACCAAAAAGTTCACAATGTCAGCATACCATGGTAAAACATTAATAGACAAAAGCTAATCATCAGGAAAAGAATCAAATATAGAGGAAGAGGGTTCAATTTCTATGAATTGGAGTCGGGAGAGATGATTACCAACCACATTCTCTACACTTTTTTTGTCCTTAATGGTGATGTGAAACTCTTGAAGGAGAAGGACCCATCGAATGAGGCGTAGCTTAATATCCTTCTTTGTCAAGAGATATTTCAAAGCTGCATGATTAGTAAAGATTACCACAAGAGAGCTAAGTATGTAAGTCCTACATTTATCCAGGCAAATACAACAAGTAATTATTTTCAAATGTGAAATAATTCTTTTGGGTTCTATTTAAAGTTTTACTTGCATAATATATGACAAAATGACAATTATCCATACACTGTTCAAGTACAGGTCCTATGACAAAATCACTGGCATCACACATAATTTCAAAAGGGAGGGACCAATTGGGTAATTGTATGATAAGGGCTATGGTAAGCAAGTGTTTAAGTTGATAAAAAGCATTTTGATGTTCACTGGTCCATTTAAAAACAACATCATGTATGAGTAAAAGAAACAAAAGTTTAGCGATGCAACTAAAACTTTTGGAAAATCTTCTATAAAAACTGGCATGACCTAAGAATGACCTAACACCCTTCACTGTTTTAGGTGCAAGGAGTTTAGAAATCAGGTCTATCTTAGCCTTATCAACCTCAATTCCCATGACTGAAATGCTATGTCCAAAGACTATCTTTTTTCTAACCATGAAATGACATTTCTCCCAATTAAGGAGCATATTTTTTATTCTTCACAGCTAGCCAAAACAGATTGCAAATTAGTTAAACAGTCATCAAAAGAATTACTAAAAACAAAAAAATAATCCATAAATACTTCCAAAATGTTTTCAACCATATCATTGAAAATACTTAACATGCATTGTTGGAAGGTGGCTGGTACATTACATAAACCAAAAGGCATTTGTCTAAAAGCTAAAGAGCCAAAACGACAAGTAAAAGTAGTCATTTCTTGGTCCTCTAAGGAAATTTCAATCTAGTAGTAGCCCGAAAAAACATCTAGAAAGCAATGGAATGCATGTCCAGTGCTTTATATAAACCAAAAGGCATTTGTCTAAAAGCAAAAGTGTCAAAAGGAAAAGTAAAAGTGGTCTTTTCTTGGTCCTCTAAGACAATTTCAATCTGGTAGTAGCCCAAAAAAATATCTAGAATGCATGTCCAGCCACTCGCCAAAATTTAATTAAGAAAGGCTAAGGCAAAATTATCTTTCCTAGTGGCTGAATTTGATTTTGTAAAATCGATATACATACGCCAACCAATGGTCATTCTCATAGGAATCAATTCATCATGATCATTTTTAATAACTGTCAAACTAGATTTTTTGGGAACTACTTGAGTTGGACTCACCCACTTGCTATCCGAGATAAGGTAGAGGATACCAACATCAAACAATTTCAAAACTTCATTTTTTACAACTTCTTTCTTGGTAAGGTTCAATTGCCTTTTCATTTCTCTAGAGGTTTTTGCATTTTCTTCTAAATAAATTCAATGAATACAAATACGGGGGCTTATACCTCTAATATTTCCTATAATCTAGCCAATAGCTCTTTTATGTTGCCTCAAAGCTTCAACTAATCTCTCCACTTGTGTTTTAGTGAGTAAGGAAGAAACCACCATTAGAAAGGTGCTATTGGGAACCAAAAATACATATTTCAGATCTGTTGGTAGTGGTTTCGGGTCCTCTTTTAGGATTTTATCTAGAGAAGGCCTCAATGCTGCTGCTAGGGGTGGAAGTTGCTCGATTTTTTGCATCCAAAATATCCCCGTTTGGCTCTCTATGAAAGAAATATCAAGCTGGTCAGCATTATTATAAAAAAATTCACTAACAACTTCCAAATCAGCTTCTAAATTAACACAATACTTTTCTAAGTAGGTTTATTCATCAAGAATAGCCTCCAAAAAATCTACTTCTTGAACCTCTTCCAAATCATGTGGTTGTCTGCATGTATTAAAATTATTCAGTTCAAGTGTCATGTTTTCAAAACTCAATTTTAAAACACCACTTCTACAATTAATTAAAGCATTGGATGCTACAAAAAAAAAAGTTTCTCAAGAATTATTGGAGGTTAAAATGGGGATGAACTTGTCAAGTGAACATCAAGTACCACAAAATCCACTAGATAAAAACCTTATCCATTTGAACCAAGATATCTTATGACACCCCCAACTCACGTTAGGGATTTAACGTAAGTCAAAGGGTCAGAATAAGTAACATTAAGCTACTCGAGCGAGAGTCGAGCGAAGTTACAGAACATGGAGTTTTTGAATCCAAAGCTCGAAATCTTTTCACATAAACTTGATTTTTACTTATTAAAACATATTTTTAAGTTCTTTTAACTTCATTTAACACATTTTGATTAACAAAACCACTTCAAACAACACTTAGATTTCCTATAACACTTTAATAAGAATATGTGGGTTCAATATCAACACTTATATTCCAATCATTTAAATAACCATCTCCATACTAAAGTTAAACTAGAATATGAACTTACTCACTCTCTAAGTCTGGTTGAAGATGATCAAATCAAATCTTTGCAAGCTTTCTCCTCAAAACACTTACTAAACTCACTTGGGATGTATATGGAGGTTAAGGGATTAGAGAGAGATTTTCTATGATTTCCTTCAAATGGATTTGTGTGCTACATTACCAAACAGAGTTAGAAGACCCCCAAATGTCTATTTATAGGGGTAATGGTCGACTCATGTGAAGGAAAGAAGAGGGGCAACTTGGTAAAAACAATTGTTTTCTGATTTTGCATGGGATGAGGTGTCACTCCTAAGCCTATTTGCATGATTAACTAAATCCCCCAAAAATCTTAGGCTTTGCAGCTGAAATGATCATCCAATGGTTAGTATTTGAGATATTTTGCTAACCACTTGATCAATGCTTGGGGAAAAGGCTTATAAGATAAGGGATGAGGTGTCATCTTACCTAACCATACATGCATCTCCCTTTCTAGCCTTCATTTGGTTAGCCACACCCCTTAACCTTCCCCTAACTCATTTTCTTACTTGCTAACCTCCTTAGGACTCTACTTAATAAGTTCTAGAATGTCATTTCTTAGTTTGGTTAGGATAGAATCTCATTTGGATCCATATTCTCCAACTCGAGTTCTGGTTTAGGCTCAGTACAGAATTATCTACTTGATTCCAAAATAAGTCATTGATACTGTCCAAATATTCAAAAACTCATAACATAAAAGTTTTAGATTTATCTCTTATAATTCTACACGAATTAAAATAACCTTATTTGGACCTCATATGAGTAACGTATGATCATTACACTAAAACGCGACAGTTTAATCCGAGAATGTACACCAAGTGTTTGATATTTGGTTCAACCACTTCCTCTTGCATTTACACCCTAATTCTTGAAAATTCAAATCCTTCTAAGTTTAAAATGAATTTCTCTAGTTGATACCTTGTTCCAAAACTCAAAGATTCCTCCACAATATTTTCTCTAATACATGATCTCACTTATTCTAAGTCCAATACTCTCATTTAGGTTTCCAACTTTATTATCCTAGAAAATATACCCAAAATATAATCCTTTTAAAGAAATCCAAATAAAACTTCATCTTATAAATTTCGGGATATTACACATCCTCCACAATACGTCTAGGCTTCTTAATGGACATATCAGCCAATTGCAAGATAATTGAAGTGGGTTTTAATTCTCCTAAACCTAATTGCTCATATATGGTATAAGGTAAATTGACACTTGAACCAAGATCCAAAAGGGCTTGACCAATTTTTGAGCTACCTATAACACAAGCAATTGTGGGAGACCCTGGATCTTTATATTTTGATAGGGTATTGCTTTGTATAATAACACTGACTTGTTCAATTGAAAATGCCTTTTTTGGAAATTAAGTTTCCTCTTAACAATACATAAGTCCTTTAAGAACTTAGCATATGCAGGAATTTGTTGAATGGCATCTAACAAGAGAATGTTAATCCTAACTTACCTAAAGATTTTCAAAATATCAGAATGATTTTTTTCTTTATGCAAAAGAACAACTCTTTAAGGAAAATGGGCTGAAATAGGGCAGGAATTTACCTCTTTATCAGCCACATTTTCTCCATCAGCAATATGAGTTGAGTTAGAAACCTTACCAGTCTTATTCATCTTGTCTTCCCCTTGAGCAGGGATGTCCACCACTCATCCACTCCTTAAAGTTGTGATGGCTTTCACCAATTTGATGTTGGATCACTCGAATGCATCTTGAACTTGTTGAGGTTGAACTTGAGGATTCGGTTGTGGTTGTGCAAAAAATTTTCCTCTCTTGAATGCTCAATGTGGTAGTCAACGGTGTGAGTGTGCTCCTTATGTCATTTATCGCTTGAAAATTCTGATTATTAATTGTTGCTTACCCTTGCATGAATTGCTGCAACGTATTAGCCATTTGTTGGAAAGTTTCTTCAAGTCCCCTTTTTTGAACAGGAGCAGGTTGACTTGTATATTGAGGTGCTCCCTAAAATGTGGGTCCTTGAAATGCATTTTGATCACTCTTCCAACTGAAATTTGGGTGGTTCCTCAACCTGGATTATAAGTGTTAGAATAAGAACCATTAAATGGTTTAGAAATCAAATTTACAACTCTTGTTTGCTCCAACAATACCTCTTTAAAAGCAAGGATAATGGGACATTCATTATTGACATATCCCAACTTTTCACAAATTCCACATTTTTTAGACACTCTAGGAATAACTTGCACCTCATTAATTTTTTTTCATTTCAATAACATCAATTTTTCTGGACAGCAATGCTAATCTAGCACGCATATCATCATCTTCTTTCAAATTAAATTTTTCACCACTAGACTCAACTTTAGATCTATCATTGACATCAGCAGTATCCTAAAATCGGACATTTTCAACCAAATAATCAAAATATTCAAATGTCTCTTCAAGTTCTTTATTAAAAAATTCTTCATTACACATGGTTTCAACAAATTGGTGCATTTTGGATGTCAAACTCTCATAAAAAAACTAATCACACTCCAATGTTCATAACCATGATGTGGACATGAAATAAAGAAATCTTCAAATCTTTCTCAGCATTGATAAAAAGTTTAAGTCTTTTTTGAAAAAAATCATAATGTCTTTTTAAAGCATTTGTCTTGTTTATTGGGAAAAAAATTCAAAAACTTTGTTTGCATCTCCTACCAAGTGCCTATTGAGATCTAAGTGAGTTCAACCATGTTTTAGCTTTATCCTTTAAAGAAAATGAAAAAAGCTTAAGCCTAATGACTTCTTCTGTGTATATTCGATCTAAAAATGTAGAACATACTTCCTCAAATTCCTTGATATGCAAATAAGGATCTTCAGCCTCTGTAATAACCCAATTTTTTTAAGATAAAACATTTACATGAGAATATTTTAAAAGGATTTATTGGAAGTATATTTTCTCATGAAAATAGAATTTGAGACTTAGATGCATTATAAGATAAATTTTGGATTGATCTTTGGAAATTTTAGCAAGGTCTCAACTAGATAAATTTAATTTGGATCTAGAAAGAGATAAAATTTTGAAATTTAATAAAGAAATTCAAAGGGAAGTAATAGAACAAAATATCAAACACTTGGTGTGCCAAAATGAGTTCTCGGGCTGATCTGTCGGGTTTTGATGTAATAAGCATAACTCCTTCATATTAGGTCAGAACAAGGTGATTCTGATTTTTATAGAACCTTAAAAGGTATATCAAGAAGTTTCATGTTTTGAGTTTTTAAGATAAGGATCGGATAAAGGACTAAATCTGGTGTGAAGTGGACGGACAGGAATAGCAGTCAACTGGCAACCGACTTAAGCAAAGTGCATTGATCTTAGCCATGTGATGAAAATTGTGATTGGTTATCAATTTTTCTGAGGTCTTGATATGTGTGGTAACATGTGAAAAGTTGATAAGAATTGATCTAGAAGCCTTGGTGGGTAAGAAAATAAAGGAAACAAATGGAGAACCTGGATTGGATATTCCCGGGTGAGTTTTGACGTGTTTTGGTGAAATAATCATATCTCTCTCATATAATCTCTGAATAAGGTGATTCAAAATCCTATATATTACTAAGAGAATGATATAAAAATTTTATGTTTTGAGTTTTTAAATAATCGAATTGTATCAATGACTTATTTGGGATGGAACGTGGTTGACCCCTAGGAGAGACCAAGTGGCTAGATACACTTCATTAGAAGATACCATCATGATATTTTGTTTCTACCCCATGTACTGGAATCATTTGAGCCCTTGATCAAGATAATATGGAAGCTGGAACAAACATGACCATTGGATGAGGGATTAGGAGCAGCTAAGCCTAGATTAAAGTCATGATGATGCCTAAAGGGAGAAGAGACACCTCACCTATTCAACTAAGACAAACACCCGAGTACTTCATGCACTCTTACTCCTAATATCTGCATATGCCACTCATTTCACACATATATAAGTGTAAAAAGTACCTCAAGATCCTTTTTAGTGGAGATACATGGCAACTTAAAGGAAAGAAGCAAGAAAAACCTCATCCAAACCATACTTGTTTCACCTTAAACCCAAAAGAGAGTGGTTGAGAGTTTTGAAAAATATTTTTACAAAGCCTACTCCAAACACTTCATCAAGTTTAAGAGAAATTTGTAAGTGCATATATTAACTTAATTTTGGCATAGAATAAGTGGTTTGAGGATTGGATTATATTGGATATTTATTTAAACTTAATCTTTGTTTATGTGTTAAGTTAAAACATATTGGATTTTGGAGTGGTTTTTATTATGGAAAAATGTTAGAAAAATTATGAGAGCTTAGAAATATATTCTATGATGTTATATTAAGAGTATTATGTGACAATATGAGATTTTTCTATGAAAAAAATGAAGAAACAAATCTAGCAACTTTCGGACTTCAAGGGAGTTAAGTTGGCAGATTTAACATCTTACAGTAAAATGGTCATAAATTGTTAGTGTGATGTCTAACTTGAGTGAATCAAAAGGATATAGAAAGATAAGACATAAATCTACAACTTTTGTGTTTTACAATTTAAGAGATAAGAACTCTATGAAGGACGAAACTGAAAATAATGCACAAAACAGAGTAGGTAAACTCTTAAAAATGGATGTTTTCCTTCATTTTAAAACTTCTAGTGAATTATTTGAATAAGATTTTTAACAAGTAGAATAAGTTTAGAAATCTTAATATATTACGATAATTCTTAAGAATTATTATGCTAAGAAGATAAAATAAAATAAAAATATTATATATATATATATATATAAGAAAAGCGCAAGATACACTTAAACATATTTAAGCTATGAAATTATACAAACTTTTGAGTTTGGGTTGAAGTTAAAATGAATAAATAATTAAGAATAAATTTCCCATGAAAATTTGGCCAGATATTGATTTAATAAAAACTTAATATTTTATTTAATTCCATACTTATTATTTATTAAGATTTGACGTTATGAATTTAGGTGATGTATGTGCATGTGGGTTTTTGTGATATGATTTACTATGTCATATGCTTTACAAAAACATGAGCATGTCATAAGTCTAAATTTATACATATGTTGCATTACGTCACATATATGTGTCGTCATAAGTCATAACTTCTGTTTTAAAAAAATACGTTAAGAAAACTTAACAAGTGGAAAGATTAATAAGTCAGTCACGTCATGACGAGGACCAACAATACGCTCGTATGACTGAAGTGCCGGCAGAGACCTAAGCCTGTCGAGTATTTGAAAACCGGCAAGAACTTAAGCCTGTCGAGTATTTGAAAGTCGGCAAGGACCTAAATTTGTCGAGGATATGAAAAACGGTAGGGACCTAAGCCTGTCGAGGATATGAAAGCCAGCAGGGACCTAAGCCTATCGATGATACGAAATAAGTAATATTCGATGGGGACGCCTGTCGATAATACGAAACAAGTAAGATTCACAATGTTACAAAAAAAAATAATAATAAGAGTTTAAGTATGATAGAGTGGGCTCATGAAGAACATAAGTCTAAGTCATGCATGAGTCACATGAAGCATGCCATAAATGCATACTTTGACTGTCTGGATTGTATGTGATTATTTCACGATATTTATGTTTTTATTAAGTTATATGTGTACTTACTGAGATTTCCCTAGAAATCTCATTCTTGTATGTCTCGTTTTTTTTGAATTTGATTTTCGTTGCAAGGTTAGATAACGGTCATGGGCTAGGTCACAGTTGTTAGAGAGACCCGGAGAAACCCTAAGGGGTCCTTAGAGTACTCTCTCTCTCTAGATGTTTTAACACAGTTAGTAGAATGGACCGACATCGGCATGGAGAAAGAGTTTCTCGAAATGAAAAAGGAGCCTAAGCGATCCTAAGTCAAAGTTCTGATAAGTTTGTACATGTATATTGGTTTAGAAAACTAATTAGGTTATGCATGTAAAGATAAAATGTTATTTTTAAGAATGGATTATGTGGATATTGTGGTTTTATTTCACCATGTGATCATTAGTAAATATTTTAGTCAGAACTTTTTCGTTGCGATTTGCATTAAATTTCTATGAGTACGTGGGTGAGTAGCTAAGTGTTACTTATCCTAACACTCCAGTTTACGTTAAATTCCATACGTAAATTGGGGGCGTTACAGCCTCCATACCATGAAAATGTGAAAGTAGAGATATCGTGCCAGGTTTGAAATTGAAATTGTTGGCATTTAATGGTTGAATGATACATGAAGGTGCACTACTTTGAATGGGATGCAAGTGTTCCCTAAGAGTTCTATTAGGATTCACAACCTCCCTCTTGGCATGGTCATTATCATCTATATTGCTATGAATTTCATATGTAAACTCAAGAGATATAGATGTTAAATCAGAGTTGAATCAAAAGATGTTGAATCAGAATTGGTGCTACTAGGATTATTAATTAGTCGAACAGAATTATTTTGAGCCCAACCAGACATACATAGCAGTTAGAAAAATTAGTATAATAAAGAGAACAATAAAAAAAAAAATAGATATTACCAAAACTATGAAGTGGTTCACAGCATCATAACCCTTCGCTCTCTCAAACAAAATTGCTTCAATGAATACCAATTGTCTTCGACAACAGCGTCAAAAACTTGGTTCCTTTAGAAGATTACCTTCCAAGTGTAGGAGGTGTTTTGTTGAAATATAAGGAAAGCCTCAAGGTCGATTTCACAAGGACAAAGGATATTAAAGCATTTGTAAAATTGTGATGTTAACTATTAAAGTGAGAAAGGGAAAATGCTAGAAAAGAAAATTTGTTTGGACCTTTTTAAGGCTATATAAAAAGGTGTGTAATAATAACAAGAGAAAAGGAAGATTTTATGCACTCTAATTATAGAAGTAAACTATATGCAAATATACATTTAAGCCTAAATTGAAATGATGAAACACCAAGTTCATTCCCCCAATTTAACATATGAATAATCTGGAAAATAAGATAAAAAGGTTTGAAGCTAAGCTTAGTAAAATAAAATGGAAATAGATATTAATTAGATTCCCAAAGTAAATTTGTAGCTAAGAGGCAAAATATTAACAAAACTAAGTTACAGGTGTCCCTCTTCATGGATTGCGTTCTATTTAAATTTCAATTTTTTTTCCTTCAAATACTAACTCAGTCAAGAGGTTAGCATTCTGAAAATCTCAACAAATAAATCTCAATCTCTAGTTAAAACAAAATATATATATATATATTTAGTCACAAAGCAATTTCAAAATATAATCAAATGATGGATTCATATTGGAGATCCAAGCATCTATTATGCGTTCTCATCAACAATAAATCAAGGATTCAAATAATAAATCCATGTTGTCTAATGTAGATTAGTTCGTAACTTCACAGGATAAAGAAATAAAATCATAGGAAAATCAATCTAAACAAACTACAATCCAATCTGAAGTATACCCAAGCTAAGTTATAGCACTACTCACTCATGAAAAATGTTGGACTCTTCCAAGAAACATTAACATGAAGAACAGCCATTAAAATATCCAAAATGATAAAGCTTAAAAAATGCAAAAAGTGCTGAAAACAGAGCCAAAAACAAAGAATAAAAACTAGGAAAATGTCTAACCCTTCACTCGAAATCCTCTTTCTCTTTTCTACTTCGATTTGTCTCTCCAAGCCACAGATTTGACCCTCACCATCGTGCGTAACAGCTTCACTCTCTCTATTCTCTATCGTGTGGTCTCCAACTCCGTTTCCAGAAGGTCATTTCTCTCTAATCATCTTGGATTCTATTCATTTTAGTCACAAAGGTCGGGTTTAGTCTAGCAGATATGGCTTGGTCTCTCTCCATCATTTCGTGGACTTTCAGGCTTCACTCACGGCCTGGGACTCTTAAAATGAAAACAAGGCTTCCTTGTGTTTCTTCACAGGGGTCACACGCATGTGGGCTTCAAGCATGGGTTTTGAATTTAATTCTTCTCGGCTTGAGACTCAATTCTGGGTCTCTCAATCAAGTTATGTCTTCCCTTGGTTCTTCACAAGATGGCTTTATCTACATGGGCTTCAAGCATGGGCCTTAGTCCTTGGCTCTTTTAAATTCTGCACAACACTAATTCACAACCCTGTTTCATATGGCTTAGTTACATATATTCAATTATTCAAGGTTAGCTAGCCCCACCTGCATTAAGTTAGGGGGTAGAACATTAATAACACTCCAAAATCAGTTAATTCACATTGTAATATTAATCCTCTTTATTTAGCACATAAAGTTTTCTTACTCACTGTATTAAGACTAGTAAACAACATAAATGTCCATTAATCAATTGTTATGGTTTCATAGAAACCAATGTGTTCTAGCTTTGGAATTTGTGCTCCAGTTGGGTGAGTCAGGCTGCGATGTGGTGCAAATGTGGTCTCTGAACTATCAATTTTCTCTTTTGTTAAGTTGTTTGGTTTTAAGGTTGAAGCAGAAAGCGAAGTGGGTGTTTGGTTAAATTTTGTTATTTTTGGTTCACTTAATTGTTAGTTCGAGTTTTTGTCCTTAAATTAAATTGCTTTGTATTAAATATTTATTAGCGTTATATTTTAGCAAAATTATACATTTTTACTTAATTTTCTCCTATGTTAATCTCTACATGATCTATATAAAATATCTGCTTACCAATTATGGTGAGTGATTTTACCTTGGTTTTCACACTGATTGGTTTGTTGGTTTTCTTTGTAAGATGAGTGATTTATTTTTGTTCGATAATTTTCAGATGAGTGAATTTTCTTTCATCTCGAATATGATTTTAATTTATTGGTAGTAATATCCAGTTTTAATTGGTTTTTCTTTCATGAATAATTCTCATCAATATATGCATACTGCTTCTATGGTCTTTTAATGGTAGAATTCTTTCTTTCTTCCAAATATGGTTGATACATGTTTTGGACATACTCTTTATGCAACTTCTTACTACTAAAACTTTTACTTCCAAGACCCAGTAGTTAGGGGGAATGCATGGTTGTCAAACTAAGGTAGACGTGCATTTGTTTTAATAAACAAGTTAATAAATCTAGGCATGTTTATATGTTTGTTGGCTTTGTTTTGGTGTTGATGCCGGGGATAGACTTTTTGTATATTTGTAAATCCCTAGTGTTCATGCTTGTTATCATGGTATTCCTCCACCATAAGTGAGGACTATTAATAAAATTAGAAGATTACTCATGAACATGTGACCCTAACTCTTTTTTTTTTTAAAGTAAACACTGTTCATTTTACTTCCCTCACAGAAGTTTTTCCCCCTTCTTTTCAGTTGACAATGTCTACTCTAATATATACATACATGTATAATCTAGCTAATTCACTATTTGAATTTTTTTTTTTTTCTTGTGGTGTGCACAGTTTGAGTATGATTCGCCAATTCCCAATCACCCTATCTGCACAATCTTGGAGACCTATTTCCATGATTGTTCCTTCCACAATGCTAATCACTTCTTTTATCAATTTAGTTGGAAGTGTCAAATGTGCTAAGTAAGCTATGATTTCCTTGACAGTGTGAGTTCCTAACATCACATATTCTTGAGTCACATCACCGTGTACATTTGCAGTGTAAAGAAGACAAAAACACTAATATGAAGTAATTTATTTAACGTATGGAACTTTTGTTATAAATATGGTTGAGAATATGTAACTAGAATTTTTTCCTAATAAATTGGGTTTAGCCCACTAAGAAGATATAAAGTGATTCTAGATTTTGTATGAATTGTTTTTCTATTAATTGCAAGATTCAACTACCATTTCCAGTTCTGATATTTTTGGCGACATCACTGATCATTATGGGTAAGCCTAGAAACTCACTGCATTACACAGTTTTCTTAAAACTATTTTACTAAGATTCTTTTTAGAAGTGATTAAGAACTCGAATTAATTAAATCTGATCTTTGTTAAAGAGAAAAGGAACACTTGGACTAGTTTTAAGATATTCGAGTGGATGTGATACTGTATGTTTTGTTTAAATAGTAAATAATTGGGTGGGTGACCCCCCTATTGGAATTTTGTAATGGTTTTGTGGGGCTGATTTTCATGGTAATTAAGCTTTGATTTTGTTGGAAGGTTAATAAAAAAAGGTAAATATGTTGGGAGCATAAGCATAAGCAAAGTTGAATCGATTAATTATTCGATTCCACTGAACTTTATACAAGAGTTTTTCCTAGCTACCACTCGATTTAATGGCATCATGTATGACAGCATTGCCAAAAGCTTTGAGTAATAATGTTAAATCCATGGTCGGCCAACAAACCTGGTGCTATATTTATTTTATTGACAAAATAATATGTTAAGATATCAAGAGTAGTGGCATGACTAGAGAATAGGTTTTATAACTTTCAAATTTATAGAATTACCACAAATAAATCGGTCGCGCAATACTGGAGAATTTTAAGATTCATCCGAACATCATCCAAGCTCCTGAAGAATCCTAAATATTTTTTAGGAAGTACAAATTTGGGCAAAAGCATAGTGAGAGTAAAATAGTTTCTTTCAGGTTTGTAAAACAAATGTGTGTTTGATGTTCAATCCCAAAATAAGTGGCAAGAGTTGCCATTTAAAACAAAAAATACAAGTATATCAATTGTAACAACCCCGTCTTGGAAATAGTGGAATCATTACTTACGTGGCTTATCCTTTTAAAAAGTGGTTTTAGAAAATGAGGACTAATTTCATCCATTTGAAACCGTTCAATTTATACCTAGGGTGCAAGACTTCACGTTATAAATTAAAATGTACTTTTACAATAAAACGGGCTTACAGCATAAAAACATTTGACTTATAAAATAAAAAGAGCTTCTCATACATTTTTTTCTTCATGCCTAGACTATCGTGCTCTTCCCCTTTAGGCCGTGTCCGTTTTAATGTGTTCTACTCATTTTGTTCTTGTGAGGGGGGAGGGATATACATAAAAACTAAAATGAGTCAAATACTCAATAAGCATTGCTTCATATCATGAAAATATAACAGCATAGATTTTCAGTCATGCATTCATCACCTATACATATGTACATACAAACGTACATGACAACGCACGCTTTCTTTTTCTAAAACATTACTGAAAAGCATGGGTTTCTTTCTTTCTGTAAAACGTTTTCGCCCACCTCGTGGAGTGTCTTGATTTCTTAAAGATTATGAAAATCCTTCTTTCTCTTAGCCCTTTCCTTAAGCCCTTATATACTATTACGTCTTGTGTTCTAGGGTTAGCAAATCAACCTTTGGATCTTGATTTCGCCCATGGCTGCGGGTTGGGAATCTATCATTTGGGGGCAATATTGAGTGCACCACCAGCACTACATCTCGACATTGCAATCTGCCCTTTTTATTGGTACCCATCTGCATTTCATTTGTTCTTTCATTCATTCATTTGTTATCATGGTCTTTACGTACATATAGCATAGCATTAATTTATTTAGTCTTTTCTTTCATTCTTTTCTTAGTTAGTTTATTCATAAAAAAAATATCGTTTAGAAAGCATACGTATGAACTTAAATATCATCGGGACATAAGCATTATCATAAGGTCATCGCATAGCATTAGTTCATGGCATCCTTAAGTTTGTACGGACATCTTTAAAATAAACATTTTCATGGCATCTACAAAAACATCGATTTACAAAATCATGAGATAAAAATCTCAATTTTTTTTAAAAAAAAAAAGACTACATCCAATAGCTACCACGTATAGACATCCATCATATGCATACAATTATATACTTAGGGTGCAATAAAAGAGGCTACCAACAAAGGCTCGTACATATATATACTTTAAGATTTATACTTAGCGTGTTTTTGCAAAGTGTGACTCGTTTTAATAAGCATCGTAAAGAGAGACGTTTTTAATTTCTTATTCATTTCTTTCTAACTCTTTAGAAAGCTCTAGAAGTATAAGAATATAATACTTATATACACCCCTTGCTATTCTCATATCATGCAATCCAACCACGTGTGTGTCAAATAACAACCAACTTACATGTATACATAAAACTAGTATCATTATCTATCTAGTACACAAACAATTAAATTAGAAAATGATCTAAACTTTACTTAGGACACTTCCCATTTATCATTGGGCTCTCACGTGACTCTTACTATATACTTCACGTTCAGGGATTAGCTTATAGGCGATTCCTCTTCCAAATTCAATGTCTGACCTTGAACGCTTATTCACCCAAGGGTTCAGACACTAAGATCTATATCTTACTCTTCCAATTAACCTCATCCCGATGCATTACTTAGACCAACTAAGTCACGCATTCCAATCCTTGTCGTACATATGACACCACTGCATCCAAGCTTACGTTTCATCATCATTCTCATCATCATTCATGCATACCATGCGACTTTAAGTAAATTATGAGGATAAAATATCGCATACCCTTGCTCGGGATAGATTACCCATTACATATGGTAAATTCATCCAAGACATGTGTCTCACCAGATACAAATGTTGTGACAACCCGGATTTTTAGATATCCGCTTAATTTTCATGTGTGGGATGATTATGTCTCTCCAAGACCATTTTTAGGAATTTTGGGATATATGTATAGGATTTGTTATATTGAAAGGTTGGGAATAAGGTTGGGTATAAATGTGACTTGTGTTAAGGTGAAAAAGTGCCTAGACCCGAGATCTCGCTCAACTCTCGCTTGATGTATGGCTCGAGCGAAATACAGGGACAGACAGACGTCTTTTAGTAGAATGGTCATAACTTGCTCATTTAATGTCGGATTTGAGTGATTCAAGAGGCTATGGAAAGCTAAGAGGAATATCTACAACTTTTATGTTTTGAGGTTTAAGAGATATGGACTTAATCAAATAAGAAATGGAGATTGAAGTATCAGGTCTGAATTGGAGATAGATGAGCATTGACTTGAAGTTGACTAAGAACATTGGATAAGATTAAGCCTTTGGATTATTTTCTTAGTTATCCTAAGATCTGGACAAGTGTGTGTAGATATGGAAAATGAGGAGATTTTATTTAGTGAATTTCGTGTGAAATAAGATGAATCATCTATCCAACACTTGGTGTACCCGGATTGGTGTTCTCGGGTTTATCTGTCGAGTTTTATTAGAAAAATCATAACTTGGTCATATGAACTCCAAATTAAGTGATTCTAGTTCCTATATAACCCTAAGACATAGATCTATAACTTTTATGATTGAAGGTTTTAGAGAATCGAAGTGTATCAATGGATTAATTGGGCTGGAATGGGACTGATCTGTTTTAAGTGCAAACTGGAGCCCGAAAATGAATCACTTCACCACCTCACCTTAGATGTTCGAATTTGATTGGTTCTCCTCATGGTTATCTGCTAGATACATGTATGAGAGCATGTGTTAGGTGGAGAAAGAGCTTCTAGAAGAATAATTAGCTTAGAACCAAACAAGAGTGAAGGACTAATCTGATTAGCCAAAACAGTCAACTATCCCCTTTGTTTCCAACCAATTGGTAACCAAACCTTGGGAATTAGGTGATGAGATATTTTTCAGCCACTCTAAGGGTGCTAAGGGAGTCTTGGACGTGGGGCAAAGGGTGAGGAAAATGTTCTAGAAGCCTTGAGGATGCAAGGAAGGCCAATAGCCAGCTAAGCTCATCTTGGGTATTTTAGACTTTTTGGAGTTTACTTGTATATCTATATTTGGTGATTATTTGGGGCCATTGATCTAAAATGATTTTAGATGAGGAAGAAGCATAGCCATAGGATGAATATCTTTGGAGATCATGAGAGATATGGATGATCATTGGATTAGGCAAAGCTGGACAGCACATGCCATACCCTTACACGGTTTGGGTTAACCCATTGCTTTGGTTTGTTTCCTTCTCTTCTTCCCCAAGCCATCCATTCCTCTATATATATAGCTATCTTCAGATCATAGGAGACCTTTTGGGAGGAGGAAGTCACGTACACTTGGAGAGGAAGCCAAAGAAAAAGCCTCCCTAACCCTTGAACCTCCAAACTTCTCCTAAGTGAGCTAAGTGAGTGCTTTGAGGAGAAATGTTGCAAGGACTAGTTGGATCATTCAACCAAGCTTTGGAGAAACTTGTAAGTATACAATTTAACTTAATCTTAGCATAGATTAGGTAGATTATTGATGGAATTAAGTTTGTTGTTGGTTGGAGCTTGAATTAGGCTTATATGATGTGTTTGGAATCTATGGTGTTTTGGATATGATTTGGTGATAGTAAAGTGTTAGGAAAATTATAAGGACCTAGAATTATGTTCTAATGAGTAAAAATAAGGTTGGTGTGAAAAGATTGCTTGGTTTAGGTTGAAAAACCCCTTGAGCCGTGATCTCGCTTGACTGTCGCTTGATACCCCACTCGAGCGAGTTCCAACCCGTGACTTCGTTCGACACTCGCTCGACACCCGCTCGAGCGAGATACCCTGTTTTGCTTAGATTTAGGGTTTTCTTAGAATAGCAGTGGTGTTTCAAATGGGTAGAGTTATAGGTGAAAATAACTCATATGAATAAGAGAGAAACAAAAAGAAAGAAAACAATTTATATAAAGAATATGTTCCGTGTCATGACAGGGACGGCGAGACGTAACGCCCGGACGATTGACACGAGACTCATCATAACGGGGACGGCGATACGTAACGCCCGGATGATTGATGAGTATGATTGATAAGTTAGTCACGTCATGACGGGGACGACGATACGTAACGCCCGTATGACTGACGTGCCGGCAGGGACGGCGATACGTAACGCCTGTCGTGATATAATAATATGTTCCGTGTCATGACGGGGACGGCGAGACGTAACACCCGGACGATTGACACGAGACTCATCATAACGGGGACGGCGATACGTAACGCCCGGATGATTGATGAGTATGATTGATGAGTTAGTCACGTCATGACGGGGACGGCGATACGTAATGCCCGTATGACTGACGTGCCGACAGGGACGGCGATACGTAACGCCTGTCGTGATATAATAATATGTTCCGTGTCATGACGGGGACGGCGAGACGTAACGCCCGGACGATTGACACGAGACTCATCATAACGGGGACGGCGATACGTAACGCCCGGATGATTGATGAGTATGATTGATGAGTTAGTCACGTCATGACGGGGACGGCGATACGTAACGTCTGTCGTGATATAATAATATGTTCCGTGTCATGACGGGGACGGCGAGACGTAACGCCCGGACGATTGACACGAGACTCATCATAACGGGGACGACGATACGTAACGCCCGGATGATTGATGAGTATGATTGATGAGTTAGTCACGTCATGACGGGGACGGCGATACGTAACGCCCGTATGACTGACGTGCCGACAGGGACGGCGATACGTAACGCCTGTCGAGATTTTGAAATAAAAGAAACTTATGAGGTTAATAAGTAAAGTGGAAAGTATAAGTATTAAGTATGTGATGATGGATATAGATAAGATCTAAGTTTGTATGTGATGATGGGTCTAGCTAAGATCTAAGGTTGTGTGTGATGATGGGTCTAGCTAAGATTTAAGTTTGTATGGTAAGATGGGTATTTGACTTGTGTATAAGTTCCATAAGGTATTCTTGTAAGTGATATGTTGGTGAGTATGACTATGTGTGATGATAGTTGAGGTTATCTATGCTTTATTTCGTTAACTGTGTACTTGCTGAGATTTCTTGTAAATCTCACTCTTTTATGTTTTATCTATTTTATCTATCATTCCTTATGGAATGATAGATGTTGTTGCAGGGATAGATAAATTGCATTGAGACCCGATCAGCACTGGAGATTCTGAGGTACCCTGAGGGTCCTATGGAATGCTCCTCTCCAGTTGAGATGACCCCATGTACGTGATCAAGTGAAGAAGTAAGAGTATTGGATGAGGGTAGGATATGAGTTTTGTTTAGAGAAAACTAACTGGGTTATGTAAGAGTAAATACAGAATATTGTTGTAAATACAATGTTATGAGTAGTGTAATTATAGTATGCCATGTGGTCTATTGATGCGAGAGTTAGATCTCTTTGCACATATTGAGAATTTACTTCTTCCAGCTGCGATCGGCATTGCATTTCATTAGTAAGCTTAGATGCATGCATGCTGCTTTTTATGTTTACGTAGGATAAGTAGCCTTGTGTTGCTTGTCCGGATGCGTCGATTTGCGTTGTTTTCAATGCGAAAAATCGGGGCGTGACAAATGTACCCTACCTCCTTATCACTTAAGATCAACATATAACATGATAATCACCTGCTTGTGTAAACAAGCACTATAGATCAATAGCAACCTTCTCCATACCAGTTGACAAGACTTTTCCTACTTTCTACCTTTTACAAATTCATCCCAATAGTTGACACGACAATGTCCTTTCCAATTACACCTCTGTCACATCAAGTACTTCGAGATTATTACCAGACTACACCATTATCCATCACTTCACATGGCATTACACCACGTGGCATCTATATCAACTTTTGACTTGACATAAGTACAAATCCTCACGTACTCTTGTCACATCGTGACACCCTGTCACATTACCGTTACGTCACTTCACACGTCTTCAAGACATAGTTTGGCTACATAGTGACATCCATCACTAGGACTATCGGTCACATCACAACTGCTACTTTGGAACACTCTTCTATAGTTCTCAGAACTTCACACGTTAACAACTAGAACACTGCCACATGGTGACTCTCATCACGTGACCACACAGTCACATCACAATTGCTACTCCAGGACACTATTCTACAGTTTCCAATACTTCACAGGCATAATAGCTATAACACTACTACACGGTAACTCCCATCATTGTGATCACTAGAGGTGTCAAAACATGTCAACGGGTCGTATTTGTATCGTGTCAGAGCGTGTACATAATGTTTAAAGGGTCAATACGAACACGACCCGTTAAGAGTTTTGTGTCAAAAACTTCAACCCTAACACGACCCGTTAAGATAACGGGTTGATACGACACGACCCTTTAAGACCCTTGACACTATATGACACGACACGATACAATACGACCTAACACGTTTCAACCGGCAAACCCGTTAGTGACTCATTTGAGTTTAACCTAATTGATTTTATACAAATATTAAAACTTAAGTACTAATTATAAAACATAAAAAGTTAATTAAAAATTTCAATCTTAAAATTATAATTCAATAAGTAGTACACTATGAAATATAATAAACATACAAATATGATCCACATATTGTAAAATATTAAAATTTCAACCCCAACATATTAAATAACAATAGGTTAACTCACTAGTGGCTTTTTAAAAAATACTTAAATGGGATAGGTAAGTGTCTAAGGGTACAAAAATAAATTCAAATTTCTTAACGTGTTTTAATGGGTCCTTTTATGACCCGTTATCAAATCGTGTCTTAACAGGTTGACACGATTTGACCCGAAATCCGTTAAGGCTAAATACTAATCCGTTTTTATCATATCGTGATCATTTCTAAATGAACACGGTCACATCACAACTACTACGGGACACTGTTACACAAATTTCGATGCTTCACATGTACAACAAACACAACACTGCTATACGATGACTCTCACCACTGTGACCACACGATCACGTCATAACTACTCCAAAACACTGTTTCACAATTCTCGATACTTTATGCTCTATGCTCCTAAATGACGAAACCTTCAAATTTTCGTGATACGCATTACAATGCGTCATAACTACATCACATGAAATACACTCCACGTGTACCCTTTTTCATCTGTATTACGCCACATAGAATACACTCCACGTGTACTCTCTCCACAATACAATACGCCACATCACCTTACGAAATGTGTCACACGCTGTATCGCTTTGCTCCATGAAGTACATTTATCGTGTACTCCATTCACAACACAATACGCCACATCACCATGCAATAAACGCTACACGATACATCACTTTAACCCTATGGAATACATTTTACTTGTACTCCCTACAAATCACATTGCACCATATCTTGACTATGGCACACGCCATAACTACACTTTACAGCACAATCCACAACACTATTATAAAGCACAATTCCTAATACTTCAGTACATAGCCACAACTACCACAATACAGTCAACCAACTTCTCATCACAACTATACAGTAAATTACACAATAATAATAGCATAGCCAACCAATCGACTAACAACCAACATCATAAATAGAAGAGAGAGGGTTATACCATCGTGGGGTAAACCCGTACATTACTCACTCCTAGCACGTCCAGTGGCATTGGAATCCATTAGCTGAAGCGGTAATCGCTCCATTAGGGTCATTATCGTGACCTCGAAACAAGATTATCTCAAGATCCAAGTCTAGGATTTCGGCTACTTGATCTAGGTTGTGTGAGGGTGGCCAACATGGTGGGGAGTTCATGAGTGGCAGTGGAAAGGTTGTACATAGCGGCTAACACCGCATACAGTGGCGATCAACCACATACAGTGACGGTTCGAGATATCAGAAGGTTGTTTGGGCATGTAAATGGGTTAAGGGTGGCCTTGGGTAGCTTGTGGTGGTCTCATGGTAGTGCATGGTGGCACACAACGGCACTTGCTGTGTACAATGCATCTGGGAAAGTGTGGTGGATAAGGTGCTCGGTTGGTCATAAAGAGCTAGGGGGAGGCTCACAAGAGGAAAGGAAACTTAGTGGTGGCGAAGGTGTGGTGGTGCTATTTTCAGAGGGTGGCGAATCTAGCTCTAAGGGTGGAGAAACCCATTTGGAAAGTGAGGGACGGTCGAGTCATGTTTGAGCATGGGGAGCTAGGGGAGGTTCGTGGAAGAAGGGGAAGCTCGTGAAGGTAGAGGTGAGACGTGCCAATGCGGTGCTAGGAGGCTAAACCCATGGGTTGCGAAACCCAATTATGGGTTGTGCTATGTGCGTGCATGGAGGATGAGAGAGAGGAGCTATGGTGGCTAGAGGAGCAAGGGGTACTCATGGTGGTGCTCGATGGTTGCTAGGGCCACACACGACAGCGCATAAAGCTGCGCACAATGGATGCGTGTGTGAGGAGAAACCCATTTAAGTTTGGCTTGCGTGAGGGAAGGTGGAGGGTTTCCCAGAGCTGGGGTCGCTGCATGTTGGTCATCGGCATGCGGGGGTGGTGTTGGTACGGTGATGTCGCCAGTGGTGGCCGGTGGTGGCTAGCTTGGGTGAGAAGGAAGGGTTCAACTATGGAGAAGGGCTGGATGCATGAAGGGAGAGGGAGGGAAGAGAAAGAATGGGAAAGGAAAAAGTAAGGGATCTAAGGTTTTTCTTTTTGGAGTACTTATAGACCCTAAACCCTGGGCTCTTTAAAACGGACAAACGATGGACTTTAAATACTTATTTGAAAATGCATATTCGCTAACTTAGCTTGAAACATTTAGAGGAGCTAAGATAAAATCTTATTTTAATCTAACTTTAGTTTATAAAGTAATATTCCTTCATCACTAATTAAATGAGGAAGCTTTATTAATTATTTTAGGAGCATGAATCCATCTATTTAAATAAGAATTTAAAGCACAATTCAACTCTCATAATATTTTAAATAACTAAAATCATGTTAAGAAAATGATTTTGTACATGTATAATATTTTAAAACTCTTCAAAATATTATAATCGCATTTTTTTTTAAATAAGGTTTGCGTTCGATAACTCTAAATATACATTTATAAAATATTTTCAGAACATTTAAAATATTTAATAGTGTTAAAATATTGGGTATTCTTTTAAAATCAATTGATATTTTTTAAAAGACGTCATTGGAGTTCGGCACATAAATCGAGACTCGCGCCCATTAGAGAAAAAAATGAGCTGGCTGTCACATCATCTCTTCTGAAAATACAAAGTGAAAAAGTGGAGTTCGGCATGTAAATCTCTGATTTTTTTTCAGAGATGAGATGAGATAAAAGTGAAAAAAAGAATCAAATATTATGGTAATATATTCTTTTTAATATTAGTTTTGTTTTAGGATTTAAAAAATATGTTTTGGAATTTGAAAATTTTAAATTTTTATTATATTTTGTATGAAAATTTGAAAAAATATAATAATGAGTTTAAGATATATTTTGAAGTTTTATATTCATCTCAATAAACAAACCAGGTCTAAGTTTTAGGTTTTCTTTTTCCTTAATTGACAAGAAAATTGCGGCTTTTGTTGGAATAAAAAATGCAGGAACTTCTCAAGACACAAAAAAAAGATATTTATTATAGTACATTTTTAGTAAAAGTGGTCTTTTTCGTTTTAGAAATAGTTTGAATGCGGTGAACGGTAAGAATGATAACTTGGTGATACTATTATGGGCTGTCAAATAGATCTGAAAATATTTTTAAAATAAATTTATAAATTGATATACATTTTTTAATAATTATAATAGTGATTATATATAATTAATTATTTAAAATTATAAAATTTGATATAAATTACAGTCCGCTCATTCCACAAATTATTGACTCGTTTAATTAACTGATGTGCATATTTTATACGTACGTTCTTTGAAGTATATATATGATATTGTCGATCGGCAAAATATATTGAAAAATATGATGCTTCGGGAATAATTCGTGTCCTTCAAAATATTTTGCGAAGCATATGATACTTCAATTCGGTCGAGCTTGGTCGAATAGTCATATGCATGTGTCAGAAATATTTTGGAACTAATTCCAGAAGCATCATACGCTTCTGGCAGCTGTGGAAATTAAAAATGCGCTGGGGTTGTTTGGTGGATCCTCAGTACACCTGAGTGATCACTGATCAATGTGTGTCACGATGAAAAGCGCTCCAAAATTCTAAATAACTTTTAGTAATGCTATATAAGTCATAAAGTGTACTAATATCATATACATGTTTTGAAAAAGAATTAGATTTATTATTAAAACATCAATTCTTTCCATGTGTAGGTGGTTCAGTTTTTTCAAAGTATTTATGCTCTTTGACTGAAAGTATATTTCTCATATGTAATATTAAAATTATAAAATTAATAAAGAGTATTGTTAGGTACAAATTCTAAATATACAAATTTTGTATAAGTTTTTTATAATAATATGGATTCTATCAAGAAAAATAATTTTTTTTTACACTTTTTTTATAGTATGATCCATTTTTTAATAAAAGATTTGCATGAGATTTTACATTTGGAACTTGTATATATATACTATTTTTCATTAACAAAAAAATATATATATAGAGTTATTATCAAAGTTTTGTTTTTCTCATTTTTCTTAATAGATACAAAAATATTATTTCGAACTTTTTTTTTTTTTTTGGAAAACAATTTGCAATTATCTCCACTTTATAATTTAATTTGTTTTGTAAATTATTGAGGGGGACATTGAATGACCCCCGCCCCCCCCAACATTAATTTGTTTTGTAAATTATTGAGAGGGACATTGAATGACCCCACCCCACACCTACCCCACCCCACCCCACATTTTAATTTGTTTTGTAAATTATTGAGGGGGACATTGAATGACCCCCTCCCCCCCCCTGCGGCCCCAAACATCTCTCTCTTATCTTGTCCTCCCATTATTATTGAGTGAATGATTCACATTCTCTCTCTCTCTTTCGTCTCAAAACTTTCTAGAGAGTTTGAGATCAATTTTATGTACACAAGATAGAAGAGAAACAGAAGTATCAGAAGTAAGAAGAAAAGAAAAGAAAGAAAGATGATAGAAAGAGAGAAAGAAAGGAAGAGAGAAAATTTAGTTCTGAGAAATAAAGAATTCTAAATATTTTTTCTTGCAATAATAGTTTTTATTTTAGTTTTATAACACGTTATCAGTACGAAACTCTATCGATATTAAAGCTAGTGGTCATCTTCTTCAAAATCATGGATCATATTGATGAATTTTTTATCTCTAAGTTGAATGATAAAGATGTATGTCTGGCTGACAGTGCTACAACTTACAAAATTTTTAAAGGTAAGAAATATTTTCAAAATTTAACATTAAACAAAACCTATGTCTATATCATATCAGGTTCATCAAAGCTAATTGAGGGCTCCGGAAAAGCTTATATTGTGTTGCCTAATAGTATCAAATTTTGTATTGATGATGCTCTATTTTCTTCATAATCTAGAATAAATTTATTAAGTTTCAAAGATATACGTTGTAATGATTACCATATTGAAACGACCAATGAAGGCAGTAAAGAGCATCTTTTTATTACTAAAATAGTATCGGGCTAAAAGCACGTATTAGAAAAATTATCTGCTCTCTCTTTTGGATTGTATTATACAAAAATGAGAACAATTGAATCATATGTGGTAGTGCACCAGAAGTGCATTGACCTCAAAGTATTTATGACTTGACATGATCGCCTTAGACATCCGGAATCAATAATGATGAGACGAATCATTAATAATTCACATGGACATCTCTTAAAGAATCAAAAGATTCTTTTACCCAAGGAATATGCGTGCTCAGCATGTTCCCAAGGTGAGTTGATTATCAGACTATCTCCTTCAAAAGTCGTTGAATCTCCATCCTTTTTACAAAGGATTCACGGAGATATATGTGGACCTATTCATTCATCAAGTGAACCATTTAAATACTTTATGATTTTGATTGATGCATCAAGTCGATAGTCACATGTTTGTCTACTTTCCACTAGAAATATTGCATTTGCTATACTTCTTACTCAGATAATCAAACTACGAGCATAATTTCCTGAATATTCAATTAAAACCATTCAATTGGATAACGCAGGCAAATTTTCGTCTTAAATTTTTGATAACTATTGTATGTTAATAGGAATAGATGTTGAACATCTTGTTGTCCATACACACACTCAAAACAGTCTAGCTGAATTTTTGATAAAAAGGTTTCAGCTAATCGCTAGACCTTTACTTATGAAATCAAAATTACCTATTTCTACTTGGGGATATGTTATACTTCATACAGCATCATTAATTCGTATTAGACCATCTACATATTATAAATATTCTCCATTATAACTTGCATTTGGTCAACAACCAAATATTTCTCATCTTCGTACTTTTGGATGTGCTGTATATATTCCAATTGCACCTCCACAGCTTATAAAAATGAGCCTTCAACGTAGACTTGGGATATATGTTGGTTTTGATTCTCCATCTATTATTAGATATATTGAACCACTTATAGGGGATATGTTTAAAACACGCTTTGAAGATTATCACTTTGACGAATCTACTTTTCCATTACTGAGTAACGGAAAATCGGTGCCTAAAGCACGACAATAAATTAATTTGGATAATAAAGCCATGTCTCAATTTGATCCTCCTACAAATGAATATAAACTAGAAGTTCAAAGGATTATTCATTTGTAAAATATTGTAAATCAATTACCGGATGTATTTACTGACACTAAAGGTGTAGTAAAATCTTATATTCCTACTGTTAATGCTCCAGCAAGGATTGAAGTCCATGAAGGACAAATTGTCAAAACAGCAATAGGTGAGTTTAAGACACGCCTGAAGTGTAGAAGACCTATTAGTACAAAAGACAAAATTCTCCGAAGAAAAAGAATACAAAATGAATTTGATGTTCCTGAAAAATCCTTACCCACAATACAGGCTATAAGTATAGTTGATGCTCCTGAAAAGGACAAATCTTCTATTTCAAAATCTTCTGAAAATGGACATTCTGAAAAGGTGTTTCATGAAATATTTTCTCCTGAAGAGGAACAGGTACCTGAAAATAATGAGATCTCAATACATTTTATGAGTACATGAAAAATTCTGGATAGAAATAAAACTGTTTTCGACAACATATTTTCATATAAGACGACCCTTAATATTACCAGAAGTAATGAAAAAAGTGAGCCAAGAATCGTCAAAGAATGTCGGCGTAGAATTGATTGGCCGAAATGGAAAGCAGCTATTGAAACTGAATTAATCTCACTAGCAAAGCGAGAAGTATTTGGACCTATTGTCCAAACACCAAAGTGTGTAATGCCTGTTGGATATAAGTAAGTATTTGTATGAAAACGTAATGAGAAAAATGAAATTGTGCGATACAGAGCACGACTTGTCGCACAAGGTTTTCTGCAGAAACTCGGGATTGATTATGAATAAATATATTCTCTCATTATGGATGCAATCACATTTGGATTTTTTATTAGTCTAATTATTACAAAAGGATTAGAAATGCGGTTGATAAATGTGGTCACTGTATATTTATATGGATCCTTAGACCATGACATATATATGAAAATCCCTGAAAGATATAAAATACCTGAAGCATCTACAAGTACATCTAGAAATATGTACTTTATCAAATTTCAAAGATTTTTATATGGGTTAAAGCAATCCGGACGCATGTGGTATAATCACCTAAGCGAATATCTATTGAAAGAAGGATTTGAGAATAATCCTATATGCCCATGTATTTTTATTAAGAAATCAGAATCCAGATTTGTCATTATTGTGGTTTATATTGATGATTTAAATATTGTGGGAACTCCTAAAGAGATATCAAGAACCACTACATATTTAAAACATGAATTTGAAATGAAAGATTTTGGCAAAACAAAACTTTGTCTCAGCCTCCAGCTCGAGCACTTGCCAAATGAAATTTTTATTCATTAGTCCATGTATATAGAGAAAGTTCTAAAGCACTTTTATATAGACAAAGCTCATCTCCTGAGTATTCCAATGATTGTTCGATCACTTAATGTGAAGAATAATCAATTCCATCCTTGTGAAGATGATGAATAAATTCTTAATCCTGAAGTATCATATCTCAGTGCAATTAAAGTTTTGATATATTTTGCAAATTGCACTCGGCCTGATATTACATTCTCAGTTAATCTGCTTGCAAGATATAGTTCTGCACCAACTCGAAGGTATTGGAATAGGATTAAACATGTCCTTTGTTACCTTCATGGTACGGTTGATATGAGATTATTTTATCAACGTGAATCAAGTCCACAATTGATTAGGTATGCAGATGCAAGTTATCTTTCAGATCCACATAGAAGTAGATATCAACTGGATATTTATTTACTTATGAAAATACTGCTATATCATGTAGATCTGTCAAGCAGACACTATCTGCCACATCTTCAAATCAATCAGACATCGTTGCTATTCATGAAGCAAGTCGAGAGTATATATGGCTGAGATCAGTGATTCAACATATCTAAGAAATTGTGGTCTTCCAATGATCAATAATAGCCCAACAATTTTATATGAAGATAATACAACTTGTATCACTCAAATCAGAGGAGGATATATCAAAGGTGATAGAACCAAACATATTTCACTTAAATTCTTTTATACTCACGAACTTCAAGAGAAATGTGAAATTGATGTTAAGCAGATACGATTAAATGATAATCTGGCAAATTTATTTACAAAAGCATTACCAACTGTGACATTCAATAAAATTGTACAGAACATTGAAATGTGAAGACTTAAAGATATGTTGTCATGCACTTTTCAGGATGAGTAAATGTCCTGAAAACTTGTGCTGATTGTACTCTTTTTCCTTTACTAAGGTTTTGTCCCATTGGATTTTCCTTTGCAAGGTTTTAATGAGACAATCTTAAAACACTTGAAGATATATAAGAATACTATACTATTTTTCTTTCACCATTGGTTTTTATTCCCACTAAGTTTTTCTTGATAAGGTTTTAACGAGGCAGATTGTTTATGGATGGTCATTCAAGGGGAAATGTTGTAAATTATTGAGAGGGGGACATTGAATGACCCCCCTACATCTCTTCATCATCCCTCCCTCTTATTTTGTCCCTCCGTTATTATTGAGTGAATGATTCACCTCCTCTCTTTCTCGTTTCAAATTATTTATAAATAGAGAGTTGGAGATCAGTTTTATGTATACAATATAGAAGACAAATGTAAGTATAAGAAGTAAGAAGAAAAGAAAAAAATAGGAGAGAAATAAAGTAAGAGAAAAAATTTAATTTTAAGAAATAAAAAATTTTAAATATTTGTTATTACAATAATAGTTTTGATGAAATTTAATAGATACAATGTGTTTTTCTTGCTGTATACAGTATTATGCTGGCTGCAATCACTGACCAAACCTAATGATGACTTTCACACTGATTTTCCAATTCTAGCTAGACGTCATAGAAAATAGCATGATTGGCGGGCCGGCCGGGATCGAGTGATCCGGGCTAACGGAAGAGAGCAATTGAGGATAATATATTATAAGCTAAAGATCATAATTGATTTACAGTCTTTCGAACGCGCGAACTGATCTTGTATCCTATCCATGCACCGACACACATTTTTTTTTTTCTTTAGAACTATTATTAGAATTTAAGAAAATTTAGGGCTGGTTTGAATTAATATACGAAAAGAGTTCATTTTTATTTTTTTAAAATTTATTAATATATATTTTTAAATTTTATACAAAATATAAATCTTAATATTATACCTTTTTTAAATTCTAAAATAATAATAATATTAAAAAAAAAATTAAACTCATCTTAACTCATATCATCTTTCAATTTAAACTGAATTATATATGTTATAAAAATCATGAATATATAAATTGATTTTCATAATAATATTTATTATTGATATATGTACAAATTATCAAATAACAAATCATTATTATATATATATAAAGGAACATCATCGTATAAATTAGTTCCCATATATAAGAACCATAAGCCAATAGGCAATACGTGAATAATAACAACAATAACGACAGCAGAGGAAATTAATAACGTTCACACAATGGGCCAACAACCATATGAATTAATCAATTATCCAGTAGTAGTACTGGACGATTCACACACAGATCAGAGACACAAACACGTGCAGATCAAGTTCTCAAATCTACATCATGCATATTGGCTGGCCGGTTGACGACCTTTCGAGATGTTCTTAATAATTTGCTAAATCTCGGCCTTAGCTTTTTCATGATTAACACGTAACATCAACTGCTCCACAAATTCATTAATACGCTTGTCAGAGCTCCCTCCTTCACTTACTGTTTTTTTAGCCAACTCCCTCCATTTCATCGCATTTTTCTTAATCTCATGGCTCCTAATCTCTCCCTCCATTACTTCTTTTAAGCACATTACAAATTCTTCTTTTCTCACAACTCCCTTTTCATCCTCCTTGGCTCTGAGACCCACTCCCCAAATCTCCGCCACAAACTTGGCATCAGTCAATTGGTCAGCCCACTGAGGCACTCCCACCATCGGCACTCCAAGGCTAAGCCCTTCAAGGGTTGAGTTCCACCCACAGTGAGTTACAAAGCAACCTATGGCTTGGTGCGCCAGCATTTCTAGCTGGTTGCACCATGTCACCATCAAACCCTTTTCATCTTTTGCCGAGTACTCCATAAACCCTTGAGGCAACTTAGCTTGCTCAGATTCTTTCACCACCCAGAGGAAATGCGAGCCACTCTGCTGCAGGCCCCGACCAATCTCCTCTATCTGTTCTGCTTTCAAGGAGACCATGCTTCCGAATGAGACATAAACTACTGAACAAGGTGGCTTTGTTTCTAGCCATTTGATGCACTCTTTGCTCAGTGGCTCCCACAGACTTGCTCCGTATCCTTTGTCATCTTCAATTCTCCCATCCAAATAAGCCGATGGAACCATTGGACCGATCAACTTTGCTGGCCACAGCTCTGCTATGCTTTCCGCCGCCTTTTTTTAACATAAAGTAACCAAAAAAAGACCATCAGCGGCAGTTGAATTAACTTAAAAGCTGGCTAATCCAAAAATACGTCACGCAATTACGTACTTTTTATATGTTTAATGAGTACGACATTCAGAATCTGCGTAAGTTCAATATATATATATATATATATATATATGTATACCTCGCCTTCTAATCCTTCGAAACTGTTGCAAAATATCCAATCGGCCATGTTCAAGTTGGAATACTGATTCAATTTCATGGCCAAGTAGGCTGGGTAACTGTCCGGAAACTTAAGTAAACTTGGCAGGTCAGGCAAGTTCAAAGGAGGCAGGCCAGGAACCAACAAAGGCTCTTTTTCCAGATTTACTGGCAGGGAAAGGATGCCCAGGTGTTTGAGACAGAATATATGGCATACAGTGGCTGAATTGGTGAAGAAGGAGGCCCCATAAATACCATGTTGCTTAGCAACATCAAGCGCCCATGGCAGAAACGAATCATAAACAACACAAGTGATAGGATAGCTCGATTCTTGGTATTTTTGAATGAGTTCAGATAGGGTTCTTGAGCCGTTGGCCTTGAATGACTTTAGATATAGGTCCTCGTTTTGTGCTTGCGCAAAGCCACCCACGTCAAAGCCATCGGAAATGGGCTCGACGCCGACGTTTGGTGCACATATAGACTTGGTTGTATATCGAGTTGTAGCTAAGGTGGCCCGGACTCCTTTGGAGGCTAAACGTTTTGCAAATTGGAGGAGAGGGTTGATGTGGCCTTGGCTTGGATATGGGATCAGTACAACGTGACCCGCGTAGTACTCTTTCTCCTCCATTTCTTTTTTTGTTTCTCTACGGTTATGGTGTTTGCTAATTCTGAACTTACTATCTTTCTTCTAATTTATAGGCAAGACCAAGAGAGAGAGAGAGAGAGAGAGAGAGAGCGTGTATTTTGGAGGGAAAAAAAGCTAGAAGATGCACGACCTAAGTCTCAGTTTGAATGTCACGTCTTTTCATTGAGTGATGCTACTCTTGTCACGTCTTCTCAGTTTGAGATTTTTTTTTTTGGTAATTCTTTTATACATTTTTTAAACATTTTTTAATGATTATTAAAAATATAAAAAAATTAAAATATTATAAAATTATATATTTTTAATTATTATGTAAAATTAAAAATATATATAAAAATTAAAAATTCCGTTTCTAGAACTATCATTTCTCTTTTCAAATACGCACACGCAAGCACATGTAGGAGGCAAATGCTGCACATGAAAATTTCACAAATTTGATAATATCTATAAATTTATTTAAATATTTTAATATATTTTAAATTGCTTTAAATAAATTTCAAAAAATTTATTCAATTATCTTAACTTATTACTGTTTATGCAGAACTCAAATCAACCTAATTTATTCCAACATCTAAACATAACTTTAATCCTTTTAAATATTAAGTTGAGATAAGTTAAATTCTTTTTAATTAATAATGAGTTCAAATAATATAATGAGTTTGATGAAAGTTACTTAAAATAAATTTAGATATATTTTAAAATTAATATGAGTTTATATATATTTATGAAAAGTTAAAAATACTTATAAGTTCATGTGTAAAAAAGTATTTATTGGATTGAAAAAAGATGTAGACTTTAGGTATAAAAATGTTTTAAATTAAAATAAATTTTAAAATTTTAAAATTAGATATTTAAATATTAGTTTAAGTTTTAAATTGAACTGAATTTATCTCGACTCAATTCATTACATTAAACTTTTGAGATTTGTTGACATAAATATCCTTGGTAGAAAACTAAAATAAATGATAAATCAAAATAATAATAATAATAACTTTTAAAAGAACTTATTCCAAAATTTGAAAAAACTCAGAATTATTTTTTAGAAAAATTAAAAAACCATGAATAGTTTTTCCAAGCAAAAAGATTTAAAAAAAGAAGAAGAAGAAGAAATTTATAAACTTGTAAGAAAAAAAAATAATTTTAAACTGATTTAGAAAAAAAAGGAGATTAATATTTTAAAAAATGTTTTTCGAGTAGTTCAAAAGGATATTTAATTTCATGTGGTCTTTAAAGATTTGTGCTTTCTGAACATTAGATAAAGAATTTTTATAAAAATAAAGTTATAAATTGATGTGATCAGTTTGTTAAATCTATTTTAAAATAAAAATAAATTTTATTTTCTAATAACTCACATCAACTATTGATATTAATTTATAAATTTATTTTTATAAAATCTTTTATTGCTAAAATATATATGCAGATTATGGCCATCATAACATTATTAAAGTAGGTAAATCTTTTAATGAGGGACCAGCTAGGATCCCCTCCAGAGCCGTGTTAAGTCTGTTAAGGAAGGAAGCACGTTACACGTGAATGTTAGACTCAAGTAGTCGGAGTACGTGGTGCTAAAACAGGAGATAGACCATGACTTTGTGGCTACTTTTTAGTTTTTAGTGCTGCTTGTTTTTCATGTCGTGCTCGACAGGGACCATGCTAGCTTTTGTCTTTAATAATTTCTCAGTACGGACTCCAGCTTTGCAGGCTTTTCCTCGCATGACCTGCGACAAATAAAGGTCCCAAATCATTTTTCGGAAGACAGACGATTGTTTGGATTCATAAAATGAGTTAAGTTATAAATAATAATAAAATAAAAAATTTTAAGATAAATTAAAATTTAAAATAAATAAATAAATTAAGTTAAAAATACAAAATGATATGAAATAAATTAAACTGAATTTATAAAACAAACCAGACCAGAATGATAAATACATAATTCCTCATATAACATTTTATAAAAGTAAGAATATTTTTATGAACTACATGATAAAATAAATATCAGCTTATAAAATATTTTTATTTTTATAAGATGTTTTATACAGTATTGTATATTTTTTCAAAAAAAAAAAAAAAAAGATCAAAACTAAATTTAACAACCATTTCTATTTTAAAGGACTTCGAATTATTTGTAACTTCTTTTTTGAAAGGAGAGACTGATCTCATTCATTCAATAAAGTTTAAGTCAGATATTATAATAGATTGAATACATGTCGGACAATCTTCAATATCTTAAACATCCTCTGCCAAAGTAAGAACAGACTTAGCAAGTGTGGCTTCTTTGTTAGCCTCGCGAAAGACATGACAAGCAACCCAGTTGCAGTGACCTACTAAGCACTCATTGACATTTTCTATTAGCAAACCTCCCATGTTCAAGCTTGCTTCTTCTGGGTTTAATTGATCTATGACCTGCTTGGAATCGCCTTCTAAGATTATGTCTGTGATACCCATTTCCTTGCAAAATATGGTTGTAATCAAAAGTCCATAGGCCTCAGCATCAAATGCATTACCTATGAATCTTCTTTTTGCCTTCAAAGCACCAATGACACATCCTTCGTGGTCTTGGATCAAAACACCTACTCTAATCAACCCCAGTTTAGCATAGGTTGCAGCATCCCAATTGGCTTTGTAGGATCCAATTTTGGGAGTCTTTCAAAAGTGAGTTCTGTAGATTATCTGTGGGTCGATCTGAGTAGTCGAGTTAGCCTCTTGGAAGTCGATCACATCAGCCTTTGCTCTTTGAAATAGTGTGTCTGGAGAACAAAAAGACTTCTTGTAGATGACTTCATTCTTGCGAGTCCTTATGCCTCTAAGGGTGATAACTGCTACCTCGAGATCTTGGTACTCCCGTTTCTGGACAATAATAGACCAAATGTTTATAAAAAGGTCACTAGTACAAGACAGTTTCTAGATCTTTTTACACCCCCAAGTCCAAACATCTCTAGCTGACTCACAACCCTATAAATTATGCCCTGAAGTCTCGATTTCATTAAGACAGATTGGGCAAGAGCTCTCCTCTACAATTTTCCTCCCTCTTTAAGTTTGCACAGGTTGGAAGTGTTTCACTACATGCCCTAACAACTTCTAATTTGCAGCTTCTAAGCCCTAACAACTTAAAACAGCCCAAAATCAAAAGCTCGTCTGGCCCCACCCACCATAGAAAGAAAATTAAAAGAATTTTCTTGCTAGTGCGCGCAAATTAAGCTCTGGAGAGGATATGCATACATATATTCTATGTGTTCGAAAGAAAAACTAGCTATTTTTAGTATCTATTATGGTGTTGGTTGTGTTGTAGTGAAATAAATATATTTTTATAGAAAATGATGTAATGAATACTGGAAAGAGTAAGTAAAATAAGATAGAAATACTGAAATTTGCTTTTATAGCTATGGGATCTTTTAGGGCCCCTACCTCCTAAAATGCCAAAGAAGAAAATCTACTAATTCTTTCATCCTTATAACATGAATGTCAGAATTTACAAGAAAGAAAAACTAGCTATTTTTAGTATTTGTTATTCTATTATGGTGCTGGATGTATTGCAGTGAAATAAATGTATTTTTTATGGAAAATGATGTAATGAATACTAGAAAAAGTAAGCAAAATAGGATAGAAATATTGAAATTTAATTTTATAGCTACAGGATCTTCGAGGGTCCCTAAACTCAAAAAATAGGAAAAATTCAATCTACAAAATACCAAAAGATGAAAATCTATTGATTCTTTCACCCTTATAACGTGGATGTCAGAATTTACAAAAAAGAGAAACTAATAATAAACTTTTAGTCTATTTGTATTCAAAACTCATCTCAATTAATTTTCATTTCATCATTACATTTTTATAATTTTTTATACAAAACACAAATTCTTATATATCTTTTTCAAATCCTAATACACTTTTTTCAAATTTCAATACACATTTTTCAAATTTTAAAATAATAATATTATTAAAAAATAAATTAAATTCATATGAACTCATTTCATCTCCGAATCCAAACGGGCCTATTATTTCACAAGATAGACAAAACATGTGGTCCCAGTTCATAAATGAAAAGCAGCCCCTTGCTTAATATAAACGACACCGTCACACCATCTTCAGGTTTCTACAACCAAGACCAAAATGCAATACTTCCTCTTACGGTCGCACTGCAGGCCGGATGGGTTTAAAACTCATTTTCACACCAACTAATAAAATAATAACACGTAAGTATTTTATAAAAATTTTCATACACCCGCGTATACCCAAAACGGCTCCCCTCCTTCTTCCTCCTCTCTCCAGAGGCCTCCCATCAACGCACAAAGCAAATAGAAGACAATTTTTGCAGGGGCTTCAATTGTTTTCAAACAAAATTAACACAATTAACACAACATCTGAGTATATGCAGATTCTTTGATTTTTGAAAGTTGTATGTATCCTTTAAAATTTGCACGAGGATTCTTAAATTGTTTTCAAGTTTTTTCTTCTTTTTTTTTTTATCTTTTCTTTTTCATCCTGTTTAGTCTTCAACCAAACTGAGGGTAAGGTTTTTTTCTTCATTTTATTTAATTGAAACATATTACTCTTTCTGGTTCTTCATGGGTGATTTAAATCTTCTTTTAATTTTTGCATTTTGGGTTCTTTGTATTGACCTTTTTCTTTTTAGTTGAAGAACTACTACTGTAAATTTCTTTTTCCAGTGACTGTTCAAATTAAAAATATGTTGTTGTATGTACTTCAGCATGAGGGAGCTTCAATAGAAGACAAATTTGCAAGGACTTTCTTCTATTGGCGTCGAGCACAAATGGGGGAGGGAGAGGGAGCTTTGACTTCGGATATTTTGGCTTCCGCGCATGTTGCAGATGGGGGATAGAGAAGGGAGAAAGGAGGAGGAAAAGATATTTTGGGGTGTGTGCAATGCATTTTATTAGTTAGGTGTGAAAATGGGTTTCAAACCCATTTGGTATGAAGCTTTTTCCTTCCTCATAAGCCAAATGCACAGCTTCATAAGTTAAGGACCAAATAACACTATAGCCCCTTGGTAGCAACTAAACTCGATCACTTCTGTTCTAGAAAACATTTTGAGCTGACTTCCTCTTGTCGGCAATACAAATCCTCCTCACCCTTTTAGTCACTCAGACCTCCAATCCACTGCCATCTCCCAAGATCTGAGTTCCTAACATTCCCCTTCCTTAAAGAACATTGCCCACATGGTGGGTAAAGTGTTCATAGAACTTGTGCAGGATCTCCCAAGTATTATCATTATCAGAAGTGCCTATCCACTTGACAAGGACTTTAGTCACTGCTCCTAAGTATTTGAAAGAAAAACTTGCTATTTTTAGTATCTTAGAGCATTTACATTCAATGTTGAAAATGTCCTTTTCTTTTATAATTTGAGAGAAAGTTTAGGGTTTTCACTCCAAACCCTTCTCCAACTGAATCCCTAAAATATGGATCTTGAATTCGGATGCTACAGTTAGGGTTGCAACCTGAGAGCTCAAAATCGAGCTTGGGCCTGAGCCGACCCAATACTATTTTTGTGCCAACTCGGTCTGACTCAACCCACACAGTTTGGGTCGGGTCGGGCTCCTTTTTGTATGTGCAACTACTACATTCGGCAGTCCATCTAATAGAGCCACTACATTCCACCACAAGCATTTTAGCTTGATAATCTGATGACCATTCAAGTTTGCTTTTCTTTTCTTTTCTTAGGACAGTCATGGACTTTGCTTTTATTTTTCTACTTCTAAACTATGGTAAGTTTAAAACAGATTGTTTTCCTCACATGCTCTCAATAGGCCAAATAATCGTGGCAAGATTATACAGAAGTTAATGCTACTGACTTGAAACAAACACTACATAAAACTTGCCTTCAACTTTGCAAGAGAGAAGATGTACCTAGATGTAAATACAACCACTAAATAGTACATACAGATATATAAAAAGCAAATACATAACTTTCAACAATGGTTTTCTCACCCTAAATGAGGCAGAAACTCACTACATAATACACAATTTTAAGGACATTTTCTCTGTTTTTTGTTGGGCAGAGCAATCTTTTCTTTGTTTGGATCGGACCCATTAAAGGTGCACCATCAATGTCCAAATATTTTCTTTCTTTGTTTGGACTCGTCAAGCATTAATCCACTTATTTAATCAGGTGAAAGCAGAGGAGGAATGTTCTTCAAATGCCCAACAGCATCCCACCCTAATATCCACAAATTCAAAACCAAATTTGTTCAAGTCAATACCAAAGTGGTTTAGTTTCTCTAAAAAGAGAGTGAATATGAAAATCATGCCATCATGTAAAGTAGGATTGTTCAAAAAAGTCGACATTTTGACTCCCCCATTTTGCCGAATCGACCCAACCAGACCCGAATCACCTGACTAGTGACTTGTTAGCAACACAATCGGTATCGGTTAATTATCCGACTCGTTTAATTTTCCCAAAACGATTCTTACCTGTAGCCACTTTTGTCTTCTCCCAAAGACCGACTTGAGGAATCGATAGATCTAGCCAGACAAACAAATGGAACTTCTCTTTCGATTACTTCTATATGGCAATTGTGGCCCTCGCAATCTATATTCCACGTATGAACTTTTCATTCTTGACTTGGGGCGAAGGAAAAGCTTTGAAGGATTAAAGCTCGTTGTTGTCTCAGCTAATGGTCAACGTACTTGAGTCTTGAACCTTCTATCTTGCCGACTGGGCTATTTTCTTCCTCTAGGCTCTTGTTAACAGCTCGAATTTGGCCCATTATTGAATCCTTCAATCTATGTCCTAGGTATGAAAAGGTAAAGTAATAATTGCTAAATTATTTTCGTACAGGGACTTCCATTTAAAACCTTATCGATCGTTAATCGGTAAACAGGTAATGGGTAACGAGTAAGCAACTAAGCAGGTCGATTCGGAAGTGGGCTTATCGGGTTGGGCCAGGTTGGGTGTCCATCCCAAATGTAGAGTGCCCACCATAAGCCTTGAGCTACTCCTCATTGACATAAGTAAATCTTGCTTTTGGATCAAACTCTAAAAGAAGTACATAATAATTATCAAATGATATAAAAACAAACAATGAAAAATTTTAATAAATATGTAAAATAAGAAGTAAGTTCATTACCCAATTATACCTCAAATTTTTTAATATTATTCAAGAAGGCACAAAGATCAATGGATATTAGATCCTTCAAGCAATCTTGTGTATAAATGAGTGTCTTGACCATTCTTGGAGATAGTGAACAATAGAAACAATGAAAATAGAAGGCCATCACATCCCGTGCAACTCTTGCAAAAATTGGACAATTTACTTCATTAATTTTTACCAATTTAAAATATCAATATTTGGAGCTCGTGTCTTACAATCATGTTCCAAGTACTAATCAATCTTCGATTTATTCATCAAATTAGATCCAACAATTTCTTGCTCATACTCAACCTAAAAACTTTATGAAGAGTCAGAATCAATCGTACTAAGATCAATGGAGTATGGAGGCTAAAAAAGAAAACTCCACTTGAACTCACATACATGACATTATACCACCCATAAATCTCAATTATCAATTATTTCACTTTTTCAATCATTTTTTTAAACTAAATTATCAACATATTTATTTTTTGAACAATTAAGTCTAAAATAAATTTACATTTTGGATCAAGAATAACAAGAAGAAATACTATCAAGTCTTTTCAATTGATCCCAATATTTTTCATGCTTAATCTTCATATTCGCTACCATACCTTTCAACACTTATATCATAGTTTGACTCATTTTTTACAAATATGATTGAGTACCACAAAGCTCTTGAAAATATGCATTAGATGTGTCATACAAAGAGCTAAAAAGTCTTCACAATAGTATCATGAAAAGTCTTCGAAAACTTTATTAATATTTCAACTCTCTCCCAATCATCGCTAGAATTTGGATGACTCAAATTCACGCTACGCTAATAACAGACAAAATAATCATCCTTCTTCAATCGTAAAATAGATTTTTTGAATGTTTCTGCAACTTCTAGCATTCGATAAGTCGAATTCCATCTTGTGAAGACATCAAGACATCAATTTTGTATAACTAATTTTCTCATTCTCTACACATTTTTAAATTCCTTAATATACCTAATCGCATTATGCACCTTTGTGATCGAATCATCATAATCTTTTAGCCCATCATTCACAATGAGATTTATAATATGGGCGGGGACTTTTGATGTAAATATACTTCCCTTTCAACAAATGACCTACAAACTTTCTCAAATGCTCGACGGCAGAAAATATTGTCAATTGTAATAGTAAAGATCTTGTCAATAATCATAATATAATAATACGAGAACTCCCACACTAAAAGAAAAACAGAAACAGAAAACGAAAACACAGAATCATTGCAGCATCTTCTGAACCAATTAAATATAATCAGCATATTGAAATAGACGTTTAAACTTGTAAACTGTAGTAGAATTTCCTAAACAAAACTGAGAACCTGAATAACAATTATATAAAGCAATATCGCTGATGAGACCTGCAACTCAATCACCGTCAAAATTTTCAAATTTTCCTCACTAAATGCATTTTAATCAGAACTCGAGAATCTTGAACTAAAAGCTTGGAGTTCGAACCAGTACCCGCCAGGAAAGAAAAAACAAAAAATTGTCTAACATATTATTCGCATAGCATTGCTCTCTTCTATCTAGAAAAAAATGTCTACTTCCTTCTCACTCATCTCGTACACATGATCTCTAGCATCCGTGAGAGCACTCTGCATGATTAGATACTTCACTTAGTATTAATCAGAAGTAACGAAACAACAACATACAAGGTAGAAAAAGAATTGAAAGAAACCAAAAAAAAAAAAAAAAAGGAAAAGATATACCTGTCCAAACTTTGTCAGGAAGTTATTGGCAAGGTTCAAAGATGTGACAGTCACATCTTCATTAGTCTTTAGTGCTTGAGCAATGGCAAAAGCACCATCATCCTGTATTCAAAATCAATCTCAGTTGGCGCTACATGCTTGACACGAGTACCCAATAAAATATAAGAATTTTTACCCTTATTTCATTGAACCCTAAATCTAGTGAAGTTAAAGCTTCATTAACCACTTTCAAGCTGCGAGCTAGGCAAACTGCACCCTGCACAGAGTGAAAAGATGAAGTAACAAAAGATTTAAACTTTGCCAAAATGGTTCAAGTTGCAATAGGTGATTACTATCTACAGAAAGGAACCTCATCTTTAAGCCCATTTGCCCGCAAGTCAAGAACGGATATGGTAGTATTATATTTCAAAGTATCTGCAACAAATTCAACACCCTTTGCTCCTATCTGCAAGAAATTTTTCATGTAAATACATTGTTTAAAGGTTCTTTAACACATAAGTTCAGCTCAATGATTACCTGGCACCAACCTAGCTTGAGGGTGTTTACATTTCCATGAAACTTAAGAACTTCAGATAAAGCCTTTGCTCCATCTGGTCCAATAGGATTGTAACTAAGTTCCAACTGTAATGAGAGAGGGAGAGAGAGATGAAGAGCATTTCCAAAATTATTGATCTAGCAGAATTTAAAGCGACATTACGTATTTGTTTTTATTATTGGTGTAAAGTAACATTACTTAATTGACCAACGGCAAGAAAAAAAATGAAAAGTGAGCAAAAAGATCCGCTTACAGTTGTAATAACAGAATTGTCTTTCAACACTTGAGCTATCTCACTGACGCCCTTGGCATGGATGTTATTCCCCCCCTGTAGGATTGAAACTCAGAAAATATTTGCTCAAGATCTCTAGTTAAAAAAAAAAAAAAATTGAAACTGCATGAAAGTTTTTGATAAGTAACTGCATGAAAGATGGTAAGGTGTACTCCCAGCTTACCAGGTCTATGGTTGTTATCGTTCGGTTCTGCTTCAAAGCATCTGCAATTCTCTCCGCTCCCTAATAAATATTCAGAATTCAAGTTAAAAGAAGTATCTGGGCCACCTTATCATCATATATAATTAAATTCGGATGTTTTAAACTTCAAGTTGAATTCTAAGCAAGAAAGTCAGATAGAGTTTTCTTCCATTTTCCAGTATGAAATCCATCATGATTGCTGCTCTGTTCGTCATAATTGAAGAGAGAGAATCATTTGAAAGTAAACATAATTTATATCCAGCTATTTCCTTTTCTCGGAACCAAAACAACACAAAGAATTCCACAGAATACCACTTTGTGTTTTGTTTACTTATCAAAAAAATAATACCACTTTATGTTATGCTTGATATTGAGTCCATGAATAGTTTCTACATTCTAATCATTTCATAGCTGCTTTCCATGATCTCTTCCCTTTAGATTTCAGAAACATAGGCAAAATGGAATCTAACAATGATATAGCTAGAGCATAATAAAAGGTACAGTTTAATGGTGGAACCATTATGTTACTTTAGCTTAGAGAAAATCTACAAAGGTGACCTTTCCAAATTGTAGTGTAAGAGTTCATCACACTTTATAATAGAAATTGTTTACCGAGAAGTATCAGTACCTCATCTCCTATGTCATTCATGTAAAGGTTCAACCATAACAGGCTCTTGCTCTTCTTTACGTATTCGGCAACATATAAGGCACCTCTCTCACTTATTGAGTTGTTACCAACGTCTAGAAGTGTAAGCTTCCCTAAAGAGCAAATATGAATGTCATGATTAAATGCATTACGATAGGACTGCAGAAAAAGAATCATAAACATATGATGATAGAATTTCCATGCAAACCTTTGTGCAAAGATAAACCTGACGTCAAAGCAAGTACTCCTTCATCTCCAATAAAATTTCCATGCAAGTGAAGTTCCTAAACACTTTTTTTATTAGTAAATAAGAATTTTATTAAAATAAGCAAAGTCAAGTATACAGAACATATACAAGAGCAACACCAATGCATGAGTGTCTAAAGATACAAGGAAATCAGATACGTTCATGTCATTAAAGTCTATTAGAAACGACTAATGGAATAAAATATTAAAAAAAATAGTTCTAATGTTGTCCATTGTCCGTTCAGAATCCTCAAAACTCCGACCAATCCTCACCATACATATGCACGACCATAAACAGATTGGTAACATTTCCACATAGCTGCAATTTGAGAGTTACCTGGCCAAAAAGTCAAAGACCCTTCGTGGCATCACCCAATGGAGCCCCACTCTAGCAAGGATATCATTCCAAAAGCTCATGGCTACATCACAATGCAATAATCGATGATCCACATACTCCCTACTTTTCTTACACATATAACACTTATCCAACACAATAATTGGGCGTTTCCTTAGATTATCTAAGATGAGAATCTTCCCTAATAAAGTTGTCCATACAAAAAAACTTTTAGGGGGGCCTTAGTCTTCCATATGTTCTTCCATAGGAATGTACTTGTAGAGTGTGTCATAAGGCACTTATAGTACGACTGTACAGTAAATATCCCCTTCTTATTTATCAAATTATGTTTAATTATCAAAAAAAAATATCCCCTTCTTGGACAGTGATCACAAAATCTTATTAGCTCCTCCATTCACTCTACAATTATACACAAGATTGAAGAAATCTGTAAATATGTCAATTTCCTAGTCTTGGGCAGCTCTTAGGAAAATGATACTCCATTGAGGAGAGCCACTAGATAGATCAATGAGCTCTGCTACTGAAGCCTCTTGTCTTCATGCAGTGCCGTATATTGTTGAATAGTCTTCCTTAAGGATTCGATCTCCACACCATAGGCCATTCCAGAATTAAATTATGGAACCATCCCCGACTGCATAGTGTTTGTATCAACGAAAGTTTGTCTGGCCTCTTCTTATGTGTTTCCAAAGCCCCACCCCATGTGATCCACTCACCTCATTCGAACACCATCCTCCCCACAATTCACCATATTTAGATCAATGATAATCCTAAACACATAATAAGCTATCAAATTAAGAGCCATCTATGGTAATCTCATTTTTAAATAAAGATAATGTATTGTCTCACTTTTATAATTGCCAAGTGCCAAGTGATTACAATGTGTTGTTAAAGTGTGCAACATCCACTGTTTCCAAGAAAGAAATTGGCTACACTGGAGGCAAATGAAAAAACATAAGACCTAAGGTATGTTCTCAGCTTGAGCAGCAAGGCATCAAGAATATGAATGTCTATTAAGTGCCCTTTCCAAACCCACCACTCAAATTTTGAGTTTGGTCACAGAAAACAAAATGAAATAGCGGGAAGCACAAACATCTAGTTGCTTTTCCTTTGATTAGGATCCAATAATTTATATAATGTTGGATTATTTGAATATTGGTTCCATCTTTTGTAGTTTATCTAAGACTGAAAACCAGGCGTACGTAATGCAGAAGATTCCTTTCTTTTCTCTCTTTTTTTTGTTTTTTTGTTTTTTCCTCTTTAAGAAAAAAGATAGAAATCTCTCAGTGACAACTACCAATAGATAAGTTTCATTTTAATTACCATATCTTTTTTATTACAATTTTTTTTTTTTTTTGAGAAGTTTGTTGCAAATTTAACAAAGATTTCATGCAGAACCCAGTCCTCTGACACACTGGATAGGACAACTATCTACCAAATTTAGGAACATATCTGAAAAATTTTAATCAGTCAACTTAATTAATCAACACTGGCACGTAAGTTTGCTGGTTTAATTTTGCATAGATAACTTATTTATCCCACCTATTGTTTTCTCTAGATCAACTAAAAATCCCTTTGGAGGTAAAAAACAATCTTAACGATGTGTAACTGAGTAACAGAGATAATAAGTGGAAGTAAATGAAGTGGTACCCTTAGAGACTTGTTCCCCTCCAATCCCTTTGCCAAAGCATTAGCCCCTAGAGCACCACCATAATTGCCACTAAAGAATAAGAAAGTGTCAACAATTTCCAAAGAAGAAAAATGTAAGTGCGGTACTTGAAAATTTACTTCTAAAACCATTCAAGAAAGAAAGGTATAACCTGCCATTTAAGGTAAAGCGTGTATAGCATGTTGAAACAAGAATTGAATATCACTAAGGACGGGGTAAAAATGAAAAAAAAAAAAAATGCAAGTTTATCTCACTTGAGATGTAGATTTCGTATCATGTTATTCTCAAGAAGTGCTCCAGCAAGACTTGTGAATCCCTACCTCCAGTTCCAAAAACAAATCACAAAAAGAATCACTTTTCGACTTTTGTTATTTCTTTAAAACACAATCATAGAATATGCAGGGGTAATTGCATACAGAATAGTCGATAATATTGTTGTTAAGCTCAAGAACACGTAAGCTCGAATTTTTCTTCAACAACTCTGCAATAGCCTTTGCACCCTACACCCAAAAAAAGTAACTCTTAGAATAGGATTGCAGAAGAGGCTTCGTTCATATGAACTTCTAAGGCATATGCCTGTACTCATTGACAGGGTACAGTTCTTAACGCTAGTAAGAAACAAACCTCATCACCCAAATCAGTACTGTTCAGCAGAAGTTTTTGAATGCTAGCATTGTCCACCAGCATTTCACATAGGGACTGTGAACAAAGATACATGATACAAAATCTGAACTTCAGAGTATAAACATGATTACTTATAAAAGAATAAATATAGCCATGATCACGGCAAATCACAGATAGGTCTGCAAAAAAATGAATACTTAAGAAACAACAGCATGAGCATCGAAATAAACATTTGTAAGCGGATAACATCAAAGATGCTTGCAAAAAGAAAAAAATCATGAGAAAAACAACAAAGAGAAGAGATGGACCAAATTGTTCACCATATATGGTAGAGGAATCTCTATTTGGTCCACCATATATGTTAGAGGAATCTCTTCTTCTTGAGGTCACAACTTTAGAATCCAATTTCTTACATGGGCAGCAGCATTGTTGTTACATGTGTTATCTCAAATTGAATCTTTGAGAGAATAGGATCAAAATTGAAAAGGGAAGGACAATGCTACATTGCTTTATCCAATAAGGTTAAAATGCTCAAAGCTTCCTTCAATTCTGACAAAGTTAAGCAATAAGGAAAGTGGTCCTTGCACCCTCATTATCTAAACAAACTCTGAATTTTTTACTTAGGAAGTAGAACATGAGATATTCATTTTGCCTTTGTGCAGACCCACGTCATATACTGGCACTGTTTAAAGTTATTGATAAACAGAGGACTTCCTCCTACATGCTTCTCAATATTTATGTGCCATTTTCAATGACGGGTGAAATTTACATATGGTTTTGAACTGGTTGAGAAAATACTTGACAGATGATAAAAAAAAAGAATGCTGATCTTCTAAAAATATTGAAATCAATTCAAACTCTCAATGGCAAAGAGGAAGGGTGTTTTATGTTTAAAAGAAACTCCAACCAAATTATGGACATCCAATAAAAGACACAAAAGGCATCGCGATGTAGCTTCCAAAATATGTGAGAGGAAGTTAATATATCAAATGAAGGTGAAGTATCACTAAACATTATGCTATGCGACTCAATATACTGTTTGTAAAAGAACATACATTACTAGGGGCTCGTTTTATCACATACTATTATATGATTTTTTTATTCTAGCACTCAATCTAGCAACACGATTAATATTATATTATCTGAGGATATAACATAGATAGATTGGGCTGACCTTAATTCCTTCATCTCCAATAGGGTTCCCAGAAAGATCAAGAGTTTTTAATACAATGTTTGATTGAAGAACACCATCAAAAGCTTTGATTCCAGCTGCAGTTATTCCATTTGAAGCAAAACTTACTTCCTCAACAGTCTGAAACACAACTAATATATATTTGTGAGTTAAAAAGAACTACAATTGCATCCATATTTCTCCCTATAGCAAAAAAGAACAGTGAAAGTAACAACATTTTTCCACTGACATATCTGGGACTACCCTTGGGTTCGCCATCCAGGGCGGCTAGATTTGGGATACAGTGTTTGAAAGAATGGAAAGGAAACTAGCAGGGTGGAAAAGGATGTATCTGACTAAAGGGGGCCGAGTCACTCTCATCAAGAGTACTCTTTCCAATTTACCCATGTATTTTCTCTCTCTTTTTCCAATACCGGCTAGAGTGACTAGCCGCCTTGAAAAGCTGCAACGAGACTTCTTGTGAGGAGGATTGGGGGAGGAGTATAAATATCACTTAGTCAAGTGGGAGTACGTGTGTCGTCCGTTATCGGAAGGTGGTTTGGGCATTCGTAACTTGAGGCTGTTCAATCGTGCGTTGTTCGGTAAATGGTTATGGAGGTATCATCAAGAACCAGAAGCTCTATGGAGAATAGTGATTGATCATAAATATGGGGAAGCATGGGGAGGGTGGAGCTCCAATGTGGTCAGGGGATTGTGTGGTGTAGGGGTGTGGAAAAATATTAGAAGTGGTTGGGATATTTTTCATCAGCACACTAGGCTTCTTTGTGGTGCAGGTTCAAGAATTAGATTTTGGAAGGATGCCTGGTGTGGAAATAGGGTCTTGACTGACTTGTTTCCTTCTCTTTTTCAGGTAGCCAGCGCAAAAAAATCACTGTGGCGGAGGCGGTGGAGGCTTATGGCGGCCGGCTACATTGGAACGTCAACTTCAACCGAGCAGCACAGGACTGGGAACTAAACTCTTTTGAGGAATTCTTCAGTCTCATCTACTCACAAAGACCGAACCTCCAAACTCAAGATGGATTATGGTGGAATCCTGAAGGCAAAGGAAAATTCACAGTCCGTTCATTCTATAAAGTGCTCAATCAAGGACCGGCGACGCAATTTCCGTGGAGGAAGATTTGGCGTCACAAAGCACTCCCAAAAGCGGAATTCTTCGTTTGGACAGCTTCGTTGGGGGAAGATTCTTACTACAGACAACTTGATGAAAAGGGGAATTATTATCATAGATTGGTGTTGTCTGTGTCGCAATGGAGGGGAGTCAGTAAATCATCTCCTTTTACATTGCGAGACAGCTAGAGCCCTCTGGTATGCGGTCTTTAGTAGGTTGGAGTTAGCTTGGGTTATGCCAGAGACCGTAATGGCAACAATGGCATGCTGGAACTCCATTAGAGGAGAGCGGTATATTAGAGCTGTATGGAAGATAATTCCCATATGCATCATGTGGTGCCTTTAGGTAGAACGCAACGAGCGAACGTTCGAAGACAAGGAGAAAACCAAGGAGGAATTGATTGCTGTATTTTTTAGAACTCTCTGTACTTGGTCCACTGCCGTGAACTTCAACGGCATGGACCTACATGCTTTCTTAGTTGCTAATGTGCCTAGTGGATAGGACATGACTTCTTTGTTTGTAATTGCTGTGAACTTTTGTAATTGGCTTTTGCCTGATATTAATATATTTTACTTATCAAAAAAAAAAAAAGTAACAACATTACGACAAAAAGATATAAATAAGGCTTGAACCTGATTGTATCCTAAACTCTCAGAAAGAAAAAATAGCCCTTCATCTCCAAAGTTGCGCCCTGCCAAAATTGTGAAGAGGAGTTAATTGTAACTGCCACGATATAAAAAATAAAAACTAGTATGGTCTGATTTGTTAACAGCATTTCAAATATCAAGGTTTCCAGAAGCAAGATTACTGCACTATTTCTAAAAGATAGCATAGCAAGTAAATGCATCTTAGGCAGTCAATTCAAGAATTGTAGAATACTTGTTTTAGCTCATAACCACTGAACCATACGTGGAAGAGGTGTATACGTAGTAAAGCATCACAAATAATGATTACTTCTACATAATCTTATTTATTTAGCCAGCATACCAGACATGTCAACACTTCCAAACATCCTGAGTTCTTTAGCAAATTCATCGAGCTTCTGCTTGGATTCTCTATCAATCTTAGCCTTGAGACCTGGTAAAAGATTTGTACCAGCTGCAAATGACCAATTCAATCCTTGTGGGGGGGATTTTTCCACTGCAGATGAAGCCTTTGCTGGCTTTGCTGGGTTTGGAATCAGTAGTTTCTCCACCAATTTCCATAAAACTGTCAGCTGAAGAAATAAATTAGTACAGCCAAAGAGATGAAATAACTACTAGTCAAGTTTGGCTAAAATCTAATTCTGACTTAGGAAGGCCCTGAATATGCTGTGAGCCACAAAGTATGTACCTAGGCGAGATGCTGAAGTTCCGTACAAGTACTTCATGAAAGAACAAGTTAACGGAATGCAATTTTTACAGAGTTTCCTATTATACACATAATTAAATCTTGCAAAAACCCACCCGTGGTAAGGGTAAACTTGTGTGCATGAGCCCCATGTCACAGGTTAGCCCAAGTGGTAAGGGGGAACTTGTGTGCATGAGCCCCATGCCACAGGTTCGGTTCTCACTCATATCAAACTGCGATTTAAGTGGAAGGCCATGGCAGTGGGTTGTTGTGCTAGTCTCCCCGAGGGTTAATGATCCATGGGTGAGTCCTAAGGGCTCTACTGGGGTGGTTCCCGTCATTAAAAGTTAAAAAAAAAAAATTATTGCAAAATCGTGCTGGGTTTGCACCCTCTCCAAAGCTCCTCATCATTTAAAAAAAAAAAAACAAATCTTCTGAAGTCACATCAATTTTTCACATTTCAGTAATTCCCCTAATTCCCTACTTCCCTTTTCACCAATAGCTTTTCATAATGCTAGCAAAGAGAAACTTATCAATTATTCATTTGAAAGAAAACAAACTAAATGAAGCTGATGATACAAAGCTATCCAAATTTAATTTCATTTCCCGTTACTATGAACTTAAACATCACACTTAAACATAACTATAAAATTCATTACATTTTCCCTAAACCGAACCACAGTGAGACAGAGAGATTGAACGCAAATTCAGTAAGCAGTTAAATTCCAATCCATACCGAAAGTAACCGCAAAAAACAGACCGACCGGCGCAACAAACGACGCAACCTGCTTCAACGGAGCAGGTATTAACTCTCCCTGAGCTTCACCGTAAACTCTCCGACCTGTCGTCTTGCGCCGCGAAGCTCCATCGGGCCTAGAAGCCGCCCTGACAACCAAGCGTCTGAACCTAAAGCATTTTCTTCTGCTTGCAAGCGAAACAGAAACAGTTGCATCCGGAAACAGCAGTTCGTGATAGCCAGAGCCGGAACCGGTCACAAAACGAGGTTGAAGCCGCTGCCTGAACGGCTGTGCCCGGAATGAAACCTGAGAACCAAATAAAAAAAAATATATATATATATACAGTAAGGGATTTGAGCGGAAAAGGAGCGGGAGAGAGCGAGCTTGGAGAACAACCTGTGGGCGAGAGTACAGAGAGAGGGTGGAAGCGGAGCCCATAGGTGGTGGAAAAGGGTGAGAAATTAGATGCGCATATGGGGGGGGGGGGGGGGGGGGGGGAAAGGTTCCTTATCCTGCGCCTACTGAACGTTGAGAGAGAAATTTGCACTTTGCAGACGACACAGAGAAGGGTTAGGAGAAAGAGCAGCGCGTCTTCCTAATTGTACTGAGCTGTAAACAAGGTTGGACTACCAAACTGGGATCAACTCGCTGTCCTCGGGGCCTAGGGCATTTTCTCTTCGATTAAAGACAGATAGGTTTGTAACGTTTAAAAATTGAAAAATGGATAACTCTTGTCACACAAAAATACCCCGAGGGTGGCTAATGGCTATCCATTGATTTGTTTTTATTTAATTTTTGTTTAATCATATTATAAAAAATATATATAAAATATTATAAAAATTTCGTGTTTTAATATTTAAAGAAATAAAAAACTTATAAAAAAAAAAAAAAAGGGGGCCAGAATTTGTCTAGAGTAGGCAAAGTAGATTTTTTCATTTTTTTAGATTTATTTTTTATTATTATTTTTTTGGTGTCTTTAGATATTTTTAAAAATAAAAAAAATCATAACAATATTAAAAATTAATTTCTTAATCACTAAATGAAAAAAAAAATTGCATTCGGAAAAAATTTTCAAAACTATTTCAGTAGTATTATCCAAAAATAGAAAAAGACCAAATAACCTTCTCGGTGGACGCTCCCCATGGAGAATGTATGTAGGGGTGCACTCCGACCCGACCCGAACCGACAAGGCACCATTCCGACCCGACTCGATATGACCCCCATACCGCTTACCCGATTACCCGCTCGCCCGATTAACCGCTTTCTTTTATTTTTCTTCTTCACAAACCCTAAGTCTAGCCATCCATCCCAAATAACACAACACTCAGAGAACCCACGGACTTGTGGCCAACTTTTGGCGTGCTTGAAGCCAATCGAGGCGAAAAGATCAGTAGAGGTTCGAGGCGAAAAGATCAGTAGAGCTTCGCACCTTTCTCGGTCTCTGATCTTCTATCACTGGCCATTTCTTGTATTCTTCTTCCTCACCTTTCTCGATCATTCAAGCGGAGATGCAGATGAAGTGAGGATAAAGTCGATGATCGACGATATCGGTGGCGGACTATCTAACAGAGACAGGTTTGTAGAGTGCGACGATTTTCAAACTTGTTTTAGGGCACGGAAAGGGTCATCGCCGACGGGTCGTCACCGGAGTTAGGTAACGTTGATCCCTTCAGAGCTTTCAACCCGTATCCCTAAATTGTGTATACTGGCGTAAATGGGAGAAAGATGAATTGGAATGGGGTTTTATCGGGGTATCGAAAATTACTCGATACCGATATTGCTGTAATCGAGTCGGGTTATCGGGTCGAAATGATTCGGGTTAATCGGTCGGGTCGGGTAAGCGGTTAATTTGTTCAGCCCTAAATGTATGCATCTGTAGCATCGTCCTTGAAAAATTCTTGATTACCCTCACTGATAAATATTCTCGTTCGATTAAAATATGACATATTAAAATCATTTGCATATATTTGTTTTTAACGTTCCATCATCTTATTATACGTTAAAACTTAAAAGTACAGCATGTCCACACCCCAAGACTACCTAATAAATTACTCTTAACTATTTTTGAGATTAAATCCATATCTGCTGTTAACGTTATACCATATAATACAATTTTTTTTTTTTTTAATGCAATCATTTTTTATCTTCCCACAAGGGCAGATAGCCCTAAGTAATTCTCATAGGAAGTCGTTGCTCTTGTTCCCGCTATGCTCAAAATATAATTCTTTGTTTCTCTTATGGTACCAGTATTAAAATATATAGAAAATTTTGCTTTGTTAAGTTTTTGGCCAGAGGTCGACTCATATAAATTCAAAGTTCTATTTATAGTAGCTCATTCTCTTACTTAGCCCAGCAAAATAAAATGCTATCATCAACAAAAAAAACAAATGGTTTATAGTCAGATTTCCCATACTGATAGGATAGCCATTGATTTTCTTATTTTCCTCTGCCTGATTGAGAAGAGAACTTAGTGCTTCTACCACAAAAAGGAATAGACAGAGAGACAAAGGATCTCCCTATCTGATTCCTCTAAAAGAATAGAATTTATCTTGAGGGGCACCATTGATTAATATTGAATAGGACATAGAAGAAACACATCTCATAATCAATTCAATCCATTGGACATTAAAATCCAGTTTCTCCATAGTTTTCTGTAAAAATAATAACTCAATTCTATCATAAGTTTTGCTCATATCTAATTTTATTGCCATATAGCATTGCTTCCTTTTTCCTTTTAAGGTCATTGAGTGAAGGGTTTCAAATGCTGCTATGATGTTGTCTTGAATCATTCTACAGGGTATAAATTCACTTTGAGTAGGTGAAATAATATGATTGAGCATATGCTTGAGTCTATTGGCAATGGCTTTAAAGGCAATTTTATACAAAACATTACATAATGCAATTGGTCTGAAATCAGTGACTAACTTAGGATTTTTGAGTTTTGGAACCAACACAATGTAAGTTTCATTCAATGGATCGAGATTATCTCCATTATTCAAAATGTCAAGCACTGCCTTTTTGACTTCCTCTCCTACTAGCTCCTATTGTGATTGGTAAAAAGTTGCAGAGAAGCCATTTGGGCCCAGTGATCTCATTGGATTCATCTCGAATAGAGTTGTTTTAACCTCATATGTAGTGAAACTTTTCAATAAATTCCTATTCATAATGGGGGTTACTTTAGGCTGAATATGCTGTAGACAAAAATCTATATAAGAGGGTTGAATTGAGGAGAATAGCTGCTGATAGTGTTGGTAAAAAGTCTCTTTGCTCTCGCTTTGTTCTTTAATTTCTCTGCCATCTTCTAAGACTAGATGCTAGATCTCGTTATTCTTTCTCCTTTGATTCGCACACCGATGAAAATACTTAGAATTTCTATCACCCTATTTTAGCCAAGCCTGTTTAGCTCTTTGTTGCCACTTAAGGTTTGTTTCATCCAAGTTTCTCTTAATTTCTTGTTGGATGGATTTGATTGTATCATTATAAGTTCCATCATTCAGATTCTGTAGTGTAGCCAACTGTCTCAATTTGCTTTTAGTAGTTCTATTTTTCTCTCTGAGATGGTTTTTAGTCCATTGATCTAGGGCTTCCTTACACTTACTCAATTTTCTTTGAACCTCTTAAATAGGAAGTCCAACTGTAGCTCATTGTTGGTTCCACCTTGATTTTATGATCATATCACATTCTTCATGTAAATTCCAACTAGCCTCATATCTAAACACTTTCTCTTTGTTCATGTCAGTTGGATAAGCTCTTCTGCTTCTCACATTGCAACTGATTATGATAGGACTATGGTCTGAAGACACTGGTGCTAAATTAAGAACATTCTTTTCTAGGAAGATATTAGTCCACTTTTTGTTACCAAAAGCCCTATCAATTCTTTTTTTTGTAAATTGTCTACATTCTCTCTTATTGCACCAAGTGAATTTTTGACCCTCAAAACCAAAATCACTTAGCTCACAATAGTTCAGACTATCTTGAAATCTGTCCATTTGTTGTTGTGACCTGGCAGCAACTCCAAACTTTTCATGCTGACTAAGTATTTCGTTGAAGTGCCCAAAGCACACCTGTGCTTGTTCTTTAAGGGGTTTTAACCTATTAAGCAATTTCCAGCTTTTTGATCTTTTGAAGGTAATTGGAGAACCATAAAAACCTGTCAACAAAAGACTTTCTTTGGATTCCTCATGTAAAAATTTCAAAGATATGTGCTGTTGAAAGTATAAATCTAAACTTATATCAAAATGGCTATCCCACAAAAATGCCAATCATCCACTAAATCCATCACTATCTACAATGAAACTAGCATCAAAGCCAACCTTATTTCTAACTTTTTCTACTTTATTCCTCTTACATTTAGTTTCTATGAGGAAAACAAAATTCAGGCGTTTTGACTTCACTAACATGTGAAGTTCTTTCACTAATCGGGGGTTGCCAAACTCTCAACAGTTTCAACTAAGGCCTAACATTGGTTTTGGTGGGGCTGCACAGTAGCCTCCACCTAATCTGAATCCATTCCATCTCCTTTTTCTTCACTGGTTATTCTTTTCTTTTTTTTAGTATCTTCTTGTGCACTTAGTTTGCTTTTCTTTTTCTATCTACTGCTTGTTCCTTATCATTGATAATTATACTTTGAGAATTAATAATTCTAGCTCTTATTTTTCAGGATGAAGATGTATTTGCTTTCTTTTCTTCGAGTTGCTTCTCTCTTGTTTGTTCAGGACTCGATTTTGTATGCTCTGCTCGATCCAAGCTTGATATCTCTATATTAGCGTGTTGACTGATTGTCGTTTCACATTTTGATATATTTTTATACTTAATTATGTTTCACATTTTCTCTGTTTAACTCCTACTGACTGCCTTTCAATAGTCTTTCCTTCTTCTGCTTTTTTCTCTATATGTTGAGCCTGTTGATAATGTTGATTATTGTCTGATGTTGCTTTTCCTTCACATCTCTTTGTCTCAAAAATCCTTGAATTTCTGGGTTGGGCCCTCAACCACGGACCAAATTGCAGGGGTCCTTCTTCTTCTTTCAGTTCATTAGTTCGAGAATTGGAGCATTTCTTTCCTTTGCGTGCTAATATTCCACATTGAAAACAGAATGATTAAAGTCTTTCATATTTTATGGAAACTCAATACTTTTTCTTCTCCAGTAGGACCTATTTACCTCTTAATAAAGGTTTTGTTAAATCTATTGCTACTCAGGCCCTCAGACAGCTTCCCCAAGTCATTCCATCCGCATCTATTTCTATTCTAATCGAGTGTCCATTGGAAGCCACTAAGTCTTACCTATATCCTTATTCATAGAAGTTAGAGGAAGACCATGAAGTTGAACCCATAATGGTTCAAATTGAAATTTTACCTCATTAAGAGGAATTTTTTCGTTAATCTCTTGGAAGGAGATAAGGTTTCGGTCAAAAAATAAAAGTCTACCTCCTAATACTTTGGCTTTATCAGACAGGGATTGAAATTCAATAAGAAATCGAGAGTTACCTAGATCTTTGAATTTCACCCAACATTCGAGCTTTCACACTTGCACCATTGTTGATCTAAAGTTGTCGCTATTGATTCCTTTGTCGGACATGCAGCCTCCTATGATGCTATATTTTTCACAAAGAGCACTTTTGTTTAGGCCTTACAAGGGAATTTCGAAAATCTCTTTTTCTTCTGAAGAGAACTTTAACTTTATCCATTGTCTAGCTAGGTTTTCTTCTTCCATGATCTATTCTACCTAAACTCTCACTAGAAGAGACTGATTTCCTTGGAGAACAAGGAAAACGAAAACCCTAGACTATCTCTTAAAGAGAAAGAGAGGGACCCCAGCACTCCACATCTATTTACCATATAATACAAGTTGATCTAAATTAAATATGGGTCGAATCTAACATAAATTTCTTTACAATTATGCTATATATAGACGATTTGGAGCACGAATTCGCGCACCCCTGCTAACGTGGAGACTTATTTTATTAAATAAATACAGAAGAAAAAACATGAAGAGAAGAAAGACGAAAGATGTCTACTCTCTCGTTCCTCCCCACATCAAATTTCTCACCAGATGCCAGATTTCTCTCCCGTTCCTCCTCTAGGATTCAGCTACTCTCTATCCACTAGCACGATGGCAACAACCACACATCTATGAAGAATAACTTTAGAAATTCGTCCAAAAAATAAAACTAAAAAATTAAAAAATTAATAATTCTAGAAAGTCACCTCCCTCTATCACTTACGGGCCTTTTGTTGTGTTTGCCACCATGCCCACTGCTCATTTCCAATCCACCAAACTACATGATCATGAAAAGATTCTTGACCTACTCAGATTTGTTATCTTATTTTCATTCTTCTTGTTCGTGGTTTTGGGCTTACGGGTTGTAATAATTTGATCACCAATGCCATCCTCGATTTCGAAATCCCATCAACACTAAACCCGACCATTCCTCCTCTACTCACGTCCTTTCTTCTTCTTCTTCTTATATAAGTAAAGTATAACTCAAATCTTACAATAAAGAGCTAATATTTATTCCAAAAAATAAACCCAAAAAGGAATGAAAAATTATAATAATCATAGAAATCATGTTAAAGTCAAATACAAACTAGATTTGTCCTATACTTTCTTTCAAATCATGCTTTCCATTTTTTAAGTCTATAAATTTATAGGTTTCAATCCAAAGGCAACTAGGGTTTAAGTGGCTATGTCTATAGGAGTTAGCGAGGATGTTGGTGGAAGGGGAAAAAAGAGAAGGAGATGCTATGAGTTGTGGTCCAATCAATTGGAGAAAAATAGAAGGGGAGGTTTAGCTACAGGGGGAATGAGAAAGATTCCATGGAACCCAAAGATCAATCCAACATCAAAATTCAAAAAGCAATGTTTTTGTTTCGTTTTGCCAGGTCACGTTTCGTGCGCAAGGGGTGCCAAAAATGCTTGCATTCAGAATTTTCCATTTCTTTATAAGTATCGATCTTGTTAGATTTTTTTACTTCAATAAAATATATTTTGGATATTCCAAACAAATATACTGATATATCTTGTAAATTGTTGGAGAATATCAACTCTTCAAATTATATGAAGAAGGAAATGTAAGTCCCATGTTAATCAAATAAAATGTAGACAAATTGTTTAAATTGAATCTTCCTCACTATTGTATTTTCTTAAAGTGAAGGAGGAGATAGAATTACATAAGCCACTCATGTGATGCTACACACTCTAGAGCGAGGGCAATAGGCTTTGGGCGCTATTAGATAGATTATATAATGAAATGCTAGTGAGGCCTTTGTCGAAGGAAAATAGCTTGCAAAGAATGCTAGACTCTTGTCACCTGAGGTTCGGAAGGCACATAGATGTTGTATGGTTTTACATCTGGATGGTGCCCTAACATTGAGTAGATTGCATAACCATACTTTGGGAACATTCATATGGCCTCTTTATTCTTAAAGGACTCGTGTTTTTGGGAGATTAAAACTCTTTGTTATATTTTGATGACTATGATTATATTTCTTATTGATCAGATGTCAATGTTTGGGAAAATTTAAGTTTTGGTAACATGTACTATACAATTGCCTAAGATATTGCTTAGATTACTTGACCTTTTGTTTTATCGATGCAAATTTATTGTATACTACTAGTACTCTTGTGCATTACACGTTATTAGTCATGAACGCTACAAATATACGACTTTGTGTTGTATATCTCAACCCCACAATCTCCATCCCCGTGGTGGGTATGATTAGTGAAGATGTCACAAAGGCAAATGGCTCACATAGTTCCAACACACATGCAAACAACATATATTCCAATATCTGAATAGTGCATTCCATTTGTCTGTCTGTATGTGGATGATATATACTACTAAACTTCAAAATTCTGCCAAACATCTTTTTCAAACTCTACTTGTAGTGAGAAGTGAATCTTATATCTCTGTCTCACACTATAAGCTTCAATACTCCGTGTAATCGAATTATTTCCTTGACATAAACGCTAGAGAGGCTATGAGGAGAAAGTGAGCGTTCTTCAGTAGCCTGCCAACTATAATCAATATCGAGTTATTTCCTATCGATGCCTTTAGCATTCCTATCACAAAATCCATTAACACGTCCTCCAATTTCCATTCAAGAATTTGTAACGGTTGCAATTTTCCAGCTAGCCTTTGATGTTAAGACTTCATTATTGAAAAACTAAGTATCTTGCAAAAAATTCTGCTACATCTTTCTTGATTCCTTTTCACCAAAATCATTCATTCAGATCTCTGTACATCTTAGATCTCCCAGGATGAGTTGTGTAAGGCGTGCAATGAGATTCTTTTAAAAGCTTCTCCTACAATTTTAGGACATTAGGGATTACTTACCTTCCCTTATAGTACAACATTCCATTTTCCCAAATAGTGAAATGTTGAGGTCCTTTAACTTTCGAAATCCTTCGTTGAAGCCTTTCCAGCCTATCATCCTTACTTTGTCATTCTAGGATCTCTTCCTCCGTTAACGAGATAATCTCTTATATTGTTGTTAAAACAACATCCCTTGACGGATTTCCAATCAACAAACTCCGCATTTTCACTAATAAAGATGACAACTCAACCTGAGCCTTGCGACTATCAGCATCTGCTACTACATTAGTCTTTCTAGTGTAATACTTAATCTCACGTTAATAATCACTTATGTCTCGACCCATCTTTTTTTTCACAATATTCTGATTATTCTAACTAAACAAATTCTTGAGGCTCTTATGATCTATAAATACTTCACATCTTTCTCCATACAGATTGTGCCTCGAGATCTTTCATGCCAAAAGTACTTGCAGCTAACTCCAAATCATGAGTAGGATAATTATGCTTGTGATCCTTAAGTTTCCGTGAAGCATAAGTGACTACTCACCCTCCCTGCATCAGAACACATCTGAATTCCATCTTAAAGGTATCACTATACATCACGTAAGGCTTATGGGGTTCAGGTTAAGCCCAAATCGGTTTGTAGTTAGCCTTCTTTTGAGCTCTTGAAAACTTATTTCGTCTTCTTTCGCCTTCTTTCGCATTCTTCCTACTCAACGTTGGTAATGGACTAGAGAGTTTAGAAAATCCCACAACAGATCTTCGATAGTAACTTGCCAAACCAAGGGAGCAACGTATCTACTGCGCATAGTCGATCTTTGCCATTTTGTCGTAGCTTATATTTTAGAGCCTGTTTGGGATTGCATTTCAAACCTTAAAAGCATGCTTTTAAGCAATTAAAAATATTTTTAAAGAAAAAATAACATGCTTGGTAACTTTACAAAAAGTGTTTTAATCAGTTACAAAAATTGAAAGTTGGCTTTTTTAAAAAGCACCAAATTGAAAGTTGAAACTTGTATAAAAAAACTCTTACGGATAACTATATATTTTGAAAAAATTAATATAACTAACTTTAAAAACGCTTTAGATATATGTTTATCAAACAGTAAACAACTTTTGAAATATAGAACTTATTATTTAAGTTATAACTATAAGTCCTAAGACTATAAGCTATATTTATCATCGCAATCACAAACATCTACTTAGTCGAGTCTACTGCAACTCCATCACTAGAAATGATATGACCTAAAAATTTCACTTCTCAAAGCCAAATTCACACTTACTGAGCTTGGTGTAAATCAGTGTTTTTGCAAGTATATCATCTTATCAAAATTCACATTTCTCTTCACTTTGAGAATACACCAGTATATCATCCATAAATACTACCACAAAGCTATTCAAATACTGCCTAAAGATTCTATTCATCAAATTCATAAATTTTGCTGAGGTATTCATTAATCCAAAAGGCACTACTAGAGCATCCTCAATGGGTTAGCTAAAAGCTAAATCCATCATATATTTAGCTATTAGATAACCAAAAGTGATTGCATTAGATTAGTAAAAATCCAAACAAATGGACTTTAGCTGCAATAACTTTCAAAATAAACTCCAAACTCGATAGTTATTGTAGATAGATCAAATTGCATTAGATTATTATAAAATGTGTCTATAACTTAGCAATAAAACTAAGTTTAGCTTTTTTTTCTCAAGAAACTGCATTAATAAGAAAAGAAAACATTTTAAAAAATATTACAACCCAAGAGAAGGAGGGAGGGGAAGGTCCTTTCCATTATGAAAGTTTAGAAGACGAGGAAATTTTAATAAGAGAGATGTTTCCACACAACTTGTTGGAATATGCCCAATGAGCAAAAGAGTGCGCACATCGATTTTGAGCTGGATGTATCTTCATGGCTAACCATTCATCAAGATCTTTAAGCAAAACAAGTGTCTCTTACAAGACTTTCGGCTTCCCAACAATTGGAAGCTTGAGGCTTGTTGATGCCATTTATGTCATTTGTTGAATCACCTTCGATGACAAGTTTCCTAAGTTATCTATTATGTGCCTTTTTTAGTCCAATAAAAACTACCATAGCTTCACCATAGTTTGAATCGATACTGTCTAAGAATTTTGTGACCATAAAAAGGATCTCCCATGTCCACGATTTGCAAACTGTTGTTGAGGTACTACCTTTCCCTCTTATACAACATCAAAGGAGATAGAATAGATGTCTTCAGTTTCAGGTGGTTTCCAAATTTATATCTTGTTGTCTGATTTCCATTCCCAAGCCTTGTAGTGATCCTAGTACATGTCAATGGTCTTTTTTGCAAACTGCTCTACAATTAGAACTGTCATTGTGAGTATTTTGGTTACTATTCAACTAAATGTTGTCCATAGCAATCACAACAAATAATTAGGAGTGATGAGCATCAGGTTTAGAGAGATTGAGATTAAAACTAGGATAGATAATTGTTTTAATCCAGTTCTTAATACCTAGGGTCTAAAGGATGCAATACCCAATTGCCAAGATGATTGCCTCTAGAGAATTATAACATAGGTTCAATTAAGGAATAAGTGGGAGGTATCTTCTACTTCTAGTTGGCAAATAGGAGAGCTGTTGACCTTCAGGAAATTGAATGCATTTGCCAAGAGAGTACCTAGTAGGAAGGATGTCATTAAGCACTTTCCAAAAAAAGAGCTGAAGTCGGTCCTGAATTTAGAGAGACCAGAGATTTTTCCAGAATTGGTTGGTAGGGAGATCATTGAACTCAGTTTTATTGCAAACAATAGCAGTGTATGCTGACTTAACAGAAACATTGCTAGAAGAATGATGAATTTAATGAGGAATTTCACGTTGATTCTGGTAGTTATAGTCAAAGAGACTGATGCTTTCAATTGCTTCCACAAAAGTTTAAGAGAAGAGAGCTTGGAGGAGGAAGGAGTTCCACTTCCATCTCCTAGGTTCCTCAAGAACAAATTCCAAGACTTAAAGAAGAGGGTTTATCCTAGTGTCCATGAATCTTGGATAAGGGATCCTAAACTGGGAACCCAAGGATCGGACCAAACTTTACTGTCTACCCCATTATTAATCTAGAAACACAGGCTGGAAATAATAAATTCTTTTTGCTTAACTAGACCTTTCAAGAATCTGGAGTCAGTAGGTTTGGCATGAATAAAGTTTTAGCTGCTATGTTTCTCAAGTACTTATGGGTAGCCATATCTTTCCAAGTAATGGTCTCATTACTAATTAAATGCCAAAGCCACTTACTAAGTAGTGCCATATTAAAATTGGCAGCAAGTCTAATGCCAAGGCCACCCACCAATTTGGGTTTACCAATAGATTTCTAAACTTTAGAGGTGTAGTTTTAGATCTTATTAGGCTGAACCACCCAAAAAATAAATAAATAAATAAATAAACCTCATGAAAAACTTATCAATCTTTCTTGCCATATGCAAGCAAGGAGGTTGATATAATGTAACCAAGAATCGCACTAGTTATAGATTTCATGAGGATGGTTCTCCCAAAAAGCTTTCTCTAAACTCTCTCTAAGATCTCATTGCAGTAATTCCTATGGGGAAAGCGAGAGTTGAGTGACAAACCTAGGTACTTGATTCTCAAGGAAGAAAATTTAAAATTAAGAATATCCTTGACATCTCTAATGGTGTTAGACCTACTATTTTCGCTAAAATGAATAGAAAATTTAGGCTGTGTTTGGATGTTGAATTTAAGTTAAACCAAGTTGAGTTTTTTATGAATAATACTGAATTAAAATTGTGGAGTGAGTTTTGTGGAGTATACTTAAGATGAGTTTAAATGTGTTTTGATATTAATATGAGTCTAGATATGTTTATGAAAAGTTGAAAAATGTTATGAGTTCCGCATGTAAAGAAGTGTTGAATTGAAAAAAGTTGTGAGTCTCACGTATAAAGAGGTTTTAAGTTGAGCTGAGTTTAGTAATTTGAGAGTTGTGTGTTTGGATGTTAGACTCAGTTTAAAATTAGATTAGACTGAGTTGATCTGAACTGATTCTACAATCAAACGGGGCCTTAGAGGCACTAACCCTCTGACTAGACCAAGACTTATGGGTCTTAAGACAATCTAAAAGAGTTTTGGTAGTGTGAACATTAGCACTACCAAAAAGGATGAGGTCGTCAACAAAAAGCATATGAGACAAAGTAGGTCCAAACCTGCTGATTTTAATACCATAGATGTTATTGGCTTGCTCCTCCCTATGGATTAATTTGGTTAGTACTTCACTTTCTAAAATAAAAACAAAATGGGATAGAGGGTTAACTTGTCTAATTCCTCTACTAGGGAAGTCATAACCATGAGGCTCACCATTGATCACAATGGAATAAGAAGTGGTACTTATACACTCTTTTATCCAATTGTTCCAAGTAAGATTGAAAACAAGATTCTTAAAAATGGCTAAATGGGAATTTCATTCTATAAAATCGGGAACTTTTTTCATCTCAATATTAATAGCCATGAGGCTCCTCCCACTTTTTTAGTGCTAACCACATGGAAGATCTTTTAGGCCAAGATGGTGCTTCTTGAATAATCTTCTCTGATTTAATGAGGGAAAATGATTTTCCCATGACAAGCTTTTGTCTGTCGATAAGGTTTTCCAAATAATCTTCTAATAGACATTGAAAAGATCACTAAAAGATCATAAGTGGTGGACAGTGCTAGGAGATGCATTCTTAGGAATGAGAACAATATTAGTATGATTCATCTCCTTAAGCATATAGCTAGAAGTGAAGAAATTCCTCACAATTTTGTTCAAGTCTTTTTTGACAATATCTCAGTAATTCTTATACAAAAAGTATGTGAAACCATTAGAGCCAGGGATCTGGAAGAGGAGATTTGCTTAATGGTTGATCAGTACTTGTCATCAGAATGGATCATGCACAACATCAGATTATTCTTCACTGATTTTGTCAAGAAAAAAACTAGAGAGGTCATTAGGGCAATTAGAAAGGAAACTTGAAAATTGTTTTTGAAGTGCTCTTGAAACCAGTTTTGATTATTAGAGGGTTAGAGTCCCAGAGATTGGTAGCATTCCTAAGGTAATGAATCACATTCCTTCTTCTTATCATGGTGGAGGACATATGAAAGAACTTGGCCTCATTCACTTTTCCAAAATTTTTCATCTCATCTCGTCTCATTTAATCATTACAATTTTTTCAAATTTTCAAACAAAATAAAATAAGCAATTCAACTTTTTTAAATTTCAAAACAAAAATAATATTAAAAAATATATTTTAACAATTTTTTTTTTCAATTTTTAACTCTTATCACAACTTATCTCATCTCATCTTATTTCATCTATGAATACAAACGAGGCCTTAACGTTTAGATCAGTGATTGTGAGCCAATAAACTTGATATTTTTGTCTCCACATGGTTTGCTCTCTTTTCAGCTAATCATTGAGGTTATATCTAAGTCCTCTTGATTAGAGCGATTATGAAAGGGTTCTTGGGATTGAATTCGAGACAAAAGATTTGGGAAAGAACTTAATGCTAGTTTGAATATGGCCAAAGTGACTAATTTTCCAACCTTTTAGAGCACTTTTAACCATTTTCAACTTTTGCATGAAAATGAAAATAGGGTTACCCCTCTGGATGGATTTCCAAGCTTTCTTAATAAAATTGACACAAGAATAGTCCTTAGCCCAAAATTCCTCTAGTCTAAAGATTTTACTAATGTGGATTTGCTTTTAAGAGTTTAAGAGGATAAGAGAATGATCAAAATTGTGAATGGGCAAATGAAAGATCTTGACACCAGGATGAAGCATTGTCCATAAAGGATTGGCAAATCTCTATTCAATCTCTCTTTAATGTTACCTTAACCCATTCTTTTATTAGTCCAGGTATATTTAGGGCCATTATAACCTAAATCAGCAAATCCAACCTTATCCATCAATTTCCTTAAACCACTAGAGGAAGAAGTAGATGCAAAAGGTTTACCTCCTAATTTCTCAGAGTTATTGAGAAGAGAGTTAAAGTCTCCTAGAGCTAAAATAGAACCAGGAAAAGTGAGAGTAATCTAATTCAATAGATTCTAGAAATAATGCTTTTGAGAGTACTAAGGAAGGCAATAAACCATTAAAAGTTTGAGAGTGCCGAGCAGGGCAATAAACCATTAAAAGTAACTATGGCATACATGCAAGATCAATGTATACAAGCATAGAGATAATGTTGCAAGAAACAAAAATAGGTTCTATATCAACACCAGGGCGCCACATTACCAAAAGCCCTCACTTCCTACCTTGGGATGGAATATTTATAAATGAAGAAAAATCTAAATTAGTTACAACACCATTACTCTTAGTATCATTCAAAAGTGTCTCCGCTAAGAAGACCACGTCAGGGTGGTGACTCCTGATTTGAGTCCTTAGACTTCTCGTTGTAGTAGGTGAGGCTATACCTCCGCAATTTCAAGATAGGATTTTCATTCCTGATTGTGGGGTAGATTGGCTTTGCCACCTCAGCAATTTGGACTGTGGAAGATAAAGGACATGGGTTGATGATGTTATCTTACTCCCTCCTCATGGTGCATGTGGCTTTTGTTATGGTGAATATTGCATTCTATTTTTTCTAGTCCTCCTGCTTGTCCCCTCCTTCTTGACTTTGGTCAAGTATGATGACAAGGGAGGATCTTCCTCCATGTTGCTTGCTCCTACATCTCCAACTGTGAGTGTTGGATTCATTTCAATAATAATGTCAAAAGCTGCTATATCAAAAGGATGCTCTCTCTTTTTAGGTGGCAAATCTCTCTCATGTGAATTCAAAAGCCTTTTTTTAAAAGGGATGCTCGTAGTATATTGAAGATATTGTTGTGGTGGTGACTCAGAGAGTTATTGTTCAAAAGAATTGAAACTTCTAAGGCTCAATGGTATAACAAAAAAGAGGTGTGATATCTAGTGGGGCAAAAACATCAAGAAGGATGATGTCCATGTTGTTCCTCAGTTTGGTTTTTGAAGATGAGGATGGTTTCATGGCTTGAGTAGATGTGGTTTTGGAATTAGAGAGGTTAATGTTGGTTTTTGATTCAGGGTTGCCTTTACTTTGTTGATTCCCACTTCTACTATTTTTAAGGGATATGCAGGCTTTCCTAGATGAATTGACAAGAAGATATAGGGTAGGCTTATATGCAAGGGTTGGTTTAGAGAAGTGGTCGAATTGTGCATTGATGTCATGGAAAATGGAGGGACTTTGTTGAGATTTTGTTCTCCCAGGCAAGTGAAGAGGTGGTTTCTGACAAGTGAAGGTGAAACGTTGCTGAATTAAGTTTTCACTTGATCGATGTGATTTGGGAGGCCTCATGTGGTGGATACTAATTTGATGAATGATCTTTACATGGCTCAAAGACAAAAACAATGATGTTTGGCTTTCTTGATAAGTGCATTGGCTTTTTTTGGTGTCGCATTTAACAATCATGTTGGCTTGTTTGTCGAGTAGGACAAATTTGCTCCACATGACTCTTGTAGATGGCTTTTCTGACTTGTTTGCTTAGGTTGACTTCTTTAGTACTCGTCAACTGTTGTTGCTTGATCTTCATGTTCAGTCAGCTGAAGCCTCTGGTTTGTAAGGTTAAGGTGATCTTAAATTAGTTTTCCTTCCTATTAGCAAATGAGCTTCAAGCTACTACCATTGATCTCTCTCTATCATTGATGCTTCCCTGAATGGAGTAGTCTATTTGAACTGTGTTAGAAGGATTGTGCATTTTAACTTGCTGCTGCGGTGGCCTTTGATACACAGGAAGTTGATGTTGGTTCTGGTACTAAACCTCAAAGTGGTTCCCTCTTCTATTACTACAAGTAGGGGCTCTCATCCAAGAACCAAATTGTGTTTCCTTAGGTCCTATGGCATCCTCAAGACAAGATTGTTGAATATGACCTAGCCTTTCACATACATAACAAAACTCATATAGTTTCTCATACTTGAATTTGACCTTAATAACTGGGCCATTAGGGCAAGGAAGATCAAACCCATTAGGAAGTGGTTTGTTGATATTTATTTCAACCTTGATACGAATAAATCTCCTAAGATCTATTCCAAACATAAGAGCAAAATCAACCTCTAATAAGTTACCAATCACTTAGTCTACTTAATTTTGTTCTGACAACATTTCAGAGGTAGATCATGTATTTGAATCCAGAAAATGGAGAAGTTCAAAGGAATTTCATTGATACTTGGGCCTAGAGACCAATATTTAAGAACCATATGAAATCCTTTGAAGTTCCAAGGCCTATTTTCTAGCACTTTTCGTTCTCTTGAGTTGATGAGAAAGTGACAAAGATTGTGTTTACCTCTATATCTTCTATAACAAGACCAATGGCAAAACTCCAAACTGCTTGGATAATGGCATGAAAGGTTAACTTGTTGAATGGTTTTAAGGAAACTAATTTCCCCCACTAAAGCTATGTTGGAAAATGATCTAGCTACTTCATGCTCTGGCTCTAGTTTCAGATCATTCCATGTCAATGCTTCCGCTTGTGAGATGAGGTTATCAAGATCGGTTTTATGTGTTGACATGTTAGCTCATTGGGTGAAGATTGGATTGAAACTTTTAAAAAGTTTATAGGAGATTATGGAATGCGGAGATGATTAAGGGATAGCTTAGAAGAGGAAGGGGAGTTGAAAATGAGGGGAAAAGCAATAACTTCTACAAAGTGGCTATGACTCACCTAGAAAGAGATGGAGAGAACTCACCTTCAGAGAGAGAAAGAGAGTTGGAAAGCTTCTTTTTGCTTTCTCAATCCTTCATGATCAATTGTTCTAAACTAAGTTTAGCCTAGACATGAATGCAAATTATCTTTCACGAATTATAGAGAAACTTAGACTCATAGTCATAGATGATCCAAACTTAATTGACCCAATACAAACTTAAATAAATAACACGAATTGTCAGCCATAGCAAGTCTCATTATCTATTGAGAACTGCTACAAATACGAAAAGATTATACAAAATAAATACACAATCATATGTGACTTTATAGAATTCATTAGATCTTTTTTGTAATTAAAGTAACTTTATAGTATGACTTATCACAGCATGCCATATCAGTTAGTGAATTTACTTTTGTATGCAAATAAGAGAGATCCTTACTTAGAGCATTGTCATTGGATTTGCCATTCTGGGTCTTGGTCGGGCTGACTCAAATACCAGTCCAGAAGCCATAGTTCTGCAGGAAGAACACCAAAAATGATGGAATAGCTATTTTTTTAAAAGATAATAATAAAATAATATAACTAACTTTTAGTTTTGACTATTCATATCAAAACTCTACATTAGATTATCCATTTATGAAGATACATAATAATTAATAATTAATGATTAATTTTTTCTTAATTATTTATAATTATTAAATTAATTAATTTTATCATATTTGACTATTCTATCTATTATATGTTAATTAATAATCATACTTTAATTAAATTATAAGTTAAAAAAATAATCAGTTATCATATTATATTATATTTAAATTAAATTACTATTTTTTACTATTCTATCTATTTTTTTACTATACTATTTATTTTTTATTTATATTTTATAACAGTTTATATATGATTGTAGAAAACTTGCAGTCAACTCATTGAATCAACATAATACTTTTAGGCAGAAGAAAAAGTAAAGTAAGAAAGAGAAAAAATAATAAAATAAAGATTTGATCATTATATTTGATCAGCTATATTTAATTTTTCTTTTGATTTTATCGTTCATTTTAGCCAATATATTTAACTTTTGGCCAATTCAATATGAGTTGAAAATAAAAATTATTATTCAAATTCTTATTGAATTTAAATTTTAGATAATTTAATAAAAATGTTCTTAGGTATCGTCAATGGGCAATAGCAAAATACCTAGGTTTTGTCCAAAATCTGGGCATCTTCCTTTGCATAGAAAATAGCTATCATCAATACCAACGCAACGTACGTCCAAGTATGGCTCACAAAGTAATAAAGGTGGCAACTTCTGCATGTCTTGCCAAAAGGGAAGTAACAAACACAAATGGCTGCCAACTGGCCTAGGCATAACTCATGATCAATATATAAAAGGTTTTGATGTGTTGAAGCTAGAAGCATAAACAGATTTCGAAGCCAACGCACGTACATCTGCCCTCGCTGCATCGATCTTCTAAATTAGTGATACATACAACACATAACATAACATGCAGGCTACTTCTCCCAACAGTACCGCAGTAGCATTTTTTGCAGCATGTTTTGCAGTTTTGGCTATGGTGGCCGTTGCTGCACATGGTGACGACTCGTATGGCCACAGTGGCCACTGGGCACCTGCTCCTACCCCAGATGCTTCCACAACTCTCCTCCCATTTTCAACAATGGCGACTGGATTCCTTGCCTTGATTGTTACTTTTCTTGTAGTGAACGGGGCGAGGCTCTAATTATAAGCACTTCATCTTGGCAGCTCGATCGATATCGATAACTTGGTGCTTTGGGGTTTTCGTTGTTGTTTGTGTGGAATTTCACTTATTAGCTTCTAAGTTTTACTATGTACCTACCTTTCCTTTGCTATGAAATTTGGTGGGATCGACAACTGGAAAAAGGAATACTTTTTTTGTTGTTGTTGACGATGTCCAATAATGTATGTGCTTCTTAATAAAAGAATTCCCATTCATCATCGCATGAATTTTGAGGTATTATCATGAATGGGCGCGGGCTAGCTACTAGCACGCATCTTTCCGTTGTTAATAAGTAAGCCATCATGTACTCCAACCCTAACGAGGATAAAAAAATAAAAAAAAGCATGTCAAAGGTTGGGACTGATATTGTTGTATGTTAAAACTGAGAAATTTGTTTAGTTTTTAAGGGTTTTTTTTTTTTGATATTTAGTTTTGGAGTTAATTGTCTTCAAAATTGTTTAGTTTTTAATAGGAGTGTCCTCTGACTCTGACAATCGAAGTCAAATTTTCGTTCCGACTACGACTTTGAAATACAGTCGGAGTCCGACTCCGAAAACTGAACTCCGTTGGGAGTTCAAACGAAGTTCGATCAAAATTCAAAACTTTGAATTCTTATTCGAACTCCGACTTCGAAATGGGTCAAATTAGGCCCATTCTAAAACCAAAAGGTCCCAATTGGGCCATTCCAATTCTAAATGGGCTCAATTAAGCTCATTTTCTAATATAAGCTGCCATAACTATTTAATTATTAAGGTTTCACTGCTAATTAATTTTAAACAGTTAAACAAATAATACAAATTAGTAATTACAATACTAATTGCTAAGTCAGTAAGTCTAATAGTATAATACAAAAAATAGTCCAAGACTCTAGATTGAATAATAGAAAAAATACTACAAAATACAAATTAAATTATTAAACCATTCACTATCACTGATTCAATAGAATTCGAGATTACTAAAAAAAATCCATGCTAATACGGCATACAGTTCTACAATATACATACAGCTTAGCTTATATTACAATAATACACCATAAAACATAAAATTCAACCCACGTGATCATAGATTCATAAGCATGACCTGATTCAAATCTATTAGCTTATACCAAATCTAATAAGGGTAGAGATCCACTTAAATACAACATTAATAAAATTCCACATTAATAAAATTCCACTTCATTAAGACATTTCCACAAATACCTTGTATACACTTAAATACAACATGAAATCCAATCCATAAAACAGTGGCGTATTTCCTCCATACAAAATTAACATAACATAACCCAATTAACACCATCTAACCTCAATTTCGCAGATTAAAATTAAAAATAAAATTTCTATTTTGAAACCCTAAAATTTATTATCAATTAAAAAGGCCATTGTTCTCCTAGGCAATGGTGGAGCAAGGCGTGACTCGAAGACGGCGGCGTGACTCAAAGGCAGTGGAGTCGCGACTGGAGAAGTGGGGAGCTAGTTGCTCAAAGACAGGAGAAGATGAAGTAGAGCTAGGCTGCTGGAGCAGGAGAACATAGAAACCAAAGCGGAAGAAAGAAGAAAGAAAGGGAGAAAGAGAAGAGAATGAAAGAAATCGAGGAGGGGCCGAGTAATAACAAAACCGCATCATTCCTAATTAATTGGAACGGCATTGTTTCATTTTTTTAAAAAAAAAAAAACCAAATGCAAAACAAAGTCGTTTTGCATCTAATTTTGTTTTGATAAAAAATCAAAATTTTGAGTCGGAAATAAGAGCAATCGTGCACTCTGACTCCGATTTCGAACTCCGACTTCGGAGTTGGAACATTTTTTACTCCGATTTCGATTTTTGACTTCCAACTCTAATCAGAGTTGAAATCAAAATGAAAATTGATCGAAAATCGAAAGTCAAAATTTTTACCCATCTCTAATTTTTAAGTTACAAGTCCCAAGTTATATTTTTTTTTTATAGATGTCACTTCATTCTCGAAAAATATTGTATCTAAAAATTTCGTATAGATACTGTAGCTACATTGTCCGAAGGTGGTGATCAAACTATGCATTTGACTTCTTCTTTTTTAATATTAAAAAACAAACCAAATACATGATTTGATCGGTCACCAACTTCTGTCGTACAATCTTTTTAATATTAAAAAGTGAAAATATTACATGCAGCCATGTGTGCTTCTAAGCTGCAGCTCAAGGGTTGTAGCCAATATTTTCACTTTTTTTTTTTTTTGAAGAAATAGGATTAACTTCATTAACCCATGAAACAGAAGTTTACAATGTGTCCTGTAGACTGAGTGAAATCAGTTTACAAGTCAACTAAAAATATACTGAAGAACAACTTCTAATTCTCAACAGATTAAAATTTGTGAGACTAAAAAACTGCCAAAAGGCAGCACACAAATTTCATCCTCCAAATGAGGAGAGCACTTAAATTCTACAGACCTAAATCCGGGACACTATTTCTTCAATATAATTTTTTTCTGTACAGACAATATTCATAACAACCAACAAAACTAGACTACAAAAACAGAAAAACGATAACAACAACAAAGATGTCTGTGGTGGGGCGTGGAACTCAAGCGCCACTCTAGGAGTTGATCGCTGCAGGATATAGGATCTCCTCTGTCCCGGATCTGAACTGCACCACTGACGGCCAGCATGATCCACCAGAACGATAAAACAAAGAGAAAGAACTCTCATTCGATCCCCGCGCGTGAGGAGCACATGCCTCGCCGATCCACAAAATCTTCTGACAACGGCTAGATCGGCGGACTGTTAGAGCGGCGGCATCGCACGTGGTGGCCTTGGAACCCCAAAGCTCACGAACTAGCCTTCACTAGCCTCCAAAACCCGTAAGCCACCATTAAAACCAAACCCCTACATAGTGGCCGAGAAAACAAAAAAAGGAAAGAAAGAAAGAATTATTTTTCAGCACTTTTAATAAAATATACATAATTTTTCTTATGATTGTCACATGCCCTTTTGTAGCCGGCCTACGGGAACAAAGACAGATTCACCTAATAATTACATGGTGAAAATGTGATATATTTTTCTGTAATGAAATAAATGTAAGTGGAGGGACGGCTTCTGCTTCTTATCCCACCACTAAAATTATGTAAATGACTTCACCACTATTATTTTAAATCTTGCATAGTGATTTGCATAGTGACTTGTATAGTAACTTGCATAGTAATTTCAAAGCCTATAAATAGGGGTTTCAGTTATTATGAAATTCATAAGAAAATATAGAGAGAGAAGAAAATTTCAGTTCTTAAGAATTCTAAAGAGTTTTTTATATATTTCTCTCTTGCAATAGTAGTTTCTTTTTTTAATTTTATAACATTTTCTACTTAATAATTGGTACCAATGCGAATTATCTAATATTGGCTGTTCACATTGCAGGTGACCGATAGGATTTTGGTTTTCTAAAAAGAAAATGCTTGGGCCATCGGTTCTGTGGCATTTTTTCGTTTCACTTTTTATTTTATTTATTTAGCAACTAAATAAATATTTTTTAATAAGATTATGATGTTTTTATATATTTAAAGATATAAAAAAACATATAAAAAAAAACATTTGATGGAAAATTAGGCAAACTACATCTTCAGTGGAGCACGGCTCTTTTTATAAAAGTGCGGCTCTTCAGCCAGAGGCCTGATTTGTTTTAAGAGATAAAATTAAAAATTTTAATTTTTTTTTAAATTTTTTATTATATTTTAAATAAATTACTTTTTTAAATTTTAAAACCATTTTTTTAAATTTTTAAATAAAACTAATATTAAAAAAATATATTATAACAATATTTTATTCTTTTTTTAATTTTCATCTCATCTCATCTCATCTCATCTCATCTCATATTTGAAAACAAATAGGTTCGAATACCAAAGCAAAATTTTTGTTTTTCATGTTTTTTTGTATAATTTTCTAACAATTTTTTTTTTTGAAAAATATATTTACTTAATTGTTTAAGTAAAAAAAATCTAGTGAGGTGTGATTTTGGTGTTGGGATCGGCGGAATCTCACAAATAATATGGAGACCAGAATTTAACGTGGTTCGGCCAATTTAGCCTACGTCCACACCCACAGAGAGGAGAATTTTGTATTAAACAACAAACCAATTATTTACAATGGTTTCCCTCACTCTCACTGCCTCCAACGGACCTCACATCACGCTCATAGCTTCTCATTACAATCTTACATGTATTTATAGGAGAAATAAATAATGTGAACGTGTAATGACGGTGAAAACCGAAATTCCGGCGGCCTACATTTTCAGGCGGCGGCTGATATTTTCAGGCGGCGCCTACCTTCCAGCTGCATCTATTTGGTGCCTACCTTCACCTTCTAGAAGCCTCCAGTCTTCATTTACGTGTGTGTGTTGATTTCTAACATTTGGGAGGTGATTTTAAAGAGTGACTTTAGCAGTTTTTTTCCCCCTAAAAAGCAACAGAAAAGAAAAGAAAAAGGCTACACAAAACAGTCGGGTCTCTTCGGAACGTGCAATATTAACATTATACATGAATATCTCTAATTCTCAACAAAATGCGATCGCTTATGCATATTTACCATTACCATTGCCATTATTAGAGAGAGAGAGAATGGGAACTATAATCGTATGCATGTCTATGAAATCAAGGTTTGTCCAAAAAATCTAAAGTATTGATGAGATTAATAGATTTTATTATTAATTTTATATCTTAATAATTAATACAAAATGTACTGATCAAACCAGGTGGATGAATTAAGACTTTTTATAGAGCAATGAATCTTTTCTTGCTAAAGGACCCTGCTAGGGCCACCAACAAAGGGTACTGAATGATAGCAAATAGTGTATTGTGTTTTTTTTTTTTTTTAAAGTGTGTATCTGTTTTTAAATACTAAAAATAAAACACATAAATGTTAAAAAAAAATGCATTTCGGTACACTTTTTCGTCATTCTTTGTCCATTTTCCCTTGCTAAAAGCCCTAAAAGTAGAAGTCATATCGTGGCCAAGTTTGGGAAGACATTGCAAAGGCAACCATCTACAGCATTTACAATTCTTTGAGTAGGGGCGGGGCGAAACAGAATTTGGTGTTTGGAGGAGAAAGTAATCAATAAAATATGTGATAGATATAAATATAAATAATATATATTTTTTACATGTGATTATATCTAAAAATAATAATTATATAAAAAATATATATTTCTATAAATAATCTTATAAGAAGATTTTTTTTTAGGATTTTCGTAGTTTATTAGATCAAAAATAAACTTGAGAAGTATTTAATGAGTAATGATATAAAATTGTTAGATTTTTTTATAGTTAAAATGAGTTAAAAATATTGGATTTATGAGTTAAAATGAATCTATCCTATTTAATTAATCAAATCATATCCCTATATTGGAGTTAAAATGAATTGTCCTATTTAAGTAACCAAATTATCAAATCCCCAAATAGTAACTAGCACTCCTACAAATTACAATCCTTCCAAAAAATAAAAATAAGATGCCCGTAGGAAACAACTACTTTTATCCAGTAGAGCCCAAAGGAGCAATAATGGCGAAGTGATATAGGCTATAGCCATTACGATGCTACATTATTGGTATATGCAGACTTGCAGTATGCCAGTGTTAGACAAACGAATGCTTCTATGAATATTGCTGTTGTTGTCTTGTGGTTGCAGCTTCTCAAATGTTTATGGACTGGAGGTCCGAACGTATGAACTTTCTTCTCTGCACAACGGGGGCTAATTTCAGATCAAGTCGGACTTTGAGTGATGTATTTTCAATATTGAGGAGATAATTCTAGTAAAAAGCTTGTAGGTAAGATAAAAATTTTACTTTTTTATGTACTAAAATAATATTTTAAAAAAATAATTGGGTAGCCTCTCAAGGAACTATTTCGTTCCGTCCGGTCTTTGAGGAAAGGGTTGTGATAGGCTTACTACTCTATCAGTATCCGTTTACTATTTTTTACATTTAAATTTTTTATTTTTTTATGATTTTCTTTTAATCATTTTTTTAACATTCTTAATTATTAAAAATATGTATAATCTTACTAATAATCACTTCCTTAATCATTAAATAAAATTAAAAATTAAAAAAAAAATCAAATACAAAGTGGATAGTAAATGAATAATAATAAAATTGTAACTCTATCATTTCGCTTGAGGAAAATACGTATTGGTTAACTACAAATTCTAGCCGAGATTAAGTCTCGTTTGGAATGTGAGATGAAATGATATAATTTTAAATAAAAGTTAAAAGTAGAAAAAAATATTGTTAGAATATTATTTTTTCATATTATTATTATTTTTAAATTTTAAAAAGTTAAGTTAGAATTTTAAAAAGTTAAATTATTTATTATATTTTATATAGAAATTTTAAAAAAGTTGTAATGAAATGAGATAATATCTTAGTCCAAACAAGGCCTAATTTAATTGTAAACCAAATGAGAAAATTCATTTAACGAGGAGTTCGATATAAAATATTTCGAATATACTTGCTCAGAGTGTGAAGGGTCTAGTCTTGTACATTTGAAGTGATTTTCTAAGCCAACCATTTACAATATTTGATGTACTGAGATTTTTCCATTTGGATGGTGAAATAAGTTAAGATAATTTTAAATAAAAATTAAAAATAAAAATAAAAAAATTATTTTTTAATATTAATATTATTTTAATATTTGAAAAAGTTAAATTGATTATTATATTTTGTATAAAAATTTAAAAAAATTATAATAATAAGATAAAATAAAATAAAATAATTTTTCTATCCAAAAATAGCCTTATAGAATTTAAAACCAAGTAATCATTTCTTTTTTTTCACAATTTTTTAGATAATAAATGATAATGTCAATATTTTAGATAGATGTAATGTAATAATCCTTCTAATAAAAGGCCACACACGGCCTTTTTGGCTTCAGAGGCATCAGATTTGTCGGATCTGTTTGGTTCGTATCTCTCTCTTGGCAGTGCATGTACTACACGCGCCACCACTGCCTGTGTTAGTCATCTGCCTACGGTTCAGCTCTGCTACCGATTGCTTCTCTATGTTTTCATTTTCTATAATCAGTGATCTTAATCGAAGGATTGTAAACCCACCCATAAATTATCTCCAGACAATAATCGACAATACTTTCACCATCTTCACCGCTCCTTATAGCAATCCCACCACATCCAGCTGTAATTCCTGTATTCGCCCTTTGGCGAATAATTTAATTTTGTCTTTTAATAAAAGATCACTCTTTTTTAGATTATTAGTAGGGACCAAGTCTTTAGCCCCAAATAAACCCACTTTTTCTTCTCTTTTTTCCCGTCTTTTTGCTCTATTATTTTTTATTTTGGAATGATTGTTAAAAAACCCCACCTCTTCTCATGTATCATTTGTTTAGTTTAATGTTATTAACTTGCTTTAAAAAATAAAGGTGCAACACTATCTTCTAATGGTACCAAGACGGTTACAATCAAATAATTTTATTTTTCATTTAGCTATCAATCATTTAATGACTTTATCGAAAAATTTAAATGATAATAATAATTAAAAAAAAAAACCCGATAGCCACTTTCAATTACTTGGGGTTTGAGTTGGAACTTGGACCCGAGGAAAGAAGCAACAATTTCTGGAAGGATTTCGAACTCAGGATTAAATCTGTAGTTCCCAGTCATCTGCAAAGATAACCTATGATATATAATATCCGTTTCCATCCAAAGCCATCGACATTGCTTCACGCAGGGAGTGCTTTGAGATTACAAGGGTCAGCCATTCGCATTAAGCATTCTTTGAAGCAGAAGATAATGGTCAAGGCTACGAAGATTTAAAATATGAAGCACCACATCTTCAACGAAGGACTGCTGAACCTGAATAAACTGAAAACAAACAGCTCTTGATCTATCCCTTCAAAACCGAAAACAAATGAAATCGAACTACTTGCTACAAGCTACCCATGATCTGGAAGCAGGAATTTCTTGCCATATTGCCCCATTTCTTTAACCCAAAAAATACACCCCATTCAAGAAGTTGCGTTAATTAAAGTACATGAATAAATTTGGCAATTTACACGGTATGATGGCCGGCGATACCGAGAGAAAATAGCAAGAGAATGGCCAAGGCAATGGAAAGGAAGAAGGAAAAAAAGAATCCTACATTACATGAGCTATATTTTCACCCTTGAAATGCTAGAATGAGCCATTCCAGCAGAATCATCAGGATCAATTTACTGGATTGCTGCAATTGCTTACTAGCCTCGTACTTTGCGTGTGGAGATGCCAAACCATTGCAACTGATATATGAGTGCAGGCTGCCTGATTTAGTTTCACTGGAACATTCTTAATAATTTAATCAATATGGTAAACCAATATCAGAACTGGAACGCAAAATGTCCACAAAGAAATGATATATTACAAATCTCACCCTCTTCAGCAAGGCTTTCTCTTGTCAACCTTCAGGTGAATATTATACCATTTCTTTTTCTTAGGCCGATCCCTTGTTGTAGATCTCTTCTCTCTCACCTCTTCATCTTCTTTGGCTTCCTTGAAGGAACCTTTGTTCTTGCTCTTACTGGTACTCCGCTTCATTGGAGGAGCAGTTGTGTACGATGCATGTATCTCATTCCTTTGCTTGAGAAGCTCATCAATCTGCAAAAGAAGCACACAGCAAGAGCAAACAAAATCAATGTACTGAAACCTCACTTCTAAAACGGAGCTTAGGCTTTCTTTTCTTTTCTTTTTTCTTTCTTTTTTTCAAAAAATTTATAAGAGTTTAGGCATGATAAACTCACTGCTTGCATTTCTTGTGCATATCTACTAGTCATCTCAGTAAATTGTGCCAGAACCTGTTAACACAGTGAAAATTAACAAAAAGAAATATGTTTGTGTGTACAAAGCATACACAATGATTATTTCCAACTCTAGACCTCTCGGTATTCAGTTTCAAACTTAGATATTTCCACTCTTTTTGTTAGAATTTGAGCTTCGACAGCTCTAAGATACTCCTTCTCTTCTCTGTAAGGTGCAGCACAAAGAGCCTCTATTGTGTAACTTGCACTTTTAAAAAAGTTGTCACCTGGAATAAATAGACCAGAAGAGGAAGGAGGTTGTCAGGTACAGAGAATGTAGTCAAGAAATATATTAGCTTAACGGGAAACACCTCAACTAACTGACCATAAACAGCAAAGAAATGGGTGCCAGCCTTCAGTTCAGTTATTTCGCATGGCTCAAATCCATCCAGCTTTTTGAAGAAGGCAGCATCAGGATCTTTTGCAGCAGCCATCTGGTGCAAAGAGAAACCAAAAATCAAAAAATCAAAATTTATGGACACGATAGAAGTTGAAGAGTATATTCATCAGCTCACTGAAGTCGTCGTCTGATCCAACCGATAAACAGGAAAGCCAAGAAAATACATTCCAGCAGATGTGATCTTTCCCGTCTTGACACTTTCCTCCTACAAGAATGGTTGTGTATAACTTGAGCATTAGAAACAGACTGTTATATACAATTGAAAGCAGCAAATGGCAACAGCATGAGGAAAAGGCTAATTTGTGCCTTAAGGACCTAAAACAAATAACCCCACCCGTGGGTAGCCCATGTGGTAAGGGCGAACTTGTGTGCATGAGCCCCACGTCACAGGTTTAATTCCCCCCGGGACTAAACTGTGATTTAAGTAGGAGGCCATTCATTTTCATAAGTAAATGAGACCAGGAATACCAGCAGTTATCAGTTATCATTGGACAAAACTAGGGCTGAGCACCGACAATGTTAGAGTTGGAGTGCCCTACCTCTGACTTAGACTGCGACTCCAATTTGCATAGCCTCCGATTTGACTCCAACTTGTTGGAGCAGAATCGGATTTGGACTTTTTGTTATTGGACTTTTTTTCTTAGACCATTTAAAATTTTGATCTGACAATTTTAGGATCTTACAAGTCGGAATGGCCTTCCAGATTTCAGCTTTTTTTTTTAAATATTTTTTCAAATTTCAATTTTATAAAACATAACCAAGTTTGAAAAAATATATCATTGTACAAATTAATATTATTATACATTAGATATGTTCTTATATATTAATGTTTATACATTGGTATTACATGTTACTATACATTGATTATTATACATAACTATTACATGTTATTATACTTTAGTTATTATACATTAGGATTACATATTATAAATTTAAATATTTGTGTTTATACATAATACATTAGTTATTATTATACATAAGTATTATATAGTAGTAATAGTTAATAGTATGGTATTTACATATACTAAACTATTATTGTCAATTTAGTCTATTTATATTATAGTATAAGTAAATTATTTTATACTAATTTGCTCATATTAGTATATTATTGAATTTAATTAACTATATAAGTTATAATTATATCAAAAATATATAAATATAATATATATATGATCAACATATCAAAAAATATATTTTTTTATAAATTACGTAAAATATTGGAGGAGTCGGACAACTGCAGTCAGTACATTACTACCTCCAACTCCGACTTTTTTGGTGAAAAAAATCCGATTCCGACTCCAACTTTGACTTATCGGAGTCGGTTGGAGTCGGATTTTCAGATTTTTGCTCAGCCCTAGACAAAACTGCTCAATGATCCTTAACCCAAATAAAATGAGAATAAAATGCTTGATACCTGCAGCACTAGGCTTAATCCACCATTCTCTTCCTGATCGAAGTACAATAACTGTAAAATGCTAATATATTAGTGAAACTAATGATGATGATGATGATTCACAAACAAAAATATACTATTATTTAGGCAATTCCTCAGCATATATTGTATCACCTAAATGCCAAGTACAATGTACGTCTAGCATAATATAGACTTTAGACCAACAAAATAAGCTCTAATTCTCCAAAGCCAATGAAAGAGTCAAAGTTAACAAATACAGGATATAGATTAAACTTCAGAGTTCAAATGTCAGAACCCATGCGAAACTGAGTAGAAATGGTAAACTTAGAAGACACAGAACTGTAAAATTGTCCCTGGGCTGAATTATTATCCTTTCCGGTCATTTTGAAAGGCCTATGGACTGGAAAGGAAAGGGTTCATGCTTCAGCCAAGAAAAGAGGAATCAATGGTCGAGTTCCAAGGCTGTGACCAAAAGTTGTCTATCAGCAAGCAAGAATGAAGATTAAGGCCTCGTTTGAATAGCGAGATAAGATGAGATCATTTGTGAATAGTCGTGAAATGGTTTGAGTCAAGATGTTTATGGAATTTTAGGAAAGAAGAGAGAAAAAGTTGAATAAAAATATTACAAAGTTAAAATATTGTTAGAATATCATTTTTTAATGGAATTTTTATTCTGGGATTGAAAAAGTTAATGTTTTATTCGGAAGTTTAGAAAGTTGTAATGATTATATAAAAAAGTTCAAAATTTGAAATTAAAAAGTTTGTGTTTGTGGTGTAGCTCACCACAAGAGAGAGAGATAGAGAGGACGTAAATGGCAATCAAAGAGGAAGGCTTCATTTGGTTGATGAAATAAGATGAGACGAGAAATTTGTGAATAGTAATAAGATAGTTTGTAAATAGCAATGAAATGTTTGAGTTCAGATGTTTTATGGAGTTTTGGAAAAGAGGAGAAAGAATTGAATAAAAATATTATAAAGAAAATATTATTAAAATATCATTTTTAATAATTTATTTTAGCTTTGAGATTTGAAAAATATCGTTTTTAATAATATTATTAAAATATTGTTTTTTAATATTGTAAAGAAAATATCATTAAAATATCATTTTTTAATATTATTTTAGCTTTGAGATTTGAAAAATTATTATTATTATTATTAATATTTATATTTTGTTTAGAAGTTTGAAAAAGTTGTAATGATTAGGTATAATTTGATAAAAAGTCGAGAATTTAAAATTTAAAATTTAAAATTTAAAAATTAAAAATGTTTGTGTTTGGATGGTGTTTGATAGAGGTGACAATATGTGACACAATCCGTGAACCCAATACAAACAAGAAATGAAATTAGCGGGTTGAGTTTGATACAAATGGATTTAGGTTAAAACAGATTGACCCATTTAGACACTATTGTTGGATTGTAATATTGATATTTTGGACCTATGCACATTTTTGCTATTGTAGAGTTTCTAATATTGGTTTTGTTTTAAGTTAAAATTTGAAAAAGATTGATATTTTTAGTTAGTAGGTATTCTTATTGTTTTTTTTTTTAAATATTGTGACTGCTAATTAATATAAATTTTAACTTTTATATGAAATTATATTAATCATATCAAATTAATTATGCGTGTTAATTCAACCCATTTACATAAAACAGGTTGAAATAAGTCGTATCATATTAACCTATTTCTAATTAATTACTAAACAGGTCAAAAGGGGTGACCCAACACAACCCGTTAGTTAAATAGATTGGATTAAGGTTTGAAGGTTTGACTTGTTTAGTTTAAAGGGTTGGATTCAGATTAATTCATATAATCCAATGTTCATGACTTGACTAGACACAAACATAACCCCAAAGGAAATTCCCAAAGATTCTCTCAATATTTTTAGCAATCCCAGTCGGTAAGGAGAAAAGGGAGAGGAAATAAGTAAAAAGATTAGTCAATGCACTCTTGATGTAAATAACTCTACCACCTTTAGATAAGTATAATTTTTGCCAACCAACAAGCCTCAACCGAATCTTCTCAATTACCTCATCCCATATATTAACTGATTTATGAGGAGCTCCCAAAGGCAAACCAAGATACTTCATAAGAAGTGAAGCAATCTTGCAACTGAAGACGTTGGCCAAATCCGAAACGTTCCTAACTACTCCCATAGGAACAATTTCAAACTTAAAAAGATTAATCCTTAACCCCTTCGAAACATAAAATGAGACCTCTTAAAGCTCAATGAGCCAGTTTTTGAGTACTCAATAGTTACTTGATAAGGATGGGGTATTCAAAACACTCAATAATAGAAATAAAGGTGTTAGCATTATCCTTAAAGGGGGGAAGTTACTTTTGTATCACGAGAAAAGTAGATGGCCATCAAGGAGATGGTTTTCAACCATACCAGTGCTCGTTGGTTAACAAACATGGTGGAAGTGTGCTCACTGCTAGAGGGAAGGAATATTTTTTTTAAGACATGTCGCATTGGGACTACGACAATGCTTTTGGAAGTTACTTGGAAACCACTGATTATGGTGACAGAGGATGTCAAGGCCTGATAGTGATACCAAAAAGGATGGAAGGTAGGGTTGGAAAGCATGTCTAAGGAGATAATGCATGCTTTGTCCATACTACCGAAAAATAAGGTCCCTGTGGTGATTTGACGAGTATACGAAAATACTCTCTAAATGCTCTAATATTGGATTAAAATGCTAGAATCTGAATAAAAATAAAGGGATATAATTTCTTTTATTAAATTTAATTTCTATTTACATTGAGATGTCTTTAAACACTATTGATCTTCTTTTATTCTTTTTATTTTATTTTATTTTAGTTCATTCTATTTTATTTTCATTTATTTTCTTTATTGGTGTGAAGAAGTGAAAAAGATCATATGGGCCCGCATGCTTTGTTGTTGTAATTCAAGTGGGACACGTCAATTCAATTGAAAAAGTGAGTTTTGAAAGGACGACACTTCATATGAGAACTAAGGGCTAGATAATGCATATATATATATATGTGTGTGTGTGTATGTGTGTGTGTGTTTAAGTAGTCTTTAAGTGCCGCACATGCACTCTTCAATTCATGGGCCCCCACTTTTGCAATTCAGCTTGGTCCTACATGTTGTATGGAAATATTACACGAGAAGGGCACGGCACAGAGTGTTGCACATATATATATATATATTATATATATATATATTGTTCTGGGAACGATACTCAGACCAGTAACCCCAATTTCTTTTGCTGTGGCACTAACAATGTCATATGATCCCTTGTCTAACCCTCTGGGAAAGACAAGACCCCGATTGCCTGCTCCTAACAGAGCAGAAAGTTTCCAAAAGAATTATTATCAGAATCTGTTTTATATCGAAAATTCAATAGAAACAGATCATTTTAAAATTGCTTCCCATTATTTTTCCCCAGGTTGGCATTGGGTTCCTCGGAATCCAACAAAAGACCTGAAATTCTTTCTTTCCATTCTGTCTCATACAGGGTCAATTTCTTTGAAGCCACTTTACGATAAAGCGGATCCTTCAAAAAAATTTTCCCACAATTGTTATTTGGTCAATGTTTTGACCCATCAGCAATGGGGACTATATATATATGTGTGTGTGTGTGTGTGTGTGTGTGTGTGTGTGTGTGTTGCACCATTTTACAAAGAAAAACTGGGATGTAAGGCTACATACGAGAAACGAAAATTAATGGCTGCCGTTTGCTTCATTGTTCTTGAGGAATTTATGTTGTTCATCATGCATATAGGTAATTAAATTCTCAAGTAGGGCTAGAAATGAACTTGCATACTAGATGATATTTTTAATTTATTTTTAATTCATGTATTTGATTTTCAATTTATTAAAACTCTTTATTTCATCATTCTCAATTTCTTATTGATGTTTTCTTTCCTGAATAATCTTATAATTTATTTCGTTAATGGATTCAATCATCTATTGAACGAATTAGTTCTTTAATTATGTTTGGATCAATTGATTGTCTATATTGATTTAATTCTCTGTTGCAATATCGCTCTCTAAGTATATTGTCGTCATTGAATTTTCTCAATATGAATAACAATTTGCGTGATTTAAAAGTGATGAATGATTTTTTTTAAAGAGTTACATTTGATTTAATTTTCGTTTATAATTCCACATCTTCCGATTGAGAATTTTGAAATTGAATTCTCAATTGAATTATCAATGAATTAAGAATAATTAAAATATCATATATGTACAATAGATTCTCGAAACTTTACTGTTTGTCAATTTGAGTAAACTTTTTTCGTTAATCACTTTGTTTTACTTTAATTTGCATTTAAAATTAATTTTTATTTTCTCATTAATTATTTAATATTTTTCTTTAGCTTATTTTTTCTTTCTATTATTCTTTAATCTGTCTCCCTGTGGAATTGACACCTCAAAACTACACTACAACCACCGCATTATTTTTTGAGCGTAATCATGACTTAAGGAGACAGGAAGGGGAAGGAGACGGGCAAGTAGACTAGAACGTACACAAAGGTTGCAATGGGCGGTGGTGAAGGAAGAAAGGCAATGGTACACAGTGGTATGAATCAATGCTTCGCGTTACAACAAGGAGAATTGGACAAAAAGAAATGGTTAGCGGGAAAGGGTAAAACTACATAGAGGTATCGTTGTTGTGCTATACCTAAAAGAGGTGGTAGCGGCATGTCCAATGTCTGCACAATGGAAAGTGAAGAGCAAAGGGTATGGTTTGGACTAAGGAGGAAATCCCATATGCGAAAGGGGAAATTCATCCACTAAAGAAGGTTGTAGAAGATTTTATAAGTAGTGTGAACAGGGGCTTGAACTCTAATCTGGGCTTGGGCCAAGGCCAAGGTGCTAAACAGAAAGATGCGCCTAGGTCAAGGCCAAATCCCCCTAGGGTTGATACAAGTAAAACCAAACTTGGATTGGGCTTGGTCCGAACAGGCCCATCTCTCTCACCCAAAATGGGATGGCGCCTAAAACAGACTAGGCTAGTACCTAAAATGGCTAGGCTTTCTCCCAATCAATCCCAAAGGACCTCATAGTTCAAAGTGGGATCTTCATCCACTTCCATGCCCACGACAACATCGGGCACAGCGGCCAGAGGTGTTTCCAACTCTTCTGCTGGCCAAGTTTGGGGTAGTTCCCTACAGAAACCTAGCGTCGAGATTGACTAAGAAAGAAAGATAGACAACACGACACAATGATTTAATTGGAGTGCAAATGCTTTGTGGATGTCACAAATCAATGCGCTGGTGAACCTCGGCTGCCCCCCATCACCACGGTTGCAAGATTGACGCCCTTGGCGCTGGACACAGAGATTACACCTCAGTGTTTGGTGGATGGTCGCAATGTTGTCGGGAGGTCAGAATCAAAGGAGATATCACAAAAAGGGTCCCTAAAGAGTTCTATGAAGGGGATCGACCACAACACAGTACAAATGTCTATTTTGGCGCTATAAAAAACCTAATAATAGTGACATGTTTTGTCATTTAAGAAAGTGAGGCATCAATGGGTGATAACGTCAAAGAGGGGGGAGGTAGAAGGAAAATGAGCATTGGTCTGACTCCTACATGGGCAAGGAACTACAACAAAATGAGGAAAGCAGATTCCAGCACTCTTCCATATTCGCATCAGGGAAGATTCCTCGCCATTTTGTTAAGAGTAGTGTTATACACCACACTACCATCCCACTTGCATCCATCAAGTAAGATGTAGTACATTCATCATCATTGGATGATAAAGAAGAATGCAATAAATTATCATTCAATAGTAATAAATGTGCCACATTTTACTTAGAAAGATGCAAGTGGGATGATAGTATGGTGTATAGAATTTTCCTTTTGATAATATGGAAGGTAAGGAAGTTAGGGATGATCCTATCATTATTTCTATTGTTCCTCCTTGTTTATCCTCAGATTAGGTCGTGCAAAAAGTGGAGAAAATTTAGAGTTGTGGAGGGATCTTTTGTGAAGGTTTCGAAGAACAATTCAAGACACTCCTAACAGTGATTGTGGCAAGACACTACCACCAAGGCATGGGGTCAAAACAAAACAACGAGTTGAGGAGGCTATATTGGTCTATTAATTATGGCCATGAGGGGACTGCAAGCCAAGGAACAAAGGGAGGGCTGTAGTTGTTGATAATTGAAGCACAAACTTCTTATTCGGTATGTTAGAGGGTTGAACGAGATAGATAAATGCCTCCGCATAAAAACTTTTTGAAGACAATGAAAGGTGGACATCATTTGTTTCATGGAGACTAAATTGAATTAGAAGAAGTATTATCCAGAGTATTTGGGAGGACCAATGCCCTGTAGGATGTCACAGATCAATGCGTCGGTGAACTCTGGGCTGCCTCAATTGCTGTTAGCAGTGCCTTGAATTGATCTTCAAAACCCTCACAAGAGATCCCTACACAACTGCCATGGTATGGGGTCAAAAGAAAATAGAGAGTTGAGGAGGCATCTTGGTCTATTAATTATAAAGCAAAGGAAGGGAGTGAAGCCGGGGAAGGAAGAAGGGAGGGTTGTAGTTGTTGATCAATAAAGCCCAAACTTCTTATTTGGAATGTTAGGGAGTTCAATGAGATAAATAAATGCCTCCAATTAAAAAATTTGTTAAGACAATGGAAGTTGCACATCATTTGTTTGATGGAGACTTATATTGAAACTTATCACAAGAAGTGTTATCTGGAATAGATGGGGCTGTTAGTACATAGGCTAACATATCTAACTTCGTATGAGGCGTCGGGTAGAGTCTTGGTAATTAGGGTCAAAGGGTGGAAGAGAATCTCGACGAGTGTAGGGGAATACTCTTTTTTTTTAAGTAAAAATATTATATATATTAATAAGAGTAATCAACTACACTAGACGTATACAAGAAAACAACTAGCCCTTCCTAGAAAGCCTTTAATGACCCAAAAAGCCCATGAAACCTACCCAAAAATACACCAAGCCCGACCCCAACCCCTTGCTTCCAGTCAAACTAATCCTTTACTGAAAATCCCTCTACAAGAACGTCTTCACAATGCCCTTTTTTTATATATAAGTAAAAAATCTTATTAATAAATTGAGTGGCATCAAAGCTAGTTAAAAAAAACATACATGCCCTCTTAAGAAGGCGCTTTAAAAACAAGGACATCTTCACAATGCCCTCACTTTAGACTTCTTTCGACTTGAGCTACCTTCCTTAACATCGTAATTAATTGCCAATGAAAGACGCTTTTAACTCTTTGCCTTTCTTAAAATTTGATTTGGTTTCAAGCGCGTGGCTTGCCTCAATGGCCGTGAGCAGTGCTTTAAATTAGTCTTCATATTCTCCATGTGAAAGCCCCAGGATTTGCTGAACCCCATTAACTTTATTCAGAACCCAATCTGAACCTACTATATTGTTTATCAAAGGAAGAGAAACCAGGAGAACGACATTATCCCCAACCACAATACCCAAATGCACTCTCGACTCTAAACCTTATCCCACATGAGGCACCAACGACAAACCAATAATTTCCTTGCCGCCATATGGTTGCTCGATAGCCATATGGTTGTTTTCCACTGTTTCTATCACCATTACAGGTTCCTCCCCTCCATCAACATTGCTTGTGTGTGCTCCACCCCCCGACGATCCTTGTCAAGCCACTTTGTCAGACCCTACTGCTCCCTCAAGAGACATGGAACAAGTAGGGGGAGCATTACCTTTTGTTACCCGTTTGCATCTTCTAAACAGGGCCCCACTGCTCCCTCAGGAGGCATAGTGACACTGGCAAGGATAAAGATTTTTTTTTTGATAAGTAACGCTGGCAAGGATAAAGATGCCAGCGTCCAACGACTCTATCTATAACGACATTGAAACGCCCTTCGCCGGCACAATTGTGGCCATCAAATCCGAAAGATCTACCCCCTGTCCTCCCTCATCCACTCTCGACCCACCACTTAAACCCATGACCAGGTCAGCCACTTATCCACTTTAATCATCAAATCTCTCACATACTCCATAATTCCCTTAAATTGAGCTTTGATATCCCAGAAGACCCCTTGCACTTCTCCTGATGTCACCTGACGGCCTTTGTCTCCTACAAATGCCTTACCCTTTCCTTCTATTGTTGAGCTAATCTCGGTCGGACTACCTACCAATGACCTCAACACCACAACGTACAAAGCATCTTTGACTGAGAAAGACCTTCCCATCATTTTCCCATCAACAAACTCCCCATTGTTTGCATGCTTCAGAATAGTGGCTTTGGACCTAGTAACACTTTGAATGGACTATAGGAAGCCTTTCCATCCAAGGCTATTTGCGCCCTCCAAAATCTCCAATAAACATTTCCTCCTTCCATTCTCTAAGAGCTGCAAACTGCTGCCCCTTACATTAACATGATGTTAAATGATAAAAACTTCATTACCCATTCCTAGCTCTCTAAAGAAACCTTCATGACGATTAAGTTCTAAACAATCTTCAATCCCCTTAGCCACCCACGAAGTTGCCATCCCACCTAGACACATAAACTTAGCTATCATTTTGCTACGTTCAGAAATATGAAAACAATTTCCTCCCTATTTTGTAAAAAAAAAAGTTTTTTATTCCACTTTCAAACACCTCTTGCCTTCCAACTGAGACAAACCCACATTGTGAGTCGTCATTGTCAGATCCCAAATCCTAGATCAGAGATACTCTATTGCTCGAACTTCGTCCAACTAAGGAAAAAAACATATATGTGCCCACTGCAAATCAAAGGCATAGACATAGAAATGACTTCTGATCGCCTAAGGAAAACTGTTGACCAAGTTTGTAGAGGTGGCGGAGGCAAAGACTCAGGTTGCAATGCCCCTTAACTATGTTAATGGAAAAAATACAAGAAAACTTCCAATCGTCGGAGGACCGCATTGGACGCCCCATAATGGAGTCATCGAAGTCCGTCGATCAAGTCTATGGCAGTGGTGGAGGCAAAGGCTCAAGTCGCAAGCCGCAAGCCGCCGAAGAAGAAAAATCTCGATCGATGGATGAGGACCGACATCAAAGGCCCCTTAATGGAGTCGTCGAAGGTCGTCAGTCAAGTCTGTGGCAATGGCGAAGGCAGATGCATGGCAACAGGCGTTGACACCTTCGAGAAAGAGAACTAGCGAAAGAACCAATTCGTCAAAGAAGACCAACGTCGGATGGCCCTCGACGAGGACGACGGGGCCTGTGAGCCTCGTCTGTGACAAACATGAGGTGTCACTCTCCAAGCGATGTTGGTGAGGGGTGGCAGCGCGATGGAAGTGTTTGGCTTTCCTTTTAAAAAACTCAATTCTTCAAAGCATTGAAATCTGGTCAAAGCTCTTTTTTTTTTTTTTTTAAAAAAGAAAAATGGAAAATCTCCTCTCTTTTGTCCTTACACCCAACCATAGCATGCTTAGGGAAATACTCAGTGGGGTGTTCGTTTACAAATTCTAAAAATGGTATTTTTGTGGGGTTTTGCTATGGTTTATGGTCCCGGTCCTAATTTGGATAGCAAGAGGCGATAATTTTCGAAACAGCTCACAGGATTGTGTACTTGGTGGGATGTCCCTTGGTGCATTGGCGGAGATTTCAATGTGACAAGAGTCCCGAGTGAGAGATCGGGAAAAAGACGATAAAACCATGCAATGGTTGAATTCTCTGCTTTCATATTCGAGATAAATCTCTTGGATATCCCTCTAATTGGGGATACATCTACATGGTCTAAGAACCGTGCCTTGTCTAGATTGGACAAATTTCTTATATGCTCATCTTGAGACATGCATTTTCCATACGTATGCCAGAAAAGACTATGATAGATATGTTTAGATCTCTTTCCTATACTGTTGGATTATGAAGGCATCCAAGGGGGACAAAGGCACTTTAATTCAAGAACATGTGGCTAAAAACTGCTTTTCCATCGAGACCATGACCATAGATGGCTATGTTTCTTCAGACCAATCAGTGATCAAGGTTCATATTGCCATACATTTTGAAGAACTGCTTTCGGAACCTTTTGATTAGAGGCCTAGATTAGATGGTCTTTATTTTGAGGCCATTGATTAGACAAGTATGGTTTGGCTTGAGAGACACTTCAAAGAGGAAGAGGGACAACAAGCGGCTAGAAAATGAATAGAAACAAAGTTCCGGGCCCTTATGGTTTACTATGGCATTTTTTCAGACTTGTTGAGAGGTGGTGAAAGAAGATGACATGCAGTTTTTACATGAATTTTTCACTTTCGAGAAATTTTTGAAGAGTTTAAATGCTACATTTATTGCACTTGTCCCTAAAAAAGCTGGTGCAGTAAAGGTACAAGAATTATGTCCTATTAGTCTTGTGGGCAATACGTACAAGATAATTTCATAACTTCTTGCTAATAGGATGAGCACAGTCATGGATAGAATCATCTCTAAGTCACAAAATGCATTTGTTAGGGATGGACAAATATTGGACTTGCTCCTTATCGCTAACGAGTGTTTGGACAGCAGGATCAAATCAAGAGTCCAGAGTATTTTGGCAAACTAGACATAGAGAAAGTTTATGATCACGTTAATTGGAATTCTTTTTTTATTTGTTGAGGAGATGTGGTTTTGAGAGATGGAGGGTGTGGATGAAGGATTATGTGTCAAACGGTTTTCTTCTTGATCTTGGTGAATGGTGATTCTTTAACAATTTTGCAAGAGTTGTAACAAGGTGATCCATTATCACCCCTATTATTTGTTATTCTCATGGAAGCCCTAAGCAAAATGTTGTCGGCTTTAGTTGAGGTGGTTTTTCTCAAGTTTTATCAAGGGATACTAACCATGGCTCTATCATCATTTCGCAGTATGGAGCCATGCGGTGAGCATAGAGCTAACTATTCTTGAGCATAGAGCGAACTATTCTTTCGCCTTTTACTAAAGAATACCGTGTGCTCGTTGCTCAATGTGGCATACACCCATTTTTTAGCGGGTAGATTCTAGTTGAATCCTACCCCTATATAAAAAACTACCTATTAAAAAAAAATCGCGGTCATAATCATCCCTAAGGATGTTGTCCATAAAAGTAAAAAAAAATGCAGCTTAGGAGGTGCTTTACTCTGTCAAACGCTCTTCTAAGGAAAATGATTACTAGATGAAGTAGTGAGAGCCTCATAGAAAGAGTGTATAAAAAATTTTCATTTGTTGGAAGTAGGCCTATTCATCTGGGTTGGATTGTCCGGCCCGACTCTTAAATTTTTTTTATTTTCCAATAATCTTAACACTCTCACCTAAGAGGTTCAAGAAATTACTCATCCTTTGAACCCGGATTTTGAATCCGAAACCCAAATGAACATACCTAGCTGGAAGGCCACCACAACAACTTATTCACCACTATATCATTAGGTCCAATGCGATATAGCAAGTTAAAGAACTCAACAAGGACACCTACTTCCCAATCGTGTGCCTTCCTAATGAAGCTAACAACATTCCATTGCTGCAAACCATTAGTAATTTCCCACAAGTCAGCCACCAAAGCATCTTGTTCCCGTGCAATTTTGAAAGTAGAGGGATAGGCATCCTTAAGAGCCATATCTTCAACCCAAACATCATGCCAAAAATTGATTCTATTGTCGTCCCCCATATATAGCCTAATGTTGCTAGAGAAAGACCATCAACCTTTCAGGATATTCTTCACACTTCATATGCCCCCTATGTTCATTAGGGCACCAACCCTTCTTTATACTCCCATACTTAGTATCAATCACCACCTTTCATAATGTTTCCCTCTCATAATTATAACTTCACAACCACTTACCAAGAAGAGCCTTATTGAAGGCCCTCAAAATGCGAACTCCCAACCCGCCACTCCTCATTAGAGAGCACACCTTATTCCACCCAACTAAGGTGCCATTTTAATAGCAAGTTGAGATAAAATGAATTTGGAAAAGTTATATTGATGATATGTGATGGGATAAAATATTTTCACTAATTGATGTAGGAAGTATCTCAGTGGATCTGGGAAGAAGTATATCAGTGGATTGGGGTTCTGAAACTCCTCAAAATCCTCCAAACCCTTCAAAGATTCTGAGAAAAAAGGCTCATCCTCCACTGAAGGAATCAAATCCTCAAAATCGTCATCAATAAAGTCTAGGTAGTCATCAAGCTGAGAAGGTGTGTTTGCCAACGGTAAAGCCACTTAGCCACCTCTCATCGGCGATTTCTAAGACTCCACAATAGTAGAAAGTTGTTTATCAAATTCAAAATTCATTTTCTGGCACACTAAACCATCGAACTGACATCGGAGTTCGCCACCGGCACCATCAGTGTCGTCTGAGTGTCGCTCGGCGATGCCTCACCCGTCAATGCTGTCTCTAGCACGAAGCTGAGGTCCAATAAATGCGATTCGCAACCTCCAGGTTGCAGGTAGGGTTTGGACACATCGGGTTGATGACTTGATCCACTTCCTGGGCCACTTGACAAAGCCACAATTGTGGCTTGCGGCCTAATGATGGGTCTTGGGCTGCTCGGACCCAGCCCCATCGAACAAATTTGCCCCTCCAGAAGCACCCGAAATATAGCTTATCTTAACATGGGCATGGGCATGGGCTTGGACTTTGGCCTTACGCCATACAACTCATTTCCCTTTAGTCTTCGATTGAGCCCCACGATGAGAGGGCCCCGGCCCTAACTGAGAAGCCTTACCCATCTCGCCCCCCATGCCATCCCCTACCTCAAAAAGACTAACCATTCATACTATAGTAGACGCATCCCTCTGCAACGCCCGAATTTGTCCCTGCAACTCCAGTATCAATCTACGCAACTCCCAAGTTTCAAACCTATCATGGACGTGACTCGTGGTGTCCTTCTACCTGGACTCCTTCCCTACACGCCAATAGCCTCCAACGGTCAACTTCTCCCCGCCTTTCTTCTCCTTCCTCTGTCTCGATAGAGAGGAAGCAAGCACCTCCTTATAAGACCGAGATGGCTCCCCCTTTTCCTCTTTACAACCACTTGGTTTATCAGCACCCTATTTCCTACCCTTAGTTTATTTCGGCTACCCCACTGCGACAATTCTTCCGCCATTTTCCTCCATCCCCCTCAAGAAAACAGAGCACATTTCTCCTTCCCCCTGATTAAACTCAGACAACTCAAGGTATCGACCCCTGTTATTAGAACATCACTGCGCTATGAGGCTGCAATACCCATCTCTAATGGCTGCATACACCGCTTTCTTCTTTCCCTCCCTCAAACAATCCTCAAAGACTCTCTCAAGCCACTGCATAGACGGACCTCCCAACAGGACCTTGCATTTTGCCTTCCAGTTTTCCTCAGTGATGTGGTAAAGGCTTCCTTCTTGTGCAAGGATAAAAATCTTCAACTCGATCTCGACTTCCCATTGACAGCCCATCAAGGCCACCCACTTAAAAGCAAACAAATCAACATAAACACTAAAACTGGAACAAGCATCGACAACTTTAACACTATAGAGAAGTAGCATTCACAAATGTACGGAGAGGAAATTTTAGGGGGGAGAGAGAGAGAGTCTCAACTAGTGAATCGAGTGAGTTTAGCAGAGGGACAAGTCACTTGGAACATTAATTTCAACAGAGCAACGCAAGATTGTGAATTGAATAGTTTTGTGGATTTCTACAGCATCATCTATGCGCAAAAACCAAACTTCCCGAACGCATATAGCTTGTGGTAGACCTCGGCGAGAAGGGGGACTTTCAACGTTTGATCATTCTATAAGGTTCTAACTCAAGCACCTATAACTCAATTCTCTTGGAGGAATATTGGGCGCCATCAAGCACCTCCAAAAGTAGCCTTCGTGTGGACAGCTGCGTTAGGCAAGATTCTCACTACGGGCAACCTGAGGAAGAGGAGGATTATCATAGCGAATTGGTGCTGCATGTGTTGAAATGGGGGTGAGTCAGTGAATCATCTACTATTACACTATGAGACAGCAAGGATGCTATGGAACGAGGTTTTTAGTAGATTGAATCTTGCATGGGCCATGCCAGAAACTATGGTGGCAGCAATAGCGTGTTGGACATCTATATGAGGCATGAGACACAGATCAAAACTATTTGGAAGATGATCTCCATTTGTATCATATGGTGTCTTTGGCAGAAGTGCAACGAGCGGACATTTGAAGACAAGGAAAGATCACGTGAGAAGCTAATTGTTTTATTTTATAAGACATTATGTACTTGGTCCATTGTCGTGAATTTTAACGGCATTGATCTTCATGCTTTTCTTGTTTCTAATGTGCCAAGTTGAAGGCACCATACTCTATAATTGGCATCTGCCCATTCTTTGATTATTAATACATTTTTTACTTATCAAAAAAATATATCTTCACTATCCAAACAAGGCCTTAAACTCGTCACCAAGTCCATTCCACATAAAATCTCGTTGGAACTTCTCAATCCATAAGAAAACACTAGTTGGTTGAGGAAATAATGACAAGAAATATGTGGAAAGGTTTGAGAGGATGCTCATTATTAATGTAATCCGACTCCCTTTAGACAAACACAACATTTTCCCCACCAGCAAGCCTACACTCTATCTTCTTTAACATCTCATCCTAAACAATCTTGGCCTTGAATGATGCTCCCAGTAGAAGGCCAAGATACTTCATAGGTAGTGAAGAAACCATACAATGCAATATGTTGGCCAACACCCTAACATTGCACATGTTACCCACAACAATCAGCTCCATTTTAGAGAGATTTATTTTTAAACCAAAGACAGCTTCAAACAAAGCAAGATAGTCTTTAAAGATTGAATATGACCTTGATCTATCTCACAAAATAACACATATCATCTACTAGCTAGTTGGAGAGGGATCATGAAGATACCACAAATTGCATTTGTGTGGAAGATAGCTCCCATTTTTCTACTTTGGTGCATATGGAGTGAAAGAAATTTCAAAGATCATGAGCTCTCCTTGGAAGAGTTTAAGGCCTTGTTTGTTTTCACAGATGAGATGAGATGAGATGAGTTGAGTTAAGATTAAAATTAAAAATTAAATAAAATATTATTAGCATATATTTTTATATATTATTTTTGCTTTAAAATTTAAAAAAGTTGAATTGTTTATTTTATTTTGTGTGAAAATTTAAAAAAATTGTAATGATTAAATGAGTTAAGAGGAGTTGTGAAAACAAACGAGGCATACGAGGTTTTTTTTCTGGAAGACCTTTGTGGGCCATTGCTATAGGACTTAAATGGTCACAGTTGCCATGATTTCCTTGTAACCATTCTAGTTCCTTAATAGATGTAATTACATGCATATTTTCTGTGTACTTGAGCTATGTCTATCTCTATATCAATAAAACATCTTCTTACTTATAAAAAAATTAATAAAGTTGAAAGAGCATTCAGTTTTTATTGCATGTGAGTTAGAGGGTTGATTAACCTTGAACTTGCTTTTGTCCGACGATTGCACTCGACATACAAATCCAGCTCGAGCTTCCTCTTCTGTTATTGTAACAGAATAGAAGTGTGCAGACTGCTTCTCAACCTGTTATAAAAAAAATATTAAAAAGCAAAATGGTCAAATCAGCAATACTACAACTGGTGGAGCGGGTATTGAAATAGAGAGACAGCTGGAGTAAAAATAGCTCACCTTCTTAGATATAGGTTGCCCCAATGGAAGTGGGCGAAGGGTGATCACACCATTAAGTGCCTCCTCCAATACTGTAGCTGATACAGTGGTCTTGATTGGCACACCAAGTTTACTGTTACGTAGAGAATAGTGAAACTAAAATACTTAGTGCATTGAGCTCATGAAAATCAATAAGAGAATTTTCCCCGTAAAAAACAAGAAAAGGAAATAGTTAGTCAGATACCTAAAAAGTGCAGCAAACATGGTGTTCACGGCTCCCAAACTTGAAAGATCTAGCTCCAAGTCTTGACTTCCTGAATCAACAGCCTAGGCAAAAAACAACATATCATGTTCCACACCAGCTTTCAATAGTGGGCTAAGCATAAAACAAATTATTGCAATCTTAATAAATTGTAAGTAACCCAGTAGGGACACCGTTGATCTTCTTGACTTACAGAGGATTAGCAATGTCAAAAAATGGCATTAATATCTCACCTCAAAGCCAGCTGCATCATACTGGCGTCGTTTGTCTGGATCAGACAAGATATTATAGGAAAAGGTGACCTCCTTAAACATATCCGCTGCTCCAGGATCATTTGCATTCTTATCAGGATGGTACCTGAAGATATCGTGTGCAATGCTTTAGGATCATTTGAATTATAGCACAATTAGCCTATTTGACAATCCGAAACACATTTGTCTGGAGCAGTGGAAAAATATTGCAAAAATATTGGAAACACAAAATGTAAGAAAACAGGAACTATAGCTAAATACAACCAGTTAAAATTTACCATAATCCACCAGACAATAAAACTTTGACAGAAAACCCATTAACTTCAAAAGGCAAACCTCAGGGAGCTATCGATCTACTGTTACAATGAATCAAAGACACTCCAACATGTCTTAAGCACTCTACATCTGGCACATAAAGTAAATATTCCTAAATGGGAATGTGTTTCTGGTCAGATTTCTCTAACTTGTCAAAATATAAAAATAAAATACACAGATAAACCACTGCTGGATAGAAATTGGGGGTTTAAGGGGGAATACAGTTGTCATTTATTGGGATATTTTCCTTAATTTGCTTTTTGCTATCATATTTAGCGTTGATAGAAATACAGATGCTCTGCAATGAGATCATTTGGAGGTTCGATAGATCTAACATCTAGTCATAAGCCTTTTTTTTTTTTATAAGTACATCTAGTCATAAGCCTTCACATGACATTAATCCAAATCCCTGTAACATATAGGTTCACATGTACACCAGCACTTCTATTGACTTTTGATTCACACAATCTGGAGTAGCATCACTTTTAGTGACTATTGATTCGCACAGTTTTTTTTTTTTTTTATCGGAAACTATTGATTCACACAGTTTGGAGTAGGATCAATGCTTTAACCAGGCACTCACCTCTTTTTTGGGAAACAACAGGCTTAGTTTGAGGTTTGCACCAAACAAAATTAACTTAGATGTTTACAATGGGGTTTGCTAACTCTTATCTTCCACATCCTGTTTAAACAATTGCCACAATCATGAATTTCTGAGACATCTTCATTTGGAAGGATGAACTGTTTTCTCTCCCCAATCTCTCTCTCTCTCTCTCTCACAATGAAACCCCCAAACAAACTCCCTTCTTCTTCATAGATCACCAGAGAAAGGGAGACACTCCACTCCCTCTCAAAAAACTAGACCAACCCTTTCCTCTTCCCCCACCTGCTTTTGCTTGTTTCTCCACTCTTTATGTTCAATTTTCTCCGGTTCTTCACTTTTCTCTCTTGTGACATTGAGGCTAGATCTAGGGCACTTGGTCCATCTTCTCACTGCAAATCAACCACCAATGGAAGCACCATGTCACCTTCAACCCCCACCAAGCACTGTAACATTCCATCCCATTGGTGTGTAGCCACTACACACCACCCACTTGGCGCCATTTTTAGCCTTTTTTACATCACTCTCTCGTTGCTGACCACTATTTTTCTTGATTTTTTTTCCCATAGACTTAGAAACTCATATTTGCACTTATCCACCACCATGCCCCATTGGAGGTATCATCTTTTCCAGCTCCACCACCCCAATAACCAGCTCCAGCTTTTGGCCAAACCAAGGATACCACACATTGCATCTATACACATAGCCACCATGCTCTGCTGCCATGGATCACCAGCCATCTCCCTTTGCTAGGATTTTCATGCTTCTACTTATGCTACTTTTACCAGGAGCTAACTTCGCATGCTCTCCAAGGATGTGGGATGTAACGTTCGGATTAGCAAAACAGCTATATCCAGGATTAGCAATAAACTCGAAAATCACTGTGTTTTGAAAGCACGATGTTCAAATTAGCTCCTTGGTAATGGCTCAATCTATAGATAGAAAGCCCTATGATGGGAAACTACCACGTTAGTTTGGAGAGAGATGGGACTGGTTATATAATAGGGGGAGCAGGTGCAAGCTTTTTCTTTCAATAGCCGGCCAAATGACTACAGAATCATCAGTCTACTCTACCTCAACTCACCATTTCGAACCTTATAGTTAAGATATGTATGACATTCAAATACGACATTAGGCAATAAAAACTCCTTTTTTGATTAAATACCATCTAAAATGTAAGGCAATCAGAAACCTTTCATATGTCCACACCAAAATTCTAAAGAATTAAAAGACTCAAAAACTCTGTACCGCAAAATCTCCAACACTAACTTATTCAACTTCAAGAAGGAGAAAGTCGAGCAATAATAACACGTGATTCAAACTCTTCCCCCCTCCCAAGAAAGGGAAAAAAACTTAGAAATAATGCCTATATGTAGATGAAAATAATTTAAAATATACAGTTGTAACATACTTAAGAGCCATCCTTCTGTAGGCGCTTTTGATTTCTTGATCCGTGGAGTTCCGCGAGACGCTGAGAACCTCGTAGGGGTCCCGCCGGAGCAGCTTGTCAGCATCATGCTTCTCGGATTTCGATCTATGGGTCGGCATTCTCCAAAGTAATGAGTTATTCTTCGTTAAACCCTAGAAATACCACGGAACCCCCCTCCTCACTCCAAAAGAAAAAAATAAATAAATAACACAAAAACTCAGGAACTTGGAAGCGCAACTTTTTCTGAATTGTCACTCATTCTCCACGAACTATCTCATAGATCATCATGGGTGGCTTTCGAAGCTGGGACACCCCAAGCGACAAGAGAGAGACACTCCACTCCAAGCTGGAAGCTCGGAAGGGGAGAGTGAGAGAGAGAGAACAAGACGATAAATTGGAGGGGAACTTACAAAACAGTAGGTGTTTTATTATTTTTATATCACACTTTTAAAAAATTTTGAAAACGAATTTTGCTTTCGGGTGAAGTACGCAGGGGGTGCGTAACACGCACGAGGACTGCTGATGCGATTGCCACGTGGGCAGTCCGGAGATCGGGTGGTGGATCAGAGGCTGAGAGCCTCATGTTTGGGAGGGGTGCGTAGTACGCATAAAGGCGTACGGAAGAGTGTGTCGGACGTAATTGAAGAGGCTATTTGGTTCAAATAAATAGAAATAATAATAAACAAAATAATGGTTGGGGGAGAAAAAGAGTGGGAAACTGCTTGTTGGGGAGTTTGGGATAAGAGTCTAAGAGTGATTTTTAGGCATAATCAATGCCAAAAGGGTAGAGTATTGAAATCGCAATCAGTGGTTGGGCCAAACCGAAACTTGACCTCAACCTTTAATGACATCATCATTCATGTTGACACTGTTATTACTCTTTTCGCAGTACATTTATGTTACTGTTTTTATTTGTCAAGTTTTCTGGGACGCCAACGTTTTAGGCATTCCAAATTAACGAAATACGATTGCTATACTGTTCCAATGCCAGTAAGGTGTTGTTTGTAGTTTGTACACTAAATTAAGATAAAACCAGTTAAAATGAGAATTGAAAGTTGTATAAAATAATATTAAGATATTATTTTTTTATTATTATTATTTTTTTGAAATTTAAAAATTATGAATTTTTTATTATATTTTATAGAAAAAAATTTTTAAAAATATATATAACAATAAAATGAGATAAAACATGAATCCTGTCTGGATAATTAGATTAGATAAAATTAGTTTAAATTGAAGTTAAAAGTTTAATAATATATTATTAAAATATTATTTTGTATTATTATTATTATTATTTTAAAATTTTAAAATATTAATTATATTTTATATAAAAATTTTAAAAAATTAAATAATAAAATAAAATGAGATAACTTCTATATCTTAACGAAAAACGTCCAAACCCAGTCTTCAATCTATCTCGAAGTTTGACATATTTTTTTCTATTTTATAAATTCAAATCCACACACCACCTTTATAGAAAAGAAAAAAAAAATCTGACACCACGCAAAATTAGAACATTTTTATTAAATTATCTAAAATTATTATTTTTTAAATATAAATTTATATATTTATAAAAAAAAATTAGTTATATTTGATCAAAAATAAAAAAAATAAAAGTAAAAAAATAAGATAAAAGTACTTTTTATAAATAGTAAAATTAAAATTTTATTTAACAAAAATTAAATTATATAAATTTATATTTTTTTAAAACATATTTTTAAATAATTTAATAAAAATGCTCTTAAAATTGATTCGATATACAACACAAATTACAAAGGACATTGAGGAGGGAGGGTGTATTGTTGTCAGTGTGATTTTGTGGTCTAATTTATGATGACATGTGACATTAGTGTGTAACAAATGTATTCCCCTGAAGAGAAGGATCATGGCCTGCCGCATTTATGAGACATTGCTGCATCATTATGTTTATTATTTTGAAAATTTTGTTTTCGTATAATTGGGATTATAATTATTATGTATCAACTGAGCTCATCGTGATGACTCCCATTATAATTTGAGTAATATAAACTATACTACTAGTCTACTATCATATTTTTATTTTATTATATAAAATATGATATATTTATTATTATTAAATGATAACAAATTATCTAATTAATGATTTAGTATATAAAATTTTCCCATTATATTTAAAATTATATATGTGTAGTCCTTTTAAGGGAAACTTGCATTTGTTTAATAAATGATAACAAATTATTGCATTTGTTGTTTGGTTAACATAATCATTTACACTCATGTAATCTATCGTCAAAATTAAAAATCTTTTTATTTTTAAGAGTATTGTTTAATAATGGAAGAATTACAATTATCAAAAATTCGGGGCCATCATTTTTTGAGGTTGGAATATTTTTATTTAGGAAAATGGGTGACAAAATATAAAAATCCCATATATTTTTTTTTTTGCTTATTGTTCTTTTTTTTTTTTAAATAATTTATCTATGAAAAAATTACATAAAAGTACATTTATAAATTAACATAATTTGATTCAATAAATTATAAAATATTTTTTATTATAAAATATATCTAATGTATCATATAAAATATATCAATTTAAGAGTCTACCTTGATATTAGTCACACTGTTTATGATCCTTATCAACTTTGTTGATAAAATGGTATTAGTATCTTTCACAAAAGAAGTATATGTTCAACATATTTCAATAGGCACTATTTTATAGAAATATTTATCACTTGGCCACCCTTGTTTTGTCAGCCATTGAATTGGATGTATATAGCGCTACCTAATCCACCTCTTTATCTTGTGGTAGGTTAGGCTTTTCCAAACTGATTCTTCGTACAATAAATTTGAGACCTCTATGAATTTGGCATAAGATGATCATGAAATTAATACTCTAATCATAGGAAAATACAACCTTTTATATTACAAAATTTTATTAATTACAAGCACATTTGTTAATGTACTAAACATAACACTGATGTAGAAAGCTTGCCACTTCAGTTAATATCTTTAAAAAAAAAGTATTTTAAGGTCTCGTTTTCACAGTCATTTTCATCTCATCTAATTTAATTATTATAATTCTTTTTAAAATTTTATATAAAATAAAATAAATATATTCTAATAATATTTTATATAAATTTTAATATTTTATCTCAACTTATTTCATTATATAACTAGCAAAACTTCTATTAATACAGTTTTGTAAAGAATTGCATTCATCTTATTCATATTTCAAAGTAATTTAAAACGAAGGGGGCGTCCCATGGTGTAGATATATAATTAATGCAATGTGACTATCGAGAGCTGTATCGTGCAAAGCAGCCAGCTTGATGATGCATGATTGAGCACCAAGCTGTCTTTGTGCAGGGACCTACACCGGACCTTTCTTCCAAGTTTCTGATCTACCAATTTGATTTAAAGTAATATATAATACAGTTATAAAGAAGTTATATAAAAATAAATTATAAATTAAGCAGAATGAATTTTATGTTATTTATTAGATTTATTTTATAATAAAAATAAATTTATAATTTGATAAATTAAATTAAATTAAATTAAATCATTACATTTATTAATAAAACCCTGTAAAACAGAGTATTTCTGATCATGTGTATATTTGTGTGGTGTTTGCGCCTTCTCTTCATGTCTTTGCGGTAAAAATGATTGTCACTGCCTCATCATTCTCCATGTTATCTTCCACCAGCTCATTCCTTAAGAGCTTCGTAAATCTTGATGGCTATTCCCTTTGAATCTACGTTAAAATCCCTGTCAATTATATAACACAGTTTACTGCATATATACTGATATACATGCATGCTGATGCTCCCCAATTATAATTATGCATTACTGTTATTTTTTTTCTTTTTAAAAAAAGAAAATCGAAATAAAAGAATCCAGATTTTGTTCTTATATGTACACGAGCTTTGGCATCAACGCCAGAGGAGAGGATTTGCCTTTAAAGAATGGCCATGAGAATAATGGAGAAGGTGACCAAATACCCAAGTACCTAACCTAATCACGCATCAAGTACCGCATGTGTTGACATCAAAACGACAAATAGACACAAAACGACACAGAACGTGGCACCTCAATCATATCCCTTGATTATATCCCAAGTACAACCAACGGCTTTACCAATTTATATTTTGTCTTTCTTGTACATTTTTTTTTTTAAAGAGTAATGTTACTGTGTTTTCTTAATTTATTTATTAGGTATGCCCTTAATATAAATTGTACTTTTTTTAAAATATTTTTTAAACATATTTAAATACTTTCTTTAAAAAAAATTATCAATATACTAATAGTCATTTATTTAACTTATAACCAAAATAATTTAAAAAAATGCATAAATAATTAAAATAAGTAGACAAAATGAGATGACATACTAATATTATTCTTTTTTTTTTTTTTTTACAAAAAATGTCGAAAGCTAATTATTTATAAAAATAAAATAAAGATAGGAACAATGCAATCTCAAGATATTACAAAAGCGGAAATGCTAAAGACACACATGGAGATTCCCAATCGGAAATTTCGACAATAGTTTTATTTATTTATTTATTGATTAAGAAAATATTTTTTAATGATATTGTAAATTTTCATTTAATTTTTTTAAAAAATATGAAAAAATACATAGAAAGGTAAGAAAATAAATACACTTAGAGCCAAATCTTAAGAAATAAATTGGTAATTTTCGGCATTTATTTCGATTCTAAACTCAGCCCCCATAGATACAAGATATTACGATTTGGATGGACCACTATGAGATTATTTGGATTGAGAAATAGTCTTAATCAATCTCATTTCATTTTATTTTATTTTATTATTATAATTTTTATAAAATTCTATTTACATAAAAATAATAAATAATTTAACTTTTTAAAATCTTAATTAAAATTCTTTAAATCTTAAATAATATTAATAATCTTAATAAATAATATTTTATTTTATATTTAAAATTATTTTACCTTGTCTTACTATCCGAATAATCACTAAATTGATCACTCTCAACAATATTGGAAATTGCATTGGGCTATTAACGGGCACGAGATCCAATTGAGGAAAATGACGGGCTTTCCAGCTTGAATGAGCTAAACATAAATTGGGCCTTGGGGTAACTAATTTTTAAGCTAAAAGCCATCACATGATTTTGACGAAATAGTCTGCTGCATTTTCCGATTTGAGTGGCAAGCGCCAAGGATCGCGAAACAGGAGTTCAGCATTTGGAACAACAGTCAAGGCAGGTGGGCAAAAATAATGAAAAACAACCCAAGTAACTTTTCACAATACTTTTTAAAATTATGGATATTTTTATAAAATAAAGTGATACGTTACTTTCTTCTATTTTATTTATGAATTTCAATTTTTAAAGGCTATGGATATTTTTTAGGGTTATTTTTACAAAATGTTTCATCAATCTCGAGAAGAAAATCAAATTACGAATTACCTTGAGAGATAGGGTGAAGCAGGTCTCAATTGTTCTTATAGTATGAAAAATATGTTGCCAAAGGTTTTGAAAGGTATTATTAGATTGGATAAGTTGGGGTTGGCCTCCCTCCACTACAATTAAATAGTTGGCCGGTTTTGGTGGCATAGGCATGTTTAGAATTATGTTTAATTTGCAATTTTTGGTGCGGTTGTGTTCGGTTTGTTGGGTTAATTATTTATTTGTTCTTCCTTTAATTAATTGTTATCACAGTTCTCTTTCGTTATATATGAGAGTTTTTTAATAAATTTGATGAGGCAACACCTATTAGATATATGATTCTAACTCTTAAAAAAAATCTTACATAATTATTTATAAGTCTTTAAATTAATTTTTGCATATTCATATGCAAAATTACTTTTTTTAGAGATCCACTTTGCTATCAAAGCAAAACTTTTATCTTGAATTATGCATATTTTATTATTTTTTTTAAATTTTTTTTAAAAAAAAAATTATGATTTTTATATATTTTACAATGAGCACCCACTTTATATTATCAACTTAATACAAATTTTATTTATCAAAATCATCTTAATATACATTTTACAAAATTAATATTAATGAATAGTGGATATTCCAACTTGAATATTAAGTTTGAATATTAATAAAATAATATTTGAAGAGTGAATAGTGGATATTCTAACTTGAAAAAGTATTATTCATAGTTATGCAAATATTTATAAATGCATAATCTAATGTAGAAAATTGTAGGATCATATTGTGTATATATGACTTTGTATATACACATGCATAAGCCAATAAGTTGTTTCAATGTCTCATTTTCATCAAATAATATAATTAAAATATAATATGGCATGTCACTTAGATAAAATGTAAAATAATTTCAAATAAAAAGTCATATAGAACTTGAAATTATTTTGAACAATAAATATATCACTACAAAAAAATAAGTTTTTTGCGACACCAAAATTCATAGCAAAAAGTAGAAAAAAACGTTCCAAAAAATAATTTCTAGCAATATAAAATTGATGCACATTAGTTGGAAAAGTTGATTTTTAAGTGCAATCCCAGCTAAATATAAAAATCGTTGCAAATATATGGCCTTTTGCAGCGAGTAAATTTCGCAGCAAATAGTGCATATCCGCCACATATAAACCTTTTAACTCTGGTTAATTGTCTCTTAAAGACATTTTGTGGCGAATTTTTTGTTGCCAATAGTGTCGCATTTGTTACAAAAAAATATTTTCGACTCTAAAAATTGTCAAAAATGGCCTTACAAATTTTAAAAAAAAAATACATTAAACAGGATCACAAAATTCTATTACATAAATTTTCACATCAGTATAATGTCTCCATCTTGTTGCATAATCACAAACTCTTCCGGTTTATCAATTCCAAGAAGGACATAAAAGTATTTTCCTTAACTCCTCTTCACTTAGAGAAAATCAACTACAAAACTCAAGTACCTCAACTCATTTAACTTCTCTACATACTTAGCACTAAATATTTTCCTTACATGCAGCATGTTATACCAAAAATAAGTGAGAATGTGAGAGTTTTTCCTAACACATAAAAAAAAGAAGCAAGTAGCATATACACCGAGTGAGAATGTGAGAGTTTAATAGTCATACCAAGTAACCTAAAGCCATCAGAACTGCCTAAGTATCTCTTGTAGCCAACTCCGAAAGAATTTTCAATGCATGTCCTAGGTAGAAGTAGATAACAGTACAATTTGATTAAAAAATATGTTTATTTCATAGAACACAAATGGATGCTATTAAAGCTATGAAAGCTAGAATATAATGAATGATTTTGTACATAATTTCAACTCCATCAATATAAAGCTTTGATGAAACACTAATGTGTTCACCATAGAATAAACGTACATAATATAACTATGTACATGTGCCATAGGAATGAATCTCATTGAGTTACCTATTAGTCTCATTGATAATCTATTAGTTCACAAAAATTCACAGTATAAGCACACAATATTAAGTTAAAAAAGTTGGGGCTAAATAGAACTAAGAACTTTTTTTCATAATGCTATCAGAGAAAATAAGCAGTATGCCTGATGAAGTCAGCCCATCTGCCTCCACCTATTCCTGCATTTGAGAAACAAGAAAGACAATTGTTATGCACAAACATTAGAAGCAATTGCGAATGACTATTACTTATTGTGTCGTATTCCATGTATATCAGAAGAAGCTCTATGTATAGATATTAGGGGGTGTGTGTGTGTGTGTGTGTAACTCGGACTCTTCTTACCAAAAATGAAATACAAAGGGTAATTAAACAAAAGTAATAATAGGAGGCATGTAGAACATTGGAATAATGGTAGGTTTGTTTAAATGACTCTAATGTTTAAAGATTGATAATAAAATATGATATAAAATTGGAATTTAATCCAACTACTTGGACTACATAAGTCGATTTTCATATAATTTCTAAATGAGCCAGTATCAAGTTAATATGGAAATATTAGCGCAATTTCAAATGAGATGCAAAATCATTTTTTAGCATCCAACAACTACCACTTAGTAAATGCAACAATGAACTTGCAATAGATAAAAAAGAAGAAATGTTAGAATAACAAAACACAAGATGTAGATTTCTAACCAATTGTACAAGAACATAGAACCTTGTATCTAAGATGAAAAACATCTCCATTACTTTTCCATTTTGGGTGGTGGACACCTTCAATTTCTTTATAATTAGCTAGAGAGCTCACATAGAACCCAAGTAACATCTGTAAAAACATTTGATTTCCATATTATACACACTATGAAAAGGATACATTTTTCAATTCCAAGAGATAAAATTATAAATTTAAAACTTGGAGCTAGTCTTGACCTTGGAAACTCTCTTATCTGCCAAAACTCACTCATCTTGTAGTTGATGAAGACTGTGTTACTCTATCCAATGCTACACGATGTTGCTTGGGATAGTTGTAGGCATCTTGGATAGGCTAAATAATTTAGGAAACAAGCCCTTTAAATCAACTTGCAATCCAACATTATAAAAATGTTAGCTTATCAATATACTTTGGACTCTCGGGTTAGGTAAAATTTAACTAAAAGAGAGACAACATAAATTGACCATTTTGACATCCAAAGATGACATTAAATGAGTTTATAAATACTTACAACTTTCATACAATAGCATGTCATGCAAAATTAATCACCTACCCTTAATACTAACATATGCCATAAATCTAATGACACAAGTATAATTAAGTAGCTTAGTTAACACACACTATTTAATTAAACATATCATAGAAAATAACAAGAGCTACTCATTAAGTAAACTTAAAACCTTTAAACACCAAGGTTTATAGTTTAATCACCAAATACCCTTTTAGAAGCAAGCTTATAAAACCATGTAAAACCTCAATTTCTTTTAAAACAGAACACCTTTAATGTCCAAAAACAGAACACATACACCACCCACTTCACACACAACACCTTCCACATACACACAAACCATTTCGAGGGTTACCCATTATTTGAAATAAGTTTATTTACAAAAAACCCAACCATTTTAAATATAAAAAACAGAACACTATAGTAGCTATCTTTAACATATATTGCTATATAAAAATCTGAAAAATACATGGCATGCAAGGCATAACCTAAATATATTCCACAATAACATTAAAAGAGGTAAAATCTAAAAAAGATAAAACCTTTCAACTAAAGAATTGGTTCAGTTAACCTCAAGATAACAACCAAAGAAGTGAGTGTTTAGGATCCTTTCTATTTCTTTGTCATAACACCACCCTTCTCTTTCTTGTGCTACCGCAACTTGTTATAAAAGGTTTAAAGCTGTCAGACTCAAACCCTAGAAATTAGTCTACAAACAAACTGGACCAATTTTTGAAAAGTAACCAGTCTACATATGAAGGGAAGAGATAGAAAAATGAGTTGCAGAGATACATGTGTTCACAGAAGGGATTCACTCCATTTATGGTCGAATATGTTCACCCTTGATACTTGAAAATCCCACAAAAATTTACTATGAGATCTCTAGATGGAGGCACATATTTGGTATAGGGAGGAAACGATAACCCTAGAGTCTATGGAAAGGAAAATCATGAAGTGAAAGTCGAAGTAGACGAAAATGAAACTGTGTATGGAGTGGGTGGGTTTAATTCATGGAATCAGGGGAAGAACATGAAAGGTGAGAAGGGGTATTGCAGATTGGGGAAGGCTTTCGCGGGCCCGCACGCAGGGGGGAGAGGGGGGAAATTAGAAAGTAAAGTGTGTTTTGGGTCTTTTGGAGTCCCAAACAAAATCCTGGCTATTTGATCCCGTTGCAATAATATTATTCTTTCTCCCATCGATTTTCTTCGTGGCTATTAAGAAATTAGTCCTTGCAAATAAAAAAAGTTAGAGACAAATTGAGGATACATGTTAAAATGCCGATTCGATTTAAATCTCGTTGGGAAAAGGAAGCAATTTTGACGATTTTAATTGCAACGAAAATTAAATCGCTGAAAAAGGTATAATTTCTTGTAGTGATAATATGAAACCTAAAGTTAGAAAAAATCCCTAAATCTCAAACCTCTAGCATTCTTTGATTTCTCAAGGACTTTCCAGTTCATCCAATGGATTTTTGACCTGTTCTCTTTCTGACCCTACCAAAAGAACAGCAAAAGCTGGTTTAGGCTTCTAAATATGGCTTTAGAAAGCTTAAATATTCCCATACTGTAAGTGAGAATTGACTGCAGTATAGATTTTAGTAAGATGTCCTTACCAACTTCAGACATCATATTAGTTTTAGAGCGAGGTATCTTGGCTTTGATCCTGTCAAGTATTGAACTGAAGGCTCTTGTTTTGTTTCTCCCAACAAGAGAGGGTAGACCCATATACTTATCAGATGAACCTGAGACTTTGATACCAGCTTGCTCAAGGATGGCCTATTATATGTCCAGTTTAGTGTTGCTATGGAAAAAAAACGGAGGATTTGTCTAGATTGGGTCTTTGTCCTGAACTTGTTTAGAAATGCTCAATATGTCATGCAATCTCCTCCATTCTGCTGGGTTGGATTTAAAGAAGACTAAGCTGTTGTCTACAAAGAACAAGTGATTCACATGGAGAGCTCCTCTAGCAAATGAAATCCCAGAAATTGAACCCTGCTTCTCAGATTTATTTAAATAGAAACTAAGCATTTCAGAAAGGTGAGAGGGGGTCCCCCTACCTGATTCCTCAAGTAGGTTAGAAAGCTTATTGAGGGATGCCATTAATTAAGAGAGGGTAACTCACAATGGTGACACACTGCATCACCAGCTTGACCCATTTCCTATCAAAACCCATCCTAAGCATTACTGCATGCAAGAACACCCACTCCACTCGATTATAAGCCTTGCTCATGTTGAATTTAAGTGTCATAAACCTATTGTATTTTCCTTTTAGCCTATTTTTCATTGTGTGCAGGATAACGACATCATTAGAAATCACTCTCCTTGGGACAAATGCACTCAATGTAGGTGAGATTAGAGAAGGCGATATTGATTTCAATCGATTGGCAATGAGTTTTGCAATTATCTTATAGAAAACATTGTAAAAACTAATGGGCCTACAATTTGTGAGAAATTGAGGAGATTTCTTTTTAGAGATCAGTGAGGTAAAGGTATGGTTGAGTGCATGGAGACCCTCACTAGTATTTAGCACCTCCATGACTGCACCAGTCACCTCCTTTCCAATTGTGGCCTAGTGTTATTGATAGAACATTGTTGGAAATCTATCTGAGCCTAGTGAGCCTAGACGGTTCATGTTTTGGATAGCTTTCTCAATTTCCTCTTTTGTGTAGTCTCTGGTGAGTGAGTAATTCATCTTTTCATTTACTAAAAGTTAGAAAGAGTTGAACACAACAGTAATGTTTTTAGGATTGGAAGTAGAAAATAATTTCTAGTAGAAACTTGAAAAGTCTTGGCAATGTCTTCTTGGCTCAAAGCTAGAAATCCATCCTCACTGGTAATGCTCTTAATGGAATTTACAAGTCTATTTTGGGACGCACACTTGTAAAAAAAATTTGGTATTCATGTCCCCCTCTTTGAGCCGTTTATGCTTAGCCCTTTAGCATCATTTCAGTTCATCCTTTCAAGATGGTTATCCACTTCCCTCTGTAAGGATCTAATTTGGTCACTCAGTTAACCAGTGTTGGAGTCCTGCATCAGTCTTAATCTTTCTCTCTTCTAAGTGAGGATTCTTCTTTAGTCTTTAAAAGCCTTTTTACTCCAAACCTTCAGCTTGTCTTTGCATATACTTAGCCCTTCTAGAGTGATTGCTACCTTGGATCTCTGGGAAAGACCTTGCAACCAAGTAGACTGAATGATCTCAGCACAGTCCTCTCTCTTGACCTAGGTAACATCATATCTGAATATTTTCTATTTAGGGGCAACTATTGGAGCATAGTTTGAGCAATGGATAAAAATAGGTTGTGATCAGAACACTGAATAGGGAGAACATAAGATTGGATGTTTGCAAATAGGTGGAGCCACTCATTATTGGCTAGGGCCCTATCTAGTCTAGATTTAGTGAAGTCCAAACCCTCCCTCTTGTTGTACCAGGTAAACCTGGATCCAATGTAGCAAATATCCAGAAGACCACAGTCCCTTAATGCTAATCTAAAGTCCTCCATTTGGTGAAAGGGTCTTGTGGGGGAAACAAATTGTTCTCCTTGAAGAAGAATCTCATTGAAGTCCCTCGTGCATAACCATGGGTTTTGAATTCGAGCATGAATAGCTCTAAATAGGTCCCAGATCTCCTTCATTTTAGCAACAATAAGGTGCCCATAAAAATGTGTTATAATCCATCCCTTCTCTATGATAGTATAAGAAATGGAAATGGATATGTGGTTGTTGGAATAAGAGTCTAAATCTGCTTTCACATCCTTCTTCAGAGAAAAGCCAGGCCACCACAGCTCCTTTTGCAATTAACAACAAAGCTGTGGTTGAAATTTAGTTTATTCCAAATGGTTTCAATCATTTATCTTGTGCATTTGGTTTCACTAAGAAATATTACATTCGAGCTCCTATCATTCACCATTAAGTGAAGTTCTTGAACTGACTTAGGGCTCTCAAGCCCTTGACAGTTCCATGCAAAATGTTTCATAGGCAAGGCTATAGAATAGCCTCTGCTCTTTGCTTGCTTTGCTCTCTTTCAATTCATAATGTGCCTAAGACACCCTTCACTAGTTTTTCTGCTTAATTTCATTGACATCACTCATAAATAAATCTGAGGGTCCTAGGCTTAGGACCAAGTCCACTAGCCTTTCTCTTCCAACTAGACTCAACTCTAGTCTTGCTAGAGAGAGTTGGTTTAATATGAGCATCATCTCTAGTGACATTACTATTTTTATCAAGGGATACTTGAGAAAAGAGAGGAAATTTTTTTTGTGAGCACACTTTGGAGGCAAAAGGCTTCGTTGTATCCATATCAAATAGAGTTTTTTTCTTTTTTTGGGGGGGGGGGGAGGGGGAGGCTCGAGGCTTTCAGAGGTTACTTGGAAGGGAATGTCAGCCATTACTTTGGAGCTAGACTTGTTGCCTCTTCCATGTAAATACCCTCTTAGTTGGTAGTTGTCAAAACTCCCAATATCAACTTGCTTAGAGGCTGTTGCTAAAGACCCTTTTGCATCATGTCCCATCCCGACATCATAGTACATGCTATTCTCAAGTTTATTTTGGTGCCAATCTCCTAAATTTTCAAAGTCTCTCCCTTGCTTGCTATAGGTTTAAGGGTTCCTCTATTGGGAACTAGCTATTAACCAGGTGCCATACTGAGGAGCTACACCTTCACGTAATTTGCTTCCTAAGATAGAGTTGGGGCATGTTGGACCAAGATGTTTGATTATCCCGCAGTGGAAACAAAATAATGGCAACCTTTCGTGCTTAAAGGGTACCTAGAAATGTTGGTCTCCCATGTTAATGAACCAACCTCGAATGAGAGGCTTTGATATATCCAGTAATAATTTCACTTCTATGCCATCCCACTAGCATCAACGTCCGCAAATAAAACTGTACCTGTTGTTGCTCCTCCCAACCTTTCCCCCATAGTCTTATTCATACCTGCAAATGGGAGGTCGTGGAGATGTAACTTGAATGGATCTTTAGTGAAAATGACGTCTTTGGATGCCAGGAAACCTTCACAGTCGAATAGACATACAAAGAACCTATCAAGGGGCCAAGAGCGTCTCAAAAGAACATGAATTTTTTCTAGAACACTTTCGAACTTGATCAGGACTTTGTTGAAGCCAAAGTCTCCAAAAGGAACCCACCCTCCACTTTCCAAACCTTGCTCATGGTAGCTCAAAAAGCACCTTTGTTAACCTCCTTATCTGCCCACAAGAGCTGCCAACTACTTCTTACTCTTTTCAATGGAGAGCAAAACTTCCTCTATAGAAATAAGGATCTCCTCGTTCTCCTTCCTCCTCAATGAGGCAAGGGTCCTCATAGAGACTAGAGACCTCTTCTGCCATGGTAGCTAAACAACACTTCAAAAAGAAAACACTTAGCTAATATAGGATAATTTAGTATTTCTCATTTATAAAATACCTCTTAATCTAGTATTTTTTGTAGGTTTTTTAACCGTTTGTCTTAGAAATCAAAATAGTTTATAATATATATATGATAATTAATCTTCATTTCACAATCTCTTTTTTTTTTTTTTAAATAAGCAAGCATTCATTAAACAGAAAAAAATACATGGAGTTCAGCTCCTAATTAGAATTACATACTATTAGGGGGATCCTTCCCGCAATGAAAATTAAATAAGCTTGGCGAAATGAAAATTAACGGGATGTTTTCTAGGACCTATGTAGAAGCTGCCCATTGTGACACTAAGTGCGCGGATTAATTTAAATGTCAATGTATTTTGGTAATTAACCATTCTTCAAAAAATCTAAGTTGCTTCTTTATGTCATGAATGACTGGTTGCATTGTCTCTAAATTTGTTGCTGGATTGTTTACGGCCCGAACCACCATGTCAGGGTCACCAATTATTAGTATTCTTTTGATTCCCGTTGAGATAGTGTCTTCAATCATTCTTGCCACTTGAGCTTCTCCAACATTAGCAATAGTATTGGGAATGCAATATGTTTTGACCAGGATGATTGTACCCAAGCTGTTATATATGAACTATACCAGTTATATAGTTTCCATTCTCTCTAATAGATATGTCAAAAGAGAGAGTATAAGTGCCTTCCCTGATTGGTATGCTTTCCATTTTTGTTTGCTTTAGTTTCAAAACCCAGCAAGTTTATGTGCTCCATATATATGTTGTTTCTCCATTGTCTTGAGGAAGTTTGGCAATGAGGGATTTTTATTGTTGTGCACCACTTTGTTTCTAGTATACCAGAGAATTTCCATTACTAGAGTTGCAAATAATTGAGAGGATTGGTGTTCTCTTTCAGGGATTTTAAGATCCCGAGAGGGGTTAATGATGTCTTGAATCTATTTTGTTATTGAAAAGTCCTCTTGCTGATGGATGTTTAAGGGTTAGGGGGAATTTCTCCATAATATTATGGTAAAAACACATTTTAGAAACAAATGACTTGGAGTTTCCTTGCACAATGGACATAGAATCTGATCTTCTCCTAGGGGTAAATTTATTTTGAGATGAGACCTAGTTGGAAGAATGTTTTGGCCTACTCTCCAAAGAAGTTTTTTTAGTTTGTCTTGCATATTAATCTTTCACAATGCCTTCTAGTTAATCTTGATATTCTGGGATAAGTTTTGATCAATCACCAGTGCTAAATAGCTGATTTCACAGAAAATGTGCCTGAAGAATGATGTGCCCACTTAATCCTATCCTCTAAGTGATTAAAGTTGTAATTAGAGAGGGGGAGTTTTTGAATGGATGCCAAGTTTCACTATCTCTTAGATAAAAATCATGATAATGATTAAAAAAGAATTGAGAAGTGTAAGCCAAAATTAAAAGAAGAAGAAGAATTAATGGCGAAGATCATAATTAAGATAGAGAAAGATGACGATGAGATTGGAAGCAAGTTCAAAGCTAGCTAGCTAACTAATTCATAAATTATAATCAGGTAATGCTAAGCCTAAATGATGATCAACAAGTAATACTGCCATATATATATATAATTAATATTATCATTATGCTACCCCCACGTTATTGTATTTATAATTTATATAAGGTTAATGAGGTATGATCATTAAAATAAGTTCATGACATTATTATAAGATAGCAACTACTTATAATGAAATTGCGTGCAAGTTTCCCGGCAACTACTACTACGACGTATATAAATTTAAGATTAATTGTTTAATATTGATAACTTTGTTTAAAAAGAAAATAATACTGATAACTGTACCAAAGCTGACCTGATCATTATATTTTATTAATTAATAATAAATAATAAAAAATTAACTTTTTTTTTCTCTTTAATTATATTATAGAAATGCTACATATAATTATATATAGAATACATAAACATTATACAATTATTTTGAAAAAAGTAAGATTTATTATTAAAAAATTTATTTCTTTTTTATATAAATCTTATATTTATTTATTTTTAAAAAAATATTATATAATATTAATATATTTAAAACTACAATTATCATTTCTCATTATAATAATATCGGACATGGCTACGTTAGTCATTGTTTGGTCGTAGCGAGTGTCGACAGAGAGCAGCTGGCCTGTCTTGGTACCATGAATACGATGAATAACTAAGATTAATAATGCTAGCTTGTTTTGTACTTCGTTATTTTGGCTTCATTTGCACGTGTAGTTGCGTCAAATAGGGATCAGGTGGGAGCTATATATATAAATATAACATATTGGGTGGGATATTTCTATACTTTATATATTTTTGGGCACATGATTTGAATATGCCATTATATAAAGGGAAAAATATCACGTTAGGTATGTAACTTATAGATATGAATTTTTTAAGAAAAAAGGTCTGGAAAAATAAAGCAAAATTAATTAATAAATAAATTCTTGGTTAATGAATTTCTAGGTTTATTATTATTATTATTATTATTATTCAAGCATGCAACCTACAAATCAAGATCGAATCGGTGAGCAGATCGTCACCGGACCCTAATTAATTAACAGTCATTTTTATTTTTTATGAAATAAATTATTGAGTACGTAGTGCTATCGGTGATGCATCTTATCGTGCATGTATTAATTAATTAAGGAATAATCATGAGGTCTTGCTCCATGCATATTATATAATCTTAAACCCAATCCATCAAGTTATAATTTAGAACGACTATATATATATATATATATATAAGTACAGTAACTAGTACTGATCGATTGAACTAAAAAACCTCCTATTGTTTAATTAAAGCCATCAACACGACTTAAGCTTCAAGAACAATTCAAACAAATAAATTAATATTAAACATATATATATATATATATATATATATAGTTCAATGGCATGCATTAAAAAAAGATGGCGTCGACTTTTAAATGAATTAGTAAATGTGTAGTACCATCCGTTTTTCAATGCTTGATTTCCATTAATAATTAAGATCAAGATCATGCATGCATGGGTTCGGATAATCTTCTGATCAGATCCAGCAGATTCTCTGAACTTGTCAAAAACCCAACCATATGATTAATATTGAATATGAAAAAGATTAACGCTACTTAATCAATAAAAATTAGGAATTCAGATTGAAAAAAATTGTAAAACAGAAAAATATCTCTGAATGTATAGTTTATTGATAAAATTCGAAAACTCCTTTTCTAATATTCCACAAGCTGGCCGGAAGTAAGGGAACTAGTAATGGACTTGTTATAATTTTTTTTCAAATTGTACATTTTTGCACATTTTGCCTTCTCTAGCTGGTTGTACTCCAGCGCTAACAACATGAAAGTTACCTACTGGGCATCATCAGATCAGGATTAGGATTCTGATCCTGCATCACTAACAAAATCTTACAATATTTTTAATTAATTTGTATATAACTTGCACAAATTGATCTTTACGGAACTTAATTTGTTAATCTATGATCTAATTACCATTTATCCTATTCCAAGAGGAAGTCAACCTTGAACCTACAATTTTTATTTTTATTTTTTTTTCTTTTATCGATAATCTTGAAACTACAATTTTAACATCCATCCTACTCTTCTATGAAAAGAATTAGTAGGTACCACTCGAAATTGAGTTTATTGGTATCATCCAATTATGTCCTCTTAATGTAGCATTAGCTTGTGTTTTTTCTTTTAAAAAGTAACATAATTAGCTTGAAGAAAATTACAATTTGAAGATGAAGAAGAGTTTAGAGAACTTCAAAATTAAACCATTCTAATTCTAGCTAGACGTTGTTTTTGCTTTGTTTGTTCCATTTTCATCATGCATGGATATGGAGGCATGGCGTTTGGTTCATGATCGATGGTACCTGCAGCTTACCAACAGACAAAGATGATAAAAAAAAAAAAAAATATGTGGTAATTGGGACCAAAATCAAAAAAAGGAGACATCAGCTTTGATTGTTGGCCGGGCTATGATGGATGTGCCAATTTTCAAATTCATTGCTAATTAATCCATATTCTTGACCATAAAAATCCCAAGTTCCAGGTGTTGTTTACAGAAAAAGGACATTAAAATTTTCTCAATCATCAGTTCTACATGTCTAGTACTCCAGTATACATGAAATGAAACTAGTCATCAAAACAAAGAAAATGGGTCTTCCTGGCTGCTTGTCGGCTTCTCTGTCTTGGTTTGATATTCAAGACACAGTCGCGGTATAATTGGCAGTTGCAGTGTTGAGATTATAACGAAGTTCCATATAATCATTTTCCGGTTCTTGAAAGTCCTAAAGAATTAAAACCAATGGAAAGACATGGCATTATATATAACCTATATATATGTATATATAATATTGAGACAATATCTATACGCCACGTCTAGAGGAGCTTCGTATGTTTTCCTGCATGTCCAGGCCTAACTGTAGATCCAGAGATTTACAGCTTTTGTTTGGAGCCGACAAAGGGGAAGGATAAAAGATAATAGGCCTGTTCTCTGATCCGGATCTGTCACTCTGTGTTAAAGTGAAGGCACTTGAATCTTGTTGGAAAGATAAATGAGTAGGCATGGAAAACCACTTTGATAACTCATGAGACCCATGATTATGGCGGTCATGATCGTGATCATTAAAGGGGCTGAAACAAATCTGAGATTCATCACAGATTGTGAACTGATCATGAGGAGTACTATTATAATTAGATGAGGGACTATAAAACCAAGGCACAGGGCCGACGTTGGAAGCAAAACCATGGCTGTTTTGCAGAGGTTGAAGGTAACAGTTGATGCTGGCGGCCTTTCTGGCTTGAAGTTGCAGCCTCTTCTTCTTCATCCTCTCCTTCTTATGGGCATTTTGATGGCCTCCTAATGCCTGTGAATTTGCGAATTCTTTGAAACAATATTGGCACTCGAACTTTTTATCATCTGCAGGAGGAGTTAGACTCCCACCTAAGCTTGATCTCTCCTTGGAATCAGGTTTTTCGGAGGAAACTGTGGTGGAAGAAGAGTTTACACTTTCATCTCCTTCGGCAGAGCCTTTCAGGTTGCTGCTATCTAATTCATTCCTATATGGGTTCAAGTCAAACCCAAATAACTTGAGTTTCTTCTCAGAATTAGAATAACCAGAAGAGTAGCCATTTTCTCCAGCCCATATGGGAGATAAGAGATCGGACTCAGCCTTTGCCATCACTCTTGAAAAGAGAGAGAGAGAGAGAGAGAGAAGAGAGAGAGAGGTTGTACTGTTGTAGTGCTAGAACTAACTTAACGATTGTTGTTTGGCTTTCTCTTCCTTTTTATAGAAATCTCTAAGATTTCCAACGATGCATTTGCACCGTAAGTATATAGTTTAATAATCATGGGATGGCACAAGCTAGCAGCTAGCTAGCATAAGGGGTTAATAAAAAAATACATGAAAAGAAAAGTCAGATCAGGGCGAAAGCCATCGCTCTGATGATCTAATGCGATATTGGTTTCATTTCTCCTGAATAATATTGCAATATATTGGCTTTTAAACCTTTATTATTTTACACCTGAGACTTTAGCCATCAAGGAGCATCAGGCCAGATTCAGTACTACTAGCTGGTAGCTACTGTGTTTTAAAAGTACTTTCAGTAAGGATCGATTATAGGAATTAATTCCAGGAGGGTCTATAAGCACTTGATGATCACATATAAAATAAAGAGATACTTTAGTATGAAATATACAAAAATAATTTTATAAATTGATGTAGTTTTATTTGATTCGTCATATTATAAAATTATTTTTATTAAAAAATAAATCTATTAACGAATCACATAAATTACTTCTATTTATAATTTTTTTTTTATGTAATATTTTTTTAACCATAACCGTCCTTTAAAATAAAAAAATGCAATAATGCTGCAAGTTGCTCCTTAAAAAATAAAAAACAAGATATATTAGTTATTCCAAGTCTAAAGAGGTCATTAATGTTAAAGTTCGTATTGTATTAGAACTGCAATCCAAAAAGTCAAAGAAAGAAGGGGATGTGATCCACCTAGCTAGCTAGCTAGAAGGGACTCCGACTTTACAACAAATCTCTCGCTGTGTACTTTAAAGCATATCTGTGATTTTTTTAATTATAATAGAAGAAATAAAATAAAGTAATATGAAATCAATGAATCGGTGGATTCATGTATTGAGTTGTCCTCAACTAAAGTTTATCATTTAATTAACTAACAGATAACTACATAAAAAAAGAAGAAGCTATATTTGGGTGCCCAATCCCATCTACTACAGTCTACAGCCTTCCAAATAAAATACTTAAAATGCTCTCAGATCTTTTACAAAATGTGATTAATCAGCACTAAATAAATGAATCTTTCTTTCTCTTATAATATTTATCCCTTCAGCCACACTTGATCAATAAAAAATTATATAGAAATAAAAATAAAAAAAAACCCTAAAATATGTCTATTTGACCATGTTTGAGAATGCTTAATTATTTATTAATATATGTGTATAGTTTCTAGACATAAAAGGAATATAAGAAGTGGGAAATGATGTAAGCATATATACTAATTAATGAGAGTCATGGATGAGATCTGGGCATATCTTCTTAGAGCAGGCAAAGCCTATATTTTATGCCCAAAAGCATATGATTTCATGGTGAATCAAGTCATCAACTCATATTTATTTATTTGTATAAACAAAACAAAGCATTTGTAATGGACAGTTGTTCTAATTGGACCCCACCTTTTTGTGGCTTTGGGGACATGTTGGAGACGATTGGATTTTGTTGTTATTCCATTGTCTTTACCCATATCTAATCTCCCCAATCGTGGACTTCTTACACCAATACTTATTTATTTCTTTTCTTTTCTTTTCTTTTCTCTCATTCCAATCAATTCCCACCTCTTTTTCTTACTTTTTTCAGTGTATTCAAATTAACTTTTCTTTCACTTTAGAGGGAGAAGAATTCCAAGTAGGCATGCATATTGTCATCAAGCATTTTGATTGGGTATCCTAACATGTGGAATAAAAGGATGAAGATCACAAATGGTGGAAAGTTTGGATCATGGTGTCTAGCGTGGTGGGTGGGTTGGTTTGCTTGATTGATTTCATCTAGTTTCATTTCATTTTATTCCACGGATTTTTTATTTTTTTATTTTATTTTATTTCATATATAGAGGATAATTAGATGATGGTCCCTACCATCAGCCAGTCACCCCTAATCTCTTTTCCCATCCACTCTGTCTTCCTCTTCTTCTCTTCTGGAAAAATCCTACCCACTTTAATATTATAAGGTATCCATTTTTGTGCTGCAAACAGAGGATGCCAATTCCGACTGTGTTTGATCACATTTATTATTAGTGGCTCACCCACATAATGTACACTAAAAAATATATATATATATATATATATATTAATTATATTTTATTTTATTTATAATGTAGGAATAAATGACACGACTCAGCTAGAGATCAATTAATAAATTTAAAAATTATATATGATCTAAGTTATCATTATCATCATTATTATGTAAGATCGAAAGCTTACGAGTTTGGAGAGGCTGGGGAAGTAGTTTTCTTTCTTTTTTTCTTTTTTTTTTTAATTATTTTTAATCTAATATGCCTTTTAACAAAGAGTTCACATTTTTAGTTTTTACTTTAAAATAATAATAATAATAATAGTTTGAATATACAATACGTAAGTTATTTAATTTGACGTGCAAAATATAAAATATCCATCAATAAAATAATGAGAAGTGTATTTTTTTTCTCAAAAATAAATAAGAGCTGCATGAGAGATGCTATGCATGGATAAACATGGAGCACTTATGGCTGGCCACTCAGGATGCATGTTCACTTGGCCTGTAGCTGAGAAGTAAACCTTTTCTACGGTGCAATCCATTGAACCCAATTCATAGCCCCGTCCCATATGTGTATCCCCGAAAATTACTACATTCCATATACACCTACGGTCCAATCCATTGAACTAAATTAATTATTAATTTATTGTTTGTAAATTATGGGACCTGCATCTTGTCTAAAATGGTGCCTTTAAAACCTTTTTCTAAAAAAAAAAAAAAGACTTTAAATCAATTTATTTTTTTAGAGATATGTTTAATATTTAAGAGATTTTAAAAAAATAAATTTATAAATTGATGTAGTTTAATATAATATATTAGATTGTAAAATTATTATATCTAACATATTATATGAAAGAGAAATACTATTTATACACAGTTTGTATATCTTTTACATATTGTATACAAATATTATTTTTACATATTATTTAATTTAATTATTTATATTTTTTATTTATATTTTTCTCTTATTATATTTTTCTCTTTTAATATATTAATTGACATGATAAAATGTCACCTCAACAATTCTATAAAAAGTATACGAAATTGTTTTACCTCAATCATTACTTAATGTGAAATCATATCAGAACATCCCCTTTCTCTATTTTTAATAAATAATACACACAATTTGCATGAGAAAAAAATGTGAAAAAGTGAGAGTTGTTTGCGTGAGAAAGTGTATATATGACCACATGTTTGTTCTGATTGCCATTGCCTCAGGGGGTTTAGCTTGAGAAAAAAAAAAAAAGCAAGTACAGAAATTCGTCCTACCTATGATGACCAATCCTGTCAAGGTGGTGACAGTCGAACCCACCCTGAAAATTCATATTGCTAGTGAGTGAACAGTGGAACACATGCCACCCATCATTCATAATTGACTTGGAAAATATACTACTAATTATCATGCATAACACTTGAGATAAAATCATCACAAGATCCAATATGACAAGGACATGGTAGTACAAGATTGACCAAACTAAATAACCCATTTCCTTTCGGCTTTCGCAGAAAGAAGAGGGTCGGACCAAAAATGAATGAGTTCGCGTCAGCAGATACCCAGCAGTCGGGCCACTTTTTCTATACCAATTGCCAAGCTTCTACTGTATAAATCCCCTCACCCATCAAGATTTTGTATAGTATATTCATCCAAGCACGTTTTAAAATACAGTAAAGTTAAAAAAACATTCTATATATATTATACTATTATTTTATTTTCATTCTACTAAGTAAAATATGTTATATTTACTGCATATTTATTTATCATTTAATAATAATGATTAATGTGCTACATCTTATTTAATAAAATAAAAATAAGATGAAAATTTAGTGTATAACATTATTCTTAAATTTAATATATTGTATACACCTCTTTTTAAATCTTAGAAAGTTATTATCTCAAAAAATTATAAAAAGTCTTTATCCATTGGGTCACTATTCATCATAGATTGCTTATCTTTATTTTGTGAAAGGTGAGGAATTTTCGGTAATTTGCAAGGGTATTAATTGACATATTCATATCCAGAAGTTAATTATTGGTTAAAATAATAACCTAAAGTTTTTGTTTTTATGATTGACATGGAGTCGACTCACATGGTTCTACAATATTTTGTTTAGAGAAACCATATTTGTAACCGTGAAATGACTAAGCGTGAATAAAGTGAATAAATACAGAACCGCATGAGTTTTTATTTATTTTAATAACGACTCCATTCTTTTTCAAAATATTATGCAATAGTTGTACACTTCATAGTTATATGTAGCATTACTGTTTTTTAAATACCGACATGTAAATAATAAAAAATTGTATCAATAACTTCTTTTGTTGAATAAGGAGATGTGATATAAGGTTGAATGTAAATTAACTAGTTTGGCCAGCATGCATGAACGCAAGTACTTCTGATGAGGAATGAAATTGGTGTACAATAATATTCATGATGTTTAGCCTAGCTAGGTATTGTAAAAGTCTTAATGGGCAGACCACATGATTATAAAAGGATCTTTGTAGTGGCGTGGTTGGAACTAGAATCCAATGATATCATCCCTTTTAAGTCACGTCTATCAGTGCATTAAAAATATAACATTAATATTAATGTTTCATAATACCTTGAAGGAAATAGTCAAAAATAAACTTATAAATTAATAATATGATATAATATATTAGATTATAAAATTATTTTTATCATAAATAAATATAATAAATTCTATAAAATAACGTCAAATTGTGTATGTTAACTTGCAAACTTTATGGGGTTGCATGTTTAGACCAAACCGTACGTGCAGTACTGAGTCGAAGGCTTTGTCTACTCTCTATATTTAGTGGCAACATTTGGATTCCTTCAGATTGATTAACATGACCTGTACTTAAAGTTGTGAATTATGTAATTATTTTGTTATGAAAAATATTATTTATCATATTTTCGTTTTTTTATACGAAATAAAATTATTGGGATTCGATTTGTTACCTTTCGCCTTATTTAGGTTGACAAACCTCAAGATTCTACGGAGGTGAGGACCTCAGGTGACTTTTTGAGACGAATAATGATACTTTTACTTTCCTTTTACTACTATTCTGCCACTTTGTTTATCTTTTTAATTTTTTAATTTTTTTTAATAGTTAACAAAATAACTATTAATAAAATTAGATATTTTTTTAATTTTTTTTCTTAATAATTAAGGATGGTAAAAGAATATTTAAAGAAAAAATTAATAATAATAAATCAATAGTAAAAAAATAGTAAGTATTTCACCACCCAAGATGAGATATAGGCCATGTAAGAAATTTACAAAAGGCGTTACCAAAAAAGGGTCTAGAAGTTGCCATCTTTCCTTAAGGTCCAGTTTGGATTGAGAGATGAATTAAAATAAATTTTGAAAGTTGAATAAAATATTATTAGAATATTATTTTTTAATATTATTATTGTGTTAGAATTTGAAAAAGTTGAATTATTTATTATATTTTATATGAGAATTTGAAAAAATATAATGATAAATTTGAGATGTGATAAACTCACTCTCAAATTCAAACTAGGCCTAAGTGTCGACACATTCTCAAAAGTATTATAAAAGATCGCAACTTTGGATTCAGTTGTCCATTTTAATAAAGAGGAAAGCTGGAGTTCGGTTGAACCGAACCCCCCACCGTTGCAGTCCCCGCCGTTCTTGGCGACGGTGGGCGACACCACCCACCCAATCAAAACTGAAGGGAGCCAGTGACCTCATCCCTGCGACGTCGGGTACGGGTCCAAAATGGGTTTAAGGCCATTGGGGACAAATCGGAGGTCGTCGGGATTCGTCGTCGCAGGGGTGAGATCGCCAGCTCCCTCCAGTCTCGATGGGGTGGGCAGTGGCATCGGGGGCTGAGTGAGGTCGAATTTCCTTTAAAAATTCATCTTTATTTTATTTTTTTATTATATTTTTTATTATGTTTTTTATTATATTTTCTTCATTTTATTATTTTATTGTATTTTTAAAATTTTATTTTATTTTTTGAATCTTCTATTGTATTTTTTTAATATTTTTATTATATTTTTATATCAATTATAAGAGTTTAGAAAGTGAGAGGGAGTGGACTGCAAAACGCTGGGGTGCAGCCCCGCCACACCCCAGCGTCTCCCTTTAATAAATCCAGTTTTTGATCCATGGGTTACTGATGGGTAGGTATAATAATGATCAGAATGAAATAAACGGAACAATAAAGTCAGTTGCACGGGTTAAAACCATAGAAAGTTCAAAGTTCTCTCTTTTGAAAAACAATTACCTACCGTGGGTTGTATTTACAAACTTGCGGTAATCCTAATAATTCTATTGTGTTTAAACTTCGAACAAGCGCAAGAACGCACGTTCAATGCGTGCGGACGGTAAGCGTAGCTTTCGTAAAACTGTGACTTGTGAGTACCAATAAAACACAAATAGAGAATGGCTGCTTTTACCTTCTCACTTCTCCTTGCTCGGAAATTTCCTTCAGTTATTGCTTCCCAGAATTTCCCTCGCGGCGGCTAAGCCACTTCAGTCTTGCTCCTGACTTTATATGCATTATCTTCTTAATTAATTAATTAATTTTTTTTTTTTTTACACATGAGATAACTGCTTAACTTCTTTACTAAGAATAGATGTGGAATGAGCCTCTCATATTCTCACGGACGTGTTGGAATTTACCTCCATTTTGATTGAAGTGTAGGCTTTAGTCTGGTATTGAAAATTGACTAATGTTTACGAATGTTAACCAGAATTCCCGATTTCAAGGGGCGGTCCCACTACTCGATTATATAAAACGTGTTCCTTTAGCACAATTACAACTACAACTTCCATATAACACGTGTACCCAATTGGTAGTTGGCATTATAAATTCAGCATCTAATTTAGTTAATTTTATGAGTCAGCTACCAGGTCCACTAACTTGTAAAGGTTATTAATTGATTGTCTGACAGCTCCTCCAATGCCATGTGCTTGCTACATATCATCAAGTTTTCCCTCTAAAACATCTGGGGATAAGGGTAATGCCCTGAGCTTGAAAATCATAAGCTTACTACCAACATATTAATCAAGATCAACTAATACTCGAACAGCCTTACACTCATGTGGATTTAGAACTATCACAACCCAACCATATGATATAATGTTGATGACACTTGTTTCTACACCTTACCAGTCAATGCATGGCCTCACCAGTCTTTTCTACTCAATGATTTCCGGGTGATATATGAATGCAATCGAGAGATATTACCCCGGAGCGGGGGGGCAGGGATACATCTCAATTTTCCTTACCAAGATCTAAATATTCATACCTGATTCATTCCAAATGGGAAAAGTGAGCTGATTCATGGGCCACTTTCAAACCGAATTTGAGTTGCACGCACTATTCATGTCATGTAAAATATTCCCGATAGTTGATCCCCATCACAAAAAAGAACAGAGGACTACAATTAACTTTGCTTCAAAAGTGAAACTGTCATGGTTGTCGTTTGGATCGAGGCAAAAGAGCAAGAAGAATCTTTTTTCTTGGCCCCTACAATTCAACACATACACATTTACAGACATTCAGACAGAATATGATCACTAGTATGAATAAGGCAACAATATCATGAGACATTGGGTGAGAGGAACGTTCACAGAGGGCAAGCTACTTGTTTGAATCAAATATCTTAAGAGTATTATTCCGTTCTGTTTATTCTGCCCAGATACTTTTTTTTTGCTAAAACCTAAATATCAGAAAAGCAAAATATGAAGCCTGATTTTTTACCACATAAACATAAAAGTCCAAAAGTAACGTGATAAGGTAAAATCAAAGAGAAAAATTGTCAAAAGAAAAATACCATAGGTATTCCAAGTTCTTTAAGGTCATTTTCCCCCATCTGCTTCAATGCAGTGATATCCACCTATGTATCAAGACAAGTGATCAGTATCAGCTACATGAAAAAGAAGCTACCAAACACATTTACTGTTCGATGCAGAATACTTTAAAACCCAATAAAACATTTGATGTTGAAACAATTCGATAATGGATCCAAAAGCAATTAAATACTTATCATATATGGCTGCAGGCTACAACACTGCATATAAAAATACATTGATCTCATCTCCATGACTTATGACACATCTTCTGAAAAACAGATACAGATATGCATTTTAAAGGTCTCTGTGGTCCGCTAAACATGCTTGGTAATTAAACTTTCATGCTCGATTAACTGGTGCATCCATCCAGATCATTAACTATAAAGGAAGCATCTCATTAATTATCATTTCAATGTGTATGATGCATACCATATATGATCAAGGCATTTTCAAATCAAGGTGATTTTAAAGTTTTACTCAAGACACAAATAAACTTGCAGATTGTAGAATCACACAGACCTGTACTGGCAGTAGCGGGATCAAATAGTCCATACCTACAATTTTAATTATATTCTCTAGCATAAAAGACTCAAATATTTTAAGTGAGAACTCAAGTAGCTCTCCTTTTGGAATCATGCATATGGCTGTGCCATTGATGGATTTAGGTAACTAAAAGAAATCTTTTTTCCTAAAACAAATTGCATAAAGAGGATAAACAAATGACAAATCCATCTGAAACTGTGTTTAAAATAGACAACCGGTGAAACCAACCTTTATCACTGTATGTAAGTAAGCAGTAAGCCCAACCTAAATCATTCAACCTTTATTCCAATAGAACAAAGTTACTGATATTACAATTTGATGTATTAGTCATGAAAGTCAGATACGTAGACTTGAAAATCTTAGTCAATGTAAAGAATGCATAATTCTATTCCACTCACAATAAAAGCCCATAAATCGTGGAGTTTTTAGGCATTGGAGATAATTACATCAATAAAAGGTTAGACTAAATAATCCTGCAATTTGTTGGATACCCAATATTGCAGGTTGATAAAATGAATTTCTTATGTTATGGAAACAAAAGAAAATATCAAGAATAAGTGGGAGAAACCTCTACTTTTTCTTTCAGTTCATTTATAATTTTTTTGGGGGGGTAGAATGAACTGGCACATGCTTGTATACCCCAAAACTATATACCACTGAATCAAGAAAAAGCCAACAAGCAGACATACTAACATGACAATTGCAACATCAAGAGATAGCTAGCTGGCTGGTGATCACGAATTAGAGAATGATATTTATACAGATTTCAAGCACAACAATCAAGTCCTTTCCCTTTTTTTATCAGTAAGCAAGAGATTTTATTGATTGCAATAGTCATAGCCCATGTAAAGGGGTCAGATACAAGAGAGACACCTCATTATATCAAAATATTTCATATGAGCACTTCCTAAATGCTGTTTTTTCTTTTTTGTTAGTTCCCATTACATAGCATGGAGTGTATTATTTTTTCTTTTTGATAAGCAAGCATGGAGTGGTATATTACAGGGACAATGTGTGACTTTCAACTTTTTCCGCGAACATGATTCAGGACATTGGAAAAATTTTAAAATATTTGTCAAATTAAGTAAAAATAAAACATAATACTTAAAAAAAAAAAGTCAAAAGAAAACATAACATACCTCCTCGGCTTTGAAAATAATTGCATATTTTCCCAAACCCAGAGACTGTAACAAGCCATCAATAGTTTGCTGTTCATCACCCTGCATGACAACACACCACTAACAAAGTTCTCAACATGGAAAATGATTACTAGTGTTTTAAAATTAATAGAAATGTCCACATTCGAAAAAGACTCCAGACAATACTGGTGTGTATCCAAGAAACATGGAAATTGATAAAAGTTCGGACCCTTTGGGATGCTTGGTTAAAAAAAGTTTTGAGAACATTTTAGAATTTTTGAAAGAAATTAGAAATATCTTCTGTATGGGTTTTGTGAAAGTGGATAGGGAAATTGAGAAATTGCTTGGATAAATATTTTTTGAGATGCATTTGTATTGAGGTCTATGAAAGTGGGCAGGTAGATTTGAAAAGATGTTTGGGACTTTTTTGTGAAAGTTGTTTTTTTTTTTCTTGGTTTTGTGCTTTACTTAAAAGAAAAGTTTTCTTTTTAATTTCTTTATTGGCACTAGGTGTTTGGAGTTCCAACTAATCCCAAGAGTCCACAGGCCCTCGACAAAAAGTTTCCTGCAAGTGCACCTTGGCTAATTCAATGGAAAATTTCTTGAGTCTGATGGCCCCTAGAAATTGTTCGCACCAAACTTGACTTGGAGGAAACATACCAACAATACCAAGATTCTTACCACTTGAGCCAACCCCAAGGGGTTAAAAGCTAGGCAAATGATTAAATGATATTTTTATTGGAGAAATAGAAAACTATTTTGGTGTTTAAGATTTGTTTAGATTGATACTTATGAAATAAAATAAAATTCTTAGATTGAAGTTTTTTTTTTTGAAAAAAGTGGAAACCAAACATAGGCTTAAGATAATAAGAACTCCAACGATCCAGAAGCAGCTAAGGCAAAGTAGCAGTACCGCATATGAAATATTTTGTCCAATGCCATTCGGTGGAGGAAGTTGTCCAAGAGGAGGCAGCACAGGCTTTGCAGGTACAGGAGCTATTGCAGGTTTTGCCGTGAAAGGGGTAGTACTCATGGGTCGTGAAGTATCAAAAACATCTTTCCTCATATATTGAACTGACCTTATGTTGTCAGTTGTCCTGTTCAATGGCCTTCCATGCAGTTCTTCCACATTCCTAGGTGGGGAGAGACCCCTAGAGGTACCTATACCTAAAGCTCTATCAGGTGATCTTTGTCTTAAATGATCCAAAGTCCATGTGGAATAAGAAGCTCTCATTGAATCCATCTGGGGAAAATCATATGGACTTCTTGTAGAAGGAATTTGCCCCAAGAAACCTGTGTCTTTAGGTTCCACAAAGCGCTGCCTTGAATCAAGAGTAGTTAATGGGGGCCGAATGGTATTTGACAACTTCTCACGTAGGTCAACATGCTTCTGATCATCATCATCGTGAACTCTTCTGGATGCATTCTTTTGCATGAGTTTAAATCGGAGGTCATCTCTACCAATACGTACATCTTACATTTTAATGGAAGTGACATCAGTAGTTGGAAAACATAGAGAGTACTACAGAAATGCTATGAAATGGAAATTGCTTTGGGGAAATTTACTACCATTTGAACCATTAGCAGCCAAACTTGGCATACTGATATCTCCCCGTTGTCTGCAAATGGTAACTATAACTGTAAGCTCTTCATAAAAATTAACTTAGATCAGAAGGCCAAAAAATCATGCATGCAAAGCCTCTACGTCAAAGGCATCATAAAACCGTGTCTAGCTCTCTTCACTCCGCTCATACAGATCGAGAGGCCACACTTGTCCATACAACAGATAAGAGCCCAAACAAATTGTACATGTTGAAAGTTCTAAACGGTATAGCAAATCCACATGGAGATAGTAAACAAGCAGGAAAGAGAAGCCACATCACTTGATCAACACAACGAATTACGAAAAAATGAAAGCAAGACGCACCGTTTGTTGTAGAGTTCGCTTCCATTTGATAAGGAACCATGTACATTACTTCCTATTCTATCTCTGACAGACCGCTTAGTCCCAGCTGCAGGCAGAGAATCAGCATCCGAAACATCCGATACTTGACCAGCCCTCTTTACTACCTGTATAACGATGGTCACATTTCAATGCACTAATAAGGCAGCACTACCAGTTATTTTCGTTCCCAACTTGAAAAGAAAACAGAGATAGAAGAAGAAGAAGAAGGGATTATGTTAAGATATGTTCAGTACTTGCACCAAGCCCAGTCGAATATATAAATAGAAACATCAATTAGATCAATTTTTTAAAAATTACGTTATTTTTCCTGGAAACCAAACAGCCGGTTCACCAACAACAAATTTCTCCATATTAGTATGCTTTCGAAACCAAAATAATAATAATAATAAATAAAAGTGAAACTCCAAAACAGCCGGCAAGGAGAAAAAAAAAATGCTTTTATTTATATACCTGGCCACTGCGGCCAAGAGTAATGGTGATTCGGTCCCTCGAATTACCGGACATTTTTCAAAACCGAAACCCTAGGTATTCAATCAACCAATCTCCCTTCTAATAGGTAAAAAATAAAAAGGTCCACGAAGCATCATCGACTCTGATCGTTCCAAGAAAACCCTAATTTCATTGCAAAGACTCGCTCGCGGGAACGAATTCAGAAGAAAATGAAAATTGGCTCGTAATTATGAGCGCGTGGGAAGGGAAGGGGAAGGAATGAGATAATTAGGGAGACCTCGAAGAAGCAGTGTGTTCAAATTTTATTTTATTTTAAAAAATGATTTTAAAAAGATCTTAAAACTCCAATCTAAATATTTTTCTGGACGATCTTATAAAGAGTTTTTAATTTGAACTTTCCATTCAATTACATATATTATAAAATTAGTAAAAAATAGAACAGTTTGTAAATAAAACAAAAATTATACATGCCAAATTTTGAAAGAGTAGACCTATTCAATTTTTAATTTTATTTTTGTCCAAAAGAACTTAGAGAAGACTTGCTCAGCTCAGAATATTTTCATTGAATTGACTAAATTTAAAGTCAAAAAATAAAAATTTACACACATATCAATTTTTTTTCTCATATTTAATTAAAAATAAGAAGAAAAAAGTATAAGAAGGGAATAAAAATATTTTTTATCTTCGAAAGTTTGGCCAATTCCTTTAAAAGTGTTCAAATTTGAAAGGTTACTATTCACTTTTATTACATGTTTGAGGTTGCGGTGAGAAATATTACTTTTAGTTTAAGGTTTATAACTTAAAACTTAATGTAATAAGCTCTACTACTAAAAAGTCATTTACTGTTTGGGATCCATATGTCTAAAACACTTGTAGAATTAGTTACGGTAGTTTTTTAAAAATATATAGTTATCTGCAGAAGCTTTTTGATAAAAGCTCCAATTTTATGCTTATTGAAAAAGTTGATTTTTAGCTTTTTCAACCGACTAAAGCGCTTTTAATAAAGTTACTCAAACATGTCATTTTTCTTTAAAAATGCTTTTAACTGTTTAAAAGCACTTTTAAAGTTCGAAACGCAATCTCAAACATGCTCTTAAAAATAAGAAGTACTTTTATTCATTTCTCTCACTTTCTTCTTCTTATTTTTGATCAAATAGGACAGAACTTTTTTAATATATGTGCAAATTTATACTTTTTTATTTTAAATTTTAGCCAATCTAATAAGAATACTCTTAGATTTGTTGGATTATTTAAAAAATTATATCTATACAACTTTTCAATTTTATTTTTTACTTTCACAAATATTAATGGAAATTTTTTTAAAAATATAGTCATTCAAATTTTCATACCTTCTTCATTTACAATCCAAGATAAATAATAAGTAACAGAAAAAATCTCAACTCTTATAAGATATTTTCAAGACTTCTCACAATCAAATACGAATTGCTTTTTCTTCTTTGAGTTTTCTTTCTTGGTATAGCTTCTTTTCTTGTTATCGTATAGGGTTTGAAGGAGGTAACTTCTCACTCACGGATAGGAGGTGCAGGAAAGGTGCAATGGAAGAGGATTTGCAAAGTATGAATGCGAGATTAATGTTGACAGAGCAAGGCTACACGTTGATGCGAATTAGATTGAAAATGTTTTGATGAAAGGAGCTAAGTGTTTGATTATGAAGTTGCTTATAAAATGGCACCCAGTAAAATCAATCAACTTCCGGGATCTTAATGCTTATTTAATCCTTGTGGAATTTGAAGACAAGAAGGACAAAGCCAGAGTGAATTGTGAGAGCCCATGGTCGTTCGTTAGACAATTGATATTACTTTAGGAGTTTGATGGGCACAAATAGGTTAATCATATTCAATTGATAGGGGCGTCGTTCTAGGTCCGAGTTTTTGATCTTCCTTTAATGGCAAGAAGTTCCTATGTGGGGGATCGTGTGGGGAACACATTGGGTTTGCTTGAAGATATTGATTTAGAGATTGACCAAGTTGAGTGGGGCGAATATATGCGTGTTAAGGTTTGTTTGGATATTACAAAACCTTTAATGCGAAGGAAGAAAATCAACATTGGACTCGATTCCCCTTATTGGATTTGGTTCTAATACGAGAAATTGCTAGATGCGTGTTATTACTATGGATGCCTCGGTCATGGTCACAAGGAATGCGATCACTAGATACAGGGCCAAAGTCTTTATGAATCGGAGAGCTTTCCCTACGAGCCATGGTTAAGAGGTGGGTTAAGTGGTGTGAAGGGGTGGGAGAGGAAGATGCCATGGAAAGAACCAGAACAGATGGCGATGCTGACTACGATAACCACTAAGATGACCATGGCAGAATAACAACCTATCTAGAGGCGTGAAATGGAACTTAAGGAGAAGAATCAGGGGCCAACTAAGGAAGTTACGGGGGAAGATATTGGGGCAAATCCTAGGGATTGTGCGAATCCAAGGGCTGAGAAGGAAAATAAGGAAAAATGTGTGATTTCAGGGATGATGAACGGGGTGGATCCACATCGATCCAAAGATTTGAAATGGATGGATCTAAATCCATCTATGGAAGATGGCCCTAATGGTGGATGGATGTTTTGGGCCTATCTAAAGAATCAGCGGGCGGCCCAGATTCACAATGTAATGCATTCACTCTTGGCCCAAAAGCTAATAAACATGCCCCGCGTTCTAATGTATTGAGTGAGAAGTTTCGAGAGTCAGTATCACAAAGAGGAAGACGAACTCGAGATTCAAGGGAAGATGAGGAGGAAATGGACAGAGTACAGAAGAGGCAAAATTTTCTTGTTACTTGAAGCTGGGGAAAACAATTCAGAGTTATCGGTGGTGGCTATTCCACAGCTCCACCGACAACAATGAAAACCCTAAGTTGGAATGCTCGTGGGCTTGAGAATCTACGGGCAACTAGAAACCTTCGTGGCCTAGTTATGAAGGAGGATCACAACATTCTGTTCATCCAGGAGACTAGACTCATTGATTTCGAATTGAACAAATGTAAGTATCATTTTGGTTTTGTTAATTATTTAGCTGTTAATTGTGAGGGACGAAAGGGGGGTTTAGTGTTATGTTGGAAATCTGACATTGAACTGAGCATTCTACAGTATTAAAAAGATCATCTTCATTCTGAGATTGTTGAGATGGATCATGGGGGGAGAAAATGGAATCTTACGAGAATTTATGGGTACCTTGTGGTGGCCAACAGATATTTAACTTGGGCTCTTACGAAATCTCTGATATGTAACGATGATAGGGGTGGCTGTTAATAGGTGATTTTAATGAGATTATCCATCAATCTAAGAAAGTTGGGGGAGTGGATAGATCTAAATGGCAGATGACCAATTTTAGAGATGCCATTAATGCTTGTGGTGTCAAAGATTTGGGATACCAAGGTTGCCCTTTTACCTGGTCTAATTGAAGGGAGGATGAAGAGTGTATCGATACCAGACTTGATAGGGTCTTGGCCAATGAAATATGGTCTTAATAATTGAAATGCTATTGTTGTTCATGGGTTAGTAGCTTACTTAAACTATAACCCAATAAGGGTGGATACTACTGTGCCTCAACCTTGTTTGCTTGGGACAAAGCCATGTAGATTTGAATCAATATGGGTGGATGATGAGAATTGCTCAAAGTTGATTCAGGAGACTTGGAGGACAAGATGAGCTGGTGATGATCTTCAGGTTACTATGAATGCTATCCAATCATGTGGGGAGAAGCTACAAAGCTAGAATAGAAACAATTTTGGAAATGTCCAAAGAAACTTGCTAAGCCAAAAGACACTAAAAAAAATAAAAGAGAGGGACCCTGCAGGTTATCATACTCAGGAAAGTAGACAAGTAAGGGAGGAAGTGAACAAATGGCTTGGTAGAGAGGAAGAAATGTGGCACCACAGATCAAAAACTCTGTGGTTAAGATTTGAGGACCAGAATTCTAGATACTTTCATTCTAAAGCTTCCCATAGGCAAAAGAAGAACTCCATCAAGAGGCTGAAAGATGACCAAGGTATTTGGAGAGATGGAAAAGAAATGGAAGAAATGGTGGTAAACTATTTTTAGCAGTTGTTCACAAGTTTAGCCGATAGAGGGCATGTGGAGGATATAGCTGAGGTCGAAATTAGAGTAACAAGCCAAATGAATGAAGAGCTGCTCAAACCTTACACCTTGGAGGAAGTATATGTTGCTTTACAACAAATGCATCCCACAAAGGCTCCTGGACCCGACGGAGGAATAATAAGATCCATGAATTTGTTAATGTATCTCAAAGCAAGTTGTTGATCATGCAATCTCAATTCAATCAAGCTATAGTAAGTTGGCAAACCAAAACTGTAACACCTAGAATAAAGAAAAATGCTACTGGAGTCTTCCCACGGATGGTAGTGTGGATGGTGCTTTATTTTTTGATCAAAAGAAAGCTAGGATTGGGCTGTACTTAGAGGTGAAAAAGGTGCAATTAACTTTGCTATTTCAAAGGCTGAGGAGCATATTGACGAGCTAGAGTACATTGAAATGGTGGCTGTACTTAGAGGGCTTCAATTTTGTCTACATTCGGGTATTCCCAAGCTACTAGTGGAATTTGATTGCTAAATGGTGGTTGAAGATTTACAACAAGCTACACAAGTTGTTTCCTTACCAAGATTAGGAAACTTGATTTATGAAATTCATAGTTTAATGTCTAATTTTGATGATTGTGTGTTTAGGCATGTTAGTCAATTATGTAATAATGTTGCCCATAAGTTGGCTAGAATGGCTTGGACTGTGGATGATATTGTTGTACGTGGGGATTCGATTCCAGAGGTTATCGCTCATTGTATTTGGATTGATAAGATCTCTAGTAATCCTTGATATATTTTTAATGAAAGCCTTCTTTCTATCAAAAAGTAAAAAAAAAAAGAAAAGGAATTGCTGGCTAAGATACCATCTAATTCGAGCGCAAGCATAATTTGAATTTGGTTGATGGACTCAAACTTGTTTGGACAAGGCCTAATTTGTATTCATAGATAAAATGAGATAAAAGTTAAAAATTGTATAAAATATTATTATAAAATATTTTTTAATATTAAATTTATTTTAAAATTTGAAAAAATTAAATTATTTATTTTATTTTGTATGCAAATTTAAAAAAGTAGTAATGGTGAGATGAAATTAAATAAGATAAGATAAGATTGTTTGTAAAAACAAATCAGGCTAACCACTTGAATTTTGAGTTGGGTTGAGATAAATTGAGTTCTTTATGAATAAAGTGAGTTAAGATAGTGGAGTGAGTTTTGTGAAATCCGCCTAAGATGAGTTTAAATGTATTTGGATGTTAAGATTATTTTATATGTTTTTATGAAAAATTAAAAATGTTGTGAGTCACACATGTAAAGAAGTGTTGAATTGAAAGAAATTTGTAGATCCTACATGAAAAGATATTTTGAACTGAGATGAGTTTAATAATTTGATAACCGAATATGGATGTTAGGCTCAACTTAAAATTAGATTGAACTAAGTTGTTCTCATTTGAGTCTAAGTTCTAAACGGGGTCTTGGAATATCTTAGATTTCTCTAAATAGTAGTTAAATGGTTTACGTTAAGATATTTTGTTGACTCTGGAAAATTAAAAAAAGAAAAAGCTGAACAAAAATATTATAAAGTTAAAAAATTCTTTGAATATAATCTTATTAATATATATTTTTTAAATTGAAAATTTTGTATTAACTTTTATGTTATATTTTGAAGTTTGAAAAAGTTGTAATAATTATATAATAATTAGATAAAAATTAAAGATTTAAAATTGAATGATTGAAAAACAATTATGAGAAATTATGAGAATTCTCATATATTCTCTTTACCATATTCTCATGTTTCCTTGACCTAGCTCAAGTGTGAAATACCCCATCTTATTGTTTCAATAACAGTAAATCAATAGTGACAAAATATATTTGAAGCCTTTTGAAAATAATGACATTTTTTTTGCTTTTATAATTAATTTTTTTAAAAAAAATCTATTTGCAATATTGTAATATATCCAATAAAGTTTTCACAATGATCAAGTCACTAAAGTGTTGATTATATTACTTTCTATATGGATTCAACAATAAATAGAACCGTCAAAACAAAAAATAGCACAATCTTTTATTTTCCAACAAGATGGAATACATTACTAAAAAATAAATGACATGGAAGATGAGTGATTACGTCCAAAGAATAACACGATCGTTTGTAGTATAGTTTTGGGATGTCGATTCCACAGGGAAATGGGTTGAGAAATGAAAGATAGTGACGAAACTAACGAAAAGATGTAGAAGAGTGTGAAAAGTGATTTTTGAAGTGTGACGTAAATTAAAACTAAATAAGTAATTTGAAAAGTATAAAAATGAGATGAAAAGTAGAGCGTAAGGAATTCCTTGCGTATTTCTGGTGTTCAAATTTATTCTTAATTCATTAATAACTCAATTGAGAATTCTTTGTCCAAATTCTCAATCGGAAAATATAACATTAATAACCAGATTTAAATTAAATATAATCTTTTGAAAAATCATTTGTTGCGATTCAAGAACAAAAATTGTTATCACTATTAAGAAAATCCAACATCAACAATATACTTAGGGAACGATATTGCAGCAGAGAATTAAATCAATATAGACAATCAATTGCTTTAAACATAATTATAAAACTAATCATTTCGATGGAAAAAGCATGACTAAATGCATAAATAAAATAGATTCTATAATTATTTGAAGACGAAAAATATCACAAATAAATTGAGAATGATAGAACAAAAGAGTTTTAATATTTAAAGACCAAATATATGAATCAAAAATAAATTACAAACACCATCACATACATAAATTCATCCCTAACTTTCCTAGAGAATTTAGTTACACATATTGAAAATATGCAACGAAAAATCTCAAAGGGACACTAAGATAGAGCCGGCCATGTGTTTCTCTTTTCTTTGGTTTTCTTTATTTTTCTCAAGGTATGAAATGGCTCTCCCAAGCATGCTCTGATACACGCCCCCAGCCCCTTCTATTTATAGAGTTTCTCTTATGCAAGTTGATATGAAAAATCATCATGAGGAGCTTGGATACGGATGCAACTTGTGTTTCTTTGTGTGGCTATATTTGGTGTCTTCTCCATCAACTTGTGTCTTTGAAATAATGAATGTTTGGTCCAATATTTTGGTTGTGTATGAATGGAGAGCTGTTTCCGTGTGTTTCTCTTGAGTTCCAGCTATACATGTGGCAACTTGTAGTCAAACATGTTGAATGAAATGGCATGGATGTAAGTTGCATGTGTATGACTGTTGGTTCGGTTGCCGTCATTGGTTGCCATCTCCACTTGTTTAGTCAACAATTTTGGCTAGAAGTCTTGAGAGCACCGAAACTCCAACTCTTGCTTGTGAATGATTTGGCATGTAAGCATGCAAGTGGTGCCAAGTTGGTTCAAAGAATACAAATCTGAAACTTGTCTTGCATGGGTCCAAATGAGATGAATTTAACATAATTGGCGGGTCCCTTAAGTCAAATTTCATGCTAGATTCATGTGAATTTCCATCCATTTCCTTTATTGCCATGTATTCCTCCAATTGGTTGTCTTGATTGCCATCTAATTCCCTTGGTCAAATGTTACGGTTTGGAAGAAACAAATCCATAAAATCTCATGTTTGAGCCATGTATGAAGTGAAATGCTCCATGAATGTGTGGCAACTTACGCCTACCATTTTTCCTACAAGAAAATAAAATAATATAATTAACAAACTTGGCTCTTAAAAATGCAAGGAACTTCAAGTGGCCTCCATTGAAGTGTAAGGCAATTAGTAAAAATTCATTAGACTTATTTAATGGATTAAACTCATGTGTTTTTTTTTATATTTATTTGAGACTTAAATATATTAAATCATGCTCATATCCATCTCAAGATAAATAGCTATTAAATTAAATTAAATGAATATATCATTATTTTCTCTTTTCTTTTAGCATTTAAATAGAATTTTTGGAGTGCATTTTTGTGCACTAATCAATGAGCTTTTCCATAGGTTGAAACATTAAAAATGAAACATGAGGGGTAGCTGAGGGGTGCTGCCCGCATAGGTGGGAGAGGAGTCGGCCCTTCCCAACACCATGTCCCCGCATGAGCGGACGGTAGGGTTTGCGAACCTAGGCCTATTAGCAATACAATTTGGTCTCTTAGGCTAACCTTTATACAGAAGGCTAAGGTAATACAAAAGTCTTACTTAAATAATGTGAAACTCATCCAACTAGGGTTACTCCACCGCTTGCGCTAATTGGGATTTTTCTCGTGGGAAGAGGCGGACGGGGGCGGGGTGCAGGCTCTTGTTGCCCACCCTTAGGAAAGGCTTGGGCTAGGCTTTGTAAGATTCATTGCACACAAAATCAATAAGATAACATTACTAATGACTATTGTTTGGACTCTAAAATAGGTAGCCACATGGCAAAGTTCTTTTTAGCGTTGAAACTTTAGTGTTTCAGCCTTACCCCTTTGCCTTTGGTCCATGCTAAGGTGGTGTTGTATGATTTTTGGGTTTATGTTAAGCATATTTTCGTGACTCCAAGTAAAGACTTCCTGGCGCTCAGCAAGGAACTACTGCATGAAGCTCTGCATCTCAAGCGTCATCTCGTTGTCGATCCTGGCAAATGCTTCTGGGCAGCTCAGGTTTATGGGAACCAACTCCAATGGTTTGTTTGGTTCCACCTTCTTAAGCGCCTACTCGTCCTGGATTTCTTGTTCTACTGGGGCATGTTTAGGTGGTGGTAGGAGGGCGCGATTGTCCACCAAGGGGCTTACCATATGCACCCCACCACTCCGAGGCATCCTTTTTGGAGTACTTTCTTGTCTTTCATTTACATTGTCTACCCCTAATTCTACACAACCCTCCACACTCACGACTACTAGGTCTTGCTTCATTTTGAGATTCTTGGTAGTTACCCTAGGAGTTTCACTTCCTTATTGATGGGCTTCCATGTTTGTCGATGCTTCTTCCTCTAGCTCTCGAGTTGTTTGAGAATGGGTTGAGATAGATATACGAAGTATACGTGAAGTCTATAAGAATCACACATACGGTGCTATTATTAATGTCATGTTTCGTACACATTTGAGCCAGGTTGTAGCAACTTGGGTCTTTAGGGCTTGGACCTACAAACATGAAAAAGACAAGGTGAGTGGGGGGCTATGGTGAGGCCATGAAATCTTTGATGTTTAAGTCAGTATCTTCTTTTGAAAGTTTGTAAGTCAAGTAAGAAAATCTAGAGAGACTTTTTTCATACCTGGGGATTGCTATTTATACTGTAATTTTGCAGGATACAGATTGTGCCTGTCCCCATGGGGTCACTTTCCTTTCAAATGTTCCCTTATCAAGGTCTTTTAATACGGTGTGGCCTCTGCATCATTAATGTATCGTGTAGTCCGACTAGTGGTGCCTCACGACCACTAGCCTTTCGTGGGATCTTGCAAGCTAATGGGGGAGGAAAAAATCTCCTTATAGTATGTTACTAATGGGATCTAGTCAAAGTGGATATATATATATATATATATATATGATGATAAAAATAACTCGGTAGAGAAACATATATGTTTCGCATAGCATGCATCAATCCATCTATATTTGCTTATCTTTTTTTTGTTCTTTTCTCTCAATTTTCTTGTGAACATTTTTGAAACTGCCCATCTATATTAATCAAGATGCCTTGAAAATGTGATTCTTGGAAATTTCTTGTAATAATGTCTAACAAATTACAAAAAGAAGAATCAAAGCTGAATTAAGAAAGAACCATGAAAGAAACAATACTACTATAAGTTGTTAAAAAAAGGAAACATCAAAATTTTCAAACCAAGAAAAAAAATGGGTTCTGGGTTTTAAACCAGATTCCAAATTTAAAACCTAGTACTTGGACTGAGTATACCTGAGTTTGCGGTACCGGTCTTGGTTTGTTCTAGGCATGAACCTAATCATTTGGGTTCCAGACCGGCTGGGAAAAAATCTGGCCTAGGCCTACTGATGGGGTAAAAACTCTTGACCATCGTCAATGTAAATATTTAGAATGGAACGTTGAAGATGAGACTTAATGTGTATAAAAACCAGTAAGACGTGAATGTTTTAGATTTGGTGTGCATTAAATAAACCCATGGTGAGGGAGCATTCATTGAGTATGGTGAAAAATAGTGAGCACCAAAAGCGAAAGTAGTGGGATAATCACATGATATATCAAAATAAATACGATAAAAAATAAATGAACTTTTGTTATGATTTTTAAAAAAGGAAAGCAAGAATGTTTTGCATGGACAAAAGGATTACATATGGAATTAAAAGGTGAAGTAGACACTGTTTTGGGAATGCAAGGATGAGATGGGTGACCAAGTTGTTGATACCAAAGGACTGAAGTAGGAAGACTGTGAGAGTGTAAAGTGATGGAAAATAAAGGTTTGAAGTAATAGAGACTATCACGAACTTCGCACAGTCCAAATGATTTCTTTGTGGACAAGTCCTGAAAAACACAAAAGGTGAAAAAAAAAACATAACACAATTGAGAGTAGTAGTGGTTTTACTTATGGACATTAGATTGAATTGAAAGGAGGGAATACGAAGGACATTATGTAAAGAGATTTGGGGACAAGTGAAAAGTGTTGAGTTGAGTGATAGTGATTTGTGATATTTTAATTGCAATCAGAATGACTATTTGATGAAAATAAAAAATATTATATTTTTATTTCTTAATAGTTAATCTTTTATACTTATTTGATATCTAAATGTACTCATTATTCTTATATTTTGATTTAGGATGTAAATGAAGGCGTTAAATGCAAAACGAATCTAATTGGGTGATTTTGGATAGTTTCGACATGATTTTGTAATTTGGACACAACTCTTTCATACGAGCTCTGATTTAGATGATTCAAAATGATATGGAATGCCAAGAAAGAGATATACAATTATTATTATTTGAGTTTTGAAAGATACTTGTCGCACCAAAGTTGAAATTGGGATCGAAGTTGACCCACTTGCACTGTTGACGTTTTGTTTCAAAATGCTGAATGAATAGAGATGTGAAGATATGAAACTATTTTAAATTTAAATTCAAATTCAAAAAGAAGTGTATCAAGGGAAGATAATTCAAATTCAAATTCATATGCATGGAAAGAAATGAAGGATAATTCAAAATTTAAATGAAGTCTGTCTTATCCAAATCCTATCTAGAAAACTAGTGAAATGAGGAAACTTATATATATGTAGTTTTGAAGGGAGCATGACCATAACCCTTTTTCTTCCTCTTTTTTTACTTTTTCTTTTAGTTTTCATCGTGGTCCTACATGACTAAACTCTTATAATTGGTAAAGAGGAAATAGAAACCTCCAAATTGATAAAAATGTGAGATCTAATGCGTTTTTATTGTTCAATTTTGTTTTGAGTATCAAATGTTTTTCTATGCCTATTTTTATGATTATCTCGTTTAATTACTAGGAGGCCTACTAGTTTATTATTTGTTGTAATTTACTACTAGGTTATATATCAAATCCGTAATTGTTTGATCCTTCTAATCTGTAAAGTAATTAAGATTTAATGATTTCCTGCGTCAGAAATTATTATATCTTAAGAAGAACATTCGACTAAATTAAATGCAACCGTTTGTGCTTATATTGTTTAGTTTTATCGTTCTCTCTAATTCTTAAAGCTGCTACTAGATTAAATCCTTAACGCTTGTCTTGAGTTGTTTAGTAGTTAGGGTTAATTAGATTGCTTGTTTTCTAATTAACTACGACTAAAGAGAGATATGAAAATAGTTCAAACGGTGAATAATCAAAGTGTTAATTGATATATATTTGCATCGATGATCTATTATAAACTTCTGATGGTGGATGTTGACTTAGACCAATGTTTGTTTGTTTGATTAATTTCGATATTTTAAATTGAATTGTTTATTAGTTGTTTTTATTTTTCTTGAAATTATTATCGTTATATTCAAAACCCCAAATTCTTGTTCAAGTAACATAAAATTAGACTAAACACTCTCTATGAGAACGATCCTTACTCGCACTACTATATATATATATATATTTTTTTTTTTGAGTATAGGTTTTATTTTTAGTTGCCAGTGACAACACACCAAATTTTGGCACCGTTACTGGTGAGTGATTCTAGTTGATTTTGTGTTTCTTGTGATCCTTATTTTGTTTTTTTAAAAAATAAAAAAAATAAAAAAATTGAAAAAGATTTTGAAAAAAAAATCACATTAGTACTAGATAATTATTTTTATTTATTTTCATTACTCTAGATTTTTCTTGATTTCTTATATATTTTTGACATGGTTTATTATAGTTTCCTTGATTGTTTATGACTATAATTCGATCTTCTATTCAATGTGATTTTCAGTGCGATCCAGAAATAGAGAGAACTTTGCACAGGTTAAGGAGGGAAGCTTGGAGAAATTCTGAAGAGAAAAATCTGGCTCTTGATTCCCTATTTTCTAGCAATTTTGATTTAGAAGAGGAAGAAGTCATGGCTAGAAATCGGACTTTGAAAGAGTTTGCCACTCCTTATTTGAATAAACAACCTTTATGCATAACGTTCCCTACTTTAGATGCTACTACTACTTTTGAATTAAAATCTAGACTAATACATCTCTTGCCCACTTTTCATAGCCTTGCAGGTGAAGATCCTCACAAACATTTAAAGGAATTTCATGTGGTATGCATAAGTTTGAAACCCACGGGGTGACTGAAGATCAAATTAAATTAAGAGCCTTTTCGTTTTCTTTAAAGGATTCGGCTAAGGATTGTTTTTATTATCTACCCTCCAGGAGTATTACCACATGAAGCGAGATGAAGAGGCTATTTTTGGAGGGTAGCTTGCGCATAATATTTCCTCCCTTGAACAACAAATTGCGAGTTTAACTTCGCTTGTTCATCAAATGGCGGTAGGTAATATGCAAACGGTGAAGGCTTATGGGATTTGTTTAGTAGTAAAGCATCCAACCGATGTGTACTCAACTCTTTAAGAGGAGCCCATTGAGAAAGTTAATGCAACGGATGGTTTTTCTGGACAACCGTAAAGGAATTATGATCTCTATTCAAGTACATATAATCCGGGATATAGGGATCACCCTAATCTTAGTTATGGGAATCCACAAATAAATCAGCTCACGACTCAAAACCACCAAAGTTTCCAGCAATATAAGCAGCCGTACCCCCTAGACAACAATAAGGCCAAACTTCTAATTCTGGTATGCCTTTAGAAGATATTGTTAAGTCTCTTGCTACTAACACTTTGCAATTTCAATAGGAGACGAGGGCCAGTATTCAAAGTTTGGAAAATTAGATGGGCCAGATGGCAATTGCAATTAGCCAATTTGAGGTGCAAAATTCGAAAAAATTACCCTATCAAACGATAGTAAATCCAAGAGAAAATGTAAGTGCAATCTTTTTGAGAAGTGTTAAAGAGGTTGAGATTCCAGTAAAGGCAGCCCCTACATCTTTAAAGCAAGACAAGGAGAAAAAGATCGTTGCAAACAAGAACATTTCCAATAACGATGACGGACCTAAGCATAAGTTTTTGCCTATTTCTGATTATAAACCAGTACCTCCTTTCCCCAAGTTTTAGCAGAATCTAGAAAATATGAGTAAAGTAAAGATTTATATGAGACTTTTCATAGATGCGAGGTAAATATTCCACTTTTAGATGCTATTAAACAAGTATCTCGTTATGCTAAATTCCTGAAAGAACTATGTACAATTAAGAGGAAATAGAAATTTAAAAGATGTGAGAAGGTGAGAGTAGGAGAGAATGTTTCTACGGTTATTAAAAGAAAACTCCATACGAAATGTAAAGATCCAGGTATGTTTACTATCCCTTGTACGATATATAACACTAGATTTGAGAAGGCCATGATAGATTTAGGAGCTTCCATCAATATTATGCCATATTCTACATAAACTTCTTTGAAACTTTGACTTTTGAATAAAACTGATGTTATGATTCAATTGACTGATAGATTTATTGCCTATCCTGAGGGTGTAGTTGAGGTTGTTCTCGTGCAAGTTAATAATTTGATTTTTTCTACTGATTTCTATGTGCTTGATATGGAGAATGGTGATCAAAATGCTCCCATTTTATTAGGAAGACCTTTTTTAAAGATATCTAAAACTAAAATAGATGTTCATAGTGGCACATTTACCATGGAATTTGAAGATGAAATTGTTAAATTTAATATTTATGATGCCATGAAATATCCTAGTGATGATAATCCTATTTATTCTATTGAGGCGATTGGTTATTTAGCACAAATTTTTTTTTTAACTTGATAGAAAAGATGGATTGGAAGTTGCCATTAATAAGCATCTTGAGAAAGAGAATGATGAGTTAGCCTTGAGTACTGATTTGCAGGAAACTGTTGCGTCATTAAATGATTTTCCAAGGTTACAACAGTCAGGTAACATTTCTTATATTGCATTACCAGTTTCTAACGAGAAGTCTTTACCCTCTATTTTGCAAGCTCATATTCCATATTTGAAGATGGATGAAAGTGAAGAATACAAAAAGTTGCAACTACAAGAGTTAGAGCAAATTCGCAATGATGCTTATGAGAGTGCAATGACTTATAAGGAAAATACGAACGCTTTTCATGACAAGATGATCCCTAAGAAGGAGTTTAAAGTTGGCCAAAAAGTCATTCTATACCATTCATGGCTTCGTTTATTTTCGGATAAGTTGCGTTCTCGTTGGATTGAATCTTTTGTTGTTACTAATGTTTTTCCTCATGGTGCAGTTGAAATTCAAAGTTTAGTAACTTCCAACGTGTTCAAGGTGAATGACCATAGACTTAAGACTTTCTATGAAGGTTTCCAAGTAGAGAATGTGGCAAAATTAGACCTTGAGGATCCGATTTATACTGATTGAAGAAGAAAGCCTGGAGTTTAGCCAACGACAATAAACAAAGGTGCTACTTGGGAGACAACCCAAGATGAGTTTGTTTTCTTATTCTTGCATTTATATTTTGGTTATTTTTGCCTTTTCTTTGCATTTAACCTTACATTGGGGACAATGTTAGTTTTAAATGTGGGGGAGGGGATTTATGTTGTGTTTTAATTTTTTTAATTTTTGAAAAAAAAAATCCGTATTTTTTTCCAAAAAAAAAGTTTGATTTTTTGTTTTTGTGGTTTTTAATGATTTTTGGTTGTGTTTGTCATGAAGATTCAATTAAGCTTGAAAGAAAATTCATAACATAATTGAATAAGTGATCTTCCAAATTAATTAGTCTAGTTATTTTTCTTGAAGAATGGTAGTGACTAAATTTGGTAGACAAAAGTCGGTGAGATTTTGAGCCTTTAGACTGACACATCCATATCAGTTTTACTATTTTATTTCATGTGAGATATTCTTCCATGGATTTATTTCTCTAGAACTTGCCTTGATTCTGTTCGAGATCACATTGATACATGCATACATGAACATGATTAAAGCCCTCTTTGTTATAAGCTATATAAGCTAAATAGCCTATCTTGTAATTAATTTTTCCATTTGTTGAACCCTTTTGAGCTTTATTGGTCATTTTCGTTGTTATGAACCCACATTATAAGCTTTAAACTCGAAAAACAATACATTTACCCAAGTCATAGAGCTAGTGGAACATCGTTTATCATTATGACATGTATGGGTGTGCAAGAAATAAGTGTGTGGGTGTTTGGATTTTTGGTATGACTATGACTGGTGAAATGAAATATATTTTCATTCTCAATTTGTGAGTTTCATTGTTGATATAGTTTTGGTGAATCGCATGGTAAAAAAAAAGAAAAAAAAAAAAAAGAAAGAAAAGAAGAAAAGGAAGTGATGGAGGAAATTACTTTTGATGGTACAAACTATCCATGCTCATAATTCCTCTTAAAACTCCAATAAAGGGGTTTAGTTACATGTGATATATATAAGGTGTAAGCTGTTGCAAATGATCATTCTTTGCTGCAAACGAAAAGTGTTCCTTTTGAACGATATCTTCTTCATAGCAAGAGTTTACATGGTTTTAATTGAAGAAACTATTGTATGGAGTGATTGGTTTACATGTCTTATATATTCGAATTTGAGTTGATTCATATTTGCTCCACTAGTTTTTATGGTTTTTGAGCTACACGCCCAAATATTTCCCACCTTGCCCCTAAATCCTGTTACAACCTTTGAAAAGTCCTTATGATTTGTGTTATGCATGTGATCCCAGTGGTGGAGAATGAGAAGATATGCAAGCCTATGGTAGATCACTTCCATTGGAATGAATTTGAGCGAAACACATACCATTGAAACACATGAGAGTTGAGCGTTTATTTCCGTAAGAGTCTTCATATTTAATTCACTCCATCTTTTAGTGAAGATGCTTACTAAGTAGTTGTAAATTGTTTGTTCATGATATGTTATGAGTTTTGAAGAGTTTGGTTGTTCTTTATTGATAGCGTTGCAACTTTAGTATTTTTAGGAAAGTAAATTTAAGTTTTGCTCGAGGACGATCAAAAGTTAAGTGTGGAGGAATTTGATGAGAATACAAAATGTCATATTTTTATTCCTTAATATTTAATCTTTTATACTTATTTGATACCTCAATGTACTCATTATTCATATATTTTGATTTAGGATGCAAATGAAGGCGTTAAATGCAAAACGAAGCTAATTAGGTGATTTTGAACAGTTTTGACATGACTTTGTAATTGGGGAATAACTCTCTCATACGATCTCTGATTTAGATGATTCAAAATTATATGGAACACCAAGAAAGAGATCTACAACTCTTATGTTTTGAGTTCTGAGAGATACTCGTCGCACCAAAGTCGAAATCAGGATCGAAATCGACCCACCTGCAGTATTGACATTTTGTTTCAAAATGCTGAACGAAAAGAGATGTGAAGATGTGAAGCTATTTCAAAGTTTAAATTCAAATTTAAAAAGAAGTCTATCAAGGGACGATAATTCAAATTCAAATTCAAATTCAAATTCACATGCATGGAAAGAAACGAAAGATAATTCAAAATTTAAATGAAATCTATCTTATCCAAATCCTATCTAGAGAACTAGTAAAAGGAGGAAACTTATATATATGTAGTTTTGAAGGGGAGCACGACCATTACCCATTTTCTTCCACTTTTTCTACTTTTCCTTTTAGTTTTCATCATGGCCCTGCGTGGCTAAACTCTTATAATTGGTCGGAGGAAACAGAAACTTTGGAATTGCTAAAACTGTGAGATCTAATGCGTTTTTATTGTTCAATTTATGCTTTGAGTATCGAATGTTCTTTTGTACCTATTTTTATGATTATCTAGTTTAATTGCTAGGAGGCCTACTAGTTTATTATTCGTTGTAATTTACTGCTAGGTTAGACATCAAATCCATAATTGTTTGATCCCTCTAATTTGTGAAGCAATTAAGATTTAATAATTTGCTATGTCAGAGATTATTAGATCTTGAGAAGAACACTAGTCTAAATTAAATGCAACCACTTGTGCTTGTATTGTTTAGTTTCATCGATCTCTCTAAATCTGAAGGCTTCTATTATATTAAATCCTTAGCGCTTATTTTCGGTTGTTTAGTAGTTAGGGTTAATTGGATCACTTATTCTCTAATTAACTATGACTAAGGAGAAATAGAAAAATAGTTTTAACAGTGAATATTTAAAATATTAATTATATATATTTGCATCGATGATCAGTTGTAAAATTTCGATATGGATGTTGACTTTGACTAAGATTTGTTCTTTTGATGAATTTTGATATTTTAAATTGAATTATTCCTTAGTTGTTTTTATTTTTCTTAAAATTATTCTTGTTATATTCAAAACCCCCATCCTTGTTCAAATAGCATAAAATTAGGCTAGACACTCTCTGTGGGAATGATCCTTACTCGCACTACTACATATATATATATTTTTTAGAGTAATGTTTTATTTTTGGTTGCCTGCGACAGCACACCACTATTTACAATGAAAATAAATTATCACTAGTTGACAATCAAATGAAGCATGGGTTATTGAGTGGGTGAGTATCAAATAGTCTAGACGAGTTACGAGACATGTGGTTGGTTGCACCTATATCAATGATCCAATTGGAATAAGTAGAGAAAGAAGAAAATTTGCATAAAGAGCAGATATATGCAAGATTGGCTAAGGAGGTCCAGAGAGGTGATAGGAGATCCATGAGGTTTTGTTATTGCTCGGCTGAGAGACTAGGGATGACACTCTTAGATGAAGAGCTAGAAGCACCACTGATATGAGTCGCCATAAGAGGTCGTGTGCACCGTTGTGACCCTTGCCTCTAGTTTCCAAGAGCTCCACAATGGTCACATTTGGGATGCTCGTGACCCTTGTTATGGCCTCTCTATGAAGTTATGGATGAGGGCAGAGGAGGAAGAGGAACTGCAGCTGAGACAGAAGGGAGGGAAAACAGAAGGGAGATGGACAACTAAGGTCCCTTGTGTTCAGGATTGAGGGATTTATGAGGGAACTCTAAATGTAGTGTTGGGACATGGCTTAAAGGGGAACAAAATGCATCGTTGAAGACCTTGGAGTGCATTGTTTCACTTGGCCACCGGACGCACCATTTTATGCTTTGTTTACTTTCAGCATTCTAGAACATTGTATTCATAGTTTTATTGCTTTTTCTTTCTATTATTTGCCAGGACCCGCATCCATATCTTATTGCCTTGGTTGTTATCCTTGCATGGATATGAGTAGGAAAAAATCAAGTAGGAAATCATCAAACCGTTTTCATCTTGTATTGGACAAACTCAAGAGGTTAAGAGATTATCTCGAAGAACCATAATAGCATTAGTCATTTCCAGAATTCTCTTTATTACATTTTACAAACACCTTCATTTAGGGGTGTACCGGTCCCGTTTTAAACAAATTTTGGGACCGAACCAGTATATACCAGTTTTGCATTTTCAAGAATCGATACCGCACCAATTAACCTCCTAAACTGATACTTTCGATTCTACAGGTTCAACTCTGATTCGATCTGGTTTTCCATTTTTAATATATATTAAATTTCTAATAACTTATACTGGATATATATATATAAATATTAGCAATACACTAATACTATTAGTATAGTACTATTACTATATGTTAGTGATAATATAGTAGGATTACTAATATATTTATCAGAAAAAAATATATTGAGAATTTGTTAGGCCATAAAATATAATTAATATATATTTTATATTTAAAACATATAATCAAATAAACATTCATATTTAAGATCAAAATTTTATATTATAAATTATAATATAATATTATTTGATATATAATTACTTGATATATTATATATAATAATTAAATATTAAAAAATATTATATATAACATTAAAAATTAATTAAAAATATATAAATATGTAAACCGCTCTGGTCCAGTCTTTGAAAATCTACCCTACCTAAATTACTTAAGGTTGGAGTCACAAATCTACCCTATTTAAATTACTAGATTTTTAACAGATTTTCATGATTGAATGTGATGCAAGTGAGTGTGGGGTTGAGGCTGTATTAATGCAAGGGGGCAACCAATTGCTTCCCTAAGTAAGGCCTTGAAAGAAAGGGCTCTTTCCCTCCCTACCTATGAAAATGAGTTGTTGGCTTTTGTCAAAGCAGTCTAGAAATGGAGGTTCTATTTATTGGGCCAAGCCTTAATTGTTAAAACTGACCAGTAGTCACTAAAACTCTTATTTGAACAAAGGGTGGGCATGGTTAAATAATAGAAGTGGGTCACAAAATTGATGGGGTATGATTTTTGTATTTAGTACAAAACGGGCAAAGAAAATAAAGTGTCAGATGCACTTTCTCGAATACAATAGCCAAATCTGAACTAGGAGGATTTATGGGCCTTATAATCTTTCTCACTCCAATATAGATTGAAGAACTTAAGGCAACCTATACCACATCACCTGAGTTAAGTGATATTCTACAGAAGCTTACCACTAATTAGCATGGGCCTAAATGTTATATACTAAGACTAGGCTTAATTTTGAAGAAGGGCAAATTGATCATAGACCCCTAGTCCTTATTTAAAGCTAAAGTCTTCAAATTTATTTACTCAGATCCTCAAGATGGTCACTCAGGATATTTATGTTAATGTATATAATTATACTAGTTGATTTTTAGGGATCTTTCTATTTATACTAGATGTACATAAATATCCTTTCCTTGTAAAGTGAACTGATTTTTTAGAACTATTACTTGAGACCTATCTTGTACATCGTATAATGAAAGATGGGTGATGAAAGATAGCAGTTTTTCCAAAAATTTCCCCATTGGTTTCTCTGATTTTCTGAGTATTTTGACATGTTATCAGAGCTAGGTTGATGATCCTTACTTGTTTTGATTTTTTTTCTCTCAGGGGTCTAAGTTTGTAGTTGTCGGCACTTTTTGTTGGTGTTTTTGTGGCCTTCGATCCATTTTGTTGATGCGCATGTGGGTTTCGGCGCCAGTGGTTGCATGTTCCTGATTCAAGTGTTCATTTCAACGCCTTTGCTGGGTGTTCTTGGTTCTATTCCTCACATCAACGATTTCTGTTGGGTTTGTGATTTATTTTGGTGAATTCTGTTGGGTTTGGGACTGATCTTGGCGCTATCTATTGCACCTCTTGGGTTCAACTCTCTTGGGTTTAATTCTCTATTTCCGCAATTTATTTCTAGTATGTCATTGTTTTGGTGCCTTGATTTACCTATTTTCATTAATCTTTGTTGTGATTTCCTTGGTTTTTTGTTGTGGTTTGGCTGTTGGTGTGGAAAGTTTTGACACTTAGTTTAATTTTTGGTCTGAGGTGTTCTTAGCACCTATTTTCCTTTGGTTTCTCGTAACAATTTTCTGGTGAGATATTTTTGTCTCTCTCTTGGTCACATCATGTCATCAGATAAGTTAGAACCATTCCATTTTCGATTTACTGGCAAAAATTATTTTGCTTGGGAGTTTCAATTTTGATTATTTGTCAAATGGAAAGAATTGTGGGGTTATGATGATAGGAACGATCCCGCGGCTCAAGATGTCGAGGTTTTGTCAAAGTGGGAAGTCAAGGATGCTCGGGTTATGACCTGGATCCTTAGCTTGGTTGCACCTCACCTTGTTCCCAATATGAGGGCTTATAAAATTGTTGCTAACATGTGAAATTATCTCAACTTAGTTTACATTCAAGATAACTTCGCTAGGCAATTTCAATTAGAGTATGAAATGGCTAATTTCACACAAGGAAGTCTCTTAATTGAGGAATAGTTTTCTGATTTTCAAAATCTTTGGGCTAACTATTCCGACATTGTTTATGCTAATGTTCCCGTTGTAGCTCTCCCCGCTGTCCAAGCAATACATGCAACTAGCAATATCAATTCTTGATGAAACTATGAGTAGACCTTGAAATTGTACGTTCTAATATGATGAATCATGCTCTTGTCCCATCTTTGGATGCTTGCTTGAGTGAACTTTTTTGTAAGGAGCAGCGTTTATTCACTCAAGTTTGCATGGTACATCAGGAACTTGATAGTGCACATATTCCTGTGGCTTATGCAGCACAAGGGAGGAATAAGGGTAGAGACATGCGTGCTGTCCAGTGTTATAATTATAAAGCTTTTGGTCATATTGCTTGAGATTGTCTACAGAAGTTTTGTAAATATTGCAAGAAATCAGGTCATATAATCTCCGCTTGTCTCATACGACCTGAAAGAAAGCAGGGTATTACTTATGCCTCTACTGGTGCCTCTAGTTTTGTTGTATTGCCTGTTGCCTCACCCGTTGTTCCTATCCCTGGGACTATAGCCTTAGCAAACTTGAACACACTCACTTCTGAAATGGTATAATAGATGATCATTTTTGCTTTTGGACTCTCATGAAATCATAAAGTTTCTTCTAAACCATGGTATTTTGACTCTAGAGCCTCTAATCATATGATCAATACTATTTTTTCTCTTTCCAATGTCAGAAATTATGATGGAAATCTAAAAATTAACACCACTAATGGCAGTTCTTTGCCTATTAGTGTTGTTGGTGACCTTTTCTCTTCCGTAACTAATATTTTTGTCTCTTGGACTTTCCACAAATTTTATTTCTGTTGGTCAATTGGTTGATAATAATTATAACGTCCTCTCATTCTGGTTGTGTTGTTCAGGATCAAGTGTCAGGGAAGATAATTGCGAAAGGGCCTAAAGTAGGACGACTCTTTCCTCTCCATGTTTCTCCTTCCCCAACTATCCCTAGTTTTCCGTTACTTTCCTTTACTTGTAATGTTGTTAGTTCTGGAAGTAAGATGTGGCATAGACGTCTAAGCCACCCAAACTCAGATGTACTTTGTACTTTGTTTAATTCTGGTTTATTGTGCAATAAAGCATGTTCTTCTCTTAATTTTTCTTTTGATTGTACAACATGAAAACTTGGTAAAAGTAAAGTTCTATCATTTCCTCATCATGCATCTCATGACTCATAATGTTTCGATATTACTCATAATGATGTTTGGGGATTGCATCTGTTGTTTCTCATGTATATTATAAGAAATTTGTTACCTTCATTGATGACTTTAGTCGCTTTACTTGGGTTTACTTCCTACGGGCTAAGGCATAAGTTTTTCTTTTCCTGTATTTAAGTGCTTTCTTGCACTTCTTGAGACTCAATTCTCTACCAACATCAAGGTATTGCGCTCTGATTCTAGCAGAGAATACATGTCTAATGAGTTTTAGGACTTTCTTCAAAGCAAAAGGATCATCTATCAGCATTCTTTCCTTTCCACACCACAACAAAACGGTGTTGTTGAGAGAAAAAATGGTTACCTTCTTGATTTGGTAAGAATCCTTTTACTTGAATCATCTGTTCCACCTCGTTTTAGGTGTGAAGCGCTTTCTACTTCATTCATTTGATCAATCGCTTACCCTCTCCTATGTTAAATCATGTTTCCTCCTTTCTTTAAATTTTTTGGTCATTCTCCTTCATAATTTGATCTTTGAGCATTTCGTTGTGTTTATTTTATGCATCTCCTTTCTCATGAATGACATAAACTTATTGCTCAATCTGTTAAATGTGCGTTCTTGGTTATGCTATATCCCAAAAGGGTTATGTTTGTTATGATCCCCATGCTTGTCGTTTATGGGTTTCTAGGAATGTGGTTTTTTTTTTAAATCAATATTTATTTTCATCTCATGTTGAGTTGTTGTCTCCATCTTTATCTCTTATGCTTAGCTTCTCTGATTCTCCCATATTTGTAGAAATGTTTGAACTTGGTTTTGTGTATGAATGATGTCGTTGTCATGAGTCTCGTTCCACTACCTCTGTGCCCCTTCAAGATCTTGAACCGGCGCTTGATCCTGCTACAGTTTCTACCACTCTTCGCTGGTCTACTTGTCCTTCTCGACCCCTTGATCGGTATGGTTTCTCATCTCCTGTCTCTCTTGTAGCTACTTTATCCTCTATTTCCATTCCGTTTTGCTATAAACAGGCCATGGAACATGAGTGTTGACAAAATGTAATTCAAGTAGAACTTCAAGCACTAAAGGAGAATCACACTTGGGATATTGTTCCTTGTCCCCCTATAGTCAAATCTATTGGGAGTAAGGTCGCCTTGTAGATTTGGGTAACAAAAATGAATATGAGGTTGACTATGAGGAGACATTTGCTCCTGTTGCCAAATGACCACAGTTCAAACCATCTTAACTATTGACACTTAACAATCGTGGCAACTACATAAAATGGATGTGAAGAACGCCTATCTTTATGGCGATCTTCAAGAATAGATCTATATGAAACTTCCCTTTAGTATGACGACTATTTATTTTCCTCATGATGTCTGTAAGTTAAGGCGTTCTCTGTATGGGTTTAAGCAAACTCCTCAAGCCTTGTTTGAAAAAGTTTGTATTACACTTATTACCTTTAGCTTTACACAAAACCAGTACGGTTCTTCTCTCTTCTTCCATAAATCTGCGACTGGTATAACTATTCTTTTGGTTTATGTGGATGATATCATCATTATAGGCACTGACTGTGGTTTGATCACCAAGCTTTAGAAGTTACTGCATGCAACTTTCCATATGAAAGTCTTGGCCAGCTCATATAGTTCTTGGGACTGGAAGTTCATCATTGGGCCAATGGTATTTTCTTAAACCAGAATAAGTATATTCAAGATCTTATCACGTTGGCTAGTTTGGAGTACACTTCTTCTATTAATATGCCTATAGAGGTAAATGTCAAATACAAGAATGATTAGGGTGATCTTCTGGATGATCCTACTCTCTATTGGCGCCTAATTGGGAATCTTATCTATTGACTACTACTCGACCAGATATCTCCTATGTTATTCATCAGGTCAGCCAAGTTATGTCTTCTCCTTGGCATCTTCATCTTGCTCCAGTTCGCCGCATTATCTGCTACCTTCGCGGGTCGCCTACTCATGGGTTATGCTATCCTGCGGACCTGCAGGCTCATCTTTTTAACTTGTTGCCTACAATGATGTTGATTGGGTTGGGTGTCCAGATACATGTCGATCTACTACAGGTTGGTGTATATTTTTAGGTGATACCTTAATTCCTTTTAAGTGTAAAAAACAGTGTTTCTAAATCATCTACTAAAGCTGAGTATCGTGCCATGTCTACGACTTGTTTTGAAATTATATGGTTACGTGGTCTTTTGGAGGAGCTTGGGATTTCTTAGACTAATTCTACTCCTCTTCATGTTGATAACACTAGTGCTATTCAGATTGTAAACAATCCCTTCTTCCATGAACTCACCAAGCACATTACAGTTGATTGTCATTATATCTGCGATACTTTGGAGAATCGGGTAATATCTGTTCCTTAGATTTCTTTTGATCTCCAAGTGGCCAATGTTTTCACCAAAGCAATGACTCGGCAGCAGCATCAGTCTGGGAGTAAACCAGAATATCATCAATAAAAACTACCACAAACTTATCCAAATAAAGTCTAAATATCCGGTTCATCAAATCCATGAATACCGCTGGTGCATTTATTAGTCTGAATGGCATAACAAAAAATTCAAAATGCCCATATCGCGTTCGGAAGGCTGTCTTAGGTACATCTTGCTCTCTGATCTTCAACTGATGATAACTAGACCGAAGGTCTATTTTAGAGAATACTGAAGCTCCTCTTAGTTGATCCAACAGATCATCTATCCGTGGCAACAGATACTTATTCTTGATTCTGACCTTATTCAGATCTTGATAATCTATACACATCCGCATTGTTCCATCTTTTTTCTTCACAAATAACACTGGTGCTCCTCATGGGGACGAACTTTGTCTAATAAATCCTTTCTTCAAAAGTTCTCAATTTGGGCTTTTAACTCTTCTAATTCTACCGGTGCCATTCTATAAGGTGCTTTATGAACTGGAGCTGTAGCTGGTTCCAATTTGATAGCGAACTCCGTTTTCCGGTCAAGAGGTAATCCCGACAAATCATCAGAAAAGACTTGAGGAAAGTCTTCCACAACTGGAATTCCTTTGATACTCTTAACAACTTCTAAGGAATTTAACATTATTATCACGTACACCTTTGCATCTTTCTCAATACTTTTCTTCATTCGCTTGGCAGTTACTATAGAGGAAACTGAATCAATTATTTCCCCATTGTAACAAAACTTCTCCTTCATTGATAAATCAAAAACTATCTCCTTTCTACGACAGTCAAGTTTAGCATAATACTTGGCTAGCCAGTCCATACCTAAAATTAGGTCGAATTCCATTAAATGGAATACTTTAGCAACTAGCTGTAGACATCCCACTTCCAAAGAACAATTTCTTACGATTCGGTGACATCTGGCTACATTCCCATCACGCATGACTACACTATAACTTTTTGGGCCAAAGATTCCACTTCTAATTCACATCTTTGGACACAATCATATGAAATAAAAGATCTTGTTGCTCCCGAATCAAACAAAACATAGACCATGCATTGCTTCAACTTAACTTTACCTAGAAAAATTATCCTACTATCATTATTATTACCGATCCAAAGAATCCATTCATTAACTAAAAGAGGAAAAATTAGAAAGTTACCAGTAATAACATCAGCGTCTATTATCTCATCAGCCGCCATGTCCACTTCTCCTGGTGTGATCGCATAAACTTTAGTTTTCATGGGAGCCTTGGTTTTTCCTCCTGATAGAGCTATTCCTTGTGAGACATTTTGAGAGCAATCCTTGATCAAATGTCCTGGCCGGCCACACCTGAAGCAAGTCCTAGTATCCACTCTACATTCTTCCTTGTGTCGATGCCCACATTTAGCACATATTGGAAACAGAACTGGTACATTTACATTACCTGCTATTCTTTTTCCTCCATCCATGGGTCTAAAATTTTGTTTACTCCCAGCATCTTTTCCCCCATAATACGAAAATCTCATTTTTCTAGTTACTTGAGTTTGCGCCATTACACTCATCTGTTCAGTTTCTGCTATCGCTACTATATTTACCAGTTCCTGAAAATTCTCCATTCGTAGGCACGCCACCTGCATATGAATCTGTGGCTACAATCCTTCTTAAAATTTATGTGCTCTCATATTCTTGGTGGCTATTAAGTGTGGGGCAAACCTTCCAATTCTATAAACCGAGCTGCATACTGCTCCACTGTCATGCTGCCCTGTACCAACATGGCAAATTCTAAAGCTTTCTGCTGCTTCACAGATTTTGAAAAGAATCGATTATCAAATTCTTTCTTGAACCATTCCCACGAGGGCACTACATTCTCTCCTAATTCTAGCTTCAGCAGCCTCCGCTTCGTGTCCCACCATAATCCTGCTTCTCCTTGCAGCTAATGTCCTGTATACTGCACGTTATGAATCTAAGTGCAACCACTAACTTCATAAATACGTTCCAAGTCGATAATCCATTTATCAGCCTTTAATGCTCCTTCTGTCCCTATAAAATGCGGGTATCGGTAAACTAGAAATTTTTCATACGGACATCCTTGGATTTCTCCTCTATTCTCATCCTGCTGGCGATAATGACTCTATTCTATTTGATTTCTTACCACTTCAGTCATTTGTCGAATGGCTTCGGCTATCGCCTGGCCTCCTTCTAATGGAGGGTTCTGTGCCTCCTGTCTCCCTTCTAAAGGTGGATTCTGTGCCCTAAGTTCCCCTTCCAAAGGTCCTTCCAAAGGGGGGTTTGGTGCCATCTGCTCCTTCATCCTTGGAGGAGTAACCAGAGGAGGATTCTGTGCTGTTGTTTCTACTCGTCTTATAGGGGGACGACCTCTTGCCATTTTATCTTACCTGAAACATACCAAACTCTATCATGAGCTACATTTGCTTTAGAAACCTCCAAATTTCTAAAGTCCAAAGTATTCATCCATATCACTTCAATTCCAATCTTGTAAAGATTCAAGCCTATTCTTGTGCCATGTGATCCATTTTTCCTAGGATAATATGAATTTTACCCAGAGACATAATAGTTTTGATACCATTCTGTGACGCCTTCAATTTACGTCTGGGATTTAATGTAAATCAAGGTATCAGGATAAGTAACATTAAACTACTCACTCTCGTACGTATCAAGAACTTAATGCATACATAAGAACTTACTAACATATGCCATATAATTCACAGCGGATTAGGTCTTAAATATAAAAATTTCTAAAGATCACATATGGCAAAATTTAGCTTTTAACTTCCACATTATTCATTCATTCACAGAACATTGTACTGTTATATATACATGCCCAAAGTAGTTATCATATTTAACAAAATACTATTACATATCACAAGACCATCCTTATAGTCACTTGGGTTCCTTTTTAATTTCGAGAAATTCCCTCCCATAACAAAACATATCCAAGCTAAGATAACGGTCTCGCTGAAAATATTGTCCCTGTGATGTTAAATAGACCCCACATATGGACAGGGACCCATCCAATCCCAAAATCAAGCAGCATCCTGTACGCTGCTCCTCCTCAGCAAAAGCGGGTGCACTGTGGAACCAAAACTCCACTGGCTGATCATATATAGAAAGTCCCAAAGACGCAAAAGTGAAATCTACATAGGGATTATAACTAGAAAGTCCCTCAGAACTCTCCTGAGTCTCCTGCAGCATTAGGACTTTCCCCTTGTCAACATCACATCTTGTGTATAATTTATATGCACAAGAAAGAAATATAAAATCACAAAAGAGTGAGATTTCCTTAGAAATCTCAGTAAGTACACAATTAGCTTAATAAAGCATAGACAAGTCCATCACTAACATTTTTAGAAAATCTAACAGAAAACATAGTGTCAAATATATATCATGTGACTTATCATTAACTTACACAGGTATGCACCCTTATGATAACTTATATTTTTTTTCTAAACAAAATTTACACCTTTTAAAACTTATTTATTCCTTATCCATGATGGGCGTTACGTATCGCCATCCCCATCGCATATAATTCATCAGTCACCTGGGCATTACGTATCGCCGTCTCCGTTATGATGAATCTCGTGTCAGTTTTTCGGGCATTACGTCTTGCCGTCCCTGTCTTGACATGGAACATACTTAGCATTAGCGGGCGTTACGTATCGCCGTCCCCACTAATCATGTCACTTCCACGGGCTTTACGTATCGCCGTCCCCGTGATAACAAATAACACCCTTATAATACGACAGACGTTATGTATCGCCATCCCTGTCAGCACGTCTGTCATTCGGGCGTTATGTCTCGCCGTCCCATCATGATGTGTCTAACTTATTCATAGATCTTATTCTTAGTTGTTCCTTTCTTATTCTTATGAATGTTTCTCAAGTACAACTGTACATGCCATGCCAATTTTTCTTAAAACTCATCACATACTAGGAAATGCATGTACCCTTAAACTTATCATATAATTACATATGTATGTATCATAAATCCTACAACGTATCTTTACGCAAGCTATAAACTTAGATAACACATATAATTCTTCCATATTGCAACTTTAACTTTTATTCAAGTCAGATCCATGAATTTTAGCAAAATAGGGTATCTCGCTTGAGCGAGAATCAAGCGAAATCTCGGGTTGGAACTCATTCGAGTAGAATATTGAGCGAGCATCAAGCAAACTGGGTATCTCGCTTGAGCAAGGTATCGAGCGAGATTTAAGCGAGATTTCAGGTTAGAACTTGCTTGAGCAGGACATCGAGCTAGTGTCGAGCGAAGTCTCGGGTTGCACTTCACTCGAGCTAGACATCTAGCGAGAGTCAAGCGATGATTCATAGTTGTTCTTCGCTCGATCTTTCGGTTGAGCAAGGGTCGAGTGAGGTTACAGATCATGAGGTTTTTCAAACCAAAACTTGCAATCTTTTTACATAAACCTAATTTTTTACTTATTATAACATAATTTTAGGTTCTTCTAACTTCATTTAACATATTTCCATGACCAAAACCAATTCAAACAATACTTAGATTCATTATATCACTTACACAAGAATTTAAGAGTTCAATACTAGCATGTATAATTTAGCTACTTAAATAAACCATCTCTATGCTAAAATTAAGCTAGAATGTGGACTTACTAACTCTCTACATCTTGTTGGAAATAATCAACCCAACCTTTGCAAGCTTTCTCCCCAACAACACTCACTTAGCTCACTTAAGGTATATGTGGAGGTTTAGGGACTTGAGAAGGGTTTTTTTTTGGTGTTCTTCAAAGGAGCTGTGTGATATGCTTCCACAGAGAGTTAGAAGACTCTCAAATGTCTATTTATAGGGGTAGTGGTCGACCCATATGAAGGAAAGAAGAGGAAAATCTTTTAAGGGTAACTGGCTATTGGTTTGCATGGGAGATGAGGTGTGATCCTATACAAATCTTATGATTTCACTTAAGCCTCGAAGATCTTAGGCTTTGCAGCTAGAATGATCATCCAATGGCTAATATTTGAGATATTTTTGTAGCCCATTTGATCAATGGTTGAGGTGGAAGCTTATGGGATAAGGGATGAGGTGGCATCTTACCTAACCATGCATGAACCCTCATTTCCAGCCTTCTTCTGGTATGCCACATCCCTTAGCCTTCTCCTAACCCATTTGGTTATTTGTTAACCTTCCTAAGACTCTACTTGACAAGTTCTAGAAGACCACTTCTTGGTTTAGTTAGGATAGAGTCTAATTTTGATCCACTTAGTTACCTATTAGCAGAATTTGGTTTCTCTTGTGTTTCCATTACAACTAAACTAACTAAACTTCTAAATCAACTTCTCATCACTTTGCCAACTATTCTTACATGTGTCAAGATACCTAGAAACCTAAAAACCAATTACATAATTCGTCACATGCCTCAATTCAGTCAATTTCATCTTACTCGAGTTCTATTTGAGCTCAGTCCAGAACAGTCTACTTGTTTCCCAAATAAGTTATCGATCCCATTCGAATATTTAAAAACTTAAAACATGAAAGTTGTAGATCTATATCTTATAATTCTATAAGAATTAGAATCACCTTATTTGGACCTCATATGAGTAACTTATGGTCTTTATACTAAAACTCGATGGTTTAATCTAAGAATGCTTATTCCGAGCATCAAGTGTTTGATCTTAGGTTCTATCATTTCCTCTTGCATTTATACCCTAAATTTTGAGAATTCCACTTCTTCTAAGTTCAACTTGAAATTCTCTAGTTGATACCTTATTCTAAATCTCAAATATTCTTCCATAATATTTTCTATAAAACATAATTTCACTTATTCTAAACTCAATATTCTCAATTAAGTCTCCAATTGTATTTTTCTAGAAAATATATCCAATATATATATTCCTTTTAAAAAGAAATTCAAATAAAACTTCATCTTAGAAATTTCGGGCTATTACAACTTATTAAAGGGAAAAAAGGAAGTTCTTTTCGAAGGGGTTGAAAGGAGATATTAACATACTGGTACATGAATGTGATGTGTGGTAAATAAAACAGAAAATATTTTACCCCTAGTCTCTTCCAACCCCTTCGTATACCAACACAAGCATGAGAGGATATTTCACTAGATTTTGTGGAAGGCTTGTCTAAGTCTCAGGGGGTCAGTGTAATTTTTGTGGTGATTCATAGCACACCTGTATACAGCTATAGGGGTGGCTTAACTGTTTCACAAAGAAGTGTTCAAATTACATAGCTTTCCCAAGGTCATTCTCTCGGATCGTGATCATATTTTGTAAGCACTTTCTAGATAGCCCTATTTGAGTTGCAGAGATCTACTTTACACTATAACTCAGCCTACCATTCTGAAACTGTTCATCAAACTGAGGGAGACACTGGAAGCATACCTACGCTATTAGGCAAGAGCTAAATCTAAGGGTTGGGTTCAATGGCTACCCTTGGCCGAATGATGGTACAATACATCAAACCACACTTTGATCAAGATTTCTCCCATTCGAGGCCTTATACTAGTAGTCTCCACTGAGACTCATCTCATACATACCAGGCAAAACAATCAATGAAACAGTAAATGAACATTTATGCACAAGGGATCAGATCAAGTAATTACTGAAGCAAAATTTGGAGGCAACTAAACAAAGGATGAGACTTTATGCTGACAGGAAGAGAGCGGAAAGAGAGTTTATAGAGGGAGATTAGGTTTACCTTTGACTATAGCTCTACCAGTAGGGCTCCCTCACAACACACCACAACCTCAAAATTTCTTTGAGGTTCTACAGGTCGTTTTAGGTGATCCAACGTGTTGGTAAGTGTCCTATAAATTTGATCTGCCGGCGACATTATGTATCCACTCTGTGTTTCATGTTTCATGTCTGAAATGAAAGTTGGGAAGCCTGATTTGCCCCTTCCCATGCTACCTCCAGTGAACATCGATGGGGAATTTTGGCTAGAATTTGAGACCATTATTGATCGTTGCCTCAAATGGCAAGGAGACAGAACTCTAACCGAGGTCTTGATCAAGTGGGTTAGAGCCTTATCTGAAAATAACAGTCGGAAACTCCTATGGAAATGAAGGAGCTTCACCACCTTGTGGGCAAGGTCCTTTAAAGGGGGAGGATTGTAATGGCCTCTTTGTGAAGATATGGATGAGGAGAAAATGGGGAAGAGGAATTGCAGTTGAAGATAGAAGGGACATGAAGAACTAGGGTCTCTTGTGTTTGGGACTATGGGAGTTATAAGGGAACTCTAAACACAGCGTTGGGAAATGGCTCGAAGGGGAACAAAAAGCCTAGTTGAAGACCTTAGAGTGCACTGTTTCACTTGGCTACCAGATGCACCATTTCACTTGTTAACCAGACGCACCGTTTTATGCTTTGTTTACTTTTATGCTTTGTTTACTTTTAGCATTCTAGACGTTGTATTCGTACTTTTACTACCTTCTCTTTATGTTATTTGCTAGGACACGTGCCCCCATATCTTATTGCCTTGGTTGTTATCCATGTGTGGATATGAGTAGGAAGAAATCACGGAGGACTGTTTTCATCTTGTATTGGACAAACTCAGGAGGTTAGGGGAATCCATCGAATTAAGAGCCCTAACAGCATAACTCATTTCCAGAATTCTCTTTGTTATTTTTACAAATACCTCCACTGCATTCACTCTATTACACTAGCGAATGTACATTTCATCCATACAAATCTACCTGATTATAGCAACCCAGCAGCACCATAACAATCCTTGCCTATACTTTCATTGGTGCGATGTTGTGTTGAAGTGCGAGAAACGGACATCGAAACAGTCTCAAATGCTGGTGCAGGGAGATGAAGAAGGCGTTGCTTCTCTTTTTGTTGGAGAATAGAGTAGATCTTGTTGAGAGCTGTGGGTCGATGGACAAGATTTGACTCTGAATTCGGGCATATGAATCATGGAGTCCCATTAAAAACTGAAAACTTGTTCAGTTTCTTGAACATGTGGGACAGCTGAAGTAGGCTTACCACAAATGCATGGAGGAAGATAATGTAATACGGTAAACTCATCCCCGTAGGACTTGATCGTGGTGTAGTAATTAGTGATTGGCATGGATTCTTGTTGCAACATAACGTGGAGATGTCACGTTTGAGTTCGAAGATCTGAGGATTGGTAGTCACACAGCACGAGCATCTTCATGATAGATAAGATTGCCGGCAAGTGATTTGTCAATGGAATTGAGGAGCCAAAAAAGAACCATTTCATTACAGAGATCCTAGAGTTGAGCATCTACAATGGGGTCTGTCGGCTTGGAAAGAGAACCGTCAATGAAGCCAAGCTCGTTCTTGTCATTGAAAGCCATTTTCATGGCATATCTCCATAAGAGATAATTGACACACGTGAGAGGTGTGGAGGGGGTGAGGTGGGCATGAAGAAAAATTAGATGAGTATGGATCTGGAACCATGTTAAGGTATATATACGGATAATCATTACAAAAGATAGACAGCAATTGTAAAAGAGTTTTCTATGGTTGCATGAATGTACATCAGTTTTATCGTACAAAGAAGGGAGAATGAATGAATCGTATATTAAGAATCTGTAGTTACTGCTAGCAGTATTTCTAGAAGGAAAGATATGATACATAGTACAATACACTATAAAAGGCTAAAAGCAAGATCCTTAATATTCCCGATCCAAAAAAGAAAAAGGATGGAGATTGTCCTGTGGGCCAAAGAAAATAGTTGGGAAAAAAATTGTCAAATCTTTGTGAGTTCAAACCACTTTTACTGCCTGACCTTTTATGTCCATTTCTTGGGTTTCCCACTTAAACAATGTGCACCAAAGAGACCAAGGGGCCGGGCCATATAGTGCTTCCACTCAGCTGAAAAGAAGCCTGTTCTTTTTTGCATCACTTTAATTTTGTAGTGACAGGAGAAGCACTCATTATTAATGGAATAATAATGTACCTTGGCCTTGCAAATGCCCGCTAGACTAACTCTGATAGGCTTTTTAATAACATTCAGGAGGTGAAACCTGAGATAAATCGGACAAGACAAGTTCAAGGAAAGGCCTAACTTTTCTAGGGTCAAACATAAAAGGTAGATCAAAGAGATCAGGATAAACTGCGTTTCCTCTTTTTCCTACACCTTTTGGCCGAGCAATTTTTGTGTTTTACAGTAGCAATCATGCATTTTGCCATGAATGGGACCATATATAATATATATATATATATAGACACACACAAACAAAGGCGCATATATCAACTTGCGCGGAGAAAGTCAGCTGCCTAGCTATCTCGGTAGATGGTATAAAATGAGTGAGGTGGGGGTTTGAACTGCTTTATATTTTGAATCTTGTCTTTTAAAATTTAAAATCATCATGGCGGTTTATTTGCTTCACAATGATAGGTTTTGAATATTTTTATTTACAAATTTATTGGCCTGTGTAGAAAATATACTCTCATGCACTACTGATCATATGATAAGATTTAACTTATAAAGAGATTTTAAATCCAATTAACTCTTCATACCATTTGCAAATAAAATTTCTAAACACATATATGCCCACACACTCATTTATATAAAGAAATACTTATTTCTGCTCTTAAAACTCCTAATAAGAGAAGTCATATGATAATTCCTTAATTATAATAAAGAATATGATGAGTTTGTTTCTAAATTGTACTAGACTTATCAACATGCCCCCTCGCATGTAGGCCTGTATTTTTAGTACTATTATCATGAGTAGATCGCAGGAGTCCATAATTGATCATAGGTTAACCTGACTCTGATACTATAAAAAAACACACATTTATTCTCCTAAAAGGCCTAATATGAAGAGTATGGTAATTCTTTGTAAAGATCAGAATGAGTTTGTTCCTAAACCATGTGAGATTTCTCAACACGGCTCACATGTGTGAGCTAGTATTTTCGATACCATCATAATGGGTAGGTCGTAGGAGCCCATCATTAGTCATAGATTAACCTGGATTTGATACTATAAAGAAATACCTATTTCTCCCATTAAAAGGCGTAATAGGAGTAGTATGATAACTCTTTATAAAGATCAAGATGAGTTTGTTCTTAAGCCATGTGGGACTTCTCAACATGTCTCCTTACGTGTGAGTTGGTATTTTTGGTACCATCATTGTGGGTAAGTTGCAGGATTCCATTATCAATCATAGGTTAACCTGACTCTAATATCATAAAAAAACACCTATCTCTCTCCTTGAAAGGCCTAATAAGAGTATAATAACTACTTATAAAACATATGTTATAAAAATATGTATTTATCTATATATTTATCATATATATACTAGTATAATTAGATGCTTATATAGTTAAATTCAATAATATATTAATATGAACTAATTATTATAAAATAATATACTTGTACAATAATACACAGAGACTAATGATAGTTTAGTATATGTAAACATTGATCATAATTTATATCATACATAGTCAAGTTTATAAATAAGTTAGGCACTAGGTTTTAAATAAGTCTAGTATAATAAATTAATAACACATATACGAATTTACTCAAGAATAATAACATGTAATTTGACACTAAAAAGTCTAGTATATATAGAATTAAGTTAGAAATTAATTAGACATTAATATAATAATAACATCAATACTACTGTATAAGAGTAATGCTACTCATCATTCATTTTCTCATTATTATCTCATCATTTCATGATGCGACATTAGATGATTGAAGACTTGGATTTTACAATTTTTTCTTCTGCAGTAACTAGATGTGACATGAGCGTGAAATGGGTTTAACAATCTGTTTTCTATTTATTATATTTTACTTATGAACCTATCATTTAATGTTAAATCATATGATGATAAGAGGATAATGAAAAAAGAGATATTGATGAGTAGAATTTTTCATTATATAATAACATGTAATTAGATATTATAGTATAAGCCTTGTATAGAAATGAATTAGATGCTAGTATACAAATAAATAATAATTCTAGCAAGTATGATAAGTTAATAACACATAATACTAATTTACTAAACTATGATAACATGTAATTAGATATATACTAGAAAAAGTAGTCTAGTGTAAAAATAAGTACTTATAAATAAGTTAGAAACTAGTATAATATAATAGCATGTAATATTATAGTATAATAGCATGTAATTAGACACTATATATAAATTATTTAGCATAAAAATAAATTAAAAATTAGTATAGAGGTAAATTAGCACTGAATAATTTATGAGTTTTGCTACGTATAGTCATTTTTTGCGTACTCCTTGCGCACTCCATCATATGATTGGTCAATACATTTATTTTATATTAAAAAAAGTGATGCAGCCAATCACATTAATGGAGTGTACAAAGGAGTACGCAAAAATGACTGAAAATAGAATTTTTGATAATTTAATTTAAGTTTTAAAAAATGAAATTTAAAAACCCACAAAAAATTCTTTTCTGTAATGGGATAAATATGAAGTTAAAAAAAAGCTCAAAATTTAATGTTCAAACCCGATTCCATTCTGAGGTGCCTACATAAGTCAGACTTGGAGTTGAAGTCAAAGTTCGGATTTGAACTTCGACTTCGAATCCGACTAAGTCTCTATGCTTACCCCTATCTTTAGGCATGTTCTAGTATGCACACATTTCATATATATTTTTAGAAATTTAGTTAGAAATCAAATAAAATAAAAAACATAAAAGCTATTTTCGAATGGAAGAAGACTAATATTAAGAATAAATATGGAACTACAAATAACTAGGATTGGTAATTGCAGGTTTGGATCATAAGATGAGACATAAAATTTTCATCTCATCTAATTGTATCTCATTTGATCTTATTCCCGAACATAATTAAAATACAAAATTTTTAAATTAATCATTACAACTTCTCCAACTTATTTCTAGAAGCATAAATGTCGATCCAAAGTTTGTTTAGCAAACGATGAAGAAGACGTCGTCGTAGATGATGTCATGTTTTCATCAAATGGAAGTAATCTGTAATCAAACAATAAAATGAAAGATAATAGTGATATCAGCTTTATTCAAAATGGCAGTGAATAGACTTACAAGTTAAAGGTCAATTGAAATGAAAGACCTTATTTGGGGAGGAATCTTTCTATTATGCTTTTTGCTTCACAAGTCTAGCTGATGATCATCAATATATACACAGAACAATCCTTATGAGTGTTGGACAGAGAAGAAATTAATATTAAGTACAGAACATGCTAAGCTGGAGACAAAACAAGACACCAAATAATTATGTTTCTTACAGCTAGAGCAAGTTGGGTTCCTGATTCTTCATTTCCACACACCAGGATCAAGTCAAGTTCCTTTTTTGCATCTAGGATATTCTCTTGGGTGCCAACCAAGCACGTGTTCAACTAAAAAAGAATTATTTTCTCGATAGGTTTCTTCACCAACAGATCAGACAAATATAGACTGATTATAGACACAACTGAATATTAACTTTTAGTTTCCTGCTATAAAGTTTCTGCTATTCTAGCTGTTGTCAACTTCTAGATTGATGACTATTTAGAATTGAACTTGAGTCTAAAATTTTATAGATTTTAGTTTATATGAAAACTAGATGGATCGAAATTATTCCAATTCAAGATTCAAGATTTATACCAAATTCCCAACAAAATCCCAATAAAGCACCAGTTTTCATTTTTAAAATTTCCACAAAATGGATATTTTGACCTCTAAAATGTCAGAAAATCTAACACAAATGAAACCAAGGCATAAAAACAAACAAATCTTTCATCTCAAAATACAAACTATATAGAAAATTGATTTTCTACATAGAGAGTAGATGAAAAAGGCACTCACCAAAGTGGTCACCCAATTGTGGTCACCGACTCTTTCGTCTTCGTGCTGTAGCGTAAGAAGAAAAAGATGTGAATGAGGATTAGAGGAATTTGAAATGGACACGGAGAAGAAGATGCGTAAGAAGCAAAGAAGGAGAAGGAGATGAGATTGTGCTCTGGGAGGATTTTGAAGGGTGAAGAAGTTTGCTAACTGTGAGATTTCGAATGGTGCAGAAGATCACTACCTATGCAGACCGATTGGGATTCTAGGGTTAACTCAAACCTGCTCTTACTCGAGAGGATTCGAATCACTACCTGCGCAACCCGGAACCCATTTTAGGGTTTACTCGAAGCAAATGAGGAAGCAATTGGTTGAATTTCGAAATTGGGGGTAGCCGACGTGGTTAAACTGAAACACACCATTTCATTTAAATGGCCACGTGGACGACGTGTACGCAAGTGTCCCCTAGCCCGTGCGCAATAATCATTTTCCCTTTATTATTATTATTATTATTATTATTATTTTCTTTTACAAGTCTCCATTACTTATTTGTTGGCGAAAAGGTTATAGATCTCTCTCCATTACTTATTAGGGTAATCGCAGCAGATCTCCATCAGCGGTCAGCTCCCTAGATCTCTCTCTCTCTAGAGTGGAAGAAGCGCTAGCGTAGGGATTCTTTGGGGTTAAGGAGAGAGAAAAAGACAGTATCATGGTGGCTTCATGATAATTATCTCATGTGAAAGATCGTAGTATCCATCAAACCGTCTCAGAGAGTTAGCACCCCAACACTTCGGAATTCCCTCTCTCCCTTCAAAGCAAAAAACACAACTTGCAGCAATCATCATGTCCTCCCGACTCTTCTTGTCATCATTCGTTCCTCAGTTTCATCATCAAAACCCCAACTTTTGCTTCGACCCACCAACCGCACCAAAACCACCATCCATCTCAAAGATCAAAACAAGGAGAAAGAGAAAGAAGGAAGAGAAGGTTAGAAGATCATGAAGATGGGTTAAATCAAGAAGAGGAAACCCTACCTCTCAATTCTAGTCTGTTTTGAGTGAAGGGTACTCTTCTTCTTCAGTAGCCTTTGATGTTAGTTTCTTCTCTTCTTTCGGGGAATTGAAGCCTAATGGTCCGATTGTGTTTTAGATCGAGCATATCCAGAAAATTTCAAGAGCTATATATAACCCATATCATGGGGGTTTATTTTAGTTTCATCTTTAATATATATGCATGAGAGTTTCGAGTAGATATGGTTGTGGCTGTGCTTAAGCTGATTGAAGGAGTTGGGCTTGAACGGATACACCATATATGGTATGTTTTGGTATGTGTGGTTGCTCTAGCTGTAGTAGAATAATGAAGTGATGAGCCCTCTGTCTCTCTTTTCTGTGTGCTGAATGTTATAATATACCTACACTGCTTTAATTTGCTTGGCTTTGTGTTTTTGAAGATGTATTGATTTGGATAAAAGTTCCATAAAACAGTTTGAGATAGATCTCTGGATCTTTATATATCTATGTATATTTGGCAATAAATGCTAGCTGTTCCTGATATGGAGATCATGAGCGGTTGGGTCTTGTGAACGATCTATATCTATGTATTCAGATGTCAATAGCCATTAACTTTTGTTCTTCCAGATCCATTACTAATTCCTCTGCTACTTTCCTTGAGTTAGGGTTCTTTAATCTTTTGAGTTTGACTTTTCAGATCTCATGTATCTAAACTCATATAAGATAGAATGCTTATTAATATATATTGTATTTACCATTTAGGTTTATTTCCATCGTCATTAGATGGTCCGAGAGGCGCTCGTGATGATGATAGCAGATGATTGTTTCCTTAAGTTACCCATGATATCACCATTAATAATGATAACATGTATGCATTCTTAAAAAAAAAAAAAAACCTTTAATTTCCTGTCCATTGTGAGCAGATAATGAGAAGAACCAAAAGGAAATTAAGCTTCATATCATCTTGTGATAATATTAATATTACTGGTGCTGCGGTGCTAATTTCCGTCCATCCAAATCTTATAAATGTACGCATTAGTTCTCTTCATGAGTTCTGATTTCATATCCTTACAAAGAGAGAACAGTGTATGGCTGGCTGTCGGACTGAATGAATTTTTCCTGTGCTAGTGCTGTATTTTTGGAGAGCTATTTAATATTGCTGTAACTAGTACAGCAGTTCTAGAGATCAGTCTTCATGATACGGTCATGATCATGATCTCACAAATATTTCTTGGTTCTTATCATTAATTTATATGGACGGAACAATACTTATCGCATCTTTTGGCTGATCGGATCTTTTTTAATCTGATTCACATACGATTTAAGAAATCCGAAATTTGGTTCCCGTTCCTGCTGTTCCGAAACAAACTCTATATATATAGTTCTTTCGATTTTTTTACTTTTTAAATTATTTTTTATTGCAATGCTAAAAACGCACCAGTAATTCTTTCTTCTTTGGGCAATACCAGGGGTGCCTCATTACAATTTGAGGCCTAAAGCAAAATTTAAGTGACCAAATTTTAATTAGAATATAATAAAATATAAATTATTATACTAAATATATATATATATATTTTAAATTTTCAAAAAATGAGGCTTTATTTAAAATATTTAAATAAAACCTTTTGACTTTATATTTAATACAATAATTTAAAATGATGTCTCATTGTAAATATTGTGTCTCAATTTAGTAAGATCATAGAAAAATTTATTAAAAAATATAAATTATTCACTAAATTAAATATTAAATTTTAGTATTATGGAACTTTCTACATTTTTTTTATAAGTAAAATTTTTTATTAATGAGAATAGCTATAGTCCAAGTACACAAGGGGGGGTGTACAAGAGTTTAAACCTAGTTAAGAAGAAGAAATAGAAATAAGAAAATCCTAAAAATTTAAACCATTGCAACACATTAAAAAAAAAATTAAAAATTACTTAATGAAATGGTTTTTATATATCTTTAAAAAAATTATTAATTTTTTTTTTTTTTTTTAATTTTGGAAATTTTATACAAAATAGAGTCTTAAACAATGGCCTAATTCGCTTTATACTTGAGCCGGCCCTGGGCAGCATCCAGCTTTATTCTTTCTTGTTCTCATTATTCTCAGGGATGCTGTTTCGATTATTTCTAGTCTAGCTGTGCAGCAGCAAGCTCCTTCATGCACCTCAGTAATTTAATTCGTTTTCTGTTTTCCTTCTCGTCTAAACTTAAAGCACCGTATATATGCTGGCAGCTGGCCCCATGCGCCTTGACAATTAATATTAGAATCAATTCTACAAGCGAGGCAGCCTACATCATTAAAGCACTCTATAGTCTATGCGAGTGAATAACAAGTACGTACGGGCCGGCAATGCTTAATTAAGAAAATCATTTCACTTATGTTCTGCATGCACAGATCAGTTGGCATATATATATATATATATATATATATATTGATATACACACATAATATGTACATACGTCATACGTGACACACGACGTACGCCTCTGGAACTTAATTTCATGGGGGCGTTTTTATTGCATTTTAAGCAACGAGTGTCGTACGTGCATGCACTTTTTACCCTAAAATATGAAAAATATTACATATTATATATATATAGTCACCGTGTATCAAATTTCAAAGTACGTACGTACGTACTCAAGATCTCTCTTAGAAGAAAACATCCATATAATTTATTCCCTTAATTACTTATATTTTCTTCCATATATACACTGTAAGAAAATTAATTTTTTACGACATTAGGCTTCATCATAAAAAATAAAAAAAAAATGATGTAAAAAAATATTTTAATAAAAATAATCATTCTGATTGTAATTAAAATATTACAAATACTTATTTTTTTTTTTAAGGATAAATCAGTCCAAATTAAAGTACCATTCAAGCCTTTTAGAAATATAACAAAGAACGTGCCAAGGTATGCATATATAAGTACTTCATATATAAGCGATATATTCATGAGAAAGCACGTGGGAGAGTGCTCTAGCTGCTTTCTACTACCTTGACTACTGCTCATTTTGAAAAGTTTTCCCAGTGATATACGTACATAGGAAGCTGCTGGGAGGTCATGAGATGAATCCAATTTCCCATCGTAATGATTATGATTCCATTTTCTCGGGCAAACAGAAAAGTTTGGATCATTGGAATCAAATTTAATTCATTAGCATCTTTTGGGAGCCAAATATTAATATTAGATGACCCGGCCAACGGCAAACCCACGTTGGCCTCCACAACCCATTTACTTCAACCTTCTGGATATTGGCCATCCTGCAAAGATTAGTCAGAAGTCAAGGTTCGAGATTTTTTCAGAAAACGCCAATATATTGCCAAATCACCTTTTGCCACGAGAGCTCATGCTTATTGACCCTTGATCACCCAGAGAATCCGGACCCTCAACTGGTTATTATTATTTTTTCATGTTTTCTTTTATTAATCATGAAAGGTACGAAGTCATGGGTCCCATCTCAGGACACATAACGAGGAATTTGCGGTGCAGTGAGAATGTTGGTTAAAGTTAAGAAAATGATCCCTTTGGGTTCTGAAAGAGAAATTATATACCAAAGGTAGAACCAAGATTAAAGTCAAATCATTTCAAAAAAATAAAAAGATTAAAGTCAAACTCGTAATTGACTTTACCACGTCCCTCCGTCGGTTCCTTCCTCGTCGCTTATGAAAATTCCAATTGCAAATTATTCCCTAAGTTTTGAAATATTTTGGTGATACGAAGGGATCAAATAATTAAGGGATAACTTTTTTGAGATTTTCAAGATAATGGCGTTGATATTGATCTTGCTAAAATATATATATATATATATATATATATATTATAGAAATCGGAATTTCATTCATTAAAGGAAAACGATTATAGATATTTGCCAAGTCATATGACTTGAGAGATAAAAGTCTAATATACAATCTCACCATAAAACAATATTCTCAACCTTGGAGACATTTCTAGCTAATGTATGAGCAACTAAATTACCCTCCCGATACACGTGCAAATTGACAAAATTCAAAACATGAGGATAGTTGCTTAATCTTGAAATGTAACCCTCCCAGAAAGGACTTTACACATAACAAGCTATCACTTTCCACAATAAGGTTAGAAATGCCCATGGTAGCACACAGTTGCATGCTGCCAAGCCTTCCATCTCAAGTTCGGATTTGCTTGCTGCCACAAGAACTTGGCCAAACTCATCCCTCAAAATTGCCCCTATACTAGATTTTTCCAACTTAGCAAATATGGCTCCTTCAACATTCAACTTCAGCCATTTTGTCTATAGAGGCTGCCACTTGTAATGGTGTCTAAGTTGCCATCTTGTCTCTAGTCTGGTCTGGCCAAAGTTTCTCAGTACAGTAAAAGCTTGGTCTGCTGCTTGTTTCGGACGGATAAGTTGTTGGTTATTCACATATTTGTTCCTATGCAACCAAAAACACCAAGCCAAACCAAAGAAAAGGGGTAACTTATCATGCCAATGTCATTCACATAGATCCAGTGCCAGTTCCATGATGGTTTTACTACAATCAATCTGTAAACCAAGAAGAAAAAGCTGAAATAACTCATGCAAAGAGGAGAAATGTACCAAGGCATGTGTGACATCTTAAATAACAACTAAACATATTTTAGAAATGTCATTTGTCACTATGTGTTTCTGCATTAGTTCTTCTCTCGTAGGCAACCCATTCTTACATGCTCGCCTCTACAGACTATTTGAGCTAAAATTAATTATTGTTGCTATATAGTTGGAACTATATATTCGTACCCCTAAAAAATGAATCAATACTTTTCATTCGAGCTCCATCATGATCATATACCATTTACACCACTTCTAGTGGAACAAAACAAACGATGTTGAGCTAGAAGTACCCTCATTCCTATATAATGAATATAAAAAAAATGGCAGATGTTAGAATCCACAAACCTTTAAGTACATTTGCTGCATAATTTAAATGTGAGAATTTGTCCCATTAAGAAATAGGAATCCGTGTTAATCAAAAGATTTCCTACGATTATTTCTAGTACAGAATGAGTCAATCATCCACTAATTTGGTATTTTATTGAACAAAAATGGTGCAAAAATTTTAATCTTATTTGGTACCTTTATTTTCCACAAATGTCTCCAAATAACATAATGATTTTGCACATTAGAAGGCTCTGAAAACTGTGAACCAATTTGATTATGGATGAGTCTGTAGCAACTTTTGACACTAAAAATACCATTTCTCTCATGTGCCCATACCCTCTTATTAGCTATATCAACAAAACATAGTTGAACTTTAAGGATATCGACCACTACAGTTGGATTGAAGGAAGCTTTGAGTTTATTTACTTCCCAAATTCTTTCATTTGGTAGAAACAATGAATCCATAGTAGCATGCATATTTTCTACCCTCCCTACCAGTACTCCTTCAGCAACAAGAGAGCTGTGTCCAACCACTACAAGAAAAATGCTTTTTTTTGGTGCTTGGATTGGTCGCAAAAATCCCATAAATCGCATCAATTGATCAGTTGCAACATTTTCCACGTCAACACACCATATTTGCCAAAGTAGTGCTGCTCTTGCGTTGATGCGACGATTTAATAAAATCATTGCAAACGGATGCTCATTTGCAGTGCACAATAAATGCCTTAAATAGTGCAAAATCCGTTGGAAATGGCCATTCCAAATCCAACCTTTAATAACTGAGAAGATCATTATTGGCGTCAAACGTCGTCGCAAATAGTCACAATTTTGCCACAAATACTTGCGCTTATTTATCGACGAATCTAAATTTTGACCCTGAAAATACCATTTTCTCATGTGCCCATACCCTTTTATCAGCTATATCAACAAGACATAGTTGAGTGTTTTGCTTAACTTTTGAATAGTAAATCATCAAAAAGCACATTTGTGCTATTCCCCACACTTTTTTTTTGTCATATTTGATCAAATATGACAAAATATTTTTGATATGTGTACAAAAGTGTACTTTTTATAAATTTTTTATGATAAAAAAAATGAGACCAATGTGGATGCTCTAAACCTTATTTGTGACGTATGTTATTCATTGTAAAAATCTATTTTCAACACAATTGCCCCTTTTGCAATGACTAAATTCATTGCAAATAGTTTGTTACAAAAAAAAAAAAAAAATCCGCTATCAAAATGGTGGATCGTGGATCAATTGTTACAATTGAATCCACTATATATATATATATATATATTGTGAATAAGATATAATCCCAATCTAAATTACATTGTTCCTTTTGATATAATGAGTGGATCAAGGCCCTTTTGAAATCCATGACATGGGTAGCTATGATTCTTAATTACCTCTTTTTTTTTGGTAAAGAGTTAGGGTCGCATGTTCAAGAGTGACCTCTCTCCAAGTTTAATAATAAATATCACTTGTGGCAGAGGAAAACAATGTCTACAACCTGATACTTGAGTCGCACAAATGACATGTACAATTCAAATATACCCAAGCATAAAAAAAGGCCACCAACTTATTCCTAGAAATATCACAGCTTTATTAAATCTATACAATGAATAACCAAAAACCAAAAAACTATATGGAAAAAATCAAAGCTGACAAACGATGAATTTCGTAACTAACAGACGAAAAAACCTAGCGCAACTTCTAGCCATCAATTGCTACCAAAAACTAGCATCTTACTGACCCACATCCTTAAGCAATTTGAAGATTTGACATATCATTTCGATCAAGGCACATAATTCCTTTTAGCAACATTGGAATAATTCCAATAAAAATCTCTTGCACACAGCCATAATTACCCTCCTTAGCATACTAATCCGCAGCTGTATTTCCCTCTTTAAATACATGTTGAACTTGAATATTCATGTGCTTAACGATAGTAAGAATTTCCTTCCAAAAATCCTCTAAATACCACACATTAAATTTGCCATTTTTCAATTAATTTACAATCAAAAGAGAGTCCATTTCAATTATAAGGTTCTGGACATTTTTGCAGCTTACACCAATGCAATCCAAATAATAGGATCATTAATTCAGCTCTAATATTTGTACCAATTCCAGTTAGTGTATTTAGAATAGGCAAACATCAACTTTCCTTAATAATCTCTAACCACTCATCTACACCTGATTCTCTCAAGTTATTTAAACTACTTTCGTTAACATTCAAATTCATCCAACCCACCTCTGGTTTTGCCCAATAAATAGGAACAATTCTTCTAGGCTTTAAAGGAGCTATAGGCAACTTTAGATTTTCAAAAATAGCAACTCTCCCAATTGAAACTTATTAGAACCCCTTAGACAACTCCCGACCCAACTTAGCCAATATTTCACTAATTGCCATAAAGAATGAAAGAAAGATTTACTTCCTCCCATTCGTGCCAAGCAATGCCAACACCAAAGAATCCAAGTCAAAATGGCCGGTGCGAGACCAATTAAATTCCCCACTTTTGTACCTTTTTTGGTCCATCTAAACCATGCTTTAACTGTTTCATGCCAAGTGCGATTTGCAATAAATGGAATGCTGAAAAAAATAGAACAGATTTTCCAAAGTTTAGAAACTATCTCTCCACTATACAAAGCATGGTTCAAGTCTTCTTGACGCCCCTCTTGACAACATTCACATTTGAAAACCATCGAAATACCAAGTCCCCTAACTCGATCATCCACACTCAAGCTATTAGAAAAAAATTTCACATTGTGACAAAGAATTTCTCAGAACGCCTAATGCTAGATTTACTCTGACCATTGTTTCTTCAGGGCGATAACATGAACAATATTCTATGCATTTGATGTAGTGAATCTACCATCCAAATTCTCCAACCATACCAGCATATCCATGCCATTTTTTGTACCCCTTAGTTGTGTTAAAATTCTATCTGCCAATTCATGACCCACTAGCTGCACTAGTAGATCGACATCCCAGCCTGATTGGAGCATACAATTTTTTATTTTCAGCATAGCAAAATCTGTTATCAGTACCTCATTACAAATTGGGCTAGTATCCATCCATTTGTCTATCCAAAATGAAATGTTACCTTCCTTTCCCACCCATTTAGAGCTACTAATCACCGATGTAAAGCTTCCATAATCTTCTTCCAAAATCGAGATCCTTTTGTAGGATCAACAAGAGAAATGTGTTGATCCTTGATATAATTTGCTTTAAAAAGATTAGCCCATAACAAACTTTCTGTAAGAAATCTCCAAGCAAATTTGAAAAGCAAAGATTTCTAAACATCCAATATGTTCCTTAGACCAATGCCACTTTCATCAACTGGCTTGCATAAAGAGTCCCAACTCACCCACTTTTTCTTCGGCCTCCCCTCAATGGAACCCCAAAGAAAGGTGGTGAGATGTTCATTTATCTTTGAAAAAACCTGTTTTGGAACTGAACTGAAATCACTGGTAAAAGATGAACTAGTAGGCTAGTAAGAACATGTTTAAGCAGAAGCAACCTAGCAGTTGAAGACAAGCATCTCATTTTCCACTCATCTATTTTCTTCTAAATTTTCATCAATAATTTCTCTAAATAAGCAGGGTTCATCCAGCCAGAGACGATATGAACACCTAAATATTTAACTAGAAACTTTCCAGTCAAGAAACTCATTTCTCTTAGAATATCCCTTTGTCTTTGTGAGGAAATTTTAGAAGAGGAAAAAATTGAGAACTTGGAAATATTAACCATTTGGCCCGACCAATTTGCATAAACATTCAACACTTCAATAACCATCTTTACAGATTTCTTACCACCATTTGCAAAAATAACCATATTATCCACATAAAGCAAGTGCGAAATTAATGACCCATTCCTAGGTTGCGAATAATGCCCAATCTTCCCAAGCTGAAATTGACTTTGCAATGGCCATAAAAAAACCTTCTCCACCAGTATGAATAAATAAGAAAAAATAGAATCTCTCTGACGTAACCCCTTACCTCCCTTAAAGAAACCTTTAGCCATGCCGTTTATAACCATCTAATACCATGCAATGCCACACACATTTTAATTAAGCCACAAACCTCATAAGAGAACCCAAAAGCACTAGCCTTGTTTGTTTTTATAGATGAAATGAGATAAGATGAGATACAAGTTAAAAAAAGAATAAAATATTATTATAATATATTTTTTTTAATATTAGTTTTGCTTTAAAATTTGAAAAAGTTATTTTGGGATATGAAAAAATTAAATTGTTTATTTTATTTTGTATAAGAATTTGAAAGAGTGTAATAATGAATTTGAGATGAGATGAAATAAGATGAGATAGTTTGAAAAAACAAACAAGGCCTGGACATGAAACAAGAAATTTCGATCAACAATATCATATGTTTTCGCCATATCTATCTTCATCATTAAATTACCACCCCGAATAGGTTTATTGACATCATGTACCAATTCTTGAGTGATACTGATATTTTCAAAAATGGTATGACCTGGAAAAAATGCACCTTGCTCCATAGAAATTAATTGGTTCAAAACTGATGTGACTTTACCTACCAATAGCTTCGAATAAATTTTATACACCATTGAACATAGGCTTATGAGCCTAAATTTATCAAATGATCTAGGATTTGGAACCTTTGAAATTAAAACAATGAAGGAAGATGTGTAGTACCTTGGTAATGGTTGACCCAAGGAAAACTTTCTAACTACCTCATTAAGTTCCAACTTTACTAACATCCAGTTGTGTCCCCGGACTACTATCAATTGGAATAGAGAATAACGCATCTTTAACTTCTTGCTCAGAAGGATTTCGACATAAATTTTGATTCTCAGCCTCTCCACTTCAGCTTGGATCAACTTGGTCAAATTAGGTATCGAACCCTCTGAATGGTACTGAAGAAAATTCTCAAAATAAATAACCACCTCATCATGTATGGCTTTCGGAGTTGGCAAATTTCTTCTGTCCGCCAACTACATGCTTAAGATAATATTCTTCTTCCTTGCTTGCAAAGTTGCAAAAAAGAAGAATGTATTTCCCCATGAGCAATCTAGGTCTTCTTTATCTTTTGAGCAAGCCAAATTTCCTCTCTTTTTATCCAAGTATCAAGTTCCACCTTAGAGTCAAGAACATCCAGCTCCACCTCTTCAGCATATTGATCTTGTAAACGTGCCTCCCCTTCCTTGATTTGTTTTCTTCCAACCTCTTTATAAGATTTGATGTCCAACTGAAAAACCTCCTTATTCCATCGCCTTAGAGCAATCTGCAAATTTTTCAGCTTACTGGCAAGCTTTATTAGACCTAAACTTGCGACTTCTCCCTTCCACATGACCGAAACAAATTCCCAGAACCCATCATGTGTAGTCCACACCTGTTGGAATTTAAACAACATTGGACCGTACCATCGGAGAGTGATTTGAAGATCTCCTTGCCAAATACTTAATCGACGCCAAGGGAAAAAAACTAAGAGCCTAGCTTTACAAAGAGCTTGATCCAATTTGGCCCAACTTTTAGCCATTCCTCCATGCCCATTACATCAAGAAAATTTATTTGAAGTGTAAGGAACTTCAATAAGCCTACCAGCATTTACAAAATTCTCAAAATTTTCCATTGCATACGACAACCTAGGATGTCCTCCCCTCCTCTCACCATCATGTCGAATAATATTAAAATTGCCAAGGATAAACCATGGCAAACCCAAAGAACCAAACATAACTAGATCTGACCAAAGTTGTCTACGATTCATATACATACATTTTGCGTAAACAGAAGAAAGAAAAATTGATGAATTATTTATCACTGTAGTATGTTGATTTGAGTCACTAATAATCCTCACCCAAATGTCTTCATGCCAAAATAACCATAACTTCCCATCTTTACCACTATTAAAGTAGGACTCATTAAACTTCAACATTTGTTGCCAACAAAAAAGAGAATGAATACGTTCTGCCACAATCAATAATTTTGGTTTATGCAACTTAAGCGAAGCCTGCAGCCTTGCCTTCGAGGTACCAAGACCTTGATAATTCCAAATTAAATCTTCTCAATCATAAATCAAGTTGAGAGGGCCTACTTGGAGCTCAAGATGAACTCGTAATTGACGGCCTGACCTTAACTCTATTTTTCCAAGTTCAGAATCTGAAACACCATCTTTGTCCTTCCCTAGATGAGCTAAGTCTCCTTCTCCATCAGATGTAGAGGTAACAACCCCCTTCAGTGTCAAATGAATTTCTGAATTATGCACCTCCTCAATCAACTCCTCATCTTCATCTTCTCACAATTCATCTACAATAACTGAATCACAGGGATCCCCATTGTGACAAGTCCCACTGGTTTCTCCATCAACTCGGGAATTATTTAAACATAATGTCTTACCTTTTTCCTCGAACATTGCTAGCACAAGCCTAGAGTGACCAGACTTTTGCATATTTGACTTTTCTAAAGGTTTCGACTCCTCTAGTATTTGCAATGGAACATCCACATCACTCGCTACAACATCTTCCTCTCTCTCAAATCTCTTATAACCTAGATTCCCTTCTATATCCACCGATCATTGGCCTTTCACTTTGTTCTAGTTGACACCTTCAGCACCCATTTTTTGCCTGTCTATTTCTTCTTTGCTTCAATTTTATCCCTTGCCTTGTAAGTACTGAAATTATGCTCTTGGATTTCACATCTCATATAAAATGTCGGAAGTGTCTCATAGACCACTTCCTCAAGAATAATCGTTGGCTATTTTGGAGTCTCAATCCTAATGGAATTGACTCGAATCTGAGATATGTCCATCAACACATATACACATGCACCATCAGTTCGTGTAGCACATCTATTTGCATTATCACGACGTAAAAAGGACTCAATAGGTGCCACAATATTTTTTAGATAGGTCCTGATAAAAATTAGGTTGTAAACTAGTAAGCATCACCCACACAAGGGCCATCAACAGTTTGAAATTTTCATTGAAATCAACTGACCATTGAAACGCCTGGTAATTCATTCCATCCACATGACTACTTTCATGAGACAGTTCTTTTAAAAAATCATCCTCCTTATAGAATCTAACAAAACCATTGTGAGGTCTTCAAATTGCCAAAACAATAGGATGAGTACATGACAGACCCTATCTTCTATTGATAAATACACAAATACAATCCAAAGAGGGCCTATGTCGAATAAACTTCATCACTAATGCAAAGCGAAACGGTTTAGCCAATTTTTCAATTTATTCCTTCAAAAATTGCACATAAAACTCCCTATCTATCATTTTCGGTGGACGAAAAGGGATTACAACCTCATAAATTACTTGTGGTGTCTGCGAAACCAAGTTTGCAAATGTTCTCCTTCCTTTTCACCATCGTCGCAGGGTCACCATGACCCCTGGCGGTAGCCATACGCCTTGTAAAAACCTTAATCCTAGACGAGCTCAAAATATCATCTTGCCACGTCACTCGCTCAAAATATCAGTTTCGAGATTTAACAGAACATTACTTTATGATTCTTAATCACCTAAACATATAAACAAGCCAATATCATTACCAACAACCACACCACTTCTGAAAGTAGCTATTTTAAAAGCACTCTCAAAATGGTGCCCTATGCTTGGCCTCCAAAAAATAAAGAAGATCGCCGTCTATTCTCAACCCACAGTAATCTAGTAAAAGACAATGAATGAGTTACCAACCTTAAATGTCAACATAGTGTCAAACTGATCATTTTAAGTGCCCATCACCTCCATCAAACAAATATATCCCACATTTTCATGTCATATTTGCTTTTTTCAATATTTTATCTACTACCAATTTTTATATGGCTACTAAACCATCATGAATGAGACTCATACCAACCAATGCAATAAGGAATTATTAATATTAGTCCACAAAATCACCAAGGTTCTACATTAATGAATTGTCCAATCTAAAAATATTGGGTATGACCTAAATTGTGCATGGTGTGTATTCATAGTAAAACAATAGTGTAAAGGCTTATTATGGTCCAAATCCATTATTAGCTTGCCCCACCCTTATAGAAGTATGCATAAGGGGTAAAGGCACAAGACTTCCCAACAATAATTCAAAAAAATTAAAAGATAGATGTAAGAAAATGCAATAGAGACTATCCACTTCTTTAGGCTGGGAGCTTACTTGTATAAATAGTAAGCAATTTCCAATATTATGCACAATAGAAGATATCAATGCAAAAGTTGCGGCCAGACCCAACTTTATAAAACAAAAAATACGTTCAAAGAGGGTGTGAGGGGAGGATGGAGAAAAGAGGGATGCGGGGTTTCCTCAAATATAGTAAATAAAACACAATTTGTTAACATTGCATGTAACACCCTACTCCCATAGGTCCGGGGAGTTAATCCATATTTCTTAAAATATCTCCAATAATCAATTAATAAATAAACACAAACTCCAATAATTACTAAATTTATTTGTGTGCTACAAAATATCTTGTCTCTCCAAATAAAAACTAAATATAAACCTCACTAAAACGATGTATCCAAATACTCAAAGTATTCGGAACTCGACATACTAAAATGACCAACAACGATAATTTATTCAACTATGACTCAAATAAAAACATGTACCCTTGGGAACTTATTTCTCTACAAGCGCCAAGCCTCTCTAACATTTACTACTATTGCTGATTTCCAACTGAACTATCACAATTATTTGAAAAGTGTTTGGAGATAATAGGTGAATTATCAACAACTTAGTAAGCAAAGAACATATATTAGCATGTGAACATGAGCCTTTTCATTTATTTCCATATGCAGTAAACAAAAAGATTTCATTTTTATATGCAGATATCAAAACATATTTTCAGAAAACAGAGCAATATTTCGATCCTTTCACATTAAGAAGAAATCAACTATTCATAATTAAAAAGACTTTGGCATAATATAACTGAATATCTTCATCTTTCGTATCATATCATTTCGCATACCATGTTTAACCTTGTGGTAGGGTTGTGCTATTCCTTGTGACCAAACCAAACAATATCATATTGTAAATATTTCTTTATTCATTCTTAGAATCTCAACTGTACACACTGGAAAGAATACATAAAAAATCAATTTGTTTACAAATTGGGTGCACTCATATCATATCATATCATGGTAGTACCGACCATATCATGTAAATCTATATCATCATATCAGAATCATATTCAGAATCAAAATTAAACAGATAAGCAAAATGTTTTCATATTCATATTATATCAAACCATGTGTTGTTCACTTTCATATATATATATATATATATATATATATATATATATATATTTTCTGACAATGAATAACAAATTCAAAATATTTTATAACACGTGCAAAAATCTCAATCATCATATTCGCTCTTTTGCACATTTTAAAAACATATAAAGTATTTTTTTTCTTTCATGTATATTTTCATGAGTGGACGTAGAACATATATATTGAGGTTGTTTTCACATTTTTTTTTAAAAACAGATCATGCATATTTTACAAAACCAACCTTAGTTCTTTTTCCTTCTAATACAAATCTAATATAGAAATCTCGTTTAGTTAGACTTCTTAACTCTTCAAAAAAAAATTTTCGCTGAGTGCTGAACAAAAATTACTCGTCACATATAAAATTGACACTTACTACGTAAAATCTCAATCAACCATATATTTTAATATTTAAACCTAGAATACAAAAATCATCCTATTTCTCTAAAACCATCAATATCCAGTTAATACTTAACGCAACCCCAAATCAATCACCGGTCTGATTAAGAGAAAGAATAAAATAAAATAAAAAATGCAACCCTCTTTAAATCAGGAAAATTTTGTTGTAAATAAGTAAAAAAAACTATTAACCATCTCAAAAGTAATTGCGAATCCGAGACCAAAGTAATTGGGACTCGAGGCCGTTCCAAAAGTATTAAAGTCAAAAAATAATTTTACTTCAAAACAATTAAACCTGACACAAATCAAACTAATGAAAAGGAGCCCATTAGAAACGCAAAGCTGTGAGTTCCAAAGTAAAAACTGTTGGGAAACGACCGTTGAATCAAACAGCAAATACGGAGCCCCGCAGCGGACGCAACAGAGAGAAATAAAACTAAAGACGGAGAACAGAAATGGACACCAGATATGAAGTGGTTCAGCTCAAACTGAGCCTACATCCACTGTTGGGTCGGTCTAAATCACTATAATACAAAGATGGAGTACACTTCTTGGAGGTTACAAAGCTCTCTCTCTCACAAGGCTCTCAAACCCTTTATAAGTAGGCTCTCACTGATCTACAAAATCAAACAAGGAGAAAATGGGAGACGGACGCCTGTGTTCGTAATCTCGCTCGAGCGAGCCCTTCTCGCTCGAGCGAAATCACCTTCACTCCACAGCTCTCTGCTTCCGCGCTCTCCTGCACAAATGGCCCGAATCCTTATATAGGTTGTATCTCGCTCGAGCGAGACATTCTCGCTCGAGCAGAACACTATTCCAGACGGCGCTAACCCTAGTTCCTGGAAGCGATGCAACCCTAGGATTGATTCTCGCTCGAGCGGGAGGTCGAGCGAGAGTCGAGCGAAGTCTCTACCTGGATCCAAAACGCTCCGTTTGATGTCTCGCTCGAGCGACTGTCAAGCGAGGGTCGAGCGAACTTACGGGTTGAAAACTCCAATTGCAATCTGATGCGCTTCATTCAAGCCACATCTCAACAAATCTCCACCTTGGCTTGAATAAGCCCCACAAAATGATTCTGGACAAAAGACCCACAAATCCTTCAACCACGGAAGGAATACCCAACACAAAATACGAAGTCTATCTTTGAAGAACTCACTTTTCCACACAAAAGTCTTCAACAACATAGACAACAAATGAAGATTCAGTATCTCCACACAAACGGCAATGCACCACAATACAGACTGCTTACTTGAACAAACGGCTTCTGAATACAAATGAAGACAATCAAATATTCTTCAGCCAAAGTAAGAATCAACAAAAGCCTGCATGAGCATACACAAAAGGTGACCAACTGCCCCCTTTATCTACCAACTGTAGACCTGCTCTCACTGTGCACCAATGCCAATCAACTATGAAGCTCTCTGCAACTCCACTTTCTTGCTATACTCTCTCTCCTTTCTGTGGAAACAAAAGAAAAGAAAATTCACCAAATAACAAGATGCGTTGTCCGCCTCACTGACGATCTGTAGACAAGCTTGGCAAACCAAAAGCAAACTGTAGACTCTGTCACTCAAAGCCTACCTCATTCCATTCAGTTACTCCGTGGAGTGAAACAAAACTGTATGGTCTGAGTAATGCTCTACCTTATTGTCTGTAGATTACTGTCTTCTCCAAAAGTGTTTGAACACCAAACACGTCACAAAGAAACAGATAGACAAAACCAAACTTCCAATGATCATAAAACAAATATGAGTTTAATACAAAACAAAACTTTACACAAGATGTATCCTGATCAGAAATACTGCAGGAACCCTGATTCTACACTGCTTCCCAAGAATACAATGCAAACAAAAACCCAAGATTACTGTCTTCTGATCACACCAAGCAAAAGCTGCTGACTCATAAATGACCATCCTGTCTGGCGGATTCGCACGTGACACATGCGAATGAATATCTGAATCTGGAGCATGTGAGGATTCTCCATCTGTCACCACACTACCCTCAAGGAAGTAGAGACTAACTGTCATCTTCTTCACTGTCATCACTACTAGAGGAACTTTCCTCTTCCTCGACATTTTTCAATTGAGGACACTCACTTCTGTAATGACCCTTCTTATGGCAGTGGTAACACTTCACTTTTCTCTTGTTAGATCTGGAGCTACTGGAACTGGAACTACCTCTATTCTTCCCTGAACATCCTTCCCCGGATCTATCACCAGAAGAACATTTCACAAACAAACCCTCGGCTTGATTGTTCATGCCTAAACCCCCAAATTTTGTTCTCAATTCCTTAGAATTCAAAGCAGACTTGACATTTACTAAGGAGATTGTATCTCTACCATACAACATTGAGTTTACAAAATTATCAAACGAAATAGGCAATGAACACAAAACAATTAAGGCTTGATCTTCCTCATCAATCTTAATGTCTATGTTCCTCAGATCCATAATAATCTTATTGAATTCATCTAGATGTGCAGAAATAGAAGTACCTTCCTCCATTTTGAGAGTATATAACCGTTGTTTCAAAAACAACCGGTTAGTGAGAGATTTCTTCAAGTACAAGCTCTCCAGCTTGTTCCACAGACCAACTGCGGTCTCCTCCTCTGCAACTTCCCTCAAAACTTCATCTGATAGTGATAGTAGAATAGTACAGTGAGCCAATTCTTCCTCATTCCTTGAAGATGCAGGAGACTCACCAATCACTCCTTCTACAACCTTGAACAGACCCTGCTGACGCAACAAAGCCTTCATCCTCAAGCGCCATAAACTGAAACTGTTCTGACCGTCAAATTTCTCTACTCCAAAATTTACTGAGGCCATCCCTTAACGCTCTGATACCAGTTTGTTGGGAAACGACCGTTGAATCAAACAGCAAATACGGAGCCCCGCAGCGGACGCAACAGAGAGAAATAAAACTAAAGACGGAGAACAGAAATGGACACAAGATATGAAGTGGTTCAGCTCAAACTGAGCCTACATCCACTGTTGGGTCGGTCTAAATCACTATAATACAAAGATGGAGTACACTTCTTGGAGGTTACAAAGTTTTCTCTCTCACAAGGCTCTCAAACCCTTTACAAGTAGGCTCTCACTGATCTACAAAATCAAACAAGGAGAAAATGGGAGACGGACGCCTGTGTTCGTAATCTCGCTCGAGCGAGCCCTTCTCGCTCGAGCGAAATCACCTTCACTCCACAGCTCTCTGCTTCCGCGCTCTCCTGCACAAATGGCCCGAATCCTTATATAGGTTGTATCTCGCTCGAGCGAGACATTCTCGCTCGAGCGGAACACTATTTCAGACGGCGCTAACCCTAGTTCCTGGAAGCAATGCAACCCTAGGATTGATTCTTGCTCGAGCGGGAGGTCGAGCGAGAGTCGAGCGAAGTCTCTGCCTGGATCCAAAACGCTCCGTTTGATGTCTCGCTCGAGCGACTGTCGAACGAGGGTCGAGCGAACTTACGGGTTGAAAACTCCAAGTGCAATCTGATGCGCTTCATTCAAGCCACATCTCAACAAAAACAACCCACTGCATGAAAAATAATTTTGGAAACACCATGTATCAAAAAGAGGCAAAAATGCAATTTGAATAAAACTAAGCTTCCCTTCCACTTTTATGTAAAGTCTGACGAGGAAAGAAAACATAAATCAAAGCTGGATAAAATGAAAACAGTGGCAGCAGTGGCGATCGAACTCACTGAGAGGAGTTGTGCACAGAGCGAGGAGGGCAGAGCTCACGTGGGCGAGTTAGCGGCTGAGAAACTGGGAGAAAGAGAGAGAGAGACACGGTGAGAGGCAAAGAAAATATGGAGAGGCTAGTGAAGCAACAAATGCCGTGGCTAACCGAGAGGAAAACCACTGAATGATGGGAGATGGTCGACGGTACCTTCTGAGCCGGACGCCGGCGATTGGGAGGTTTCCGGCGTCGCTAGGCTTCACTATCGTGGCCGGTGGCACATAACAAAACTGAAAGCAAGGTTGCTCTGTTTCGGGAATGGTGAAACAGGGGACAAACGACAACTTTCAATGGAGAAAAGGGAGTGCAGCTTCCTACGGCAGCGGCTTGTGGTGGTAGCACGAGGTGGCTAAGGCTTCGGGTGGCTGGGCAGCGGCTGCGTTGAGGTCTCAGTTGTGCTAGCGCTGTGATGCCGCCCAGGGGAGGGACTTAGGTTTTTAGGAAGACTTTGAACGGAAAGAGAGGCTGTGGCTTGAGGTGTTATTCATGCAGAAGGGATAGATTTATCTATATATAAAGGATTGAAAACCCTAAGGACAAGAAGATAGGATGAGACGTGAAAGCGGAAGAAAAGGGCGCGATGAAGGTGGTCATATTTGCAAAGCAACACTGACGCACAACAATTTATCGGAGTATAAACCCAACAACTGATTCGGTTTCTAGAAGGTATGCAAGTAGTGGAATTGGCTTGATTAAGACCGTGCGAGCAGGAGTCTATCAATATTCGAGATTCCCTCCAGGTGATATGGCAACGGTTGATTAAATGGGAGAAAAAACTGAGAAGGCAATGTCGAGAATATGAGTAATTCTACGTACAGTGATCTGCTTGGTAATCATCGTGTAACTATTTTGAAAAAAAGTGGAATATATGTTAAAAAATTAATTTATTTTTATATGTTATATATTTTATTTACTATTTTTAAAATAATTATGCAACAATTATCGATCTACGATTGCATAAATATTTTCTCCGAGAATATAGATGATTTGGTGAGAATAAAACCAATGGGAAGAAACATTGAAACACGGGAGGCTAAACATGAGAAAACTATCGGAAGCAGACGAAGGAGAAAACAAATAAAATAATATTATAAATCACATGTTAAAACTGTGTCGTATTATAGGTAATTTGGCTCCTCAAAAATCTGGGTGTTACATCCTTCCCCATCAAAAAATTTCGTCCTCAAAATTTGTTTCACCTAACACCAAGTCTAATATACTAATCATTCACCATCCATGCAAACCTGCTCAATCCCAATTCAACAAAAACAAGAAGCTTTCAAAGGGAAAAATGAGTAGTGTACCTCTGTTTACATTGGTGTCGTCCTCAGCATCTTCGGATGTCAGAGCAAACACTCGAGCTGGCCCAGCTCCCATTTTACACTGATTGTTTCCCTGAATTGTCTGTTGGGGACCAGGTGGTGGGTTACGCTTCTTGTTTCAGTCCAATTGCAATAGGCAGTCCTTGAGATAGTGTCCCGGCTTGTCACAGAAAAAACATAGGCCTACTTCCTTCCTGCATGCTGGAGCATTCTTCAGCATGCACTCGGTTGCATATCGTACACTGATATGGATGTTGATTATACTTCATTTTATCCAAACCAACCTGCCATTAGTATACTCAAACACTCCCCGTTGCTCACAATCATATTTATTAGTATTTAGGTAGATACGTACATCAATGTTGTTAGCTAAAAGATCATAATGTACGTAAATATAGCAAAACTCTTTATAAAAATTAAATATGGAAGAATCGTGATCAACTCATCAGACAAAGACATGCATGATAATTCTTACGTACCCTACTTTCCTGAAATAGAAGATGAGAGGGGATTGCATGTTCATAGGCAGAAACAGTTAAGTAATCAATTTCTACATGGCATAACAGAAAAATGTGTTGGTAGAACTACTAGCTGATTTGCAAGAGAAAGGCAGGTCAGAAATGCTAATATCAAGAACAAGAAATAAACTAAGCAATGTCTGTACAATAACTAGAACAAGATTGAGCACTACATTATTATCCATAGGAATATATACTTGCAGGGACGATTGATGGTAGGGTGAAAAACCCTAGTTTTGAAAGATACCTGCCATTCGCCGAAGTATTAAGGTTGTTTCGGGAAATATCCCTTAAGATATGATCTATACGCTCAAAGCATGAAGAGATTTTACTACTCACAAGTGCCCCCAGATAATCAAACACAAACTGTTGAAAAAATAAGAGTCTAACATGTTGCTAGAGCATAAAAAATAAGTGGTACTCCAGATCATAATAAAGGTAATGAATTTGCATCCAAGGACCAAATCGAAAATTTCATACATTAATTGGCCTTAGGCGTAGATCAAGGAAGTGCATGCGACCTTCATGGAGTCAAACTTCTCCAATAAATTTAATTCAATGACAAAGTCTTTGTACAATTTTGAAAAATAAATATCCATATATATGTAATACATGCACACATAGTTTTTTGTTGATAATTACAAAGAAATCTAGAAAAGCAGCGCGCGCGCCCACACACACACACATATATATATATCACTACAAGAATACACGGCTATCTCATGGCTTTTAGCTATGTCGCAAAAAATATTGTTACCCTAATTGCGTCACCGGATGTTTGCAGCGTTGAACACAGGTGCAAATTGTTAGACCAGCACGTGTGAACAGTAAGACACACTTTTAGCAGCGAGAAATGGTGCGACTACGACGGTTACTGTACCACAAAACAATTAAACGACATTCGACATCAATGTAAACAGCGAAGCTAACTTATTGCGGCAACTTGTCATGCTCGCCGTAATAATGTTTTAAGTTTTTCTCCTTTCCTGCTTCGTTTCTTATGTGTTTTAGCTGCTGTTGCTTCCTATGTTTGTCTTTGTCATTTTTCGACTGATTCTCCATCCCCACCAATCTCGATATGTGAATTGCTGTAATAGTGTTTAGATTCAGCCCCTCCTTCTTCGTTTCTCTTATGCATTGTGTGCTGTTGCGTAACTTGTATTTCTCTCTACCATTTAGACTAATTTTCCCTCCCCACAAATCTCGATCTGTTCGTGGCATACGTTCTCCTCCAAATCTTTACCTATTTCTATCTAATCCAGAGGGACGTCTCAATGTAAATGGAAAGCGAACCCTCAACACCATCAATCTTTATAGTTTAAGGACTTAAGTTGGTATGAAGTTGAAGTTTTCATACCCAATTAATGATGGTTATATTCTTGTAAATGGAAAGTGAGACTTTCTAGTTATTAACTGCATGGAACTAATTGGAGTAATGTTGGTATATTGACAACAACATGGATTAATGCACCACTCCAAGGATAGTACCATTTCTATTTAATCCAAAGAGATGTCTCAATGTAATAGGGTGGTAGTTGCTACCCTTGAATCCATGTGTTGGTATTTTGAGATTATTGACCTTAAACTATGTGAGGTGCTAATTATGAGTTAAATATATTATAGTTCTATTTGTTCCAATATCAGACCTACTGTATGACATGTTCCTTAATTATGAGCTTTCTTTTCATGTAAAGTAGGTTAGATATTAATTTATGTCCAATTACCAGGGGTCCAATTATTATGTGCTTATAATTACACGAAAATTTATTATAATTAAGTACTTATAAAAAAAAATTCTAAGTACTAAATTGTTAGAATCATCATCAATTTGTTATAATTGCATTAGTAATTAATATTGTTGCTAAATTAATTGTGTAGTCCTATTATATATAGGAAATGGGTATTAATTTATAAGTACTATTTGATATTAGATTTTTAATATATATTTAGGCCATCGGGTTGATGACAAACCAACTGTCAAATAATATATCCAAAGGAAAAATAGCAATAATATAAATTTCAGAAAAAAGAAGAAGAAGAGAAAGACCTCCAACAACGTTTTACAATATTGCCACAAATATAGAATCAGTATTTATGAATATATATATATATATATATATTTATATTAATTGATTTTGGCATTGTCCAGGACTTATTGCGGCAAAAAACAAAGTGATGGAAAAATGATTTTAAAACCCAGCATGGGCTTATTGCAGCAACTGTACAGCTTACTTCGGCAGAGCCATTTATGTTGAAGTTAAACATTTGAAACGTAACAAAGGATAATTGCAGCGTACCATCAATGCTGCCTCTAAGAAATATCACCAGCATTAACTTAAATGTCGCAGTTGTTTTATACTATTTGCAGTAAACAAACTGGGCATTAGCTGCGTCATGAAAACACTGAGGATACAATATTGTGACATTTTATGTCGGCCAGATGGTAGTTTATTTGTGGCACAGATATCCAGTATTTGCTACAACTTCTTGGCCCCACAAATAGAGGATATTCTGTAGCAATACCAGGAAAACGACGCCTCAACGCAGGGGCCACATTTCTTTGGCGTCCATCATGTGACACTTAGAAAATGCTGCCTTTATTGATTTGCGACATTTTTGATGAGTAATGGCGACTAGTCTTAACACTGGAAAAGCCACGTATTCTTGTAGTGTATATATATTACATATGTATATAATGTCTTGTTTCTTTTTTTTTTCTCAAAAAGTTTTTATTCTTTTATTTCCAACCAATTTCTAAATAAAACTGTGAAAAATATAAACAAATAACTACATTTAAAACATGAAACTAATCAGCTAGGATAATTAACATCATATAATGGTATATTGGTCAATTCACTAACCAAGGTGTCATGACAATCGAAAGAATACTTGCACTTATATTAAAGTATATATCCCTTACAAATATGATCCACTAAATCTTGCAAAGGAAAGTAGCAAATAAAATTAGAAGGCACGTACACACGGGAAGACAAGTGTAGTGATATGGATGGAAACACCTCAACACTCTACATCCATAAAGGAGTACTAGTTCTTTTCCTACACAATCCCAATAGTTCGTATGTGTAGGTGAGAAGCTCCACCAATCCCAATAGGCCATATGTTGTCTCAAAACCTACATGATTTCAACTCAAATAATTGCTCTTTTTTTTGGCTAAAAAGACAAAAGTTCAACATGATATAAAAGTTTAACATAATCACACAATAGAAAAAGAGAGCTATGTTTTCCATTTTCTGAAAACATCAGGGCATCAAACCATTTTCTGAAAACATAATCACATCCTGGCCTTATTTACCAAATTACTATCTTTGCTGTAAATCCGAACACCTTATCGTGGCATTGAAATCAACACTTGCTGTTCTTTATTACTGGGAACACATCAATCCAATAATCAATGCACCCATGCCTCTACACCAAACACAACTTACACCAAAAATAACTTACACCAAAAATACCTCCTTTGCATTGTTTGACGCCGCCAAAATAAGGAAAAAAAAAGGCTCATGCTAAAGCAGTCCACAAATAGGGATGAGGCGCTAAGAAGTGAAATGAAGGCAAGAAAAATTCAAAAATTAACAATAAGGCTTTATTTAAAAATAAAATCATATGCAAATTAATAAAAAGGTTAATAAACTTTGGGTGCAAACGTTGAACACTAAGAAACAACATATTCAAATTTAGAGAGGAAAATATAAATCTGTAAAGGGCGAAAAAAAACAAGATCAAAGAAAAATATTAACCACCGCAACCTAATCTAAGAAAAAAAATTGCTGATGGAAAATAGGGTACACATGATTTGGAGAGAGAGAGAGAGTTGACAACGACATCAAGCTTCAAGAATGACCCACAATTGTGCTTTTGGGATTTGAGATTCGAAGATTAGTGGGAGAACAAAGAAATGTGTGAGTGAGAGAGAGAGAGAGAGATTAGGATTGTGGAGGCTAGCGTTTTTTAAGGGATATTATAAGGATGATTGACTGGGTGAGGTCACACCGGGAAAGGACTGGCCTTGGGTGAGCTTGTGGTGGGGGGAGAGGATTGCAGTTGCAAGGAGAGAGAGAGAGAGAGAGAGAGAGAGAGAGAGAGAGAGAGAGAGAGAGGGAGGAGTTATCACGGGGAAGAAAGGAGGAAAGGAAGTTTTAAGTTTAAAACTTATTGTAGCGGTTCTTAATCACTGCAAACGAGAAGTTTTTCGCGGCGAAAAGCATATAATCCATATGGTAAGTTTATTACGATGATTGAAATTCATCGCAAAAAATATTTTTTGCTGCAAAAAAATCGCCGCAAAAAAGAGTTTTGAAACTTGATATAAAAAGGCTGCAACGATGTAGAACTCATTGCAATTAAAGGCTTTTTGCGGCGATTTTATTTCCAATAGATTCAAAATTGTCACAAAATGCCTTATTTATTGTAGTAAATGTTTTGATTCTTTTTTTATTATTTTAAATCTTAAATATAAACGACCCTATTTAGTTTTGCAGATAATATTATTTCATCTCAATATTCAAACACCATTAAGATCATACAAACACTTATAAATTTTCAATTTTTCAGTTTGAATTTTTATCTAGTTGCTAGTCATTATCTAATTATTACAACTTTTCTAAACTTCTAACAAACATAAACAACAATTTTACTTTTTCAAACCTCAAAATAAAAATAATATTAAAATAATATTTTAGTTTTATAATACTTTTCTTCATATTTTCTCTCTCTTTCCCCCATAGATTAAATTATATCTTAACTCAAATCATTTTACTATTATTCATAAATTTTTTTTTTTTTTTTGACAATCAACATTAACATAACATTCATATAATCAAGTTACAGATGACTATCAAGCCAAATAGCTTGAGAGATAAAGTCCAAAAACCCGCCCTACCACATTTGAATAGACTCCACTTCCCATGCATATCTCGCTAAACAATGCGCAACCCCATTCCCTAAAAGATTTACATGAGACACTTTAACTACTGAAAAAGAGGTTAACAACACTTTAATCTCCTGAATAATAGATCCCCATGGAGAACATGCAATAGAATCAGAATTCAGATTCTTAACCACCGTAAGACAATCAGTTTCTACCAATAAATGCGATATCCCCATGTGAGAAATCAGCTGCAAACCACGAAGGACAACAAGAAACTCAATAACTTCCGGTTGTTCCATTTCCCATTCACCTTTAGTAGCTGCCATAATGACTTGTCCTTGGTGGTCCCTTAAAATGCCGCCAATACTAGCTTTATGTAAAGTTGAAATGTTGCCCCATCTACATTAAGTTTGTGAAAACCCAATGGAGGTGGCTGCCAGCCACAACAATTTCTTACCGTCGATACAGGTTGGACTTTTTCTGTTTTGTACAACATTTGCATTGATATAGCATTCTCGACAACTGAATTGACATCCAAAATCTCATCTTCATGCAGTTTCTTATTCCTTCTAAACCATACACTCGAAGCAATTGTGAAGAACAATTCCAAGTAAAAAATTTATTATTGACAAATTTATCATCTATCTTATCTTATCTCATCCATGTAACAAATTAACGAGGGGCACCAAAAAAAAAAATCCAAATCCAAATAACATGACTCCACTGTTAATTACATCTTAAACCAACTGTAACATATTAATTTACGCGGTAATTTACTGCACTTTTACATCCTCACATTGCCTCGAGCATGCAACACATGAAAAGCAAATCCAACATTATAATTTCAAACCACGCTTGTTGGCCTGGAGTCTGCATACATGTCGTCGATGATTAGAATGATTAATTTGTACATTAATTTTTATTACCTTTTAATTTTAAGCCCGAGTTTATTTCCTTGATTATTAGACATTTTTGTGTTAATTTGGTCTTTTCACATTTATATAACTTCGACTATGAGTGAAAAACTAGTGAACCGATAAATCAGACCGAACCGATGAGTTTGGTTCGATATCGAGTGAGTCTAAGTTTTATTTAGACTAGTACTAGTTTAAATTTTCTCAAAACTGGTCAAAATCGGTCCGGTTTCAATTTTTATTTATATTATAAAACCTATCCGTATTGTATGTGTTTATGTATTGATAAAAGATATTTGCTACCATGAATCGTCTAACCATTGCGTAATTATTTTAAAAAAAGTGAATAAAATATAAGACCCACATATACAAAATTAATTTTTTAATAGTGGATCATCTATTTTTTAAAGCAATTACACGTCATATACGGATTTCATAATTGTATGTAGAACTACTCATATCCTTTCTATTTTAATGGGTGTAAAAAGAGGAAAATGGATGGGAAGTAGATCATAAAAAATCGTCTTGTAAGCCTGGCTTTTCTCTGGAGGAAGGGTTGCTTGGAACTAACCCAACGTGACTATCAGTCCGTTTTATCCATATTCATCCTCTTCTTTTAATTTCCATTACAGTTTTAAATAAGAGTTTTACATGATCTCATTTTAGAGAGTGAAGCTCTCCTTTCTCTCTAAGCTTGCTAAATCTAAAGAGGTCGAACCATAGGGGGGAGGAACTTCGACTCCCCCCTCCTTCCTCCCTCCCCTCTCCCCTCTCTCCCTCTCTCGATCTCTATTTTGTTGTTGTTTCCTTTTGTCCTGCTTTTTAGGAATACCAACGGTGGTTTTTTTGGTCTCTTGGTGTTAAATGGCAAAAGGGATATTTGTAGTTCTTTGGTGTCCAAGGCCCCCAACATCTCGCACCGCAGGCCTCTCAAGGTGGCGATCTTTGAATCGGGGTAGGAACTTTGCCAAACAGAGCGACACGTGAGTCACATGCACGATCCGAAGTGGGAGCTTGTTTTCCACACCCCACCTCCAGGGGTGTCTTTCTTCTTCCACACACGGCTCCTCTAGGACTAAGACCGCCAACCGCTTTGAACTTGACCATCTGTCTTTCTCCAAGGGCAATGCATGTACCTCACGCACCGTTTACAGCCATGGTGTTTGGTGTTTTTTAAGTGTCCTTCAAAAAATAGGATTTATGTCTTTTAAGATGTATTTCATTTTTTTTACTTTCTATTTTTTTTTCTTTTATTAAAAAAAAAACACATCATCTTTAGGACCTCTAGTTCGTAGAGTGTGTCTTTTGGATTTTTTTGTCAACGAGTGTGTTTTCCTATTTTGTCTTAGAACGAGATGGAGTTTGCTTTAACTCTGTTTTGAATAGATTTGTGTTGTCTCTCACATGGTGATCTTGAGAGGTTTGCAATAGAGGTTAGACCATGTCAATTACTTTGTGTAATGGGGCACTATAAACATTGGAATAGGCTTGTAATATATGTTTTAGGTCTAGTTGTAATATCCACTATTAATGAATGCAAATAAAAAATAAAAGAGTTTTACATTAGCTTACAAGATGATTTTTGACGATTTGTTTCACATCCCTTTTCCCCCTTTTACGCCTATTGTAACGAAAATGATATTCCTTTGCACGTGTTTCTATTTTACTGGAATTAACATAACAGAAATAAGAGTATTATAGAATAATCACTAAATGAAAAACAATGTATTGTAGAGAAAAACTCAAAACCGGATGGGTAGATATGTGATTTTTACACCAACCAATAAATATTAGCCATGTAAGAAATGTAGGCTCCAAACATATATGTTCGTGTAAAAATATCTGCAAGTGCACATAATCGTTACAAACAGTAAAGTATTTTAAAATAAAACGGATGTCGAACTTACAGCGATTACTTATGCTATTGAGTACCGAAATTTACTAAATTAATTACTATTTGGAAAACGAAAAAAAAAAGAAAAGATTCTAACATCTAAATTAAATTAAAATACTTAAACAAAATAAATTTAAAAAGTAAAAGAGTTTAAAATTTGAGATTGTAAAAATATAATAAAAATGGATCTAGAGCGTTTGATTTCACCTAACAAATCTCACACAATTTATTTATTTTTAATTATTAAATTTCAATACTCTCATATTGATAATAAAAATCTCTTACCTATTTAATATTTCTCTCGACGATATTAAAAATATCTTCAATTAACAACTCCATATTTTTATGTGAATTTAATTAATTGAAGACTCATTGAGTTGGATTTTTCATAAAAATCATACTAGTTGCGGTAAAATGTCTCTGCTTTTGCTTAAGTAATGCTATTTATTTTTAGAGTTAAAACCACAAATCACCTTTCGGTCTAATTGAGATTCAACATATCAAACAATAACTGGCCAGAAAATTGCCATTATTAAGAACAATAATTAAATACTCAATTATAAAAATATTATAAATAAAATAACTTGAAATATAAATTGTGTTTAATGCTAGACTACATCAAAGTTCTAAAAAATAAAATTTAGTTCATAATGAAATTGAAAAGAAAAATGGAAAAACTCGTTTTCTTCGTTGGTGTTGATTGGTAAAACATGCAGCTCTCGCCTTTGTTTTTCATATTCTTTCCTAATGTGTGAAGTAAATTTCCCTTTAGTGAGATGCCGTGCATGTGAGTGTGGCCCAGTTGAAAACAAAAGTCTAAAGCCCGTAGAAAGCCCAAATGCCGAATTAGAATTTATAACAATTGTGACGTTTCTTTCTCAAGTGTGAATGCGGCTTTATTATTTTGCATGAGGCCCAAAAAGCTTGAATGTGGCTTCAAATGAAATCTTGTGGCCTTGTGGGTCTCTAAGGGTAAAGCCAATCTCTTATGTGTCTTGGCGCATTTAAGTGCTGAAGCAAGTCTCCAAGTGTGAATGAAGTTAAGTGCCGCACCCATTAATTTCTCCTTTTTGCATTTTTTTCTTTTTCTTTTCATTCCTTCAACGCAATAATAAATAAAATAAAAACAAAACAAAACAAAATAAAATAAAATAAAATAAAGAAAAATTAACAATTTTAACAATTAAAAGGATAATAAGATTATGTAAACATTACACTTATCAACATACACCTGTATGGATGAATCAGAACCTCCTTCCCGTTGGAACCCTTCCTATCCCCTTTTATCAACATATTCAACCTCTTCCTCTCCCATTTTATTATAGAATGCAAAATACATTTCAACGCACCTATCACCAGCATAGAATAGAGACCTCTAATAAAAAAAGTTGAAAAATTTGCGAATATTTGTAGATAGAGTATAGATTTGACAAGAAACCTGTAGCAAGTTCAATAGCTTGGTTATAAACAAAACAAAACAAAATATTAGATGAAATTTATTTTCTTATGATACTAATCCTTTATTAAAAAAAAAAAAGTTTGAAGACCTTCCAAGGAATCAAAATTGAAATGACCTTCCTAGTAACCAAAATTGAAACAATGAAGTAGAAGAAAAGGTAGATAGATAGTTATGGTAATGCTAAAAACTTGCAACAACTTCAGAAAGTAACTATCAGAACGAATAATTAAAGACTTACTCCTCTAAACTCCAAGGGTATGGCCCAAATGGTGAAGGCTTTAGTCTTGCTGGGATATCACTCACTTCAAGGTCCAAATTCAACACCTCATGGGTGCAAATAATCATTTGAAACCACCACTAATAAAAAGCTAGCGATTTAACCATTTCGTGTAGAAAAATTTTTGAGGGTGCGGTGTACGAGACTAGAGTTTACTCTGCAGAGGTGGATCTGAAGGGCTTTACCTTGAAAAGGTTTCCCGACATCATAAAAAAAAGGTATTTTCTCTTCTTTTCTTTCAAGATTAACTGAAAATAAATGAAAATTGAATAGGGATCATTTTCTATATGCTCTATGCTAAAAAGGAAACTTTGATAGTATAGAGAAAGTTTACAATACAAAACTGTGAGAAAAATAAGTTCATTCCATTAATTTCTGTGTAAAACTAGAATGTTATATGCATGGTTGAATCCAACCAAAACAGTGACAGAGGGGCAATCGAAAAAATGCTAGCACTATAGTAATGTAAAGAGAAGGTGTAACAACCACACCCTAAAAAGGGTGGAATCGCTAGTTACATAGCCTGCCTCATTAGAATGTGATTTTAGAAAAAGATGATAATAATTGTTCATTTTAAAACGTTTCAGTTCATACCCAGAATATAAGACTCTACGTTATAAAATAAAGCTTGTTTTATAGTAAAAGAGGTTTACAACGGAAAAAAAACTAGGCTTTAAAATCAAAAAGGACTCTTATACATTTTCCTTTTTCATGCCTAGACTAACTTGCTCTTCTCATTGTGCCATGTCCATCCTGATTCATTCTGCTCATTTAATTCCTGTGAAGGGGAGGGGCATATATAAAAAGTAAAATGAGTTGAATAATCAATAGATATTACTTTATACCATTAAAATATAATAGCATAAGTTTTTAGCCATGCATTCATCACTCATACATACGTACGTACATACATACAAGACAATACGTACTTTCATTTCTCCCACCCCGTGCAATTTCTTCATTTTTTGAAGAATCTGAAGATTTTTCCATTATCTTATCACTTTCCTTAGACCGTTACACACTATTACGCTCTATGTGCTAGGATTAGCAGATCAACTTTTGGATTTTAATTTCGTTCGTGACCGCTGGTTGGGAATCTGTCAATTTGGGATAGTACTAGGTGCACTACTAGCACTAAGTCCTGGTATTGCAATATACCAATTCATCGGTTTTAATCATGCATTTGTTCGTTTCGTTTGTTCGTGATCATGGCCTTTACATACTTTCATACAGCATGGCATACATTTATTCAATTCTTTCTTTCATTCTTTTATTAATCGGTTCATTTATAGAAAAACATCATTTAGAAAACATGCGCATGAACTTAAACATCATCAGGGCATAAGCATCATCATTGTGACATCCCATAGCATCAACTCATGGCATCCTTAAAGTATCAGTTCATAGGGATATCTTTAAAAACACTTTCATGGCATTGGTAAAAGCATCAGTATATAAAAGCATGAGATAGAAATTTCAAATTTTCATTTTATTTTTGAAAATGCTACATCCAATAGTTACTACGCTTAGGTATCCATCACGTGCATACAATTACATACTTGGAATGCAATAAAATGGACTATCAACAAAGGCTTGTAAGTACATATACTTAGGGGCAGACCCGCATTGGAGGGTGGAGGGGCTACCGCCCCCCAAAATTCTTCAAAAAATTCATCTACTATATATAAGTATATATATTTACATATATATAATATTAAATTGCCCTGCTAAATTTTTATTAAAATTATTCTTCCAAATCTCAATATATATATAATTTTATTCTAACTTTTAACTTTATTGAAATTCAAATTTCAATTTTCCTAGTCTCATAATTACTTTAACAGTCTAATTCTAAAAAAAAATGGTTATAAATTTATAAGATTGTCGAAATTGATTGATTATACTCACTTATATAGTCTCATTCTAATTGTATAATTATGAGATATATTTCGTTAAAAATCTAATAGCGGTATATCATTAGTTAATAGAAATTTTTTATGTTTATTCTTGATCTATAATTTTTTTTTAAATCATAAAAAAATATGAACAAGTCAAGAATAATTTTTTTTTTTTTTTAAAAGATGTGGATAATTCGAAGAGTAATACGTTTAGAGAGTTCAATAACGACGGAATGTGATACTTCTATCACTAATGAGCGTTCTTTTAAAATTTACATATAACACACACTTTATCGATCGTTCCTCAAATACAAAATCCTAGTTCCGCCCTGCATATACTTGAACACTTACACTTAGCACGTTTTCATAAAGCGTGACTCATTTTCATAAAGCATTGTAAAGAGAGACATTTTCATTTTCATTTCTTTCGTACTTTTAGAAAACTCTAGAAGTGTATGAACAAAATACTTACTTGGACTCCTCACTATTCTTATACCATGCAATCCAATCACGTGCATGTGGATAATATCTCTTCCAAACTCAACCTCCAACCTTGAGTGCTTATCCACTAAAGTGAACCCCATGCTTCACCGTAGGGTCAAAGACACTAGAATCTATACTTTACTCTTCCGATTAATCTCATCCCGATGCATGACTTAGACCGACCAAATCATGCATCCCAATCCTAGCTGATACACACGACAATTCCACATCTAGTCCTATGCTTCTTCATCATCTTCATCCTTATCCTTATCCATACATACCACGTGACTTTAAGCTAATTCTAAGGCCTAGACATCATGCAACCATGCTTAGGACGAATTATTAATTATATATGATAAATTCGTCTAGCACACATGTCTCACCAAATATACTTGTACCCTACCTCCTCATCACCTATGATCAACATACAATACGTAAACAAGCACTATAGATCGATAGCAATCTTCTCTATACCAGTTGGCAGAACTTTTCCTACTTTCCGACCCCTTTACGACTTTATCCCAACATTTGACACAATAAGGTCCATCTCAACTACACCTCTATCGTGTCACGTAGTTCGAAACTACTATGAATTTACACTTCTTTACATGGCATTACGCCGCGTCACTTCTACATCAACTTTCAAATCGACATGAGTACGATTCCTCACGTACTTTTGTCACATCGTGACACCTTGTCACATTCTCATTATGCCACTATTATGAGACTCCATTACTTTGCACATATTTCCAGACATAACACGGCTACACAATAACACCCGTCACTGGAACTATCGATCACATCACCATTACTTTGGGTCACAATTCCACAGTTTCACTTCAAACATACAACAATCACAACACTATTATACGGTGACACCTGTCACTATGACCATATGTTCATATCACAACTATTACAGGATACTCTTTCACAATTCCTAACACTTCACAAGCATAATGACTTTAACACTGCTACATGGTGACTCTCGTATCTGTGACCACACGGTCACATCATAACTAGACACTACTCCTTAGCTCTCGATATTTTACATGCATAACAATTATAACACTGCTACATGACGACTCCCATCATTTTGACCACACAGTCACATTACAACTATTCTAGAAAACTGTTCCATAATTCTTGATACTTCACCACACTCTACATTTCTCAAATTCGCAACTATCCAACCTTCGTGACATGCCTTACGATACATCAAGACTTTGCCACATAGAGTACATGCCATGTGTACTCCCTTCCATCAACCCTACATCATGTACAGTACACTCCACGTGTACTCTCTTCACAATATGCTACTTCACATCACCATACGATACATGCCACACGGTGTATTGCTTTACCCTTCACAACACGCTATGCCACATCATCATACGATACATGCCACATGGTGCATTGCTTTATCTCATGGAGTATACTCTACATGTACTCCCTACAAACAATATCAGCCACATTATCATACGATGCTCGTCACATGATGCACCACGTTACTCCATGGAGTACACTCCACAAGTACTCCCTACAAACCACATTGCGGCCCATTATCACTACGACACACGCCACAACCATACTTCATAGCACAGTTCACAACACTAATATACAACACACTACACAGCTATGCCCATCACTTTAGCATACATCCACACATCACAGTGAACTCCACAACTATCACAATATAGTCGACCAAAAATGAGGAAAAGAAAATGGAGAAAATAAAATAAAGCACTTTTAGTTTGGCTTTTGAATGATAAATCCTTCATAGCTTTTTTACGGATCCAATGTGGGACTTTTTTAGGTGTTCCCTTTCCATCAAACTAGTCATTTTTTTGGACCGGACTGTACCACATTCGATCTAGTCCAAAATGACCAATCCATCCAGTCCAGACTGAATTACTTACACCCCTACTCGTGAACGGCAGTAACTAAAAAAAAAAAAAAATGATCCTACTACCCTTTACCATAAATTTGTTTTGGAATAATTTTTTGCTTATTACAATACCCTGATCTTAAAACAAATGCTCTTTGTTTCCTTCCACGCGAAAGGGAAAGCAATCACCTAATACCAATGGTTCTTAGAATTTCACCCAGTTCACATTTGGAATGAAATTTTCCTAACATTATGAGTTTGATTTGCCCAACCCACATTTGATGACTCATTGGCAAAATTGACCAAGTTTCAACAATGGAACATGCAAGTTGAGGAGTGTCAAACTCACTTTGAATTGGTTTCCAATCACATCCAAGTCTTTACTTAAGAATTAGGGTTAGTATTAGGAATTAACTGAAATGAATAGTGAATTTAAAGTATTGCAACAGAAACAAAAATACAAAATAATTACGACAATCATACACAAAACACCAAAACTTAAGTAATTCGGCTCAATGTGAGCCTACGTCCACTGTTGGGCTTGGTCGAAATGAATACACTATCATTTCACCCAAAGTGATAAAGCAACAATGACTTATAATGTTGCTTTCCACCTAATAGCTGATCCACATAAAGTGAAAATATACCTTATTAATGATCTTTTTTCGTCCAAGTCTCAGCATAATCAAAATCAACATAGCCGACAACTTTAAACAAAAATCAACATCTCTATCAAAGACCAAGCTAAAATTCAGAGTCCCTCTCAAATATCTAAGTATCCATTTCACTGCCTACCAGTGAGTTTTACCCAAATTAGTCATATATCTACTAACAACACTTACTACGTGTGAAATATCTAGGCGAGTACAAATTATCACATACATTATACTGCCAACTGCACTGAAATAAGGAACACTAACCATAAACTATTTATTCTCGTCTTTCTTAGGAGATAAGGAAACTGAAAGTTTAAAGTGCGAAACATGCGGTGTACTTACTGGTTAAGAAGTGTTCATTCCAAACCTCTCAAAAACTTCCTCAATGTATTTTTCTTGAGACAAGTACAACAATCTACTTTCCTATTCTTGTGGATTTCCATCGCCAAAATCTTCTTAGTATCACCTAGATTTTTCACCTCAAACTCATTACAAAGCTGTTTTTTCAACAAATCAACATCAGATATACTTTAGCAGCAATCAACATATCATCAACATAAAGTAACAAATAAATGAAAGATCCATCGAATAACTGCTTGTGATAAACACAACTATCATAGCTACTCCTCACATAACCATGATCAATCATAAAAGAGTCAAAGCGTTTATACAATTGCCTAAGATACTGCTTCAAATATACAATGATTTCTTCAATCTACATACATGGTCTTCTTTGCCCTCGACAATTAATCCCTCTGGCTGATGCATGTCAATGGTCTAATCAAACTTACCAAGTAGGAACGTTGTTTTAACATCATATTGTTGTATTTCTAGATCATACAATACTACCATAGCAAATAATACTTAGACCGAACTATGTCTCACAATTAGAGAGAAAACTTTTTTGAAGTCAATGTCTTTTCTCTAACTGTAGCCCTTAGCAACCAAGTGTGCCTTCTACCTTGCATCTGTAACACCCTGGGTTCCTTCTTTCTTTTTGAAGACCCATTTAAAACCAACAATCTTCGTCTTCTTCAAAAATCTAACCAAATCTCATGTTTGGTTCTTGTGAAAAGACTCAATCTCCTCGCTCATTGCTATGTATCGCTATGTAGATTCCTTGCTCTTGACAATTTCTGAATAATTGGAAGGTTCCTAACCAACAATGTTCTCTACCATAATAAGAGCATATATCACCATATCTGCATGATTATATTTAAGAAGTGGCCAGACCTGCCTCTTCAGTCTACTAGCTACTATGTTGTAGTTATGCTCATCTTGTGCGCTATCATCATAATCAGAATCATGTTCATCTACAACAACATGATCTTGGGAGCCACCTAGCACCCTCCGTGAAGCGTCAACCTCTAGTTCCACCTTCTTGCTATTACCCTGCTCCTTTCCTATAGACACAATAAACTTCTTTCTCAGGTTAAGTATAGATTGTTCATCAAATACTACATACTTACTAACTATAAATTTAGGTGACTTAAGATCAGTACACCATATTCTGAATCTTTTCACCCCATTGGCATATCTAATGAATTTGTCTTTGGTTCCAATTTTTTCTCATTAACATAGAAATAAGTAGGACAACAAAAAATTTTCAAATCATACTAATTAGCAAAAGTACTAGACCATACCTCATTTGGAGTTTTCAAATCAATTGTAGTGGCTGAAGAGCGATTAACCAAATAGCAAGCTATGTTGACTGCTTCAATCTAAAAATCCTTAGACAAGCCGGCATTCGAAAGCATATTGCAAGTTCTCTCTAAAAGAGTCTTGTTCATCAGCTCAACTACTCCATTTTGCTGTGGAGTATGTCTGACTGTGCGATGTCTAATAATACTTTCATCTTTGCAAAATTAATTCATTCGCTTCCGTAAAATTTCATGTCATTGTCAGTTCAAAGTCACTTTACCTTCTTGCTTGTCTAATTTTTAACCAAAACCTTCCACTGTTTAAAGTTAACAAATATGTTGTTTTACTGCTTCAAAAAATACATACAAACTTTCATGAGTAATCATCAATAAAAGTAAGTAAATACTGAACTCCACCTTTAGATGAAACATATGATGGACCCCAAAGATCAAAATGAATATAGTCTATAGTGCTTTTAGTACTGTGAATCTCAATAGTGAAATGAACTTTGTATTGCTTTCCAAACACAGTGTTCACAAAATTCAAGTTTTCCTATCTTCTGATCACATAACAAGTCCTACTTACTTAGAATAGACATCCATTTCTCACTCATATGACCTAAACGTATGTGCCACAAATGGGTGATATATGAGTCTAGATCATCTGAAACAAACATTGTGGTTGCACCTGTCACTATACTGCTCTGTAGGAAATTATGACCATCTATCTTATCTTCCATCATCATAACCATGGAGCCCTTATTGACTTTAATGGCTCCACCTTCACTGATGTACCGGAAACCCAAGGTATCAAGAGTGCCTAACGAAATAAGATACTTCTTCAATTCTGGGATGTACAGACATTAGACAATATCTTAATACATCTTAATTTTTATCGAACCAACTCCACCAATTTTACAAGTCATATCATTTCCTATCAAATCGGAACCATCGTTGACTAGCTCATAGGTAGTGAACCAGTCCTTTTTGAAACATAAATGAAACGTACAAGTAGAGTCTATGACCCACTTATCACTAAAGCGACTATTAGAGCCGCTAGTTGCTAAGACAATATCTAAGTCATTAGTCTTTTCATCAACAACGCTAACTGCATTAAAGGAACTAGAGCCCTCCTCTTTATTTTTCAGTTTAGTAAACTCATTTTTGTAATGATCAAATTTATTACAGTAGTGACATTTAACATTCTTCTTACTACTCTTGGACTGTGAACTACCCCTAGATTACCCTTATTCTTCTCTAAACCCTTATCACTAAATTTACCTATACTAGAAGAACTCTTAACAAACAAACTACTAGCTTGATTTTCGTACCCTTTGCATTCAGTTTAGTTATCAATTCTTTTAATTTAAAGCAAATTTAACACCAGTTAAAGAAATTGTGTCCCTATCATAAAACATGGTATTGACAAATTTATCATAAGATATGGGCAACAAACACAAAACAATTAAAACTTGATCATTCTCATTAAGTTTAATGTCAATATTCCTCAAATCCATAATAATTTTATTAAATTCATCTAAGTGTTCAGAGATAAGAATACCTTCATTCATTTTGAGCATATATAGGAAGGTTGCTTTAGATACAAATGGTTGGTAAGAGATTTCGTCATATATAGGCTCTCTAGTTTAGTCTAAAGATTGGCAGTAGTCTCCACATCGGCAACCTTCCTCAGAACTCTATCAAATAGAGATAAAACAATAGCACTATGTGCCTTCTTTTCTTCTTCCCTCGATGGTCCAAGGAAGAATCTGATGCCTTTTTTTCCAACATCTTATACAACCCTTGTTGTCACAATATAGTCTTCATCTTGATGCGCCATAGATTGAAACGATTCTGACCATCGAATTTCTTCACTTCAAACTTTGCCATGACCATCCCTTAAGATCTAGCATAAAACCTAACTTTGATACCAATATGTTAGAAATAAGTCAAAACGAATGGTAAACTTGAAGTATTCACAACGAAAACAAAAACAGAAAATAATTACCACAATCACATATAGAATACCAAGATTTAAGTGATTCACCTCAATGTGAGCCTACATTCATTGTTATGGTCGGTCAGAATAAATTCACTATCAACGAAGGTGAAGTACAAAAGATCAATCACACAGTCCTCACAATCCTATAGCCCAATACATCCAATGAACTCTCAAAACTGTTTACAAAAGGATCCTCTTGCGCTCTAATGTTTGGTTGCTCTCAAAAGTTTCTAATTTTTCTTTACAGATAAATAACAAGTATTTATATAGTAAGACGGTGTGAAACTCTAGATTAGGAAAGTTCGCTCGAACTAAGTCAAATGTCACTCGAGCAAACACTAGGGTTTGCGTCCCGTTCAAGTTAGAAGTTGAGTGAGAGTTGAGAGAACCTCTCTGTGCACTCGCTTGAGTTGGAAGTCAAGCGGGTGTCGAGTGAGACTCTCAAACTGAAACTTATTCGAGCTGGATGTCGAGTGAGTGTCGAGCAAAATCATGGGTTGAGGCAGTTATTATTCAAGCCCCCACTCAAGAATTAGCACCTTTCTTAGTGACGTCCATGATGACATACATATCATGGTCATTGTTTCGACCTACAAACTTACCTATAGCTTTCGGATTGGTCCGTTTGTATGACGAAGAAGTTTGGTGCATCTACAATCACCAAAGCCTTCGAGCCAACTTTCTCTTTTACTTAAATTATCCCTCCTCACTAGAAAATAGTTTTATGAGATTACCGAGTCATAACTAACCTTCCCCACCTAGACTTCTTGGCCCACTAACCAATAATATCATTATTCAACCACCACCCAAAGCCAAACCCGACCTACCCATTTAGCGAATAAACTTAGCCTAAATTAAGGAGCAAAAAGACTGCTAATTCTACTACTATTGTGATGAAAAGTGGGCTACAATCCATAAATGTCGAGATCCCAAGTTGATCTTCTCAGAGGGATAGATAAATAGGCCAATGGACATATATTTAAGGTGATAAATCCTCCCACTTAGCAATCGATATACAAACAATTCACCTCTAAGATTCAAGAAAATCACCAATTACAAATAAAAATTCTGAAATTTCTCCTACAAAATATATGATAACCCATAACTTATGACTTTTCAACTAGTGGTTATTAGCTTAAAGTATATAATATTTCACTTAAATACTAAGGAGCTTGTTAGGTCAAGTGTTTATAAGGCACCTCCCTTTCCCAAGAGAGGTCACCGTATCTCACCCAAGACATTCTCGAAGATGTAAGCTATTGTAGCATCGTGCTCATCCAACGAAGCACCTGCTCAACTGGACAGGCATTTGCCCATCACATTTGCTATTATAATTATATAAAGTAAGTATAGACATGTTGTTTCAAACTCCTTACCTAAACATCGTCGTATCCTTAACATTGAGTCAATGCATATCTATTTTTGATAATGATTCCACGAAAATAAATAATACCTTGAGTATGTTATGCACATATTTAATCTCACAATCTGTAATTAGTTTTGGGGGTCCTATATTGAAGATAAACATGGCAACTTGCACAACGGCTAGCACATCTCTATTTGAAAGTTTCACAAGCAAAGACTTGTCCTACCATTTATGGAAACTAGAGCACCGAAGGCTTTAACACTAGCCAAGGTCATTTTACACCCATTTAGGAAATCAACTTACTTTCTTTCCATAATTGAGAAAATCTCTTTTCCTATGTAACATAAACATTCCATGTACTCAAACCATATGTTGTATATATAAAAAATGATCTCAATAGACTCTCAAGTTGAGTGACATTTTTCTTTAAACACCTTATGTGCAATTATCTTTATGGTATCAAGAGCCTATGTGAGAACAAGAGAGTCTTCTCCATCGATGGCCTTCATCCCTTTTTCTATGAATAACTATGTTACATTTAGATTATCACAGGGGAATTACCCCTTATGGCATTGGTTGAGTGCCAAGACCTTCTGCCATATCTCCTGGAAGCAAACCTCCTTCCAACTGATGGTGCAAATGACAAAGAGGTGAGTAAAACTTACCTCCAATGGTGGAAACACAATTGGCTACTCCATGTGTCGATCCTTGGGAATCTCTTAGAAGAGGCTCTTAGCTTGGTAGTCGACATAGACATGGCACACCAAGTATGGCAAGCCCTCCAAGAGGCCTCTGCCCAGAATTCCCAAGAGCATGAATTCCAGTTAACCCAGTAACTTTCCTACATATGAAAGGATTCTTCCATCCCCTTGGCCGATCACTTTCGTGTTTTCAAACATCTGTGACAACCTTTTCTACGATTGGTCGGTCGGTGAGTGACAAGATGAGGCTTTTCTCCCTCCTTAACAGTCTCGGTCCCAAGTATGAGACTTTCATAACCACCATGTTGAAGCCACCAATGCCATCATATGGTGAATTGATACCATTCCTCTAAGGCTTGGAGATGAGATTGCAGCTACAAAAAACGTTTTCTCCCCAATTTGTGGCGTTCTAGAACCAAAAGGGGTCTCAACCCTTTTCAAAGACAACCCTAGGTCCTAGAAACCTTTTACATCAAAAGGGTGGGGGTCATGCCCCACAGCCCAATGGGCCTAAAGTCCATAATGGAGGCCCTCTACTAATTCCAACTAGTTCAATGTGTGTGATTTATCCTATTTCAAATTGTGCCATATTGGAGAAAAAAGAGTGTATTGCTTTAAAGTGTTGGCATTGATTCGACCGTAGTCTTTAACCTGACGGTATGTTGCAGGCTTTAGCAACTATGACTCTCAATGATCCATTCAATGATGTTGAATGGATAGTCGATACGGTTGCCTTTACTTATATGACAGGTAACTCAAGTATTCTTAATAGTCTTCATCGCTACCTTGGAAATGATGCAGTTATTATTGGTGAGGGTAGTCATCATGAAATTACTCATATAGGAAACACTTTTATTGGTATGGTGATTCTCATATTATGTTGAAAGATGTCTTGCTTGTCCCGAATTTAGCAAAAAAATATTTTGCTTATTAGTCAATTACCTTCTAATTATCTTTATTCTTGTGAATTTTATGGTATTGATTTTTATACTAAAAAGTGAGCGACCAACCGCACGCTGCTTACTGGATATTGTAAGGGTAATCTCTACATCTCGACCCCACCCATCGAAGCACACTTTTCTAACTGTTTTCGATCATCCCGAAGAAGTGTGGCATCAATGGCTAGGGCATCCACAAGCCTTTACTCTTTATTTTTTACATACTAAAGGCCTTATTCAAATTTTAGGCAAAAATAGAAAGGTTCTCTCTATGTGAGACTTGCCAATTAGGAAAACTGAGTAAACTCTCGTTTTTACCTTCTAATAGCTCTACTTTAGGCATTTTTTATAAAGTTTGTTATGATTTATGGGGTCCTACACTCGTTTTATCTGTTGGCAAATTTCAATTTGATGCTTTTATTGTTGATGTTTTTTTCCTAATATATGTGGTTTATTCCCTTGAGGATTTTTTTTTTAATGCTTTCTTAGTTTTTGAAAAAATTATTGATATTCAATTCAATAAGAAAGCTAGTCTGATGGTGAGGTGAAATCGCCAGCAATTCTTTTAATTTGCATCTTCAATAGCAAGGTATTATTCATCAATACTACTCTTCTCCGCATACACCAAAACAAAATGGTTCGGTGGGATGACGTCATCATACAATCCGTGTACTAGGTTTGACTATGCTCTTTCAAAGTGGCGTATTGAAACATTTTTGGTTGAAGCCTTTTCCACAACTATTTTCTTAATTAATCGACTCCCGTTCACATCCATCAAACTTCAATCCCCCTTTTATTTATTTATTTTATAGGACTTATCTCAACTACACCCCACTACGAATTTTTGGTTCAAGATGTTACCCCTACACTTGGGACACCAAAGCATAATAAATTTGACCCTGAAACCAAACTATGTATTTTTCTATGCTATGGTGATAAACACCAAGGTTATAAATGTTATTCCACTTCTTGCAAAACTTTTATTTCTTAGCACGTTGTCTTTTATGAAACTAGTTTTCCTTTCAAACAACCAAGTAATTTTCATATTTCTTTTTCTAATAATCATGTTTATCAACTTTTGAATGGCACTCACATATGACTAACAATAATGATATCCCTTGTGCAGCTTCTTTGCAAGTTCCATCTATATTGATTCCCTCAGCATCCTAAACAATTAGCTCCACCCCTCCTCCTAAGGTAGCCCCACTAATGATGTGGCACCCACACCAAATGCATCTCTTCTCACTTCCTCGCCTACTCCATCACATACAGCTCCATCCTCTCGGGCCATTACATATCACCCTATGGTCACTCACGCAAATGATGGGATACGCAAACCTAATCCTAAATATGCCAATATTCATATCCTTATCAACCTACCCAATGAACCAAAACCGTTTGCTCCTCACTAAATCATGTCAGGTGGTCTAAGGCGATGCATGATGAATTACAAGCTCTTCACGCAAAAAACACATGGACTCTTGTTCCTTGGAACCCAAATATGCAAGTAGTTGGACGCAAATGGGTCTTCAAGACCAAACTCATGGTAGACAGCATTCTTGATCGTCTAAAAGCAGATCTTGTCGCCAAGCATTTTTGTCAAGTCGATGGTGTCGATTACAATGAGATGTTTTCTCCCATTATCAAGCCTAGCACCATTCGAACCATCATCAGCTTAGCTGTCATCAATCAATGGGACCTTTGCCAACTTAACGTAAAAAATCATTTCTCCATGGTGATCTCAAGGAGTTAGTCTTTATGAAATAACCTCCAAGTTTTATCAATCTCACTCTTTCTTCCTATGTTTTCAAATTAAATAAAGCACTTTATGGTTCAAAAAAAATCTTCGTGCATGGTTTGATAAATATAGCATGGTGGATCCCTTTGTTTTTGTATATCATTCCTTTTGTTTTATGCTTGTCTTATTATTTTATATTGATGATATTCTCTTAACCATTTCTAACCATGTCTTTTTACATGATTTATATGTATTGTTGGTACCCAGTTTGCTATGAAAGATCTTGGTCTATTGTATTATTTTTTAGGCATACAAATTGCCCTATACTTCTATTGGGTTCACTTTCTCCCAAACCAAATATTCTCTTGAAATTTTAGAACGAGAGCAAATGCAAGATAGCAAACCCATGGGTACACATATGACGGCCCACACAGAGGGCTTCAATAGCGATACATTATTTTCTGATCCTTCTTAAAATCAGAGCATTGTTGGTGCCTTCTAATGTCCCACACTTACACGACCTGACCTAGCCTATAGTCTCAATTTTGTCTCACAATTAATTTATGCATGCACCAACCATTTCATACTATAAAATTGTAAAACATATTCTTCGCTATTTAAATTTCACTATTGATCATGGTATTTATTTTAGTTTCCAATCTACACTAGATCTTTATGCCTTTTCTAATGCAAATTGGTAGGTTGACCTCAAACCAGATGCTCTAAAACTGGATATTGTATTTTCCTAGGCAAGAACTATATCTCATGGTATGCTAAGAAACAACACATTATATTTCGTTCAAGTACTGGAGCTGAATACTGCGCCATGGCCCATATCGTAGCAGAACTCACATGGATTTCATTCATTTTCAGTGATCTTGGTGTTCATGTTCCTTCTCCACCACTTCTATTCTGTAATAATTTCAATGCCCTTTACGAGATTGTCAATTCTGTTTTTCATACTCGTTGTAAAGATATATCAAGATTGACTATCATTATCTACGTGAATGTTTAGCTCTTAGATTACTTTACACTCGACACGTTCACGCTGCCTTACAACGAGCTGATGTTTTCAGCAAACCCCTTGGACGTCATGCTCTTCACATGTTATGACCCAAACTTGGTCTTCTACCTGAGTAAAGTTTGCATGGGCGTATTGGAGATAAACAGGGCAATTGCCCAACGTCTAGCCCATCTCTATTAATTGGGAGTTTTGCAAGCAATGGCTAGTCCCACCATATATTGAAACTAGGCCACTAAAGGCTTCAGCACTACCCAACGGCCATCTTACACCCATTTTGGAAATCAGCTCACTTTCTTTCCATAATTGATCAAATCTCTTTTTCTATGTAACGTAAATATTTTATGTACTCAAACCATATTTTTGTACATGTCAAAAAGGCTTTCAAGAGACTCTCACGTTGAGTGACATTTTTCTCCAAACACTTTGTGTGCAATTGTCTTTATCCTACCCCTATCCTTGTCCTCTACTCGAGTTTTCAAGGTTCAAGCTTGTATATTTGATGGTTTCTTATGGGATTGCCTTCCTAATCTTGTCTGTCATAACATGCATCATGCCAAAGTATTGTTTTCTAAATCAGCTAGATAAGTTCTTGGTGTTGAGCTTGGACCGCAACACAAAATTAATATATTTGCATGATTGTGTACAGTCTAGATCCCACCACATGAGCTCCCCCTCATTTTGCATGACTTGTTTCACATCACAAGAATGCGAATTGTTGATCTACTTCAACTTTGCTACAATCAAATATTTGTAAGCCTAATAATTAATGCTATATGGGAACTCTTGTACGATGCATGGATTTAATTACATTCAAAGTTTACTACTACAGACCCTATCGTTGGAAGATGAAGTACTCGAAATGTGTGGCTTTCGAATAGTGATATTTCCATGGGAACGTGGATGATGGAGAAAAAAAAAAGATTTCCTTTGATCTATAAGCCTACATCTGATCAACAAATTAGAATGTGAACTCGAGAATTAAGTATATAGTGTTAGCTTCAATTATTGACAATGGCTTAAAAGCTTGTCTTAGCTAAAAAAAGAAATTCAGATGTGCCAAGCTGCTGTGTAGTACTCATTTAAAAACATGCTGGTAATCACACAATCGAATTATTATATAATGAAGTACATAACACATCAATCATGTAGAATATTAAGTACTTGGTAGGCGAGCAGTAACTTTCACTAGGTTGACGTGAAGGAGATAATAATGTTATTCACATGACATGATTTACTTTGACCAACGTTTTGATTAAATGCCTATCTCAGCAATGCGTCTAATTAAATAGCCTATCGAATTGGTAGTAAGTTGGTAGAGCATTGTTTATGTTAGATTTAACATACGTTTCTCCTAATTTCCACTCTTGCAATACTAGCTAATTTGTTGAAACTTGGTTTCCCCAGGGAGATCGATCGAATTGTTATGATTCATGATCAATTGCCTCTATTTGATCTAATCATACTCAGTATATATACCACAGCTTGGGTCAAACTTGATACTTAAAGCATATCATGTATTTTTTTAAAATCCACATCATAGACTCATAGTAATTATTTTTCTATAATTTTTTATTTTGTGGTACCCTACATCTACCTTATATTAATTAAAAAAATAGCTTATGAGTGTGTGGCAAGCTGATAGCCATGAATCAACATTATTAAACAAAAGAAAATTGGATTAATCTTATAAATGTTCATCCTAGGACGCTCCATCGAAACATAGACAATTTTGCATGCCCTGAACCCTCTCGCCCCTCTCGCAACCCCCTCTCCACTCTGACATACCTCTCTCGCCACGAACCTAAGCGCTCCACCCTCTCTAGGCATCACCTTCCCTCGTCGGACCTAAGCATTCCACCCCCCCTATTGTTTGTAAGCTATATTTTGTGCAGGAAACAGAGAAAGACTCGTTGTCTTCGTCTATCTCGCGCATCCAGCTCTCGCACGGCTTCGCGCACCACCTTGTCAATCTTGAAGTAGAGGTCTAAGATTTTCATACCAATCACCATTGAACATAGGTATACCTCGAACTCCCTCTTTGTCAACAATATTGTTTCCACTATATCTCATGGACGCCTATAATTCGTAATGAGGAATTTTTCATCTATGTAAATAGTTTATGGTAATGTTTCTTTTATTGGAATGTAAATTTGTGCAAAAAGAATAAAGAAATTATACTTTGTGGTTGCCACATTCGGGTTAGCGCATAAAGTGTTTGATAAAAGTTCTAAGTGAACTTCTTGCATTTCTTTCCCTCCCAGAACTAGCTAGAAGCCTAGAAACAAAACTCATTGTAGTTTTCCACTTGAATTTAACTCATAACTCATAATAATTTGATTGCTATTGTCCTTTATGTTTCTCTGCGTTTCTTATTTCCAAACATAAATCCTGAATAACTAATACAAGAAAGACTAAACTCTGAAATGAAACCTTTAATGATTTATCGTAAGAAAGAATGAAAAGAGATTAGGTTGACAGAGTCAAAGGTTATAGAATTGCCCTCCCATAAAAAGAATGGCAAACATCATTTCACGCTTAGGAGAAGATGAGAAAACAAGATACGTGAGAAAAATCGAGGTCATCAATGCCAGCCATGAAAAATCGTTTCAAAACCGTGTGGGATGGTGTGATTTTCTTTTGTTCAGTTGGTTGAAAAACCTAATGCCAACAACTCAATCAGTCGAAGATTGCACTTGGGCATCAGAGGCAATGGTCAGTAATGGTGGGTTGCACGACCTAACGCCGGTATCTTGTGTAGAGATATGGAGGATTTGAGATGATGCACAACAAGAGGTCAAAATTCGCTCTGAAGAAGGAATTTTGTGTGTTTATGTGTAGCTAGTTCTATCTTTGTAAGTAAGAATCCGCTGGCATGGCAGTCAATAATTGGTGGGCTAGCAAATTGGTGTTGCTAGCCCGACCGGCCCTAAGATGCCTTAAAGAAAAATACTAGTACTTCTAATTCCCGTGATCAATGTTACTACTTGAGTATTTTAATTTTTTTATTATTTTTTTACCTAGTGATAAAAAAATAACTATTAATAAAACTTTATATTTTTTTAATTTTTTTTCTCGATGACTAAGATAGTTAAAAAAATTATTAAAAAATGAATAAAACAAAAGAACATCAAAATTGACTGCCATGTGTAGCGCAAAGCTTGCTGTATAATCTGGTAACATGGGCCTTATCCCTCCTACCTAATCCTTTGATTTAATAATCGCTAATAGCTTTGTATCTTTACTCTTTTCTTTTGGAAAAAAACACATGGTAGCTTATAATTAGAGGCCAGAAACTAGAGGTTTGCTTTTTACCACCTTGGTTTTGATTAACGTGGACGGAATCTGAACACGCTAGAAGCAGCAAGTTAGGGGAAGGTAGGTTTCTGTGGAAAGTGAAACAGCTGAGAATGTTTGCCATCTTTATGAATTAACTTTAAGAGGAATTTTGATAGATCAGTTTATTATAAATTTTTGGTACCCTTGTCGCCAAAAGTCCCATCTCCACGACCTTCACATAATATAATAAAAAAAAAAAAAGAATAATATTGAGTTTCATTTGATGGAATAAATAATTGCATCTTGATCATATATAATATGAGACGTCCATGCTCGCATCTAGATGCATGACTCTTAACCTAACTTCAATGCCACTTGTAATTAATTATTAAGCAAATCTTTGATGCTCATTCCTGTTGATCAAATACAACTAATTCATTCGAGAAACTATAAATTAAAAGGTTTCTGCAGTGTGGCATTGCAAGTTTGCAACAGTGCCACTATATATAAAGAAAATGCTGATTAAATCAAGTACTAGTAGTAGTGGGAGGGCTTAAAAAATAGACATAACTTTTTTGGAGGCGTGCACTTCATGTCATCATATGATTGTATATATGTAATACGTTAGAAATAATTCTAGGTTAATTCCTTTTATTTGGTTGAATAATCTTGATCTTCTAGTGATCTGTACTGTATATATAACGTCATTGAGACAATTAGAATATAAAATGAGGAGAGGGCAGTACCTCTTGAAACAATTCAAACCAACAAAAACAACGTGAAAAAATAAAAATAAAAAGGAGAAGAAGATAAAAACAGTACTAACAAGTTGGTCATGCAGTCCCATCATTCAAAGCTCAAACTATATTGAGTGTATTAAACCATATATTGATGAGTGTCTTTCAAGAAAAATATTACACGATTTTGGTGTTTTAATTGGATATTATATATAGTTTCATTACAATTAAACTAGTTAGGCTTTTTAAAGATAGAAACTTGGACTAGTTGCAAATGCTAGGCCTCAATTATTTTTATAAATCAGATGAGATAAATTAAGATTAAAATTAAAATTTAAATAAAATATTATTAGAATATATATATTTTTAATATTTATTTTTGTTTTAAAATTTAAAAAATATTGAATTATTTATTTTATTTTATATAAAAATTATAATGATTAGATCATCACATAAATTGAGATGAGTTATACAAGAATAAGAATAGGAGTTAGGAAATATCAACTGCATATATATAATCGAAACATGTGTCATTTCAACTAATTGAAAATTAATAAGTGGAGTTGCTAATTTTCAACGGCTGGCCATCTCCTGAAGGAAATCGAGCATCAAGAGGTTGGGAATTAAATGCATTTTTCCGCAAAAGAACGGGGCAGGGAAGGTCAGGCTGTGCTTTTCCTAACATACAAACTCAGTTATCAATAATATGAGAACGCCTTTGTGGGCGTTAGGTCTCCTGTCATGTATTTGAAATTCTAAACATATAGCAATCATTTCAAAACTCAATTAACTCTTGTCGAGGCTATGTTTTCTATGTCAAATAGTTTGTTTTAATATATGAGATGGATGAAATAAAATGAGTTAAGATTAAAATTAAAAATTAAATAAAATCTATTTTTTCTATATTTTTATTTTAAGATTTATAATTTTTTTTTTTTTTTTTATAAAAAACTTGAAAATGTCATAATGATTAGTTGAGTTGAGATAAGATGAAAATAATTATGAAAACAAACAAATAAATTTGTAGATGATATTTTTTAGATTTGGATAGACTTATTACAATTATATAGATATTTTTTAACCTGGCTTATCTTTGAGAGATACTCTCATACAAGTGATCCATTTGATGTATCAATAATAGCTTGTAAATAAAAAAAAATTTAAACAGTATTTTAATTTTTATACCGGTGTTTGGTAAGAAATTTTGGTTAGTTTCTATTCAAATTTCATAGGGGGAAAATTGAAGGAAACACTCAGTCAAAAGTTAAAATATTAAGGCGATAAATGAGAAAGTTTTAAATTAAAATAAAAGTTAAATTAAATATTATTAAAATATTAATTTTTAATATTATTATTATTATTATTATGAGATTGAAATTTAAAAAAAAAATTTATTATATTTTATATAAAAATTTATAAAAATATAATAATAAATTGAGATAAATCGTTTATGTATTGGGCTTAAATACACGATTCTATATGATCTATGGAATTGTAAAAAAGTAACAAATTCTTTCCCACACTTAAGTACAATCCTATTTCTTCAAAAAATAAAAATAAAAATAAAAATACAATCAAAATGGTTAAAAATAAACTTTAAAAAAAAAAAAAAATAGGCCCCATCATGAAAAGGGAACCCGTATTTGCCAAACCTTAATATCACAATCTAAACTTCCACTGAAAACCAGATATGAACTCTCGGAATCAGAACCAGTTCTACTTCTATCCCCATTATCATGATCAACAGCCGCATCCAAGCACTTAACTGGGCGTCTGTGCCCTTCCAACACAGCCAAACAAGAATAGCTTTTCTCAATTCCTCCCCTCCAGACCCTTACAGTATTATCGGCCGAGCCGCTGCACACCAAATCCGACACCACTGCCAAGCACAGAATCGCCTTCGTGTGGCCTCTAAGCGCGCCGACTAGCACCATATGTCCACCGTCAGCACCATCCGTAGCTTCTCTATCCCTCTGCCACACCAGAATTGACCGATCGCACGCACCTGAATAGAGCACAGACCCATCACTGCGTAGAGCCAAGGCATTAACGGCTGACTTGTGCTTCTCTAATGTAGCCACTATTGAATGATTTTTATCTCCCGTTTGCTTCTTCCATACCTTGATTTTCATATCCGCCGAACCAGTGTAAACAAACCCATCTCCGGACAATACTAAAGCATTGATTGCATCGTCGTGCGCATTCCTTACAGACTCCAAGCACTTAAAGTCTGAGGTTCGCCAAATCTTGAACGTCCTGTCCCACGAAGCCGAGTAGAGAAGATCAGAACCGTCCCTGGATATAGCAAGTGCCGAAACAGTATCAACGTGATGTACCCAAGTGGACTTCTTGTGCCGCCGCACCTCCACGTAGTTCTTGGCGGAGAAAAGCCTTGAAAAACGATCATTAAGCGTGGGGAGAGTAGCTATGCATGTGTATTTTTGGTTTTGGGTATTGTTATGATCGGTCTTCCAAACACGGACTTTGTGATCTTGATGGGCACTGAATAGTTTATCGTCCAAAACTACCAGAGCTTTAACCGCCCCGTTGCTTATATCTACTGCTGTATCCGTCAACGAACTAGTTTCCAAGTCTCGGCTCCATATGCATATCTCGCCATTAGAAGAGCCGTTGTAGAGGGATTTTCCTGCAACAGCTAAAGAGGAAACGTAAGAGTGGCCTTTAAGGGTGGAAACACCGAGTAGGTGAGCGGCGGCGGCAGGAGTAGGTTGTTCATGTTGTTGAGATGAGGGGGAGAGAGAAGGAACAGAGGGGAGACTTGGTTGGGAAAAGAGGGAGGAAGTTGATGATTCTGAGTGAAGGTGATTATTGGAGTGAGATTTATTAGACTCTTGGTCTGTACTGTGGCATGGCAACGGACATGGAAGAAGTCCCATTTCCAATGTTCACAAAACTGAAAGATGCGAGGAAGAGTACTTCAAAAGGAGGAGGCATGGGGGTGGTTGGGTTTTTATATTATCCACAAGAGGACGCGAAGAATATCGGCTTTTTAGATGAGGGGCACTCTAGTAAACAATTGCAAACAAACAAATAAAGAGTACTACCGTGTTTGGCAGCATGAAAAGTGAGAATAGGGAGTAAAATAGGTAATTTGGCTTGATTAGCCATGGGAATTTTCAGAATGACAGGTCCCTCCCAGACCACATATATATATATATATATATATATATATATATATATATGCATCCTCGCAAGACTTTTATTTTAAAAAGAAAGGCCACGAGAATGTAATTTCCAATCAAAGAAAAAGAACGTCAAAGTTGCACTGCTCAATTTGGCTTCTTTATGCTTTTTAGCCGCAGCATTGACAGAGGATGTCTTAACTCTTTCTGGACCAGTTGTTAAGAGGATTCCACAAAAAGAAGGTACTAGTGGATGAAAGTGGGAAAATCCTCAACTTTTTGTTGTCGGCTGCAGGGTATGGTTTGCTTTTGGGGTGGTATAAGAGTGCTAGCCAGTTCACGTCTACTTGGGTCTTAGAATTTGGATGATGTTCTATGACTTGCTACAAGTCTTGCTTTCTACTGCTGCTTGTTTTGGCTCCGACCCACACGCCAAGCAATGGGTTCCCTACCACTTTAAAAATACATTCAAAGTTGAATTTTAATTAGGCCATGGTTAGGGGTGTAAATGGTCCGGTCCGGTCCGGTCCGGTCCGGGAAATTTGTGGACCGATTCCATTCGGTCCAAAAATTCTCTCACCCTGGACCGGACCGAACAGGAGTTCGGTCCATACCGGTCCGGTCCAATTCGGTCCGGGGGCGGTCCGGTCCGGTCCGGTCCAGGGGTGCCCCATATAATTTAATGGGCTAAATTTAATCTAAAATTCTACAATAATCAAATATTTTTTTTGCCCCAAATTTAACTACTATAAATTATAATATGTTAATATTATAAAAGTATATATTATATATTAATATGTTAGTATATATTATATATTAAGTATGTTAGTAAATTATAACTAATAGTCTAATAACACTATTACATTAGTATATGTTAATAAAATATAACTAATAAGTAATAACATTATTACAATTTACATTAGTATATTATATATTTATATGTTAGTAAATAGTGATAAATTAGTAATAATATATTAAATAATAATAATATACTTATTACTTATAAGTTATTACTAATACTTTATTTAGATATACTATAATTTATATTTTTATATTATAACTAGTCAACTACTAGTCTAGTATAAATCATAATATGTTAATATTATAAGAGTATATATTGTATATTAATATGTTAATATATATTAATATTAATATGAAAATTTATATATTATTATTTATATATACATATATTTAAAAATAAAAATAAAAATAAAAAACTCTAGGAATTCGGTCCGGTCCGGTCCGGTCCAGGGGGATGAACTCCTTGGACCGGGACCGGACCGGAATTTTCCGGTCCATATATTTTTTGGACCGGACCGGACCGGACTTCAACCGGTCCGGTCCGGTCCCGGTCCGGGACAACCGGTCCGGTCCGGCCCGCCGGTCCGGTTCGGTCTTTTTACACCCCTAGCCATGGTTTGGATATAAATTAGGATATTCTAAATTTCTAGCCCCCACTTAATGAATGCATGTGTGCTTTGTGGATGGGGTTGTAATCAATCTTAATTTGTGTTTGTGAGTGATGTAGAGGGTTCAATGAGCTGTGGTCTCGACTCTTGATGGGTGCAGCAGCCAGCAGTAAGGGGTTTTTGTCATGACTTTCCCAAGCTTTCTGCAACTTGGATCTGCTTTGGGACCACCTGTGTATCGGAAGCCTGCTGCAATTCAGTTCGGGTAGACCTACAACAAAAAGGAATGAACAACAATAAAAACAAAAACCAAAAAGGGCAAGGATCATATTTTTATAAATTTATTATTTATCTCAAAAATTTAAATTAATAAAAAAATAAATTTTATTATTTATTTTATATATTAATAATTCCTCTCACATGTGAATTAGACTCCTATTTATTGAGTGGTCTAATACTTAAAATATTTAATTAATTAAAATAAAGTATAGAATAAGAATTATAATTTAGAATTTTTATTCTGATATTATATAAAATTATAGTTTATTTTAAAATTTTAAACTAATAAATAAAGATAAATTTTATTATTTATTTTATTGTTAACAGTTCTAATCATAAATATACAGATAAACATTAATAAAATTATAGATTATGTTGTTTCTCTTCGAGTTAGCCCAAACTGTCTGGTCCAATTCGATGAGGATCCGGAAGGTCTATCTTTTCCTTAATCGATTGAATGGATGGGGTGGGGAGCGGATTTTTTATTATTATTACATCTTGTCTCTTCTGCAGTATAATAATTTGAGAAAATATTGGGAGCATCAAATATTTATAGCACACACTCACGTAAACAGTATCCATGAGTATTATTTATATGAGTGTGTGTTATGAGTGTTGAATGCTCCCTAGCATTACTCTAATAATTTAATTGAAGAGTTTCTTGAGGTATCTCATCCCAACTGTTTGTAATGATTTTCCTTCCTAATTTAAGAAAAATTTGAAAAAAAAAATCAATTAGAATTTTAAGAATATCATGGACATTGAAAATATTATTGTTTATTAAAGATAAATTATATATAAAAAAAAACAATGAATGGTTGAAAATACGATGGAAATAAATTTCTCATTTAAATAGTTAAATAATTAATAAAAAAAATAATTTTTTAATAGTACCACTGACGTGTTGCTGAATAAAGCTCTTAGTTTCAAACCATTATTTGAACTGAACATTATCATGTAGATTTTCTGTTTGTTAAGAGTTTGACCAGAGGCAGTTTCATATTGACTCAAAATATCCTGGATTAGCTACCATTCAATTAGTTTTGCTTTATAGAAAATAATACAATCATTTGCAAAGAGTAAATGGCTAATCTTGATACCCCTCTTGCCACAACATCCCTTTTAATTGAACCATTAGACTCAACTTTTTATAGCAAAGCATAAGACTTTCAAGACAAACTAGAAATGGGTAAGGTGGTAAAAGATCACCTTGTCTCAACCCCTTGAAAGAAAAATTGTGTCAACAGGCACCTTATTAATAAGAATTGAGCAAGAAATTGATCTCACACATTCCACCGCCGAAGCAGACCCCTTTTCACCAAAACTAAGCTTAAGTAACATAGCTTCTAAGAAGTCCCATTCGACCCCATCATAAACTTTTGACATATCCAACTTTATGGCCATAGATCCTTCTTTTCCTTTCTGTTTGGTTTGCATACGACGCAATAACTCATATGTTATCATAATATTGTCAGTTATCATACAGCTAGGTATAAATGCACTCTGGTTCCAAGATATTACCATTGACAAAACCCATTCATTCTATTTTTCATGAAGTTAGCTATTAGTTTATAAAAGAAATTACATAAATTAACATGTCTATATTCATGCACAGAACTAGGAAAGCTAACCTTGGGGATAAGGGCAAGATAGTTCGTTTAGCTCCCTTGACAGATTTCCATATCTTGGCTCACAATCTCCCAATATTCTTGATAAAATCTAGCACTAAACCTATATGGTCTTAGTGATTTATAGGGAGACATCTACTTAAGTGCCACTGTTTTTTCTTCACCTGAAAAGTCCCTTTCAAGCCTCTCCTTCATATCCATTGATATTCTGCATTCTATCCTTTATAAACACTAATCAATGCACTCAAAAGAGGGTTGGGAAGTTGATAAATCTTGGAGAAATGTCTTTAGAAACCAGAAGCTATTTCCTCCCTCTCTACTAGTTCTTGACCATCCAATCACTTTCTTGATGGTGTTTTTTCTTCTTCTTTGGGATACAGATGTATGATAGAACTTTGAATTTTTATCCGCCCTTCCAACCAGTGCCTCTTTTATATATAGAAGATATATATATATATATATGTGTGTGTGTGTGTGTGTGTGTGTGTTATGTTATTCAATGGTACATATATTTCATTCATCAATTTATAAAAAGCCTACATGCATGCTGCCTAGGAAGGCATCACACAATATCTTAATTAGGGTTGAAAGCTGACAAATGTTGGAGGCTGAAGTGCCATATCTCTGATTCTGATTCTGACTTTGTCAGAGGTCAAATTCGATCTCCGACTCCGACTCCAATTTGCATAACTTCTGATTTGACTCCGACTTCGTGATTTGTCGGATCAGAGTTGGGTCTAGGCTTTTTTATTCGGCATTCTAATTTCTTAGCACATTGAAATCTCATTTGACAATTTTATACTCTCACTAATCAGATTGGGCTTTCAGATTTCAGTTTTTTCTAAAAAGGTTTTTGAAATAATAAATCGTTATACATGAATGTTACTATACATTAGTATTGTATGTTATTATATATTAAATATTAGTATTACATGTTATTATACATTGATTATTATACATTACTAGTACATGTTATTATATTTTAGTTAATATACGTTAATATTACATTTTATTGTAAACTTAAATATTTGTATTTAAGTTACACTTTCCTCCTTCCCCTCTAGGCTTTCCCTCGTAGGGCGATTTTACTGTTGGTGGTACAGTGTTTGTGCTTTTAGTTTTTTGGCTTTTGGATTTCAATTTGTTGCTTGATTCTACCATGTACATGGTGGATTATCTTCAAGATCTTTATTAGCGTCTCTCTTTGTCTGACAAAGGGACCAAAGAAATTGTAGTACGTTTTGACCAATTGCATTTTTCAATTCTAGGTGGTGATAAGTTTCTAATTATGAAGCTTTTCACTAAGAGGCATTATCACAAAGAGGTCTTCAAGATTACTATGCGAAAGGCATGGCCTCTAATAAAGGGTGTGAAGTTCCATGATCTCGATCACACTCTCATCCTTTTTTAATTTGAGGATTGTAGGGATAAGGAAATGGTTTTGCATAAGGGTTCTTGATCGTTCGACAAGCACTTGGTTTTGCTGAAAGAATTTGATGGAAAACAATAAGTGAAGAACATCCAGTTGACTTTGGCAACCTTTTGGATATGGCTCTATGATCTTCCTATGCTAGCCAAGAACGATGTGGTGGGTCGAATGTTGGGCGAAAAAGCTTGCACGATTGAGGAAATTAATGTAGAACTTGGAGAACTTGCATGGGGGAATACTTGTGAGTTCAAGTTACTCTGCCAGTGTCAAAATCTCTTCTAAGGGGCTCTATGTTGTTGTTGGATGATGATGATTTGATTTGGATCCCTTTTTTTTTTACGAGAGGCTTCAAACTTCTACTATTTATGTGGATGTTTGGGCCATGGAGATAAGGAATGCACTTCTAGGGATAAACATTTGAAAGACATGGTGATGATAGACCTTCGTTATGGTCCTTGGCTCCGTGCAGGCTTCTATGGTGATTGATATGCAAGGACTTCATCAAAGGCACACAGGTAAAGCCTCTTCGATGGCACCTATTGGGCTACCACCACCTACGGTGATAGCAGTTACGAAGGTGAAAAGTGTTTCGGCTCAACCATCTCAACTAAAAGGAATTGTCGTTATAGTTACGCTGGTTATGGATGCGGTTTTTTTGGGACAAGGGAGCCGGATGGCTAATGGGGCCCGAAAGTTGGATCAACTGTCAATGTACCGGTTGCAGATTTTGGGCTATCCAAGTGCGATCAAAGTGGTTCGAGATGTTTGAGACTTTGTAGGATCCAGCCTACAGAGTTTGATCCAATGCAGGAGCAACCCAGTAGAAAGCAGCCAGGTGGCTTGGTGTCTAATAAGTGGAGTACGTTATTATTTTTGTCTAATACACCAATAACACCTTCCCCAAATGTCTCTGACTCGAGATCTCAGGCCAAGAATTCCACTCTGAAGCGTAAAGAGGCTTTTAAGGGAGTTTCATCCGGTGGGAGACCAAAGCGATGTTGTGCCTCAGTGTCACCAACTGTTGAAGATGTACATGTGGATCCAGAGATATCAATGGTGGCTATTCTACAGCACCGCCAGACGCTATGAGGCTGCTCAGTTGGAATGCCAGTGAGCTTGGAAAACCACAGGGCATTCGAACCCTCTCCGATTTGATCAAGAGGGAAGCTCCCAATGTAGTGTTTTTACAAGAGACCAAGCTGGCTTCGAAGGAGTTTAATTCTTATAAGTACAAGTTAAGGTTTATTAATTGTTTGGCTGTTAGTACTTGTAGGAGAAAATGGGGGATTGCATTGCTTTCGGGTAGTCATGTTGATTTGTCTATTATTTCTTATTCTACGAACTACTTTGATGCTATGATTGTTGATGATTCCTTAAATTTGGGGAAATGGTTTCTTATTGCTTTTTATGGGTATTCTGAGACCAACTTGCGTTATCTATCTTGGAATTTACTTCGATATCTTCGTAAATTGGATGATGATGCTTGATTACTTATGGGTGACTTTAATGAATTGTTATACCAACATGAAAAGAAATGGGGTCACCTTGACCAGAAAGGCAATTAGTAGGTTTTAGAGCAGTGATAAATGAGTGCCACCTGAGGGATTTAGAGTATGTGGGTCATAAATTTACTTGGTGTAATAGACGATTTGGCCATTATAGGTTTAGCGAGAGGCTGGACAGATCTCTAGCCAACTTAGCTTGGTCGAATTTCTTTCCTTAGGCTCGTCTCAGTCATGGAGCAATATCCTACTCTGATCATTTACCCATTTGTCTTAATTCGAATGGTATTGGTAACATTTGTAAAGTTAAGAAGCCTTTTAACTTTGAGTCCATGTGGGTGGGGGAAGAAATGTGTGGAGACATTCCTTTTCACAGCCTTCTATGAGAGATATTTCAGAGCTCATTCATGAATGTGGGGTTCAATTGGGAACTGGAATAGGAGTTCTTTTAAAAATGTATAGCAAAAGTTGACTCAAGCTCAGAGAAATCTTTAGGATTGTTATGTCATGGATCCTGAGGGAGTAGACTCTACCACTTTAGATATGGCTAGAGATGAGGTTCAACTCTAATTGGAAATGGATGAAATTATGTGAACCAAAGGTCAAAAGCATTAAGGCTTTGAGATGGGGATATTAATACTAAGTACTTTATATGAAAGCCTCCCAAAGACAGCAAAAAAATAGAATTATCAAGATCCAAGATGAAGCTGGTCAATGGCATGAGGGGATACAAAAGGATCGCGTTATTTTACACTATTTTTAAAATTTATTCACTAGTTTCTGCCCTCTGTTCAGTAGTGAGTCTTTGTCACAGGAAACGAATCGGGATGTAATGCAGGAGTTCAAGGCTGATGAAGTTTGGACTGCTTTAAATCAAATGGCTCCTGAGAAGGCCCCTAGACCTAATAGAATGTCCCCCACTTTTTTTCAAAAATTCTGGCTGGTCATTGGAAATTCTATCACTGTAGCAATTCTGTAACAGTTCTTAAAGCTTAACACAGGTGTTTTACCCTATTCTTTGAACCTTACTCACATTACTTTAATCCCAAAAGAAGAATCCTATTAGTATGGGGGACTATAGGCCTATTAGTTTGTGTAACGTGGTCTATAAACTTATGGTCAAAGTTCTTTCTAATCGTTTAAAATCTGTGCTCCCTTTTATTATTAATAAAATCCAAAGTGTCTTTGTCCCTAGTCGTCTCATTTCTAATAATGTGTTAATTACATATGAGCTTATTCATTATCTCAAAAAAGGAAGAAAGGGAGAGAGGGTTTCATGTCTTTAAATATAGATATGATTAAGGCCTATAACCAGGTCGAGTGGGGTTTTATAGAAACTGTCATAGGTGTTATAGGTTTTCACAAAAATTTCATTCAACACATTATGTGTTTTGCTAAATCTGTCTCCTTTTCCATTCTTATAAATGGCGAGCCTAAGAACCCAATTTTTCCAACTCGTGAATTAAGACAAGGGGACCCACTATCTCTTTATCTTTTTATGATTTGTACTGAGGGATTAATCTCCCTTTTGAGTACGTTTGGGCTGCAAAAGGACATTTCAAGTTTGAAGAGTTGTCGAGGGGTTCCAAACATCAACCATTTGCTGTTTGTATATGGCAATCTAGTTTTTTGCAAACCTGATATAGCTGAAAACAGGAGATTATAAAGTTTGTTAGGGAGGTATGAGGCTGTATCGGGTCAACGGATCAATCGAGAAAAATCTGTCATTGTATTTAGCGGCAATGTGGATGCTTTAACTCAGAATGCTATTAAGAGTTTATGGTCTAATTGTCAAATCCAAGAATATGAAAAGTATCTTGGGCTGCTACATATCATTGGGAGATCAAAGAAACAAGCTTTTGAACCTATCAAACAAAGGGTGTGGCAAAAATTACAATCTTGAAAAGAGCAGTTGTTGTCACAAGGGGGCAAGGAGATCCTCTTGAAAGCTGTTGCCCCATCCATCCTAACGTAAACTATGAGTTGTTACCTTCTTCCTTCTTGTCTTTATGATGAATTAGAAGGTATGATGGCACAGTTTTGATGGGGTCAAAAAGGGAATGAATGGAAGATACATTGGCTAAGTTAGGAAAGATTGTGCCAAAGGAAATCCCAAGGCGGACTGGGTTTTAAAGATTTAAGAATTTTTAATTTAGCTTTATTAGTAAAGCAAGGGTATCGACTATTTCAATATGAGAATTCTTTGCTCCATAGGTTGCTAAAAGCCAAATATTTCCCTTATTTAAATTTTCTGGAGGTTGGTTTGGAAAGAAGTCCTTCATACACATAGCGGAATATTTGGAAGGCAAGGAAATGGTTGATGGCTAGATTACAGTTGAGAATAGGTGATGGTAGGACAATAAATATATGGACTAATTTATGGATTCCTGGACTTGTTCCTTTAGTGCTTGAGGGAATGGTAGATAGATCTAAAATTTGGGCAGCACAGTGAATCAACTATTTCTGTCTTATGCAAATCAATGGGATATCCAGAAGCTTAGATCTCTCTTCAATGCAAATTTGGTTACTGACATCCTCAAAGTTCAATTGTGTCTTGGTACTAGAGAAGATAAAAGGGTGTGGTCCTATGACAGGAATGGGGTCTTTAGTGTCAAAAGTTGTTACCGATTGATTTCTGAACATAATAGCACTCAATTTGCTGAATCATCTGTCATGCAAAGTAGATTGTTCTTGTGGAAGCATTTGTAGAAAGTGAAAGTCCCTAATAAAATGAAGATTTTTGCATGGAAAGCTTGTAAAAATGGCTTACCATCAGGAGAAAATTTGGTGCATAAGCATGTCCTTATTGATGACTATTGCCAACTTTGTAAAGCTACTAAAGAGAACCTACAACATGATATTATCCACTGTGGTACTCTCCAGGGTCTAATGCATAAGTATTTGCCTGATATGGATTTTGATAGAGAGAAGACCATATATGATCTTGCTTTCGAATTCTGTGACAAGGGGCTCTATGATCAGTTAACTGTCTTTTTTTACTTTGGCATGGAATTTCTGGTATCGAAGGAATAAGTTTATACTTGATCAAGTGCTGGTGAATCCTAAGCAAATGGCAGCTAATGCTTTTTCTTTGATCAAGAGCTATGGTTAGGTTAAAAAGAAGTCTCAAACCCAGTAAAGGAAGCATTTCAAATGGAAACCATCCCAACAAAATTGGCTAAAACTTAATGTAGATGGGGCTGTCTTCTCTAATCTTGGAAAAACTGGTGTTGGTGCCGTTTTAAGAGATAGTTCAGGTTGTGTGTTGATGGCAGTTAGTAAGGCTGAATTTGAGATGGAAGGGTCTGAAGCAATGGAGTTGTTAGCTATTTTCAGAGGGGTCAAACTTTGTGCCACCAGGGGAATTTCCAAGTTAGTTGTGGAAAGTAATAACCTGCTTTGCATTAAAGCCTTACAGCTATGCAAAATTCCATATTGGGAAGCCTTTATGCTGAGATTAAGCAACTACGTGGGTGTTTTGAACAAAGTTTTGAATTCCATTCCGGTGACCGTTCCGGTTGAGGCACTGGAACGGAATATTTCGGTTCCGTTTCGTTCCGGTGTTCCGTTTCGGGATTAATTATATATTATAATAAATATTTATATATATATAAACTAACAATTAATAGAATAAAAACATATATATGTAAGTGTGTATCATATATATGTATACATATTAGAAGAATTAAAAATTTATAAAATGATTGGAAGTTGAAAAAATACAAATTTGAATTGAGATACAAAAATAAATAAATAGATAAAATATTAAAAATAATGATATTTAAAAAAAAAGTATTTAAAATTACAAAGCATATAAATATATTTTATATTCTAAAATTAATTAAATACCATCTAAATTTAAAATTAAAAAAAAAATATCATTCAAACACAAAAAAATTACAAAAATAATCTAAACCGAAATAGGGACCGGAACGGCCGGAATTTGTACCGGAACGGCCGGAACGGCGGGAATTTGACCGGAATGGCCAGAATTTGACCGGAACGGCCAGAATTTGGACCGGAACGAAATAAAGTGGTATAATGTTCCGGTTGAGGCATCGGAACGGAATATTCCGGCCGTTCCGGCCGGAACGGAACAGAATTCAAAACATAGGTTTTGAAAGTTGTATCTTCTCTCAAAAGGCAACATGGTTGCTCAATCATTGGCTAGGAATGTTGCTTCGATTGATAATATTGTTTTATGGTGGGATTATATTCCAAACTGTATCTCTCAAGCTTTTTGATTTGATAAATGTCTATAATCGTTTTTCTATTATTAATGAAAATTTGTTTTCCTATCAAAAAAATTATATATTTGTATTTGTACATAATATATTAATTATTATATAATTATTATTACATATTATTATACATTAGTTAGTTGTTATTATACTTTACCATGACATGATAGTAATAGTTAATTGCTAGTATAGTGTTTACATATACTAAAGTATTATTAGTTAATTCGGTCTATTTATATTATAATATAAGTATATTATATTATAATAATTTGCTCATACTAGTATACTTTTGAATTAACTAACTATATAAGTTATAGTTATAAAAAAATATAAATATATATATATTTATAAAATATGTACAATATCATAGTCGAAGTCAGATTTTTGAATCTGTGCTTTTCCCTAATCTTAATAACATGAGACTGGGAAGTACCATATCCTTCTTTTTAAGTTCTCTGTTCTACTTTCAACAAATATGGCAAGAAAAATATAATATAGATCATACAGCTTCGACCCAACTCTTTAATAGATTCGACCCAACTCTTTAATAGAATATTATTAATCTTTAATTTAAATCCATTAACTTCAAAACAAAATTATAAAATATTGAAGAATTGTGTAAAATTAAAATACTAAGCCGGTAATTAATTAAGTCTGCCCCATTTGGATTGAGAGATGAGATAAGTTTTAAAAATTGAATAAAATATTATTAGAATATTATTTTTATTTTGAAATTTGAAAAAAATTGAATTGAAATTTGAAAAAGTAGAATCATTTATTATATTTTGTATGAGAATTGAAAAAATTGTAATGATGAGATGATCTCAACTCATTTTTGAATTCAAATAAGGGCATAGGGATTTTGTGTGTTTTTAAAATAAGGACTACAATATTTTTCTACATGGCAGTCTTACATGAGAAGCATTGGGATTTCTAGCCAATTTTCCCAGTTTTTATTTCCCTGTTCCATAGGTTGAAATATGCTCCATGTATGATCACTTTCTCCTACCACCAAGATTTCTAGTGGAACAACATTAAACTAACTAGAATTTTGATCTGCAAAATACGTCCAAATTAATTAGTGAGTATCACTCACCAAGCTATTCTATTGTTACTACATATTCGAGAAATATTCGTTGCAAATTAAAGGTGATTTCTATTGTAGTCATTTAGTGCCTCTAAACATTCTCAAGCAGGATATTATAGACATCTAATTTCTAAACCTCATATCTCGCAAACTTACTTCAAGAAATTAGAGTGTATCATGCCCAACTATTGATCGATGTCGGCCAACTCCAAAAGATCTCCCAATAGAGGCGTTATCTTCAATCTCTAGAAATTTCAAAATTTTCCATTGTATTAAGAGATAGATACAAGAAGTCCTGAGAGATTGTAAAACCATCATAATAGTAGATTTAGCCCCCACACAATCTGTGGACGTAAGCCTTTATTACAAACCACATAAATCTATATATCTCTCTATTTATTATTATTCACTCATTTATATTATGCATATTATTTACTACCATGGATGAACTTTTTTTTTTATAAAAGCATACTGCATTCATTAATAAACGGACATTACAATTGAACTTGAAATATACATGACAAGCTTATTACAACATTACAAGCTCCACAGTCCACAAAGTAACTAACATGGTCTAGCCCTTGTTGCAAACCTCTCCAGACCATCGTCTAAGAGACAGCACAATTTTTTCCAAGATAGAGTGACATCCAATCATGTACACATTCTAAGACAGAGTAGCAAACACACTCTACGAACCAAAGGTCCTAGAGATTAAGTATGTTTTTTATACTAAAACAAGCAATAGAACATAAATTAAATAACATGGGAAAACACGAATCATATGAGTACACATATACAAATCTGCATTTTTAACCTTAAAGGAATCAAAAAATATCAAAAGAGCAGATGTGACAATGCGTGAGGAGCACGTGCTGCCTTTTGAGGATGGCAGCCAATGGGATCTGAAGAGGCTAGGGGTCACGGACCTAGAAAAGCCGCGCATGGCGGCTGAAAAGTAGCCCTAGAGGTGGCACGTGGGTTTTGATCTCCCATTTTGGATCACGTGTGTGGCCCACGTGCCACTACGTTTGGCAAAAGATCCACCCCCATCTAAAATATCGTCACCTTGAGAGTTAAGAGGTTAGGCGCATGACAGTCCCCAGCCACCAGAGAACAACCAAACGGAGAGCACCAACCAGGAAAAGTTTAGGCATAGCTCCAACCAAGTAGCACCAACCAAACTGCCATGAACCGTAGCACCAAACACCAGCTTTCTCTTCGGATAAAAAACCAACAACTCGATCTCCACCGTACACCAACCAACCAAACACAAAACCCCTCTTCGGTGACCGCTGCAAACAAAAGAAAAAGAACATAAAAAGAAGGGAGAAGGGAGGAGGGAGAGAGGAAGGGAGGGGGGCAGGGGGAGCCGACTTCACCATGGATGAACGTTGAAGTACCATCATCAACACTAGAATTATTATCATGGGCCAATGATGATTCATTTGCAAATTTACCCATTAAAAAATGCAATCAATCATAATTAAGAAATCACAGTTCAATGTAATTTCATGTAGTCACATGATTACATGACTCACATCACATGAGAAGTCTTCAACTTTATCCAACTATATAATATATTATTTAGATAGAGTATATAACTATTTGATACTTGTTTTGATAATACCAATGTATACATATAGTTTGGTTATAATGGCGCAAAAAAATACAAGATGGTAAACTGATAGCCAACTTGATCATTTCAACAGGGCTCTTGGACGTGGCCCTATATATTCTTAACAAAATAAAAATATACAACAACAATTAGTCTTTAGGATGCAAATTGTTGTACATTCAATATATGATCATATACTTTGGATTTGAAAATTTTGACTCACATTTAGACAAAAAAAAATACCTATTACGTCAAATTAGTCATGATCATCATGTTCATGATCATTATATATATATATATATATACATGCATCATGTCGATGTACTATTGCTCTGGTAATTACTTGTCTAAACACTTGAAGCATATTCTAGACTTATTATAATTTACTATTTTAGAGATGCTTGATTAATTAATTTCTTTTATGATGAATTATATTATGCTGTCAAAGTGGAAAATTAGTGTATTTAATTATTTGATTAATGTGGACTAGCATAACTAATTCTTGATACACAAGGAAGCCATTTCGATCTCATCCAGGGAAGAAGTCAAAAATATTATTTAGGGATAGACAATCATAAAATAAAATCTTAAAAATAAAATCTGTGTAATGAAACGAAGAATATTGGAGGGACGGCTGCTGCCCCCTGTCCCACTACTAAAATTATGTGAATGACCCCACCACTATTATTTTAAATCTTGTAGAGTAACTTGCATAGTAATTTCAAGGCCTATAAATATGAGTTTCAGTTGTTATAAAATTCATAAGAAAATGTAGAGAGAGAAGAAATTTTCAGAGAGTTTCAAAAGAATTTCTTATATATTTTTCTCTTGCAATAGTAGTTTTTTCTTTAATTTTATAACACGTTATCAGTACGACAGTTTTACTAATTCTGAAACTAGTGGTCATATTCCTCTGTAAGTTTTTCAATATATTATTTACAATCTTTGATATATTTTATTGATGATTATTATTTAAAATCTGTGTGAATTTATAAATATATTTTCTGAGATACACATATTTATTATTTATATGTAGGGGTGTCAAAACGTGTTAACGGGTCGTGTTCGTGTCATGTCAGGACCTGTGCATAATGCTTAAAGGGTCAACACGAACACGACCCATTAAGGGTTTCGTGTCAAAAATTTCAACACTAACACGACCCGTTAAGATAACGGGTTGACACGACACGACCCGTTAAGACCCATTAAGACCTTTGACACTATATGACACGACACGATATAACACGATCTGACCCGTTTCAACCCGCAAACCCGTTAGTGACCCGTTTGAGTTTAACTTAATTGATTTTATATATATATTAAAACTTAAATAATAGTTATAAAACATAAAAAATTAATTACAAATTACAATTCAATAAGTAGTATACTATAAAATATGATAAACACATAAATATGATCTACACATTGTAAAATATTAAAATTATAACCCAAACATATTAAATAATAATGAGTTAACTCGTTAATGACTTTTTAATAAGTATTTAAATGGGATAATAAAGTGTATAAGAGTATAAAACTAATTTTAAATTAGGATTTTTTGAAGTTTGGCTCAAAGGTATAAAAGTAAATTCAAATTTCTTATCGTGTCTTAACGGGTCTTAACGGGTCATAACGGATTTGACCCGTTATGACCCGTTATCAAATCGTGTCTTAACAGGTTGACACGAATTGACCCGAAACCTGTTAAGGCTAAACACTAACCCGCTTTTATCGTGTCGTGTTCGTTTCGTGTTAACGTGTCGTGTCATATACTGCCACCCCTATTTATATGTGTAGAAAATGGCAAACCTTACAAAATTGGAATTTGTTGCTCTTGACATATCTGGAAAAAATGATTTGTCCTGGATACTTGATGCCGAAATCCATCTTGATGCGATGAACCTGGGTGAAACCATTAAAGAAGGAAATCAAGCGTCCCTACAGGACCGTGCTAAATCAATGATTATCCTTTGCCACCATCTTCATGAAGAATTAAAATCTGAGTATCTTACAATAAAAGATCCATTTAATTTGTAGAATAATTTAAGGGAGAGGTATGAACACCAAAAGATTGTCATCCTCCCAAGAGCTCGTTTTGAATGATTGCACCTGAGGTTGCAAGATTATAAAAGTGTTAGTGAGTATAATTTCGCACTTTATAAAATAAGCTCAGTACTAAAATTATGCGGTGAGAAAATCTTTTGTGATATGCTAGAGAAGACTTATACTACATTTCATGCATCGAATGTGCTCCTGCAGCAGCAGTATCGAAAGAGAAAGTTCATGAAATATTCTGAATTTATATTATGTCTTCTAGTAGCTGAGCAGAACAATGAGCTCTTATTGAAAAACCACCAATCACGCCCTACTAGTTCAATATGATTCCCTGAATTGAATGATACTACATTTACATCATTCCCAAAAGTGAATTATGCATCCTTTCGAAGGAATCAGTGGCGTAGACGTGGTAAAAGAAATTATAGAAATGTTGGTCTCAGAAGTGACAACATTAAAAGGGATGATAAGATATCGTATCACCAGAAGTGATACAACTTAGAAAGGGGTAAAAGCCCACAAAATAATTTTTCAAAAATAGGTGAAGATGTGTACCATAGATGTAGTATGACTGGACATTTGGTACATACATGTCATACGGCCAGGTACTTAGTAGATTTATATCAAGTATCAATAAAATGAAAAAATAAAAAGATTAAAACAAATTTAGTAGAATCATCAGATAATTCATTAGATTCAGTAGATATAGATATCACTCATCTTGATATTTCTGATTTCTTTGAAAATCTTGATGGTAGAATTGATCACTTAATTGGAGATGGAAGTGTTTCACTCAATTAATGTATTTTCTTTATTATTTGTAATAAAAGTTTTGTATATTTTGTAGAATCATGGATCACATTGATGAGCTTTTTATCTCTGAGTTAAATGATAAAGATGTATGTCTGACTAACAGTCCTACAACTCACACAATTCTTAAAGAAAAGAAATATTTTCAAAATCTAACACTAAGTAAAGCTTATGTTTATACCATATCAGGCTCATCAGATTTAATTGAGAGCTCCAGAAGAACTTATATTGTGTTGCTTAATGGCACCAAATTTTGTATTGATAATAATTTATTCTCTTCACAATCCAGAAGAAATTTATTGAGTTTCAAAGATCTACGTCGTAATGATTACCATATTGAAACGACCAATGAAGGCAGTAAAGAGAATCTTCTTATTACTAAACAATATCGGACCAAAAGCTCGTATTAGAAAAACTACCTGCTCTATATTTCTGGATTGTATTATATAAAGATAATTGAATCATATATGGTAATGCACTAGAAATGTATTAACCCCAAAGTATTTATGACTTAGCATGATCGCCTTGGACATCCGGGATCTATAATGATGAGACGAATTATTGAAAATTCATATGGGCATCCCTTAAAGAATCAAAAGATATTTCTACCCAATGAATCTCCGTATTTAGCATGTTCTCAAGGTAAGTTGATTATCAGATCATCTCTCTCAAAAGTCATTATTGAATCTCCATCCTTTTTACAAAAGATTCACGGAGATATATGTGGGTTTATTCATCCATCTAGTGGACCGTTTAAATATTTTATGGTTTTGATTGATGTATCTAGTCGATGGTCACATGTTTGTCTGCTTTCCACTAGAAAGGTTACATTTGCTAGACTTCTTGCTCAGATAATCAAACTACGAGCACAATTTCCTGAGTATCCAATTAAGATCATTCGATCGGATAATGCAGGTGAATTTTCATTTAAAAATTTTGATGATTATTGTATGTCAATTGGAATAGATGTTGCACATCATGTTGCCCATACACACACAAAACTGTTTAGCTGAATTTTTGATCAAAATGCTTCAACTAATCGCTAGACCTTTACTTATGAAATCAAAACTACCTGTTTCTGCTTGGGGACATGCTATACTTCATGCAGCATCTTTAATTTGCATTAGACCATCTGCATATCATAAATACTCTCCATTACAGCTTGCATTTGGTCAACAACCAAATATTTCTCATCTTCATACTTTTGGATGTGCTGTATATATTTCAATTGCACCTCCACAACATACAAAAATGGGTCCTCAACGTAGACTTGGGATATATGTTAGTTTTGATTCTCCATCTATTATTAGATACCTTGAACCCCTTACAGAGGATATGTTTAAAGCACGATTTGAGGTTGTCACTTTGACAAATCCACTTTTCCATTAATGGGTAAAGAAGAGTCAGTGCCTTAAGCACGACAATAAATTACTTGGAATAATAAGACCATGTCTCAATTTGATCATCCTACAAATGAATGTAAACTAGAAATTCAAAGGATTATTTATTTGCAAAGTGTTACAAATCAATTACCGGATGTATTTACAGACATTAAAGGTGTAGTAAAATCATATATTCCTGCTGTTAATGCTCCAGCAATGATTGAAGTCCCTGAAGGATAAATTGTCAAAACAGCAATAGGTGAATCTAAAACATGCCTGAAGCATGGAAGACCTATTGGTTCAAAAGATAAAATTTCCAGAAGGAAAAGAATACAAAATGAATATGGTGTTCCTGAAGAACCCATTCTCACAATACAGGTTATAAATATATTTGATACTTCTGAAAAAATCAAATCTTATATTCCAGAACCTCCTGAAGAGGATACTCCTGAAGAGTATAAATCTCCTGGAAAGAAATCTCTTAAAGAGGTGTTTCATGAAATGTTTTCCTCTGAAGAGGAACAGGTACCTGAAAATAATGAGATCTCAATACATTTTATGAATACTAGAGAAATTCTGGATAGAAATAAAACTGTTGTTGACAACATATTTTCATATAAAATGGCCATTGACATTACCAGAAGGAATGAAAAAAGTGAGTCAAAAACCGTCGAAAAATGTTGACGTAGAAATTATTGGCCAAAATGGAAAACAACTATTGAAACTGAATTAAATTCACTAGTAAAACGAGAAGTATTTGGACCTGCTGTCCAAACACCAAAGGGTGTAATGCCTGTTGGATATAAGTGGGTATTTATACGTAAACGCAATTAGAAAAATGAAATTGTGCGGTATAAAGCACGACTTATTACACAAGGTTTCCTGCAGAAATCCGGGATTGATTATGAAAAAACATATTCTCCCGTTATGGATGCAATCACATTTAGATTTTTGATTAGTCTAGTCGTTACAAAAGGATTAGAGATGCGATTGATGGATGTGGTCACTGCATATTTATATGGATCCTTAGAAGATGACATATATTTGAAAATCCCTTAAAGATATAAGATGCCTGAAACTTCTACAAGTACATCCAGAAGTATGTATTCTATTAAATTTCAAAAATCTTTATATGGGTTGAAGCAATCCGGATGCATGTGGTATAATCTCTTAAGAAAATATCTATTGAAAGAAGGATTTGAGAATAATCCTATATGTCCATGTGTTTTTATTAAGAAATCAGAATCCAGATTTGTTATTATTGCAGTTTATGTTGATGATTTAAATATTGTGGGAACTCCAGAAGAGATCTCAAAAATCACTATATATTTAAAGAATGAATTTGAAATGAAAGATCTTGGTAAAATAAAACTTTGTCTCGGCCTACAGCTCGAGCACTTGCCAAATGAAATTTTTATTCATCAGTCCATGTATACAGAGAAAGTCCTGAAGCATTTTTATATAGACAAAGCCCATCCTCTAAGTACTCCAATGATTGTTCGAACACTTGATGTGAAGAATGATTCATTTCGTCCTTATGATGAAAATGAAGAAATTCTTGGTCCTGAAGTACCATATCTCAGTGCAATTGGAGTTTTGATGTATCTTGCAAATGGCACTCAGCCTGATATTACATTCTCAGTTAATCTGCTCGTAAGATATAGTTCTGCACCAACTCGAAGGCATTAGAATGGCATTAAACATGTCCTTCGTTACCTTCATGATACAGTTGATATGAGATTATTTTATCAACGTGGATCAAGTCCACAATTAATTGGGTATGCAGATGCAGGTTATCTTTCAGACTCACACAGAGGTAAATCTCAAACTGGATATTTATTTATTTATAGAGATACTGCCATATCATAGATATCTGTTAAGTAGACACTATCTGTTACTTCTTCAAATCACTCAAAGATCATTGCTATTCATGAAGCAAGTCGAGAGTGTATTTGGATGAGATCAGTAATTCAACATATCCAAGAAAAGTGTGGACTCCCCATGATCAATAATAGCCCAATAATTTTATATGGAGATAATACTGCTTGTATCACTCAAATCAGATGAGGATATATCAACGGTGACATAACCAAACATATTTCACCTAAATTCTTTTATACTCATGAACTTCAAGAGAAATGTGAAATTGATGTCAAGCAGATCTGATCTAGTGATAATCTGGCAGATTTATTCACAAAGGTATTACCAACTGCGACATTCAAGAAGATTGTGCATAACATTGGAATACGAAGATTCAAAGATCTATCATCATGCACTTTTCAGGGGGAGTAAATGTCATGAAGACTTGTGCTGATTGTACTCTTTTTCCTTCGCTGAGGTTTTGTCCCACTGGGTTTTCCTCTGTAAGATTTTAATAAGTCAATCTAAAAGCACTTGTGGATACATAAGAAGACTGTACTCTTTTTCCTTCACCATTGGTTTTTCTTCCCACTGAATTTTTCCTTGGTAAGGTTTTAACAAAGCAGATTCTTTATGGGTGGTCATTCAAGAGAAAGTGTAATGAAACGAAGAAGATTAGAGGGACGGCTGCCGCCCCCTGTCCCACCACTAAAATTATGTGAATGACCCCGCCACTATTATTTTAAATCTTTCATAGTGACTTGCATAGTAACTTACATAGTAATTTCAAGGCCTATAAATATAGGCTTCAGTTGTTATGAAATTCATAAGAAAATATAGAGAGAGAAGAAAGTTTCAGAGAGTTTCAAAAGAGTTTATTATATATTTCTATCTTGCAATAGTAGTTTCTTCTTTAGTTTCATAACAATCTGTTAATTATTTTTTTATGATTTAGTATTCAAGTTACTGTACATATGCATGTAAGTTTTGTTTGGTTTTGAAGTCCAGATGTTAAAAAAAAATCCAGTTATATATATAATTGAACTTAATACAATGAAAGAACTTACTAATCTCATAAATTACTTAAATAGCGATGTCTAAAACTAATATAATTAACAAGTGATAAAAGAAAAACCAGAACTCGATCAATCACAGTACAACAATTTTGTTTTTTAAAGATGAAATTTATTAGAGAATAAATAAATTTCATCCCTAAAAGTACTTATTTGAGACGAGATTTAAGTTTCATTTCTAAACATGAACGAGATTCTCAACATGTTCGAATAGATAATTATCTATTCAGACGATACCTTCTGTGATGAAATATTTTGCCTCAAACATAGAAAACAATTCGAACAGACAAAAGTATGTTCGAACAGAGATTTAAAGACTGCTTGAATAGTTTAGTATCTATTTGAATAGTAATTTTGGCGGGAAATTATATACAATTTTTCCTAAGAAGGTTTAAAATCGTTCAAACTGAAATATTGAGTTCAATGGAAGTTTTTTAGTGGGAAAATCTGGCGAAGATGGTTGCAACATTATTCAAATGCACATTTTTTGTTTGAACTATTTCAAAGACCACATTTATTCATTTGAACTAGTTTTTTGGTGAAAAATTATAAATCAATCTGATAGGAAATTATTGCAATACCGTTTGAACATACGCATTACGTTCGAACGAGAACATTAGTCGTTCGAAAGCTTTCATAAGCTTGGAATGGTGGCGTTTAGTTATAAAAATCTATTAAAATGCATAAAAATACCTTAAAAATAAATATGATTTAAATCTATTAGTTATCATTTTCAAAATATAAAAACTATAGCTATATTATATAGTATTATTTATGGTGAATTAAAATATTTCATATTCATAAAAATTTTAAGTAATTAATTTAAAAATATTTTAATGAGTTTTTTTCTATGTTAAATAAGAGTTTTAATGAAATAAGTATTACTTTATGCATGCAGAGTATCATTTTTTATATTATCATGAACAATGAGTGAAAGATATTTTTGACAATAAACAAGCTAGAAAACAACAACAACAACAAAAAATACACTCATTAAACTCCAAAAATATAATTTTGATAGAACATAAAAAATTGAAATAAAAAAGAAAACTATAAACTGGGTAAAGTGATCAAATTCATTTACGCATGTAAGAATGATTCTGTTGTTCTCTTCCGACAACAATATGTAAAATTTTATTCATATCCAATCATGAGTTAAGATGGACGTGGTGGCCTAATAAGCATAATGTATCCCAAAGAATGATAAAACATATTTTGTTTATTTCTCGACTTCAAAGATTGTTTACATCCCGGTTGACTATGAAAGATACATCTTTTCAATACACAAAAAGAGTCTAAAATGAAGACTTCCTCTCTCATCTTGTAGATTCTTTGTTAAAGAAAGAGTTTGATGTCGAGTACCCATGGTTTGTTGACGAACCTTGCAATGTACATCTTGGTTTAGCAACAAATCATTTTAATCTATTTGGCAGTATGAGCATTTCTTATAGTACTTTGCCTATCATATTAATGCCCTCTAATTCGTCACCTTGGAAGTGCACGAAAAATCCATATTTTATTATGACTTTATTGATACTAGGGCCAAGGCTACCAAGAAATGAGATAGACATATATTTGCAGTCACTAATTGTAGAGTTGAAAGACTTGTGGTATCAAGGTATCAATAAATATGATGAGGCCTTATCGCAGGAGTTCAAGTTGCTGCAGTATTGTAGACAATAAATGATTTTCTAATATACAGAAACTTGTCTGGGTGAAGCAAGGAAGGTATAATGGCTTGTCCTACTTGTAATAAAGATAGTTTCAATGGTTGACAAATGGTAGAAATTATGTTGTATGGATACTGATGATATTTACTACATAATCATAGATGACGTTCAAATAAAATGATGTTTGATGGAAGTATTGAGCGCAAGTCATCACTATCAGAATTGTTTAGGATTGATATTGTCATGCCATTGGGGGATGTTTTAGAAAACAAATTTGGGAAGGATGCGAGAGTTTGAAAGAGGAAACGACAAACAATAGAGTTGAATTGGACAAAAAAAAAAAGTATTTTCTTTGACTTGTCATACTCATCTACCTTGATACTGCGCCACAATCTAGATGTTAGATATAGTGAGAAAAATATATGCAAGAATATATTGGATACTCTGATGTCAATAAAAATGAAGACAGAAGATATAGATAACTCTCGTAAAAATCTAAAGGAGTTGGAGATAACGCCGGAGATGCATCTGCAAGATAATGGATCATTAACTTATTGGCCATTTGATGGTATACACTTTCAAATGTTGGGAGAGAAATTTTGTGACTGGATTATGATAATCAAATTACTCAATAGCCATGCTTCGAATATGTCAAGATATGTGCAAACTCATAATTGGAAGATAACTGGTCTTAAAAGTCATGACTGACATTTATTTTTGCAATGTTTGTTGCCAATTGATGTGCATGGAAAACTTACTTGAGATATTTGTACAGCTCTGACAGAGTTAAGAGGGATTTTTCATGAACATTTACTATAGAATGTTGAAAGTTTATACATTAGTAAAAATGGAAGTTAACATCGCAATGATATTATGCAAATTTAAGAGTTTATACCCACCTTCATTTTTTAATATAATGGTTCATTTAATTGTACATCTACCTTGTGAGACTTTAGTCATTGAATCGGTTCAGTATAGATGAATGTATCCTATTGAACAATTTTTGAAAAAAACTTAAGCGATCTGTAGGGAATAAAGCTTATTCGAAAGGTTTGATTGAGGAATCATACATTGATTATGAATGGCATACATTTTGTTCAATATATTTTCATGAGGTTGATACCAGATTTATGAGACTGGGCCGAAATTATGAAGGTGGATAAATGAAAGTCTTATTTTCTATATTTTCTCAAGTCGTATGTCCTATAAGCGCACATGAGGGTTATGAACTATGTGGATGAGAGTTTAATAGAGCTTAATGGTATATCTTGAATAATTGCAGAGATTTGAGGATAATGATGGATCTCTATATCAATGTAAATTAAAATTCATGGAATATAATATAATTTTTAACAAATTAATTGTTAACTTGAACATGCGCATTGAACATATACAGCTACTTTGCCTGGATGGTATAATTTAAGTATAAAAGAAGTACGAAGAGGAATCACCCCATAATTTCAAAATAAGGTATTATTAATATAAAACTTATTATCTACTAACTTCATACCACTAAAATATATTTTTTTTACTATTTAACATTGATATAACTAGAATAATATTTAGAATCATGATACATAACCTCCAAACACCACATTTCTTTTAATTTTAAAAAAAAAATATTTTTTAGTTTATTCTTCTTAAACTATTTAATTTTTTTTATTTATTATTCATATATCAAATATTTAAAAAAAGAAATAATAATAATACTAATTAAAAAATGTGTGATGTGTGGGAGGTTGTAGAGATTTTCTCTAATATTTATTAATGAAGATTGCATCGAAATATATTGATAATTTAGAAGAAACCTCACCAGAACTGTATGCTATGACACATGGTCCATCCAGGTGGGTCATTCAATACTCGAGATAAATTAATTTATTACTAAACACCTCATTTATTGCTCGATCTAAGTAATTTACATTTTCAAGATAAGTTAATTTCATTAAAATATATGTTTTAAATACTGTATATATAGGTTATTGTAAGCCAACGTTGAAGTCGAGATACTACAAGAGCTGTTTGCTTAGAGAAAATAAGGAAAGCGGAAAAAATTAAAGTTGATATTCCTTGTGATCACATTGGTGGCTTTGGAGATTTGGCCGCTTAGCTTGCTTCTTATATTGGTATCCGTACTCGAACATATGCATCAATGGATACATCCTCCTAGGCTAAAGTTTCTCTAAATGTGAAAGACCATATCAAATATCATTGCCTAGTAATAAGTTATTTAGTAAAAAATCAAATATAATAAAAAGTTAATTTATAATTAATTTGTATTTATACTAATTGTTTATAATTTTTTTCAAAGACTAGCTTGAACTTAATTTTGGCCAACGAGAGGATGAACTAACAGTTAAAGAGCTTATGTCCAATGCATTCTGGAGCTCCAAAGGTCAATGCCATACATACTATCAGAAGTTGAGTATTGCGATAGAGGCACGTCAAAATCATTGCCTAGTAATAAGTTATTTAGCAAAAAATCAAGTATAATAACAAGTCAATTTATAATTAATTTGTATTTATACTATTTGTTTATAATTTTTTGAAAGACTAGTTTGAACTTAATTTTGGCCAGCAAGAGGATGAACTAACGGCTAAGGAATTGATGTCCAATGCATTCTGGAGCTCCAAAGGTCAATGTCATGCATACTATCAGAAGTTGAGTACTGCAACAGAGGCGCATCAAAATCTAATCCAAGCAATGTCACCAAGCAAATAAAAGAAGGTTTGTGATATATTTGAAGATCCTGTTTATTATGTAGTTTTGCCACTATCTTTCTTATAGTATATGATAAATGTATTAAACATATAGACATTTTTCTTTTTTCTTTTTTTAACAATGCAGTATTATGAGTAAAGCAAATAAATCACATTTAACGATACATCATCATATGGGCTCTCGTCCCCATTAAATATCAACATATATACTTTTCTAATTTATTTTATAATATAGATTTTCCCTTTGTAAGAAGAAGAAAGTCCTGACTATAATCTGAAATCAATTATATGCTAAAGCACGTAAAAATCATGATGTGTTTGGATCAGTTCCGAAGCAAAAGAAAATTCTCAAGTTTAACTTTTTTTAATTCAATTGTCTAATAATATTTTTGTTACTTATACTAACTTTAGTTTTTTCTTTTTTTAGGACAATATGATATCACTTAAGAAAACTATTGCAGATCCATCTGATGAATCATCTATCAACGATGATCAGATCTTTTCTCAAGTTCTTAGACCACATTTTAGATATTTGAGGGGCTTAAGACATTGTGGAAAGCCATCCTCAACATCATCTTCTTCTTCTCAAGTCAAATCGAATAACAAAACTCAGGAATTAGAGGAATTAAGGTTTGAGATAGAACATTTGAGGTCCAAGGAAAAAGAGGTGCTGACTCGATTAGATCAAGCAGTAGATTTACTATTTAGAGGTGAGATTAGAATAAAACATGCAAAAAAAGTTAGAGATTAAATCCCAAGAAATGTTTGAACAGTAATAATGAATAATGTCTCAAAACTCTATGATACCGGCACAATCCCAAAACTACTTTCTTTAATTGTCTTTTTATTATTCTATCCCAAAACATTTGAACAAATGTGATATTTAAATTATCTTAATTCATATTAGTGAAGTATTTTGAATTAAAATCAATTTTATATCATGAGTACCATTCAAATGGAAAATATCCAGTTCAAGCGGTTAATTGCAATTTATAAACCTGCAAGAGCTTTTTACCTTGCGTTCGAACAATAAACCATTTGAATAGTCGTTTATATTCAAACTGGAAACAATCATTTTCGATCATATTAATTTTGTTTGAACACCAGCTTATTTGTTCAAACAGACCTAATTTGTTCAAATACTATGTCTATTCGAACATGACTAAATATATTCAGTCATTCAAATCAAGTTAATGTACTCTTTAAACAGGTGCAAGGTTGTTCGAACGGAAGGCTTTCCCTTCGAAATGTTTTTTGGTACAAAAATATTTCATCTCTAAAAGAAAATTGCCATTTGAATGCCTATGACTTGTTCCACCCAATTTCGTCTATAAAAGAATTTTTTGGAACAAAAGTTAAATTTTGTCCCAAAATACGTTTTGAGGCAGGCTTTTTGAGACAATTTAGAGATGAAAATTTTCATCTCTAAAAATTTTTTGATACAAAAATAGGTTTTGGGATGAAATATATCTTGCCCCAAAAAAACAATTCTCTTGTAGTGATTATTTAGTATTCAAGTTACTGTATATATATATGCATGTAGAAGTCCAGATGTTAACAAAAAGGAAAAAAAAAACAATTTTTTTTTTTCTTTCAACCCAGTTATATATACACTAATTAAGCTTAATACTTATTCAATGAAAGAATTTAATAATTTCATAAATTATTTAAATAGCAATGTCTAAAACTAATATAATTAACAAGTGACAAAAGAAAAATGTGAACACGATCGATCGATTATACATTAAAAAAAATGTTGTCTTAAAAAAGAGACATTTAAATTAAAATTTACAATTTCCAAGGAGTGATCGATCAAGAACCCAAATTCTGCATGATAGGATTCTGCATACTAGGAATGGCTGTCTTGTTAAGGATACTCATGCAGGGGCTCAGCTTGGTGTTTGGTTATGAGCAAACTTGCCTTCCAGACGAAGGGGGGAGTTTTAGGGTAGTACTTTTGTGAAAGGACATGCTGCAGTGAGCTGTGAATGTAATTTGCAGACGGAGGAGGAGGATGGCAGTGTTGATCTCTAACAGGGTTTCCGTCCTAGCATTTCAATAATTGTAACTGAAGATTTTAGTGGCGAGAAATCAAATACAGTTACTAAACGATCTAATATTGAGGAGACGTTAGTGCGAGCTAAAGATAAGGCAGATCTCTCGGATATTAATATGTTAGTTATGGAAACAAATCCTTCAGCTCAAAATGTTTTAGGCGCAGGAGTATTATTGGTTTCAAGTGGAAGTTCACCCTCCACTGTTGGGCTGGGCTTAGCCATTTATCTAAAAATGAAAAGAAGGAAAGCCTCGTATAGAAGGAGAAGAATCTAAAGGCTTCTAAGGAATTACAAAAGATGATAAAGGGATCAAGGTTGAGACTTAGGGCTCGATTTGTGGAATCATTTTGAAATGTGGTTCATTACAGGAATTTATGGGAATTCAGTGGCTCATAGAATATTGGAGACTTGGAATTTAATTTGATCTCTTTGAGTTAACCTTGATCAGCCATGGTTTTTAGTGGGAGATTTTAATGAGATCTTGCACTACGGTGAAAAAAGAGGTGGAAGACTAAAAGATCCTGTGCTAATGGAGAATTTTAAGCAAGTTATCCAGGATTGTGAACTTATCGATTTGGGTTTTAAGGGACCTAGATTGACGTGGTGGAATGGTAGAGAAAATCAATTCAGTATCTTTGAAAGGATAGACCGATGTCTAGCTACTATGAAATGGTGAGATTGGTTTCATCTAATGGCTATGGAACATATTTTGGTGTCTTATTCTGATCATCTTATCAATTTAATTAAGCCGGAAGTTCCTCAATCAAGCAAAAATGATCACAGAGTTTTTAGATTCGAAGCTATGTGAACTAACTCAGTTGATTGTAAACAGGTTATCTCATGAGCTTGGGAGGGAGATTTTGGGGTATCAGGTAGTTCTGGTATGAGCGGGTTGATTAAGAAAGTGCATGTGTGTGGAGAAAAGCTGCAGGCTTGGAATCAAACATTTTTCCGAAATGTGAAGTACCAGATTGAGAAGGCTCGGAAGAGGATGAAAAGTCTATTGATTTGTGATCCAAACTATTCTAATGCAAGTGAGCGTAAGGAGGCAAGAGCTTACATGAATAAATGGTTGGAAAGAAATAAGATAATGTGGTGTCAAAGGTTTAAAGCTTTATGGCTCAAGGATGGGGATAAAAATATGAGATATTTTCACAATAAGGCATCTCAGAGGAGGAAGAAGTACTTAATCTCAAGGATTAAGGATGCAAATAATTGTTGGCAATCTGAGGAAAGAAGAGATGTAGTGATTGTGGATTATTTTCAAAATCTGTTTATAGCTTTTGGTCAGGGAGGGAATCTGGAGTTTCTTGAAGTTTTAACAGGCAAAGTTTCAACTGAAATGAATGCTTCTTTGCTGGTTGAGTTTAGGGCTGAAGAGGTTTATGAAGCTTTGCAACAAATGGAACCCTCTATTGCTCCAAGACCAGATGGAATGCTGCCTCTTTTTACCAAAAGTATTGGGAGGTGGTAGGACATGATGTAGCAGCGGCGGTTATGGATGAGCTGAACAAAGGGGAAATGGTATGTTCACTCAATCATACTTTCATTTCCCTAATTCCAAAGAAAGTGAATGCTGAAACTGTGGTTGATTATCATCTGATAAGCTTGTGTAATATAGTTTATAAACTGATTTCTAAAGTTTTAGCTAATTTGTCAAAAACTATATTACCAAATATTATTTCATTATCCCAGTCAGCTTTTGTACCTCAACACTTGATTACTGATAATATTTGGTGGCTCATGAGATTGTGCATTTTCTTAAAAATAAGAGACAAGGAAAAAATGGATATATTTCTATGAAAATTGATATAAGTAAAGCTTATGATAGAATGGAGAGGAATTTCCTGAATTCGTTAATGAGTAAGATGGGTTTTGATGAAAGATTGAGGAGATTGATTATGATGTGTGTGGAAACTGCGTCCTTCTGAGTATTGGTGAATGGTTCCCCCAAAGGTCCTATTATTCCTTCTAGAGATTTGAGACAGAGGGATCCTCTCTCTCCCCTTATATCTTTCTCATTTGCACTGAAGGTCTTATTGTTTTGTTAAAGAAAGCTGAAATTGATGGAGGAGTGGAAGGAATTTAGATTTGACGTGGTTCTCCAAAGTTGAACCATCTCCTCTTTGCAGATGACGGTTTGCTTTTTTTCAGGACCTCTTTGCAAGTGAATTGGAACATTCATTCTCTTTTACTTACTTATGAGAAAGCTTTTGGACAAAAGATCAATAAGGAGAAGACTGCGATCGTGTTTAGCAAGAATGTGGATTCCAACCAACAGCAACAAATTCTCTCTTTCTGGGGTGTACAACAAATTCAACAATAGGAAAATTACTTGGGTTTTCCATCTCTGGTGGTTAGAAACAAAAAGAAGGCATTTGCTGAAATTAAACACAAAGTATGGCAAAAATTACAAGGATGGAAGAAAAACTTCTCTCTCAAGGTGGTAAGGAAATTCTTGTAAAAGATGTTGCTTTATCTATTCCTACCTTCGCTATGAGTTGTTTTAGATTGCCAGCTGGTTTGTGTAAAGAATTAGAGGGAATGATGGAAAATTTCTATTGAGGTCAGAAAAAAGAGGAAAAAAAGATTAAATGGGTGAGTTGGAAGAAAATGTGTGAGTTTAAAGAAAAATGGGGTCTTGGTTTTAAAGATTTATAAACTTTTAATTTGGCTCTTCTAGCTAAACAAGGTCGGAGAGTTATGCAAGAAAATGACTCGTTGTTACACAAGATTTATAAAGCTAAAGACTTCCGGGGATGTGATTTCAAAGATGCCAAGTTAGGTGTTAATCTTTCTTTTGCATGGAAAGGGATTTGGGAAGCAAAATTCTTGTTGATGAAAGGTTACGAGTGGAGAGTTGGGGATGGTAGATCTAGTAATATTTGGACTGATTTTTGGTTGCCTAGTCAGGAGTCAGTCAAGAAACCTGAATATTTGCCTCCTAGCTCGGATCTAAAATTTGTCAATAATTTGATAGATGAGGAGACAGGTTGGTGGAATGTTGATTTTGTGAGAAGATTGTTACCTCCTAAGGAAGTTGATGAAGTATTGAAAGTGGAATTATGCTCGACTAATAGAGAAGATAGGTTGCTGTGGAATCATGAAAGGAATTGAGTTCTCTGTTAATAGTGCATATAATCTATTTTATGCTCTCAGGTTAAGTCAGAGGGAGGGGGAAAGCTCAAAATGCACATCATCTACGAAATTTGTGGAAGCATATATGAAAGTTAAAAGTGCCAAGTAGAGTGAGAGTTTTTGCTTGGAGGGATGTCAAGAATGCTCTTCCTACTTTAAGTAACCTATTGAGAAGATCAATAGTTTCAAAAGATATTTGTAAATCCCGTAAAGTCGATTCCGAAGATACTAGTCATGCATTGGTGTTCTGTCAACAAATATGTTCTTATTGTAAGTAGGTTTTTCATGACATTTCTTGAAAAGGTGATCAGCAGGATTTGATGTTTACAGCTCAACAAGTGCAAAGGAGTAGTATGGAAGGAGGTCTGGAAAAAAAAAAATCTGGTTTCTTGGGCTTTTTGGCATCGTAGGAACAAGCTTTTATTTGAGGATATAGTTCAAAGTCCCATGCTTGCAATTGACCATGTTTTGTCTTTGTATAAAGAGCAAGCTAAAGCATATGTTCTACCTTCTTCAGATTTGGAGAAGAAGCTGAAATGGCATCCTCCTCATGTTGAGAAATGTTTCAAATTAAACACTAATGGTGCAACATTTGATGACCAAAACTGCTGAGATATTGGTGTGATTATCAGAAATTCAAAAGGCAAAGTCATTATGTTTACATGTGGAAAGGAAAGAGAGGTGTTTGACCCAATAGAAGAGAAGTCTTTTGTTTCTTCAATTTATAAAGATAATATAAAACTAAATTTCAAAATATAAAAATCAGAACTAAAAGCCCTTATTTATAGGCTATATATTATTTAAAATTATAAAAAAGTTTATAATATAAAAGTACATATATTAAAAAAAATTATGTGTTTGCGTTCATAATAATAAATAAAATCAGTCCATTAGAGCACTCTCATTGGCTTGGTCAAATGAGGTGCTTGGCTAAAATTTAAATGATTTCAACAAAGAAGGAGCCACATTGGGTTAGCCAAGTTCAAAAATATTTAGATAATTTGTACAGTAGTTATTCAAAGATGAAAGACTACAATTGCTTGGTTAAAAATTAAAATAATTCTTTCTAACAAAACACGCGGGATTCATATACGCGAGAAGCTTTGCGATTTCACATACCCTCTCTACGAAAGCCATCTTCCATCTCTCTCTGTCTCTCTACACTCTCTGTCTCGCAATTTCACTCCCCTTCTCGCTCGCGCCTCCGTCTCTCGCTCGTGCCTCCACTCCCACAGTTGAACCCCGCAACTCTCTCACTCTCTCGCTCACGCCCACTCTCGGTCTATAAGTGATTCTTTAAATTTGTTTTACTATTTCAATTTTGAAGATGGTTTCTTTTAGGATTTTTCCAGGAGATTATGATCCCTGCATTTTGATTTTAACTTAGATCATTTGGTCGAATTCTTGTGGCTGTTTTTGTGGTTTAGGGTTTTGATTTTCAGAGATGGTTACTTTTAGGCATGTTTTTTCATTCCAGTTTGATCCCTGCATTTTGATTTTTAATGAGAGCATTTAGTCAAATGCTTGTGGCTGTTTCAGTAGTTTAGGGTCTCGATTTTTCATAGTTTAGGGTTTTTATTTTTTGGTGCACTCGGTTTCTCTCATACTCTATTCCTGTATTGATTTGGTAGAATATCCATGTTTAGGCATGTGTTTGTGTTGGGTAATATGTCTTAGAAACAAAGGATCTCTAGATGGTGATTTCTACAAGTTTGGACACACTTTGAAAATATCAGAGAGATTCATTGCACATGTTGTTGTTGTTATTTCAGAGAGATTCATGTTTTTCTGTGTCAATTTTTTAGAAAGTACAGCAAGTTAATATCTATTGTATGCACTGATTTTAGCATTCTATTTAGCAATCTAGTCACTGATTTTAGCATGCTATTATGTGAAGTTTGAGTGGAGTTTGTGACTTTTTTGCATGGTTATTGGTTTATGAAGGATGGATTCATAATTAATGGACAATACCTTGTTCACCACACTCTTGGAAAGTGGTGGAAAAGGAATTAACAACCCCCGATGGCCAGTGTCTTGCGCAATAATGTTTAGATCGCGGTTGAAGTGACACAACCCGAAAGGGAAGTAAGGGCAAGAAAAAAAAATCCCAAGGGGGTGTGTCATCCAACACAGAGGAAGACATCCTCCTTGTATCAGGGTGGCTCAACATTAGTACGGATGCTATTCGGGGAACTAACCAAAAGACTACCCAAATGTGGATAAGAATTCATGAATACTTTTATGCCCATAGAAAACCTAACTGGCCTGAACATATTGAGGGCTCCTTAACTAATCGATGGTCAACCATCCAAAAAGCCACAAACAAGTTTTGTGGGGCATTGGCCCAAATTGTATCACTGCATCCAAGCAGTGCCAATGAACAAGATAAGGTATGTTTTTAATTATTATAAATTTTCATTGAAATATATAATAATATTTTTGAAATTGTTGTTTAGATTGAGAAGGCAAAGATATTGTACCGATCTAAAGAAAAGGCCACCTTCAACTTGGACAATTATTGGAACATATTGAGGCATCAACCAAAGTAAGAAATGTATATGGATAATTTAGAAAAAAATAAGGAAGCTACTCTACTGTTACAACTGACAACATTCGTAATAACATATATGTCAATGTGGAGAGGCCACCCAGCAAGAAAGCTGAAAAAGAAATGAAAACAAAAAGGAAACAAAAAAATGAAAAATATACTGAGTTTGATGAAAAGTTAAAGGAAATAAAGAGAGATAGGAAGCTAATGATGATTGAACGAAGGGAAACAGTAAACAAGGCTAAGAGGGATAGGGCTAATTGGTTAGAAATAACAAAGCAAAAGATGGAAATGAAAATCATGAGTATGGATATTGATAAGATGAATGTGGTGCAGCAACAATACTTTAGAAATCTTCAAATGAAAATATTAGAGCAACATTAGTTTTGGCTGTTTTGGTATTTTGGTTATAGTATTTTTGTATAGTGGCTGGGGTAACTTTTTGTTTTAGAAGGATGATTACTCTGTTTTGCTATTTTGATGAACCTTACTTAGTTGGACAGAAATGACCTTTTGATGGTTGGAAGGAATATGCATCAATTTGATAGATGAAAATGTATAATTTGGACAATTTGATGACTATATTCTACTGGTTGGGTAGTTTGAAGTAATGTATTAGGTTGATTGTTGAACATGTATGCACTTTTAATATATTTGTATGAAGTGGTGAAAATACTGGAATGTATCAAATCAATACAGGTTTATGTAGGTATTTTTGAGGTGCTGGCTGGACAGTTTGGAGTGTTTATGTAAGTGTTTTGTTATTAAGTCTTGATATTTTTTATGCACTTTTGCTGGCTAGCAGTTTGAAGTGTTTATGTAAATATTTTTTTCATCAATTTTTGATTTTTTGATGCACATTTGCTGGTTAGACAGTTTAAAATGTTTCTGTAAGTGTTTTGTTATCAATTTCTGGTGTTGTTGATGAACTGTAGATTTTTTCTTGGTGGTGTTTATATAAGTGTTTTGTTATTAATTTTGATTATTAACATTAAATGACTTTTGGAAATATGATTTTTTTTAATATTAATTTAATTAGAGTATAATTATTATTAATATTAAATTGGTTATAATTATAAAATCTGATAAAAGAAATTAAATAAAAAATTTATTAATTTAATAAATGGCTTATCTAATGTGCACCTTGAATTTAAATTACTTGGACAAATGTAAAATAATGAGATATTGGCTAAAATTTGAAGATGGATTTGCCTAAGCCAATGAGAGTGCTCTTAGAGCACTAACAATGGTTCTTGTTAAAATTTTCATCAAAAAGTACAAATTATACGCATATCAAAAAAATTTGATCATATTTGGAAGGTTATTATTCACAAGTAAAAAGAAAAGTACTTTTATTCCCTTCTTTTTATTTTTTTCTCTGCATTTTTAATCAAATATGATTAAACTTTTTTGATATATGTGTAATTTGTACTTTTTTTTTAAAAAAAAAATTAGCAAGAACCATTACTAATGCCCTTAGGTCCAAATGATCTTATTCTGTTGTATACGGCTAGAGAGAAGTTTTAAAACTACAAAATTTAGAGTATTAACATTGGATTGGTTAAATTTTTTTTTCAAAAAGTATAAATTTATAATTTAAAGAAAATTTTAAATTTATTACTCACTTTTGAATAGTAAAAATATTTTTATTCTATTTTTTTTATTTTTATTTTTATTTTTAATTAAATATGATAAGATTTTTTAAATATGCGTAGAAATTTATATTTTTGAAAAAAATAATTAATTAATCTAATACTAATGCTCTTTTTTTCACCATCAAAATTTGCAAAATGGTCAGATTGCTTGCAGATCATTCTTTTCAACGCATGATTCGAGTATGTGTGTGGTCACGATACTGATTGCGAACACAATTTCTGTAAATAACAAAAAATAAAATAAAAATGTATTAACTGTATATAACAAAAATAAATAAATAAATAAAACAAAATAATCCGGAAAATAGGCTACAAAAACAACAATAATAATCCTATGCCCACGGCGAACTTCAGGTCCAATGGAGAGCCCAATTTCTGGGCTGCACCATAATCGCTTCCTTCGTCGTTCTGAGCTGCCGGAGTAGTAGATGAACCGTTGTAAGCAGGATTGGCTCCATATAGCTCCTGAATTCCCAATATATCATCGTTGGCAAGTTCCACCTTCCTCGTCCTAGACGAAATCGTCGGGTACATGATCGCGTTCTCCACCGAGGAATGGCCAAGCCCCAGAATATGCCCAATCTCGTGCACGGCCACCGACTCGAGGTCTAGGGCCGTCGTCGACCGGGAGGTGGTGATGTCACCCGAGACCACCCAGCTCTCGTCACCGTCTAGGTGGAGCTGTCCGTTTGTCGGCGAGAACGCGTGGGCCAGTGTCCCAAGCAAACCGTCAAATGGCTCTCCGTCCCCGTGGTCACCCACAAAGAAGGCGATCCGGATGTCGGAGTCGTTGAACGACTCCGTCTGCGTGAATGTTAGGGCCGTCACCATAGACCACCGGTTGAAGGCGCGAGAGAACACGGTCTTGACGTCGTCTGAGAGCTGATTTTCAGGCTGGAACGCGTAGGTAAGGTTCCGCTTGCTCTTGGGCCATCGCGGCGTACCAGGGAAAAAGCTGTAGTGAGAGACGGTGTGGAAGTGCGTACTGCCATTAGACGATGACGTCATCTTCCCGGAGTTCATGGTCGAGAAGCCATCGACGATATCAGGGACACCGCATCTAGACCGCACGATCTGCTGGAGGGTCTGTGGGTCGAGCTCGCCGGTGACATTGAGGTTGAAGTTTTTCTGGTAGGTCTCGATGGCGGCTTTGAGAGCGTCGTCGAAGTAGTCATCAGTGTAATTGGAAGTGGAGTTGGTGATGTAACCGAAGTGTTGCAAGTAGTGCTTAAGCTTGGACAAGGCGTCGGATTTATCGCCTGCGTGGAAGCCGGAGAGGTTCCGGAAGGAGTCCCACGGGCCGTTTGTGGCATTTGACAACGCCGGCGGTATCGATGTGATATTGGGAAAGAAATGAGCAGAGACCGGAGACGACGAGAGCAGGAGCGAGATTGCAGCAATGGTGAACAAGCATATTAACGTCATTGCTTGAATTGAATTAGCGGGTAAAGGAAGTCAGAGATCATTAATGAATACAAAAATGAATGAAGGATAGATTACATAAGAGTAGCAAAAGTCAGAGATTGGCGTTGAAGTGTTCTTCTTGAGGTTTTCATGATCAAGCTAAAGGATATACATGCATATTTATATATTGCGTTGTGTACATTGGAAAGTTCGATGGGAATTGCATTGACCCTTTCACGGTCGTTTTGTACGTTGGTATGTTAATTGTAGATGGCCGTTCTAAACGGCGCCATAGCATATATATTAATACTGGTGCTAAAGGGACAACATTTTAAAATTATAATTTACAGTTCCTTCCCACAATTCAATAATAATATTCTGTGACGGAAAGAGGGTTGCATGGAATTTAATTATATTGCTCTAAAGCTCAAACATGAGTTAATAATAATATCATTATATAAATTAGTCATAATTAATTATATCACTAATTTGTAAATTAATTTTTATAAAATTTATTTATGACGGTAACACTTCCCTTGATCAGAATACAAGAGGCTCAAAGAAAGGTACATAAAAGATATCTGATAGACTCATTCAAAAGGTACCCTTTTCTTGTATTTTTCATTGTTCCAATAATTTGCTTTGTTAATTTCCCCTTAATTAATATATAGTTAAAAGGCCGTAAGTAGGTAGGTAGGTAGGCCTTAGCCAGCCAGGAAGCATCATATCCTAATAAATTCCTTTTAAATTTGGTAGTCTTTTTTTTTTTTTTTTTGCTCTAATAAATTCAAGATATATTATTTGTTAATATAAAATAACAAAAACTTTTATGCTCATTTACGGTTCTAGTACTTCTTCAGTTTCGGCGGTATGTTGCTTATTTGGATCCTCTGTTAAGAACACGAGTGATTCAAAAGAGTGATCTCTGTTACCTTAATTTTGATATATTGCACAAAGAAAAGCAGATAGAATTGATGTTCACTGAATAAAAACATGACAATATTGTAATGGCCGATTGTTTATAATTAGTGGCTGATCAAAAATATCCTAGTTAAGTACCTTCTATCCACGTACAGTATAACTCGTTATATTCCTTAAACCAACGTGATGTATGAATTATATAATGAGAAGTGCTACAGGTATGAAATATCTTAAAAAGTAAATTTATAAATTAATATGATTATATATATATATATATATAACAATAAGAATATCGTTATACTATAATTTACTATATCAAACCACGTCAGATTGTGAATTTATTTTTAAATTTTTTGAGATCTTTTGATAATTAAAGCATTTTTTTTATGCCATATGATCAGCTTAAGCAATATACGAATTTTTACTGGCTTATAATTACATCCATCAGTACTACTTAATTTGCATTAGTTATTTATCATTTATTTCAATATATATATATATATATATTTTAAAAAAAAAAATTGACCATTCATTCATCAAAAAATCTTACATTTATGATCGAATGAATCACTTCATATACTTCAATATTACAATTTATTTCAAAATGCATTGCATGTTTCTTACTTTATTTGTTTAAATCCCACCATCAATACATCGTTTACCACACGACTGCATTTATTATTCATAAATAAAAAATTATTTACAAATTTATATATTCACCATGCACAAACATTTTATAAATGCACTTTTTTTTTTTTTTTTTTTTTACCTTTTGTTTGGTGAGAGGGAAAAAAAAAGATTGCAGAGGTGAGACAAGGTCAACAAAGGAAAATATGAGCAGTGATAGATACACACGTCTTCGTGTATACAATGTGGATATGCTGACATCAGCCAGTTTATTTAAAAAAATAAAATAAAACAAAACAAAAGTCGTACTTTTTCTGATACTTTGATTTGTGTCTTGCACCGAAAATGAAAAAAAAAATAGATTCATCAACCCTGTAGCTCACTATCTCAGGTAAGCTATGCGGTATTCTACAGAACTCCAAGTAATACTAACGAGGAAAAAGCCACCCAAAATAAAAAGTTAAAAATTGATGAAAAGAGGAGCACCTGAAGAATATCCAAGCAAATATTTTCAAAGAAATCAACGTCGGGATGGAAGCAGCCGGTCTAGAACTTTAACTTTGAGGGCTTAAATGGGTAGTCATTAGGAAACACTTTATCTTTGCTTCCGATAATTGTTCCTCTCTATCTCTGTTTTGCGTTTCGTGTTTCTCCTTTTCTTTTTCATGTTTCAAGTATAAAACTGTCAACCATTTTCTTGTTAAGATGCTACTGCGACTTCGAAACAGAAATGGGATGTTGCCGTCTCCTTGTAAAATTATCAGTCATCTTCTTTTATTTTTATTTCATTTGGTTGTAGTGGCAAAGATGCTTTCAGCTATTTCGAAACAGAAGATTACATAAATACCAAAGCAAATGAAATAAAATCTCCAAGCACCAAAGGAACCCAAGTGAGAAGAGGATGGGATGCTGCGAATTCGAAATCGAAATGGAATGTTGCCGAATTGGATCTAGGGTTTTCAGTATACACAGAAGTTGAAATGGGGAGAGGGAGACCGAAATAACAAAACGCACCATTTCACTTATTGTGGATATCGTGTACGCATCGTGTCCCCAATGACGTGTACAACAATCATTGCTCGGAAAATATTAGTATGCGTACTCTATTTGACACTTATTATATTTTAATTTTTTTTTTATTTTTAATTTTACTTAATAATTAAGAAAATAATTGTTAGTGTATTGACATTTTTTTATATTTTTTAATTTTATGATAAAAAATAATAATAATAAAATAGAAAAAATGATTTTTTTTTTGTTATTTTTATTTTCATATTTTTTTAATGTATTTAAATATTTTTAAAAAATATAAAAAAAATATCAATACATTAATAATTACTTTCTTAATCATTAAATAAAATTAAAAATTAAAAATTAAAAAAAATCAAATACAAAAAATATCTAATAAAAATATCAAATAAAGTAGACATTCTAACATTACCCGTCAACCAAATATGACCAGCCCAATGAATCATCATAAAGAACAAAAATGGGAAATCAGTTGACTACATCAAATGAAATGTAGTGTCTCGTCCACCTCAATTGACTACATCAACAGGAACTGTATAGCTAAATAATAAACAGTAAGGGCAGTTTAGACAGTGAGATGAAATACTTTTTTATAAAATGATAAAAGTTGAACAAAATGTTATTATTGTTAAAAATTAATTAAGAGAGCGGTTGCCCTCCGTCCCATTACTAAATTATGTGAATTACCCCACCACAATTATTTTAAATCTTGCATAATAACTTGCATAGTAACGTACATAGTAATTTCAACGCCTATAAATATAGGTTTCAGTTGTTATGAAATTCATAAGAAAATATAGAGAGAGAAGAAAGTTTCAGTTCTTTAGAGTTCTAAAAAGTTTCTTATATATTTCTTTTTTGCAATAGTAGTTTCTTTCTTTAGTTTTATAACACGTTATCAGCACGAGGTTCTACCGATACTGAAGCTAGTAGTCTTCTACTTCAAGTAAGATTTTCAATATATTATTTGCAGTCCTCGAGATAAATATTAAAAGTAATATTGCTGAATATATTTCTTAAATCCACAGATTTATTTTTGTAATTTATATATATAATGTCAAATATTGAGATTTATTATTATTTACATTTCTAAAAAAGGTTATTTATTCAGGATCCTTGATGAGATCCATTTGGATATAATGATGAACTTGAGAGATACAATTATAGAAGAAAATTATGTGTTCCTGAAGGACCGTGCTGTGTATCTCATGATGAAAAATCATCTTACTGTGTGAAATGAATTAAGAGAGATATGAGCACCAAAAGATGTAATCCTCCCAAAAGATCATTATGACTTATTGCACCTGAAGTTGCAAGATTTTAAGAGTGGTATTGAATATTCTGCACTCTTTAAAATCAGCTCAATATTAAAATTATGTAGTGAAAAGATCACTGATGATGATATTTAAAAGAAGACATATATTATTTTTAATATCTCGAATATGCTCCTACAGTAATAACATCGAGAGTGAAAGTTCAACAAATATTCTGAATATTTATTTTGTCTTCCAGTGATTGAGCTAAATAATGAGTTTTTGTTAGTAAATCACCAGTTATGTCCTATTAATGATATTGAATTTATACCATCCCCAGAAGTGAATGGTACATCTTTTCAAAGGAATTAAGGGCGTAGACGTAGTAGAAAAACTATAGAAGTGTTGGTCCCAAAAGCGACAACACTAAAGATGATAAAAATATATAGTATCACCAGAAGTGATCCAACTCAGAGAAGGGTAAAAGCCATCAAAATAATTCTTCATAGAAAGATGAAGATGTTTGTCATAGATGTGGTATAACTGAACAGTGGTCACGTACCTATTGTACGGCCAAACACTTGATTTACTTATACTAAACTTTTATATATAAGCTTATTAATATTTTATCATGTTTTGAAATAATGAAATATCGGTGCTTGAAACACGACAAGAAATTACTTGGGATAATAAAATCCTGTCTAAATTTGATCCTCTTACAAATGAATATGAACCAGAAGTTCAGAGAATTATCTATTTGTATTACAAATCAGTTACAAGATATATTTACTGACACTAAAGGTATTGTAAAATCATATATTACTGCTGTTAATGCTTAAGCAAAAATTAAAATCCCTGAAAGACAAGTTGTTAAAACAGCAATAGATAAGTCTAAGACACACCTAAAGTGTTGAAGACCTATTGGTGCAAAAGAAAAAAAATTGGTGCTCATGAAGAGACCGTATTTTCTGTATAAAATATAATCCTCCTGAAGAGGAAACCTCCTGAAGAGGTAACTCCTGAAAAGTATACTCCTGAAAAGGAACCTCCTATAGAGGTGTTTCATGAAATGTTTTCCCCTGGAGAGGAACAATGAGATCTCAATACATTTTATGAGTACTGAAAAATTTATGGATAGAAATAAAACTGTTGTCGACAATATATATGATAACACTTGACATTATTAGAAGTAATGAAGAAAGTGAGTCAATAATTATCGAAAAATGTCGACGTAGAAATGATTGGCTAAACTGAAAAGCAGCTATTGAAGCTGAATTAAGATTGCTAGCAAAGCGAGAGATATTTGGACCTGTTGTCCAAATAGCAAATGGTGTAATGCTTATAAGATATAAGTGAGTATTTATACGAAAGCGTAATGAGAAATGAAATTGTGCGGTATAATTTGTCGCACAAGGTTTCTTGTAGAAACCCGAGAGTAGTTATGAGGAAACATATTTCCTTGTTATGAATACAATCACATTCATATTTTTAATCGATTTGGTTATTATAAAAGGATTAGATATGCAGTTAATGAATATGGTCACTGCATATTTATAAGGATCATTAGATCATTACATATATAAAGATCTACGATACTTGAAGTATCTAATCCAAGTACATTTAGGAGTATGTACTTTATAAAACTTCAAAGATCTTTATATGAATTAAAGCAATCCGAACGCATGTGGTATAATTGAATCAACGAGTATCTATTGAAAGAAGGATTTGAGAATAATACTATATGCTCATGTGTTTTATCAGAATCCGGATTTGTCATTATTGCAGTTTACGTTGATGATTTACCTTGTTAGAACTCCTGAAGAGATCACAATGGCGACTATAAATTCAAGAAATGCATTTGAAAATGAAAGATCTTATTATTTAATTGATAGATGAGTTACAAGAATTTGAGACTTCTAGCCTCATCTCTCAAATGCATTTGCTCTTCATAAAGCAACATATCATCCTTATGTAAAGGATTAGGTTGTCGAAATGAAGAAACAAGTAAGAATTTTAAATCCTTATTCTCTTGCTTTAAGTCTGTAATTTTTCTGTCAGACTCTTGAACGAGTCGTTGAAATACGGAAACATTCTCGTTAAGCTCCTTAATCTGACGATTTTTGGATTGTAATTGGTTGAAAAACCTGACAATAAAGGAGGAGTATCGGGTGCCGAGAGTCACCAGCTCATAAACGGCTTCACGATCTGACTTATTAGCTAGATCATTCGATTCCTGCAACATGACATCTGCGAAAGATGCAGGAACAACTTGTAATTGAGGTGAAGGATACCTCATATGTTGATCGTAAGAAATTGTGAAAGGAAATTGATGAGTTATTGGAAATTTGTAGAATAAGAATGCAAATACAGATGAATTATAAATATGAGAAGAAGATTTGATGTGTACTAAATAAAGCTAAAGACGGTTCTTATAGAAATGGAAATAAAAACAAGACAAACCATCATCTATTCAAATCTCACTTTATAAGATATGCTGGATGCATAATTTCAAAAGCTAGCGAGATTAATTACAGCTATCCCTATTTTCTTGTAAACGCTGAACCTCTGCAGTTAGCTGCTGTTGTTGATATTGTATGTGAGCTCTCTCTCGTTCCAGCTCTTCTACTCGTGTTTTCAGGTCACGAGAATACCAGTGTACAAGTTTCTTCAGCTCCTTGTTTTCTTGTCTTAAATTTTTATTTTTTCTCTTTTTAGTTGCAAGCATTTGATGTAACTCAGATATTTGATTTTTAAGATGATCAACCTCACTCGTTCTCACCAGTAACCTCTGAGACATGGTTGTAAGAGAGGCAGCATATTGAGCACTAAGGGTTCTTGATGCTGCAACAATTTCAGGATCATATTTATTAGAAATATATATCTCTAGTCCTATCATGGTATTTACAGCCTCATGAGAAAATATAAGTAGTTGAGGTATAAAAGGTTTATGGTTCAAATCTGGGACATTAGAATTTCTATCAGACATAATATCGTTCTAGATGAACAACAACTGAATCTATGAGGAATGCGAGATCTTTTTGCTGGAGTAAACCAATGATAAAATTGGTTATATTTAAACAACAACCCGAAGCTTTCAAATCTTTTTAAGATCTCGTTTGCCAACAATATTAAGCAGATTTGATTTTCCGTCGAACTGATAATATTAGACCTCAAAACTTTTACAACTTTTATCATACATAGATACTTTCCAATGCTATTTCCACCGTATATAAACAAGTTCTATCTAATAACGCCGAATGATGTGGATAAACTTTTAGATGAAAATATTATCATGCTCTCTCTAATGCATTATTTAGATGAAAATCATGTTTGAATTTGTAATCTGTTGTATATGCTGAAATACTATTTGCTTATTACTTGAAAAACTAATGGATATTATCAGGAGGAGTTTAAGTATTACTGCAGGTATCAGATTTTTATTAAGTCTGTCAACCAGATATTATTTTTCACATCTTCAAATCACTCAGAAATTATTGCAATTCATGAAACAAGTCGAGAGTATATTTGACTGAGATCAATGACTCAACATATCCAATAAAAGTGTGGTATTTCTTAATCAATGATAGTTCAACAATTTTATACGAAAATAGTGCTGCTTGTATCATTCAAATCAAAGGAGGATATATCAAAGATACAATCAAGTGATAATTTGGCAGATTTATTTACGAAGGTATCACCAACTGCGACATTCAAGAAAATTGTGCAAAATATTAAAATGTGAAGACTTAAAAATCTATCGTCATGCACTTTCTAGGGAGAGTAAAAATCCTGAAGACTTGTGCTGATTGTACTCTTTTTCCTTCGCTAAAGTTTTGTCCCACTGGGTTTTCCTTTGCAAAGTTTTAATGAGACAATCTTAAAGCACTTGTGAATACATAAAAATACTGTACTATTTTTCCTTCGCCATTGATTTTTCTTCCCACTAAGTTTTTCCTTGGCAAAATTTTAACGAGACAGATTATTTATGGGTGGTCCTTCAAGGGAGAGTGTTAAGAATTAATTGGGGGAGCGACTGCCGCCCCCCTGTCCCACCACTAAAATATGTAAATGACCCCACTACAATTATTTTAAATCTTGCATAGTGATTTACATAGTAACTTGCATAGTAATTTCAACGCCTATAAATATGGACTTCAGCTGTTATGAAATTCATAAGAAAATGTAGAGAGAAAAAAAAGTTTCAGTTCTTAAGAGTTCCAAAGAGTTTCTTATATATTTTTCTCTTGCAATAATAGTTTCTTTCTTTAGTTTTATAACAATTATTTTATAATTATAATTATTTAAAATTTTAAAAAATTTGAATTTTTTATTATATTTTTATATGCAATTTTAGAAAAAAATTATAATAATAAGATAAAATAAAACCATTTCTATATTCAAACAGGACGGAAGTCTTATCCCCTTTTTGGTTTATGAACAATAAACAATTGAATTCTTAAGACTTTTACAGCAATATTGTTTAGTAAACACATGATTCTCAAAGTTGTTGCATCCCATACAAAAATGAAATGTTTTCTTTCCCTTTCAGAGTTACTGCATCAAGTTTAATGCAGTTCATCCACAATCACTGCCAAAGATCTCACTACATAAAAATGTCTTAAGAGTTTGATAATAGATATGTACAAATATTGTGTCTCACACTGAAACTAAAAGTGCATATCAGTGACAACTCCTTTTCAAAGGATATTATTACCACAGACATGTTGGTCTACATGAAAATGTCGTACAGGAAGGTATAAAAGCAGAGGATAGAAACACGTTTGAGGAACAACAATAACACATTATATACCGTGGATAAAAAGACAGATTCAACGAGAGAGATGGCTTCGGATGCAAGTTTAATTTCGAATTAACATTGAATGGGCCTATCGTAAATAGGAGGTAAGGAGGGGCAGTTCTCATTCATGTTGGCATATGGCTCTAGAGTGTTATACTGAGGCAATTCCATCCAATACTCCCCAAGAACCTGGCAGAATGGGAGCCGTCCACCCTCATTGTTACACCAACTTGGCAGTCGTGTTTGGTTATCCTCAAAAATCTTGAGCATATATGCATCACGAATCTACAACAATTGATAAAGCCCATGTCATTTTTCATAATTGCTAAATACAGTGACCCTAATGAGAACAGATTTATATATTAAAAAAAAAAAACAAGGACTTTGTCCCAGAGAGAGAAGGGGGGGATCATGACCGACTTACAGTGAACTCAGTTACTTGAATAGAGCTAGAAATAGGTCCAAAAATTCCAGCCTCTTTATACATTGCAAGGATAAATGCAACACAGGTTGTCGACTTCCCATCACTATAAACCCACTCATCTTGTTCTGGAATGGTAAGCAATTGATCAAATGTTATTCCACGCTTTTCAGTTTCAGCTAGAATTTCATACAAGTCCAAATCCTGAAAAAAAAAAAAAAACACCCAGCCAAAATGAGACATGACTGTAGCAAAAGCAACTAAAGGTAAAATATGCCAATGAAAATTAGCACTTTATGCTAAGACTAGCACAAGCCGAGAAAAGTTCTGGCCCATCATTATCAGAATCAACCAGACAGAAACTTCTTGAAATTTCTATCCCGTGTGGTATAATCATCTGCTTGATAAATGGCCGCACCATCAAATTTTGTGCTACTCAATATATATTACCTACACAAAACCAAGAACATGAAAACTCAAAACCTCTAGAACAAGAGCTTATAAAAAGTGAAGTACAAGTGAATAATTTTTCAATATGGGAAATTGTATTTCACCATCTCATTTCTGGTGGAAGGTCAACAGGGAAGCCAAAAAAAAAAGAACTTGCAAGGCACCTCTTTGATGAGATTCATTAATTGGCATGAGTTATAATAAATTTCCTATTGGCACTGTTCATTATCCATCCATGATTGTTATCAATATTACTACCCTTCATATAGCCTATTGCAGGCGTATATTCCATAGGTACAGTACCAAAACACCAGCTTTTATTGAACATAAAGATGATCTTCAAAAAACAGCAAATAGATGGCAATCGAAATGTCTCATAATGAGAAGATAGAACTCAGAACCAATAACAACTATGTTACACAGACCACAAACAGGTTTAAAGAAAGACACTCAACAGATTTTTGTTTTGAGATTGGAGCAAAACAAAATGCTTTAGAATCCATAAGTATAGAATAAATCCCCATAAACAATAGAAAAAAGAATAGCATCAAAGGAATGCAACTACCTCAGTCCCAAGTCGCTTGTTTAGAGCTTCATTCCACATATTTGCAGCATATGCTGGCTGCATTCTAGTCCACATAGACATGACAGAAATGACCTGCATACAAAATTAGCCAATTTAAAACTACTTCCGAATAACAATGTGCTGCTGCATCTATGTGAACTGACTGCAATACCCAAACAAACACCAACACAGCAATGTTAATCACAATGCCAGAGCAGTGGAGAACCATGTCGTCACCATCATTTAAAATCAATATGCCATAATTAATGATAACTCCAGTTATATGATTAGCAAGGATATGTAGCGATAGTTTTAGTTCATTCAGTAACTTCCATGGAAAAGCAAGTTCGATGAAGCACATTTATTTAAAAAAAAAAAAAATTTGATAAGTAAATGATAATATTAGTATTGATAGAATAGGCAAAAGCCCAAGTACACGATGGTATACAAGAGACATTTATTTTAAAATTAGTGAAGATGCATACCAAGTGAGCATCAAGAGGTGGAGGATAGTTGTCAGATACTGTGTCAATCCAACTAAAGATCATGTTGTGATAACCATATGGCTTGCCTGCCATGCTCCGAGCATACTCCCACGCAGCAGTGGAGTTGAATTTTGCACGCAACTCTGGATGCAATGGAAGCAAGGCTATTTGTGGATTAGAACTATCCTTTAGGGCTAACTCCCACCATTCATCCCATGGAATTACCACTATAATCTCTTCACCCTGAAAAGTCAGAATAGGTATGGTTTAAAGACTTTTCAATTTGTGGGCCACCTAGGAAAAATAAAACGAAAAAAGGAAAGAAGAATGCCCTCAAAATCATATCGTAATTCAAATCCATTCAAATGATCCCAAAAATGCAGTTTTAGGAAAGGATAACAAAATTAGAGCCATATCACCCTAACATGGAAAAGTAAATACTGTCTATAAGCATGTACCCATGCTAAAATGAAGAGATCAAGCCATATATTATTTTATGAAATTTTACTAATTTTAAGTTATGGAAATAATGTTCTTGCATTTGCATTAGTCATTTATTTCATACCTCTTCATTCTCGTGTCCAGATTCACCAACCCAAAGATTACCCATTTCATCCTTCAAACAAACTGCTGTATGACCAGCGAATGCACCAGTTACCCATTTTTCTAATGTCTCAAATCCACCCCACCGACCACGGATCTTTGATACGGCTAAGAAGTCACCAGAATGAACATCATCAGGATTTATAGTTGCTCGCCAAGGCTGAGGACGTTTTTCAAATGATGCACTCATGTGGTTCTTCAGAAATGCTATGTTGGCATTCTGACCCCATGCAGTGTTTGAAAACAAAGGCAAGACATCCACTAAAGAGAGCAGGGTCCCTAGCATTCCTGATGGCATGAGAAATACAGAAATCCCGTGCTGCTTAACCTGATAAGTAGATTTAGCAAGAATATCACCTTTAAGGAACAAAGTTTACAGGCAGAAGATCTAAACATACAGAGAACATAAGCATACATATTCCAACTCTGCATGCTCTTCCCATGAATCAAATTTCAATGTATGTTCTCTAGCAGAGAAGTAGTAATCCCATGTAATCCTGTAGGGTGTTGCAAAAACATACAGATCCATGCAGGTCCAGCTGTGCGCTGCAGATGTCTGTAAAGGGGGGGAGAAAGTCAATCCAGGAAACTTTACCAAAATACAAGACCAAAAGAGAATATCTGAGAGGTTGGATGATTTAACAAATCTACCAAGCACTTTTCCCTTACTTCCAATGCATATTTCCCAAAAGAAAATTGCCATGGATACATAAACATGGATCTTTTATAACATTTTAATACTAACTGGATCTATTTGACAGCACCACCAGTTAAGTTGTAAATTATGCTACAAACTGTAGAAATCAAATTTAAGTATAAAATCAAGTTTACAGCCACTCCCCCAACAGGGGAGGCGCATCAAAGTAGACGGTTTTACATGGGTCGATGCTAAAGGTCCATGCAACGGAACAGTTTGAAAATCATAACATGGAAGTGGGAAAGAGTAAGTTCTCTCCAAAAATCAAGAACAACAAGATAAAGATAATACAAGCTTACAATCGGCCACCTAAAGGATTCGTTCAGTAATAAGATTGAAATACTAGCTACTGAAAGGTAAGATCCATTATGGATGAGGATGCCCTATAATTCCATACCTGAATTACTTAGAAAATAAAATAAAATTCCATACCTGAATTCTAGGTGGATTTTTTTTGGAGGAATGGACAAAGTATGTGTGTCTTGTGTTATTTAATGATCATTTACTAAAAGTCAATGGATGACCCAAGAACTTACTCTTTTTAACACTCTACTTCATTGGTCAATTGTAATAGATTTTGATGGGTTGAATATTCACAACTTTCTTGTGACAGCGGTTGATCTGCCTAGGTGTTGCTCTTGAATATGTTCTGTGTACTCAGGCTATGCCCATCTTATTCATCAATAAGATTCTTGTATCCATAAAAAATAAAATAAAATAAAATAAAATAAAAAATATCATTTATTACTACCTATGTTGGTCATTCTTTATCTATACGAAATCCACACGTGAAGTCCAGTTAATCTCGGTCCATTATTAATCATAAGGCTGAAATTTCGAAATGCTCATTATTTCCAACCCTAAATAACATGGAAGTATAAAGTACTGCAAGCACTCCAACTTCGCGAGGCAACGTCATTCATTTAAATTATATCTAGCTAAGGAGACAAAAAGGGAAAATCTCAGAACAATTCAAGTTTCTATTGCAAAACGGCAAAAAAAAAAAAAATGCCCAACCTCAAAGGCTCAATCATTCTAAATTCAATTCAATCAAACTTACAGCATTTTAAATAACGGTCAAAAAAATAACGATAATGATTGCGTATAAGTCTAACCTTGAGATAGAGAACACCGCCTCCCAACCGCTCGTCCCGATCGCCTTCGGTGAACTCGAGGCGAGCCTCGTTACCATCAAAGCAAGATCCTTTCCACTCAATCGTCCCATTGGACGGACTCACCGACCCGACGAACGATGGCAACAAGTCGACGGCGCTGTGGAAGTTGTTAAGCACCGGCCACGATATCTGACGGGGTAGGGCGGGAAGCACGTCCTTGACCCGAAACGGCAGCTTCAGAGCTTGCCCAAAATGGGAACCGAATAGAAGCCCCAGAAAGCAGAGTATCAAAGGAAGCCGTACGGATGGGGAGAAGAGAGACATGGAACTCTTATGGGCTCTGGCTCTACAACTGTGGTGGAGAAAACCCAGCCGTTTGAGGGTTTGGAAATTGGGAATTGTGAAACGGTATAGAAAGTGGAAGGATTTTGGGATTTTCTACCTGTACGTGGTGGAGTCCTTCACTAATTATTTGTCACTGCGTGGATTATTTTATAAATTTGTCACATCTTTTCCGTTTCGAAAAATAAAATATTTTGATCTTTTAATAGTCAATTTAAACATTTAAAAGATTTTTACAAAAGAATTATATAAAAATAAATTTATAAAACAACATGTTTTTATAGAATTCGTTTTATTTATTTTAAAATAAAAATATTTTTATAATTTAATAAATCACATCAAATTATTTCAATTTATATAATTGCATTTGTGTATTCTGTTTATAGCTAAATATTTTTCTTTTTAGAAAAATTAAAAATCAGAATACTTGAAGTCTTTTGTTCTTTTTTTTCAGGAATGAATACCAGCAAATTTCAATAGAAACGGAGATTATTTATTCGGTATTTGAGGGAAGTATTGGGTGTTAATGTTAATTAATAATTTAATATGCCAAACAAGGTAGGGTTCTCTTTGTTGGTACTTATAAATTACTGCCGAGTCAATCAGGGGGAGCTGGGTCTCCTCTCTTCCAACTGCACTGCTGGGGGCAAGACTTGACCATAAATGTCTTTTATGCCGAGTCAATCAGGGGGAGCTGGGTCTCTCTTCCAACTGCATTGCTGGGTGCAAGACTTGACCATAAATGTCTTTTATCCCTCCACCCCCATTTTGCATTTTAACCAACTCAAATTCCTACATAAAATAAAATAAATAATTCAAATTTTAAAACCTAAGAAATTAATATTTAAAAAATATATTCTAAATAATATTTTATTCAACTTTCAACTTTTATCTCAACTCTAAAAAAAAATAAAATAAAAAATAAAAAACAGGCCAGAACTGAACCAATAACCATATACACTCCGTAAGATGAAATACTCGTTCTTATGACAAGGGAAGAAAAACAAACATAAAAGAGAGGCCCCAGCATAGAAGAGAAAAAGGAGAAACTGAAAAGAAGATTGAACAACTTTTAAGAGTCAAAAACTTGTAGCTGACCACCTAGATTGGCAAATGCTTCACTGAACAACCAAACTTGTAAACCATGGCATTGGTCTTTCCTTTCTTTTTTCGCGAGACCTTTCATTCTACATATGCTTAAGGTGGTTGCATCAAGATTCTTGATCCTGATCACCAAACTCACACCCCGTACTTGGTAATACCTTGAACACAGGAATGAATATCTGAAAACTTCCTCATTGCTGCAACAGTAAACATGTCTTTTATGCGTCGATAACTCAATGGAACGATTGTTTTAGTCGAGACTTCAAGAACTTCATTAGAACAAGCTAACATTCCTCAAACTGACATCCAAAACCATTTCAAATCCCGAAGAGGAAGCAATTACTATAGCAAGGAAGAAACAGAGCACTGTTTGAGACCACCATCGGCTGCCTGAATGGATTTAATTGTATCTACAAGGCAGAGGCATAATTTGGAAACTAGTCAAATTAAGCAGTGACAATTCAATAAACATTAGCTTTTGAGAGGGGAGGGGATAGAAAAGACGGAAACAATAGAGCAACTTGAACACACGGGAAATGTGAGAGGATGGCCAGTTATGGTGCTTATGCAACAAGCTCCAAGATGACAAGCTTCTTCACAGTAATCGGAAAAAATTGCTGGGACCTTTGTCTCCTTTATTAGCTCCTGAAATGCTCATCAAAGCATCCATAAGAATTGAGCGAAAAAACGCAAGGCTCATTCAGTTATTAGTTTCCTGATATAACAGCTTCTAGGTAGTTTAGTTAGCAAATACACGCATACAATGTGAGATGTGTGGAGTATTAAAGACATACAATTGTAGGCAACCAACTTGAATAAGCAGCAATGCCAGCATTTGGGGCAATCACCAAATGAGGAGAGAAATCCTGTTTACACAACAGAAGTCATGAATTACCACGAACTACGCAGGGAAAAAGCCTAGTTGGCAGGTTTGGACAAACAACTTAAGCACAAAAGATTTTTAAAAAATAAAGAAAGAGACCTCTGCTATATCCCTATATCGATCATGGTAAAGCCCACTTCGAAGTTGCAATGTCACTTTTGAAGTCTGACTAGTCTTCACATCCATGCTCATACTCTCACTTGAAGATTTGCAGCCACAATCTGTCTCAAGGCAATGAGCATGATTGCAAAGATCAATCCTCTCACCATCCCTATTCGTCAGAGTGTCATAAAAGATAATCAATGGTAAGAAATAACGTTTGAAATATTCAAAAGTTCGCAAAGAAAGGAACGCTTTAACTGCAAGCTAGATTTGTCCCCATGGGCTGAAGTTCCTATAAAAAGTAGCACATGTTACACATCCATTCTGAACTGGACAGCTGACCTATTTAATGGAATTGCAGGTCCAACAAGCTCTATATGCACATGCACACCAGGAAAAAGTGCATGCAACTCTGAGAAGACAGCAAGTTGAAGAAGCTCTTTCTCAGGCCCTATCAATAACAAAAACTTCAGTAAAAAACAACGATAATACCATAGATGAATGACTAACTAGTCATTACCAAATAGGCATATCAAATATAGGGATGTCATGGCATTTCATAGATCATAAGCGTTATACAGGATTAACATCATATATTTTATATTACATCTGTAAAATTTAGTTTTAACCCCAGCTCAAGTACATTCCATATTTGATTCTGAGCAAGCAGAAAATGCGGGAACAAAATTTGGTGTCATACTTTGGTAAAAAAATCATAATAGTTAAAGAACAGTTCAAAAGAGAGACACCAAACATTAGATTGTACTGATTTCAGGGTGGATAATTGAAGACAACGTACCGAGACAGTGTATGTAGAGTTTCTCCCTGATTTCATGGTTGGCACTTCCCAAACCAGCCAATTGAATGGCATAATAAATTGTAAGTGGCTGGAATAAAAAACGTCATTATACTTTTGGTATGTACTTCAATATCCAAGAATTAGCAATTAGTAAAGATTGTTTATGGATTCATAAATCATTCAATGTTTTGGAGAAATTAGCAGCCAAACCATAAAACTCAAGACTTTGAATTGAAATATAAGTACATAACAAGACAAAGCACATAGATTTTGCAAGCATATTCCAAAAGAATCCCAGGACCCTACATATCCAAACAAATTAGGACTCCAAAAAAGGAGATTTTCTTAATACATATGGAAACACTTAGGTGTTAATTCCTCAGACAAGCTTCCATTTTTCCTTATAAGAACTTGAGTAGACTGACCTACGAAAAGTTTTAAAGAACAACAAGTGACACAGAACTCAACTAAAGACAGAAACTTAAGGCATCATACCCAGTGAAGAAGCAAAGCAGCAGGTGAATGAAGTGGAATGCACCTCCACTCATAATAGTCCTTCCAACCACTTAACTGCTTTGATATTGGAGAAACAGGCTCTGCATGTTTATATTATGAATTAAAAAACATAAACTTCTAGCCCAGAAAAAGTGCCAGAAGAAAATTTTGATACCAGTACAAGGACACAAGATTTGGGGAAGATGCCAACCATCATTTGACCTGACAATAAGGGGAAATATAGTGGACTATAATGAAGAGAACTTGAACCACCGCACAACATTGATAAATCTTTATGTACCATTCAAATAGATAAGTATAAAACAAGATAAATAACCTAGAGCAATTAGAGGAAGTAACTGACTCTCCACAAGAGCATTCTTGCAACCACATTCCCATTTGATGGATGCCTCTTTTGCTAAAGAATAAACACCTAGTCTCCTTTTCAAGGACCTGGCAGATTTGACCAGAAGTAGTAAATCAATAAAGTCACCAGAACATAAAATATAACCTGTGATAATTACCTGAAGTGTAGCTTCTTGAGAAAATGTGAAAGGAAAGTCATTCAGGATATCTACGCCTTTCATTTGTTGTTCTAATCTTTTGCACTCTTCCTTATGATCACTCCAGTGCAAAATCTGAAGGTATAAGACAGATAACAGCTTTCAGCCAAACAACAAATATTGTTTAAAATCTGGATAAAAAAAAAAAATACCAAAACCATATGAAAGTTTTGTAGGAGAAAATACCGAATAGCAAATCCAAGTAACTTTGGACAGTGGTGGAGAGAAACGATAAAGGATCCCATAAGTGTAATGTAAATTCTTTTCTTGATTGGCACCAGGTGTCTAGGAACAACTTCCCGACAAATCCCCGAGGTGCATAAGTCCTTGGCAGGAGTTTCCCACAAGTGAAACTCCTAGAGATTGTCTGCACCTAAGGGTGTTTGAACCTTAGACCTAGGGAGAGCATACCCCCGAGCCCAAGGCCTTTACCACTTGAGCCAACCCCTAGGGGTTAAGTATAGTAAAATAAATTCTTAACAGCAACTTGTGGGGAAGTCTAGCACACTCATAGAAGCAGCATGCATAATCCTGTATCTAGCCATTACAAGTGATCACTACCTACAAAGGTTTTGAGTCCAGTAAATTACCTTAGCGGTTTCATTGATACTGAAGTTACTTTTCATCCCCATACAATCAATATAGAGTCATAGACTCATGGGAAGCCGAAAAGGTGGAGCGAGAACTGGTAACCCAGTTCGGTTAATCAATGACCGCTAACTGCGGAAAGATATGGGTAATATGTAAAATGGTTCATTTCCTTACAGGCTTTCAACATTATTGGTTGCGTCATTTAATCTAGATATTGAAGTGGTAGAAATTTCGTCCCACAAAAGAAAACATGGTAAGGACTAGATCTAGGTAAAAACCACACCATATTGAGGAAAATTGTCTCGACCAGCTGTCTAACATTCCAAACCCTTACCGGAATTACACAGGAGCTTCAAAGCATCAGAACCACAAGGTTGCACTAAAAACAATCTAGGTTAAAGAATGAATTCTGAAGGCCACGATACCTTCTAGAGGTAGAAGATTGGTTCGAGGCTCTAATCAGCAAGAAACTGCATTTTTCACAAGTCTTAGTATCCTATAAGCACCCAGCGGGGCGCATTTTCTCGACTGTTTTTTTTCTTTCGTCTAAAGATGCATACTGTACTGTTGCGGACATAAGCTGATAAATAGTGTCACTAAACTATTCTGGCCATTATGGCCAATGAGCATGACTCATAACAGGATTCTTTTTCGTACTGGTAATTAGGAGCCAATTTTGCCGAACTGATACAGACCCAGTTGTGGTTACGCACCAAAACGCTTAACAGTTAACGCTACCAATTTAAGAAACTCGGGTGCAACTATGCAGCATGATATTCAAAATTGAATTTTTTGCAGAACAATTGAACTCAGAAATCACATAAAGTCTTGATCATATATGGGGAACCTGATGAGAGGCAGAACAATAAGCAACGGCTCCGCAGCGGCTACAGCGTCTTCTGGGTGCGCCCAAACACCGAGTTCCCCTCCCTTTCCCGGCGCACTCCATTGTTCCTCGCACACTTCCTTCACCGCCAAATCACCCTCTGTCCCTCTCTGCCCAATGACCTTCTCCTGCGCTCTCTCCCCCGGGTACGGAGCTTAGAATGGACTTTGGGCCTGTCCAACCGCCCCAGAGCATCTACAATAAACCCAAAATCCAAACCGAGCCCATTTATACTCTTAGGCTAAGAGCCCGTTTGGGATTTAATTTAGAAGTTTAAAAAGTAATCATAATTGCGTAAAAGCTGTTTTAAAAAATATATATATATATTTGATAAATTTATGAAAAATATTTTAATTACCTATAAGGTTGAAACTATATTTTTTTTTTAAAGTATCAAATTAAAGCTTTTACTGAAAAGCTCCTATAAATAAGTACATATTTTTAAAAAATTACTATAATTAATTGTAAAAATGCTTTAAATATATATTTATCAAATAATAAATAATTTTTAAAATATAAAATTTATTATTTTTTTATTATTTGAGCTTATTTTTTAGATTATAAATTATAAGATCTAAAATTATAAATTATATTTTCTATCACAATCTCAAATATACACTGATATTTCATGCCAAAAAAAAGTGGAACTTCATGGGTGAAAACCTTGTCCTCAAAGCCGACTCAATCAAACATACCTTTTTCAAAAATATGTTTGTAGATATTGTAGCGAAATTTATGGCCCGTTTATCACACCAATCCATATGTTTGAAGTAAGAAAAACATTAAAATATAGTCATTGATTAAGTAAATAGCATGCATTTCATTTTAAAAATGTGAAGGTTTATTATTATTATTATTATTTATGTAGATTCCATATTTATTCATTAAAAAAAAAAAAGAATACATTACATGAAGTGTAATCTATGACTACAAATATATTTCTCATATGTTTGAGAAGAAAAGTTCATGATAACAATATTTTGTAATTAAGTTTACTATGCAATTCTAAAATAAATTGGTGGGTAAACACAATAATTGTGACTCGTTACAATTATAAATAATAAGTCAAAATTTAAGTATGTTTCTATGTTATATTTTTTATTATCTCCAAATAAACTTGTGAGTAAATTTACTTTTAATTTCTTTGAAAGATAACTACATAGCCACACGGCATGTGCCCTGAAATCTGAATACATGAGATTTTTACCATTCTGAATTATATAAAATCTGATATTTTTAGTTTAAAATTTTCGTACTAATGATTTTTCTCACCTCTCTTGCCGTTACGACAAACTTTGTTTGAGATTGTTGTAGGAATTTTAAAAAATATTTAAATAATCTTAAGTTTTTTAATTAAAAAAATTAAATTGTTTAAATGTTGATTTAGAAAATACTTTTAATGAAAAATATTTGACGCTTTTCTTCAAGTGTAAGATAAATTTTAAGAAGATTATAAATGAATGAAAATATTCATACAACTTTAAGATAATTATAACTTTCAAACTTTTAATGATTTAGTCAAAAACTCTAAAATTTCAAATAGTCTTCATTTCTACATCCATTACAAAAAAAAATGTTTATTTGTAATTAGTTATTTGTAATGAAATGATTATTTTCAACTATTATAACTTTGTTTTTATCGTAAACTATCTTTTTTATTATAAATAATTGATCATAAATATCATTTTCTTGTAGAAATCATAAAACATTTTTAGTTGTTTTTGAACAAATATAATATGTTAGAAAGTACTTTAAACATACGGTTACATATTAGTAAATAATATTTTAATAATAAAGCTTATTACTTTTAATAATAAAGCTTATTACTTAATAAAGCTTTATTATATTGATATTTTTATAAATAATAAAGCTTTATTATTATATTGATATTTTTATAGTGAGAAGTAATTATTTTTATAATTCATAATAAAGCTTATTACTTAAATTATGAATTATAAATCATTAAACTATAAGTTATACTTCTCACTACAATTTTAAATATGCACTAAATAGAGAATAATTAATCTAATTTTATAGAACATAATCTAATATTTGCAAAATGAATATACTGCTTTCTGGGATATCCTAAAGAAAAATGTTAGTTTGCCCATCAAATTTAACACATTATTTTGATACTTCATGCATTTTACTTTATTTTATTTTATTTTATTATTTAATAATTAAGAAAGTAATTATTATTATTATTATATTGATATTTTTATATATTTTTAAAATATTTTAAAACAATATAAAAAACAAAAGCAAAATTTAAATTATGTATCATATTGAGCCTACTCAAATGATAGGAGTAGCAAAATTGTAAAACGCAGAGCTAGCAACATGCACGCATGAAGACCTGTGAAGTTCCGATGTGGCTTAAATGGATTTTATTTCAAAAGGTAAAAGGTCAATGTCTTTCACTGCTGCGCCTAAAATGATTATTTTCAAACTCCATCTAATGAATAATGATATGGTCTAAAACATAATCATCATCGTTATCATCTAACTGATTCCTTTTATCGAAATCGGAACCAAAATATTATTATTCCGATAATAATATATTATTTTATATATATGTATATATATATATATATATGGCATATCCTAAATTGTCCCTCGAACATATCCTGAGGTCCTGAAATGGTGGTGTTTGAAGTAGGGGTGTTCATCCGGATTCCGAATTCTCATATCCGGAATTCGAATTTAAAATTTTCTTCAATGCTTTTAAAAAAAAAATTAAAATATTAAGAAATATATTAAAATTTTAAATCGGCCGGATTGTTTGAAGTTCTTGAAAGCTGCTCCAAGAGGGATCCGAAGCTCCCGTGGATTTGGCTAGTACGTGAAAAAGAGAAAAGAAAGAAGAAATACAAAACACAAAAAAGATGCCCCAAATCCAATTAATTTGACAGAAAAAAAAAAAAAAAGATGCCAACATCTTTTAAGAAAAAAGATGGATCATCAATTGATTCGTGCCGTCCTTGATCTTCTTTTTTCAAAGTTGTTCAAAAATATATATGATTTTTGCTGTTGTCTTTGAGGTTTTATGGTCCGTTGTCTTTGAACTTGATCGGATCTTATTTATAACTCCTGGTCCTATGCATGCCTTTGCGATGATGAACAGCGAACACATTGTGTAAACCCACCTTTCAGCTAGCCACACCCATCACGCCTCCAATTATCCATACGAGAATTAGACATGAATACCCTTGATTAAAATAATGGGAAACATAAAAAAGGTGAAAAATATATGTACTTAAAAAAATCTTGCAGAAAGTATAGAGTCATGCGTATAATGTATTATAGAGTAATACTAGATATAGATATAATTATGGTTTGCAAGCATCACAAATTCTATTTTGAAATAGAAAATATTCTAGTCACAAAAAAATTATATAAAAATAATTTTATAAATTAATGTGATTTGATGTAGTTCATCAGATTATACAATTTTATTATAAAATAGATCTAATAAACTAGATAAAGTCACATTAATTTGTGAGATTATTTTTATGTAATTCTTTTGTAGATACAATAGTACTCTTTTAAAAAAAATGATATCTACTATTAAAAAATAATTTTTTAATATGAATATCATATTTATTCAATTTTTTTCAAAATCAATTTGCGATAGTTACGCACTCCATAATTGTAAATTAAGAGTGCTATCCACAATCCCTGGAGCAAAACATTCCCATTTCGGGTGCTAGAGGCGGGGGTGAATACCTTATCCCACTTCCCCCTCCCGCGCCCCTCACCACCAAAATGAGTCTATGGCCCATTGAGCGTCTATCGGCCCAAAAAGACCAACAACACATTCGGCCCAAAAATACCCAAAACCTATTTATGGGCATTTTGGCCCAGAAAAATATGCCCATAAATGTCATTCTACAAAGTTAAAATTTTAAATTTTAAGCTTCATGCCTAAAATTTTTTAAAAAACAATCTAAGATATTAAAATACAAATTAAAAACTTCTATACTTCTAACTTGCAATTAATAATCCTAAGTTATTACAACAATAAATTAATCTTAAACTATTACAAATTAATCTGAAAATATTACAAGTTTTTGCATAATTCAAATTAAGTATAATAAAACAATTAAATAACAAATTGTAGCAAGATTACAATTGACTCTTTTCATTTCATTTCGCATTCTTCCAATATTAGAATTGGGGTTGTCACAAAGGTGGGAAAATGAGTGAGTTGTACTGTGAGATTGTGAGGTTATAAAATTTGAAACATTAAAAGAAAAATAAATTAGAATCACAAACAAGAAACAAAAATCATAAATGCAAACATTATATAGATATGTAAAAATCTGAGACATTAAAAGTACCAACAATTATCAGTATGAAATTAAGATATTTGGAATTAGGATCTGTGCATATGAAAATGAGATTATAAAAGTTAAAAATATAAGAAAAATAATTAGAATTACAAACATTATATATATAAAAATTAATGGAGAAATTATACAAACCAATAGTAATGGTGGATCTAGTACCCACGAAGCCATATTATAGCAGGTGTAAAACTACCATCGTGCATCGCAGTTGACCATACACACTTAATTTTGAAATCAGTACCGATTAAATTAATATAAAGAAATTAAGATAATAACAAAATCAAATTAATTAATTATGAAATATTACAGGATCTAGATTGATCACTACCCTCCTCCTCAAGTGCCTCCTCAAAGTTCACCCTGTTCGGACTACGAATTCGGATCCCTTTGATTTATGCCTCCACAGGATTAAGAGAGAATTATTATTAATGAAGATTTTGTTGGTTGAAATATTTGAATTTAAATAAGACAAGATTTCAATTTATCTTTAAAGTTGTAATTTTGGATCATTGAGTTTGAATTCAAATAAGATAAAAAATTGCATCTTATCTTTAAAGTTGTAATTTTTGAATGAATGTTATTTGAATTATGGAATTTATTCATAGAAATTTGAGTCCATTTAGAAGTCTAAAGAATCTGTTATAGAGGCTAAAAGATTAAATTTCGAGTTCTGCAAGTGTCATATCAGCAGATAATTCAAATTCAAATTACTACAAGAATTTCGGACGCTTGTTAGCAACCTATCAGCAAACGGACTCTGATAAAAAACAACCTGTCAGTAGATGCATTCCAGTAGCACACTTTTGGACAGTCTATTTAAATCAAGTCAGATTGTAACCCTAACAAAAGTTCTCGACCAGAGCTAATATTTGGAAATATTTGAGAGCCATTTGGGAAGAAATTTAGTGGAGAATTTTTCTTATGATTTTTATACACTTGTGAGTGTGATTTTAATCAACATTTGAGAGGATCGTTGATTGGTGTTCCTGATCAACCACTAGAAGTTCTAGTAGGAAAGATCGAAGATTGGAGATCGTTAGAGGTTCTGACTATCTACTGCGGTAGACGACAATCGGGTCGCATGTCTAGGATAAACAGATGAAGTTACAAAGGTTTTATAATCGTTTTACTTGTAAATATCTCAATCAATAAAATTAGTTTTCCTAAATTTGATTATCTTGTAGGGTTTTATCTTTGAGGAGTCCTTCAAAAGATTTTTCTTCGTAATCAATCGTTGTGTAGTACTTGATAATTTATTTAATACATATTTATGATTATTCATACGATTGAAATCTAACAAATTTAATTAAGAAAATTGTTAGATATATTAAACCATACAAGAATACAAAGGGAATTTCATGAATGAACTCCAAAATCAATCCAATATGCCCTTTGATGCTAAAGGCACCTTTATACTCTTGGATCATTTCCAACATTTAAAAGGTTGAGTTTTATCTTGTAGGAACATCAAGTCAAACTCCATTTTGCATTTAATACTGGGAAACTTCATAGCAACCTTAAATTTCTTAACTCAAGCAGGTGAAGATCTCACAAACCTCACCGCACTTCTAACCCTTACAACTAAATCATTAAGATCTTTCAAACATTCAATCACAATAAACTTTAAATATGATCAATATATCTCACATGCAAACACTCACCACCCATAATTGACTTATTGGCCTCCCTAATATTGTTCTTAAGATAGCCCAAAGCGACATCGTTAAAAAAGACATTATCAATCGTTACTATGACACTGACAACTCATTCCATGTCGCTTATTCATTGTGGCCACCAAGACACTCACAATGGTCTCATCCTTGTGAATTGTGATCAAAATTTTTTTACAAAATTTTTTTTAAAAAAATGTGTCACTTTCTATCACAATTTGTAAAACGTGTTGTTGAAATGTAAATAAAATTTTAGACGAATATCCATGTATCAATAGTGAGACAAACTATTTTGACCTACTAATTGGTTTTTTGACAATTTTTTTCTACACTATAATGTTTCCTAATATCCTTAGCCATCGTGTGGTGAGACGGAAGGTTAAACCTAAGCTTCAAGCACTTAGAATATGCTTGGAACCCTTTGCCATTAACAAATCAAAATGGCAGTTTGTCCATTATTACCATATGAGCTAGGTGTCTCTTGCACTCCTCTTAATCATATTTTGTAAATCCCTTCAACATTCTTCTCACTCCCATCCGCCAATTTTGAAGTCCAATATCTAGTTTATATTGACTATTTTTACATTGTTCTTATAATTGGACCTTCAATTGAGATGTATCATGTCTCCAATAAGTACATCTATACACTTCAATACAATAATTACACTTAACTTGGAAGTTATTGGGGCCACCACTCCCCTATTTTGGTGAGATGCGACCAAATAATCGAAACTGGTTTCTTATTTAGTGGGGGCATGTGGGTAGGGATAGGTGTAGGGTTAATGTTTGTAGTTGTGGTAGAGGTAAAAGGTAGGGATAAGGATTTGGATAGGAGTATGAGAGCTACCACTAAAAAATCTAAATGACTATCCATTATCGTTGACTCACAAAATTGAAATGATGGAAAAAGTATACAACAATTAAAATTATACAATCATGAACATCAAAACAAAATGGAGTTTTGATATCAAAAGCCCCAAGATAAACTGGAGTCTCGATCTCGAAACCTAAAAACAAATCGGGGTTTTAATATTGAAACCACTAAATTAGTTTAAATTTACATAAAACACATTACACAAATTTAGAATCTAGAATTCACACAATAAACAATCCAATCTTCACCGCACGCAATTCATAGTCTCATCCTCCAAATCCTCAATTCAATTTCAATCTACATATCTCAAACACAACTTAGGAAAACCATATAATAAACTCAAGATGCTTACAACGACGACGATGGCGACGAAGAGAGATTCAAGCAACGATGACGACATGCAACAGACAAATGGAGATAGATCTGAAGAGAGTGACTCCATGGGATGGAGATGAGAGAGAGAAAGAGAGAGAGGTAGTTTAGTTTTAGATTACAATCAAAACGACGAGGCCAATGAAATATATAGGTCAAATTTTTCATATATATAAAACATATATTTATGCGGGACCAAAACATTGCAGGCCAGAACTGGGCCTAGCTTGCCCCCCGTACTCGCTGGGGGACCAGATGCTGGTGGGTGGTTCTGTCACATGCATCTAGCAAATGGGGAACCACTCTTCCGAGACGGGGGCAGGGTAGCTAGGCGTGTGGGTTGCAAGGCCTTGCTGCCCTCCCCTTACTGCAATTATCTCGAGCCTGGCTACCCTCTTCTATTGCAAATATCATTTCTCTAATATATATTTTCCTTAAAAGAGATAAAACAATGTGTTTCGATGTTCATGAAAGGTTAAACAGAGCACTTTAAAATATTGGTGGGTATCTCATGGCCACATTGAGATTGTGTTTGACTAAAGCAAAATTGGTGCTTCAGATTTTCTTGCAATAAACTTGGTTTGTTTAGCCTTGTTTTTCATCATTCTGAAGTCAATCCATTCTTTATACTTTGTTTTCGATTTAAATTGTAGGTAGCATTTTGGTATAAAATTTGCTATGGAGAATATTAGAATACAATGGAACATGATATGTATGTTGAATGCATTACTTAACTTTTTTCATATAATTTATAAATCGTTCTATTTAAATAATCTTGGTCACTAACTACAACACATTTGGGTTTTAGTGACCATTTAAAATTTGTGACAGTCTCCAAACAATCATCAAAACTCATTTTCTATGATGGTTTGTTGAAACCATCATTAAAGACATATGCTCGATTTCTACGTAAGGACAATGATGATTTTACATTCAAACGTAAAGACTACATTCGAACGATAAATCTCCTGACATTCGAATATAAATTTTTCTAGCGCCAACATTCGAATGTTAGTAACTAATGTTTGAACATTGAAATTAAATTTAAAAATAGTCTCATAATATGCATTATAGTATTACTAACGTGGCCAGTTATTCTTGGCGGCTATTAAATGTCCAAGAATGGAATGACCATTTTGAAGAGGTACTGATCCCTTTATACAATGGATAAGTTTAGGGTTAAGTAGGTTAAAGATGATACCTCTCTTGAGAGAGATCCTGTCAAGTCACTATGCGTGGCAGAGTTTATGTGTAGAGAAATCGTAGAAAAAACCCATTCCTTTGTAAAGATTGCATCCTTTTATAAAAAGTTTATTTCCTTACTTCGAGTGATTGAGTCTTACTTGTCTTATGATACCTTTTTCTTTAGGAATTTGAGTCAATCTCTTTTGGTTTATCTCTTCATTGCCTTATCTCTTCATTACCTTATCTCTATCTTATTATCAGTGATAGGTTCTCAATGGATTGGGTCCAGTTAGTTTTATCCCTAAAACACATTTAAAGGAAATATATTAATTAAAGTGATGTTAGTTTTATCTCTTAGAAATATAACAGGACACCCCTCTCCAAGTTTTGAGAGAGAGAAAGAGTGTGAGAGAGATTCCTTTGATTTTTCTCTTTAAGATTGCACAATATTTATTAATCTTATTAAATAAGAGTAAGATATATGAATAGAGGGTGAGGAACCTCGACAAAAATTCATTACGGCTAGTAAAACATCAATAAAATGACAAAAGAGAATGGATGTAAGACGAAAGGTTAGTCCCCAACCTATCCATGTTTTCTTAGATAGATCGAGAGGGGAGCTACCTACCTAGAATGGTGGCTCTAATATAGCTCGACTTGTAAACTATATATCCAAGCTTGCAGGCCATGGCAATTTGGGCGATACTACACTTTCTTGTTTTTAATTAGTTGTTGAAAATATCCAACACTATATCTTTCTCTTGATCATTGGCTAAAGAAAGCTTAATCTTATAATATGATATATAGTTGAATCTTTCTCTTAATCCATCACTTAAAATGTCCAATTTTTTCCTTAAAAGGTTTCAAGTGACTTTCCTGCCGAGACTTGAATAAAAATAAAAGCAAAGATTGTTGGCAATAAGTCATTGAGTGGTTTTGAAGGTAGGTTTGGTTTTAGGTAGCAAAGAGCCAGTTTCTCACATATTTATGTAAGTCTAGAAAGGTGTGTCGTCTCTTGGTTTTTTACTCTTTTTCTCCTTTTGACCTATTGAGTGACGACTTAAAGCCTACGATAGTAGTTTGATGTAGTTGTACGACGTTGATACACACATCTATGGTGGTAATCACTACAAGAAAATTACCTATTTGTGACCAGTTATTTTCAGCGAAATGACTATTTTCAACTAAAATGAGTCGTAAATAGTCTTTTCATCACAAATAATTGGTCATAAAAACTCGATTTTCTTGTAGTGAATTGAACAACAAGTGCTGAGAAAATAAAGAGCAAGAGACACACAGATTTACGTGATTCGATATTTTGCCTACATCCACATTGCCTCTCATTTCTCACTATAATATAAACTGGATATCTACTTGCTAGAAAAATTGTTCTCCCTGGAGCCCCCATCCGAGAGGTTGAGTCAGTCCCTCATTTGTCATCTGGTCGCTTGCTTTTATTTGATCCCAACAAAAATCGCCCAAAGACAAGGTCTTTGACAAGCATGAACAACTAAGGTTGGACCACTTTTGAGGACAAGTACAGCCATGGAGGACTTCCCTAGGGATCTAGAGTATGCTCTAGAAAGTTTGGAAGAAACACACGAGTCAATTGGGACGTAGCTCAATTTTTGGCACTTGATCGTGCCATGGCTTAGTTCTGACAGCCCTTAACACTAGTTGACATACCTTGACAGTCCCCTGACACTATCATGGACATGCCCTAGCAGTTTCATGACACTGCTACTAACATGTCTTGGCAGAGTCACGATACTGTTGCTGACAAGTCTTGGCAGCTCTAAGACAGTATTGTTGACAAGCCTTGACAACCCCATAATACTATCCTTAACATGCCTTAACATCCCTTTTACACTGATGCTAATATATCTTGACAGCCCCACGACACTATCACTAACAAACCTTGCTAGGCCCACGGCCTATGCCTTGACAGCCTCACAGCAGACCAATGAGCATGCCATAACACAGCCTAAGACAAGGCCAAGACCGTGCAATGGCCCATGCCATGACATGCTCATGCCAGGCCCACATGCATGCCAAGGCCCATAACATGATATGCATCGGACAGCCCCACAAGCATGCCATAGCCCATGCCATGACACGCCTTGGACAGCCCCATGGGCCATGCTTCAACACTGTTACTAATAAGTCCAGACAGCCCCACAGGTTATGCCTTGACATTGTTGATGAGAACCCTTGATAGTCTCATGGCTCTTGCCATGATAGCTAGCAAGGTTAGTGGCTTACCCAACGTGCTAGCCAGCAGTCCCAGCATGCTGGCCAATAGTCCCAGTGTGCAGGACAGTAGCCCCAGCTTCCCTAAACAACAACACGCCCAGCAACACCAGTAGCACGCCCAACAGCACTAGCAGCACGCCAGCAACAGCACGAGCATGCCCCAGCATGCCCCAGCAACCCAGCAATGGCACTAACATGCCGATGCAATACCCCAACGTGCCCATGCAGTAGCCCAGCTTGCAGATAGCACCAGTAGGCAACCCAGCCTAGGCCCATGCTTAGGCCATGTCAACCATGCAAGCAGGCCACCCCAGCACCTAGGCCATGCCAGCCCCACGCCTAGGGCCATGCAAGTCATTCCCATATGCAGCCCAAAAGCACCATCAGGCCATGCGCACACCAACAATAAGCCATGGCAAGCACTTGGCCATGACCATGGCCCATGTCATGTACCAGCTAAGGTCATGAAAAGCATGCCACGACCAGCACATTAGCCATGCCCATGGCCCATACCATGGGCTAGCCTAGGGTCAACACATGCTAGGAGCCACATCTTGGGGCCCACCCAAGTTATCTTTTAAAGGGGATTTTTTAGGGTTCTTCTACTTAGTTTTTGTCTATAAATAAGTCTTTATACATTTCATTTTACATCTTTTGAACTTTTAGCATATTTTCCTAAAGGAAATGTTTGTTTGATAGATCATTGTGGGTGCTTTAACACTTAAGTTTCTTGGGTGCAATTCGTAATCCTAAAGAGAGAATCATCACCTTGCAATTCGTAAATATGTGTGATTCACTTTATCTTTCTCTCATCACCTTACAATTCGTAAATAGGTGGGAAATTATTTATCAATCTTGTGAGTATTTTCCATTCTACAATTATCTATCTTTGTTCTTATATTTTCGTGCATGTTTATATATTTTCTCGCATATCAAACATATCCTACATCTTATTCTTCATATCTTTTGATTTCTCAAATATCCGAAAATACCGTCTTCATCTTTCCTTTGTCATCTAAGACTAAATTCATTCCAACATATTCATCTCATTCATTGTCATAGTCGAATTCTCCACTGCATTACTTTCTCACCCACCATAAACTTATTAAGTCTCCATCATTCCATATCAATATTTTCCATCCAAATACATTCCTAGAAAATTTTTTCCCATCATGCAAATAGCCATAGCCGAAAGTCATAAGCCTCCATTAGAGTTTCCTACACTTTGGGAATCCTAGTCTTACTTCAAGTCCAACTCTTATTTTCTACAAATTCGAATCATTTCTCTCATTCCCATTGCAACTCCAATTCCTACAAATCATATCGTTCTTACATAAAACCCTAGCCACCTCACATCATCCTACCACATTTTCCATTAGAACTCCTATAAGTGAGGAATCATAATCTTATCCAACCAACCCAAATTCCTAATTTTTAGGAGTTGACCTAAACCAACCAAAAAAATTATCCTTCTTTCATCCTCTAACTTATCCAAAACACTTATACCCTAACTCTAGCTTACCAATCTTGAAATTTCCCTTAGTCACCACCAAACCCTAACCTCTCTGCATCTTACAAGCCCTAAACATCACCAAAAGGCCCAAACACCTAAGCACACCCTCAAGTCGTTTCCTAGTGCATCAAGCATCCAAATTCATCACTTAGATCACCATAATTCATAATCATCATCATCAATTTCATTACTAAACATCATACTTTCATAAGCCTAGATGCCCTCCATTGCCATAGACAAGTCAATACCAACAAGTCGAGAATGAGCATTTGGTCATAATAAGGAGATGTGAGCTTAAAGGACCTTAGCATTTAGGGACTAGATCGAGGTCCCTAATACCTGGTCCCTTTGCGCGTCTCATCTTTCCTTCTCTTCCACTTTTTTCTAACACCCCCCTTTAACTGGTGGTGGGTTGGGCCTGGTCTTTAGTCTAGATATTTTATTCTCTTCAGTTGCTCACGATTGTTAAGGGCAATTTGTCCCAACAAAGACCTTGAAAGTCTTTAAGATAAAATATGTAACAGAAGTCGTCCATAGAAATCGGTAAAAAAAAAAATTCAGATGTGGATCCTCCTTTTTCCATTCTGCTTGCATTAAACGATAAATTTGAGATTAAAATTAAGCGGGAGCTACGTACGACCGCACGATGTGTGAGTGCAAAACTTGGACGTGGGATCTAATTCACTTTCTATGTCGGAAGTGGGAGAAAGACGATTTTTAAGTGCGCTAAAACTTCTTTCAAATATGTACTCACGAATTTTCTACTCTTATTTTTGTTAAAGGATCCATCGCAAAAATTGGTCGAACAAGACTTTTCATTGTCCATATAGATAATAATATTGTGCACTTAAATGCCTACACATGGCATTTACAGCTCAAGTGATCGGACCCCTCATCTTCTCGATCCTAGGAGGGTAGCTTGTGCGTAGTACCACACAATACACTACGCACCAACGTATACAAACCATAATATACACAAACATAATGGGCGGATACTGTGCACTTTTATGTGCAGAGTGTCATACACGTTAGAACAGTACATGGCACACACAGTGCACAATGGATGCATCAAAAGTATCGCGACGACCACCACATGGACCGCTAGCAATTTTTGTTCTACGCACGGTGGCCCCACCTACGAGGTTGTACCCAACGTTTGGGTCGTGCATAATGATGCATGGTAATGTGCGCCAAGGTGAGCCATGGCTCTGCTATGGCATAGTTAGTGGCTGCGTCAACTATCATTTTACGAGCCGCCTACATCATTTATTTCCTCGAAGACAATCCACAACCACCTAGTCACAATGTGGGCCTCGCCACATGGCCACATGCATGAGAATGCATGTGGTCGAAATCTCCTCGGCCTAGTCGCGCCTTGGCATGATAGAGCCGCCATTAGCCACCATGTAGGTCATAGATAGGTGCATGTCCAGTGCGCCTGATATACATTTCGGCCTCACTCGTTGGGAGGAATAATCAGCCATCATAGAGAAAGCCTTCATGCATTAACACTGAAAAAAAAGGTAAAGATTCTTATATGTTAAATCAGAGGATGTTAATAAATAGGGCTAGTCGACTAGCTTTCGTAATCCAGTTTGCCTTCCTGATATGTTCCGGCTGCAGGGTAAGGGATAGAGAATCAATCTGTTATCCCAAACGAGCATCTGAATATTATAAAAAAAAATGATAAACAATAGGGTAGTTGGTTGGAATTTTGCCCTATGACCCATTTACTCGAGTATAAAAGGAAAAAATAAAAAGCCTAATATTCATTTTGTTTGTCTAGTCCAATGGCAGAATTACATTGGTGTTAAGGGGCCATCTAGAGGAGGCCATGGCCCCTAGTCTAAAAAGGAAAAAATAATATTAAACTTCACAACTTAAATACCTCTAAAACTCTTTTAAACTTAGGAAGATTTTCTTCTAATCCCATCTAAAATTCTAGTCTTCTTAAGAGTATGAAAAATAGTTTCTATATTTTCAAGTTCATAATTCTTGCATCCAAAATATAAGAATGAGTATACATGCATAAATATACAAAAAATATACCATCGAAAATTTTAAAACTTGAACATCTAAGTTAAAAAATATACAATTCAAAAAACATCTCTTATAAATTAAAAAAGAAAAACATGAAATAAATTACGTCTATAATTTTTTATAATTATAAACAATAAAGTATAGGGCTGTAAAAATAAATTGAAGAATCAAAAAATCAACCCCAATCGGACCGGACTAGACTTGTTGGTTTGGCCCTATTTTGGATTAGTTCCTCCATTCTAAAAACTAGTCATGACCAATCCAATTTCGATTTTATGTTTTCTAGATTGAACTGGTTGGACCAGATCGGACCGGTTCGCATATTTATATATTTTTAATATTATATATAATATTTTTTATTATATATAATTTTTATATATAATAGATAAATTATAATCATACATGAAATAATATTATATTATAATTTATGACAAAAGTTTTAATCTTAAGTATAAACATTTATTTGATCATATATTTTAAATGTAAAATATATATTAATTACATTTTATGACTTAATAAACTTTTAACATATTCCTTTTGGTAAATATATAAGTAATACTAATATATCTAATATATATTAATATGTATATTAATTATTATATTATCACTAAGATGTAGTAATAGTACTATACCAATAGTATTACTATATACTAATAGTATTAGTGTATCACTAATATTTATGTATATTAGTATATATTAAGTATAAGAGATTATTGATTTAATATGTACTAAAGAATGAAAAATCAGACTGAACCATATCAAAATCGATAAAATTGAAAATACTAGTTTAGGAGGGTAATCAATGCGCACACTACAACATTTTTCAACATTTGCCACAAGTTTTTTAGCCGTGGTCAAAAACTTGTCACAATAAGTCACTTTTATCTATCATATTTACATGGCCAGGAGTGGAGTCAATAATATTTATTTTTATCTGCAAAAAATGCTGGCCACAAATAATAATGTGGTTTAAAGCCATTTTTGACAAAGAAATCCATGTATTGCAACGTTATTCTTTTGCCACAATTAATAATTCACTTGTATTAATAAAAATATATTTGTGTGACAAGTGATTTTCGACGTTATAAGTGTGGTATTTATATACCACACTTATTTTGCAACCCTCAAGATTACTAATTGGCCTTTTTGTTCGCGCCCTATCAGACTCATTTGGGGAAAATTGACTAAAGCCTAGGGTTAGATTGTTGCTGGTTTCTCAGACATCGACCGCAAATCGATCACTCTCGTTTCTAGTTTGTGAACCAGCAGCCCACTGATTGGATTGTTGCTTGAAAGGAGGCAACACACGAGGGCGATTCGCGGCCACTACATCAGTCGTACCTTCAATTTTAGGCGTTTGCGGCACACTCCTCTAATCAATCGGGGTTTTAGTTCATCAATCCGAGTAAGAACAAGTTTCTCTTGCTTATTTATGCTTCCTTGTTTTCGGTTTTTTTATTGATTCTTTTTTCTTGTTGCAACAATAAAACCTAGTACATGATCTTTACCCCACAGTGACTGAGAAAAGTCCTCAATTTGATAGGAGTAGGAGGTTCGTTATCCTTTAATTGGGACAAATTTGTTCTCGACGACTTCATTTTGCAGTCATGGTTGTTGTCGTATTTTCGTCACCCCTCCCCTATTATTGCCCTATGGATGAGATTGTTAGGTTCTGCTTGCTTGTTCAAGTATTTTTGTCCTATAGTCGCTGCACATTCATATACTTGTCGGCAAATTCTTGTTTGTACTTTGGTATTTCACAGATAATAGATTTATTGATTTCTTTAGATTGATTTGCATAGAGTGCAAGTTGTGTAAGATGAGGGCCAATTAACCAGAGTATTTTTGGTGTGAGGTGGATTTTAAGACTTAATTAGATTAAAAAAGAAACATAAAACAAGTGGTACAGAGTTTGATTGAAATTGCTAATAATTTATCAGCCTTCTTTTTATGTTCTGTCATAGGTATATGCAGCAACGATAGCAGAAGTGGACCTAGTGATTTTCTTATTGGTTTTCTTCTTGGTGCCATATTTGGAACTTTAGCTTATATGATTGTTGCCCAGGTGAATGGATATTCTACTTTTGGTTTTAGGAAATTTGTGGATATGTTGTTTGTTCAAGATTTATGGATATCATACCAATGCACTTTCAGATATGCTTGATTTGATTCTGTTTTAGATAGTTTGAGGCATTAATCTTGTTCAATAGTTATGGATATGCACACTCCTACTTGTTTAGAGAGAATAAAAGTACATATATTTACTAATTTTTAATTTTAATTGTTTTCATGTCTTTAGAAGTAGTTGATTTTTGTTTTTGTTAGAAGTTCAAGTTTAACAATGCATTGACATTACAGATTTCTGAGAGCCTAAAACTAAGTTCCTCTAGAGCTATATTATTGTGCATAAAAGTTAGACAGAACTTGCGAAAAAAAAAATTCTTAATGTGTGCTCAGTTTTTAAGTGGGTGTGCTCTGTTTTTGTAAGTGGGTGTGCTTCGAATGCATAATGCACATTTCTATGTATTGAGTCAAGGTGTGCGCCAGCCCCCAACGCAAATGCCTAGTGTTGTAGTCCAAGCAAACAATACGCAAATGCCTATTGGACACAAAATTATGGACTATTTTATTGCCCAAGTTTCATTTCCTGAATTGAAGCATGCTGGTTTGTTGAAGTGGACATTATTCTGGGTTGTTTTATGGACTGGGTTTTTATGGATATTATTCTACATCCTGGTCACTAATTTTATGGACTGAATGCTATAATTGTATGGATATTATTCTGTATTCTACTTTTTATTTTTATGGACTGAATGCTATATTTTTATGGACTATTATTCTGCATTACAGGCTGCTCTTAGGATTATTTTGTGGACTGGTAGTTTATGGACTGGATTTGTTAGTGTCTGTGGTAGTTTTGTGGACTGTCCAAATTTGTTTTAAAATTTGTTGTGGTAATCTCATGGGCTTTTGTGGTATTTTTATGGACTGAATTAGCTATTATTTTGAGCTAATCGGTCACACAATATAGAACGTTGGTATTGGTTATTTACAGTATGATGTTTGCTCAAGATTTCATAAAATATCGACACACTTGGATTCCATGTCTTGCTTTTATGCAGAAGATTGCACAGATTTTTATGTATCTATTCTTTCTTAATTCCAACCTTTGTTCATGAATATGCGAGGTTATGGAATCAAATTTTGTCCAGATAGATTCCTTCAACCCCATGATTTTTTGTATGTGATTGTCATGTTTGTGTATGTGATTAGCAAAATGTTGGGTTGGCAGATGATAGTTTGGTGATGTTCCTGTGTTATGTGAACTATACAATAATTTCCTAAATTACAATGGAGAATGATATTGAAAACTATAAATGATATCATGGATGTGTTGGATGTTCAATGAGAAGCTCGGCAGGAACACAACATATTTGTGTTGTGAAGTTTTTTTTGTTCTAAGTGTAGGAGAATATCAGTAACTGTGAGGATGATATTAAAATAGATAATATTATATTATTAAAAAAAATATATTTAATATATTATGTGTATTTTCAAAATTAAAAAAATAAATATTGTTTACATTAATTAATATTTAATATTTTAAGAGTATTTACAAAATAAAAAAATATATTAAAATATATAATATTATATTATTGTTTAGACTTTGATTTAGCTAGATTAATGTAGACTCTTTAGCTAAACCACATGGATTATAGCCAAAAGAGCAAAATTAGACTTCAATTTGGACTTAGCTTTAGTAAGATCATTGGTAAATGCTCTAATAACTGCAAAAACATAATTGCAAAATCCAATAAAAAAAATGGGTCTCTCTCAAATTGGTTTTCGCTCTCTGTACATATGAGATGCCATAAAACAAGAAGAGAATAAAGGTAAGTCTCTGGGTACCAAACATGAAGCTAGTCGACAATAAGCAAGCTTTTTGATAAAGAATGTAAATGCAAAAATCAAACTTGCACTAAACAAACAAAATTAAGAAATGGCCTGAGATTTTGTTCGGCTATTGGACCATATCTGCTCTAGTTTTTGACAACAACTCCTTCTCCAAAACCAAGTCCTTCCCAAACTAACTTCAAGTATTAGTTCAACCAAATTATATCTGAAAGTAAAAATGGGAATTTTGTTTCTTAAATAATAGAAAGTTTTATTTTTTAGAAAACGTGAAAGGCATGCATATACAAGGGACAGTTACAAGAAAAATACATGATTGGAAATAGAAAAATGATAAGAAAATCTATGAAATTTGTTGCAATAAAATCTATGGCAGTAGCTAAAAGGACTAGAATATAAAAAAAAACCATAATTTTTAGCTCTTCTATCATCTTCTCATGATCTTTGGAAGTTGTTTCATTTTTTGCTAAACATGTAGGGACCATCTTCCGCATTATTAGTTCATTATATGATGTTTTTTAAGGATTCAAATTGACTAAGTGTAGCCAACCAGTGGGTTTGGAAAGCCCACTATGAATCCTCTTAGTTATTGATTTATCTTTGGTTTCCTTTCTCATGCAAAATGACTGATTGTGTATGATTTGTGTGAGTGATATCAAAGAGTTTGTTGTGCTTTCTACTTTCGATTGTGTTTCATATGCTTAAATGGTGGAGCTTTGTACATTGTAACTGCTTTGATTATTTTTGGTTATTTTTTGGTCTATTTGATGGCTTAGCAATTGGCTTGATGCGAAGCTTAGCTTGCTTGTATACTGAGTCAAGTTCTACCCAGCTCTAGCTTTATTAAATTTTAATTGAGCTCATTCCAACATATAGATATCTTGATAGATGCCTGGACAACCAATATACAGGTCAGTATGATTACAACTCTGACACCAATGCTTTCTTTATGAGAGATGACAAGCGCTTTGATAAAATTGAGCATTGCAATCATACATAGGGATATAGAGAGGGAATGGGAGAATCTAGGTGGATCTATGTGTATTATATATTATTATTATTTTCAGTAAAAGGCAATGGTGTATTTTTTTTTTTTTTTTTGTATCTATGTGGATCTATGTGTATCTGTATATATATATTTTTTTTGTACCAATTATATATTATTATTGGATATTCTTGCTCACTCTTAGAAGATCTATTCATCTATTTGAAACCATTGATGGAATAATGTTTTGTGACTGTTTATTCTCATGGGTTGGTTCTGAACAATGATTCATTTAAAGCCTAGTGATCCCTAAAAAGAATACAATTAGTGGGAATATCAATCTTGCTTTTCCATTTCTTTTCTCCTTTACTTTTTTTCACTTGCAATGATTGATAGATTATGGATTCTATAGACCACTTATTATCTTATATATGTCAAGCATATGTACTTTATTAACGTAAGTTTTGAATGCTATTCCAGATTTTTTTTTTTTATGCTTTTTGTTTTTGCTTTTTTCACTTGGGTAGTCATTTTCTGTTATAATGTTGATCTCATTTTCTATAGTTGTTGTCCATTTCACTCCTTATCATTTTATTTAACTATGAGCTGGTGCTTCGACATTATGTATGGATGGGTGGCTAATGTTTTCTTGAGCCCAACTTGTTACCATACAGTATCTGCAAACTGTACACATAATTTGTTCCTAAAACAAGATTCTTAAATATATGTAGATTTCACATGTGAATGTAACAATACCAAAGCCTGCTCTACTTGAACTCATGATGACAGACTGATGTGTAAGTCTCCATTTATTATAATGATATCTTGTTTTTTGCTATTTCTATAATGCACTACAAAATGTAATAACTATTGTATATCTGTTTAGTAATACTGAGGTGTTCTAGGGCATTATTAGCAAATAGGGTTTGCATGCTTTAGCTGGAATTTGAGTTGAAGACAATAGTTTTAATCTATCTAATTATCATAGATAGAGTATAAATGCCTTTATAGTCTATTTCTATTCAACTGTTTGGAATGTATAGTAGCTGCAGAACACATAATTTCTTCCCTATAGCGACAGCAAAACCGTATTTTTTAAGTGGTTGGTATATGCAGCAAATTATGTGGTTGGTATATTTGTCAATGTTGACTTCAAAAAATGCTCTCTATCAAAATGTTATATACGTACACATTCATTGTAGTCAAGCAATAAGAAATTAACAATGTAACTGATTGTTGGTTAACCAATAAGAAATTTCCAATGTAACCAATAAGAAATATTGTTATTTAACATATATGCATATGGCCTTGATAGTTACGTTTTGTTTTTTTCCAACTGAATGTCGGATAAGTAAATATCCAGCTTTTTCATGCCTTTGCAGCAAATGAAAATGTGTTTAGTGGATAATTCTGAAAGGTGGGGTGGACTTGATTATCAAAGTTCTGAGTGAGAAGGGAGAAAATTGGCTGGGTCAGAGACAATCTCCAAGTCATAAGTTTCAATTTGTTAATTTGTAGCATCTTTAAATTCCACGGATCTCTTATCATTGCTTCTTAGACACTAGAGTTGAATTTTCTTATCATTCTTGAATTATTTGCTTTTCCTTTATGAAATAGAATTTTAATCAATGAAACAAAACAAATAAGCCAAGATAAACTGTCCACCATTTTATTTGCTTGAACGAACTTGTCTTTGTCTAACCAAATGAGATATATATCATGATAATCTACTAGCCAAATCTTTGCCTTGTTGTTATTCTATTTGATTGAGTGGTAAAATATATCAACGCATGTAATACATTCAATGATGAGGTTAGGGAAGGATTCAACTGTGTAGTACCTAGAAACTACTATATATCTGTTTAGTGATTATTGAGATGTAACTTGGCATTTCACAAGTGGGCATTGTATCAATAAACATATATGTCACCAAGGGTTAGCAACTAGGGTTTGTATGCTTCGTATGGGGTTTGAGTTTCAGTCTAGTTTTAAACTATCTACTTATTAAAGATAGTGTATAAATACCTTTATACCCTTTTATAGTTAACTATTTGGAAACAAAATTAGCTACTAAACCCAATTCAGTTTTTGAGTAATGTCTAAACACAACTGATGATTGGTGGGATGTCTAGACTGCTTGCAAACATGATTATGATATATGGTAGTGAATAACTTTTTGTGAGGGTGGATTTGTGCAATTAACTGCCTTGTTTCTTATTAGTGTGGCTGTTTGTAGTTAGTTGGAATTCAACATGTTGAGTAGACATGCATGGGCATTCATGGTGGTAACATATTCATGCATCACACATAAGATAACATAGGTGTGGGTGATACACATCAGTTATTACCATATATATATATATATATATATACATATATATAATTGAAATTAATAACCCTTTATATGAAATTTAATAGCACAACTACAACTCATATTGACCATGGTGAGGTGGGTTAGAGGAGGACATAATGGACGAGGTGGACGCGGTGGCCATGTTTCACCATCTAGGTGGGGGCTAAGACGTCATCATGGGCCGCCTCGGTTGAGTGATGTAGGAGATACAGAAGAGCGTGAAGCAGCAAATGATTCAACTCAACCACCAAATGTGGGTCATGTGGAGGAGGCAAGGGAAGAAGCCAATGAGGCGCCAAGGGCATTAACTGATGCCTGTAAAATGATTATTGACCCTTAACATGTTGAAGCATTTCATACAGATAATTTATACAATACTCTAAAGCTGGTATCTTTAATGTTAACTTGTACAATAAAGTTAAAGGGAGGCAAATAAATGGAGAAGCACTTGAGCACTAATTTTTGGGGGATATTTTACTGCACCAGGTACTTTGCTAGAGTTGTTTTATAGATTTTTTTAAAGCATTTCATGTGGATAATTTATGTAATGCACCAAAATTCATACCATGAAAGATTAGAAGAATATTTAGAGAAATAAGAGAAAGACCCCTAACTCCATGAACTTGTTTGCTTATCTTGCTAGCAAGTTAACCTTTATATTGGCTTCTTGAATAGATTATTTTGACATTAACTTGCATCGTAAAATTAAAGGGATGAAGATAAATAAAGCACTCAAACACAATAAAATTATAATTGTTGGTTTTCTGGTATATTTGTGGAGTTATATGTATTGGAGAGTTGTTTATTTTGGCTACACTTAATTGATCATGTATTAAGTATGTGTGGACCATATTATATGTTTGGATTTTTGGAGTGCTTGAGTACTTGTGATTTTGTGAATCTATCATGATTTGCTTAGATTCTATTATTTTGTATATTCAACCTAATTGTATGGATATTGATTGTCTCTTTTGTAAATAGAATACACAAATGTTGCTTATTCAAAACCAAAGTTATAAAAAAAAATGTGTTGTAGCTGCAAGTATAGGGATTGATTTAAGTAAACTTGATTAAAAAAAATGTGGCATAATTTATGCATGCCATAATTAATAGGGTGAAACTTATTCATATAATTAAAATTTTTTTGAGCATGTGGCATAATTTCCTGTTGCTATCTGTTATGATTTTGTTTATGTTTGTGGCATGTGGCAAAAACTGTAGCACAAAAATGCTTAATTATTCTACCCAATTTTGCAGCTACACACTTCACTTTTGGTGAATGGCATATTTCCCCTGTTTTTTTTTATGGCCTTTTATATTTATGTTTTGCATGTATTGTAAGGAGGTAATTTGTCGTTGTCATCACTGCAAATTTCCTTCTCTCCATCATGTCTTTAGACAGAATACTTAAGTACATAATATAATTTAATGTGAATGCTTCTTATGAGTTTTCATTTCATTTCTTTTTTACAATTTTTTTTTTAGTATGCTTAGTCTTTTTTATACAGCTGGTGTGTTTTGGAGCATTGCAATAGTTTCTTAGGTTGGTGTTTTTTTAGATACCTTGGTTCGACAGGCAGCAATGATATTCAAGTATATTCTATTGATGTATTACAAGAACAGTTGAGGCCGAAATTATTGTAGCAGGTGAGCATCTGGCTTTTTAAAACACTTGCTTGTTCAAGTGTTTTAGGTCAATAACTACTTAATAAAATGAATACATCAATTACTCCATTATTTGAGACTCTAATTTAATACTGTTGGCCTAAGCTGTATGTGTGCTCTTGTAGTTGATCTGTGATGTGTATCATAGACTAGTTCTTTGATGCTTTTTGTTTTTTATTTTTCTTTGAATAGAACCCTGAGTTGATGGCAGTATTTACTAACTAGTAGATGTTTCTGTTCTGTTTAGAAATTATTTTGTGGACTGGTGGGGTGGATTGTGGGCCTGTTTGATTTTGTTTATGGTAAAGCTGCATGTTCTGTTTTTATGGTAAACTTGTGTTATTTCATAACTAAAACTATATTTTGATCCATTTATATTTTTGCATATTGTTCTATTTTTAATTTCCATGTTTCACATCAGTTCCAGGGTATTACTCACATCAGACCAGCCTTTCTCAGTTCTAGCCTTGTGCACAATTTAAAAGTATTTGGTTACTGAGTGTATGGATTGATTTTGGTAATTTTTTAGTTGAGGTTTCTTGATTTTGATAATTTGTGACAGGCAGTTTGGACTTTAGAGAGTTATGGTTCAGTTTGAGAATTGTCTTGTCTCCTATGTTATGAACTATTATGTACTGAAAACATAGATTCAAGACTGAAAATGATGTGGCTCACTAATAGGAACAAAGACTTTAACTTTGTGTATATTACTCTACTTCAAAAACTTGTATCAAGTTATGGTCTATTTTGATGGGCACTTGCAGAAAATCTACCTTCATATGTTCAGGTATAGTGAAATCATGCACACCCTATGCTAATTAGTTGCATGTCTAACTACTGGTGAGTTAACATTTCTGATTATATTTTAACTGTTTTAAAATTGTCCCTACTTTATTAATACACTATCTACATTGGATACATACCGTAGGTAGCATCATTTTGATCTAAGGCTAGAGACCATGCATGGAGGCTTCACGTTGTGGGATTCTGAATTCTTGTATGTTTGCTATAAAGAATGGCATAATGTGGTGGACGGTATTTTGTATCAAACTGAAGTCATAGAGGGTTGTGGTTAATGTTTTCAAAACTAAAAATATGCAGCAGGTTTCTTTAATTATGTTTCCAAAACTAAATTACTTAATTGATTCAGAATAATTATTAAGGTATTTATTATGGTTCATTAATATGGATGAATAAAATTTAGAATAAAGTATAAAGAGTGTCATCTATGGCAGAATTTATTAGGGAACATGGTGCTTGAGACTATGTAGACATATAATGTATATATATAGATATACATGAGTACAAACCCTCAAAGTTCATAAAAACAACATGAATTGAGTATAATGATAGAGATAAACTTTAGTCTACAACGACGTCCCAAAAAATGTTAAGGGGAGGATGAGTCATCCTTATAGTTTTTTGGTAATCATCATTATAGTTAGCATGATTCGTTTAAAGTGATGTATTTCATCAATATTACATATATATATACATACATATATATAGATGATATAGTCTACTAAAGGGTTTAAAACTGTTATACTGTTAAGTATTTGTGATTTCTTGTATTTTGTATAAGCTGAACATAACTACGTGAGACGTTGTGGTTAATGTTTGAAAAACTGTATGTATGTAGCAGGTTCCTATAACTAACAGCTAGCAAGGTTATAAGAGTAAGAACCACTTCTTTTGTACTTGTAAATTATTCAGAGTTGGTTTTAATTTTTGTAGCAAATAATCTTCCATATCATTGAAATGACATGAACTTTGTGTTCATTTGGAGCAATAGTCTCAAAGAGCATAATTCCTTTATGCCTTCAGATAGGATGTCAGCTAATTAATTTTCTAAAAGCATTATTGATGTGATAAAGAAAAACATATGCGGGTTCTAGAGTATCTATATCCAGGTGATAAGGAATCTTTGAACAAGAGAAACAAACTTGGTTTTGGGAGAATGAAGTTCCCTCCCTTTAGTTGGATGAGCCTTAAAAAACTTAAATGCTCCCTCTCGCACACCCCCCACATGAGTACTAGCAAACAGTAAAACATTAAAGTTAAGGACAAAACATATTTGATCCTCTAAACTTGATCAATGTATATGTTTCAATGCAAATCAGGTTTGCCCAACCACTAACTATTGATAGCTAAATAAAAGTTCAAGAGAAATTTCTTTTTTCCCCTTTCTTCAATCAAATCATTATTTGCTTATCTTCTTCTATTTTTTTTTTTTGTTGAAGTTGTCCTGTCATGAAAATCTACTGGCTGATTAGACATTGCATTTGATAGGTTATTAAGTCTAAAATTTGTATCTAAAGGTGAAGATTTAAGCATTATTATCAGAGGTAAGTACTCTATTTCCATGAACGCAAGAGTTTTGCTTTTATAAACATATCTAATGTTGTTGAGGTATTATAGTAGACTTGTAGATGTGTTGGTCAATAAGAATGATTTAATAGGAAGTAATTATTTTTATAAGGAATCAACTAATGAGATAACTTTTCCGTTAGTTTTTATCAATGAGAATGATAATTGGAAGAAAATAGATATCATTTCTATAAATACGATTTTTTCAATTTGGTAATTTAGTGTCTAATGTTTTCCATATCCAATATGCACAAATGATTACTTGTAAAAAATCTATTGTGTATGAATAGTTGAAATCTAATTAACATTACTAATATCTAATGATTCTCACATCAAATTCTACATCAATAAAGGAAATATAGTACAATATGACAAATCACATAACTACAAGTTGCAACAAACCAGATTTACAACCTATATTTAGCTATTAGGCTAACATATATAACTTTTGAGCATTTTTGAGAAATTTGATTTTGGCTTTCTTTGTACAGGATGTATATGATGATTAAGAATAATGACTATTAAGTATACATTGTTGCCTTTGTCTTTATTTCAAGTGCTGCTGCTTTAATTACTTTATGTGGAAATTAAATATGTCTCGATTTAGCAATTGCTTCTCTGTTTTCTGAATTTTGGAGGTTATGTTTTGCCATGCAAAATGATTTTGTTTATATTTGTGTTGAGAAGATGCTATCACAGACATTTGTTGCAAAATGAGTTTATATTTGTGATGAGTTTATTTTTAGTTTATGGTTCATAGTTGTTTTGATGAGATTGAGTTGATGAAATTGGTATCACAGTTAAATTATGTTTGTTTGAAATTGTTATATAATATTTTACTTAATTTGGATCAACCTTACTTTTATATTTATGCTTTTAGGCTTTATATTATGCCATACTTTTCTACTTTTAGACTCATTTATATATTTCATTGATTCTAATCTATATATTTTTTTTTAATTTTTTGTTTCTATTTGCGGCAACAAGTTGTGGCCACATATATTTTTTTTTCCACAAGAATAATCTATTGTGGCAAAACTATTTGCAGAGGCAAGGCATCATTATTTTTGTCACAAATAATTTTTTGATTATGTCTAAGTGACTTTTTGCAGCAATAACAACTTGTTTATTTGCGGCAACATGTTGTGCCTGCATATATTTTTTTTCTACAAGAATAATCTATTGTGGCAAAACTATTTGTAGAGACAAGGAATTATCGGCCAAAATTTTTGTCACAAATAATTTTTTGATTATGTCTAATTGACTTTTTGCAGGAATAACAACTTCTCAATTAAAGTATTTTCAACAAGCAAATTGGTCATTAACCTCTTCTATTGACGATATCTCTTTGTTGGAGATTCATTTTTGTGGTGGCATAAGCTGCCACTATAATTAATTATGGCAAATAACATTTGTAGTATAAAGGAAATAGTGAGAAAAATTCTTGATGCAAAAAGTATTTTGTGGCAGCATATTATTGAGGGAATTGAGTTTCTTGTGCGACATTGAACTTCTTGATAGAGGTATTTCTGGCAATTTTTTCCTTCTTAGTGGTGATCAATGTTGCCGCAATAAGTCTATATGTGTGACAAAATTAGACTTTTGCCAAAAATATATTTAAATTGGTATTTTTTTTATCTACGAACCTGCTATCATGATATTTTGCCAGAAATGTTTTTTTGCAGCAGTTTTGTATGCTTATTGTGGCAAAAGTTGTCATGGCAAAAAGCCAATAATGTTGTAGTAGCTATATCAATTTTTGAAAATTCAAAACTAGTATATTATAATTTGATCCTAAATTTATTCGAAATCAAACCAAATCAAATTGATTACATCCCTAATAAAATTTATAACACGTGCATACACATACATATAGGCATGTACGCAAGCATTGTCATCGTTACCTAGATCAATAATATTAGCCTTGAAAGTAGAATTATTGGTTCCACGGCTGATCTAGCCACTCCCTACTTTCTATCTTTCGCGCCTCTCCTTCCTCTCCTTTTATTCTTCTTCATTTATTTCTCATCTTGTGTGTCTTTTATATTTTTCTTCTCTTCCGTACTCTTTGGTTTATGACTTTGTACAACCATGTTAACGCGTCTCTTCTCTTCCCTCATCTTTCGTTAGGTAAGTGAGCAACTTGCTCTTACTATGCAGTGTAGTGCTACCACAACCGTCAATTGATGCACAGTGTAATGCGACCTGTGATTTTACAGATCTATCGATTATTTGCAAGTTTATCAAGTTTTCTTAGTTTATTGCAAATCTATATTTGGTTAGTTTATTTGCACATTTGTCGATGTTGGTTGGTATTTTTGCATATCTATCGGTTTTGGTTAGATTTTTTTGTTGATTGATTTATTTATTTATATCTATGGCATGAATATTATGGCTGATTTAAGGACAATTATTCAACGGATATGAGCAGTCTAGCAGATAGAGACTAGGACATGATTGAGGACAAAATAGCATAGTACCACCCACACATGACAAGCGCAAAGGGTGGCGGGAAATATAGGTACGGCTCGTATGGATAGCTGCACTATGCCGTTACCAAATAGCATTATTTAATGACTTTTGTTAATTACAATTATTTTTTTTACGTATTTTTTTATGCATTCTAATCATGTAATTGATTAAAATATTTATTTTATAATAATAAAATTATGCAATTAATTACATTAATAAAGTCCATAAAGAAATACAGAAAAGTTTTTGTATATAAAGTTTTTGTTATTTAAAAGAAAAAGAATACCAATAAACTACCTACCAGTCTATAATTATAGTTAAGTTATCACTTAATAGTAAAATAGTATTTTCTAGAATTCACACGTAGCAAAACTACATCAAAGTTAAAATAAAATTTAAAAACAAAAATTAATTAGTTATTATTAAGTTGTATAAAAATGATATACAAGTTGTCAGCTTATATAATTTTTTTTATCATTTTTTAAAGAAAAAATCCAACGTAGGAGAATCTCTTTCGTCACCTCACAAATCAATCATCGAAAGATTAATATTAAAATAATGATGAATAACTTATGTTGAAATAAACATCTTCTTCTTAGATCATTTTTATTGAATTATTTAAAATTATTATTTTTTAAATATAAATTTATATATTTATCAAAAAAATTTAGTCATATTTTTATCAAAAATAAAAAGATAAAAGTAGGAAAAAAAAGTAATATAACCTTTTATGAATAGTAAAACTAAAATTTTATCTAATAAAAATTAAATTTTTATTAGATAAAATTTTAATTTTATTATTCACAAAAAATTATATTATTCTCTTTTTTTTTTATCTTCTTATTTTTAATTAAGTATGAATGCTTTTACTAGCCCATAGAGAGTTCTTTCAGGAAAGAGGGCTCGATTCGGATCTGACGGCTGCGGAGATGACTGTGACGAGAAGCAACGAACAGGCAGTGAGAGTAGGTGGGCTCTCATCGTGCTGGTGGGCTGGACTCTGACTTCTGAGTACGAGAGAAGAAAGACAAGTGGAGTAATATCCGAGATTTGATATCGCAGTGTGTCTGAAAAAAATTATGGAAAAGTTCACTATACCGCTTCAAGTCCAAACGTAGAAAAAGGTGGCGAATTGGGTCCCACCACAGATTACTTTGGAATTATATGATTATATATTCTCGATTCTCTCCCTTTGAAATTATACTATACAATAGAATACTGGTAATCGGTCGGACTTATCTTTCTATGAAAACAGCCTTCCAATAGAATTACTATACAGTAGTGTCATCTATACATTTCATTAGAAATATAATGAAATCGCACTTAGGAAAAATAAACCCGAGAAATGAATACAACAACTGTCGACAACCCTTCTACAACTAAATTATAATTCTTTAATAAAATAATTTTAGAAAAAATGAAACACCCTTAAACTGCAAAAGAAAATATAATCACTTTTCTCCATTTGGCTTTGCGCCCCCTCTGTATTATGCTTTAATAAAAGACTAACTATAAATAAAGATGTAACTGATCCAATTTTGAATAAAATCTAAATTAAATTGATATTATTGAGTTTTTATTTTTTAAAATTGATCTTGCTCCGATTATCTTATAAAATTAGTAGCACCAATTTTATCAGTTTCGATCATGTTCGGTCTAATTTTTCAATTTTAAATTAATCTATATTAATTTATTAGACTATTAATATATATTTATATATATAAATATTAGTATTATTTATAATGATTAAAATAATTATATATTAATATTTGTTATAATAAGTTTAATTTTTTATAATTATATCATCGATAGTTATAACTAATATTATTAATATTAGCTCAAAAAAAATTGTATTAGTATTACTATATTATTATTTCATATGTAATTATGTAGTATAATAATTTATATATAGACTTAAAATATATTATTAATAGTAATATAGTATTATACTATTAGTATTAGGCCATAAAATATAAATTGTAACTAATTTATATTATATACTAATGTATAATATATTATATATAATTAAAAATATATTTTATATTATGTATCATATTAAAAATAATTAATTTAAAATATATATTATATTGAACCAGTCCAATCCGGTTCTAAAAAGTTTAAAACTAGAACCGAACCGGTACCTACCAGTTTTAACATTATGAAAATCAATTCCGAACCGGTACCTACCCAAAATCGGATCGATTCCACTGATTTGGTCCGGTCCGATTTGATTTACCGGTTTACCGATTTTTTCTTACACCCCTAACCACAATGTCTATACTCTAAAATGACTAGTCAATGATACAATTGGAACTCCATTAAAATTTTATAAAAAGTAAGAATTTATAATTTTCAAGTAATGTAGGATCTCATACATCACCTGCCTTTATCAGAATATTACAATCTATTCTTTTAAATGCCTAACACCCTTGTCGGACCTGTCCGTGGTAGGTGGTATAGCTCGAGTCCCACGTTTTTTGTTGAGATAGGCTCTAATACCATTTATAACGCCTAATGAAAGGCTCAAACTACATGGTCTATACTCCAAAAGGATTAATCAATAATACAATTGCAGTCACATTGGAACCTTATAAAGAGTAAGAACTTCTTTTTTTTCAGATAATGTAGAATCTCATACACTACCTACCATTAGAGATAAGATAAAATAAGATGGGATAGTTTATAAATATTAGTAAGATTTGTAAGTTGAGATGAGTTGAGATGGTTTTTAAAAATTTTGTGTGTTTGAATTGAAAGTGAGACGATATAATTTTAAGTTGTTCGAAAATTGATAGATGTGGGTCCCACAAATGATTACATAATTATTTGTAATGATTTTGTTTTATTGACAAAATATATTTATAAATAAGTAATAATCATTTTTCCCCTTACATATCCTAATATAATTCATAATAATAATTATCAATTTACAATATTCTTATAAAATAAAATTATATAAAAAATATCAAATAAAAAAATATTTTACTTAGATGATTTTTAAAATTTTTTAAAATATTTATAAAAGCATTCATGAAACTATTATTATAAAACTTACCTATTGTGCAAAAAATTACATATTAAACAATAATCTTTAATACTGTCCAACTTGGATCACTCAAGTTTTCTCTCTCTCCCTCTCCTCTCTTGACCAAAAGACCCCTAGAGATTTCTTCTTCTTCACTAGGCAGAGGAGGCTTGAAGCTTCGACACCAACCTCCTCCTCCTCTAGCCAGCCCTAGCGGCTTTTACTTTCTTGGATTTTTTTGCTTTTCTCATTTTCCTATGTTTTTCCACCTTAGGGTTGACTGTCGTTGATCTGCTGCCTTCCAATGTTCTACGATCAACACGCGCTACTTCCCTAACTATTACAAATGTCGATCTTCAAGTTTGGGAGAGAAACTTGCGTTTTCTATATTTGCATTTGCCGCACGCGCAACCTCCCTAGCCATAGAGGAACCAGATACGTCGGATCTGTCTATTCATGCAACTCCACAAGTGGCACAGGCAGCGCATGCGACATTGGTTATCTACAGGCGACTCAGCTCCGCTTCTGTCTACTACTCTATACTACCGCTTTTCATAAACTATGCATTCGCCAAATTCTCCGCTCCTAGCCGAGATTCCACATCTATCTGCAATGGTTCCTTTATTCCCCTTTTGGCGAACACTTTAATTCTATCTTGTAATAAGATAGCGTCTTTTTTTAGGGCATGGGTTGGAACCGAGAAATTGATCCCAAATAAATTTATTTTATTTTTCTTTTTTTACCACTCCGCACTATTGTTTTTGTTTTGGGGTGATTGTTGGAAAGCTTCACTCTCTCTTCATGTATCATCTATTTAGTTTAATGAAATCAATTTACATAAAAAAAACAACAATCTTTATTAGCCCTATTGTAATATGAGGTAGCTCTAAAAAGCAACAACATTTTCTTTTTGTCTTTATCTGAAAACAATTTGAAAGTGCTCTAGGATTTCTCTTTATAGTTGTTTGGATTGGAAACCATATTTCTATACGATAAGAGATGAGATGAACTCATCTCAACTTTCAATCCAAATCAGGCATGGAATGGGTTCGGCAACACACACGATGGAGATGTGAGGGGAGGTGGAGAGCTTCTTGTTGCATGCGTTAAGGAAGGGCTTTGGTTCTTTGAAGGGGGATAGATGGATGAGATCATGTATTTTAGGAGGGAAATCAAGAAGCTGACTTGGCTGAAGGAAAAAAATAAAAGAAATAAAAAGATGAAACATGGACATTCCACGTTGAGCGGGGCAAACTAAGGGGACCAAACGGATCCCCAAGCTTTTTCCTATTATGAATGCATAAGCTTTAAAATTGATAAATGCGAAATGAATGACACGTAGTTTGATGTGGTGTCTATAAAACTTTTTTATTTGAAACTTGTACAAATAATTTCTCTAAGATTATCAAACAATAGGAAAACCTAATTACGAGGCTTATACTTAACTGTGTCAAATATTTAGACAATGATAACAGTACATATAGTCATTTCAATAATTATCTAAATATAATTGTATAACTTTTTATACATGTATTATTACTCCTCCACTGTCTCTTAGCTTTACGTCTAAGTGCCATCAAACTAAAGAGAAACTTGCTTGCAAAATCAATGCGAGGGTTAGCCAAGAGTCACATTTGATTTTAGATAACATAATGGATAGTTTGAGACTTCTTATTAATTAAGATATGGATAAAAAAAATCTCTTCTACATCCTACATAATATTGGATGTGTGTTTTAGTTTTTAATGAGTCTCAATAATTCACAACATTCTATTCATAATGAGTTTCTTTTTATAAATTTTTAAACTTGAATAAAGTGTACTTTAGTCTCAATTATGAAAAATGAAAAATAATATAATCTCTTCTATCGGTATGATTGTGAAGAGTATGTATGTCGTATCAAAATGTGACCACTGTGAGGTTCTGGACCATTAGAAGGAGATCGAAGTTAATTTAGTTAGGGGTGTAAATGGTCCAGTCCGGTCCGGTCCGGAAAATTTGTGGACCGATTCCATTCGGTCCAAGAATTCTCTCACCCTGGACCGGACCGAACAGGAGTTCGGTCCATACCGATCCGATCCAATTCGGTCCAGGGGCGGTCCGGTTCGGTCCAGGAGTGCCCCATATGATTTAATAGACTAAATTTAATCTAAAATTCTACAATGATCAAATATTTTTTTGGCTCAAATTTAACTACTATAAATTATAATATGTTAATATTATAAGAGTATATATTATATATTAATATGTTAGTATATATTATATATTGAGTATGTTAGTAAATTATAACTAATAACACTATTACATTAATATATTATATATTTATATGTAAGTAAATAGTGATAAATTAGTAATAATATATTAAATAATAATAATACACTTATTACTCATAAGTTATTACTAATATTCTATATAGATATATTATAATTTTTATTTTTATACTACAACTAGTCAACCAATAAATTATAAGATGTTAATATTATAAGAGTATATATTATATATTAATATGTTAATATATATTATATGTTAATATATAATATATATTAATATTAATATTATAATTTATATACTATTTATATATATATGTGGGGTTCGGTTCGGTCCGGTCCGGTCTAGGAGGAGAAATCCTTTGGACCGGACCGGACCGGAACCCATGTAAAATTTGGACCAGACCGGACCGAATTGGAATTCGGTCCAGTCCGATCTCGGTTCAGGACAACCGGTCCGGTCCGATCTTTTTACAACCCTAAATTTAGTGCTAGCTCACCTCATTGGGATCACGATGAGAGGGCTTTTTTATTTTTTTAAATTTTTTTATATGATTTTTTAATAAGTGTTTTAAAATGGTATTATAATTTTTTTTTATATTTTTAAAAAATATTTTAATATGTTAAAAAAAATAAAAAATACTATATATTTTTTTACATAATTTTTTAATATTTTAAAATATTTTTTAAAAATATAAAAATACCACAATATTATTTTAAAATACTCATTAAAAAATCATATATAAAAACTAAAAAATAAAAAATAATACCCTTTCATTGGGATCCAATGGATCCCAATGAGAGGCACCCCTAGCATGATCATTTATTTATCTATCTTTGTTTTTAGTCGCTAAAAGTTTCCATCGCTAAAAATTATGTACTTGACCTCACTTGTATATCAATACCGCCAACTAAAGGTACTTACGACTACTTGAACAACCAGAACTTTACCTCTAGATCTCTCGTCTCTCTCGTCTGAAGGCAATTTCTAGGGTCTTTTAAAAAAGCCACAGGCATTGGTGAGGAGAGCGGAACTCCGGCTCCGTTCTTCCTCATTCTTCTCTTCTTTTCTCTTTTCTTTCTCTTTTCTTCCAGTCATCGTGGTTTGTGTAGGGTTACCGGTGGTTTTCGATTTTCTTTGATGTTTTGATGGTTGTTGCAGGTCTGGAGATTTGAAGCACGTAAGGTCAACACGCACGTAAGGTCTGGAGATTTTGATGGTTTTCCATTTCCTATGCCCACTGATCTAGTCATCACTGGGAGCTTTTGCCAAATGGAGCAGTGAGTGCTCCATACGCGCGGAGGCTGATTCATACACGCCTTTATTTTTCGGCGGATCCATCTGGGCGTTGGTGACTCTTTGTGGATTTGGGGTACCAGCGTTTTCTCCAGTTGGTCTATAGCTCCTAGAGTGGCGCGTGGTTTTCACGCACCATCACAGACAGCCTTTAGTAGCTTTTATTGTATTTTGTTGTTGTTATGTTGTATTTTTTTTCGTTTGAATAGAAAAGATGTAAAAAGTGAGAAGTAGTTTCTCGGACTAATGTCCGTTTGGAATTTAGTTTTCTCCTTATGGAGAAACTTGGTAACTGCCTCCATTGGAGACAGTATTTGGTTCTCTCAGAATCTTTTTAAGAGATATAAAAGTTGTTCGTCAATATGTAATTATTTGGTCGATGGATCACAATATAGGCTTCTTGTATCATGAGTTTCTATGAATGAAACTGTTGCCCAGATGGCTAACACAAGAGGGGGGTGAATTGGGTTATAAAAAAAATTAACACTTATAAATCAAATACACAATATAAAATATAAATAAAATACGAAGTAGCAGGAAATATGAAGAGTAAGGGCAAGAAGAAGCAAACTCAGTATTTTAACGAGATTCAGCCCCACTGCCTACGTTCTCGCCTCAAGCTACCCCTTAAGGATCCCAAATTCACTATTCAATCTCCTTCAGGTGGAGATAGAAACCTATTACACCTTTGTGCAACACCACTACAAAGAATCTATGTAGAACACCCTCTACACTTGCAATCACCTCACACTTAGTGATTCAACTATTCCCTGTGTAGAACACCTTCTACACACACAATGATTATACGCACCCTCTTACAATACAAAAGCTGATAATGGGTAGGTTATCAGAATACGCTCCTCAATGAGTGAGATAAAAATAATACAGCGCAACTTATATCTCTATCAAAATGAATAATGATTAAGGCACAAAATTTAGAGAAGAGAGAATGAGGGTTTTGAAAGAATGATACAAAACTTAGCAATTAATGTGTAAGCTATTGTTCTAATTTTTGCAAAACTCAAGTGAGCTATTTATAGGCAAATGAGTCTTCATATTCAAATTTAAAAAGGTTCACATATCAAATAAGAGCACTATGCACTTTTCAAAAGATTCAAATAAAAACATCTCATTTTTATATTTTTCAAAGATAACTCCATTCATTTTTCAAAAAAATCAAAACTAATCTTTTACTTTTCATACATGACAAAATGAGCATGATTTATTTTTCAAACCAAATCATTTTCTTTTTGCATATGTCAAAAAAATACACAATCACCCTTCAAGATTTTCAAACAAAAACATCTATCTTTTGCAGTTGTCAAAAAAACATACAACCACCCTTCAAGATTTTCAAACAACACATGCACATGTTAAAGATGATAATCAATTATCTTACAAATTCAAATCTTTATGTATATGTGGAAAAATAATAATAATAATAATAATTTTTGAAAGTAAATATTTTAATAAAATTATGCAAATGTAAAAAATACAATTTGATACTTTATGATAAAATATTAATTTTGAACATTAATCCAATTTCAAATTTTAAGAGATATACAAAATTACTCTATGAGTTTTATTTGTAGACTTGATCTTCTTTTTACTCATGTTTGATTTCTTGATGTGCTTAGCTCTCTTCATGCGTAAACAACTTGAGTTTTGAATTTATTTATTATCATCAAAATCTATACGTAGATATGAGATTTGAAACCTTGGGTTCAACAATTTGTTATCATCAAAATTTATACGTAAATACGAGACTTGAAATCTTGGGTTCTACAATCTCCCAATTTTTTATGATGACAAATACTTAGTATAAATCTGCAACCTGCAGTAATACTTAAACTCCTCCTGAAAATATGCGTTAGCTTTTCAAGTAAAATATAGACATGATTCTAGCATATATAGCATGGTAGTATAATACTAGTATAAGACTCTTCCCCCTTTTGGCATCATTAAAAAGGAACCGCATATGACTTCAGTAAGATTTCTTCCCGCAATAACCAATAACTAAATAAAACGGTACGTTAGTAGAAACTATAGAGAGTTGAATAATTAGAGCCACCTGTTTCCGACAAAAGCTACAAAAGCTGAGACCTAACTTTATCGTCTCAGTACGGAAGGAGATTTAAATCCGCTTGATGTTGTTGACGAATTAGATGTTGTAGAGATTTGAAGTTGAATAAGTGGAGTCATCCGTGTCCGACAAAGGCTGCAAAAGGCTGAGGCCTAGCTCCGACAATTCGGTGCGGAAGGAGATTCAAATCCGCTTGACGTTATTGACAAATGAGATTTTGTAGAGATTTGAAAGCTTTCGATTTCTGTTTAAATGACCATTTTCACCCATCGAATACTCACAAGAAAAATCTCTCATTCCTCATTGATCAAATATCTATTTAACCAAAACGATAGAATGGCGGAGAAAATTTCTTCTGATAATCTTCCGGATTTGAACCAAGAACCGTCTCAATCAGTCATCTCTCCCGTCTCATCCAGCATATCTTGTAAGTTTGATTAAGTAAGATTTGAAGAGATGATAGTGTGTCTTGTTCTTATTTCCATCTCTATAAGAGCAATCCTTAGCTTAATCTAATTTGCATCAAATCTTCTTCTCATACTTGTAATTCGCCTGCATTCTCATTCTACAAATTTTTAATGGCTCGTCAATTTCCCTTCATTATTTCTCGTAATCAATCTATTTCTGCTTCTATCATAGGTGTCATGAAGCAACAAGAGACTGATTTAACTAATAAATTAGATCGTGACGCCATTTATGAGCTTGTGGGTCTCGGGACTCGGGACTCGATACTCATCATCCATTGTTGCTTTTTCCGCTCGGTTGCAGTCCAAAACTCGCGAAATTGAGAACCTTAGCGAGACTGTCTTTGTACTTCAATGACTTGTTTATGAGTCAAACAGAAAAATAATAGAATTAAAGCAATATAATAAGGATTTAAAATCCTTACTTGCCTCTTCATTTCGATTGCCTAATCCTTTAGTTGAGAATAACATATTGATCTACAAAGAGCAAATGCAGTTGAAAGATGAGGCTAAAAGTCTCAAATTTTTGTAAGTCATTTGAGATGATGGAATAAAAATATTCAACAAATATTCATGATATGCATCATTCTTATTTCTCTTCTAATCATGCATAATCTTTCTTATTTCTAAAAACTCATTTTGTTCCAATAACAGTATGATCTTTGGGTCTAGGAACAAGTGTCCAAACATCATTTCTTTCAAATTGATTTAGCTCTTCTTGCATAGCTAGAATCCATGATTCATCAAGCAGTGGTTCGTCAATATTTTTAGGTTCAATATACGATAGAAAAGCAGTGTGATTACAAATATTTCTAAGAGATGATCAAGTACTTACAACACGTGAAGGTTCTCCTAGAATTTGTTCCACTAGATGATCTTTCACATGTTTTCACTGTTTGGTTGCATCTTGTACCTAAGTCTTGATGATTTTTCTTGATGTCTCCATGTTGGATTTCTTCCATTGTATTCTCTTTATTGAGATTGAGACTATTTGTGTTATTTGTACCTTCTGATTCATCTTCAACAGATTTCTTGGAGACTAGAGGGTTAGATTCATCAAATACTACATGTATAGATTCTTGTACAGTCAAAGTCTTTTTATTGAATACTCTATAAGTTTTATTATTTGTTGAATACCCAAGAAAGATACATTCATTAGATTTTGTATCAAACTTTCATAAATTATCTCTGTCATTGAGAATAAAACATTTGTATCCAAATACAAGAAAGTAACCAATATTGGACTTTTTCTTATTCCAAAACTCATAAGGGTTTTTATCTAATTTAGACCTTAACATAATTTTATTTATAACATAACATGCAGTACTTATCGCTTTGGCCCAAAAATAATTAGGTAAATTATTCTCATTAAGTATTGTTTTTGCCATTTCTTGAAGAGATTTATTTTTCCTCTCTACTACCCCATTTTGTTGAGGAGATCAAGGAGCAGAGAAATTATGCAGAATGTGATGCCCTCAATTGACGCTAAGGGTTTTAACGTAAGTTGAAGAGTCTGAGTAAGTAACACTGGGCTACTTACCCTATACGTATTGATCTTAAGATGCGTACACCTAATCTTACTATTGTATGTAATGAGACTCACAGCGAAAACTGGTCTAAATTAAAACTTTTACAAATAAACTAGTGATCACATGGTAAAATATAACCATAATATTCACATTGTTACATTTATAACATCAGATTGCACTATTATACATAACCTATTTCGTTTTGTTAGTCTTCTAATAATAATACATATTTATTCAACTACCACACTAGAACCACCTCGGTTCCTTTTTGACTTCTGGAAACTTTCTCCCATAACGAAACCTATCCAAACTAATACAAAAGTCCCAATGAAGATATTGCCCATATGGAGTTGTGTAAACCCCGCATACGGACAACAGTCCATCTAAGCCTAATGTCAGACAGCATCCAGTAAGTTTCTACTCCTTGGAGAAAGTGGATGCATCGTGTCTCCATATCCCCATCGGTCGATCATAGATATCCATAACAGGGGAGTCAAAAAAATCAAAAAAAAAAAGAAAAAATCAGAAGGCCCATCAAGGTGCCTCTGAGCTCCCTGAGACATAGGGGCTTTTCCCTTGTCCGCCATATAGTCCTATACAATAATTAAATTTTTCAAAAAGACACAAACAAATAAAAGTGAGATTTCTTTAAAAATTTCAGTAAGTACACTTATAACATAACAAGGTATGAATAAAGTACAACATAAAACACATGACAAAATCATGATAAATGTATAACATATGAATTAACTTATGTGTCTCATGCGTATGAGTGACAAGCAAATGATTGGCTGTTATATCCTATGGACCCACTCTTATTACTTGTATTATCTTTCGTAACATTGTGGATCATATGTATTTCATCAACTCGACGGGCGTTACGTGTCGCTGTCCTCGTCGGATTTTCTCAGCATGACGCGCCAGCTTAGCCATACATAAGCTCATCAATCTTTCGGGCGTTACGTATCGCCGTCCCCGTCTTGACGAGCCTCGTGTCAATCTTTCGGGCGTTACGTATCGTCATCTCCGTCCTGACACGGAATTACTTAGTATAGCGGGCACTACGTATCGCCGTCCCCGCTAGTCATGTCAATCCTCCGGGCGTTACGTATTGCCGTCCCCATCGTGACACGACACTTAACTTATCACTTTTCCTTAACGTTTTTCTTATCGTATTCTCTTAAAATACACGTCGTGACTTATGACAATACATATGTGACGAATTTTAATATACATGCAACCTTAAACTTGTGACATGCATGCTTTCTATTTTTGTAAAGCATATGACATAGAAAAGTACATCACAAAAGCTTACATGCACATACGTCACTTAAATGCGTAACGTCAAAACTTAGCAAATAATACGTATGCAATTAAATAAATTATTAAATTTTATTAAATCAAGGGGCTGACCGAAATCTTATAGAAATTATTCTTAGTTATTATTCCTTTTATTATATTCAACTCAAGCCTAGAAATTTGCATAATTCCCTAATTTAATTATTTTTAAGTGTTTCTTGAACTATCTTTATCTAAATAAAACTTTATTATTTTTATTTTATATTTTTAAGATAATCATTATTAAAAATCCTCCTAATATATTATGTTTCCAAAAATTATCATATTTGATAAAAATCTCATTCAAAACATTCATTAGAAGTTTTAAAAGTGAAGGAAATCTTCCTTTTTCAATGGTTTCCTATTTTGTTCTGTCACTTATTTTCAATTTAGTCTTTCATAGAGTTCTTATCTCTTAAAACTTAAAACACAAATATTATAGATATCTGTCTTAGCTTTCCATAGCCTTTTGAATCACTCAATTTTGACTTCCCACTAAAACGCTATTACTGTTTTACTATAAGAGGGTAGATCTGTTAATTCAATTTCCTCTATCAATTTTTTCTAAATCATGGCCTCATATTTTCACATATTCCTCTTATTATATGATCATAAAACATATTCATAAGTTACTAAAAATTTTCATAGTATTTTTCCACAACAAAATTACTTCATAAATCAAAAACATTTAAGCTACCTCATACATGATGCATAGACTTAAACAAGCATCAAATAGGCATCAAAATAAATTTAAAAATTAAACCACTTATACCACACCAAAAGTATATTAAGAAATGCACTTACAAATTTTTTTAAGGCTAAAAGAGTAGTTTTGAGTTGATTTTGCACCACACTTTTTTCCAAGACTCTCACTTAGCTTCTTTTTTATGTGTGTGTGTTGTGAGTGCAACTTCTTCTATTTTTTTTAGTTTTCTGTTAAGGAACTCATGTGACTTCTCTAAAAGGAAGCAAAGGGAAGCTTAAGGGTCTATTTATAGGAGGGAAAAAGTTGCTTGAGGGCTAGAGAAAGCAGGGGTGTCTCGGCAACCTTTTTGGCTGAATGGGGTGACTTGTACGCCTAGACATTAGGCCTTATAATCACATCTAAATCTCATGATTTCCTAAGGTTTCATCTTATGGCTAAGCTTCTTCCATACCTGAAATTATCTCAGATCAATGGTTAAAAAAATTACAACACATAGATATAAAAAAATCTAACAAAATCTGGATATATCTTGGATGAAATCAGTCCAGCCACTTGGCCTTTGGCTGGCTCCCACGATTTCTAGCTCTTTTTTTCACCTTTTGCCACATGTTCTAGACCTCCTTGACACCCTTAGGACCTCTTGGAAGAATCCCCTTAAGGCTTGGTTGGCAATTGGTTAAGAATGAAGGGGATAGTTGGCTTGTTTTGTTTGGTTCTCCTCCAATCAGATTTTGTTCCCACTTCTTCCATGATTATATAAAAAAATTCATCTATAAACTCTTCCACCACCATATACAAACCTTTGTACACATATCTAGAAGATAAAAATGTAGAGAACCAATCAAATTGAGGCTCTTAAAGTAGGTCGGTGATTTGATTTATTTTCTGGATTCAGTTTACGCTCAAATCTGATCAGTTCACTTCCAGCCCAGTTAACACATTGATACACTTCGCTTCTTCAAAATCTCAAAACATGAAAGTTTTAGATAATCCTCTTAGTGATCCATAGGCTTTTGAATCACCTAAATAAGAGATCATATGATAGAGATATCATCAATTTACCGAAATATGTTCTTCTAATCCGAGAACCCACTTTTAGGCTATCTAAGTGTTTTTCCACTCCACTTCCTATTTCTCAAATTTTCCTCTTAATCTCCTTGATAGAATTATTCTATAGATGAAAGCTAAAATATTCTAATTTATTCTCTAAAAAAAATATAAAATATTTGATCATAATTCTCCTTATTTTAATGACTACTTAAGGTGTTTCTAGTTTAAATCTTCCTCCAAATTACCATATCTTTCCTAAAATTCCCTTAAAAATAAATACATTTCTAAATGACTCTATTCCTAGGGATGTATATATATATATATATATATATATATATATAAAGGAATGGTTATTACACAGAAAACCATTTTTATCACAAAAATATTCAATATATTTATTGACAAACTCTTTCCCCCTGTTATTTCGGATGTTTGAAATAATATAACCCTTTTCATTTTGAATTCTCTTGCATAACTTGGTAAAGGCATTATGTACCTCATCTTTATAAGCGAGAAAGATGACCCAAATATATCTAGAGAAATCATCAATAATAACAACTGCATAATATTTTCTTCCCAGACTCACAACTCTCTTTGGTCCAAAAAGGTCCACTTGTATTAGTTGCAAAGGTCTAGTAGTGGAGATATGTTTCTTGATTTTGAAAGAAGTTTTTGTTTGTTTACCAAACTGGCATGCATCACATATTTTGTCTTTAAAAATTTTTATTTTTGGCAAACCTCTCACAAGATCATTTTTGAAAGTTTGGAAATAAGTTCCATGTTTGCCATAACCAATTATTTTCATGTTGAGCTGATAAACAAATAGTATCTTGTAAGGAAATTTCTTCAAATTCGATTGTATATACATTATTGTTTCTAAAAGTAATAAAATAAACATTACAATCATGATTATTCAAAATAATGCACTTATCATTTTTTAAAGTAACTGTAAATCTTTTATCACATAATTGACTTATAATCAAAATATTATGTTTTAGACCATCAACAAGTATAACATCCTCAATTATGAGAGAATACTCCTTACCAACTTTACATATTCTCATGATCTTTTCTTTTGAATTGTTTCCAAATGTCACGTGTCCTTCTTCTTTATAAATGAGGTCAATGAATTTAGTTTTGTCTTCTGTCATGTATCTTGAGCATTCGCTGTCTAAAAACCATTTACTTTTACCGATGGAGGACTTCATACATACCTACAAAAGCAATTAAAATAATTTTTCTTGGTACTCAAGTTATTTGGGTCCTTTATTTATTAGTATTAGAAGAAATAAGATTTTTTGGTACCTATATAACCCTAATAGTCATTGTATGTCTTCTTCTAATAGGATAAGTATGATAGTTATGATAATTTCTATTGCAAAAATTACAATTAACATATGACATATTTGAAAATCTTGAGTGATTGTAATAATATTTTTCTTTAAAAGTTTTATTTTTATGAAAAGAATTTTGAAAATCTGATTTTGATTTAGTCGGTTTAACAAAGAAATTTTTATAGGGTTTGAGTTTTTCTTTTGGCATGTATCCCGAGCCTACCTTATCAAAAACACATTTTTGACTACCAAGAAGTTTTTCAAAGTTTATTTTTCCATTTGTAAAGTTTTCAATAATTTTTTCTAAATCAATCACTTTCTTTTTAACTCATGATTTTCATCTTTCAAAACAACATTTTCTTTTCTTAAAACATTATTTTCATTTATTAAAGAAGAACTTATTACCTCAAGATTATTTTAATACCCAAGTTTTCAAATTCCTCATATACCTCTTCCAAAACATTTTACAATTTTTTATAAGAAAGATTTTTAATATTTTCAGAATTTATTACCTCAAGATCATTTTTAGCCATGAGACAAAAATTTACAGATTCTTCATTACTTCAGTCGCTGTTTGAGCTACTTGAATCATCATCCCATATGGCTTTCATTGTTTTCTTACCTTTGTATCGATCTTTTTTTGGCAGGGAACAATCTGTTTATATGTCCAGAATTTTTACATTTATAACAAATTAATGAATCATTTTTACCTATATCTTTGTTGGAAAATTTTTTGAAAGATTTCCTTGGAGGAGTTTTATTTTTCTTTAAGAATCTCTGAAATCTTTTTGTGATCATTGCAATTTCTTCATCTTTGTTATAACTTTCCTCATCTTCATCACTTTCACTTTCATGGGGAATAGCTTTGAGTGCCAAGCTCTTATTTTGCTTTCCTTCTTCTTCTCCTCTTTTCAATTTATACTCATGAGTAATAAGTAACCCGATGAGTTCATTTACTTCGAGTTTTTTGAGATCTTTAGTTTCAAGAATCGCCGTCACTTTTGATTCCCAACGTTTTGGCAGAAAGTTGAGAATTTTTCTTATTATCTCCAAGTTAAAATAAACTTTTCTAAGAGCTATCAAACTATTTATAATATTAGTAAAACGAGTATACATAGAAAAAATAGATTCATCATCAATCATTTTAAACATTTCATATTCATGCATAAAAATATAAATTTTTTATTCTTTGACTTACGAAATTCCTTCATAAGTTACCACCCTTCAAGATTTCAAACAACACATGCACATGTTAAATATGACAATCAATCATCTTACAAATTCAAATCTTTATGCATATATGGAAAAAAATAATAATTTTTGAAATTAAATATTTTAATAAAGTTATGCAAATATAAAAAATGCAATTTGATGCTTTATGAGAAAATATTAATTTTGAGCCTTAATCCAATTTTAAATTTTAAGAGATGTACAAAATTACTCTATGAGCTTCATTTGTAGACTTGTTATTCTTTTTGCTCATGCTTGATTTCTTGATGTGCTTAGCTTTCTTCATGCGTAGACAACTTGAACTTGAGTCTTGAATTTATTTGTTATCATCAAAATTTATACGTAGATACGAAACCTGAAACCTTGGGTTCTACAGAAACTATTTCTAAAAAAAAAAGTACTTACGACTACATCACATGTGATCTCAATATTTTACTTTTCTTGATTCTTAGCCAATCACCACTTTTGGTCCTATAACTGCCAATTTCCGGTCATATACGTTTATTCGATAATTTCGTAGAAAAATCTACTCATTATCTATTTTCTTATCAACCTCTCATCATTTAATAATATATTAAATAATAAATTCACAAGTAAAATATAATAAATAGTTTTTAATTATCTGATTCCGTATTATAAAATGATGAGAAGATGATAAAAATTAGAATGATGAATAGCATTACTCTAATTTCATTAATGTTCCCAATTCTTAATTTAACCTACTTTCAATTAGTAACCAATCCAAAACATTTATGATGTTGTATTATATTAAATCAAGCTAGCAGCAGACCTCATGGCAAAACTATAAGTCAAAAATTTTATATCAATAAACCAACCTATTTTTCATAAGAGTAGCACTCCCAGTCGAACGGGTGCCATTTTTGTTTTCACACCAACCAATTAAAAATAGCCATGTAGCGTCTCACCAAATTTGGAGTTGACCCACATATAGGTGAGCCTCCTCTCATTATTTCTCTTCCTTTCATTCTTTCTCTTCCTCTCCTTAAGAATCAACGAACGTTGGTCCCAAACATTTCTCTCCCTCTCCCTCTGAATTGACGAGCAAATGCCCCTTAATAGAGAAATGAAAACATATCCCAAACGTGATCTAGCATCTCCCTTTGATTTGTGGATGCCGACAAGAAGATAAACGAAAAAACCTTACAGAGAATCTTGAGTTGGTAAAAGTTTTTGTTTGTCTAAAGATGATTTTTCATGGATGATTGTGATTTGCAATAGCAGTCCTGGCTTAGGGAGTTTCAGATTGCATCTTTGTTGTATTTTGTGGTATTGCAATTAGGTCATCGCTCTTGGAATTTAGCACACACACAGTGGTTGCCCTAAAGCATTAGGGAGTTTTAGAACTGTAAAGGAGAAGAAGCAATTCGGAGGAGAAGTGAACAAAAGATTTCGAGAAGAATGGCTACGCGGGAGGAAGAGGAAAGAGGGAAAATAGAGAAGAGGTTTGCCTGGATCCAATCCCATTGTAATTTCTATAAGTTCCTAATGTGTTTGTTTTTCCTAGTGGGCGTAAAAAGGAAACTTACACTCAATCGACTTAATTTTTTTTTCCTTTTCATAAACTAAAATTATTGGGAGTTGAAATTTTTTTACATTTTACTACTAAAAGTCAATCACTAATAAGCCCTTAAGACTTTCATAATCATAAACCACTTTCTTCTTTTAAGTAGTATAATTCAGAGTTAGGCAGTGGGCCCCCAATCTAGCTTGCTTGTCAAATTTTCCCTGCCTGTAGGGGGAATTGACGAAAAAATTAGTCAGCTACACTAGGCCTTACTTGGATAGAGAGATGATATGAAACCATCTCATTTTGATTTATCTCTGTATCCAAACGGCATGTGGGTAAGTAAATTCTTTTAAAAATAAAAGCAAACAGGTGGGTGGCAGGCGTGGGTACCAACTTGCCTGCTACCTAAGTATTTACACTTGAAAAAATCGTAATTCTATTCACTGTTTCTTCCCAAGATCTTGACTCCCTCTCTCCCGTTGGTCACCCCTTCCTTCTCTCTTTTCTCTCATTCTTCTCTTTCTCACCTTCTTCTTGTAGATCATGAGTCGTCGATCTCTCGAGCTAGTTGCAACCCACGACCATGGCTGGGTCATGGGACTACACAGAGACCCACGACCAAGACGTGGCCAACGATCATAGATAAGTAACTTTTTTCCATTTTTTTAATATCTAGCTACATCTATGTATTTGAAGCCTGATCTAAATTTTGATATTAAGATATAAAGATCTGGGGATGGATATGTGATTTTATGGGTTTGTAATGAAGAGAATAGGGAAAAGCAAAGAAAATGGCCAAGAGTTGTAGTTGTATGGATTTTGGGAAGAGTGTTGGGACAAATTGAGAGACTAACAATCCTAGCAAATTTTTGTTTGGCGAAACATACTGGCAGTGGGTTCAGCAATCCGCATGTCCCTTACTGGGAAAGGTCAATCAACAAATCAAGACGAGATCGGGGATAGGGGAAGGTTCTGCCTACTTGAATAGGGCAAGTAGCACCCATTGTATAAACATATGATAAAAGTTGTTATTCTATCTCAATTTTTTTTTTATAAAAAACATGTCAATTTTATAATACAAATTATATAATTTTTTATTTAAACAATTAATTTAGAAAAAAGATCAAAACATTATATTGAAATAATAAGGAATAGAATAAAAGTAGTGTTATTCTACAAACTTAGGCCAATAACTTTTAGGCAACCTTTTATATTGTTAATGTCGTGTTTCGCAGTGTTGAGATGTGGCTTGAATGAAGCGCATCAGTTTGCACTTGGAGTTTTCAACCCGTAAGTTCGCTCGACCCTCGCTCGACAGTCGCTCGAGCGAGACATCAAACGGAGCGTTTTTTGGATCCAGGCAGAGACTTCGCTCGACTCTCGCTCGACCTCCCGCTCGAGCGAGAATCAATCTAGGGTTGCATCGCTTCCAGAAACTAGGTTTAGCGCAGTCTGGAATAGTAACTCGCTCGAGCGAGAATATCTCGCTCGAGCGAGATACAGCCTATATAAGGATCGAGGGCCATTTGTGCAGGTGAGCGCGGAAGCAGAGAGCTGTGAGTGAAGGCGATTTCGCTCGAGCGAGAAGGGCTCGCTCGAGCGAGATTACGAACACAGGCGTTCCGTCTCCCATTTTTCTCCTTGTTTGAGTTTGTAGATCAGAGAGAGCCTACTTGTAAAGGGTTTGAGAGTCTTGTGAGGGAGAGCTTTGTAACCTCCCAGAAGTGTACTCCATCTTTGTTTATTATAGTGATTTAGACCGACCCAACAGTGGATGTAGGCTCAGTTTGAGCTGAACCACTTCATATCTGGTGTCCATTTCTGTTCTCCGTCTTTAGTTTTATTTATCTGTGTTGCGTCCGCTGCGCGGCTCCGTATTTGCTGTTTGTTTCAACGGTCGTTTCCCCAACACGCAGCCTCAGCAACTCTACAGTAGGTCAATTCATTCCTGCAATGTAGAAAATGAGGATTTGGGGAGATACCTTGGATGCTTAAGTTATTTTGAATTCTTAATCTATGATTATGAGAGATCAAATAAAAGTGTCTAGCGAGTTTTTTGCCCTCAAGGGAGGGACATATATACATGGTAGGCTGAATACTTGACAAGCTGATCATGGTGGTGCTGCTTCGTACCCAGGTCGTGTCCTCTACCAACTCCATGCTGTGCGACAAGCCATCCATGCCTGATCGTGGCGGCCGTTGACAGCCTAAGGTCCATGTCGTGACATATCAGTCTCCATCCTTCATTAAATGTAGCGTGGCCTTGATCAGGCATGCCCACCTTTCAGGTCTTTTCGGTTGTTAGTGCCCAAGGGCTAGGGTTGTCCCTGACCTTGTGTGCGTAGATTGTCTGCGAGTAGAACTGTCAGACCCTAACTCAATTCCATGCCCTTCACTACCTTGTTGCTTCTTTATGGGCTTTCTGGACCAACCTCCCTCTTCTTGACATGGCCTGACCCATCCTATTCTCTTATATCGATTTCGTCTTACCAATTGTCTTTAGACGCATCAATGTCTCATGACCTGGGCTCAAACGGTCCCCCTCATATATTATATACATATATATTCCCATATGTGGCATTAATATTTATGCCCCTCTACTTTATGTTTAAAATCTAAGAAAACCTTATGTGATAAGATGAAAGATGAATAGAAATGTAATTTTTAGCGTTACTTTTTGTATCTCGACGCCTCTAACCATAAAATAATTTTTTTGGTTTGGATTAGACCAAATTGAGACTAAGACTGGTTGGTCTCAATCCATGGTTTAGAAGACTGAAACGTCTCGGTTTGGTGCTGGTCCAAGGTTTTTCCTCCCCGGACTAGGCTGAATGAAAAAAAAAAATTATTATATATATATAATAATTGTGCAATTTATTATGTAATTTTTATTTAACTTACTAGCATTAGCAATATAAAAGTTTAATTATCTTATTAATAAATTAATATTCTACAAATTAACTAATATATAATATCAATTAACTAATTATATAGTAATTATATAAATTAATAATGTAATGTTTATCTAATTTATTATCGTTGATCATATAAAATATTTTTTTATTAAGTTAATGACATAATCCACATTAATAAGTCACTTAATCTTAATTTAGTATTTTAAATAAAAAAAAATTATTAATTGATTTTTAAAAAAATATATAAAAATAAAAAATAATTGGGCTGGACCGATTGGGCTGGGCCAATAGCTACCGGTTTGGTCGAATCCCTAGGGATGTTCAATCTGGTCCAGTTCGATCCCTAGGGATGTTTGGTCATCTCGTTCAATCCCTAGGGATGTTTAGTCTGATCCAAAAAAAAAATAATGGACCATCACTAGACCGAATCAATGTGGACCAAACCAAACATTCTTAGGGACTGTCACCAAAGGGCCTTCATCAATCGAATTGCAAGAAAAGTGCTGTTATTTTTCATACAATTTGGCTTGATATTTGGGGTGGATAAATCAAAAGAACCATTTTAACAAGAACATGGACAAACCAATTCTAGTCAAAGTTTTGAATACCATACCAGTGGGCGTTTTGGTCAAAACATTATAACAAAGTTTTTTAGTATAAGTATCATTTCGAAATAGTCTATACATAAATAAGTTCTATATATAAATACATATATAAATTATATTTTAAAATAATAGTCAATATATGAATAAATTATATATATAAATAGTTTAGTTTAAATTGGGATAACAAAATAGTAAGAAATAAAAAAAAATGTAAAATACCGAAATCCGATACGGTCGAAACTTGTGTACCAGTCGGTACCGGTTATATTTCAGCTGAATTCTTGTGTACCGGCCAATACTATCAAAACTTCGGCTAGTACGAAACTTATATATAATTTATATCGGACAATTGGTCAGTACGATATATTTCGACTGTACAGGCATGTACAGTACGAAATTAAAGATATTGGTTCCAATAACTCTAAAAAGGAAAAAGAGTTGACTAGTGGTACTAAATAAGAACCATTTGGTTACAAAACTATAGATGTTCCAATCTTACCTAGAATCGAATTCAAAAAAAAGTCTGAGAAAGAAATCAGGTTACCCAGAACCATCATTCTCCCAAACAAAAGGAAGAATTTATGTAATCAGCACAAATTTATCATTTCAATATTGGAATATAAGATATACTCAAACTCCAATTAGAAGACAGAGAGTACTTCTATAAAGAATACACAAACCTTGTAGGGATTTTAGAAGGAAAAAAACTCTAGGCTAGATGAGTGGGAAAATAATTTTCACACTTGGCCAATCATAAAGTACCACATAGGCATTCTAATAAAAGTCTAACTGAGGCTGCATACGATGAACATTCTAAACCCTTCTCCATTTAAACTCAATTGAGAAACATCCTTCTACACTCAACCATCTCTACTTTGAGTAACTCAGAACTATACTGCTGTGCAAGAGCCTAGGGCCATTAAAGAAAAAACAAACCCATTAATGAAGATTAACTATCCAACACCCAACTCTTGTTCTTTTAAATATAATAACTAAAATTGAGAATTAAAATGCAGCAATGGATAAACATTTCTTCTGCCATATTAAAAATAAAAATGCAGCAACAAAGTTTGCAAAAACCAAGTTGTTTAATTCCAAAGGATACTTTTTTGTCATGAGGATTTTGCATACCCATTTGTGTGAGTTGATATATATGCATTGATTGCGTCTAACCAGACAAAATACATGTTGCATTGTCTCCAAATTTTGTTGGAAAAAAATTGTCTTTCTTGATCTTCTTTCGAACGAGAAAGAGGAGAGGCGTCAGTTGTCGTGCCGCTAGTTTGGGGACCTTGATTGGAACTCTATAAATTTAAGACAAATTGTTGCAATACTTGGATGGCTTCTCCAAAATAAAATAGCCGAATATTTCGCAGATATGGGATAAAATATGTTAAGCCTGGTTTGTTTTTACTTTTCTAAGGGATGAAATGAGATAATATTAGATAAAAGTTAAAAAAGAATAATATATTTTTATCATATTAATTTTATTTTGAGATTTGAAAAAATTATTTTGAGATTTGAAAAAGTTGAATTATTTATTTTATTTTATATGAAAATTTAAAAAATTTAAAATAAGATGAGATGAAATGAAATGAGATAAGACAATAAAACTATCTGACAACTTTTGATTGATTGGTGTAATAATTTTGGTTCTTATTCGGTGAAGCCTCCTTTTTTATTAGAGACAGAGACGGATAAAGGAGGGGAAAGTGAGGGAGGTGGTTCCAAATAAATTATGTTTTTATCATCAATGTTAGGGTGCAGAAAAACATATGTGTAAACACCTATGTGACAACTTTTGATTGACTGGTGTAAAAATTTTCTTTGCAACCATCCGACTTCAAGTGCCACCCATTTTAGATTATTGAAGAATTTTGTATAAAATTTCAGTTTTGATCATTCAAAACAGAGAGGAACTAAAATGAAAAGTCCGGGAAAGGTAAGTTCCCAGTTCCCATGATTTATCTATTCACTGGAATGAATTGTTTCGGGGAAGGCAAATTTTGTTGTGAAACGGCTTGATAAAGGTGGATGACCACCGACTCAATGTTTACCGCGTATCAATTACAGCATTTAAGCCGATTTCAATTTCAGTATGTAAGTGTTGTTGCCGACCTTAAGTTTCTATATATACATACTTCAATCAATTTTACGAACGCAAGAATAATTCAAATACTTAAGTTTCTTAAATTGTTTTCTTGCAATACTATTTTCTTATTTAATTTTATAACACGTTATCAGTACGAAATTCTATTGATTTTGAAGTTAGTGATCATCTACTTGAAATAAATTTTTCAATATATTATTTATAGTCCTCAAGATGAATATGAAATGTTATATTATTGATTATTACTTGATAAAACTCTGTATTTATTTTCATGATTTTGTAAATATGTTTATGAGATACTCATATTTATTTGTGTAATTCGTATATAAAGAAAATTTCAAATCTTACAAAATTAGAATTTGCTACTATTAATATTTTTGGAAAAAAAATATTTATCCTGATCTTTGATGAGATCCATTTGAATGTGATGAATTTGGAAGATATAATCAAAAGAACGAAAGAAGGAAATCACACGTCTCTGTAAGACCGTGTTGTGTATCTCACGGCGAAAAATTCTCTTATTTTGTGAAATGATATAAGGGAAAGATATGAACACCAGAAGATGTAATTCTCCCAAAAACTCGTTATGACTGATTGCACTTGAAATTTCAAGATTTAAGAGTGGTAGTGAGTATAATTCTGTACTTTTTAAAATCACCTCTATGCTAAAATTATGTAGTGAGAAAGTCACTGATGATGATATGTTACAGAAAACATACTATTTTTCATGTCTCGATGTGCTCCTGCAGCAACAATATCGAGAGTAAAAATTCAAAAAACATTCTAAACTTTTTATCTTGGCTTCTAATAGTTGAGCAAAATAATGAGTTTTTGTTAATAATCACCAGTCACGTCTTACTAGTTCCACATCATTCCCTAAAGTAAATGGTATTAAATTTACATCATTCTCAAGAATGAATGGTACATCATTTCAAAAGAACCGCAGGCATGGCTGTGGTAGGAAAAATGATAAAAATGTATATCTCAGAAGCAACAACATTAAACGGGATAAAAATAAAAATACACCTTATCACCAAAAGTAATTCAACTCAAAGTAGGGTAAAGGCCCTCAAAACAATTCTTCATAGAAAGATGAAGATGTTTATCATAGATATGATATGACTAAACATTAGTCACGTACCTATTGTATGGTCAAGCATTTGATTCACTTATACTAAGTTTTTATATATTATAGTATATTTTTTTGATATTTTGCGATATCTCTTTAAAGTAATAGAAATTTTAAATATTTTGTAAAATCATAGATCATACTGATAAACTTCTTATCTCTAAGATGAATGATAAAGTTGTATGTTTGGCTGACAGTGCTACCATTCATACAATTCTTAAGGATAAGAACTATTTTCAAAATCTAACACTAAGCAAAACCTATGTCCATACCATATCAGATTCATCGCAACTAATTGAGGGTTTCGAAAAATCTTATATTGTGTTGCCTAATGGTATCAAATTTTGTATTAATGATACTCTATTTTCCTTACAATTTAGAATAAATTTGTTGAGTTTCAAAGATATACGTCGTAATGATCATCATATTGAAACCATTAATGAAGACTGTAAAAGAGCATCTCCTCATTACTAAAATAATTTTGGACTAGAAGCTCATAATAGAAAAACTATCTACTCTCTTTTTTGGATTGTATTATGCAAAAAAGAGAACAATTAAATCTTACGTGGTAATGTACCAAAAGTGTATTAACCCTAAAGTATTTATAATTTGGCATGATCACCTTAGACATTCGGAATCAATAATGATGAGTCAAATCATTAATAATTCGTATGGGCTTTCCCTTAAAAAATCAAAAAATTATTTTACCCAATGAATATCCGTACTTTGCTTGTTCTCAAAGTAAATTGATTATCAGACCATCTCCCTCAAAGATTATTGTTGAGTCCCCACCATTTTTATAAAAAATTCACGGGAATATATGTAGGCCTATTCATCCATCAAGTAAACTATTTAGATACTTTATGATTTTAATTGAATCATCAAGTCGATAATCACATGTTTGTTTGTCTTCTACTAGAAATATTACATTTACTAGACTTCTTATCCAAATAATTAAGAGCACTGTTGGGTTGCAGCCCTTGTGCGTTGCAGCTCAACAGCATACACTCACAACAAATTATTTTATTTTATTTTATTTTTCAAAATCAGGGGTTGCACCCCTATGTTTCACTGGGTTACAGCATACAAGGACTACAGCAAAAAATCATTCAATAATTAAACTACAAGCACAATTTTCTGACTATTCAATTAAAACTATTCGATTGGATAATGCATGTGAATTTACATATCAAATTTTTGATAACTATTACATGTTAATAGGAATAGATGTTTGAACATTTTGTTGCCTATACACACACTTAAAACGGTTTTAGTTGAATCATTAATTAAAAGATTTCAGCTAATCGTTAGACATTTACTTATGAAATCAAAACTACTTATTTCTATCTGGGGACATGTTATACTTCATGCAACACTAATGATTTGGATTAAACCATTTGCATATCATAAATATTCTCCATTACAGCTTTCATTTGATTAATAACCAAATATTTATCATCTTCATACTTTTGGATGTACTGTATATGTTAAATTCCTCGAAAGAGAAAGAGACAAAATAAATTTGATATTCCTGAAGAACTCATATCTACAATACAGGCCACAAACATAGTTGATGCTCTTGAAAAGTTCAAATCTTCTAATCCAAAATCTCTTGAAGAGATATTTCATTAAATGTCTTCTCCTGAAGAAGAATAAGTACCTGAAAATAACGAGATCTCGATACATTTCATGAGTATTAGAGTAATTCTAGATAGAAATAAAACTGTTATCGACAATATCTTTTCATATAAGATAACTCTTGATATTACCAGAAGTAATGAGAAAAATGATCGAAAAATCGTTGAAGAATGTCGATGTAGAAATAATTGGCTAAAATGCAATACAGCTATTGAAGCTGAATTACACTTGCTAGCAAAGCGAGAGGTATTTGGACCTATTATCCAAACACTAAAGGATGTAATACTTGTTAGATATAAGTGGGTATTTATATGAAAATGTAATGAGAAAAATGATATTGTATGGTACAAAGCACGATTTGTCGATAAAATTTCCTGCAAAAATTCGGAGTCGATTATGAAGAAACATATTCTCCCGTTATGGATGCAATCACATTCAGATTTTTAATTAGTTTAGTAGTTACAAAAGGATTAGATATGCGGTTGACGGATGTGGTCACTACATATTTATATAGATCACCAGATCATGATATATATATATATATATATATGAAAATCCCTTAAAGATATAAAATGCACGAAGCATCTAATCCAAGTATATTCAAAAGTATATATTCTATTAAGTTTCAAAAATTTTTATATGAGTTAAAACAATCCTGACGTATGTGATATAATCGCCTCAGCAAATATCTATTTAAGAAAGGATTTAAGAATAATCCTATATATCCATGCATTTTTATTAAGAAATCAAAATTCGGATTTGTCATTATTGCAGTTTGCATAGATAATTTAAATCTTATTGGAACTGCTAAAAAAATCACAAAAACTACTATATATTTAAATAATGAATTTGAAATGAAAGATTTTGCTAAAACGAAATGTTGTCTCGGCTTGCAGTTCGAGCCTTTGCTAAATGGAATATTTATTCATTTGTCAATATATACAGAAAAATTCTTGAAGCATTTTTATATGGACAAAACTCATCCTCTGAGTATTTCAATAATTGTTCTATTACTTGATGTGCGGAAAGATCAATTTCGTCCTTGTGAAAACGATGAAGAAATCATTGATCCTTAAGTATCATATCTCAGTACAATTAGAGTTTTGATATATCTTGCAAATTGCACTCGGTCTGATATTGCATTTCCAGTTAATCTATTTGCAAGATATAGTTCTAAACCAACTTGAAAGTATTGGAATGGTATTAAACATGTTTTTCATTACCTCCGAGATACGGTTGATATGATATTATTTTTATCAATGTGGATTAAGTCCACTTTTGATTGGATATGCAGATGGAAGTTATCTTTCAGATCTACATAGAGGTAAATTTCAAACTGAATATCAATTTACTTATGAAGATTCTACTATATCATGAAGGTCTATTAAGTAAACAATATCTGCCATATCTTCAAATCACTCAGAAATTATTACAACTTATAAACGAGTCGAGAATATATTTGGCTAAGATCAGTGATTCAACATATCTTCTCATGATTAATGATAGTCCAACAATTTTATACGAATATAATGCTGTTTGTATTATTCAAATCAGAGGATGATATATCAAATGTGACAGAACTAAACAATTTTTACTTAAATTCTTTTATACTCATGAACTTCAGGAAAAATGTGAAATTAATATAAACAGATACGATTAAGTAATAATCTAATAAATTTATTCACTAAGGTATTATCAATTGCGATATTGAAGAAGATTGTACAAAATATTAAAATGCGAAAACTTAAAAACTTATCGTCATGCACTTTTCAGGAGAAGTAAATATCATAAAAATTTATGCTGATTATATTTTTTTTTTTTTGTTAAGATTTTGTCTTATTGAATTTTTTTTTATAAGAATTTAATGAGGCAATTTTTAAATATTTGACAATATACATGAATATCATATTTTTTTTATTATTAATTTTTCTTTTCACTCAATTTTTTTTTGTAAGGTTTTAACCAATTTATCATTTCAATAGTCCTGTATCCTACTCAATTTTTTATTTTTTATTTTATAACGACGGTGGATGATATTTCTGGCAACACATCAACTGACAGTACGATGGATCGTGACGATCAGAATTATATCCTAGATAATGTGAAAGAGTATTCCCAACTAATAATATTTAAAGAAAAATCTATTACTTGCTCAACCGCACGATATACTCGGGATGTTGCTTAAACTATATACAACACATACCAGATTCGTTAAGCAAAACACTCGTATCTAAACCGAAAAGGAAAATACGGTGCACGAGGCAGCACGTGCAGCGGCTCTGTGGCGGTGAGATGGGAGCATTCACGTCTACAAGATTACCAAAAATACCGCTATGTTGTCTTATTTTACTGCCATGCAAGTCTACAGTCATAAAAACACATAAATTATTATTTTTTTAAAAAAACAAAAACCAAACTTGTAATTAAGGCCACGTTTAGATTAAAGAGTGAATTGAATTCATCTTAATTTATTTTTATTTTATTATTATATTTTTTTAATTTTTTATACAAAATATAAATCTAAATACACATTTTTTAAATTCTAATATACATTTTTTAAATCACAATTTAATTTTTTCAAATTTTAAAATAATAATATTATTAAAAAATAAATTAAACTCATTTCAACTTATCTCATCTCTCAATCCAAACGGAACCTAAATCCGACAATGAAATGACAGTAAATGTTTTTAGAAAATATTACTTATATAAAATTTGTATACCTTTTGTATATATGTCAAATAAAAATAATATTTTTATATATTTTATAATTTAAATTTTATAATTTTTAATTTGTCTTTCTCTCTCATCATATTTTTATCTTTTTTAATATATTTTTTAATAATTTGATTAATATAATATTATTATTACATCACCAATTCTGTAAATGTTATACCGTACTCTTAATAGTACTTATATTTTTCTTATAATGACATATTTACTACTTTTTATCAATTTTTATAATTTGTTGTTGAAATTTTTATTTCTTCTTATTTTTAAAATCCTTTTTAATATTTTAATCATTAAAAAATGAAAAAGAATAGAATTAATTCATAATTATTTTTTAATTATTAAATAAATTAAATTAAATTAAATTAAATCTTGTTTGTATTTAAAAACAAGACGAACTCGTCTTAATTCATATCAAACTCATTATTATAATTTTTTTATATTTTTATATAAAATATAAATTTTAATATGAATTTTTAAAATTTTAATATAATTTTAAAAATTTTTAAATTAATTTTTTTAATTCATAAAATAATAATAATATTAAAAAATAAATTTAACTTATCTCAATTTAAATCCTATCGTCTCTAAATTTAAATGGGCTAAAAGAAACAGTAAACGGAGGAAAAACCTATAATTATCCAGTCTTTTACCTCATTTTTATGCCGCCGGTTCCCGAGCCGTCTTGTTACTGTCTTTGGTGGTTCTTTTTATTTTTTCACCTACGGATTTGACGGCGGGGGTCCTCTATTGACCTCCAGTCAACTCCTCTAGCTCTCTCGATTCTTTCAAATTACTGTGGCACACATCTCCAAGATTGACCAAAATATCGCACTCCAGATCACTCGCGATACGATTCGGACGATCGCGATTCGCGATATGTCGGGACTTGATTTGGAGATCGCACCGAAGTGGATATCAGAATCCCAGCCTTAATGGCTTCAATTAAAAAAAGCAGATTTGAGATTTCTTAGAGAGAGAAAGGATCTGATCTAAGAAAGGGACCCGAAGAGAGAAGAGTGTGTGGGGGTGTGAGACTCAGACAGACATTTGCATTACAGCGTATAAAAAAAGGTTACCCACCGAGGTAGTGAGGGAACTCTTGTCTTGTATTTGGCTCTTCTTCGAAGGAATCGAGATTAGAAATATATAGTTTACTGTTCCGTGGATATATCTGACTCGGAGATTAGATGGAGAGGAACGTTTTCGTTTCAAGGCGGAGGATAGACGGCTTTGATGTTTCGCAGTCTGATTCCGCAGAAGCTCACGTTCTCGCCGTCGATGATAGCCTCGTCGACCGGAAGGTCATCGAGCAGTTGCTCAAGATTTCTTCCTTCAAAGGTTGGCCCGTTGATCCAAAATTCCAAAATAATTTTAATGTTCATTTCTTCAATAAATTCTGAATTGGAAAACGGTCGAATTTTGCAGTGACGGCTGTGGATAGCGGAAGAAGAGCCCTTCAATTCTTGGGTCTGGACGAGGAGAAGAGTTCCTCGGTTGGTTTCGATGTAAGTCGGAACAGAATTGCATATAAATTAGATCGTTGTAGATTCATTTCCGGAATAGGATTCAGCTGCTGTGCATTTGAAGTTCTGATTTTCAGCTGTTTGTCACTTTCAGGGCTTGAAAGTGGATCTGATCATAACGGACTACTGTATGCCTGGAATGACCGGGTACGAATTGCTCAAGAAAATCAAGGTGAGAAAAATCTCCACGTGATTAACTTCCTTAACCGGAATTTAAGTCCCATATGCGCTACGGATCTCTAAAGCAAGCTTTGTTAGAACAGGAGTCTTCTAATTTCCGAGAGATTCCGGTGGTGATTATGTCTTCCGAAAACGTCATAGCGCGAATTGACAGGTATGTTAATTTTTCTTCAAACCATGCATTAACGTAATTCGTATCTACATCAGCCAATGATATTATCTCTCGACAACTTGTGATTGATGATTTTTATTTGTCTCAAATTGTGTGGCTTAGATGTTTGGAGGAAGGGGCGGAGGATTTCTTTGTGAAACCGGTGAAGTTATCGGACGTGAAACGGTTGAAGGATTACATGACGAGAGAGGTTAGATTTGGAACTGCAAATAGCGGAATTAGCACCAACAAGAGAAAGCTACAAGAGAGTTCATGCGATCTCACTTCATCAGAGCCGTCCATTTCGTCGTTGTCGTCGTCCTCATCAGACTCGCCATCACGGTCGCCAATTTCACCGTCTTCGGCACCGTCCTCTATTCCGACGCCTTTAGATTCTCCGGTCAGACGGCTTAAAATGACCAACCCTGGCGGATTGATATAGATCGCTCATCACCTCTCTTTTACCCTATAGTCGAAAATCCTGCAATACCTTTTTCCCTATTTTGGTCTAAACTGCAATTCTCCGTTACTTGTAACGGTTTTTTTCTTTTGCATTACGGTAATTTTTTACGCTATTTATTTTTGTTTGTTCGTACGAGGATGAATTCCAGACTTGCAGCCAGTAATACTGAGAATTAAACCGATTAAATCATAATACTAGCCAGCCGTTTAATTGAAACTTAGTGGCCGACTGATGCATGGTATTCCGGTGAAGATCATGATTATAAGTTTTCTACCTGAATATTTCTAGACATTAGACAGGTAATTAACTTGCAGTTTATATACTATTTAAGTATTTATTGACAGTATTTTATAAATGTTTTATATCTTAATCATATGGTCAGATGTTTCCCTTGGAAAGTTGAAATATGTACATCAGTTGAGTTTGAGATAAGTTAATAATTATTTTTGGTTCTTTTGGGGGTAATGTGTAATGATTAACTTATACTGTCTTTACTACTATTTTATTATCTAATTATATTTTAATTTTGTTATTTGAATCTAGACAAAAATATGAGATTATGACTTTTTTGTACAATTTAAATGAAAATAAATTTAATTCTATAGAAACTGATTCAAAGATTAAAAACGTCAAATCTTATTAAATTAAATTTATTTTTAATTTAATTACATGATTATACTAATTGATCGAATTTGCTTTTATAGATTATATAATACTAAAAGAGGATATAAGGAGATGTAAAGATTATTATTATTACCCTCGAGTGATAGGCCGTAGTCTTCCCCGCGTAAAATGCGTTAAAAAAAAAAAAAAAAAAACAGAAAGTGCAAAATGGGGTAGGAAGAAGGCAGTAGAGAAAGGTGAAGTATTGATTGAAAAGGATTTGGTTGGGATTGGGTGAGTAGATTATGTAAAGATCTTGTCTGCTGGAAAGAATATTGGAATAGGAAGTGAAATGAACATGTTTGACATGTTCCCCATCCAGTTGAAGGTGGTGGGGATGGGCGGAGGGGAGAGACAGAGGCAATTTTGCAAGCTCCTGCTCTGCTCTGCTGGCCCAACCCCAAAAATGTCCAATAAAACCATAATACACTCTGGGTCTGGTCTGGAGTGGTGGCTTATCTGTTTGTTTTGTTCAATCATTCGACCCCACTTGTGACAGAAGGGGCGCCTCTTTTGATGCCACTGATGTTGGTTTGGTCCTATCGGAACATTACTATAAGAAAAATGATAATTTTACATTATTTTACATAATATAAGTTATAAATTATTATTTATTATTATTATTTTTTGTAAAATATTTTACAAAATTAAAATCATTTTATAAAAATATTTTTATTTTATAATATATATTGTATAAAATATTATGTAATATATTATGTATATCATTTCTCTTTTTATAATTACTAGTCGCGTTTGTCGTCAGTTGCGAGTGGCCATAAACATACAATTGCGCTATCAGCTCATCGTTTTCAACGTGAGCGGAAAGGGAAGAAATTTCTTTGTTTGAAATATCAGACCATGGGTCTTGTCTTGACCCAGATTTCATTTTATACGGAATCAAATCAGTTTTGAAATATATTTGTTTTATATTTTATTTGTCTAAGTTCCAGTTTGTGTTTTCTTTTGAAGAAGAGAAAATTATAAATTTTAGCACTACTTTTTTTTTTTCTTTTGTAAAGGGGGGTGTGGAGTTTTTGGAACCTTAGTTTTTTTTTATTTAGAGAATTGGATCCGTATGTCATCGAGCCCTCTAGGCAGTTTTGTTACAAGGTTTTAGAGCTAGATTAAATGTAAAATTAAGCTCTGACTTGGATATAGATGTTTTTATTTCGTCTCATCTAATATTATCTTATGTTAATATTTAATATTATAAATAGAAATATATATAATTTTAACTATATAATTTTTTTATCTAATCATTATCTAACTATTCTGATTTTTTAAAAATTTTAAATAAAATATAATAATAATTTAAAATTTTAAAATTAAAAAAAATTATATTAAAAAATTATATGCTAATATTATTTTAATTTTATAATATTTTTATTCAAATTTTTATCTCTTTCTCTTTAAAAATACTTGTTGTATTTCTAGATTAAAAGATCAAACTCAGAAATATAAAACACTGCCAAGATTGAGCTAAGAAAATGCAAGAAAAACAAATACAAAAAGCTAGAATATGAGCTTAAATAAAAATACCAAAACACAAGAGATTTAACGTGATTCGATCCTTTCGAATCTATATCCATAAAGGGAATTGGCCAAAGATCTTATTGATACTTCAAAAACTCCTTTAAATTTATAGGGTACAAGATCCAAGTCACGAATTGACCTTAAGTTCTCTCAATCTCACCAATTTTGCTCAAGTTACACTGTGCCCTGGGTTTGCCTTTTGAGTTATCTCAAAGATACAATCTAATTGCTACAGTATCATAAGTGGGTATTTATATGCCCATAAGTGTAAAGCAGAATAAAGAAACCCTATTGCATAGGATTATTACACATGGTCAATTCTTTGACTATTAGGTAGAGACTTTACATATACAAATTACAACAATTCTCATTAATAACATATTGTTGACACAGTTTTTACATGCTCAATTTGAATTATATTTTTACATGCAATGATCATATCATCAAATATATAAAAATAGATAAATAGTAACACCATTAGAAGTTTTAAAATATACACAACTATCATAATTACACATTTTAAAACCATTTTCAACCATGTGTATTAAATCTATTATACCATTGTCTTGGTAATTGTTTTAATTCATACAAAAATTTTTTAAGCACGCACACATAGTTTTTATTAGATTCATTTACAAAATCTTCAGGAGGCTTCATATAAAGAGTTTGTTCTAATTCACCATACAAAAAGGCTATTTTCACATTCAATTGTTCTAAAAACAAATCCTAATAAGCAGTGTAAGAAAGCAATAATTTGACAAAGCTATGTTTTACCATAGGAAAGAAAATTTCATTAAAATCTATACACTTCCTTTGTGTAAAATCTTTTGTCATTAGTCTAGTCTTGTACCTAAGCTTTTCTATCCTGGGTATGCCTTCCCTATTCTTAAATATCCATTTTGACCTTATAATTTTAACCTTATTAGGTTTTAATACCATTTTTCAAGTTTTATTCTTATTAAGAGATTTTATTTATTCTTGCATAGTAAGGAACCAATTACTTAATTATTTATTACTCATGACCTCTTTATAAGACCTTGGTTCCAGATCTTCTATTTCCTGTGCCACAAATAATGCAAAGACCGTTAATTTAGCCTATTCAAACCTCTGTGGTATTTGATGATTCTCCTTAACCTATTTCTTACAAGGTTATATGAGTAAATTTTGTTCTCTTGGTTACTATCTAAGTTGGTCTTGTTTTTCTCTCCTGGTTGTGTCTCTGTTTTCTCAGGCAATGAGTTCAATGACTCCATCTCAAACTGGACTCTGTCTGAAACAGTATCTTGTTGAGGTCCAACTTTGTCCAATTGAGATCTAGCATTATTTTACACAATATAAGTTATAAATTAAAATTTTTTTTGTATAATACTTTACAAAATTAAAATAATTTTATAAAAATAATTTTATTTTATAACATATATTGTAGAAAATATTATGTAATATTTTACACAATAAAGGTTATAAATTAATTTTTTTTTTATTGTAAAATACTTTACAAAATTAAAATAATTTTATAATTTATTTTATAACATATATTGTGTAAAATATTATGTTATAATCGGGCTGCTTTTTGACAATAAATACAATAAAAAATAATAAAATGAAAAAAACATAATAAAAAATATAATGAAGAAAACATAATAAAAAATACAATAAAAAACACAATAAAAATATAAAAATATAATAAAAAATACAGTAAAAGAATAAAATGAAAATGAATTATAGGGAGATTCGACCTTCAGCCGAGCGAAGCTATCAGAGGCGGCGGTGACCCAAACCTCCCACCCCATCAGGACCAGCGGACTCTGGCGAGTTTACCTCTACGACGGCGACCAACGGCGACTTCCGACGAAGCCTCGGCAGCCTTAAACTCGAAATGGGTCTTTCGGGTTTAAGGCTGCCGGAACTTCGTCAGAGGTCACTGTGGGTCGCCGTCGCAAAGATGAACTCGCCGTTGTCCGTCGGTCTCGATGGGATAGGCGGTGTAGACCCATTTCGAATTTAAGGCTGCTGAGACGTCGTTGGAGGTCGCCGTTGGTTGCTGTCGCAAAGATGAACTCGCATTATCCGTTGGTCTCAATGAGATGGGCGGTGTCGGCCACCACCACCTCCAATGACAAGCTACTTTTTTCAAGAGGGTCAGCGTCCAACTTTTCTCTAAAATATTAAGTAATATATTATGTGATTCATTTCTCTTTTTATAATTTCTAGTCGCGTTTATCGTCAGTTGCGAGTGGCCATAAACATACAATTGCGCTCTCAGCTCATCCTTTTCAACGTGAGCGTAAAGGGAAGAAATTTCTTTGATTGAAATACCAGACTATGGGTCTTGTCTTGACCCAGATTTCATTTTATACGAATCCAATCAGTTTTGAAATATATTTGTTTTATATTTTATTTGTCTAAATTCCAGTTTGTGTTTTCTTTTTAAGAAGAGAAAATTATAATTTTAGTACTAAGTTTTACAACTGAATTATGTGTCAAACTATGCTTTCATCTCGTTTCATATCTTATCTTAAAATTTAAATATTATAAATATAAATATAAATATAAATATTTTTTAATTTTTTATCAAACCATTATCTAACTAATATGATTTTTTTTCAAATTTTTAAATAAAATATAAAAATAATTCAAATTTTAAAATTTCAAAATAAAATTAATATTAAAAAAATACTTGCTAATCTTATCTTAATTTTATAATATTTTTATTCAAACTTTTATCTCTCTCTTTAAAAATACTATTAATTATTTCAACTCAAATTATTTTTAGTTTATTTTATTTCAATTCAAATATTTCATTACTATTTACTTTTCATCTCAAATATCTCATCCCAACTCAGGTTTTGTTTAGATTCAAAAATAAGATGAGTTTAGTTTATTTTTTAATATTATTATTATTTTAAAATTTGAAAAAAGATATATTAAAATTTGAAAAATGTATATTAGAATTTGAAAAATGTGTATAGAAATTTATGTTTAAAATAAAATATTTTAAAAATATAATAATAAAATAAAGATAAATTAAAATTAGTTGAGATACGATTTTGAATACAAAAGAAATGTCAGCTAAATTTTTGTGAGAGAAAAAGGAAAAGAAATACCTGTTATCCGGTCGGGCCGTATAAACTTAAAATACAGCCCTCCAATAATATAACGAAACGCCAGCTATCTCAACAAAGACTTCATGCTGCTGCCCACACCGGATCCTGCTTCAGACCCCTCTTCAGACTTTCAGACCTTCGAAACCACCCCTCCAGACCTTCGAAATCCTGCTTCACCCCAAACCTGTGGTCCGCTCGGACTGTTCCACCGCAACCCCTCGGCGAGACTTCGGCTTCATCCCGGCATGTGAAGGCGACCCAGACGACGACAGTGCGCTCGACCATTAGGTGGTTTATCATCTTTCCTCATTACTAGGCTTTGATTTAGTTAGGGTTTCGAACATTAGTTATGGTTTCGAGCATTAGGGTTTCGAACATTAGTTATGGTTTCAAACATTAGGGTTTCGATTTGGGGTTGAAGAGGTTTCGATTTGGTGTTTCCATTTAGATGTGCTTCCAAAATAATAGTTGATTAGAGATGAGCTTGATTCTGCAGGTGACCCGTAAGTCTAAATGGGATGAGCTTTGGAATTTATGAGCTATATGAGATTGAAGACATGAGTTTTTTAACATAATTGTAGCTATATGAGACTGAGACAAAATACGAGGAGATGGATTGAACAGAATTCTATTCTAAAATGGAAAGAGTATTAGTTTCTGAACCTAATTTGAAATGAAATTAGGTGATCCGCAAGTCTAATTTCTGAACCTAATTTGAAATGAAATAGAACTACAAATGTAATCAATATTGGTGGTTCTGTTATTCATTTGTGCTGCACCTGATTGTGCTGTTTTTTCTTGAAATAGAACTACAGATGTAATTTCTGAACCTGATTTTGCTGTTTTTATCATTTGTTTCTGTTTTTGCTTGTGATTGACAAATTAAACATTGGTGGTTATGGTTACTAATCAATATTTCGGGCATAATTTCTTTAATTAGTAGTGAGATATTAGTGAAAAAAAATCAAATGTAATTGTGTTTTGTTGTATCAGGTTATAAATCTGAATATGATCTCATTTTTTTCTTCCTTCAATATTTTCCAGCAAATAACAAGTTCGGGTTCTCATTCTTCTTCAAATGAGTGGACTTCAAAAGGGAACGCAAAAACAAGTTTGGATAGTCCACTTTGCTACTGTGGCATTCCATCGAAACTCCGAATCTCTGGACGAGATACTAGCTTTGGCAGAAGATTTTACAACTGCCCAAAATATAAGATCAATAAACAATGTGGCTTCTTTGAATGTTTTGATCTTGAAAGTGAACAAAACGCATGCTGCAAGATGACGTTGGAGTTAGCTCAACAATGAATGAGAGGTTACGTCATGAACATCAGAAGTTAAGGGAACTTTCAAAGTGTTGTTAGTTTCATGGTTGCTTTTTATTACAATTTTTGTTGCAACTTTTATGTATCCCAAAAAAATTTATGTACGTCGGGCAACGGCCCCTCGTAGAATGAGAGTGATTGGACAACTTATCGGTAAGATTATGCCATGAGTGCTGGAATCAGCCATAGAGTGCAACGGAAGAGCTGATGCGATGCTTTGAGTGGGCTGAAATCGGCCAAATCTCCCGGAAGGTGGGGATGGTTGGCATCGGACCGGGGTTGCGTTATTCAAAATTCAAAGAGCCTTTAGTTGGAATCCAGTACTTAACTGATGGTGAATAATTGGGACGAAGTTTGCCTTTCATTTCAATGACTGCTTGGTGGTATCAGCATCATCTCATTCCCATACGAAATCTTGGTTTCATGCCACCCATCTATTATCTATTATTTATTATTATTTATAAAAGCCAAGTTTTAACCACTTGACAGCCAACTCATAAAATATGATAATTCAACTAATTATTTTCTTGTAAAAATTCTCTCTCTCTCTCTCTCTTAATGCAATATGGAAACACAAATAGACGTACACAACTAACATACATTAATGTTTTAAAGCTTAGTAAAGGCAAATTAATGTTGCAATTATGGCATATTAAGTTTTCTCTATTATGTAAAATAGACGTACATTAATTTTAAATAAAATTTTATAAGTTAAAATAAGATATATATATATATATATTTTAAAATTCAGTTAAAAGAACTAAATATAATTTTTATAAATAAAATATAAATATACAATCGTATTGCATACAAGTTTTATCTATTTTACATTATTTGAAATTGAATAATTATTTATATATGTGATACATTTTTAATATTGTAAATTGACAATAAAATATTTCTTGGTAAAATGAATTCTTTTATATATGCATCCTCCATTTTATATATATTGGATATACATTTTTTTAATAATTGTGGTAGTGATTATGTATAATAAACTATTTAGATTTATAAAGTTCAATATAAATAATGGTCCGCACATTGTGCGAGTTATAAGCTCGTGATTATAAATTGGAAAAAACTAATGTGCCCAATGTTTGATCCTGGTTTGTCAGCGGATGCATTTTATTTTATTTTTTTTAAATGTGTTAAAAAATTATGTTAAAAAATTTATATTTTTGAAAATATTTAAAATATATTTAAAAAGATACAAATTGAACTAAGGCTTATGTCTAATTGAGCGGTATACGGGTCGCAGTCACTCATTTATAAAGAGGGGTGGTCAAGAGCCCTTTATCTTGAAAAAACCATTTCGCCGTCCGCCGTCCGCTGCCCCGGGGGGGGGGGGGGGGGAGGTCGGAGCTTCGTCTCCGTTCCTCTCCTCTGGTTTTTTCCTTTCTTTTGTCTAGTTTGTTTCTCGGCCACTAGTAGGTCCTGTTTTGATGGTGGTTTTCGGGGGTAGTGTTTTTGATTTGGCTTTTGCAGGTTGATGTAGCTATGGTGATCTTAGACCACCACGTGCCTCGTCTCCAATCTCGTCGTCTGCCGATCTTGCAGTTGTCCAGAGATTTTGTCGATCGGAGTGACGCGTGCTCCATATGCGCGGGGTTGGTTTAGGTCGTGCTCTGTGATTTGGTGTGTTATCTTTCGCCGTATGCGGCTATTCTTAGATCCATTGTCTTCAAGCTACTTAGATTTGCGGTTTCCACTTCTAACGTGGCGCGTGTATTCCACAGCTCGCTGCTTTTGTTGTTTTGTGTTTGTTATTGTTTTGTATATATTTATTTGTATAGAGAAAATTTAAATTTGAAAAATAATCTCTCGGGTTTAGCCCATAGAGTTTTAGTCTTCTCCTCTTTTAGATGAGAAGTTTAGCACATATCTCCAATGGAGATAGTGTTTAATCTATCAGATTTTATTCGAGAGTTGTAGAAGTTTGTGCGTTCACTAAAATTTAGTTGACGTGTAAACTATTTCTTAAAAAAAAAAATTGTAGACTTGATCTTTATAATTGAATGAAAGTCAAATATTTCCTAAAAAAAAAAAAAATTGAGCGGTATACCAGCACCATCCTATTAATAAGGATTTAATTTGTAGAATGAACCATCAAACATAAAACGGGTCCTCAAATCTGAAAACGGTTTTATGAACCATCAAACATCAAACATAAAACGGGTCCTCAAATCTGATTTAATTTGTAGAATGAACCATCAAACATAAAACGGGTCCTCAAACCTTTCATCCTTAAATCTGGAAACCGGTTTTATGACTAGAAACATTCGACCAAGTCCTCCCTCCCATGCACGTCTTATTGACCCCTACCAAAGCCTAGGCCTGGGCTCCAACTTAATGGAGTCAGAATGTCCAACACCAATCAAAGTCGGAAGTTGTCAGTGCCAGAATCGAAGCGTTAGAGCCCACTAGAAAATGTTCAAAACAAAAAAGTAAAATAAAATAAAAGATAAATATGTTTTCTTATCCCATAAATAATGAATTTAAGAAATCATAAGCAACTTTTAATAATAAAAAATGTTGCCAATTTGGAACCCAACGGATGTTGCTTCGGCTTGTACTGATTGAATGCCTCTCTTCATTAAGGTCAAGCCTTGGTAGGTGGAACTTAAAAACCAACAAAACAGAAGCATTACAACCCAAGACGAAGGAAGAGAGACAGGAGAAAACAGAGAAGAGAGAAGATAAAGGAAGAGAGAAAGCTATCAACTGAGAGAATTCAGAAAATGCAGAAAGAGAAACGGCTTATGGTTTCTTAAATAAATATTGCAAAATAATCTCACACGCGAGGAGGGGGGTTTGAGCGCAAGTCAACATCTTTGCAAACGAGCGTCAACACTGTTAGGCCACTCAACTCCTTGCTAGTAAAATTACAATACTAAATACACCAAGTATAAATATTGGAGCCAAAGTTCGGATGTCGAAGCCTACATCAACTTTGACTCCGACTCTAACAAATTTTTTTGGAGCAACTCCAACTTTGAATTTGACCAAAATCTTTGAATAAATCTGACTCCAACTCTGAATTTTGAATTTTCAAACTTCATCGAAGTCAGAATCGGACTCAGAGTGGACATCAGCCAAAGTTGGAGCTATCGAAAATCTTGTACAACCCTACCAAAGCCTTAAAATCACATTTAGGAACAATATTCCTTGGCTTTGAGGGATCGGATTTAGACAGCGTCATGACATAATCAATAGGAAGGAGTGACGCTTTGATTACCAACGAAGATAACAATTATCCAGTCCTTTTACTATAGGAGTAAGGACAACATGTTTTTTTTCTCTTGTTAATAAACATGTTGTGGATGTGTCTCATAACCCGTCAAATTCCCACAACGAACCTGCACTAGAATAACTAAGGAATGCATGATGGATATGAAACCTCTATGATGTCTTAGTTAGTCAACTTATACACTTGGTTTCTCTGATAATCAAAGGGTTAGTTCAACTTACATCAAGACGTGTGTTCCTTTCAACATATAGCATGGGAGATAGAGTGGTACATTATGTAACAACCCATCCTTTGGTTCAATTTAGACTCAAGGGTCCTTATTACTTGAAGAGAATACCTTAGAGTCGGTTGGGCTCGTAAATGCCTAAAAACACCCCACAAATAAGCGGACACCACGCATGCAACACACCAATTCGTCCAAGCAACCACGATGCATATGATTAAGAAAATTTGTGTTGGGCTCTCGTCCAAGCAACCATTATGGCATTGATGGACTAGAACCTGCTTGTTACTTTTTTTTTAATGTAATCTACTTCTTGGCTTTCTCCTTTCTTGTAGTTGTGGATTCTAGCAGCCATACAAAGATAAAAATCTCCATAATTTTGGAAGTATCTATTTGAAACTAATCGGTTGAAGTTTTGGGAATTTTTCAACGGGAGAGAGAGAGAGAGGTGTCAAAAGATTCTATTTGAAATGGGCTGACCTAAAATTCAATTATGTGTGAGTGTTTCTATTGTAAATTAAGTGAAATATCTGATATGGCACCCCCTTAGTGGAGGGCTGTTTTTATGCACTTACAAGCTGAACCGACTAAAAGCGTCTCTCTTATTTGAATGACCAATTATTTGATAGGACGTGGTTTTCTTATAAGAGATTTTGAACCTCTATCTCATTCTGAGGAAGTTTGGCTATAACCTTATCTATGAGTTTGCCTCTTGGTCGGGTCCATGGTCAATATGCGAATTGGGCAATGTGGTGTTGATATTGGTAGGTGGCTTTGTTGGATCCTGGACTTTCAAGGCGTGGGGTTGGCCCAGTAGTGAGGGAAGACTTTTTCCCTTCCAAAACCATATGTATTTGATTGCATGCGTAAAAAATTCTACACTAATGAACAACAAAAATGATATTGCAAATCCTAAATTGGGTGCAATTGTTTAATTTAGAGACTTTTTCCTATTGTTGTTAATCTAAATTTATCCTTCTTGATAGTAGGATGTGCTATGTGATAAAAAACCAAAGAAATACCCACTTGCTCCACAGTCAAATTGTTCTATATAAGAGAGTCATACCTCTTAAGATAGAGATATTTTTCCTTTTATTTTATATATATCAGACAAGATGGGGAGGAGAGGCTCTCTATTAGCCTTCCCTCTCAATTGCCCTTTTTGGCCATCATGGCCAGCTTATTAATACGCAAATAAGTTGGCAAAAAAGCAACTTCAGTTAGGGATGTAATTAGTTCAATTTGGTTTTGAACATTTTTTAAAACTCAACTGGTCTAAGTCAATTTTGAAATTTTGAGAACTGATACAGACCCATTCATCCAAGAAACTATAACTTTTAGTATTTTCGATTTCAATCCAGTTCATTTTGGTTTGTTAGTGTAATTTCAATTTAAGATTTTTTTTACCCCAATATGATAGAGTCCAAAATGTTATTTTCAAAAATATCATGCACATGACTAATTAACAAATTAACAAAATCTTAAAAAAAAAAAACAATACAAAGATTGCAAATGCAACCACTAATTTAAAGATCCAATTTCTAGTTAAAAAGAGAAATGATTTTTCACTTGAAAAAGCTCTCGAAATTATCTCCTGAAACCATTTTTTTCTTTACTTAGTGAATAAGGATATGTTGTTAAGAATCTTGTGATTTTTTTTTTCTTTTTAATAAATTATGTAAGAATATAAAAAAATGAATTTAAAATAATCAAACAAATAAAAAAGTCTTTTTGTGCTATTTGGGAGATGGTCGGACTACATTCTCCCAAGGGATGTAGCATTGCTCATGTAAAAAAGTTACCAAACAAGACTAACTACTTCTAAAAAAGAAAAAAAAAATTACAATTACATATTATATATATATATAATATACTCTTATATTTATATTATATTATCTATGTAAGTATGTATCTTAATAAACAAAAATAAATAATAGCATATTAGAAATTAATATTAATATTTATATTTATATTTAAGAGTAAGTTTATATCAAGGAAGCATAACACAGGTATGCTATATTAATTTTAGAATATATAAAATATATAGCATAATTTAAAAAAAAACTAAATAATATATATAATATCAATAATAAAAAATATAATTCGATTAGGTGCAGCCAAATTTAGTTTTTAAATCATGAAAACCAATATCTTTTATTGATTTCGAAGTTGAAACCACATTAGATTAGCTAAAATATTTAGATTTTAGCTCCAGTAAAGGCCAAATTAATTTCTATCTTAGGAAGTGAGTATTCATAAATCAAATGTATATTTTATTGTTGTTTCTCTTTATTCTTCTCATCACAACTACTATTATGCCATGCTACTATACCATAATTTAATTAGAATATGATTACTAATTAACATATGGGTAGAATGGTAAAATATTAAAAAATCAAATAAATTAATAATTAAAAAAATTAAAAATTTTAAATTAATATTATTTTATTACTATATAATGAATAAATGGATAATCTAATGTGAAAATTTTATGTGAATAACTAAATTCAAATTCATTTCATATTATTTTATTGTTATATAATGAAAAAATAGTTATTCCAATGTGGGAATTGGAATAGCCAACATCAAATTCCTTTCTAAAATTGTCATTTAGCTTTGGATTTCATTCTTTCTTGAGTAGAAGTAAATTCTCCAAAAAATTGAACTGATTGGTTTGCTAATTGTGTGGGGTGTTGAAAAGAAACTTCAAAAATCCATTTGTTTCTTCTAGACTAGATATTTTTGCAATTACAACAAATAATTCCAGATCTATTTGCTTACAGATATCACTTAAACTTTCAAAGATTATCAGAAAACTATCATCCCTTATTGAACTTTTTGAAAGACTTTTGGTCCTTAGGACCAAACATCTATATATAGCTGCACTACAATTTCAGAAGGTATGAGCAGTTGTTTTTTCCTCCCTGTAACAAATAAGACATAAAGATGAATTTACAATTTACTTTTTGGACACATTCAGCATAGTGGAAGTGCTTCTAGGCAAGCTCTCCTCAGAAAAGTTTTTGTAGCACTTGGTATGTTTAACTTCTAGCATTTGGTCCATATTTCTTGCTTGATTACCCCACTTGAAATCTGACATCTTGATATATCAATCAACTCTTTATGTAGGTGATATGAGCTTTTGACTGTTCCCATCCAAATGAGTCTATCTTTCACACAAGTTGAGCTAACTGGTATTTTCATAATGATTGCTGCCATCTCAAGTCCAAATACTTCTTAAAATAGTTGCCTATCCCATTACTTAGTCTCATAATTAATCAGAGCTGCCACCTTTTTTATCTTCCTGCAAAATGTGAATAGGTGATTGAATCCTAAAGATAGAGGGTTGAGGAATCCATCTATGTTTCCATATTTTGATGTCCTAACTATCACCCACTCTCCAAAAAGAGCTTTTTTTCAGGAGATCTCTAGCAGCACACAAACGTCTCCAAATAAAAGAGAGTTTCGACCCCACTTTGCTAGCATAAAGTGAGAAGTTGGAAATAATTTTCCTTTAAGTACTTTTGCAGCAAGAGACTCAGGAGATTCCATATTTCTCCACCCTTGTTTGGCTAATATAGCCATGTTAAAGCTTTCTAAATCTTGAAATCCCAAACCACATATTTTTTTTTTTTTTTTGCTTTTTCCATTTGTTTCCATGATACCCAATGAACCTTATGTTCCTTTTGTTGCTGTTCTCACCAATAGTTATGCATCACTCTATTTATTTCTTTCAACAAAGACTTAGGTAATTGAAAAAATCCTATGCGATAGTTTGGAAGGGCTTGAACTACTGCTTTAAGTGAAATTTCTTTTACAGTCTAAGATAGCATTTTACATTTTCAATTGTTGATTCTCTTTCTTTTTCTATCCAGAATATCTTTAAAAGATACATATTTTGACTACCAATAAAAGATGGAAGACCAATATACTTTTCATAAGAATTTATGACTCTAGTTCTTGCTAGATTAAGAATATACTCTTGTTTTTCTTCTAAGCACTAAAATAAATAGAAGTTTTTGCCATATTGAGTTTCTGACCCAAGGCACCTTCATATTTTACCAGAATAGTATGTATCTTGGACCATTCAATAGTATTTGATCTACAAAACAAAAGACTATCGTTTGCAAAAACCAAGTGGTTGATATTTAATTTACCTCTGCATGATTTAGCATGCTACTGAGTACCTCAGCCACCAAAATAAATAGATAAGGAGAAAGGAGATTCTCCTGTCTAATTCCTTTAGAAGGTACAAATCTAGTTAGAGGGATCCTATTTATCAAGATAGCATATGAGATAGAGGACACACAATCCATAACTACATTGATCAATTTATCATTGAAACCCATTTTTTTCACTGTTTTCCTAAAAACAACCATTCCACCCTACTCATATCTAATTTTATTGACATACATCCTTGCTTTCCTTTACTTTTTGTTGACGTGAAATGCATTTCCTCAAAAGCAACAATCACATTATCAAGTATCATTCCTCCAAGGACAAAAGCAGTTTGTGTTTGGGATATGATTCTGAGCAGTTTTCTTTTCAATCTATTTGCTAGAGCCTCTAAGACTACTTTATATATAACAATGCATAGTGAGATAGGCCTAAATTCCTGCATTGACTGAGGGTTTTTAACCTTAGGGTTTAATCCTATATAAGTCTCATTAATTTGTTTAATTACCCCTCCTTGATTTAACACTTCCAATGCAGCTTTAATAAGATTTTCTCCCACAATTTCCTACTGAGTTGGATAGAATGTTGCTGAGAAATCATTTGGGCCTAGAGCACCCAATGGGTTTATCTGGTATATTGCCTCTTTAACCTCCTATGCTGTAAATTGTTCTGTTGATACCTCATTCATTATCCCATCAGCTCTAGGTTCCACATGTCTTAAGCATTCACCAAAATCAGTAGGGTTGGAAGATTCAAATAACTTCTGATAATATTGACAGAACACTTCAGCAATTTCCTTTTGGTTGTTGGCAATGCTTCCATATCCTCTTAATACTTTTTTTTTTCAGTTTTTTTTTTATTTTTTTATATCATTTGTTTTTATTCTTTGGTTAGTACACCTATATTGGAAGTAATTAAAATTTCTATCTCCATCTTTTAGCTAGGCTTGCTTTACTCTTTGTTTCCATCCTAAGTTATCTTCTTCAAGCATATCATCAATATCTTTCTGTAAAGCTTTAATAGCTTCATTGTCATTTCCTCTATTTGTATCTTGCATTCGAGCTAATTGGTTCAATTTCACTTGAATTTCTTTGTTAAACTATCTCAGGGAAAATTTGCTCCATTAAGTCAATGCTTCTTGATATCTCCCAACTCTCTTTTTAATAGACCTCATATTGGGCAGTGCCAAATCTTCTTGTTGAAACCAATTAGAATTTGTATTTGTTTTGCAACCTACTTGAAGATTCCAAAAAGCTTCATATCTAAATATTTTGTCTCTATATCTTTCCTCTACTTCCAAACTTTCATCTCGTTTATTCGTGACTATTTAAATAGGACTATGATCTGATGTTTGGGAACCAATGTCATTAAACTGCATTATGAAGATCCCTAATTCCATAATATATTTTCTAGAGTTCTATCTAGTCTTTCCTTGAAAAAATTTAGTCCCTTTCGATTATTACACCAAGTGAACTTAGGCCTTTTGTAACCTAAACCACTCAAACTACAACTTTCTATAGTCATTATGAATTCTTCCATTTGGTTATAAGGTTTTCGTACTGCCCCATGTTTTTCATTTTGCTGTATAATTTCATTAAAATCTCCAAAACACAACCATGCATTTTCATTCCGAGGTTTAGAACTTTCAATAGTTCCCAACTATCTTTTCTATTTGATGTTGTAGGTGGACCATAAAAACCAGTGACCAAAAATTCATGTAAATTATCATCTTGTTTCAAAATCATGGAAATATGATTCTAAGAGTATGACTCAAGAGTAAAATTATCAGAATTGTTCCAAAAGAAAGCCAAGCCTCCATTAAGGCTACGACTTTCAACTACAAAACAGTTTTCATAGCCCATTCTATTTTCTACTTGCTCCATTCTTCTACTACCATTCTTTGTTTCCATGAGAAACACAAAATTGGGACACTTTGTCCTTACCAATAAGTGAAGTTTTCCAACTATAAGGGGGTTCCCAAACCTCTTGCAGTTCCAACTCAGGTTAATCATTGCTGTTGGCAGGTTGCGTTGCAGTCTCCACTAATTCAATTTCACTACTATCTGAATTATTACTAATAATTCATTTCATTTTCTTATCAGTATTGGAAAATTCAACTGTAAAAAAGTGTACCCCTTTTCCTTGTATTACTTTTTGTAGTTTCTACTTAGGATAATATTGTATTTTAGCTTGTCTGGCTCTTCTTTTTCACGTACTTCCTTTCCTCTTTGCCTTTTCTGCTAGTTGTTTTGGAGATTTTAATTCCTTAAACTCTCTATTCTCTTGTTGAATGACATAAAGCTCTGGATTTAGTTGATTATTCCAGCTTCTTAAAATTGGTCCCTGATTGGAAATCTCCACAGTATTAGGATACATTCTCTCAATTGTCTTCTCTGAATTAGAAGAGGTAACTTTTTTCATGCTGTATTTTTTCTATGTCCTTTTCTTTTGTCATCTTTTCCTTTGAGAATTGATTTTCCATAATTATATCCTCCTTAGAATGAGACCCTAGTTCAGCTTCCATAATTTCTTCTTATTTAACTAGTATTTCAAGACTAGATCTCTGACTGCTGCTTTCCTGATGATTTTTCTGTTAGTCCTTCTTCTGGGCATTTACTTTTGATTCCCCACCATATCTTTATGACTAGAATATCTTTAAATTTATAGGTTGAGCTTGCATCCATAGTCCATACTAGGAATTATTCTGATTTTTCTCTTTGTAGCTCTACTTTCTATTTACTACAATCTCTCCCTCTATGGTATAGGATTTCACAGTGAAAACAAAAAGCATGTAGTCTTTCATATTTAAATGATATCTAGTATTTTTTGTTTTAAAACAATAACCATTTTCCTCTAGTAAGGGCTTGTGCAAATCTACTATGATTCTCACTCTCATGCATTTACCCCATACTATTCCTTTAGAATTTACTTCTACTCTTATGACAGGTCCAATGGAAGAGCTAAAATCAGCTCCTATTTTTTTTTTTTTCTGACATCATTGCCATAGGCATACCATGTAATTGAATCCAAAATAGTTCATAATTAAATTGAAATGCATATGCAGGGAGTTCATCATCAAATTCTTGCAAGTCTAATAGATTTTTATCAAAAAATCATGGACGTCCACTTCCCTATTTTTCTCTAAAAATTTCTAAAAAAGAGTCATTTTTTTGAAGAAAAAAATCTATTCATCATTTATTTTCTCATCATTCTCTCAGCATTCAATAATGTTGAATTAGAAGATAGGTTCACATGTAAAATATAATAAATAGTCTCCAATCATCTAATTCCACATCATATAATGATGATATTACTCATTCCTAAATTGAGATTAGCGAGTTTATTGTTAAAAGAATTGATTCCTTAATAGGACATATGCTTCTCTTATAGAAGTCGATTTTGAGGGCATAAATTTCAATTCTTAATTTAAATTCTGAAGAAAGTTTTTTTATTTTTTATTTTTATTTTATTTTGAAGGAAATGAATGTTCTAGAAGCATTGAAACTGGACTAGTCAAATGCCAGTGAAACTTAAAATATAGCTAAGTTTTGTATAAATTGTTTGCATTGGACTACCTAAAATCATTTAACTTAGATTTTGAATTACAATAACTTCAAAAGAATTTCTAAAGTTGGAGAGTCACTATTTACTCATCAAACTTATATTTTATTCACAAATCATCAACAAGGCTTTATTAAATTCTCTTTATTACTTCATTAGTAAACAAGGTTGTATTCTATCGAGATTTTTCAAGAAATATTTTTAGTAAACAAGGCTATATTGTGTTGAATAATTAGATTGATATAAGAAACAGTTGGAAAATAAAAAATTTAAGTAAAAATTAAATTATTTATTAATATATAGAGTATATTTGTAAAATATAAAAAAAAAATTATTAAAAAATTATATATTATATTATGTTATAAAACTAAAGAAAGAAACTACTATTGCAAGAGAGAAATATATTAGAAATTCTCTGAAACTCTTAAGAACTGAAACTTTCTTTCTCTTTATATATTTTCTTATGAATTTCATTACAACTGAAACCCCTATTTATAGGCCTTGAAATTACTATGCAAGTTACTATGCAAGTCACTATGCAGGATTTAAAATAATAGTGGTGGGGTCATTCACATAATTTTAGTGGTGGGACAGGGGGTGGCAGCCGTCCCACCATTTAGCGTTTAATTTCATTACACTCCCTCTTGAATGACCACCCATAAAGAATCTGCCTTGTTAAAACCTTGCCAAGGAAAAACCCAGTGGGAAGAAAAATCAATGGTGAAAAAAAGAGAGTACAGTCTTCTTATGTATTCACAAGTGCTTTAAGATTACCTCATTAAAACCATGCAGTGGGACAAAATCTTAGTGAAGGAAAAAGAGTATAATCAGCACAAGTCTTTTACTCCCCCTGAAAAGTGCATGACTATAGATTTTTGAGTTTTCGCATTCCAATGTTATGCACAATCTTCTTGAATATCGAATTTGGTAACGCCTTTGTGAATAAATCTGCCAGATTATTACTAGATCGTATCTGCTTGACATCAATTTCACTTTCTCTTGAAGTTCATGAATATAAAAGAATTTAGGTGAAATATGTTTGGTTCTGTCACCTTTGATATATCCTCCTCTGATTTGAGTGATACAAGCAGTATTATCTTCATATAAGATTGTTAGGCTATTATTGATCATGGGAAGTCCACACTTTTCCTGGATATGTTGAATTACTGATCTCAGCCAAATACACTTTCGACTTGCTTCATGAATAGCAATGATCTCTAAGTGATTTGAAGAAGTAGCAGATAGTGTCTGCTTAACAGATCTCCATGATATGACAGTATCTCCATAAGTAAATAAATATCCAGTTTGAGATCTACCTTTGTGTGGGTCTGAAAGATAACCTGCATCTGCATACCCAATCAATTGTGGACTTGATCCACGTTGATAAAATAATCTCATATCAACCGTACCATGAAGGTAACGAAGGACATGTTTAATGCCATTCCAATGCCTTTGAGTTGGTGCAGAACTATATCTTGCAAGCAGATTAATTGAGAATGTAATATCTGGTCGAGTGCAATTTGCAAGATACATCAAAGCTCTAATTGCACTGAGATATGGTACTTCAGGATCAAGAATTTCTTCATCATCATCACAAGGACGGAATTGATCATTCTTCACATCAAGTGTTCGAACAATCATTGGAGTACTCAGGGGATGAGATTTGTCAATATAAAAATGCTTTAGGACTTTCTCAGTATACATGAACTGATAAATAAAAATTCCATTTGGCAAGTTCTCGAGCTGCAGGCAGAGACAAAGTTTTGTTTTGCCAAGATCTTTCATTTCAAATTCATTCTTTAAATATATAGCGGTTTTTGAGATCTCTTTAGGAGTTCCCACAATATTTAAATCATCAACATAAATCGTAATAATGACAAATCCGGATTCTGATTTCTTAATAAAAACACATAGGCATATAGAATTATTCTCAAATCCTTCTTTCAATAGATATTCGCTTAAGCGATTATACCACATGCGTCTGGATTGCTTCAACCCATATAAAGATCTTTGTAGTCTGATAGAGTACATATTTCTAGATGTACTTGTAGATGCTTCAGGCATTTTATATCCTTCAGGGATTTTCATATATATATATATATCATGGTCTAAGGATCCATATAAATATGCAGTGACCACATCCATCAACTGCATTTCTAATCCTTTTGTAACAACCAGACTAATCAAAAATCTAAATGTGATTGCATCCATAATGGAAGAATATGTTTCTTCATAATTAATCCCGGGTTTCTGCAGGAAATCTTGTGCGACAAGCCGTGCTTTGTACCGCACAATTTTATTTTTCTCATTACGTTTTCATATAAATACCCACTTATATCCAACAGGCATTACACCCTTTGGTGTTTGGACAACAGGTCCAAATACTTCTCGCTTTGCTAGCGAATTTGATTCAGCTTCAATAGCTGCTTTCCATTTTGGCCAATCATTTCTACGTCAACATTCTTCGACGGTTTTTGGCTTACTTTCTTCATTACTTCTGGCAATGTCAAGGGCCATTTTATATGAAAATATATTGTCGACAACAGTTTTATTTCTATCCAGAATTTCTCCAGTATTCATGAAATGTATTGAGATCTCATTATTTTCAGGTACCTGTTCCTCTTCAGGGGAAAACATTTCATGACACACCTCTTAAGGAGGTCTCTTTTTAGGAGATTTATACTCTTCAGGAGTTTCCTCTTCAGGAGGTTTTGAAATAGAAGATTTGAGCTCTTTAGGAGAATCAATTATATTTGTAGCTTGTATTGTGGATACGTGTTCTTCAGGAACACCAAATTTATTTTGTATTCTTTTCCTTCTGGGAATTTTGTCTTTTGCACCAATAAGTCTTCCACGCTTTAGGCGTACCTTAGACTCACCTATTGCTGTTTTGACAATTTGTCCTTTAGGGACTTCAATCATTGTTGGAGCATTAACAGCAAGAATATAATATTTTACTATACCTTTAGTGTCAGTAAATACATCCTGTAATTGATTTGCAACATTTTGTAAATGAATAATCCTCTGAACTTCCAATTTACATTCATTTGTAAGAGGATTAAAATGAGACAGGGTCTTATTATCCCAAGTAATATCTTGTCGTACTTCAGGCACTGACTTTTTTTTACCCATTAATGGAAAATTGGATTCGTTAAAATGATAATCCTCAAAACGTGCTTTAAACATATCCCCCGTAAGGGGTTCAAGGTATCTAATAATAGATGGAGAATCAAAACCAACATATATCCCAAGTCTACGTTGAGGACCCATTTTTGTACGTTGTGGAGGTGTAATTGGAACATATACAGCACATCCAAAAGTACGAAGATGAGAAATATTTAGTTGTTGACCAAATACAAACTGTAATGGAGAATATTTATGATATGCAGATGGTCTAATGCGAATTAGAGATGCTACATGAAGTATAGCATGTCCCCAAGCAGAAACAGGTAATCTTGATTTCATAAGTAAAGGTCTAGTGATTAGCTGAAATCTTTTGATCAAAGATTCAGCTAAATCGTTTTGTGTGTGTGTATGGGCAACAGAATTGTTGCCCAGATGACTAACACAAGAGGGGGGTGAATTGGGTTATATTAAAAAATTAATACTTATAAACTAAATATACAATATAAAATATAACCAAAATATAAAGCAGTAGGAAATATAAAGAGTAGGGTAAGAGAAAGCAAACTCAGTATTTTTACGAGGTTCAGCCCCACTGCCTACGTCCTCGCCTCAAGCTACCCCTTGAGGATTCCCAAATCCACTATTCAATCTCCTTTAGGTGGAGATAGAAACCTATTACACCTTTGAGCAGCACCGCTCCAAAGAATCCGTGTAGAACACCCTCTACACTTCCAATCACCTCACACTTGGTGATTCAACTATTCCCTGTGTAGAACACCTTCTACACACACAAGGGTTATACGCACCCTCTTACTTCCAATCACCTCACACTTGATGATTTAACTATTCCCCGTGTAGAACACCTTCTACACACACAAGGGTTATACACACCCTCTTACTGATACAAGAATTGATAGTGGGTAGGCTATCAGAAAACACTCCTCAATGAGTGAAATAAGAACAATACAGCACAAACTATATCTCTCTCAACAAGAACAAGAATTAAGGCTCAAAACTTTAGAAAAGAGAGAATGAGAGCTTTGAAAGAATGATGCAAAATTTAGCAATAGATGTGTAAGCTCTTGTTGTAATTTTTGCAAAACTCAAGTGAGCTATTTATAGGCAAATGAGTCTTCAATTTCAAATTTGAAAAGATTCCCATGTCCAAGACATCATCATTCACTTTTCAAAAATTTCAAATCAAATCTTTTTACTTTTTGCATGTGACAAAAGGAGCACACTTTACTTTTCAAAAATTTCAAACCTAATATTTTACTTTTTGCATATGACAAAAAGAGCACACTTTACTTTTCAAAATTTTCAAATAAAGACATCTATCTTTTGCATAAGTCAAGAAAAGCATCCACCACTTTTGAAAATATTCAAATAAAACATGCACATGTGAAAGATGACAATCAATTATCTTAATATTTTCAAAGTTCAAACCTTTAATCATGTCATGCACATGTGAAAGATGACAATCAATCATCTTTCAAAATTTTCAAATTTAATTTTCAAAATATTCATGCACATGTGGAAAATGTATTTTAATGCTTTATGATAAAATATTAATTTTGAACCTTAATCCTAATTTCGAATTTTTAAGAGATTTACAACATTACTCTATGATTTTAATATGAACTTGTTCCCTTCTTGCTCATGCTTGGTTCCTTGATGTGCTTGATTCTATTGTGTGGACAACTTGAGCTTGAGATTCCTTTATTCTTTGAATTCATTTGTTATCATCAAAATCCATGTGTAGATTTATAATTACATGAAGCTTGAAACCTTGGGTTCAACAATCTCCCCCTTTTTGATGATGACAAATACTTGATAGAACCTGAAACTTGTATTAATACTTAAGCTCCCCCTGAGAATGTGCGTTAGTTTTTCAAGCAAAAATATAAATATAATTCCAAGCATATATAACAAGTTTAGCAAATTAAACAATGTTAATGTTCTAGTCTAAAACTTCTCCCCCTTTTGGCATCATTAAAAAGGATCGGCAGCAAGTAAATAGACTGAAGAAAACGGTGCGTTAATAGATACTGTAGATAGTTGAAAAAAAAAAAAAAAAAAAAAAAAAAGGGAGCCGTCCGTGACCTGACAAGTGCTGCAAAGCCTCGAGACCTAACTCTATGAAATTAGTGCAGCTAAAGATTCAAACAATCGCCTGATGTTGTTGACCCTGTAAGGAGCCGTTCGTGACTCAACAAGTGCTGCAAAGCTTCGAGGCCTAACTCTATGAATTTAGTGCGGCTGAAGATTTAAACAATCGCCTGATGTTGTTGACAAACGGGATTGAAGGCTCTGAGTTTCTATAAAAAAATGATCATTTTCACCTATCGGATACAAAAAAAAATCGCTTCTTGACCTAAATTCTGTTTTTCCATAACGATAGAATGGCCGAACAATTCTCTTCCACTAATGTTCCAGACTTGAATCAGGAACCCTTGACGCATCAACCATCAATCTTCTCTCCTGAGGCCATCAATGCCATGATAGGAGCAGAGAACCGTTTTTCTAGTAAGAAAACTTTTGACAATGTGTGTCCAGCAAATCTTGTATTTCTTTTGACTAAATAAGATTTTGAAGAGACAATAGTTTGTCTTGTTCTTTATGCAATCTCTATAAAATCGGTTTTAAAGCTCATCCGATTTGCATCAAATCTTATTCTCATCTCTATAACTCATCTGCATTCTTTCAACATTCTCGCTTTAAGTTTTCAATTCTTTTCTCAATGGCTCATTCTTCTAACATTCCTCTAGATCCATCCATGAGGTGTTCTACACCTCAATCTCATGTCCTTTCTGCAGCTACCATTGGCGCTATGTTGCAGCAAGAGAATAATAGTTTGGCTAATAAGTCAGACTCCGATGCTATCTACGACTTGGTGAGTCTCGGGACTCGCTACTCATCCTCTATTGTTGCTTTTTCCCAGCGGCTACAAGTCAAAAACCAAGAGGTTGAAAAGCTTAAAGAACAAATTGTTGTACTTCAACGAATTGTTCAAGAGTCTCACATAAGGGAAGGAATCGTTCGACAGAAGAATAAACGGTTGAAATCTCTATTGGATTCTTCATTCCGCTTGCCAGTTCCCATGGATAGGGAGGACATGATTTTGTATGAAGAGAATGAGCGTCTCAAACATGAGGCTAAGAATCTCAAGTTTATGTAAAAGTATTTAAAAAAATCTCTCTATTTTTATGAACTCTGATCTATCTTTTAAGAGATATTCGTAGCATGCATCATACCTATTTCTCTTCTAATCATACATAATCTATCTTCTGGTAGGGGTTTTGTGAAAATGTCTGCCAATTGATCATGTGTACTAGTGAATTCTAATACAATATCGCCCTTCTGCACATGATCTCTAAGAAAATGATATCTAATTTCAATATGTTTGGTCCGAGAATGTTGTATTGGATTCTTTGAAAGATTTATAGCACTTGTATTATCACATTTGATTGGAATGTGATTGTACATAAGTTTAAAATCCTCAAGTTGTTGCTTCATGTAAAGAACTTGAGCACAACAACTACCCGCAGCAACATATTCTGCCTCAGCAGTAGATAGTGCAACAGAATTTTGTTTTTTACTAAACCAGGAAACTAGTGCATGACCTAAGAAGTGACATGCTCCACTAGTGCTTTTTCGATCTATTTTACAACCAGCATAATCTGCATCTGTGTAGCTAATTAGATCGAAAGATGTGTGCTTAGGGTACCATAACCCTAAGTTAATTGTACCACTAAGATATCTAAGAATGCGCTTAACTGCAATTAAATGTGATTCTTTTGGAGATGATTGAAAGCGTGCACATAAGCACACACTAAACATAATATCTGGTCTACTGGCTGTCAAATATAATAAGCTACCAATCATACCTCGATATACCTTCGAGTCAACTGATTTACCGGATTCATCTTTATCAAGTTTAGTGGATGGGCTCATTGGTGTTCCAGTTTCCTTAGCACCTTCCATCCCAAAATTTTTCAGCAATTCCTTAATATATTTTGATTGATTGATGAATGTCCCACTTTTTGCTTGCTTAATTTGCAATCCGAGAAAGAATGTAAGCTCTCCCATCATGCTCATTTCAAATTCTTCCTGCATAGTCTTAGCAAAAACTTGGCACATATTTTCATTAGTAGCACCGAATATTATATCATCAACATAAATCTGAATCAAAAGAATATCATCATTTTCGTATTTAATGAAAAGAGTTGTATCAATTTTTCCTCTTGAAAAGCCTTTTTCAATCAAGAAACCACTGAGTCTCTCGTACCACGCTCTAGGAGCTTGTTTGAGTCCATAGAGTGCTTTTGTGAGTTTAAAAACATGATTTGGATAAATATGATTTTCAAAACCTGGAGGTTGCTCAACATATACCTCTTCATTTATAAAACCGTTTAAGAAAGCACTTTTAACATCCATTTGAAAAAGTTTGAAATCTTTATAACAAGCATATGCAAGTAGCATTCGAATAGCTTCTAATCTTGCGACTGGTGCATATGTCTCATCATAATCGATTCCTTCTTCTTGATTGAAACCTTGGGCTACAAGACGAGCCTTATTTCTAGTAATGACTCCGGACTCATCTTTCTTGTTTCTAAAAACCCATTTTGTTCCAATAATAGTATGATTTTTGGGTCTAGGAACAAGTGTCCAAACATCATTTCTTTCAAATTGATTAAGCTCTTCTTGTATAGCTAGAATCCAAGATTCATCAAGAAGTGCTTCATCAATATTTTTAGGTTCAATCTGAGATAGAAAAGCAGTATGATTGCAAATATTTCTAAGAGATAATCGAGTGCTTACACCTCGTGAAGGTTCTCCCAGAATTTGTTCCACTGGATGATCTTTCACAAATTTCCACTGTTTGGTTACATCTTGTATTAAATTTTGATGATCGTTCCTGATGTCTCCATGTTGGACTTCCTCTATTGTGTTCTCTTTGTTGAGATTGAGACTTTCCGTATTATTTATACCTCCTGTTTCTTTATCAATGGATTTCTTGGAGAGTAGAGAATTAGATTCATCAAATACTACATGCATAGATTCTTGTACAGTCAAAATCTTTTTATTAAATACTCTATAAGCTTTACTATTAGTAGAATATCCGAGAAAGATACCTTCATCAGATTTTGCATCAAACTTGCCTAAATTATCCATGTCATTTAAAATAAAACATTTGCATCCAAATACATGAAAGTAACCAATGTTGGGCTTTTTCTCATTCCAAAGCTCATAGGGGGTTTTATTTAATTTGGACCTTAGCATAACTCTATTTATAACATAACATGCAGTACTTACCGCTTCGGCCCAAAAATAACTAGGCAAGTTGTTCTCATTGAGCATTGTTCTTGCCATCTCTTGAAGAGATCTATTTTTCCTCTCTACTACCCCATTTTGTTGAGGAGTTCGAGGAGCAGAAAAATTATGTACAAAACCATTTTCATCACAAAATGTTTCAATATTTTTATTAACAAACTCTTTTCCCCTATCACTTCGGATACTTGAAATAGTATAACCCTTTTCATTTTGAATTCTCTTGCATAACTTGGTAAATGCATTATGTGCCTCATCTTTATGAGCAAGAAAGATGACCCAAGTATATCTAGAGAAATCATCAACAATAACAAATGCATAATATTTTCCTCCTAAACTTGCAACTCTATTTGGTCCAAAAAGATCCATGTGTATCAGTTGCAGTGGTCTAGTAGTGGAAATATGTTTCTTGGTTTTAAAAGAAGTTTTTGTTTGTTTACCAAATTGGCATACATCACAAATTTTGTCTTTAAGAAAATTTGCCTTTGGTAAACCTCTCACAAGATCATTTTTTGAAAGTTTGGAAATAAGTTCCATGTTGGCATGACCTAGTCTTCTATGCCATAACCAATTAGTTTCATTTTGAGCTGAAAAACAAATAGCATCTTGTGAGGTAATTTCTTCAAAATCAATTGTATAAACATTGTTGCTTCTTAAAGCAATAAAACAAATATTACAATCATGATCATTTAAAATAATGCACTTATCCATTTTGAAAGTAACTGTAAATCCTTTATCACATAATTGACTTATACTCAAAAGATTATGTTTTAGACCTTCAACAAGTAGAACATCTTCAATTATGAGAGAAGACTCATTACCAATTTTACCTATTCCCACGATCTTCCCTTTTGAGTTGTCTCCAAATGTCACGTGTCCTTCTTCTTTAGATCTAAGATCAAAGAACTTAGTCTTGTCTCCCGTCATGTGTCTTGAACATCCACTATCTAAAAACCATTTATTTTTGTTTGTGGAGGACTTCATGCACACCTATAAAAACAATTAAAATGATTTTTCTTGGTACCCAAGTTCTTTGGGTCCTTTATTTATTAGTATTAGAATAAATAAGATTTTTAGGTACCCATATGGCCCTAATAGTCATTGTATGTTTTCTTCTAATAGGACAAGCAAGATAATTATGACCATTTCTATTACAAAAATTACAAATAGCATGTGACATATATGAAGAACTTGAGTGATTATAATAGTATCCTTTTTTAACAAAATTATTTTTATGAAAAGAATTTTGAATATTGGACTTTGATGTAGAAGGATTATCAAAAAAGTTTTTATAAGGTTTGTATTTTTGTTTTGGCATATATCCCAAGCCTGCCTTGTCAAAAACACATCTTTGACTACCAAGAAGTTTTTCAAAATTTCTTTTTCCATTCGTAAAGTTTTCAATAATATTTTCTAAATCAGTTTTCTTTTTCTTCAACTCAAGATTTTCATCTTTCAAAACAATACTTTCTTTTCTTAAAATATCAATTTCGTTTGTTAAAGAAGAATTTTTCTTTTTCAAAGTAGTATACTTGATACCCAGTTTTTCAAATTCTTCATATACCTCTTCTAAAACATTTTGCAATTCTTCATATGAAGGATCTTCAATATTATCAAGATTTGTTACCTCAATGTCATCTTTAGCCATAAGACAAAGATTTGCTGATTCTCCATTTCTTGCTTCACTATCTGAGCTACTTGAATTATCATCCCATGTAGCTTTCATTGTTTTTTTGCCTTTGTTTCGATCTTTCTTTAGCAAAGGACAATCTGACTTGATATGACCTGGCTTATTGCATTTATAACAAATTAAAGTGTCATTTTTACCTGAATCTTTCTTGGAAAACTTTTTGAAGGATTTCCTTGGAGGAGTTTTATTTTTCTTTAAGAACCTCTGAATTCTTCTTGTTATCATCGCAAGTTCTTCATCTTTATCGTCATTTTCCTCATCTTCATCACTTTCACTTTCACATGGAACAGCTTTAAGTGCCATGCTCTTCTTTGGCTTTCCTTCTTCTTCTCCTCTTTTCAATGTGTACTCATGGGTGATAAGTGACCCGATGAGTTCATTCACTTCAAGCTTCTTGAGGTCTCTAGCTTCAAGAATCGCTGTCACTTTTGATTCCCAACGTTTTGGTAGAGAGTTGAGAATTTTTCTTACTATCTCCACTTTGGAATAAACTTTGCCAAGAGCTGTCAAGCTGTTTATGATATTAGTAAAACGAGTGTGCATACTAGAAATAGATTCATCATCATTCATCTTAAACATTTCATATTCATGAGTAAGGATATAAATTTTTGATTCCTTGACTTGAGAAGTTCCTTCATAAGTAACTTCCAAGTTATCCCAAATTTCCTTTGCTGTAGCGCAAGTCATTACTCTATTAAATTCATTACCATTGAGAGCATTATATAATAAATTCATAGCAGTTAAATTCAAAGTATAAAGTCTATCGTCTTCACGATCAAACTCTTCTTCTTCCTTTTTGACCTTTACTCCATCAACCACTTTTGTTGGAATATAAGGTCCATTTACAATGCATTTCCAGATTTCTCGACCTTGAGCCTGAAGGAATATTCTCATTCTAACTTTCCAGAATGAGTAATTGTCTCCGCAAAAGAGTGGAGGCCGACTGCTAGATTGACCTTCACCAAATGAAGCTGCAATGTTAGCCATAAGATCTTAACTCAAAAGATAGTTAATCTTATAATAGAGTTCTAGCTCTGATACCAATTGTTGCCCAGATGACTAACACAAGAGGGGGGTGAATTGGGTTATATTAAAAAATTAATACTTATAAACTAAATATACAATATAAAATATAACCAAAATATAAAGCAGTAGGAAATATAAAGAGTAGGGTAAGAGAAAGCAAACTCAGTATTTTTACGAGGTTCAGCCCCACTGCCTACGTCCTCGCCTCAAGCTACCCCTTGAGGATTCCCAAATCCACTATTCAATCTCCTTTAGGTGGAGATAGAAACCTATTACACCTTTGAGCAGCACCGCTCCAAAGAATCCGTGTAGAACACCCTCTACACTTCCAATCACCTCACACTTGGTGATTCAACTATTCCCTGTGTAGAACACCTTCTACACACACAAGGGTTATACGCACCCTCTTACTTCCAATCACCTCACACTTGATGATTTAACTATTCCCCGTGTAGAACACCTTCTACACACACAAGGGTTATACACACCCTCTTACTGATACAAGAATTGATAGTGGGTAGGCTATCAGAAAACACTCCTCAATGAGTGAAATAAGAACAATACAGCACAAACTATATCTCTCTCAACAAGAACAAGAATTAAGGCTCAAAACTTTAGAAAAGAGAGAATGAGAGCTTTGAAAGAATGATGCAAAATTTAGCAATAGATGTGTAAGCTCTTGTTGTAATTTTTGCAAAACTTTTTACTTTTTGCATATGACAAAAAGAGCACACTTTACTTTTCAAAATTTTCAAATAAAGACATCTATCTTTTGCATAAGTCAAGAAAAGCATCCACCACTTTTGAAAATATTCAAATAAAACATGCACATGTGAAAGATGACAATCAATCATCTTAATATTTTCAAAGTTCAAACCTTTAATCATGTCATGCACATGTGAAAGATGACAATCAATCATCTTTCAAAATTTTCAAATTTAATTTTCAAAATATTCATGCACATGTGGAAAATGTATTTTAATGCTTTATGATAAAATATTAATTTTGAACCTTAATCCTAATTTCGAATTTTTAAGAGATTTACAACATTACTCTATGATTTTAATATGAACTTGTTCCCTTCTTGCTCATGCTTGGTTCCTTGATGTGCTTGATTCTATTGTGTGGACAACTTGAGCTTGAGATTCCTTTATTCTTTGAATTCATTTGTTATCATCAAAATCCATGTGTAGATTTATAATTACATGAAGCTTGAAACCTTGGGTTCAACAATTTGTTCAACATCTATTCCTATTAACATGCAATAATCATCAAAAGTTTGAGATGAAAATTCACCTGCATTATCTAATCGAATAGTCTTAATTGGATACTCAGGAAATTGTACTCGTAGTTTAATTATTTGAGCAAGAAGTCTAGCAAATGCAACATTTCTATTAGAAAGTAGATAAACATGTGACCATCGACTAGATGCATCAATCAAAACCATAAAATATCTAAATGGTCCACTTGATGGATGAATAGATCTACATATATCTCCGTGAATCCTTTGTAGAAAGGATGGAGATTCAACAATGACTTTTGAGGGAGATGGTCTGATAATCAACTTACCTTAAGAACATGCAGAACACGGAGATTCATTGGGTAGAAATATCTTTTGATTCTTTAAGGGATGCCCATGCGAATTTTCAATAATTCGTCTCATCATTATAGATCCCGGATATCCAAGGTGATCATGCCAAGTCATAAATATTTTGGGGTCAATGCACTTCTGGTACTTTACCACATATGATTCAATTGTTCTCATCTTTATATAATACAATCCAGAACATAGAGCAGACAATTTTTCTAATACGAGCTTCTGGCCCGATATTGTTTTAGTAATAAGAAGATGCTCTTTACTGCCTTCATTGGTCGTTTCAATATAATAGTCATTATGACGTATATCTTTGAAACTTAATAAATTTCTTCTGAATTGTAAAGAGAATAGAGCATCATCAATACAAAATTTGGTGCCATTAGGCAACACAATATAAGCTCTTCCGGAGCCCTAAATTAAATTTGATGAACCTGATATGGTATGAACATAGGTTTTACTTAGTGTTAGATTTTGAAAATATTTTTTTTCTTTGATAATTGTATGAGTTGTAGCACTATCAGCCAGACATATATCTTTATCATTTAACTCAGAGATAAAAAACTCATCAATGTAATCCATGATTTTACAAAATATACAAAACTTTGATTACAGATAATAGAAAGAAAATACATTAATTGAGTGGAATACTTCCATCTCCAATTAAGTGGTCAATACTACCTTCATGATAATTAAAGAAATCAGAGATATCAATATGAGTAACATCTACATCTACTAAATCTAATAAATCATCTGATGATTTTACTAAATTTGTTTCATGCATTTTATTCTTTCCTTTAATAGATGTTTGATATAAATCAGCTAAATGTCTGACCGTACGACAGATACGTGACCAATATCCAGTCATTCTATATCTATGGCACACCTCTTCACTTTTTTTTGAAGAATTATTCTAGGGATTTTTACCCCTTTCTGAATTGTACCACTTCTAGTGATACGATATATTATTATCCCTTTTAATGTTGTCACTTCTGTGACCAATATTTCTATAATTTCTCCTATCACGTCCACGCCCCCGATTTCTTCTAAAGGATGCACCATTCACTTCTGGGAATGATGCAAACCTATTACCATTCACTTCAGGGAATGATATTGATCCAGTAGGGTGTAACTAGTGGTTTGCTAATAAGAGCTCATTGTTCTGCTCAGCTACTAGAAGACATGATATAAGTTCGAAATATTTCTTGAACTTTCTCTCTCGATACTGCTGCTGCAGGAGCACATTCGAGACATGAAATGTAGTATAAGTCTTCTCTAGCATATCATTATCGGTGATTTTCTCACCGCATAATTTTAGTACTGAGCTTATTTTAAAAAGTGCGGAATTATACTCACTAACACTTTTATAATCTTGCAACCTCATATGCAACCAATCAAAACGAGCTCTTGGGAGGATGACAGTCTTCTGGTGTCATACCTCGCCCTTAAATTGTTCCACAAAATATAGGGATATTTTACTGTAAGATATTCAGTTTTCAATTCTTCGTGAAGATGGTGACGAAGGAAAATCATTACTTTAGCACGGTCCTGCAGGGACGTTTGATTTCCTTCTTTAATCGTTTCACCCAGGTTCATCGCATCAAGATGAATTCCGGCATCAAGTATCCAAGATAAATAATTTTTCCCAGATATGTCAAGAGCAACAAATTCCAATTTTGTAAGATTTACCATTTTCTATACATATAAATAATGAAATAAATATGTGTATATCAGGAAATATATTTATAAATTCACACAAATAATCATCAATAAAATATATCAAAGACTGCAAATAATATATTGAAAAACTTACAGAGGAATAAGGCCACTAGCTTCAGAATTGGTAGAACCGTCGTGCTGATAACGTGTTATAAAACTAAAGAAAGAAACTACTATTGTAAGAGAGAAATATATTAGAAACTCTCTGAAACTCTTAAGAACTGAAACTTTTTTTTTCTTTCTATATTTTCTTATGAATTTCATTACAACTAAAACTCCTATTTATAGGCCTTAAAATTACTATGCAAGTTACTATGCAAGTCACTATACAGGATTTAAAATAATAGTGGTGGGGTCATTCACATAATTTTAGTGGTGGGACAGGGGGCGGCAGCCGTCCCACCATTCAGCGTTTAATTTCATTACATATTATATTATTTTTGACTTTAAGATAGATAGTCTAGTATAGATTGATATCTTCAATGATTTTGATTTTAACCAAAACCTCAACTTTTAACCAAATTTGGACTTAGAAATGAATAAACTATTGCCAATGTTTTAAGGGAGTTTCTTAAGATTTGGATTCATTTTGGTAGACTAGGGGGAATTTAAGATGAGGACTACTGCTTGCAAGCCAGGCTTGTACAGTCCACTCTCGTGGGTGTCTTAGCACCGAGCATTGGCAATGGTGCCAAGTTCGAAATGGAGCTACAATCTCATCCATTAGGCTATAACATCAACTTTTAGCAAGATAGTCAACATTGGACTAGTCATCTTAAAATTTAAAAATAATATAATATTATATATTTTAATAATATTTAATTTGTTTTTAATACTTTACAAAAACGGTTTAATCTGTTAATAATTTCAACTTTTAGTTGTTAATATTTGAATGAAGATGACAACGATGTTTTACATTGGTAAATTTAGATTTTAATTTTAGTTTAATCTGCAGTTAGAAACTTAGAATTGTATAAATTTAATCCCAAAGTCTAGGAATTTATTTTTCACAGCTAGTTCAACACCTACATTTGTATTAGCTGAAGACCTGATTCTACAGCTACTATCAATCTCGAAAACTGAAGCCTCACCACCACTACTGGAGTCAGAATATGATGGATGCTTCATTTTGCTTTTCTATGAACTCTTTTCAACATGATGTTGTACAATTACTGGAATCATAAATATAAGTAATTGTAGCGTTTGAGACTTTAGAAGCGTCATGTGCTGACTGGGCCACACGCCCAGGACCCCAGGCCCATATATGGGCTCTCATTCTTTTTTCAAATAATCAAAAATCCTCTCTTTGAGGGAGGAGTGGCTTGAACCACTAACATCAAGGTAGAAAGAGAAGTACAATACCACCGAGCCACTTATATTCTTGTGGTATGCAAATAATCACAAAATATTATAAGCCTCATAAACTTTCCATAATTCCTCTATTCCCAAATTAATTCATAACTTCCACAAATAAATCCCCAAAATATATTAATAAATACAATATATAATATATTATTTTGAAAATATTTCCAACAATCCCTCACCATTTTCAAAATATTTCCTAGTTAGAATAGGAAAACTTATACATAAATGAAGGTGTCTTTTGGACTTGAACCTTCACATAGTGAAAATACATCAAAGCTAACCAAAATGGCATAGTAGACCATGCTTTGAACTAGCAATTCTATACGATTAGCCGGACATATCTCACATATAAATTTTCTTCTCCTTAGGTAATTTATAAAAGCCGACACGTGGATTGACCTTGTGTCTATATCCTAATTTCATGAGCACTCTAGAGACAAAGCTTAAGTCACATAGAATGCGACACCATTGTGTCTATGGACCTTCTGGCCTAGAAGCGTCCATGAATAACTGCAAACCGTGAACCCCAATTGTCGTATAGTGGCCTTTCGAGGTTCACGGATTACCCTATTGTAGTCAATGAACTTTCTGGCCTAAATACTATGAATGATTATTCCACTCATCATAGTGTTACATTAACTAGCAATAAATTATTCTTGACAGCCAAACAATGGATCACATCTAAAAAACATAACAAATAAGGATTCCAAATGTGGGGTGCTAGATAAACATGCAGATCTCAACAACAATCACAAAACATAGGTCTTAAATTTTATACAATATCCTCAATATAAACATGGGTTCAGATGTGAACATCACGACTCATTTACTCTTGCCAAATATCTTCAAAGGGGATGATGAATGCCATAGCACCAACACAATGGAAACACAAATATTTACTTCAAGACCATCATAATGCCAAAACAGGTATCAAATGGCAAGTTATTGGACATTAAAGTGGTCAATATGTGTCAAAGGGGATGATGAATGCCACGACACCAACACAATTATCTCACAAATATTTATTTCAAGACCAACACAATGCCAAAACAAGTACTAAATGACAAGTTATTGGACATCAAAAGGGTCAATATGTGTCAAAGGGGATAATGAATATAGCGTCACCAACACAATTGTCTCACAAATATTTATTTCAACCCCAACACAATGCCAAAACAATTATCAAATGGCAAGTTGTTGGACATCAAAGGAGTCGATATGTCTCAAAGAGGATGATGAACGCCACGGCACCAACACAACTAGTAAGATCGAATTTATTTCAAGACAATGACAATGCCAACATAGGTACCAAATGTGAAGTTATTGGACATCAAAGCGGTTAAACAACAAAATTCCATCATGCATTGAAGTGGTATTTCGAGACACTAGCAAAATGGTGAAGACAAATCCTCCAAAAGCATTGAGCTCGATGGAAACCCTAGGGATTCAAGGTCATGCAATGGTGAAAAGAAATCGGAAAAGGGGCAATAATGCACGAAATCACAATGTCCATTCCTACAAAATCACGGATTTCCCTTTCAAAATCCCAAAACATGCATTTTGCACAGGGTTCGATCGCAGTTTCTTAGGAAACTCTCCAATGAAAACCCTAGAAAATCTAAAGTCAATCTCGATTCAAGGGGGCACAAAATTAGTTTGAATCGCAACAAATCTATGTGAAACTTCACGAAAATCGTGAGTGAGAGAGAGAGAGGGATCTTGTCGGCGAAAGTCAGACGAGATGGGAAGAAATCATCTTACCGGCAGTGAAGACAAATTGGCGACCTGAAAAGGGGCACGAAATCATTGATGGAGTGAAGCCAAAAGTGGCAGCTCGGGATGGTGAAGAGTCAAAGAAGGAAGAAAATCGTCTCGCGTACAGGGGAAACACAAATGAGATGATAGGCTACTGTAGCCCATCTCATCCGATGCCCTCAAAATAGGGCACCAGATGTAGGGGTATTTTGGGATAAAACCCTAAACACCCCCCCTTACAAAAAAATGCACCCAATGCGGGTGCTCTAAATTGTCTATCCCTCTCTACATCGATAATAGTTAAAACACAACAACTTATAAGATAGTATATAAAATAATGAGAGATATTTTTAGTCATAAAGAGATTGAGAAATGCTAGTCCCACATATGGGATTTCCAATTGAGAATCTTGCATGTGGGATTTTAATTTTTTTACATAATGATAAAAATGGTATTATTTTATAATATCGTGATTTTTAAAAAAAAATTAAGTATTTAAAATCTTAAAAAATATATAAAAGAAATACAAAAAAATAAAAACTAACACTAGGCGGGATTCCAATAGTCTAGGATCCCGCAAGAATAAGACTAGAACTACTCTAAAGAGATGATATAAAGACAATCTTAAAAATTTGTCTTATATGGTTCATTAGATTTTAAATTTATTTTTATTAGAGCAATAGTAGTAGACTCAAAAAAGTTTGGCCAAAATTTAGTTAGAGATTTTACTTTTACAAATTTAGCTAGTTACTTTTTAATAAAACCAAATAACAAATTCAACAAATCTATTATTATTCTATTAAAAATATTAATTTTTCATTTTTCATTTATTTTAATTCCAATTGGGATTTGAATATTTATTCGATATTAAAAAAATATACATTAATTTTCTAACATTTATATTATTCCTAATGGATATAATTTTCTAACAGTTTTTTTTTACAACTGTCATATTCTTTTAATAGATTTATTTTTCAACGGTCATATATTCAAAACGGATATATTTTTTCTGTAGTATTTTTGCCAACAACTATATTTCTCTAATCGATCTATATTTCTCCAACAGTTATATTTCTCCAACAGTTATATTTTTTCAATACTCATATCTTTCTAATGAATATATTTTTTACGACATCTTTCTAACCAATATTTTTTTTACTGCCTTATTTTTTTAACGACTATGTTTTTAACAGTTATATTTACCCAATGGATATATTTTTTAAGGGTTGTTCTACACAACCTCCCAAACCTCCACATACCATCACTTTTTAATTTCTTTTAATTTTTTTTAATTTTTTTTTATATTTGTTCTTTTTAAAAGAATTTTATTTATTTTTATTTTTTATTCATTATTCATATATTAAATATTTCATAAAAGTAAAAGAAAAAAAAATGTGGTGTGTGTAGGTTGTGTGAATAGTAGAAGAATGTATAGATTTTTTCATTTTTTAATGGCTATATTTTTTTGCTATAAAACACAACATTTCTTCAACAATTTCATTCATTTCAACTCAAGTGTCTATGTAAAACATTTTCTTTTCATTTTCTCTCAATGGATTGTTTGCTTTTTCACAAAATGACACTTATTGATTCAGGTTTTGACAAAGAACTTAAGATAGCTAGACAACTTGTTTTGGAAGAAGAAAAATCAAACTCAAGTGGTTCATCTAAAAAGTTACATAGATTCATCACACGCAATCGATTGCAAGCCCACCAATAATCTTTTTCACAACTATTGTGCTGATCCTCCAATTTATCATCACAAATACTTTCGAAGGAGGTTTCAAATGAGTCGTTTCACAGTTTATTTGTATCCAAGCTACAGTAGAAGCTCATGAAGTTATTTTGTCTAAAGAAGAGATAGTACTGAAAGGCTTGATTTTTCTTCTCTTCAAAAAATAACAACTGCTCTGAGGATGCTTGCATAGATGGCAGATTTTATGAATGAATATTTGAAAATTGGAGAGACTACTCAGTAAAAAGCCGACTTTTTTTTTTTTTTTTTGTCAAAACAATTGTTTCTATTTTTTCTAAAGAATACTTAAAGAAACCCAACACTGATGACATTGTTAGATTACTCACAGTTGGTGAGAAACGTGGATTTTCACATATGTTATGGAGCATCGATTGTATGCATTAAAAGTAGAAGAACTATCCATCTGTTTGGCTTCTTACGATCTAAGGATTTAATGTACTTTTTTTGGATTACTGTGATCTCATAATGATATAAATGTATTTGATAGATCATTTACATTTTTTGACATTGCTCAAGGGCATACATTGATTAACTCCTACATCATTAATGGTCATAACTTGAGGTACTATCTTGCTTATGACATTTATATGCAATGGGTAACATTTGTTAAAACCATCTCAGCTCTCCAAGAAAACAAGAGAAAATATTTTCCTATAGCCTAAGAGTCCAAAAGGAAGGATATGGAGCCTGCTTTTATGTGTTTCAGGCACAATTTGTTATAATTCATATTCCTGCACGATATTTTCACACCAAAATACTCAATGATATTATGATGGCATGTGTAATTTTTGAAAATGAACCAGCTGAAAATGGCGAAGAAGAGTTCGAATATGAGTAGTTGGCAGAAAGCACACATGACCCAGTGTCAACAAGCCCTACGCCTAAGTTTAGCAAGTTCATTCTCACCATCATGCTCTTAGGGATAAGAAAATCAATTGTCAACTCTAAATAGACCTCGTGGAGCACTTATGACAACAATATGGTGTCGCATATGCTTTCTGATTGTATTAATGTTATTTAGGTTGAAAGTTTATGGTTGTATTAAGGGTTACTTAATTGTATTAATATTTATGGTTGTATTACTTTTTATGGTTGTATTAAAGTTTACTAAATTGTATTAACATTTATGGTTTTATTAAAGTTGATAGTTGTATTAAAGTTTATAATTTTATCAATTTTATGGTTCTATTAAAATTTATAATTGTATTAAAGTTTATGGTTATATTAATATTTATGGTTATATTAATATTTATGGATGTATTTTAATTTTATGTACTATATATGCAAACTCGTTAACCTCTCAAACAAAACATCTTCCGCTTCAACTGTTAGCATATTTATATATTCACAAAGATGCAAGATGCACATTAATATTCTTAGTCGGTCCCTATTCTAGCAGTTAAGTTGATGCTATCTTTATGAAAAAAGACTTCGTTTCATTCAATGAAATTGACGTTACAACCGTGATTGATAAATTCAGAGAAAACCTAGATTACAAGTCAAACTACTTATCTATTTGGGACATATTTGCACACAAATTTTTTTGTGACAGACATTGTCTTGACTTCTTTGAACTCTCTAATGATAAAACCTTCTGAAATTTTGATCCTGATTTGTTTGGTAGTATAACACTCTATAAAAACAAAAATAACCAAACTCCCATCCATTAAAAGATGAGAAAGAAAACCACCTCCATCCTCCATAAGAGGAGCGGGACAATCAAAGAAAATATCCTCTTCCTTTTTATTTTTGTCTAATATAAATAACAGAACAAAAATACATAGAAAACATCAAAAAAATAGAAAAATCAAAAAATATAAATGAAAAACACTGGAAAAAAAAAACTGAGCAAAGAGACTGTCGTGGCGAGTGAGGACACGCGCCATACTAGGAGTGTTTCGGATCGCCAATCCTGAAGCTACCAAAGTCGTTGATCCCAGAAATGCTGTACGTGGTGGTAGCAGAGCCCTCTGTGTTGTGGCGCATGGAGGCCAGCGCACTTTGACCTATACATGTGGGTCACGTGCCGCTATTTTTGGCAAAACTTTCGACAGTCTGATAGATCGGCAGCTTACGAACGCCGCGGTGGGTTGCATGGTGGACGCCAGCCACCGAAAAATGCCAAACACTAGTTTGAAAAAGAAAATGTGCATTTGAACATTTCCTTAGTTGACACTCGAGTCTCGACAATAGCTTCATTCTCACTTGAATCGTCCTCTATTTTCTCTCTTCCTCTATCTTTGTCAATCATGAAATCTTTTCACTAAAATGTTACTCATAGCACATACGATTACTCTCTCCCCCCCCAAAATCTAGATCTCGTCTCTGTTGTCGTATGTCAAAGCTTCCTTATCCATCTCTCAATGTTGTTTGGATGCTCAAAAATCCATTTTGGTCCGTCCCTTGATGTTATTTGGATGCTGGAAAGGCTTTTCAATCCATCCCTTGATGTTGTTTGGATTCTAGAAAAGACTTCTAATTTGTTCATTTATTTTGCAACCTCTATGTTGTTTAGATGTTTTTTTTTTGTATGCTTTGTGTTGGTTGGATATTGTTTGGAACATTTCGATGTTGTTTGGATGCTACTTCGATTGGACTTCAAGAACTCCAATCAGAGTCGGAATACACTTGATTCAGAGTTGGAACTCAACTTGGCTTCTGATTTTGGTCAGAGTTGGGTAGTCCAACTCTGTCAGAGTTAGAGCCCAGCACGAATCTCGACCTACTCTTAAACCCTTGACCCTCCTTGACCTTGAAGAGGACAACAACCAACTGTTGCAATTGAGGCTCCTCCAATTTTGAGATAAGTTGACTTGGTACGATCCGAAAGGAACTTGTTCAGAAATTGCTTTATCTCAACCTGATCGTTTTAAACAGCTTTCCTTAGCATAAGTTTTGGTTATTCCAACTCATTTTAATTTTAATTTTTTCAAAGAAAAAAAGTTCAACACTTCATTATCAACTCAATTGAATCGAATACATAGTTGTTTTCTAGTTAAATAAGTATAACAATACACTTATATTTAAAAACATTTATATGATAAAGGAGCAATGTGTTATTTTGACTTTTAGAAAGAATTTAGATTACTTATGACTGCTATTTTTAACAGATAATTTAAACAAGAAAGACAAGAAATTCGTCCAAAACATATAGAAAAAACAACTCTATTTTCAATTGAAAATGATCAACTTCAAAATCGTCCAACCAAACCCACAAGATGGGCTGAAATAGCTGTAAATCTTAAATATCATAATTTTGTCAAAAATAGCAAAATCCTAATAAATATATCAACAACACTTAATTAAAGAAGTAATATGTCAAAATTCTTGTCAAAATTGGATTCAAAATCACCTCTTAACTAAGAAACAAAATAATACCATATTAGGCAAAATAATATCTAAAATTGAAAATTTGAAGGAGAAAACAAATAATTTTGGACTTGAAAACCATACACACCAAGCATAATTAGGTGAGCAGAGTGTGCGCATTGAAAAAAGCTTTTTGAGTTTAGATCATATGCACAAGGGGGGTGATTGGCAACATTCACTGTGCTACTGCACACCTGTACACCCCCTCACATCAATTTTCTAATATTTTTTTTTTCAATTCAAACATTCAGTATGCTGTTACTTCTCATTTTTCTATGCACAAATCCGATACCCTAACTAAAGTTATGGCCAGAATACTAATGCATGTTCAAAATTAGGGACGTAACTAATCTGATTTGTTCCAATTTTGGATAAAGTCTAAAATTGAATCAGTAATACTAGTTTTGTATTTTTTAAATTGATTACGCACCGTTACTCTTGTAAACCGATGCTTCTGATTTTTCCGATTCTCATTCCCATCTTATTCGATTCGATTTCTCAATTTTAATATATTAAGTATATTAATATTACTAATGTATTTATCGAAAGAAACTTGTTGAGAATTTATTAGGTAATAAAATGTATTTAATATATATATTTTATATTTAAAATAGATTATCAAATAAATGTTTATGTTTAATATTAAAATGTTATGTTATAAATTATAATATATTATTTAATACATAATTATTTATATTATATATAAATAAATTATAATAACATAAAATATATTATATATAATATTAAAATTATAAAATATATATTATATGTAAACCAGTCAGATCCGATCCATTGTTGAAAAATATAAAACTGATTCCAGATCGAACCAACAGGTCCGGTCCGATTTTTCCATTTTTTGGTTTATTTTTACACCCATGTTCATAACTCCCTCATGGCCGGCTCAACCTTTAGGCAAAATTAGGCAATTGCCTAAAGTCTCTTAGAGGAAAAAGACCTCTAAAAAAAGGTTTAAAGTAATCTTTTTTTAAAAAGGAAAAAAATCTAATTAATTCAATAAAAGAATAAAACTATTAAATAGATATTATATATATATATATATCATTATTAGTTTTATAAATATTCTTTAGAATATCTGTGAATAGTAATGAAATAATTTGAATTAAGATGTTTTATTAGATTTTGAGTGAAAGAAAAAGTTAACTTTGAAAATATTTAAGAATACATAAAAATAGTTGTGTGCCCTAATGACCTCTAAAACTCAAGAGCACGTCTTATGAAAATAGATTTAATAAAATCTTCTCTAATTTAGATTTTTTTAATAAAAACTAAGTCGATTATTAGTTTAAAAAATAATATAAATCTGAATTAATAAATTTACTTAACAAATTATAGGCATTATTGTTTAATAAAAATGTAATATAAAAATCAAAATTAATTAGTTTCATTTTATTTTAATTAAAAAAAAGATCTCTATTTAAATTTTTGTCTAAGACTTCTAATTTATTGAGCCAGTCCTGAACTCCCTCAAATAAAAAAAAAATTATTTCTTGCTGTCCTTACGCTTATATGCCGTCTCTATTTAAGTTCATCAATATAAAATCTGATAGTTTAACGTCACCTAACTCATCATATTCCAACCCAACTAGGCCATAGGATAAACGGCTCTCGATCGTAGCTCGACTTAGATTGAAACTTAAAAAAGAGATGGAAGACCCTTAATGATTGGATGGACGATTTTGTATAACTTGGCATTAACTTAACGTGACTAAAAATAAAAAGAGTCAAAAGCAGTTTTCACAAAAATAAAACAGCTATTACACAAAAAATAAAAAATAAATAAAAAACTGTTATAAAACTAAAGAAAGGAAACTACTATTGCAAAAGAGAAATAAGAAATTCTCTCTGAAATTCTCTCTCTATATTTTCTTATGAATTTCATTACAACTGAAGCCCCTATTTATAGGCTTTGAAATTACTATGCAAGTTACTATGCAAGTCACTATGCAAGTTACTATGCAAATTTAATATAATAGTGGTGGGGTCATTCACATTATTTAGTGGTGGGACAGGGGGCGGCTGCCGTCCCTCCACTAAATTCATTACACTCCCCCTTGAATGACCACTCATAAGGAATCTGCCTCGTTAAAACCTTGCCAAGTAAAAACCCAGTGGGAAGAAAAAACCAATGGCGAAGGAAAAAGAGTACAGTCTTCTTATGTATCCACAAGTGCTTTAAGATTGCCTCATTAAAACCTTGCAGAGGAAAACCCAGTGGGACAAAACCTCAGCGAAGGAAAAAGAGTACAATCAGCACATTTACTCCCCCTGAAAAGTGCATGACAAAAGATCTTTGAGTCTTCGCATTCCAATGTTATGCACAATCTTCTTGAATGTGGAAGTTGGTAACGCCTTTGTGAATAAATCTGCCAGATTATCACTAGATCGTATCTGCTTGACATCAATTTCACCTTTCTCTTGAAGTTCATGAGTATAAAAGAATTTAGGTGAAATATGTTTGGTTCTATCACCTTTGATGTATCCTCCTCTGATTTGAGTGATACAAGCAGTATTATCTTCATATAAGATTGTTGGGCTATTATTGATCATAGGAAGTCCACACTTTTCCTGGATATGTTGAATAACTGATCTCAACCAAATACACTCTCGACTTGCTTCATGAATAGCAATGATCTCTGAGTGATTTGAAGAAGTAGCAGATAGTGTCTGCTTAACAGATCTCCATGATATAGCAGTATCTCCATAAGTAAATAAATATCCAGTTTGAGATCTACCTCTGTGTGGATCTGAAAGATAACCTGCATCTGCATACCCAATCAATTCTGGACTTGAACCATGTTGATAAAATAATCCCATATCAACCGTACCATGAAGGTAACGAAGGACATGTTTAATGCCATTCCAATGCCTTCTAGTTGGTGCAGAACTATATCTTGCAAGCAGATTAACTGAGAATGTAATATCTGGTCGAGTGCAATTTGCAAGATACATCAAAGCTCCAATTGCACTGAGATATGGTACTTCAGGACCAAGAATTTCTTCATCGTCATCACAAGGACGGAATGGATCTTTCTTCACATCAAGTGTTCGAACAATCATTGGAGTACTCAGGGGATGAGATTTGTCCATATAAAAATGCTTTAGGACTTTCTCAGTATACATGGACTGATGAATAAAAATTCCATTTGGCAAGTGCTCAAGCTGCAGGCCGAGACAAAGTTTTGTTTTGCCAAGATCTTTCATTTCAAATTCATTCTTTAAATATATAGCGGTTTTTGAGATCTCTTCAGGAGTTCCCACAATATTTAAATCATCAACATAAACCGCAATAATGACAAATCCGGATTCTGATTTCTTAATAAAAACACATGGGCATATAAGATTATTCTCAAATCCTTCTTTCAATAGATATTCGCTTAAGCGATTATACCACATGCGTCCGGATTGCTTCAACCCATATAAAGATCTTTGTAGTCTGATTGAGTACATATTTCTAGATGTACTTGTAGATGCTTCAGGCATCTTATATCCTTCAGGGATTTTCATATATATATATCATGGTCTAAGGATCCATATAAATATGCAGTGACCACATCCATCAACCGCATTTCTAATCTTTTTGTAACAACCAGACTAATCAAAAATCTAAATGTGATTGCATCCATAACGGAAGAGTATGTTTCTTCATAATCAATCCCGGGTTTCTGCAGGAAACCTTGTGCGACAAGCCGTGCTTTGTACCGCACAATTTCATTTTTCTCATTACGTTTTCGTACAAATACCCACTTATATCCAACAGGCATCACACCCTTTGGTGTTTGGACAACAGGTCCAAATACTTCTCGCTTTGCTAGCGAATTTAATTCAGCTTCAATAGCTGTTTTCCATTTTGGCCAATCATTTCTACGTCGACATTCTTCGACGCTTTTTGGCTCACTTTCTTCATTACTTCTGGTAATGTCAAGGGCCATTTTATATGAAAATATGTTGTCGACAACAGTTTTATTTCTATCCAGAATTTCTCCAGTTTTCATGAAATGTATTGAGATCTCATTATTTTCAGGTACCTGTTCCTCTTCAGGAGAAAATATTTCATGACACACCTCTTTAGGAGGTCCCTTTTCAGGAGATTTATACTCTTCAGGAGTTTCCTCTTCAGGAGGTTCTAGAATAGAAGATTTGAACTCTTTAAGAGCACCAATTATATTTGTAGCCTGTATTGTGGGTACGTGTTCTTCAGGAACACCAAATTCATTTTGTATTCTTTTCCTTCTGGGAATTTTGTCTTTTGCCCCAATAGATTCCACGCTTCAGGCGTATTTTAGATTCACCTATTGCTGTTTTGACAATTTGTCCTTCAGGGACTTCAATCCTTGCTGGAGCATTAACAGCAGGAATATAAGATTTTACTACACCTTTAGTGTCAGTAAATACATCCGGTAATTGATTTGTAACATTTTGCAAATGAATAATCCTCTGAACTTCCCGTTTACATTCATTTGTAGGAGGATCAAAATGAGACAGGGTCTTATTATCCCAAGTAATATCTTGTCGTGCTTCAGGCACCGATTTTTCTTTACCCATTAACGGAAAATTAGATTCGTCAAAATGACAATCCTCAAAACGTGCTTTAAACATATCCCCTGTAAGGGGTTCAAGGTATCTAATAATGGATGGAGAATCAAAACCAACATATATCCCAAGTCTACGTTGAGGGCCCATTTTTGTACGTTGTGGAGGTGCAATTGGAACATATACAGCACATCCAAAAGTACGAAGATGAGAAATATTTGGTTGTTGACCAAATGCAAGCTGTAATGGAGAATATTTATGATATGCAGATGGTCTAATGCGAATTAGAGATGCTGCATGAAGTATAGCATGTCCCCAAGCAGAAACAGGTAGTCTTGATTTCATAAGTAAAGGTCTAGCGATTAGTTGAAGCCTTTTGATCAAAGACTCAACTAAACCGTTTTGTGTGTGTGTATGGGCAACAGGATGTTCAACATCTATTCCTATTGACATGCAATAATCATCAAAAACTTGAGATGAAAATTCAGCTGCATTATCCAATCGAATGGTCTTAATTGGATGCTCAGGAAATTGTGCTCGTAGTTTAATTATCTGAGCAATAAGTCTAGCAAATGCAACATTTCTAGTGGAAAGAAGACAAACATGTGACCATCGACTAGATGCATCAATTAGAACCATAAAATATCTAAATGGTCCACTTGATGGATGAATAGGCCCACATATATCTCCGTGAATCCTTTGTAAAAAGGATGGAGATTCAACAATGACTTTTGAGGGAGATGGTCTAATAATCAACTTACCTTGTGAACATGCAAAGCACGGAGATTCATTGGGTAGAAATATCTTTTGATTCTTTAAGGGATGCCCATGCGAATTTTCAATAATTCGTCTCATCATTATAGAACCCGGATGTCCAAGGCGATCATGCCAAGTCATAAATACTTTAGGGTCAATGCACTTCTGGTGCATTACCACATATGATTCAATTGTTCTCATTTTTGTATAATACAATCCAGAACATAGAGCAGGCAGTTTTTCTAAAACGAGCTTCTGGCCCGATATTGTTTTAGTAATAAGAAGATGCTCTTTACTGCCTTCATTGGTCGTTTCAATATGGTAATCATTATGACGTATATCTTTGAAACTCAATAAATTTCTTCTGGATTGTGAAGAGAATAGAGCATCATCAATACAAAATTTGGTGCCATTAGGCAACACAATATAAGCTCTTCCGGAGCCCTCAATTAAATCCGATGAACCTGATATGGTATGGACATAGGCTTTACTCAGTGTTAGATTTTGAAAATATTTCTTTTCTTTGAGAATTGTGTGAGTTGTAGCACTGTCAGCCAGACATATATCTTTATCATTCAACTCAGAGATAAAAAGCTCATCAATGTGATCCATGATTCTACAAAATATACAAAACTTTTATTACTGATAGAAAGAAAATACATTAATTGAGTGGAACACTTCCATCTCCAATTAAGTGTTCAATACTACCTTCAGGATGATTAAAGAAATCAGACACATCAAGATGAGTAACGTCTACATCTACTGAATCTAATAAATCATCTGATGGTTCTACTAAATTTGTTTCATGCACTTTATTCTTTCCTTTAATAGAAGCTTGATATAAATCAGCTAAGTGCCTGGCCGTACGACAGGTACGTAACTACTGTTTAGTCATTTACATCTATGACAAACATTTTCATTTTTTTTATTAAGAATTATTCTGAGGGCCTTTACCCTTCTCTGAGTTGGATCACTTCTGGTGATACGATATATTTTTATCATCTTTAGTGTTGTCGCTTTTGGGACCAACACTTCTATAATTTTTCTATCACGTCTACGCCCTTAATTCCTTTGAAAGGATGCACTGTTCACTTCTAGAAATTGTGTAAATTCGATATTATTAATATGACGTAACTAGTGTAACAAAAACTCACTATTTAGCTCAATCACTGGAAGACAAAACAAAAAGTCAGAATATTTGTTGAACTTTCATTCTCGATATTGCTACTGCAGGAGCACATTCGATGTATGAAAAATAATGTCTTCTTTTATATATCATCATCAGTGACATTTTCACTGTATAATTTTAATATTGAGCTGATTTTAAAGAGTGCAGAATATTCAATACCACTCTTAAAATCTTGCAACTTCAGGTGCAATAAATCATAATGATCTTTTGAGAGGATTACATCTTCTGGTGCTTATATCACTCTCTTAATTCATTTCACACAGTAAGATGATTTTTCATTATGAGATACACAGCACGGTCCTTCAGGGACACATGGTTTTCTTCTATGATTGTATCTTTCAAGTTCATCATCATATCCAAATAGATCTCATCAAGGATCTTGAATAAATAACATTTTTCAGAAATGTCAATATTAATAAATCTCAATATTTGACATTATATTACAAAAATAAATCTGTGAATTTAAGAAATATATTCACATTATCATGAGAATAAAAATAAAATTTTATCAAGTAATATTCAGCAATATTACCTTTAATATTTATCTCAAGGACTGTAAATAATATATTGAAAAACTTACTTGAAGTAGAAGACCACTAGCTTCAGTATCGGTAGAACCTCGTGCTGATAACGTGTTATAAAACTAAAGAAAGGAAACTACTATTGCAAAAGAGAAATAAGAAATTCTCTCTGAAACTCTTAAGAACTGAAACTTTCTTTCTCTCTCTATATTTTCTTATGAATTTCATTACAACTGAAGCCCCTATTTATAGGCTTTGAAGTTACTATGCAAGTTACTATGCAAATTTAATATAATAGTGGTGGGGTCATTCACGTTATTTAGTGGTGGGACAGGGGGCGGCTGCCGTCCCTCCACTAAATTCATTACAAAAACTTAATTGTTCAAATCAATCTAGCTACTTTTACAAACTATATTCCAAAAAAACAGTTTCTTAAAAAATTACTATCATTTTAGGCTCAATTCGAAGACAAGTGGAGCTTGTCTTAATTTATCTCGAACTCATCATTATATATTTTTAAATTTTCATACAAAATATAAATTTTAATATAATTTTTTTAAATCACAATTCAATTTTTTTTTAATTTTAAAATAATAATAATAATAATATTTTATTTAATTTTTAAAATTAATCTCAATTCATCTCATCTCAACTCCAAATTCAAATAAGAACTAAGTTATTTTCATCAAATGAATACAAAAACAAAGAATTGTTATGATTGTGAAAGCTTTCACATACCCAGCATGTGCTAATTAATGTCCTAAATAAGAAAAACACAGATTTTTCCACAAGAAAAGAAAGAAGTCATAGTTGGCTCCCAACGACGAAGTACTGGAGAAAACAGAGACATTCGATTGCAATAGTTGTGAGAAACCAAAATTGCCTGGTTGATTGCGTGGTGTAGTGTATTGACTTAAGGAACCTAAAAGTATGAGTGGACCCTAATAAGAGCAAGAGAAATTATTTGCGAAAGTTCAATAGATAATCGCGGGCAATTGTTTATAAAAAGTTGACCGCAAATTACAAAAGTATAAAAAAATCATTATTCTTTAGTAGGATCTATTCCTTTTTTTTTTTTTTTTTTTTAAATGTTTGCCTATTTAAAAGTTGTGCCTGCATGTTACTATAAGAGTAAGGGCCGATTTCAACACTTTAACGTATTTCAAATTTTTCTGAAGAAAAATAATTACCCATATGACTAATTGATGTAGAAGGTTACATTGTTATTTTTATTGTAAAATAAATTTAATATATCATATAAAATTATATTAATTTATTAGTTCACTTTTGCGATATATTTTGTGGCGGTAACACTTTTGTGAATAATAATGAAATAATTTAAGTTAAAATATTTTAATTTTAAAAAATGAAAAAAAAATTATATAAAAAAATTATAAAGATAAAAAAATTGTTTGAATATAATTTTTTTTATGACAAAATTTGGGGACAGTTTGGCCCTCCACACCCACCATGAATCGTGTCATATCACACGAAGAGAGAGAGAGAAAGAGAGAGAGAGAGAGAGAGATTTGGGGTAGGGGATTACAATGAGAGGGAGAGAGTTTGAGAGACCAAATTGCTACAAACAGAGAGAAAAAATAGGTGCCCGCCGAGAGAGTGGATGGGGGGGGGGGTGGGGGGGGGATTGCGTTAAAAATAAATTCCAATACAAATCGTCAATTTAAAACTAGTGTTTCAAATTTTATACAATATCAGCCAGTACGGCCAAAATATGCCCTATCAGCCGGCTGTCCAATACAAAAAAATTGATGTTTCGTTTTACTCAAGATTTCGGCCTGTACCGGCCAAAATATCAAATTTCGATCGGTACTGGATTTCGACATACAACTCTTTTTTTTTTAAATGATTTTTTATATAAATTTGTATTTTTTTCTTTATATATATAAAATGTATATTTTGTTTGTATGAATCATAAAACGATTAGTAATTTTATCTTTTTGTAGTTTATGTGTGTATATATATAATTTATTTTTATATAGAAATGGAACACGAGATGGTATCGATATTGAAATATTTCATTTCAATATATTGATCGATACGCTCACTAATACAGTATTCAAAATATTAATACAAACTCAAGCTAGCTTGGATAATACAAGATCAAGAAAAAATGCTGTGCATTTCAAATTAGATGTCCAAAACTCGGCCCTGTCTTCCCAACACTAATAGCATTGGATGCCCTTGCCCCAAGCAGAAGTCAAAAGATTGGGGCAAGTTACTTTAACATTTAGGTCCGGTTTGCTTATAGGGATAAAATCAAAAATTTAAAATATATTTTAAATTGATCATTATATTTTTTTTAAATTTACATATAAAATATAATAAAAAATTCAACTTTTTCAAATTTTAAAATATCTTTTTTCAAATCCTAAAACAAAATTAATATTAAAAAAAAATATTACAATAATATATATATTTTTTAACTTTTATCCCATCTTATCTTATTTATAAAAATAAATCAGATCTTAATGTCCAAAAGTTCCTTTAAAATTCTTATTAATGTTAGCTTTAATAGTATTTATTGATAAAACACGTTTTAAATTACGATCATTTAAAAGGGTGATAGAACAAGTTACTTTGACATGGACGCAATATCAAATGACTGATTTAGACAAAATTGAAGATGAAATGGCTGATTAGTCTGATTTAAACAAAATTTAGGTGGAAAAGTAACTTGTCTGCCAATAATCCGAGTCAAACCTAAGAAGCTTCTGTGCATTCTCTAGTTTCAACAGCTACGTAAGTGGTAGATGAAGTCAAATGCCCCGGTCCCCGTCGTCGGTGTACTTGGCCAACAATCTGGTGAGCTACTACTATTCTGCTGGGTTGGGTTTGGTTGGAAGGGTCCAGTCCAGACTCCTTTCTCCATGTTCTTTTTTATTTCAAAGAATTAAGACTATATATTTAAGAATGACTTTCTCGCTTATGTCTAATAGTGATTCTTTCTTCAATTTACATATCATATATCTAAGAAAATGGATTTTGTTTTTCTGCATCCATTTTAGGTTATCTAACATGCCTCAGAATTATAATAACATAATTTCAGGCACATTCATTAGCAAAGAGAGAAATAAACTACCATATTTGATGAAGTCTTCCTTCTGACTTTATTTTATTTTTCTTAATGAACTATTACCATGTCAAACCACTCCATCCACCGCCAAGCATTATGCTTTAAATATAACACTATTTGTTATACCAAAACCCAGTCCAAAATATAGAAGCACGTCATTATCCAAGATTATTGTCTAGATATGTTCTCGAAATTGTCTTGTTATAATATCCATTTAAAATTAAAATTAGAAACAAATTTCATAATTTGAAAAGAAAAACCAAAAAAATCACAAAAATATTATTCCCAAACAAATTTTTTATGGACCCCACCACCTTTTAAAATTCAAATAAAAACACATTTCAAATACTTTATCAAAGTAAATTCAAACATCTCCATATATGATAGCATAATCACACTTTGAAAAAGGTAAAAGGCCAGGAAACATAAATGGGATAACAACTAACTGCACTTTCTTTTGAATTTGTCAGCCACCAAATATCCCAAACATACACGACAAAGAAGAAGCCTTCAATTCCCCCCCAGAATTACAGAAAAATAGAACTGCTTTTGTTTTTATGTATCGCCCGCAAACAGATCCTAAACATCATCATGCCTGTGATGCTTCAGCCATGGCTATCGCTGCTCCTTCTCTTCGCTTTTCTCTTCTCTTCCATTCCTCTCTCCCATTGCCAATTCGGTTCTCCCCAAAATCTCGAGACTTTCTATCCTATTCCTTCTTCTGAAGCTCCTTCTCCTGCCCCTGCACTAAGTTCTCCGTCCGATCCTCCGATCACTTCTTCACCGGAACCACCACTACCGCCATCAGCTCTGCCAATTCCACCACCACCATCGTCGTCTTCAAGCAAGAGTAAGATTGCAAAAGCAGTAGCCGCCACCGCAGCCAGCACTCTGGTTCTTTCCGCGTTACTCTTCTTTCTGATCAATAGGCGTTCTGCTAAAAGACGCAGAAGAGAGAATGGGAGTAGTGCTTTAAATGAAGGTCCGCCTGCGATGCCAAGAAATGAGTTTACGCGGTTTGAAGGGGGTTTGAAGGGGTTCGTTGTTGATGAAAATGGCTTGGATGTGGTTTATTGGAGGAAACTTGAGGGGAAAAACTCCACCAAGAATCTACATAAAGAGGTTTTACATAATATTGGAAATGAAGGAGGGACGGAGGTTAATGAAGATTTAAGAAGGAAAAAGATACAAGAAGTTCCTCTTCTTCGAGGAAAGTCTTCAACTTCCCATGTTAAAGTTGTACCAGAAGTGGATGATCCGAACCCAATTAGTACTCCTGCAGATATGGATTTTAAGAAGCCAGAACCATCAATTCAACCATCAACACGTCCTCCGCCTCCACCGCCGCCACCGACACCACCTCGTGGACCGCCCCCTTTGTCCTCTTCCTTAGCAATAGCTAGCACGAAAGGCCCTGCGCGGCCACCGCCTCCGCCTCCACCAATTCCAGTGAAGAAAAATCCCACGCCACCACACCCTCCACCGCCTAAGGCAGGTAGTTTGAAATCATCATTAAAACCACCCCCAGCACCACCAAAAGCCGGGGAGTCTTCATCTGAAACCGGAGATGGTCAGATTAAAATGAAGCCATTGCACTGGGATAAAGTGAATACTAACACAGATCATTCCATGGTGTGGGACAAAATCGATGCTGGTTCTTTTAGGTAATTTTAATTTTCATGTTTGGATTCATTAGCTTATATGTAATTGATTGCCTTTCCTAGATTATGCTGACTCTCAATGATTTCAAAAAAATTGAAGGTATGATGGAGATCTTATGGAACATCTCTTTGGATATGTTGCCACCACCCGACAATCCCCTCAAAGAAACAATAACACAGTGGACAACTCTAATTCACCGGCACAGATTTTTATCCTCGACCCTCGAAGGTCTCAGAACACTGCAATTGTTCTGAAATCTCTAGCAATCTCTCGCAAAGGAATCCTTGATGCACTTATCGAAGGCCAAGGCCTCGACACAGATACTCTTGAAAAGCTGGTCAGAGTTGCCCCAACAGAGGAAGAACAATCCCAGATCCTAGAATATAATGGAGATTCCACAAGACTTGCTGATGCTGAATCCTTCCTCTACAACCTTCTGAAAACTGTCCCATCGGCTTTTGCTCGCCTTAATGCCATGCTTTTCAGATTGAACTACGACTCGGAGATTCTACCCCTTAAGGAAGCCATTCAAACACTCGAATTGGGATGCAAAGAGCTTAGAACAAGAGGTCTCTTCATGAAACTTTTAGAAGCAGTTCTAAAGGCTGGCAATCGAATGAATGCAGGTACTGCCCGAGGGAATGCCCAAGCCTTCAACCTTAATGCTCTTCGAAAGCTTTCTGATGTCAAAAGTACAGATGGAAGAACCACTTTACTCCACTTTGTTGTGGAAGAAGTAGTTCGCTCTGAGGGAAAGCGGTGTGTTTTAAACAGGAATCATAGTTTGAGTCGCAGCCTCAGCAACAAAAGCAACTCTAATCCTGAGAGTTCAAAAACAAAGGAGGAAAGAGACAAGGAATATAAAATGCTCGGATTACCAATGGTGGGAGGCCTCAGTGCTGAGTTCTCTAATGTAAAGAAAGCAGCAACTATAGATTATGAAACGTTCAGAGGTACGAACTCAGCACTCACAGCACGAGCAGTAGAAATTCGAGCACTCGTGTCGAAATGTTATAGTGATAGAGGAGGAGGGTTTGCAAAGGAGATGAAGGGTTTTCTTGAAGAGGTAGAAGAAGAACTTCAGGTGTTGAGAGAAGATGAAACAAGGGTGATGAAGCTTGTAAAGAGAACAACAGAATATTATCAAGCAGGAGCATCAAACGACAAGGGAGCATCCCCACTTCAACTATTTGTTATAGTAAAAGATTTTCTTGGTATGGTTGATCAGGCCTGCATTGAGATTGCACGAAAACTGCAAAGGAAGAAGACAACGACACAGCTTTTGGGATCATCATCATCACCAAAGTCACCGCCATCGAAGACCCCAGCGACGTTCCCAAACTTGCCAGAAAATTTCATGTCAGATAAGTCAAGGAGTAGTTCTAGTGAATCAGATGATTTTTGAAATAGGCCTGTATCATATACTATACAGTTTCTTTTTCTTTTTCTTTTTTTTCCTTTATGTGGGTGGGGGGATGGAAGTAGGAGGATGATTTTGTTCAATGTATATAGATGCAAAACACATTACATGAATCGTGAAATGAACAGCCCAAGTGATTTTTTTTATGCACCAAATTCTTGTATAAATCCTCTAGTCATTGGAAGGCAGCTCACAAACAGAATGAACTGTATGATTCGAATCAAGTCAAATTCGAGCAGGGGGTCAAAAATTTGTTTAGCATATTTCATTGCTCAAACTTGACTCAAACTCGAAAATTATTAGAAATTTTTGATTGCGCTCGACTCGTCTAACATATATCATGATCAAACTCGACTTGAACTTAAATATCAAAAATACTCGATCTAATATGAGCTCGGTTTAATTTGATACACAATTTTTTTTTTTTTTGGTTGGTTGAAACACAAATGTGATTATTTCTCCCGATCAATTTGAACTAAAATTATGATAAATATATATATTAGATTTTTGTATGAATGGAACTCTAAAGTTCACCCTAAATCCTTAAACGAATGCATTTAAAAGGAAAAAGAAAGAGAATCAAATGGGAGAAGCCCAGAAATATTCCAACAAGAATAAACTAAGAAATTACAAATAATAAGCTGTAATTACAAGCTATCAAGCTAAAATAAACTAAGAAACGAAACTTATAATTACAATTATTACAAAATAAGTTGAAATGGTAGAAAATAAACTAAATAATTATACATTAGTCGAAAAACAAATGGTTTAAAGCTGAAACAAAATAACAAGGGTCAAAAATAATAGAGCACATTATATAGCATTGGAAAGAATAATAGTTGTGATATTATCTGTGTGGTATTGTTTAGCCCCATGGATATCAAAACTAATACCACATGGATATCCTCCTTGTTAGCTGGAAAGCAATGCTAAGCCGGATTAAAAATGTCCATGTCGATGATTTTGCAATACACGGGCTACTTTCCACCAATGGACTTGCAGATGAGTATTCAACAATCAGTACATGTTCAGACATGTCTAAAAAAATATTTTTAGACAAGTAGTAGCAATGTTAAACATAAATATTTCAAATTAACCTTTTTTAAGAAGAAAAAGCAGCTACAAATAGCTGAAGTAAAAAGAAACAATTCTAAAACATATAGAAACCATTCAGTCCATGCCATAAAATAAGCTTTAGAAAAATTACTTAATAAATTATAGTTTTTCCTAGCCATAAAACAAGGAAAGACATGTAAAAATGATAATGACAGAAGATAGTAAACATCAGGTCATAATAACATTGGCTTGTTTGGACTAAAATATGGGAGTTAAAACTCCCAAGACACTAGTAAACATTAGCTCATTTTTTAGAACTCATTTACACATTATAAGACACTAGTAAACTCAAGTTTAAAACTGCTCCAAGAGTTTAAAGAGTCCAACCACAAGGAGCTCTCTTAGCTGCAGAACTGGTTGTGGAGTTGGGCTATAATTCAATTATCTTAGAAGGAGACCCATTCCAAATTGTTAAAGAATTAGAGCAACAAACTGAAAGATGAGATAGAATAGGGATGGTCTTAACTAATACCAGGCTAAAGTTATCCAATCTAGTCCAATGGCAGCCTAATTTTGTTAGGAGAGTAGCTAATGTTTATGCCCATAAGCTAGCTCAAGAAGCTTTTTTACTTCCAAAGGGAATGTCTGATGTGGTATTAGAACCAGACCTTTTGAATGATGTATCATAGATTCACATTTGTGAGTTCAATGAAGTAAACTTTTTCTCAAAAAAACAAAAAGAAAAGAAAAATAGAACTTTTTAGATCACTAGGTGGGAAATGAAAAAAGAACTCTGGGTTTTAACTTCACTCATTTAAGTACATGACACATAAGAACAAGCGAGCCACATACTCTAGATCTTATGTGACAAAAGGTCAAGTTTAAACACTTCACGACAAATGATATTAGTTTGCATATGGAGTCGGCAAAATAGATTCTTTACACATTTAATTTTCTAATGGTGTCATGATATTCGTGGAACTGTAGGAACTATTTCCAATATTTTTTTCCACTTGTATTTGATACATCTTGACATTAAAAAAAAAAAAAAACCTTCAAATAATTTTCAACAAAACATCTTACATCTTTTTTTTTCTTTTGTAATAGACAAAAACTGAAACGTATTTTTAATGAAAAATCCAAAGTGCACATTTTTTATGCCTTTTCCATTCATTAAACATGAATCTTTAAAGCAAATGGATAAATAATTTAAAGAACTAACCTTAAAAGCTTGATTGTATCGATTGAAAAATGATATTAATATTACACCATGAAACAGAGCATCATCTATAAATTATTCAAAAGAGAAGAATTGGATATTTAAAGGAGACGAGTATCAAAAATCTAACAGAAGAATAAATGAAGCATAAATGAAAAATAAATGAATGCCCAGAAGAATAAATGAAGCGAATGCGAGAAATTAGAAGCACACGGTAAGGGTGGCTCAGACCTGCTCGGAATCTATACAATCGAGTTCGTGATGCCAACCAACTCCCTTGTCTTTTGCAAGGCGCCAAATAGATATGAGTTTTGTTGTCTCTTGCCTCAAGTAGGGACACCATGCAAAGATCATTGATGAAAGTGAGAAAAAAAAAAAAACAAAGATGGGGGAACACCATACCCACACTCTTTCAAAAATTAGGATTTTTGATAATTAAAAGCACCCCTCGGAGTAGGCTCGCCACTCCTTCAACCTTCAAAAATTAAGGTTTTCGTGATGGTTGCTAGTTGCTACATTTCAGAGTTCAGTCTAAGAGACAGAGAGAGTGTCTTCGAGTATCCAATATCCCATACCTTGCCATATCAGTATGAATTGATTCATTGACTATCGCCTACTATAGCCTTATCATCGATGACTATTGAGTTTCTAAGAAACTCTTAAGTTCTGAGTTTCTAAGAAGTGAGACTCAATATAGCTGTGTCGTATTAGGATTTTCGAAAATGAGTAGCTGGTATGCAAATTTATGAGAGACTCTCTGACTTCTGAGTCTCTGTGCAGCCTAACGACTACATCCTCTCAAGCCAAAAAGGTCCCACCTACGGCTACATCCTCTCATGCCGAAAACGTCCCACCAAGAGATAGGTGAGACCGTGAAAGTAACTAAAAGATCTAATGAAGAAAATAAACAAACTAGACACTCTATCGACTCTAATCAGAAGGGAAAAAAATTATAATATATTTGAGATTTTACTATCCTATAGTCATAAACTATAAATTATAATGTATTTGAAATCTTATTTTTATTATTTTCTTTTTCAGTATTTTTTTTATTATCCTTAATCATTAAAAAAAATAAAAAATTGTGTAACTAATACGAGATAGTAACTACTAACTACCAACAAATAAGTTATTGTAGACGTGCGGTAATTACGATGAATAAGACAGAATTACAAAAAAGAGAAAATCACATAGATATTTAACATGGTTTAGTAGTGCCAATATGTCTACATCTATAGGAACGAGCGGCGGCTAATTTTACTATGTGAAAAATAGGATTACATGATTACATCATAAGTATTTATACTCATCCTAGCCGTACAGATATAAGTTGTAACCCTAACCCTGCTTTTTCTATACATGTGTGACGTGTTTGATGTTTCTGTTGGAGACATCGGTCAAGTTACCAACCACCTAAGGAGTCTTCCTTGTCTTGTTGCTCTCCTTACAATGACCTAGTGGGCTCCTTGCTTGGTGATGGTCACTTTGGGAGTGACAATGGTGGTGTAGGCAAGGTAAGGCTTGTGAGTATGATGGGGCTAGATGGTGTTTAGGCTAGACTATCTCGAGAATAGTGGGGATTAGAGTTCAGCAATGGGGCTTAGGTGTGTTAGGCGACACTTGGTGAGGCTAGGGTTGATGTGGCCAAATGAGCTAGGGTTTGGTGGATATGGGTTTCGGCTAGGGACAAGGGTGTAATTTGGTTTAGGTCTTGATTGCTAAGAATATCTCTTGATGGAGAAAAGATTGAGAGTGATTGGGATTTGATGATGGCTGAATATGGGTTGATTGTAGGGAGATTGGTTTGACATGGGTTGATGGAAGATTTGATTGAATCAATTAAATGTTAATTGATCAATCAATTAATAGATGGATGAAATGGAGGTGATATGGCAATTAAGGGGTTCGGTTAGGGAATTTGTGAGGTGGCTGAGACTGCTAAGTATGGAAGGTGGGAATATTGGATTGGCTTTGATTGAGTCAATCAAGGGATGATTGATCAATCTAGGTATTTATGGGAAGATTGAATGGAGATATTATGGAAAGTGGTGGGTGGTAAGGACAATGGATGGGTTGGCCGAGTGGTCTAAGTATGGTAAGCGGATTTGGGGTGGTGGCTGGCTATGGGAAGTGGATGAGGCGAATTTGGCAAGTGGAAAACACAAGAACAATGAAGAACATACATAACCCAAAATCCACTAACACTCCACTAGTGTTTCGGCAATCCCACTTCAAGAGCAACCCAACTACGCTTCAATACAATGCAACACACACTCACTCACTCAACAATTGATAGTTTCGAATTTTACAAGTGGAGTGGAATTTGAAACTCAAAAAAACACTCACACTCAATTCTCAAATTCAAAAGTGATGTGAATTCGACACTCTCATAAAAATACTCACTCCAACAATAATCAAACAACTCTAAGACTCCAACACAAACAAGAATTGCACCAAGAACACAAGAATTGAGTGCCGAATTCACATCACTTTTGAATGTTGTCACATCACTCACATCACTCATGGTGGGCTAAGGTGTGGCATGGTCCATGGCTGGGCTAGTTTGCGTATTGTTTGTCTGCATGGCATCTAGCTGCATGACATTTGCCTGCATGGCGTCTAATAGTGTGCGTGGCATGGTGCTGTGCAGGGCCAAATGATGATAATCATGGTAGGGTGCCATGCATAGTTCTTGTGGTAGGCACAGGGCTATGTCGCGCTGCTCTGGTGTGGCCCAATCATGTGGCTTGGGCGATGGTCCTGCATGGATCGGGTTGGTGGCTAGGGCGATAGTCATGCATGGCCCAAGCTGGCAGTCTGGGTGCTGCATGCTGGGTGCTGCAAGGCACGGGCTAGAGCCGCATGTTAAATGGCATGCATGGTGTACATGCCACTCATCTAGCCTCTAAGGTGCGGGCTGGTGTCACGCGTTGGACGGCATGCCTGTAAGGGTATGCCACTAACCTCGCTAGGGTCCACCTACGTATCAAGGTTTGGGCCAAGGCACGCGAATAGGCCCACAAGTATGGTGTCATAGCCTGTCATGGGTGGCGTCGAAGCGTGACCCGAGGCCACCATCCTAGGAGTTCTGATAGTTTCATTTGATATGAGACACGTACACATACTAAAACACAAGTCTATCAATGTAACATTGATTCATTATCACCTTCCAAAACATTTGGCATCAAAAATGCCTAGCACATTAAAATCATTTTAAAAATTACATAATAAAATTATTAGTATAATATTAAAGTATTCAATTATCCTTAATATAATATTAAATATGACCAAATAATCAAAATAAAGTTGCTTATTTTTATAAACATTTTATATTCGACTTAATAATTCTTTTGTAAACTTAATACATTATTATTGTGAAGTAATAAAATATGTTACTTATACATAAACTTAAAGTAACAACATATATTACATATAGAAAGTATTAAAAATAATATATATAACACATAAAATATATATAGTAAAAGAATATATGTAAAAGTATATATATATATTATGAGTATTGTGATGGACTCATAACAAGTCAAGTCGAGTTTATACAAATATTGTTCACTAGCTTAAATCGAGTCGAGTCAAGATTATACGAATTTTATTCGTTTAATATTCGAAACAAGATTAGTAATTATGAATAACTCATTTATTAGATGAACTAAGCTCGAGTCGAGTTTATACGAATTGAGCTCGAATTGTTCACAAACTGCTCTATTTTTTTTTTGCAGCCCTATGTATGAATGAACTGCATGCAGCTCACAGACAAATATTGCTTGTATATTTTCATTCACCAAAGAAGATGAAAAAACATTTATCCATAAATCATTACTAATATAATTTTAGTCAATATTTAGCGGTACAAGCAGTCCTATATCGTAATAACAAGCAAACATCATACAGATTCAACAAAATCACTAAAGACTAAAGAGAGCCAGAACAATTTAATGGCTACCAACTACAAGAATTAATGCATTTCTAACGGTTTTGACGGTTCATGCACCTTTTTATTTATCTATTTGCTTTAACTACATTTGGTTTGAGAGAGAATGCGCCAGAGAGGAGTAAGGATTTGTCAATGGAAGTTGGATGCGACCCAAGAGGATTGATGATATGTGTTGTCTCTTCTGGCCATTCAGGAATGCAGTCTGCGCCTCATAAGGGCCAAGTAACATATTATGGCAACATTCCCCTAATGAGAAGCATTTTCTTCATATATGTCGTTCCTTATCCACCCAAGTATTTAGCTTCGAAAGCAGAAGTATTTCTTAGAACATGAAGTGAGTCTCCCAAGAGCATCTCTCATCGATGAATCTCATTTTTCAAGACTTCCTGCAACATTTGACAAAGTAGTTTCACATATTAAGGAGAAAAAATAACTTGAGAAAGTAAACTCCTGCATCATTCACGTGAAGAAAAATGGAAGACAATATCAACTTCACGTATGCAGCCACAACTCATTAAAAACAGATTAAGTTCTCATTTAGTCATTTTGCATATCCAATATTGTCTTCCCCCACCCCCGTTCACCCACAAGGAAAAAATAACCCAAGACTCCTAAAAAGTATACCCAATGTTTTCAATCTTGATCTCAAGTAACTGAACATATAAAAAGCTGTGGACTTCATGATCTTAATTACTGGCTTTTTAGGCTTGGGAGTTCTTTTACGAAGAGGTAATAATTGCATTGACCTTAATGGAATAATACTTCTTGGTACTTGTGAAATCACAATTTGTCCTAACAGTTTAAATTGATTTAAGTTGAGGGGAAAAGGTAGATTTAATTATTTATATTATATTTTAATACTCCTCCTCCCGTGTAGGCCAGATTTGCCTCAATGAATATAAATATAATTGTATTGAGTAGAATATAGAGTCATGGTTTAAACAGGACCCTATCTATTACCATGTAAAATCACCACTTGTCCTGAAAGTTTAAACTTATAAAAATAGGTAGTTTTAATTCTTTGTATTATATTCTTTACAATACAGCTAAAATGATCGGGCAAGTTTAATAAATAATCCTAAAGAAGCAAATTCAATATATGCACATGCAATACTTTCACATTCAAACCTGCAGAATCTAGAGTACAAAAATTCTCGCACTCAAAAAGGCATGATGCCCTCATGATGAGAACCAGTATAATTTTTCAGTACAGTACTCCCAGGCCATATAGTGCTACTAAATGTTCTGATACCCTCTTGTCTCACAACCTGGGGAGGCACTATCAATTTGACGCCTCAAAAGGACAAGACATTTGGCAGTCTCTGTGATCGCCTCTTTATAATACAGATCAACTTAGTATCAATCCAATGTGAGATGATACACACTGACACAACATTCTCACACACCGAGATGCACATGCCTTGAAATACCCAAATCCAAACAACCTAGGGTACTACAGCTTGAGCTGATAACATACTTCTTCCCATCGCCAAAATACCCATTTTGGGTTCTCGCAGAAAGTGGATAATAAAACTTCGGGCATTTTCTTATCTCATGGATAATCAATTGAATTATCTAGAATTCAGGAGAAAGGGATGAAACTTATCTTGAATAACAACAAGTAGAAGCCATGCTTCTATGGTTCTACAAAATTGCTACACAGATTCAAGGAACACCTCTAATGCTTGATTGGCTATGTTTCCAAATGATATGTACTCATACTCCTCCCATACCAGTGATTCTAACAAATGCATCTTAATTTTAGAGGAAAGAACAGAAAAGTTAAATTGTAATGATAAACAGTGAAAACCCATCATGATTATTGCGATAACTTAATGAGATACCAACTTGACAGAATATATTCAATAGAAAAGCAAGATAGATATGGGCATCTCTGCTTCATCTACCACAACAACTAATAACTTGTGGAAGACTGGTACTTGTTAACTTAAGCAACGAATTGACTTTTTCAATTAAATTCACTGACATAAAAATAAAATGAAGTGCTTATCTGACTAAAACATGGAGGGGGAAAAAAAGGAAAAAATAAATGCATGGAGATTTGGAATACCTTATCTGAAATGCTTTTCGACATTTTGAGTCCCCCATAAAAGGCAGGCAATGGAGTGGCTTTAAAACCAAGGTTCTTTCTTGACTTTCTAATCTCTGCCCCTTTGTCCTCCTGTGTCAGACAGATGGAGTTGAGACATGCCATTCATGTACACCAATACAGTTATTGCTCTGTGAACTAATTGCTGGTAATAGTTGCTCATAGAAATGATCATTTGAGAAAATCTGTGCAATTATATTCCTCAATAAGGGATGACATGCCCTATCTAAAGAGAACTCATTATAAATCAAGTGTACCTTTGATTTCAATTGAAGGCCAGTCCTTGATGCCTCTTTGGCATTTGGTTCTTCCTCTAATTTCTTTGAAATCTAAAAATAAATTGGTAAAAATAGGTTACAAGATATTTGTTTAACATTGTATATTCGATATACTGAAGGATTCGTCTCTGCATGTAATAGAGGACTTCTTAAGAGAGAAAGAGGGCGGAGTTCAATGTGTACCTCCCTTTTTTTCTCTGCCCTTTCATCACTTTTCAAGCCAAAAGAAGGGGGCGGCTTGGCACTTTTTTTATCCACAACACCTGCTTTTAGTAACCTATTCCAGGAAAAGCATGCAATATTGAATCTTCCATAGAGATAATTCAAAGATTTCAAAAAATCAACCCAGCCCATATAAATTATTAATGCAAAACAATTCAGGGAATAAGCCACTTTATAACACGAATTACGGACAAAAGAAAAACAAAACTTCGTAGAAAAGGCATAATTAAGCATGTAAATTTGAGTATTCCCCAATCAGGGAATTATAACCTTCTCCCCTCAATCTTCTCTTTACACCACCTACCCCACTTTCATAATAAGAAATGGAATTAGACCAAGGGAATCCCCACAAGAATTAGTAATTAATAAAATTGTTAGGATTGGATCTCTTTTTTGTATGAGTAGAATTGGATCTCCTTGCATTTGTGAGGAAATGGTGGTACCTACAGTTAAGATTTGACAATCAATGATTGTGACTGGGTATTATAAGAAGATAGGTGATATTTTTTAGGTATATAAATGCCTCAAATGATCAAAAAAAGCAAATCATCATACATCTCAGAGGATATATTATTCTGAGGCATACTCGGGATTCAGGTATCCACTTATTGGACATTAACAATCACACTACCAATTACCAATCACTTTTTCCATTTGTGCTACCTTGCTCTGGTTTGTTTAGATCAGATGAAATAACACTAGTTAACAATGAGAGGGGAAGATAGAGAACATACAGAAGTAACAGAACTATACATTGTTAAAAAGCAAGTATCGCATACTTTAAAGCAAAACCTACAATACACACATTCACAGAAGTATGCAATGGTAAATAAACTATAAAAAATGAGCATGTTGTGGTAAATACATTCAGGATGGAGAAGTGTGAAGATAAAACATTACCCTCGATTTTCCTTTTGTGGTGTCATAGAAGTTGATACCCTTGGTTCTGTCCCCTTTCTAGGCACCTGGTCAAAAAGAATGAAATAACAAAATGTTCCACAAAATGGAAATCTGATGTTAGAGTTGTCAATTGTAACTTTTCTCAGCAAAGATAAAAGTTTTTGTCCAAACTTCAAAATGCTGCTTCCTTTTCCAATAAACAAACAGGTTTTTATCTTTTAGGCAAACGTTATAATGTGATAAACCTGTTTTGGTACAGGCGATCTCTCTTTGCCAGCAGATGTCGATTGGTTTATACTTTTATGAAATGTCTTAAATGCTCTTTTGACAATGTCCTTATCCCCCATTTTCTCCATAATGAAGGATTTTCTAGTCATATGAAGCGAAGTTGGATCAGAATTTGTAGGATCCAAGCGAAGGGACATGTGTAGAGATGTAGGAGCAAACTTTCTTTCACCAATAGAAGGATTTTTGTTCCTTGGTAAAGATGAATCATTTCCCTTCTTTGTTGAAGATCGTGACGCAGATAATGCAGTGAAAGTTGGTGAAGGCTTTGACACTTTAGGGGTGGAAATATGTGATGCTTTAGGTACAGGTGATCCTGCTTTCTTCTTTACCCTTGTCACATCTCTCTCCCTATTCGCTGAAGTAACCTGTACAAAACCATTACCAACCTAAGAATCATGAGTCACCAGATACAACATAACAATTAACAACCTAAGTTATCTTATAACAAAGATCAGTCATTAGAGAAATTAATCACTTCACCTTCTTAGATTCCTTTGGATGATGATCCAACACCATGTTTTCTTTAACCTGTAGAGCTTTTCCCACCTCGTTGTTACATTTGTTCGAAATTTGCTTCATATCTTGAGATTCAACCAAAGTAGTTCCCTCTTCTTCTTCTTCTACCAAAACAGTGTTTTCTGGTTTTCTTGATTTGGGGCTATCTACTTTGCCACCAAGTTCATCTCTCACTCCCTCAGATACTGACCTTTGACTTTCTATACTAATTTCAGCATCCTCCTTCAGATCATCCACATGGGTGCTATTGATCTCACTGATCAAGTTAGTTTCTTGCATAACAACTTCTGCCGAGATGTGACCATTAGATATATCAGAATCGGAACCCGCACCGCTAACATTACCGACCAGATCTCCGCCATGTTGATTCTCTGACCTCAAGGAATCATCTTCCATTTGCTTTTCTTGATCTATTATTACAGCTCTGCGAGCAGCAATCTTCTTGTAATGCGATTCGAAGTAGGCCGCCTTCTTAGCCACTGATCCGGGCTTTGCGCACTTCTCAACTTCTTCCAAGTACTTGTTGGGCGAGAAAGACGACCATTTCTCCCATGACAGTGAATCATTCTCAAACGTACCAAAGGAAACCGACACTTCCAAGCCAGCTTTTGAGGCACTCGTCTCTCCCATCTGTTCATATATCAAAGAAAAGCCAAAACCCAATCATATTTTCCAGCAAAGAAACAGACTGACAACTCGCAACAACACAAACAGTATGGAGTACGGGCTATTACCAAATTACAGAGGAGAATCAATCAATAACCCACAAAGAACAAATGGGTCACTTTTCACAGATTTTAAGGATAAGCTATGGTTTACCTTAGCTTCGTATCTGGAAACATCCACTATTGATTCACCCATCTCAATGTCCTGACTCAAGGTTGATTTTCTCAAGAGCTACCACAACAAGACGCAAACTGTGTTTACCATGACTTGTGACTGGCATTGACACACCATCAGTTCAATGGATCTCACTCAAAGACCAGAAATGAAGAAAAGAGAACATGCCCCAAGTGTTGTGTTCCAAAATTCTACTCTTTTTTTTTTCCTCCTAAAATTCAATTACCGTTTCCAACTTGATCCAGTAATGACAAATTTTGTCTGTTTCTGGGATTTCTAAATGTCCCCCCTAAATGATGATCCAATTAACAACCAAAAAGACGAGAGAAAAATGCAGATGACCCCTTAGACCCCATATTATATTTCCAAAGATGATTTAGCTTTCACTAATAAAAGTTAGATAAAAAGTTAAACCTTTTGAGAAAGAAAAACATGATATGACGAAAAGAGAAAGGGTGCAGTAGCTGGAAGACTTTAACGAGGATTCATATAGCTTAGGGAATAGGGAATAGGGAATAGGGAACAGGGAATGTGATCCTTGTTTAAGAGCCTTTAAGTTAGTTAGTTGGCTCAATAATGAAGATTCAATGAAACAAAGATATCACAACCAAATTTATCATCATTTTCTATGAAAATTCATTTCTCATTTCTTACTCACCAGGGCTTGAGGGCAGAGAGATACGATCACCCCCAAACACCACATTGAAGTGAACAGAACAGATAAGCCATAAAAGACAGATGGTAGGGAAGGCCCACTAAAAAAGCAGTGTAGTGGAGTGTGTCTGTATCTGTGTCTGTGAGTCACAGCCGAATGCGACTGACAGCTCTCTAGGAATTAAATTATGGAGACTACCGATGCCTCATCTGGACCCTACGATTTAATTGGTTGAACTAAAGGATAGGTAACCATTATATTGTCTGGAAATATCCTTAACAGAGACCAGAGGGGAAGCGGCATCGTATGATTTTTCACAAAGGATGGCCTAAACAAAAGAAATGTAGGCTAAGAAAGTGGTCGAATTGGAGCATCAATTTCAAGAAAAAAAAAAATCTTCATTCATATCGAAAGTTGTGTTGAGCAATGTTTATCTGAACATTAAATTGAGGATTGTAACTGTGAATTAGACAATTTGTCTAATTAGAAGGTTGGGTACAAGAACTAACGTTTGCGTTTGTTATCAACTTGTGTGGGAGATTGCGTACTGATCACATTGCCATAACTTGCCTTGCATTTTTATTCTTCGAGTGCTCTTAAGCTATACTCATTCACCTTCCTAACACAAATCTTAAGTTTCCCAAACATCACTCTCTAATCTTTATTTTTATATCTTTATATTATAGTAAGTAGTTATTTAACAATCACTTAACATTAGATATTCGAAACACTAAATATAATTTAAAATTTATATAAGAATAGTTAGATATATAATTTTAAATTTATATGAGATTAGTTAAATATAGATATATTTATATATATATATATATAAATTGTTATTTAGATAATATAAATTATTCTATTTGTTTAAATTAGATAAGTTATAAATTATAAGTTCGAATAAATTATTCTTTTTTTTTCTTTCTATCATTTAGACAATATAACCATATAACTATACAAATTATATAAATTTTAAATTATATCTAAATTATATATAGAAATTTAAATTTAGATATTATATAAGATTATAATTTAGATATGATTTAGAATTTAGATGAGATTAGTTAGATATATAATTTTAAATTATATCTAAATTATTATGAATTTAAATTTAGATAAATTTTAAATTATACCTAAATTATATATAAGATATTAAATATAAATTAAATTTATATATATAATTTAGATATGATTTTAAAATATCTAAATTTAAGTTTATGTATATAATTTAGATATATATAATACAATTTAAATATAAATCATATATATATTTAGAATTTAGATGAGATTAGTTAGATATATAATTTTAAATTATATCTAAGTTATTATGAGTTTAAATTTAGATAAAATTTAAATTATATATAAATCTAAATTTCGATATTAAATATAAATTAAATTTATATATAATTTATATATGATTTTAAAATATCTAAATTTAAATTTATGTATATAGTTTAGATATATATAATACAATTTAAATATAAATCATATATATAATTTTAAATTTAGATAAATTTTAAAATATATATTAATTTAAATCATATATATAAATTTAGATTATGAATTTAAATTTAAATAAATTTTAAATTATATATAAATTATATATATATTAAACTAAGATATTATATATATTACATTTACATATATAATTTAGGTATGATTTAAAATATAATTTAAATTTAAATCATATATATATATATTTAAAGTTAGATAAATTTTAAAATACATATATATGAATTTAAATCATATATATAAATTTAGATAAATTATATAAATTATAAATTATATTATATATAAATATATATATATAATTTAAAATTTCTATTCATTCTTATATTAAAAAAAATAGAAATGTAAAATAATTAAGTTTAAATCTATTTGCCAACTATATTTATGAATATAATTACTTGAATAAATATTATTTATTTTTCAATTTAAATTTATTATGAAATATTAAATTTAAATAGTAATATTTTATAAATGAAATTATAATAATTATTAAATAATTATCTTTCATCACTTCACATTAGTTTATAATTTATTTATATATAATTCTTTCGTAATTAAGATATCATTCTTTTATCACCCGTCAAATAATTGTTAAGACTTATATTTTTTTTCCTCTATTCATTATATTATTGATTAAATTTTATTTCTTTATAAAAATATATCATTTATAACCGAGTGAGAAACATGTTATATATTTATATTCATATATATATGTATATGTGTATAAATATATATATATATATATAATAAACAATTGATTAGCCGTTGAGTTGAGTTGATTGGGTCTTGATCATTGGCTAGCCTGCACACAGTTTCTTTTAATTCTCTCTATTCTTGATCATCAGCCTCCATCATCTTTCATGCACTTTCACCAATTACATATATAATTATTATATATGATATGGTACTTGAATTGAAAATTATCTCATGATCTCTTTAATTCCTATGATTTGGCCTTTTTCTCGTGGGTTCTAATTGCATGGGTTATATTAATTCATTTCTCAATATCATAATTCAAAATATCTTGAGAAAGTCAAGAGTCTGATTCATATGATTCAATTCTTTAAAGTTTTGTTTGGATTGAGAGGTGAGTGAGATGAATTGAGATGAAAGTTAAAAGTTGAATAAAATATTATTAGTATATTATTTTTTAATATAATTATCATTTTTGGATTTAAAAAAGTTGTATTAAAATTTGAAAAGGTTGAGTTATTTATTATATTTGTATGAAAATTTAAAAATTTTGTAATTATGAAATGAGTCTTAAATACAAATGAGGGCTAAATGAAAATTTTGAGTTCAAAACTACTCACTTAACACTAGATATTCAAAACACTAGACATGATTTAAATTTTAGATAAGATTAGTTAAATATATAATTTAAAACTTAAATGAGATTAGTTAGACATATAATTTTAAATTATATATAAATTATAAATTTATATATATAAATTATAATTTAGACATTATATATAAATTATAATTTAGATAGTTTTTAGAATATATATATATATATATATATATATATATGAATTTGAATCATATATAATTATATATATAAATTTATATATATAATTTAAGATTTCTGTTCATTCTTTATATATATAAAAAATAAATTTAAAATAATTAAGTTTAAATATGTTTACCAACTATATTTGTAAATATAATTATTTGAATAAATATGATTTATTTCTCAGTTTAAATTCATTATGAAACATTAAATTTAAATAATAATATTTTATAAATGAAATTATAATAATTATTAAATATTTATCTTTCATCACTTCACATCCGTTTATAATTTACTTTTATATAATTCTTTCGTTGTTAAGATATTTGACGAGATTTTTCTTTTATTATTCGTCAAATATTTGTTCGGACTTTCATTTTTTTTTTATCTATGTATTATATTATTGATCAAAATTTATTTCTTTATAAAAACGTATCATTTATAAACACTTTATTAAATTATAAAAATATACTTTACACATTACTCATCTCTATTTTATATATACATATATATATATATATTTATATATATAAAGTCTTTGCTTCTCAAAGAACACATTCCAACCCTCAAACATTGTCACAACATCGATTTGGTTTTAAAGTATTTACTCCCTACATATCATATTTACCAAAAAAAAAATTATTAAAGTCACAAACATATTAGATTTGTTTCAAAAAGGTGAATAAGTAGTTTAAGAGCACATTTACAAAAAGGTGTTGCTAGATACAATCTAATTTTTTAGACTCTTTTATTGTCCAAAATAGAAATAGACAAAAAAATCCCTCACTTTACCATAAATTTAGATCAAAATATCCTTAAATCAAAACTTAATTTCAGTCTCCCGCTCTAACTCTTTGTAACCCTCCATCTCCATCTCTCTATAACTCTTTCCCATTTCCCCTTCTCTCTTTTTCTTTCAATCACTCGGTCGCACTCTCTCCTCTCTCTTCGAGGAGGCATCTCTCATTGTTTTCAAGGAATTGTTCATCTCACCTACTACGAAAACTTATCTCCATTAATTTTGTTTAAATTATAAATGGGTCGAGAGATTTGAAAGCAAAAAGGTTGTCCTTGTTTATGTTTATTGAATCCACTAAGCACCCTTGGTCCCTTGGTGTAGAAGGGCGTGGTCGAATCTTCTATTTTCTATTTTTAATATTATCCCGCTATATATTCTTAAACTTGCTAAATCATAAATGAGGGCATTTTCTCTTGTTGGGCTGGGTGTCTAACATCCTAGGTTCTTGGTTCTTGTGAGCTTGCAATTGACTGTTCTATGTAAATATTTAACATTACTTTCGTTCTCATCTGGGTTCTATTTTTGCTCCTCTTTTCTATAAATCCAATGCAAAGTTGGGAGGAATGCATTTGAAATGAAACCAGTGTCTAGTTTTGTAAAAAGGGCAATGGCGATGGAGAAACTCAGTGTTCATGGGATGATGGCTGCTTTAGTTGGTGAAACTCAACACACTGCGTTTCAATTATTTAATAAAACGGTTGCATTTTATTTGGCATTCCAATCCACGATTTATGGATTACAATAAAAATTATTCTTCAGGAAACCCAATTAACTCCATTTATATTTTCACTATTCTGAAAACCAAGTGTTCCCCTTTGCTCCAATTATTCCTCGACTGTTGGGCCTATCCAAAACCGATCGGGATCCGCTTCAAGATTACTGTATTGCAGAAAGATAATAAAAGCCCACAATCTTTCTTCGCAGATAGTACACGCTGCATTGATCCAAATCAAGCAATACAAGTGGCAATCTGTTAGGGTCTAGTAGAACACTGACCAACACTGTTAATTTTCCTGGGCTCAACACCATGGGCCTAACCATGGCTCGACTCGACTAGCGGCCAGAGGCATCATCCCGCCTCCTGCACACTCGCGGGCTTTGGAAGTAACGATTTACCTCAAAGGTCCACTTATTGTGGGCTTTGTCAACACCTCCGACCATCTATATATTCAAATTTTACAGCCCGGTGACTCATTTGTCTTCGGTTTGATCCATTTTCTCTATAATGCAAACTCAAAGACCCCGGTCCTGCTTTTCACTAGAACTTCTGATCAAATATATTGAATAAGACATTTCAAATTTTCTACAATGCTACTCATTATCTCATGATTTGGCATCAGATAATTAGAGATTACTTATTATATTTTACTTGTGAAGGAATCATCTAATATTATAACATGAGATGATAAGAAGATGATGAGAAAATAGATGATGAATAGATTTGTTGGACCACATTAATTGTTTCTAACTAAAAACTACCTGCGGATCTTGTTCCCTTGATCGTGATGAATACACTGATTTCCAGATATTTTGGTCCAATGAAGTATTGGTCATGTGACCCAAATGACAAATTTTGAAACGTTTTGGGCCGAATGAATCTTGGGGCATGTGACCCGATAACTATTTGTGAATTGTTTTTGGCAAAAAAGAACTGATCGCATCCCATGTGACCAATTAATAAAATAAAACTCAATCCACTTGTATAGTTTGACATCCAAAAAGATGTTAACGGATATATTGAACTAAGAAATGTTCTGCGAATATTTTTGTGTGGAGAAATGATATATACATTATTTTTTATAATATTTTTCATAACACATATTATATTATAAAGTAAGGACATTTTTATAAATTATCTTATAAAAAGATTTTTTTTTTTAAATAATATTAATTTTATAAAGTAATTTATAAAAATATCTTTTTTTTTAATTAAAGAATCAGAATCACATATTTAATAATAATTTTATCTCAAATTTATTGAATAAAACTCTCACGTATAATAGAGAAATACCTTTACAACAATCAATATCACTAGCAATTCATACCCAAACATAATTACAGAAACATCCCAAACCATATAATAAACGCAACTTATTGAACAAAGTCAACCCATGGAACCATACTAAAATGAAAACAAAATACCGAAACCACCTCTAATAAATCAAACTCTGAAGTTAGGCAACCCCAACTTATCTATCCGAACAATTCTACTTAACGGTACAGAAACAGCACAGAAAGACAATCTCTTAAATAGTTCCTGATAATCGAACCCTCCACTTCCATACGAGCTTGAAAATTCACAGCCTAATTTTCTTCCCTACCCTAAATTTATGCACCGCTATAAACAGAACACCTTCAAATTCTTTAAGCAAATTCTTCAAAAAATTTCAAAGGTACCAAAGGGTGCAATTCCTAGCCTTAAGCTAGTCTACAACTAATTAATTTTGAATCACATTCAATAATATGTATTATGTAAAGTTTATGAAAAATAATGTAATTTTATCATTTCCCTTTTGTGTTTGTGTTTGTGTTGGGTAGGATATTAGGATTTAATGAAAAGACGTTTATAATGACAAATGAATGAACTGATTAAAGTTTTTTGTGACCATATAAAGCATATGATATTTTTCTGAGTCTTTGTTAATGAAAGTGGTTTTAAATTTTTGCACTAACGATTAAAATATGTTTGTATTCGAAGTCGAAGGAAAAGTCTGATTATCGGCCTGCGTAGTTAAAATTCAACTACTGAACTGGAGGAAATACTGAAGGGTGATGATATCCTTATTATTTTATTATTACTTGTTTATTATTTTTAGTGTATTTATAATTTTTATTTTTTAAGTCTTTTTTTAACATCTTTAATTATTAATAAAAAAAATTTTAAAAATATATATAATTTTATTAATAATCACACCTATAATTAAGTAAAAGAAAATTTTATAAAAAATCAAATAATATTAATATTAATAAAAGAATTGTAAACTAATGATAATGTCATGAAAGTCAAAAAGAATCGATGGCGTGGTCCCTCCTCTTGTCCTTCCTCTATCTCTGCATTATTTGGGGTGAATGATCATCCACTTGATAATTGTAGATGGTCATCCCGTCTCAGACTCTCTATAAATAGAAGGTCTAAGTTCAATTTGTATATACAGAAAATCAAGAACAAAAGGAAAGAAAAGAAAAGAAAGAAAGAAGAGAGAAATGAAGAAAGAAATGAAGAGAGAAAATTCAGTACTTGAATAATAAGAGTTCTAAATATTTTCTCTTATAAAATCTCTTGCAATAGTAGTTTTATTTTAGTTTTATAACACGGTATCAGTACGAAACTCTACCGATACTAAAACTAGTGGTCTTCTTCTTCAAGTAAATTTTTCAATATATTATTTGCAATCTTTGATATAAACATGAAATATTTTATTACTAATTATTATTTAAAATCTACATGACCTTATAAATATATTTCTGAGATACAAATATTTATTTTACTATTTATATATGTAGAAAAATAGCAAACCTTACAAAATTAGAATTCGTTACTCTTGACATATTTGGGAAAAAAGTATTTATCCTAGATTCTTGATGATGAAATCCATCTGAATGCTATAAATCTAAGAGAAACAATAAAAGAAGGAAATCAAGCGTCCCTACAAGACTGTGCTAAAACAATGATTTTTATTCACCACTATATTCACAAAGAATTAAAAATTGAGTATCTTACAATAAATATCCATTTATTTTGTGGAATAATTTAAAGAAGAAATATGAACACCAGAAGACTGTTATTCTTCCAAAAGCTCGTTATGAATTATTGTACCAGAAGTTGCAAGATTGTAAAAGTGTTAGTGAGTATAACTCCACACTATTTAAAACCAACTCAGTACTAAAATTATGCGGTGAGAAAATCACTGATAATGATATGTTAGAGAAGATATATACTACTTTTCATGCCTCGAATATGCTCTTGCAGCAGCAGTATCGAGAACAAAAGTTTAAAAAATATTCTTAACTTATATCTTATTTTTTAGTAACTGAGCAAAACAATGAACTTTTATTAAAAAAACTATAAATCCCATCTTACTGGTTCAATATCATTTCCTGAAATGAATGGAACTGGATTTACATCATTCCCATAAGAGAATAGTGCATCCTTTTGAAGAAATCGTTGGCATAGACATGGTAGGAGGAATTATAGAAATAGTAGTCTCAGAAGCGACAACATTAAAATGGATACTAATAAAAACATACTGTATCACTAAAAGTGGTACAACTTAGATAGGGGTAAAAGTCTTCAAAATAATTTTTTAAAAAGAAGTGAAGAGGTGTGCCATAAATGTGGTATGACTGGACACTGGTCACGTACCTGTCGTACGGCCAAGCACTTGGCTAATTTATATCAAACATCTATTAAAATAAAGAATAAAAAGTTTGAAACAAATTTAATAGAACCATCAGATAATTCATTATATATAGATGGAGATGATATCACTCATCTTGATGTTTCTGATTTATTTGAAGATCCTGATAGTATAATTGATCACTTGATTAGAGATGGAAGTGTTCCTCCCAATTAATGTTTCTATTAAAAATCTTGTATAAATGATGCTTTATTTTCTTCACAATCTAGAAAAAATTTATTGAGTTTCAAAGATAAACGTTCTAATAATTATCATATTGAAACTACAAATGAAGGCAGTAAAAAGCATCTTTTCATTACTAAAATAATATCGGGCCAGAAGCTCGTATTAGGAAAATTGTATACTCTGTCTTCTAGATTATATTATGCAAAAATGAAAACAATTGAATCATATATAGTAATGCACCAAAATTGTAATGACCCCAAAGTATTTATACTTGGCATAATCGCCTTGGACATCCGGGATCGATAATGATGTGACGAATCGTTATTAATTCGCATGGACATCCCTTAAAAAAATCAAAAGATTCTTTTACCCAATGAATATCTGTGCTCTGCATGTTCCCAAGGTAAGTTAATTATCAGACCATTTCTCTCAAAAGTTGTTGTTGAATCTCCATCATTTTTACAAAAAATTCACAGGAATATATATAGGCTTATTCATCCATTAAATGGATCATTTAGATACTTTATGATTTTGATTTATGTATCAAGTTGATACTCACATGTTTGTCTGCTTTCCATTAGAAATGTTGAATTTGTTATACTTTATACAGTATCATTAACTTGAATTAAACTATCTACATATTATAAATATTCTCTATTACAACTTGTATTTGGTCAATAACAAAATATTTCTCATCTTCGTACTTTTAGATGTGCTATATATGCTCCAATTGTACCTCCACAACGTACAAAAATAGGCCCTCAACATAAACTTGAGATATATGTTGGTTTTGATTCTCCATCTATTATTAGATACCTTGAGCTCCTTACAGTGGATATATTTAAAGCACGTTTTGAGAATTATCATTTTGACGAATCTACTTTTCCATTACTGGATAATGAAAGTCGGTGTCTGAAGCACGATAAGAAATTACTTGAGATAATAAAACTCTGTCTCAATTTGATTCTCCTATAAATGAGTGTAAATTAGAAGTTTAAAAAATTATTCATTTGCAAAGTATTGCAAATCAATTACCGGATATATTTACTGACACTAAAAGTGTAGTAGAATCATATATTCTTGATGTTAATGCTCCAGCAAAAATTGAAGTCCCTAAAGGACAAGTTGTCAAAACAGCAATAGGTGAGTCTAAGACATGCCTGAAGCGTGGAAGACCTATTAATGCAAAAGACAAAATTCTCCAAAAGAAAATAATACAAAATGAATTTGGTGTTCTTGAAGAACCAATATCCACAATACATACTACAAACATAATTGATACTCCTGAAGAGATCAAATCTTCTATCTCAGAAACTCCTAAAAAGTACAAACCTTTTGAATAGAAAACTCTTGAAAAGTACAAATCTCCTGAAGAGGAAACTCTTTAAGAGTATCTCCTAAAAAGGTGTTTTATGAAATGTTTTCCTCTAAAGAGGAACATGTACTTGAAAATAATGAGATCTTAATACATTTTATGAGTACTGGAGAAATTATGGATATAAATAAAACTGTTGTCGACAACATATTTTCATATAACATGACCCTTGACATTACCAGACGTAATGAAGAAAATGAGCCAAAAACCATTGAAAAATTTCGATGTAGAAATGATTGGCCAAAATGAAAAGCAGTTATTGAAACTGAATTAAACTCACTAGCAAAACGAAAGGTATTTAGGCTTGTTGTCTAAACACCAAAGAATGTAATACCTGTTGTATATAAGTGGGTATTTGTATGAAAACGTAATGAGAAAAATGAAATTATACTGTCCAAAGAATGACTTGTCGTACAAGATTTCCTGCAGAAACCCGAGATTGATTATAGAGAAACATATTCTCTCGTTATGGATGCAATCACATTCAAATTTTTTATTATTCTGGTTGTTACAAAAGGATTAGATATGCGGTTGATGGATGTGGTCACTTCATATTTATATGGATTCTTAAACCATGATATATATATATAAATTCCTGAAAGATATGAAATGCCTGAAGCATCTACAAATACATCTAAAAATATGTACTCTATCAAATTTCAAAGATCTTTATATGGGTTAAAGCAATTCGGACGTATGTGAGATAATCGCCTAAGCGAATATCTATTAAAAAAAGGATTTGAGAATAATCCTATATGCCATGTATTTTTATTAAGAAATCAGAATTCGGATTTGTCATTATTGCGGTTTATGTTGATGATTTAAATATTATGGAAACTTCTGAAAAGATCTCAAGAATCGCTATATATTTAAAGAATGAATTTGAAATGAAAGATCTTGGCAAAACAAAATTTTGTCTCGGCATGCAGTTCGAGTACTTGCCAAATTGAATTTTTATTCATCAGTCCATGTATATAGAGAAAGTCTTGAAGCTCTTTTATATGGACAAAGCTCATCCCCTGAGTACTCCAATGGTTGTTTGATCACTTGATGTGAAGAATGATCCATTCCGTCCTTGTGAAGACGATGAAAAAATTCTTGGTCATGAAGTACCATATCTTAGTTCAATTAGAGTTTTGATGTATCTTGCAAATTGCACTCGGTCTGATATTATCTTCTCAGTTAATCTGCTCGCAAAATATATTTGTGCGCCAACTCAAAGGCATTGGAATGATATTAAACATGTATTTCGTTACCTTCAAGGTATGGTGAATATGAGATTATTTTATCAACGTAAATCAAGTCCACAGTTAGTTGGGTACGCAGATGCATGTTATCTTTCAGATCGACATAAAGGTAGATCTCAAACTGGATATGTATTTACTTATGGAGATACTGTTATATCATATAGATCTGTTAAATAAACACTATCTGCCACATCTTCAATTCACTCAAAGATCATTACAATTCATAAAGCAAGTCGAAAGTGTATTTGGCTGAGATCAGTGATTTAACATATCCAAGAAAAGTGTAGTCTTCTAATGATCAATGATAGCCCAACAATTTTATACGAAGATAATAATGCTTGTATCACTCAAATCAGAGGAGGATATATCAAAGGTGATAGAACCAAGCATATTTCACTTAAATTCTTTTATACTCACGAACTTCAGGAGAAATGTGAGATTGATGTCAAGCAGATACGATCAAGTGATAATCTGACAGATTTATTCGCGAAAGCACTACTAACTACGATATTCAAAAAAATTATGCAGAATATTGGAATGCAAAAACTTAAAGATCTATCGTCATGCACTTTTCAAGGTAAGTAAATGTCTTGAAGATTTGTGCTGATTGTACTCTTTTTTTTTCCGTTGAGGTTTTGTCTCATTGAGTTTTCATTTGTAAGGTTTTAATGAGACAATTTTAAAGTATTTGGTGGTATATAAGAATATTGTACTATTTTTCCTTCGCCATTGATTTTTCTTCTAAGTGGATTTTTCTTTGGTAAGGTTTTAACGAGACAGATTTTTTATGGATGGTCATTCAAGAGAGAGTGTCATGAAAGTCAAAAAGGAGGGGCGGCGTTCCCCCCATAAGACAATTTTAAAGCATTTGGTGGTATATAAGAATATTGTACTCTTTTTCCTTCGCCATTGATTTTTCTTCTAAGTAAATTTTTCCTTGGTAACTTTTTAACTAGACAGATTTTTTATGGATGGTCATTCAAGAGAGAGTGTCATGAAAGTCAAAAAGGAGGGGCGGTGTTCCCCCCCCCCCCCTCTCTCTCTCTCTCTCTCTCTCTCTCTCTCTCTCTCTCTCTCTCTCTCTCTCTCTCTCTCTCTCTCTCTTTCCCCTTTCCCCTTTCCCCCTTCTTCTCCTCTTGTCCCCCTCTATCTCTGCATTATTTGGTGTGAACGATCATCTACTTGATAATTATGGATAGTCACCCTGTCTCAGACTCTCTATATAGAGTCTGAGTTCAATTTGTATACTCATAGAACATCAAGAACGAAAGAAAAGAAAAAAAAGAAAGAGGAGAGAAAAAAAGAAAAAAAAAATTAGTACTTAAATAATAATAATAAGAGTTTTAAATATTTTTTCTTATAAAATCTCTTATAATAATAATTTTATTTTAATTTTATAACAAATAAGACTCGTTACTTTTTGTGTTTTCTCTCTTTTTTGAGCGATAAGGCTCATTATTCAATACTGAAAATTCGATACTGAAATATGAGGGTTGTCATCGTGTCCAGTCCACTACATGTCTAGAAAGTTAAAAACCACTAGCAGGATTTTCCCGTAGGAGTAATATATTATTATTATTATTTTTTAATTAAATTTTATTTATAATCCGGCTTTAATAAGATATCTAGTAAAATATTTATATGATATAAATTAATTTTAAAAAATCCAAAGTTTAAATTTTATAAAATAAAGTATTAATATAAATAGTATATAATATGTTTTACAGCTAATTTAAAAAAATAATATTTTTTTTATTATTGAAAGGAAGTACTAAGTAGTAGGTGAAAGAGAAACTCAGCCAACTCATCATATTGTTCATGCCAAATGCCTTTGGCACGATGTGTTAGAGCATTTTTAATGGATTGTTTAAAAGTTAAATTTATCCTACATTTAGTTATTATAGAAGAAAAAAGTAGTTGCAATAGATCAATTAAAAGTTAAAAAAAAATTGACTTTTAATTACGGCAACTTTGAAAATACGATCAAATTTAATGGATTCTTTTCATTAATCAAATCTTTATTTTATTTTATTTTTCTCCACTTTTTCACATTCATCAAAAATTTGATTTCTTAACTAACAATTTATTAGAATATAATAACTAATTAATATATAATTGATAGAACGATAATAAATATGATCAACTTAAAAAAATTATTAATTAAAAAAATTATTTTATTACTATATAAATAATAAATAATTCAATATAAAAATTTGATACCAATAAAATAACCAAAATAAAATTTATCTCTTATTAGTTAAAACTTGTTTGACTTTGACTAATTTATTAAAGGTGCTCTTTGAAACATTTTCATTTTCGTTATCTTAAACCGTGTTTGGGAAGTAATCACTCTTCTATCATTTAATATTTTATCATTTTTATTATTTATGATTATTATTATTATTATTGAATATTATATTATAATATTTTGTTATTTATAAATCATCTGAGATCCTATCTGTACAAACGTGATAACAATTCGAGCTTGAGAAAAAAAAAAAAAACTTCCCCCTTTTCCTTCTATTCTGATTCACTCTTTCGCCTAAAGTTTTCTAGATTGTTAATCCAGCCTACGTGTCGATCATTCGCATGTTCAATACGCGTGCCATCAAACGTAGAGACAGAAGCAAGTGGATATACTCATCCAACACACAACAGTTACCCATAAACGACCTCCAACCATATTCTTTCACTACTACATTTAACTACTTAATAATTTGTCTCTATTGCTCAACAAGAGCCGGGTTGAGGAACTGGTTGAAGTCAGTGGAGAACCGATCAGCCGGTGGCAGAAAATAGATAAAATCAACGTTGACTGATTTGGTTTTGGTTCAAACTGTTGAATTTACCGATCGTTTCCCTTAAATTTAAGTGAAAGTAAATTTCTAATAAAGTCGAGTTGAGTCGGTCTTTGACGGGCGAAGTTTAGCTCGATCTCAAAATTTTTATTTATATTTTATTTGAATTTAAATCGATAAATTAAATTCTGAAATTTTTTATTTTTTTATTTTTTGAATAAGATTTAATAATTAATAAATTAGATAAATAAAAAATTTAATATTAAATTTATACAATTAACAAATAAAACCTATTGAATTATAAAATTTTAAAAATTTATAAATAATTAATATCTAACTAATTGATATATTCATAATAACAATATATTATATGCTTGCATATATTATTAATACATATACATTATATGATATTATATATATATATATTTCATAAGTGGTTATTACATCATACTAGTATATAAAATTATTAAATCTTATCGAATAATTATTGTACAAATTATATAATATAACTACGAAATATATTAAATATATAGACATAAGTAATTAGGTTATATATTATATATTATTATAAAAATAATATGCTTATATTATTTGCTAATATATATAAGTACATATATATATTTATTAATATACGAATAAATTTTAATTGAGTCAACCTAACAAGTCGACTCGAGCATAATTAAGCATTAACGAACTTTAATCGAGCCGAATTGAATATGTGTCATTTACTAATCAAGTTAATATATGCTTTTATAGACAATTTTTTTTTTACGAGTTGAGTTCGATTCTAATTTAACCAAATAAATATTGAGTGGGTTATCGAACAGACTAATTCATTTATAATCCTAAATGAAACCGCATCATCTTATATATAAAGTATAAAAGAAATGTAAATAAAACGACATGGTTTGATTTTAAATATATAACATGTTAAAAAAATATGAGTGAAACAACACCATTTGGTTTTAAACAAAATGGCAGCGTTTCGATTTGAGATCGTCTTCTTCCTCTCTCCTATTTTTCTCCGATTTCTTAGCTTCTCTCATTCTCTTTCCTTTGCAATACTTTATCTCTCTACTCTCTTAGACCAACCTCGCTGCTAGGGGGACCAAGAACCAATCGAGAGCTGTGAATCGATACTTTGAAATACTTTCTCCTCCCCATCAGTTGGTACGATCAATTGTTTCCTGCAAATTTCCTCCGTCTATCGGCGTCAATTTTGGTCAAAAATCACGTCGATAGGATCGATTTGCACCCCTGATTGCTCCTGCACCCAAAATCTAGATTTAAAATTAGAAACCTGCTTTTTTCCAGCGAGGGTTTTTTAGGCATCTCCAATCCTACTATTTTTTCTACGAAAATTTATTCAACAACCTTACAATCATATATCTACTGAGAAAAAATAATAATAGGGAAAGATTATAGTTAAAAGGTTGTGATGTATGACTGAAATTCTTATATATAGGATGCAATGCTATTTGGGGGTTGAAAAGGCATGAAAAAAAAAAAACAGATAATGACTAGTCCCAAATTCACACCTCAAATGTTCACGGGTATTAAACACACTTTACCGAGAAAACAAGTAAAGGTACCATAAAGAATAATGTAAGTGGTTGAAAATAGTTGAAGGGGGGGGGCCGTGACAGGCTGAGGCTGCTTTCTCAGCCACGACAAAGGCCCCGTGAACCCCAGTTTGCCCTGTACTTGTTGTATCTAACTATTGTATAGCAATTAAAATTGCTTCGTCTTTCTTTCCCAACTTTATCATCTTTATTCTGTATCATCTTTAGCTCTGAAGCACTGTGACTGTGAGTTTGTTATCTATTCAATCATAACCCCCCAGAAAAAGTGCTGGGACCATCCTTGTTTCTTTTTTCTTCTTTCTTTTCCCCCCAAAGTAAATCTCACAAAACACAGACTCAGAGCCTCACACAACTAAGTCATGAAAAAAACTATTCTCAAACTTGTTCTTTGTCGGGCCAGAAGAAAAATTATAATGGGGACGGTGAAGAATGTGATAACGCTTTACAAATCTAACTCGTTCAATAAGAATCCATCAACCAACACCACCACAGTCGTCAGCAGCAGTAACCATGCCAACATGATCAGGACCCCGACCTCCAAACCCCTCTTCACGGCCTCTACCTCCCTCTCCTCCGTCACCACCACAGCCAAACCCACACTCACAATCAAGTCCCTCTCTCTTTGTTTTCCTAAACCCGTGCCCCTCCTTTCTTCGCCTTTGAGATTGAAAAAGCGGTCTCTTCGACGTCAACCTCGCCCTCCCCATCATCATGACAGAGTTCGTGTTCCTACAGTTCGCTCCTCTTGGCAACTTCATGGATGAAAGAGACACGGCCATTCAGGAGAAGCTGAACGGCGTGAAGGACACCTCAGGGGAGGTAAAGCAGTTGGAGGAGCAGGCCACAGCCATCATGAAGGCCGCCAGGGCTGAGATATCCGCCGCCGTCAACAAGATGAAGGAGACGCAACAAGAGCCGGAGGAGAAGCCATGGCCGAGGGCAGGCTGAAAGTGGAAGTGGAGTTGCAAGAGGTCTTGATCAGTTTGGAGCAGCAGAAATTAAGAGGAGACGATTAAGGCTCTTTTGTATAGATATTTACCATTGCAGTCACGTTTTGGATTGTTACGAAAAATGTTTTGATTGATTGCATGTATCAAATAATACGGCTCTAGTTGTTGAGGTTCGAATTTGAAGAGAATTTGCTAGAACCAAACTTATCCTTTAGTTTGTGTCGGTAACTCTTTATTATCGATTGCCAAAACGAAAAATATAACACAAAAATATAAATTGCACTTACATATTAAAAATGAAATTGGGAAACTATAATGAAAAGAACAAAGAACAACTCCGTCATTCTGTTTTTCCACCCACAAAATGCTTCCAAAATTCCTACTACAATTTACATACAAAGAAATGGAAATGCCAAAACTGTTCCAAAGAGCTTGGAACCCAAACAATGGGAATCGAAATCTCAAAGGTAAACACAAGAATGAAACCGAGAAATAAATAAGATAAAAACTAAAAACAGAAAACGAACCAGGTCCATCAATCTGTACACATCTATCAAAAAGAATAACCATACAATGTACCAAAGAATCGTCATAAGAAATAACCCCAATACCCAGGTAACGGCGAAGACGACAACGACGCCGGAGATGAAGAACCCAAGGTGTGATCCTCTGCTCTGTATAGATCGTACGGCTCCCAAAGATGATCGAGAGTACATGGCTTTTTGGCATCGAGTCGAACCCAGGGCTTCCCTTTCCCGCTCCAGTGCAGCAAGCTGACCGGCCCAGGGTGCAGCGACCGACAGCTGCCCCTAACATTGTCACCGCCGAGGCCGTGCTGGTTCCACCGGTGATCAATGGGTTCTACGTTGCCGGCGAATACTAGCAAGAATGGTGGGAGAGAACCCAGATCATAGATCCTCCTCTTTCTCTGCAACTCCATCCAATTCTCGATTCTCTTTCTGTAATTACCCTCCCTCCACCTCACGAGGTCCATCACCATCACGCCCGTGTTGAAATAGCACGGGTTTCTGGAGCCGAAGACCCGGGAGATGACCGGGTCGGACCAGAACGAGTCAGTGAAGTACTTGGTGAAGTTGGTGTGGCAGTACTCGGGCGCGCCGATGACCCGAGAACCAGAGAGCGGGATGTCCCAGAGCTTGCGAATGTCGTCGACCACGACCACGTCCGAGTCAAGGTAAATGACCCGTTCGACGCAGGGATCGAGGATGTCACCCAGGTAGCTCCTGGCGTAGTTCAACGGATTCTCGAGGGCTTGGCGAATCGACGAGGAGATGAGGTTGATCACCGTGTCCTCGCGGAATATGTAGACCTTGAAATTAAGGGAAGGGAACGTTGATCTGACGAGTTGGTTGAGGACCCGGGGGCTCACTGGGTCGAACTCCGCCGAGATGAAGTGGAAGAAGACATGCTCCGGGCAGGAAGCGTGTCTCAAAACCGAGTGCACTGCCGCCATGGAGCCACGTATGTATTTTGAATCCAAAGTCATCGCGATATGGACGAGAGATGTGTCGCACGATAAGTCGTATTCCCTGTTGCTCGAGACGGGGCACTCTGCTCCGTTACGGTAGTCCGGCGCTTCAGCGAAGCGGGACAAACCGTCGGCCACGAGTCCCAACCCATTGACAGCGCCCACCACCCGAGTCGGAAATGACCTGATACCCAGACAAAACGACGGCAAGAGAAGCGAAAGTAGGATGAGCAAAACGTCGGCGCTTTGTCGGGAAGGAATCATTTATCTCTTGAGCTGGATTGCGAAAAAAAGGAGAAAAAATGGGCTATCTTTTGCAGATTTACTAGGCTGGGAGTTCTTGAAAACGAAGTACACGGGGAGGGCTAGATCTTGAATCTGAGTGGAAGAGAAAAGAAAGAGACGGTTCTGGGGATTGGAACGGCGAAGGCGGGTCAATGCCAAATTGGAATATACCTCTGAAATGATAATGGGGATAGAAAGATCAAAGAAAAGCTCAACACGCCTTGCTAAGCTTTCTTTCTTTTTCTTTTTCTTCTTCTTCTTCTTCTTGATGCGTTTCAAACAAACGCGGTTTTCCCTTTCTCTGAGAAGAGAGAGAGAGACAGCAGACTGGTTTATGAAAGAGATATATAGGCCATTTGTATGGAGTTTTGCTTACCATCCATGTCCATGTTTATTGTTTTCTATTGTTTTATTCTTGCATTGATTTTCCTTTTTTTTTTTTTTTATACTCTGTTAGTATTGTTGGTCATAAGTGATAGCACTTAAAGTTAAAAAAGATAAACTTATTTATGTCTGTTCTGTCCGTGTTTTATTTAGACATTGAAATGAGATAATTTTAAATAAAATTAAAAGTAAAATAAAATATTTTTTTTAATATTATTAATATTTTAAATTAAAAAATTCTATTATTTATTATATTTTATATAAAAAAATTTAAAAAATTTATAATAATAAAATAAAATAGGATGAAAATATTTATATATTCGAAGGAGACCTAAAATTCTTATTTCTTCTTTTAATTAAGGTGGTGAATAAAGTTATCAACATATTTTAATTGAATGAGGTTTTTATATATGAGAAATACTCAAAATATCCAACCAAAGTCTTTTAACTTTCTTAAATTTTTGTTATCCAAAAATAAATAAATTAAAATTTAATATATATTTTTTTGTTACGTATTCCATCACGCGCTTTGTAATTTAGTAGCTATAAATGCAAGGTGATGGGTCCAATTACAAGGCACGATGATTGTGTCCACACCCAAAAATGTACATATAGTTTGAAAACAATTATTTCAGAAGCAGAAAAAATAAATATATTGGTTTCCTCTCTTACGGCGCTTAAAAGCATTAACAATGTATTTATCAACTTTTAAAAAATATATATATATAAATTGTTATACATATTAAAAAGTTTTGATTATATTTAATTAAAAATGAGAAGAAGAATTTAAAGAGAAAGAAATTAAAAAAATATATATTTAACTTTTAAATAGTAATTTTTTAAAAGTATACTTTTCATATTTAATTACTTTTGAAAAGTTATTATTTAAAAATTCTTCTTTTTATTTTTTTTATTTTTAATTAAATATAATTAAAAAAATTTATATTTATACAAATTTATATTTTTTTAAAAAAAAAAGATTTTGATGAAACTATTATTAGATGGGTTGCAGAGTGATTTTATAGACAACTGGACAAATCAAATTTTGGAAAGTTTGTCAATGATAAGGAATAGTAAGGCATGGGCATCGAGTTTGATTATGGCATTGCTCCAGGATTCGGCGAGGCTTCGATTAATTCATTTATTTAAAAAATAATTAAAAATATTTATGTTTTTAATTTTATGAATTTTTAATTTTTCACCATATTTATAGATTTTAATAAGGGCAGAGTTTAATAATATTTGATGTAGGAAATTAGAGAGAAACAGTGGGCGAGAGAGACAGGGAGTAATGAAGTGGCGGTAGGAAAAGAGACAAAAAAAAAAAAAAAAACAAAAGTGTGGAACAGCTCAGCACTTTAATTGGGAGAAACTAGAAAGTAGTAATATTCTTTGCCACCAATAATGAAAAGCCAGCTGCGTGTCCAATGAAGCCAGCTGTGATCGATGCTATTTCTCTCTCTTTTCCATTGATGACGTTGACATCTCCCATCCATTGATTTGCCTCCTCCTCCTTCTCGTCCCAAAATTGGACTCGCCACAAAACTTTTTTTTTTCTTTTTTTTAACATCTTTTTAAGTTTTTATTTATTTATTTTTGAGCTCATCTTTTTAAATTAACACTTGTACGTTTCAGACTTAAATATTATTTTTAGTTAAAATAAATATATTTCTATTCAAATCATTTGTAGTTTTTTTACTTTAAAAAAGGCTGATATCACATAAAAAATTTATAATATTTAATCTGAAAACTTTATTTTAAAACATGTTACTATATAGAACATATTTAATAAAAAATTTAAGAAGGCCGAACGCAAAATGCAATTAGAACTAAAAATTAAGAAAGTTGAAACGTAAAATATAATTAGAATTAGAGATGATTTATAATCTATTTTTTACACAATTTCTATACAAAATTTTGCTGCAAATATTATTTTCTTTTCTCAAATAGTATTTTTTTTAGAAAATTTTGATAATTTGTTTGAAAGTTGATTTTAAAAAATGAAAACGACAAAGTTGAATAAAAATGGTTTGGTGTTACGTAAACATACATAAATCCAATCTATATTTGTCTGAAATGAAAAATAATTAAATAAAGAAATTATAAAAAATAAAAAATGGAAGGTATTGATCCATATACATCTTAGTATGTTGGCTGAACAGTCTCTTTCTCTATCTCTTCAACATCACAAAATATTTGATAAGATTTACGCACTTTAATAATCACAGTTTCATATACTATATAAGTCGAATTATTTAAACGTATTTAAATTTTTGTGCTAAATCAGTTTAAAATAACAACTATTTTTTAATACTTTGGTACTTTGTTGACCGAAGAAGAAGTCACGGCAGGGATTAGGACTGGTTTGTTTAGTAAATTTAGTTTTATTATTCACAACTCATTTCGTACTTATAATTCATCTCAACTACTTATTTTAAATTTCAACTCATTTCCACCACTCATTTTATTATTATTCATAACTCATTTAATCTCATCTTTAAATCCAAACAAACCTGTGCGTCAAAAGATAAGAATACATGAAATAATCAAAATATGGTTTCGTGTAATGGGCGATGAAGTGAGCTTTCCGTCTCCATACATCCAACAAACAACCAGCAGCATCAGCTCTAAGCTATTGGAATTATTCCCATTAGAATCGTTGATTGTTTCAATTATTTGTTTCTCTACCCTTTTACTTTCTAATAAACCTGACCTTTGTTGCTTTATACGACTATTATCAAAAGAGAAGTATAAAATATAATATAAGGTAGTTAGTTATTCCATGCTTCAAACGGGGGGTTCAACATCAACCGACAGATGATAATTATAGACTACTTTTAAAAAATATATATATATATATATATATATATCTAATTTGAACTATAAAGACTCTTAAATGATTGCATTCTCAATGATATAATGTCATGTACTGAATTAAAAACATCCATTTTCACATTTTTTAGACTAGTGATAATCTAATAGAGTTATTTTATTTTTAAGTTTGTGTGTTGAGCACACCATCAATATCACTTATATGATAAAACTTTATTTGTAATATTAAAGTTTTAAAATTTATATTTCAAATCAAATTATATATATAAGAACTTTATTAAACAAGTGCTGCTGGCATGCCCGCTGCAGTGGACCACTAAGCAAAAACAAAAAAAAAAAACTTTTTTTTTTTAATTTTTAGATTCTTTTAATATTTTTAAATATTTTTAAAAAATAAAAAAAAAATCAATACACTAAAAATCACTTCTTTAATCATTAAGTAAAAAAAAATAGTTGAGAATCAATTATTTGGAGTAGTGCACTTAGGGTGACATTATAGAGTTATTAATATGCTCAACATGATGGATTTGACAATAAATTTTTTAATTTAATATTGTTGGGAATAGGCCGGTTAACAAACAACAAATATAAAGTAAACGCAACGAAAATGCAACAAAAAAAAATAAGACAATATACACAGAACACTCTGTACACCAAGATTTAGAATGGTTCGATTTAACACAAGACTACGTCTACTGTTGGGTTGATCTCAATGAATTCACTATAAAACAAAGATAGAATACAGAGATTTAATCACAAGATTCTTACAAGAAATCACTCAATCTCATTTACAAATTGTAAAGCTCACTCTCACACATTCTCAACCTTTCAACTTTACAAAAGCTCTCAAACACAGAAAATCTAAACCAAAAGAAATAAGCTCCTCACGAACTGCGTTCAAATGAACTTCGTTCCATTTATATAAGTGAATCTCGCTCGAGCAAGAATTTTTTGCTTGAGCGAAATACTATTCCAAACGGCGCCAACCTTAAGTACAGAACATTAGCTCAAAACGAGCATTAAGCGAGGCTCGAACCAATATCTAGGGTTGACTCTCGCTCGAGTGGGATGTCGAGCGAGGATCGAGTGAAGTCTCTGTCTGAAATCTCGCTTGAACTGGATGTCGAGCGAGAGTCAAGCGAATTCTCTATTTGATGTCTCGCTTAAATTGGAAGTCAAGCGAGAGTTGAGCGAACATACTGAAGACGGGCTTTCAACAATTGAAGATATACCTCAACAAATATGATACTGAATTCAAGCCTGATTCTATACTTGATTTTAAACATTTGAAGCAAATGATATAATCTTTCTTATTTGAGCAACAAACTATATATCGACAATTAATTAAATACGTTAATAAACCTTTGAATAAATGAGAATCAAATGATAAAACAAATAGTTGCCTCCATTATTAGTCTGGCCATTATGACTATCAATTGAAGAGGTGGTAGGATAGTATAGTAGGAAATAGGTGAAATAAAAAGGAGAAAAATTTAAACACAAACGACACAATATATAATCTGCTACTTCCTTTTAAGAATAATTGGGCTACTAACTCTGACTTCTAACCAAGATCTCCACAAATAAATTGAATCAAACTTTTGATTCTCTCGATTTTGATTCTCATTAAATTTGCGAGTTCTTACAAAATCCACACAAGATTATTTGAAGTTATTCTAATAAATATATTTTAAGAGTAAAGATAGTTATATTCATAAAGAAAAATATTTTAATTATAAAAAAATCACATTAAAATAAACTCACAAATTTATATAAAAATAAAAAAAAAATACTTTAACTATAAGTCTAGTTAGTTGTCAACTTCGGCCCCGTTTGTATTCGAAGATGAGCTCAACTCATTTTCATTTCATCATTATATTTTTATAATTTTTTTATATAAAACACAAATTTCTATACACCTTTTTCAATTCCCAATACACATTTTTCAAATCCCAATACATATTTTTCAAATCCCAAAATAATAATAATATTAAAAAATAAACTAAACTTATCTCAACTTATCTCATCTACGAATCCAAGCAGGGCCTTCATCTGAAAAAAACAAGATTCATAATTAAATCCTATAACAAAAAATATCATATCATACGTAAAACTTAAAAGTATAGTGATATTTATGCCATCTATAAATTTTCGTTTGGATTTGGAGATGAGATGAGTTAAAATGAGTTTAGTTTATTTTTTAATATTATTATTATTTTAAGATTTAAAAAATATATATTAAGATTTGAAAAATATGTATTGAAATTTAAAAAAGGCATATTAAAATTTATATTTTATATAAAATATAAAAAAATATAATGATAAATTTGAGATAAGTTAAGATGAGTTGAACTCACTCATAAATACAAACGGAGCCTAAGTTTGTCTATTTGGTGTACCTTAGTGCAAATTGTATTTATTTGCATATCTTTTAAAATATTTTTTAAACATCTTTAAATTTAAAAAAATAAATAAATATATTAACAGTTACTTCTTTAAATATTAAATAAAAAAAAAAAATAAGATATACGAATGAAGAAATTGAGAAGGCAAATTCAAGAATCACAGTATCATTTTTCTTATTTAAAAATGGATGATATCTACGGTTAGATACGAAGAATCATATTCACATTGTTCTTACCGGTTACCATTCATCCATCTATCTATCATCGTCAGTCTTAAAAAGAAAAAAAACTGCATTGAATAGGTCGTTTACTTTTTATTCTCTTCTTATAAATAAATAAATAAATAAATAAATAAATAAATAAAGAGAAAATGAGATAGAGTTGGGTGGTGAGATAATTAAAGAGTAATAGATTGGAGTTGGATGGACATTAAATAAAGTGCACCAACCAACTTGCAATGAATAAGAGACATTTTACTTCTCCAATGCCTCCTCCTCGTTTGGCAAAACCAATTAATATCCAGTCATTGTAATATAATCCCAAGTCTATTAAAGTTCCAACCAGACAGCTAATGCCTTCTTGTAAATGGATTCCCTCCCTCTGACATGACTTGTATATATAGCCTCAAAACACAGCCTGGCTCTGGCCTTCATCTTCACTGCCCCAGTTTCAATATGAAATCAAATACTGATCAGAATGTCTGTTATAGGTTCCGTTGAATTTGTATACGTGTTCAGCGCGTCTTAATTTATCCTAAATTTATTATTATATATTTTTTTAATTTTTATATAAAATATAATTTTTAATATAAAATATAATTTTTTCAAATTTTAATATAATTTTTTTTGAATTTTAATACAACTTTTTTAAATTTTTATTCAATTTTTTAAAATTTCAAAATAATAAAAATAATAATTTATTCAACTTTTAAAATTCATTTCATCTCAATTCTAAATCTGAATGAAACCTTAATTTCAAGATAATAGTAATATTTTTTATTATTTATTTATTATCTATTATTTATTATTTAATATTTTATTAATATTATTTATAAAATATATGAGATCACTTTACTATTAAAAAATAACTTAATATGCCAAGAGGATATAATAATCAGACGGCCATAATGAAAGAGTTGTGCTTGTGCACGTATGGCAGGTTGAGAGTAGGCTTGTTCATCTAGGCTAAATATAAGGTTTTAAAATTTTATTTATTTTTTAATAATTTTAATTTTTTTAAAAATAAATTTTTAAAAATTTTAGATTGAATTCGAATTCTTAAATTCAGAATTTCGGATCAACATCCTAGATAATTTGGCAATTTTGGGTAGAGAGATTTTGTTTTGGATCTATAAGAGTAGTGCTTGTGCAGGCAGCGACATTACATTAGGTGGAATAATGAAGTAGTGGAGGAAGTAGTTGGGCGTGGTTGTCGGTGCGTTAAGGATACAAATGTGGGTAATGAATGGCATTTGGCATTGGATGCTCTGGGGCTCAGGGAGATACGCTGAAACGAAGCACCGAACCAGATGGTGTCAGCAGAGTTGGACCGACCGACGGTGTTGCTTGTCATCTGACACGTGAGTCCGTGACTTTTTAAAATATCGCCACGCGGTGGTGGAACAAGTTAGGAGGCCCCTAGGATGGGCCCATCCTCTCCACTTTCCTGCGTGGTAATGGAATTACTTGTGTTATGGGTGGGTGGGCCACTTCTTGGCATTAGGCCTCCGTACCACGTCTTCTTAGTTCTTATATGATTCTGATATGGGTGATGCTAGTGGCCTAGTGCTACACCCGCAAAGAATCTCCCATCGAGAGTTCTCATTGAAAGATATTTTTTTAATATATTTTTAAACACTTTAAATATTTTTTGAAAAAATTATAAATTTATCAAAAATAAGCTTTTGAACTATTAAACAAAAAATAGAAATAATGCAGATAAAGATATAATACATAAGTTTTTTTCTCATTATAATGCAGTAGACTATAGTACAGATAAAAATATGGGCAGTGCTTCCAAGCTTGTTCACGTTTTTTGTTACCACCAGTCTTTGTAATGGTAGGTGTTGATATCGTGTTCTGCGAACCTAGACAACTTTACGTCTCAAGGATTTCTTTTACGACATATGACAACGAATGAGAAACTCGAGAGAGTCGAGATACCTTTTATGCTTAAATTAGTAAAGGAGAATAAAAAAAACCCAAGTAATAGAGAGTAAGAGAGAATAAATATTAGAGAGAGCAGCCCAGAAGAGTGAGTGGGGGTATTTATATACTTGACTGAGAAGATCTTCTGACGAGAAATTTTGGGAATGTTGTGCATATCCCCAACTGCTTCTTTTGTCAGTATGCTCTGGTGGCAGTACTGCTAGCCATGTCGTGATGTGCTCCTTGCCACCCGTCATCTAATGCAGCTTGGTCCCCATTTAATGCAGACTGGTTCTCATTTAATTCGGCGCACTCCTTTCTAATATGCCCAAACTGCTCAGGATTACCCAATCACGTCACTCAAGTACCTGGGTCGTCCCTAACATCTCGACTTTGTGCGACCTATCACCCATCTCCCTTTTTATTTGTGCCAACTGTTGATTCTCATGCACTTGGCGTGTTTTAGTTTGCTAGGTAGGTCTTGGCTAAGCACCTGGGCTCTAGATTCTGCGTTGGCTTGGTTTAGCCTAGGGCTCTGTTCTGGACTGGCTTGGTTTAGCCTAGGGCCAAAGGCTTGGGTCCTAATGGATGACTTGGGCTTTTCATTGAGCTGAATTATTATATATACATTTAAAATTAATATATTTTGATTATTGCATGACATTATTATTGATTTTAGATGAAAAAATTATTAAAATGTGTAGATCCAAGTTATGATTTAAATTGATTAATAGTATAATTTATGCTTGATTTATAACCTCTAATTTAATTAGACAATATTTCTCCACATGCACATACATTTTTTGATATTTGAGTTTTCATTTTTATCTTATTTGATTTTTGATTTCTTATCTTTTTTTATAGGTCAAGATATGATTAAGGCTTAAAAGAAGAAAAAAGAAAAAAAATTAAAGAAAAAGCATGCGGCGCATAGGAGTAGGGGTATATAATATACAACAATACTACATACAGTCGTGGAATACACAAACGCCATGCAAACACTTAGAAAAGGAGTGAGACCACTATTAAAAAGTTGGTTTTTTTCATGTGGGATCCCCATTTACTCACTTTTTTTTAAATTGATTAAGCGATATTTACGCATTTTAAGACTGTAAATATCTTTTCTCTATATTTTCGTTCTTTATAAATTCAACAACTTTACTTTTGAGTTTCATGGAAGCAAAGCGACGACGCACAACACTATGCCATTTGAGTTTTATTAGAGGCGCCGCAATGCACTTTTACGTGAGGGGCTTTACTTCAGCAACACTAGGAGCCGCAACTCTTGGTTTGACTTCATTGGGCCGCACTTTATTTTTCAGAAGAATGTTCATTCCATTCGGCTGAGCTTCAATACATTTGAAGGCCCGCAAGTTGCCCGTACTTTGGACCTAAAGAGAGCCGCACATATGCATTCGATTATATATATATATATATATATTCAACTCTTACATGGAGAGCCGCATCTTACTTTCAGTAAGATGCGGCTATAAGGATACCCTATACCAAATGGGCCAATGGCCCATTCCTTATATCCTATATTTTTTGGCCCAGTAGTGAATACGTATACAAATAAGTTACTAACAATAATATAAATAAGTGAAATTAAAGAATATAACAATACTATATACATACAAAAATAACTTAATAGCAGTAATATGTTAATATATATTAATATATACTAGTACTATAGATTATAGTTATAAATTAAAGAATATAATAATACATTGATCTAAATATATATTTATAGACTTAGTACTAATACTATAACTAATAACTATACTAGTAGTATTACTATATTAAATAATTCTTTATGTAGTTATTAATGATTTAATACTAACATATTAAGTTAACTATACTAATATGTTATAAATTTATACTTATACTATAATTTATACTATAACTTTTATAATATGTTAATATATTAATATATACTATACTTAATACTAGTACTATATATTATAGTTAAACATTAAATAATATAACATATCTATAATATTATATTATATTAATAATTATTTATATGCAATTATTTATATAAATAATATAATATATATTTTCTTACTTTCATTTGGTCCGGTTTGAGGTGAAAAACCTCTAGATCGGGATCGGGCTGGATTGAATGAGTTTAGTCCTACAAATTGTTGAGACCAACCAAACCCAATCCGAGTTAGTCCGGTCTGAAAATGGCTAGTCCGGTCAGTTTCTTTGATCCAGATCGGCCGAATTTCACCCTAGAGCGGGGGTATAAATATATATGTTTTCATTCTTCATAGATTCAGCAACTTTTCTTTTGAATTTCATGGAAGTAAAACGACGGTGCACAACACTTTATGCCATTTGAGTTTTACTAGAGGCGCCGCAATGCACTTTTATGTGAGGGGCTTTACTTCAGCAAAACAGGGAGCTACAACTCTTGGTTTGACTTCATTGGGCCGCACTTCACTTGGATGGGCCGTACTTTTTTTTTTCCAGAAGAATGTTCATTCCATTCGGTTGGGCTTTAATACACTTGAAGGCTCGCACGTTGCAATGCTTTTGACCTAAAAAGAGCCACACATATGCACTCGGTTACATATATATATATATACACACACACACACACACACACACACTAGTGGTGAAATAGCATGCAATACACGTTTGCCTAAGAAAAAATAAACTAATGATACATCAGCTGTACACGTCAAAGTATAGTAACATACACATCAATCGTAAACCATATGTTAAAAATATGGCTAATGTTTTTGTTAAGTTATTTGTATTGGACTAGCTAAAGTCCTTTAGTGAGACTATAAGTTATATAGTAAATCAAATGGTAACATTAGAGTTGGCAAGTTACTGATCACCGATCAAAGACATATTTTATTGAGAAAAAATGCCAATTGACGGACACCTTTCCCACACTATCTCTACCCTTTCAGTTTCTTTTTGTTGAAATCAAAATATAACTACCTTCTCTCTATATATCTCTCTCTCTCTATTTGTCTGTATCTCTGTTTTCCCTTTATTGCAAATTTGGGTTCTATAATCTCGTTCAACACCCATGATTTTCCATGGCTCAAGTTTAACAGATCAAGATTTTGCTCCCTATAAGCTTCCAATTGATCTAATTTTTACTTATTTTGATAGTATTTTCAGCTTCTAATTGTTGAGATTAAGGTTTTATTTTGTAACTGATGCAATTTCTTCTTCTTCTTTTTTCCATGTTTTTCATGGTTATCTTCCTAATATTGTAGCTTACATGGTTTTTTGTTAGCATGATATGTTCCTTGTTTCCTTATTTAGTTTTCATCAATTGTATATATATATATATATATATATATATATATACTCCCTTGCATAGACAGAATTTGTACATAGTCCTAATTTCCTTTTTTATAGACATATTTTGATTGTTGTGATTTAGGTTTGATTTTAGCCTTGTATATTGCACATTTGTGCCTATCTAATGAAAGAAAATCCTGACAAATGAGGTATTCAATCCATTTGATAAGGGACCAGAGCTCTAGGTTTTTATTTCCTGGGAAAACTTTTTCGACAATAGTTCTTGGCTTGGGTTGGCATTTTCTGTTTTTAGACTAATGCTTTCTGGGTTATTTTAGTTGTGTCGGCACTATCTGCCTCCACTTCTCCCTATGTTAATTTTTTAGGCTATTTTTCACCATTCTCGACACTTCTGGTTTACAGAGAAATGATTTTCTGCTCTGTTGACACTTCTGGTTTGTGTCGACACTTTTGGCTTTGTCTGGTGCTAATCGGTGCACTCCGCTTTTAGAGAGGTGTGTTGTGGATTTGAGTGGTGATTAAGTGCAATCTGTTTTCTCAATGAGGTGTTTTCGGCACTCTGATTTCGGTACTCTTAGTTTTCTAGCTTTGGGATTCTCGACAGTTTGTGATTCTTGACACTTAGGGTTACTATTTTAGTTACTGGGCTTTTTTTCCCTCTCTTGGTTGTTTTGGGCAGGTATCATTCTTGGGCCCTTATTTGTTTGGCTATCTCTTTCGCTATTGGTTAGGCCTTTCATCAATTTTTTGTTCACTCTTGCTTACGCAGATCATGTGCTCCAATTCTTTAGTTGTGAAATTCATGAGTAAGAACTATACTGCCTGGCAGTTTCAATCTTATTTATTTGTTATGGGGAAAGAGTTATGGGGTCATATTGATGGGAGTGGTCCGGCTCCTACTGAGCTTCCTGAATTGACTCAGTGGAAGATCAATTATGCTAGGGTGATGACATGGATTTTAGGATCGATTGATCCTCTTATTTTTCTTAATCTGAGACCACATAAGACTGCTAAATCAATGTGGGAATACTTATAAGAAGTGTATAACCAGGACAATAATGCCCAACATTTTCAGTTAGAGTACGAGATTGCCACTTACACTCAGGGCGATCTCTCTATTCATGATTATTTTTCTGGATTTAATAATGTTTTGGGAGAATTTATTGGATGATTTATGCCAAGGTACCAATAGAATCTCTCTCTGTTGTGCAAGAAGTTCATGAGCAAAGCAAGCGAGATCAGTTTTTAATGAAGTTACAATTTGAATTTGAGGCCACTTTATCCAATTTGATGAATATTGATCTTGTGCTGTTCGGATGTTTATTTTAGAGAGTTACTTTGTGAGGAGCAGCGTCTTGCAACCCAGGTCACTTATCAGCACGACAAAATGATACCTAATGTAGTGACTTATGTTGCTCAAGGAAAAGGCAAAGGCTGAGACATACAAAAAGTTCAATGTTTCAGCTGCAAGGAATACAGACATATTGCTACCAACTGTGTACGAAAATCTTGCAACTCTGTAAGAAGTTGGGCATATTATCAAAGATTGTCCTACTCATCTCCAGAATTATCAGGCTAACTTTCGTCAAAGTATTATCTACGCCTATTTATTTAAGTAATAGATTTTCGTCCAATGTCTTGAATTTTGAAACTCCTAACTTTCGTCTTTATCATTAGCATCCTAGATACCTTGATATGCATACTTTTGGCTGTTTTTATTTTGTTCATTTGTTTTCTTATGAACATCATAAGTTATTTGCTCAACTATTAGGTGCGCTTTTATGGGTTATAGTACTTCACACAAAGGCTATGTTTGCTATGATCCATGCACTAATCTATTTCACATTTTCTATCATGTTGTGTTATTTGAAAATCAATCATTATTTTCTTCTCATGTTGAGTCTTTGCTTGAGAAGCATGTTTTGCCTCATTTTGATGACTTGGCTCCTTCCCTGACCAATTCAAATCAAGACTTGTATATGAAAGACGACGACCTACTTTGCCCTTTCCTGAGTCTAGTCCGGCATTTGAGCCTGGTTAGACTGAATCTTCTACGGGTGACCCGAATACTACCACATCCCTCGTCATTCGACCAGAGCATCTCATCTGCTAGACCGTTATGTTTCTCTCATATCTTTCTTCATGTTATTTTGTCTTCCATTCACATTTTGTCAGGTTATTCTGAGGCAACTAAACATGACTGTTGGAGTGCGACATTCACAGAAGAACTTTGGGCTTTTCAAAATAATCATACATGGGATGTTGTCCCTAGTTCTGCTCGAGTGAAAGCTATTAGTTACAAATGGGTCTATTCTATGAAGCTGAGTTCTGATAGGACTTTGGCTCGATGTAAAGCCCGGTTGGTTGCACTTGACAATAGGCAAGAGTATGGGATGGACTATGAGGAGACTTTTGCTCCCGTTGCCAAGATGACTACGGTGCAGACTGTTTTGTTTGTTGTTGCATCCCAAGGTTGGCCTCTTATTCAATCTATTTTGTCCTCGTCTTCTTCATTTATTGCTGTAAGTTGAAATCATTGTATAGGCTGGAACAAGCTCCCTGAGCATGGTTTAATAAATTTTGCTATACTTTACTTCAATTTTCTTTTAAGTAGATTGAATATGATTTGTGACGTTTGTAATTTACGTCTGGGATTTAATGTAAATAGAGGCGTCAGGATAGGGAGTATAACGTTACATACATATCGTACATATAAAGATATTATGCATGCACCTAAGCTTACTAGCAGCGTGCAATGATTAATACATCAGAATAAGTTAAAAAAAAATTCAAGTATGCAAATAAATCTAACTTTGCTCATGGATCAAATGGTACAAAATAATTCAAACCAATAGATATATTTACCATAACATCAAGTATCATGTTGTACATAAACCAGTGATCCAAACATATACATAGGTCATCATTTTCCTTATGCCTCCTCATCAAGCAAGTTCTTTCTTAATTTCCTTATATTCGTTCCCATATTTGAACATGTTCATACTGATCTCAAAATCGTGTTGGAGGAATTTTCCTGATGGCATTACGAAATACCATTTATAGACAGGAAGCTATCAGGGCTTAAAAGCAGGCAACATCTTATGCTTAACCGTTCTTCAGACATAAAAAAATTTATGTTGCCTTCTTTCCTCCAACATATGCTCAAAAATAGAAGAGTCATAGTCATCAAAAAGAGGGTCGTCAAGAGGAGAGAATTCGGTGGCCCCCTCAAGACTCAGCGAAGTCTCTCGATGAGTCTAGGTCTCCTAGCCTGTCATACCTACCTACAATAAAATCTATCATTCTAAAAGGAATAATAGGTAAAATTCAGAAAAATGAGATTCAAAAAATGAGATTCAAAAAAATTCTAGTAAGTGCACCGTTGGCATAACAAAAGTAATAACAATATGTGCAAATAACATGTAAATTGCACATGATATGACCATAGAACCAATTAACCATGACTTATGCGCACCTTATGCATGACTTGTGCACTTCTTTATAAAACATGCATTTTTTCAGAAAATGACTTAGTTGAGGTAGGTGCACACTTTTCGTGATGTGACGTAATTTTCTTTGTGAAAGTTTAGTCTTAACCATGTCGGAAGATCGAATTGTCTTCATCGTCGGGTTTCTTAGCATGATGGCAGATCGAATCGTCTTCACCATCATCTTTCATATTCTCGTCAGTCAAACGGCAGATGAAATCGCCTTCACCGTCATGATGAGATTTATCATATTATAGTGGCAGATCGAATCGCCTTCACCATCAAGTCATGTCAGTCATACGGCAGATCGAATTGCCTTCATCGTCATGACATGACTTTCATATTACGACGGCAGATTGAATCACCTTCATCGTCGGTACGTCAGTCATTCGGTAGATCGTAACGCCTTCATCGTCGTGATGCGATTTTCATAATCTTATTCTTTTTATTCTTGTTCTTGACAAAAAAATTGTCGTAATCTTATTTTTTTGAAAAATCGGTACGACTCAAACATGCAATCTTGTGATGTTAACATAGACATGCATGAACCTCTAAACTTTTGCATGCATGATACATATATTCATGAGTCATACAACATATAAAACAAGCTTATCAACATAGAACATGCATATAATAATTTATAAGATTCATTCCCTAATACTTAGAACATGAACATATTTACTTGAAAGAAAACACTTAATTTTAGCCCTAATAAGTGTAGGGTCGAATACCATGATATATGTTAACTCAAATTTTCTCTTCCTTTTCTTAGACTCAACTTATTTTTTTTTTAACATATTAAGAAATTTTTATAAATAAACTAAGGTAAGCCATAGCCGAATCACCTTTCACCCAATAAATCTATTTTATTTAATTCCTTCTTTATCCAAAATAATCATTCTTTCACCAAATAAATCTTGTTTCCTCTACTACTCTTTAAGAGACTTACTCTATTCTTTCTTAATTACTTACTAACTTAATTTAATCATCATACCATTAATCTAAAAGTAAACTAATAACATCTTAACAAACCCCACCAAGGCCGAAACCACCTAAATCCTTGCAAGTCTTAAATTCACTTCTTTTTCATCCAAGCTTCACCATCAAATTTTCTATACTTCCATCCATAGCTTTCTAAAATAAACCCTTAAAAGATTTATTTCCTATACTTTCTTATTTTTTGTCATTGAAAACTTATCAAAATCATGTAAGGGTTTGATCATTCTATATGCATGGTATTCACACAAAGGGACAACTAATCACATGTTACATCTAAATATACAAAATAATGCTCAAATCAAATTAGTTGTGCACTTACAAGTTTCTCTAAGACTTTTAACTTATAAAAGAGCTTGACTTGGGAAACTCCATTGATAATGTATCCAAAATGCCTTATTAACATTTAGGAAGATGGATGGATTGAAGAAAAAGTTTTAGACTTTCTTGACTAGTGTTTGCGAAAGTTTAAGTGCACGTTTGGATGTCAAGAAGTTTTGAGAAATTCTGAGAATATTTGTGAATAGTTTGAGTAGAAAGTGAAAAAGTTTTTTGAGTCCTATTGAGAATGTTTTAAGTTATTTGGATGTGTAAAGTATATTGAGTATTGATTTTGGATTGATTTGATTATTAATAATAGTAAAATAATGATTTTATTTATATTTTATAATAAAAAGAATTATTATTAGAAATAATTTTAACATATTTAAAAATAATTAAATTAAAATTGATAAAAAAACACTTTTTAATTATCTTTTAAATTTGCAACTTTTTTATTTCCAAATTAATTTAATTTATTTATAATTATAATAAAAACTAAAAATTAATAATGAATCAGAGTTTTTAATTTTAATTTTTTTTTTGGTAATAGGAACGCATTAAAGGTCGAGAAAAGTATATCATACGTCCATTGCACTTTCAAAATCAAATCGGTGGGTCTGGATTCAATGCTGCTTTTTCTTTTTTTTTTTGATTGATTTCAATGCTTTTTTGCCGGTCAGACTGGTTTCAATGGGTTCAAACTGGTTTCAAATTTTATTTGGCGTGGTCACACGTTTTTGAACAATAGATGGATTGCTACAGATTGTGTTTGGATACAAAAGTATCTCGTCCGTACAAAAATTGTCGAGAAATGTTGGGATGACTTTGTCATCCAAACCTAACCTAAGTGAGATGAGAGTGAAAAGAGTCATTTTTACATGAGAGTCGACCACATATATATATCAAGAGAAGGGAGATTTCTAAAACACCCACATGGAATGCTCTTGTCGTGGCCAAGTGTCCCCTTTTAGGTCTAGGTTAATCATTCCATCTTAGCTTAGGCTTGGTTGGCAAGAAAACCATCCAAGGGCTCATCTAGTACCACCTAAGAGAAAAGCCAAATAGTTGGATATGTAAATCCTTCTCACTTGAGTAGCAAAATCTTAAGATAAAACCAAAATTGGTTTCAGTTACACCTTAGTTTGCTTGTATCACCCGAATCCTTCTAGACAAAAGTTTCTCACTTGTCAAATGTCTACACACATGTCAAGATACTAGGATGATTGAGAAAATATTCCAAAGTTGAACCTATACTAAGTCGGTGGACCTATTCCAAGTCGGTACTCCTTTGGCTTTTTAATCTCATGTTCGGCTACATGTGTTTTGGTGGCTAAGTCCCTCGTTCTACTTACCCCCTTAGTTCTAGGCTTAGTTCTCCTCATACCAAGTATCCTTTTTTGGTTTAGAACCAAATAGATTGCCCCCTTGGACTCACCATAGCCGAATGTGCCAAAAAAAATATTCCAATGATTTTCCTTTCCCCTTTCATCCAATTACCACTTGCCACTTATAAGATTTTGTTTCAAAAAAATATCTAGATGAAAATTCTAATCTTCCTAAGTCCCCAACCATAACCCTCGTGTTAACATGCCACTTTATTTTTCAAACAATTGCCATCTACCTCTCCAATATTATTTTCTTATAACCGAAACCTCCTATGAAAATTTCATTGTTTAAGCTTTTTATTTCTTTTCTCCAATACCAAAGAAAGTTCAAATATATATGGAAAATATTCTTTTCCAAGAAATTCCAACATTTAGCCTAGATAACTAACACAAGAGGGAGGTGAATTGAGTTATATTAAAAAATTAATACTTATAAATCAAATATACAATATAAAATATAAACAAAATATGAAACAGCAGGAAATATAAAGAGTAAGGGTAAGAAGAAGCAAACTCAGTATTTTAACGAAGTTCAACCCCACTGCCTATGTTCAACTACCTCTTTTGGATCCCAAATTCACTATTAAATCTCCTTCAGGTGAAGATAAAAACCTATTACACCTTTGAGCAACACCACTAAAAAGAATCCGTGTAGAACACCATCTACACTTGCAATCACCTTACACTTGGTGATTCAACTATTCTCTGTGTAGAACACCTTCTACACACACAAAAGTTATACGTACCCTCTTACAAATACAAGAGCTGATAGTGAGTAAATTATCAGAGTACACTCCTCAATGAGTGAAATAAGAACAATACAGCACAACATATATTTCTCTCAAAATGAATAAAGATTAAGGCATAAAACTTAGAGAAAAGAGAATGAGGGCTTTAAGAAAATGATGCAAAACTTAGCAATTGATGTATAAGTTTTTGTTGTGATTTTTTCAAATTTCAAGTGAGCTATTTATAGGCAAATGAGTCTTCATATTCAAATTTGAAAAGGTTCACATGTCAAAAAAGAGCACTATTCATTTTTAAAATATTCAAATAAAAATATCTCATTTTTATATTTGTCAAAGACAACTCCATTCATTTTTCAAAGAAATCAAACCTAATCTTTTATTTTTCATACATGACAAAATGAGTATGATTTATTTTTCAAACCAAATCATCTTCTTTTTGCATATGTCAAAAAAATACACAACCACCTTTCAAGATTTTCAAACAAATCATTTATCTTTTGCACTTGTCAAAAAAACACACAACCACCCTTCAAGATTTTGAAACAAAATCATTTATCTTTTATATTTGTAAAAAAAACACACAACCACCCATCAAGATTTTCAAACAACACATGCACATGTTAAAGATGACAATTAATCATCTTACAAATTCAAATTTTTATGCATATGTGGAAAAATAATAATAAATTTTGAAATTAAATATTTTAATAAAGTTATGCAAATGTAAAAAATGCAATTTGATACTTTATGAGAAAATATTAATTTTGAACATTAATCCAATTTCAAATTTTAAGAAATGTACAAAATTATTCTATGAACTTCATTTGTAGACTTGTTCTTCTTTTTGCTCATGCTTGATTTCTTAATATGTACTTAGCTCTCTTCATGCATAGACAACTTGAGCTTGAGTTTTGAATTTATTTGTTATCATCAAAATTTATACGTAGATACGAGACTTGAAACCTTGGGTTCTACACAACAAATAAACTAAAACAATTTTAAGGTAAATATAACTATTCTAATATAATGAAATTAAGAAAAGAAATCGGGTCGTCACATCCTTTCCACCTCAAATAGATTTCGTCATCAAAATCATTAAGATATTATTTTAATAACTGTCTCTGTATTTTAACGACTTGTTTATGAGTCAAACAAAAAAATAGTAGAGCTAAAGCAACAGAATAAGGATTTAAAATCCTTAATTGTCTCTTTATTTTGACTGCCTAATCTTTTAGATGAGAATAACATGTCGATCTATGAAAAACAAATACAATTGAAAGATGAGGCTAGAAGTCTCAAATTTTTGTAAGTCATTTGAGATAATGGAATAAAAATGTTTAGCAGATATTCATGACATGCATCATTTTTATTTATCTTCTAATCATGCATAATCTATCTTCTGGTAGGAGTTTTGTGAAAATGTTCGCCAATTGATCATATGTGCTTGTGAATTCTAGTACAATATCACATTTTTGTACATGATCTCTAAGAAAATGATATCTAATTTCAATATGCTTAGTCCTAGAATGTTGGATTGGGTTCTTTGAAAGATTTATAGCACTTGTATTATCACATTTGATTGGAATGTGATTGTACATAAGTTTAAAATTCTCAAACTGTTGTTTCATATAAAGAACTTACGTACAACAACTACCTGCAGCAATATACTCTGCCTCAGCAGTAGATAATGCAATAGAATTTTATTTTTTACTAAACCATGAAACGAGTGCATAATCTAAAAAATGACATGTTCTACTAGTACTTTTTCGATCAACTTTGCAACCAGCATAATCTGCATCTAAATAACTAATAAGATCGAAAGAAGTGTGCTTAGGATACCATAATCCGAGGTCAATGGTACCGGCAAGATATCTAAAAATCCGCTTGATTGCAATCAAATGAGATTGTTTTGAAAATGATTGAAAACGTGTACATAAACATACACTGAACATAATATCAAGTCTACTAGCTGTCAAATATAATAAACTACCAATCATATCTCGATATACCTTTGAGTCAACTAGCTTACCGATTTCATCTTTATCAAGTTTAGTGGTTGGACTCATTGGTGTTCCAATTACCTTCGCACATTCCATCCCAAATTTTTTGAGTAACTCTTTGATATGTTTTGACTGATTAATAAATGTTCAACTTTTTGCTTACTTGATTTACAATCTGAGAAAGAAATTAAGTTCTCCCATCATGCTCATTTCAAATTCTTCCTACATACTCTTAGCAAAATCCTGGCACATATTTTTATTAGTAACACCAAATATTATATCATCCACATAAATTTGAATTTAAAGAATATCAACCTGTTCATATTTGATGAAAAGAGTTGTATCGATCTTTCATCTTGAAAAACTTTTTTCAATCAAAAAACTACTAAACCTCTCATACCAAACTCTAGGAGCTTGTTTGAGTCCATATAATACTTTTGCGAGCTTAAAAACATGATTCAGAGAAATATGATTTTCAAAACCTAGAGGTTGTTCAACATATACCTCTTCATTTATAAAACCATTTAAGAAATCACTTTTAATATCCATTTGAAAAGGTTTGAAATTTTATAACATACATATGCAAGTAACATTCGAATAGCTTCTAATCTTGCAACAAGTGCATACGTTTCATCATAATCGATTTCTTCCTCTTGATTGAAACCTTGGGCTACAAGTCGAGCCTTGTTTCTAGTGATGATTCCAGACTCGTCTTTCTTATTTCTAAAAACCCATTTTGTTCCAATAACAGCATGATTTTTGGGTCTAGGAACAAGTGTCCATACATTATTTCTTTCAGATTGATTTAGCTCTTTTTGCATAGTTAGAATCCATGATTCATCAATAAGTGTTTCATCAATATTTTTGGGCTCAATTTGAGATAGAAAAGCAGTGTGATTACAAATATTTCTAAGAGATGATCGAGTACTTACACCTCGTGAAGGTTCTCTTAGAATTTGTTCCACTGGATGATCTTTCACATATTTCCATTGTTTGGTTGCACCTTGTACTAAATAAATCTTTCCTGATGTCTCCATGTTGGACTTCTTCCATTGTATTTTCTTTGTCGAGATTGAGACTATTTATATTATTTGTACTTTCTGATTCTTCATCAATAGATTTCTTGGAGAGTAGAAGGTTAGATTCATCAAATACTACATGCATAGATTCTTGTACAGTCAAAGTCTTTTTATTGAATACTTTATAAGCTTTACTATTTGTTGAATACCCAAGAAAGATAATTTCATCAGATTTTGTATCAAACTTTCCTAAATTATCTCTATCATTGAGTATAAAACATTTACATCCAAATACATGAAAGTAACTAATGTTGGGTTTTTTCTCATTCCAAAGCTTATAAATGGTTTTATCTAATTTAGATCTTAACATAATTCTATTTATAACATAACATGCAGTACTTACCGCTTCGGTCCAAAAATAACTAGGTAAACTATTTTTATCAAGCATTGTTCTTGTCATTTCTTGAACAGATCTATTCTTCCTCTTTACTATCCCATTTTGTTGAGGAGTTTGAGGAGCAGAGAAATTATGAAAAGAACTATTTTCATTACAAAAAGACTCAATATCTTTATTGACAAACTCTTTCCCCTTGTCACTTCGGATGTTTGAAATAGTATAACTATTTTCACTTTAAATTCTCTTGCATAGCTTGGTAAAGGCATTGTGTACCTTATTTTTATGAGCAAAAAATATGACCCAAGTATATCTAGAGAAATCATCAACAATAACAAATGCATAATATTTTCCTCCCAAACTCGCACCTCTGTTTGGTCCAAAAAGGTCCAGGTGTATTAGTTGTAAAAGTCTAGTAGTGGAAATATATTTCTTGATTTTGAAAGAAGTTTTTGTTTGTTTACCAAACTGGCATGCATCACAGATTTTGTCTTTAAAAAAGTTTGCTTTTGGCAAACTTCTCACGAGATTATTTTTTGAAAGTTTGGAAATAAGTTCCATGTTTGCATGACCTAACCTTTTATGCCATAACCAATTATTTTCATGTTGAACTGATAAAAAAATAGTATATTGTGAGGCAATTTTTTCAAATTCGACTGTATATACATTATTGTTTCTAAGAGCAATAAAACAAACATTGCAATCATGATTATTCAAAATAATGCACTTATCCTTTTTGAAAGTAACTGTAAATCTTTTATCATATAATTGACTTATACTCAAAAGATTATACTTTAGACTATCAACAAGTAGAACATATTCAATTATGAGAGAAGAATTCTTTCCAACTTTACCTATTCCTATGATATTCCCTTTTGAATTGTTTCCAAATGTCACGTGTCCTTCTTCTTTAAAAGTGAGGTCAATGGATTTAGTTTTATCTCCTGTCATGTGTCTTGAGTATCTACTGTCTAAAAACCATTTACTTTTACCTATGGAAGACTTCATGCATACCTGTAAAAGTAATTAAAATAATTTTTCCTGGTACCCAAGTTCTTTGGATCATTATTTATTAGTATTAGAAGAAATAAGATTTTTTGGTACCCATATGGCCTTAATAGTCATTGTATGTCTTCTTCTAATAGGACAAACATGATAATTATGATCATTTCTATTGAAAAAATTATAAATAACATGTGACATATTTGAAAATCTTGAGTGATAATATCTTTCTTTAAAAAATTTATTTTTATGAAAAAAATTTTGAAAATCTGATTTTGATTTAGTTGGTTTATCAAAAAAAAAATTTATAGGGTTTGAATTTTTCTTTTGGCATGTATCCCAAACCTACCTTATCAAAAACACATCTTTGACTTCCAAGAAATTTTTCAAAATTTCTTTTTCCATTTGTAAAGTTTTCAATAATCTTTTCTAAATCAGTCACTTTCTTTTTTAACTTATCATTTTCATCTTTTGAAACTATATTTTCTTTTTCAAAACATTTTTCAAATTCTTTTTCAAAAAGAAGAATTTTTCTTTTTCAAAGCGGTATACTTGATACCCAATTTTTCAAATTCCTCATATACCTCTTCCAAAACATTTTTCAATTCTTCATAAGAAAGATTTTCAATATTTTCGAAATTTGTTACCTCAAGATCATCTTTAGCCATAAGACAAAAATTTACATATTCTTCATTACTTGCGTCGCTATCTGAGCTACTTGAATCATCATTCCATGTAACTTTCATTACTTTCTTGTCTTTGTATCGATCTTTCTTTAGCATGGGACAATCTGCCTTAATATGTCCTGACTTTTTACATTTATAACAAGTTAATGAGTCGTTTTTACCTGTATTTTTGTTGGAAAACTTTTTGAAAGATTTCCTTGGATGAGCTTTATTTTTCTGTAAGAATCTCTGAAATCTTCTTGTGATTATTGCAATTTCTTCATTTTTGTTATCGCTTTCCTCGTCTTCATCACTTTCACTTTCATGGAGAACAACTTTGAATACCAAGTTCTTCTTTTGCTTTCATTTTTCTTCTCCTTTTTTCAATGTGTACTCATGAGTAATAAGTGACCCAATGAGTTCATTTACGTCGAGTTCTTTGAGGTCTTTAGTTTCAAGAATCGCCGTCACTTTTGATTCCCAACGTTTTGGAAGAGAGTTGAGAATTTTTCTTATTATCTCCAAACTAGAATAAACTTTTCCAAGAGTTGTCAAGTTATTTATAATGTTAGTAAATGAGTATACATAGAAGAAATAGATTCATCATTAATCATTTTAAATATTTCATATTTGTGCGTAACAATATAAATTTTTGATTCTTTGACTTGTGAAATTCCTTCAAAAGTTACTTCCAAGTTATCCTAGATTTCCTTTGCTGTCCTGCAAGTCATTATTCTATTAAATTCATTACCATTAAGAGCATTATACAGAATATTCATAGCTATTACATTTACTGTATAAAGTCTATCATTTTCACGATCAAACTCTTTTTCTTCTTTATTACCTTTACTCCATCAATAATTTTTGTTGGAATATAAGGCTTATTTATAATACATTTCCAGATTTCTCGATTTTGAGACTGAAGAAATATTCTCATTTTAGTTTTCTAGAAAGTATAATTGTCTTCACAAAATAGTGGAGGCCGACTACTGGATTGACCTTCAGCGAATGTAGCTGCAATGTTAGCCACATGATCTTAACTCAACAGATAATTAATCTTATAATAGAGCTCTTGCTCTGATACCAAGTATTGCCCAGATAACTAACATAAGAGGGGTGAATTGGGTTATATTAAAAAATTAATACCTATAAACCAAATATACAATGTAAAATATAAACAGAATATGAAGTAGTAGGAAATATAAAGAGCAAGGGTAAAAAGAAGCAAACTCAGTATTTTAACGAGATTCAATCTCACTGCCTACGTCCTCGACTCAAGCTACCCCTTGAGGATCTTAAATTCACTATTCAATCTCTTTCAGGTGGAGATAGAAACCTATTATACTTTTGAGCAACACCGCTATAAAGAATTCTTGTAGAACACCCTCTATACTTGCAATTACCTCACACTTGGTAATTTAACTATTCCCTGTGTAGAACATCTTCTACACACACAAGGGTTATACGCACCCTCTTACAAATACAAGAGCTGATAGTGGGTAGATTATTAGAATAAACTCTTCAATGAGTAAAATAAGAACAATACAACAAAACCTATATTTCTCTCAAAATGAATAAGGATTAAGGCACAAAACTTAGAGAAGAGAGAATGAGGACTTTGAGAAAATGATGCAAAATTTAGCAATTGATCTGTAAGTTCTTGTTATAATTTTTGTAAAACTCAAGTGAGCTATTTATAGGCAAATGTGTCTTCATATTCAAATTTGAAAATGTTCACATGTCAAATAAGAGGACTATTCACTTTTCAAAAGATTCAAACAAAAACATCTCCTTTTTATATTTGTCAAAAACAACTCCATTCATTTTTCAAAGAAATCAAACTTAATCTTTTACTTTTCATACATGACAAAATGAGTATGATTTATTTTTCAAACTAAATCATCTTTTTTTTGCACATGTCAAAAAAATATACAACTACCTTTCAAGATTTTCAAACAAAACATCTATCTTTTGCATTTGTCAAAAAAACACACAACCACCCTTCAAAATTTTGAAACAAAATCATTTATCTTTTATATTTGTCAAAAAAAACACACAACCACCCATCAAGATTTTCAAACAACACATGCACATGTTAAAGATGACAATCAATTATCATATAAATTCAAATCTTTATGCATATGTGGAATAATAATAATAATTTTTGAAATTAAATATTTTAATAAAATTATGCAAATGTAAAAAATGCAATTTGATGCTTTATGAGAAAATATTTATTTTGAGCCTTAATCCAATTTCAATTTAAAAATGTACAAAATTAGTCTATGAGTTTCATTTGTAGACTTGTTCTTTTTTTTGCTCATGCTTGATTTCTTGATGTGCTTAGCTCTCTTTATCCGTAGACAACTTGAGCTTGAGTCTTGAATTTATTTGTTATTATCAAAATCTATACGTAGATACAAGACTTGAAACCTTGGGTTCTACACAACAAATAAGCTAAAACAATTTTAAGGTAAATATAACTATTCTAATATAATGAAATTAAGAAAAGAAATCGGGTCGTCATATTCTTTCCACCTTAAAAATATTTCGTCATCGAAATCATTAAGATATTATTTTAAAACTTATATATTCAATTAAAAAGAGAATTTTTATACCTCTATGACTAGTGACGATAGACTCGTCTGAGGATGGCATATCTTCTTCTATTGTCAAAGAATCTTATGAGAAATAAAATACTGCATCTATGTCAGGGTTGTAGTACATGTTAACACTTATTTCATTAAGTTGTCTTAATGTTTCTGACTTGGTGTCCTCTATTGGCTGACCTTCTACATTCTGGCATACACAGTCCTTTGAAGTATTAGACAATTCTAGAAGCTCAGATTTTTCTTTATCTTTCTCTTCTTGATTCATCCTAAGCAAATATTCTTTTTCAGGTTTTAGTCATTTATGTGCAGGTTGTCTTTCTTCCTGAGGTAATGCTCATCTGAAAATAGGATTTTCTTTGCTATTTATGTCCATAACATGCGTACGATGCCATTCGTTCTTATTTAATCTTTTTGTTCTTTGCTGATTTTGTTTTTCATGCTGAATTCTACTTCTAAGTCTTTTCAATCTTTCTTTTGATTGTTCTACTGACGTTACTGATATACGTGTTGTTCTTTTTGTGCGAACCATTTTTCTAATTAAGACCAAATAACAAATCACTACAAATTTTAAATAAAACACACAGAAAAGTTAAGGAAATAACAACTGAATTCATGCAAGTAACATTATATTCATGCATAGTCAAAACAAAGCACAGATTAATATAACTAGTTTTCAAACAAATGAGGGTAATTAGCATTCATAACGTCCTCATGCTCCTAAGTGGCTTCTTGGAAAACGTGATTGTTCTATAGTACTTTCACTAAGGAAATAGTGCAATTTCATAATGTTTGTTCTTTCTGATCTTCAATCTGAGTTAGTCAGTCCTCATAAGTTAAGTTGGGGCGTTAATCAATACATTCTGGATCCATCACAACTGCTATCCCATCACCTAGGCTCTTCTTTAAAGAGGATACATAAAAAACATTGTGGATTCCTTATAAGTTATCTTGTGAAGCAAGACAGTAAGCTATTGGTTCTACTTTCTCCACCAATTCGTACAGTCTGACGTGTCGGGGACTTAATTTTCCCTTTTTGCCAAACCATGCAACTCCTTTCATAGGTGAAATTTTAAGATACAATCACCTACCATAAAGTCTAATGTCCTTCTATGCTTGTCTGCATAACTTTTCTACCTACTTTGAGCTGTTTTCATTCTTTTTTAAATCATCTCAACTTGTTTACTAACTTCTTGTAAATACTCAGGCCCCAATATTCAATTTTCACCAACTTCATCCCAATATATAGGTGATCTACATTTCCTTCTATATAATACTTCATAAGGTGTCATTTGGATGGCAGCCTAAAAACTATTATTATAAGCAAACTCAACCAGTGGTAGAAGACTTTCCCAATCACCACCGAGATCCAGTACGTAGGCTCGTAACATATCCTCTTAAGTTTGAATAGTTCATTCTGTCTATCCGTTTGTTTGTGGATGATAAGCACTACTAAAATTTAAATTAGTACCCAACATCTTTTGTAGACTTTGCCAAAAATGGGACGTAAATCTAGGATCTCGATCTGAAATAATCGTTTAAGGCACACCATGCAGATGAACTATTTTCTTAACAAAAGTCCGCACCAATTTTTTGATTAGATCTGTGTTAGATATAGGTAAGAAGTGAGCACTCTTTGTCAACCAATCAATCACAACCCAAATTGAATTCTTTCTTGCTGATGTTCTTGGTAATCCTACTACGAAATTCATAGATATATCCTCCCAGGTAAAGGTTGCAATTCGTTTGTTGGTCTTTGATGTCTGATTTTACTAGCTGACATACTGAGCATTTAGCTACAAAGGTTGCAACGTCATTCTCAATTCCTTCTCACCAAAATTTTTCTTTTAAGTCTCGGTACATCTTAATACTTCCAGGATGAGCCGTGTAGGGTGTACAATGAGCTTCCCTCATCAATCTCTCTTTTAACTCTGGGTTATCAGGAATTACCTTTTCACTTTTCATAGTACAGCATCCCATCACCAGAGATTATAAAATATGAAGACGCTTTTCCTTCCAATAATTGTTGCCATATTTTTTCCAATTTAGGATCTTTCCGTTGTCCTTCACGAGTTTCTTCATCGATTAGTGGGATGATTTCTTGTACCATCATTAATCTGATCTCTTTTGGCATCCTCCCAATAAGTAATTTCCTCAATACTAACAGTATTAACAGTTCTTCTGCTTGGGTCTTTCTATTTAGTGCATTAGCTACCACATTTGCCTTCTCAATGTGATATTTGATTTCACACTGAAAACCACTTAAGGTTTCAATCCATTTTGTCTGCTTCATTCAGAGTCTTATGACTGAATAAATATTTAAGACTCTTATGGTCTGTAAATACTTCACACCTTTCTCCATATAAATAGTATCTCCAGATCTTCAATGCGAACATCACAACCGCTAATTCTAAGTCATGGGTAAGATAATTCTGTTAATGACTCTTGAGTTGTCGGGATGCAATACCAACTACTCATCCTTCTTACATTAACACACACCCTAAATCCATTTTCAAAGCATCACTATATATCACATACAACTTGTGAGGTTTCGGCAAGACTAGAATTGGTGCCTTAGTTAACCTCATTTTAAGCTCTTGAAAACTCTTTTCACATCGATCACTCTATATATACTTAGAATTCTTTCTTGTTAATGCTGTTATGGGTGCAGAAAGTCTGGAAAATTCCTCCACAAATCTCTTGTAATATCCTACTAGTCCGAGAAAATTGCGCACTCATACGCATTCGTCGGCCTCTGCCAATTCGTTACCGCTTCTATTTTGGCTGGGTTTACCAAAACTCCTTCACTTGAAATTAATTGACCCAAAAATTTGACTTCTCATAGCCAAAACTCACACTTACTGAGTTTGGCATAGAGCTGGTGCTTTTGTAGAGTTTCTAGTATAATTCTTAGGTGTTCTTCATGCTCCTCATCATTCCTGGAATAAATTAAAATGTCATCAATGAAGACTACCACAAAATCATCCAGGTATGGTCTGAATATCCAATTCATCAGGTCCATAAATACTGCTGGTGCATTTGTCAGCCTGAACGGAATAACCAAGAACTCGAAATGTCCATATCGAGTTTGAAAAACAGTCTTAGGTACATCCTGTTCCCTGATCTTCAGTTGATGATAGCCCGATCTAAGATCTATTTTAGAAAACATTGCCGCTCCTCATAACTGATCCAGTAAATCATCTACTTGAGGCAATGGATACTTATTCTTAATAGTAAGTTTATTCAGATCTCGATAGTCTATACACATACGCATCGTTCCATTTCTCTTCTTGACGAATAATATTGGTGCTCCCCACGGCAATATGCTAGGTCAGATAAATCCCTTTTTCAATTGTTCTTCATTCTGCACCTTCAGTTCTTTTAATTCTACATGTATCATTCTATAAGGTGCCTTATCAACTGGAGCCGTTGCTGGTTCCAATCAATTGTAAACTTCATTTCCCAATTTGGAGGCAATCCCGCCAAATCATCCATAAAGACTTGAGGAAAATCTTTCACTATAGGGATTCCCTTAACAATTTTAATTTCTTACAACGAATTTAGCACTATTGCCAAAATTACCTTCACTCTCTCTTTTATACCTTTTTCAATTCACTTTGTCGTTACAATTAAGAAGATGGGTTCAATTACTTACCCTATGTAACAAAGTCTTTCTTTTGTTGGCAAATCAAAGACTATCTTCTTTTTAAGACAGTCGATCTTACCATAGTGCTTTGACAGTCATTCCATACCCAGAATTAAGTCAAACTTTATTAAATGGAATACTATTAGGTCAGCGGTTAACTGTACACCCTCAACCTCTATAATACAGTTCTTTACCACTCGTTGACATCCAACTGCTTTTCCATCAAGCATTAACACTAGAACTTTTTGAGTTAAGGACTCCACGTTTAATTTACACTTCTGAACACCCATACAAAATGAAAGATCTCATTGCTTCAGAGTCAAACAAAGCATATACCACGTTCTATCTCAATTTAATCTTACCTATACAAAATTATCCTATCATTACTACTGGATCCCAAGAAAAACATCAATCAAGGGGGTTCAAAAAATTTACCTGTAATAATTCTAGCATCAACAGCCTCATTCGCTTTCACATCTACGTCTCCTAGTGTAACGGCATACACCTTAGCCTTGACGGGGGCCTTGGCTTTGGTTCCTGATGCTATCATTCCTCCAGGATTATTTTGTGGACAATTCTGAATCAGATGACCTCTCTGTCCACATTTAAGACAAGCTCTAGTAGCTAGCCGACATTCACTACTATGTTTTCACTCACACCTTCTGCATAGTGGAAATAAAATAGGTGCTCATGGAATAGCCATCTTTCCTTTCCCTTTATTTGTAAGGCGAAAATTTCTTCTTTTCCCCATATCCCTTCCTGAAGAGTAGGGAAATCCTCTTTTCTGGAGTGGTTTGGCTTGCTTAATCAAATTTCTTTGTTCCAATTCAACAATAATCACCACATTTACCAATTCTTAAAAATTCTCGATTCGTAAACAAGCTACTTGATTACGAATTCTTGGTTGTAATCCTAACTGAAACTTCTGTGCTTACATCTTTTCCGTGACAATGAGATGAGGGGCGAATCTACCTAACTCCATAAATCGCGCAGCATACTGCTCCACTGTCATATTGCCCTTTACCAGTGTAGCGAACTCCAATGCTTTTTGCTGTTTTACCGTCTCCGGGAAGAAACGATCATCGAATTCCTTCTTGAATCTTTCCCACAATATTGCCACATTCTCTTCTAGTTCCTGCTTCAACAGTTTTCTTTTCGTATCCCACCATAATCCAGCTTCCCCTTGAAGCAAATGTCTCGTGTACTGAACTTTCTATACTTCCGTACATCCACTGATCTCAAAAGTATGTTCTAAATCCACCATCCTCTTATCAGCCTTTAAAGCTCCTTCAGTTTCCATAAAATGAGGATAACGATAAACTAAAAATTCTTCATATGGGCAGCCCTGTGTTTTACTTCTGGCTTCATCAGAACGACGACTTTGACTTTGTTCTATTTGAGTCCTTACTACTTTTGTCATTTGGCGTGTAGCTTTCGCTATCGCTTGTCTTCCTTCCAGTGGACGGTTTTTCACTATTCGCTCTTCATTTATTAGAGGAACAGTACTACATTGACCTCCTGCCATCTTATTCTCCTGCAAAGTACCACACCCATCATAAGTTGTTCCTACCTTAACAGTTCCAACTTCTAAAATTCACATCAGCCAGGATTTCGAGTTCCACATAAAAATCATCTTAGTCCTATCCTTCTCAAGATTCAAGCCTATTATAATACCATGTGATCTTTTTTTTAGGACAATGTAGATTTACCTAGAGACATATTGCTCTGATACCACTTTGTGATGTCTCCAATTTACGTCCGAGATTTAACGTAAACAGAGGCATCAAGATAGGTAACACAATGTTACATACCCCTCGTACATGTAAAGATATTATGCATGCACCTAAACTTACTAGTAATATACAATGATTAATGTAGCAGAATAAGGTAAAAAAATTTCGAATATGCAAAGAAATCTAACTTTGCACATGGATCACATGGTACAACATAATTAAAACCCATTGATATATTTACCATAACATCAAGTATCAGGTTGTACAGAATTCGGTGATCCAAAATACATATACATAGGTCATCATTTTCCTTACACCTCCTCACCAAGCAGGTTCTTTTTTAACTTCCTTATATTCGTTCCCATATCAAAACATGTTTATACTGATCTCTAAATCGTGTTGGAGGAATTTTCCTGATGGCGTTATGTAAATACCATTTATAGACAGAGAGCCATGAAGGCTCAAAAGCAGGCAACATCCTATGCTTAACCATTCTTTAGACATAAAAGATGTATGTTGCCTTTTTTCCTCCAACATATGGTCAAAAACAAAAGAGGCATAGTCATAAAAAAAAGAGTCGTCAAGAGGACAGAATTCGGTGGGCCCATCAAGGCTCACTGGAGTCTCTCGATGAGTTTGGGTCTCTTGGCCTGTCATACCTATTTACAACAAAATCTATCATTCCGAAATGAATAATAGGTAAAATTTAAAAAATGAGATTTCAAGAAATTTCAGTAAGTGCATCGTTAGCATAATAAAAGCAATAACAATATATGCAAATAACATGTAAATCGTACATGATATGATCATAGGACCTATTAATCATGACTTATGCGTACCTTATGCATGACTTGTACACTTCTTTATAAAACATGTATTTTTCCAGAAAAGGACTTAGTTGAGGCAAGTGCAAAATTTTCGTGACGTGACGTGATTTTTTTCATGAAAGTATTAATTTCATCTTTTCATTCTTATTTTTATAAATCTTAATCTTAACCACGATGGCAAATCGAATTGCCTTCCCCGTCGAGTTTCCTAGCATGACAGCAAATTGAATTGCCTTCACCGTCATTGACGAGACTTATCATATTATAGCGACAGATCGAATTGCCTCACCACCAAGTCATGTCAGTCATACGGTAGATCGAATCGTCTTCACCGTCATGACACAACTTTTATATTACGACGGCAAATTGAATCGCCTTCACTGTCGGTACGTCAGTCATCCGACAGATCGTAACGTCTTCACCATCGTGACACGACTTTTCATAATCTTATTCTTTTGTTATTCTTGTTCTTGAAAAAAAATTGTTGTAATCTTATTTTTTGAAAAATCGGTATGACTCAAACATGCAATCTTGTGACGTAACATATACATGCATGAACTTCTAAACTTTTGCATGCATGGTACATATATTCATGAGTCATACAACATATAAAACATGCTTATCAACATAGAACATGCATATAATAATTTATAAGATTCACTCCTTAATACTTAAAACATGAACATATTTACTTAAAAGAAAACACTTAGCTTTAGCCCTAATAAGTGTAGGGTCGAGTACCATGATATATGTTAACTCAAATTTTCTCTTCTTTTCCTTAGAATCAACTTATTCTATTTTTAACATATTATGAAAATTTCATAAATAAACTAAGGTAAGCCATAGTCGAATCACCCTTCACCCAATAAATCTATTTTATTCAATTCCTTCTTTATCCAAAATAATCATTCTTTCACCAAATAAATCTTGTTTCCTTCACTACTCTTCAAGAGACTTACTCCATTAAATCTTCCTCAATCACTTACTAACTTAATTTAATCATCATACCATTAATCTAAAAATAAAATGATAACACCTTAAGAAACCCCACCAAGGCCGAAACCACCTAAACCCTTGCAAGTCTCAAATTCACTTCTTTTTCATCCAAGCTTCACCTATCAAATTTTCTATACTTCCATCCATAGCTTTCTAAAATAAACCCTTAAAAGATTTCTTTCCTATATTTTCTTTTTTTTTTTTCATAGAAAACTTATCCCAATCATGTAAGGGTTTGATCATTCTATATGCATGGTATTCCCTCAAAGAGGCAACTAATCACATGTTACATCTAAATATACTCAAATCAAATTAGTTGTGTACTTACAAGTTTATCCAAAATTGTTAACTTATAAAAGAGCTTGACTTGAGAAACTGATGAGTGCGCGAAAGTGCACTCTAAATGCCCTAATATTGGATTAAATTGTAAAAAATGAAAATAAAAATAATTAGATTTCACTTATTTTATTGAATTTAGTTTCTATTCACATTGAGATATATTTGAGCATAATTTTATAATATTTTAAATGTCAAATATTATATGATTGGTTTGTGAGGATTAGTTGCAATTGGGTTTCACAGTTTACATTTTTTGGCTTATTTGGATGGCAGCCGCATTTAATTCATGGGCCCAAATTCATTCGGCTAAGGACCTGTGGGCATGAGATAGATATGGACTTCACGTTGACACAATGGGAGAGCCACATTTATATATATATATATGAAAGAGAACGTTTTTGGAGATAGAAAGCTGGGTTTCAACAATTAATTTAATCTTCAAATCAACAAAGTCTCACTTGAAGTCAACCACGGCCCACTTGCAGCAATGAAAAGCATGACACTTTCTATTGGGAGATACATGAGCCCTTAGCACTTTAACACACACGAGCTTCAATCACACAGGAGACTTCTACATGCATCATGACTTTTTATGTAAACCGAATTGGGCAATTTGAATTCGACTGGAACTTGGAGACCTAAGGCGCCGCATATATATATATATATATATATATATACACACGTAGACGAGGAGGGTTGGACATTTTTGAGCCGCAGAGACACGAACGAAGGCTACATAGAGAGACGGAAATTCAATTCTCAATGGCCGGCGGCTGCTTCTTTTCCTTGAGATTTTTGTTGTCCATCATGTGCATGGATAACTAAATTTTCATGTAGCGTTAGAGACGAACTTGCACACTAGATGGTATTTTTAATGTATTTTTAATTCATATATTTGGATTTTTAATTATTAAAACTATTTTGTTTAATCATTCTCAATATATTATTGATGTTTTCTTCTCCGAATAATCTTAGAGTTTATTCCGTTTATAGATTCAGTCATACTTTTTCTATTGAATGGATTTGTTCTTTGATTATTTTTGGATCCATTGATTATTTATATTGATTTAATTATCTACTACAATATCGCCCCTGGGTATATTGTTGTGGTTAGATTTTCTCAATGTGAATATCGATTTGTGTGATTTAAAAGTGATGAGTGATCTTTCAAAGAGTTACATTTGATTTAATTTTTGGTTTATAATTCTATATCTTCCGATTGAAAATTACGGAATTGAATTCTCAATTGAGTTATTAGTAAATTAAAAATAATTAAAATACCGGATATGTGCAAGGGATTCCTGACACTCTACTGTTCGTGAACTTTGATTATCTTTTTCTTTAATTATTTTGTTTAATTTTCATTTTCATTTAAAATCAATTTTTATTTTCTTGTTAATCATTTAATATATTTTTTTAGTTTCTTTACTATTCTACCATTCTTTTAATTGTCTCTCTATAGAATCGACACCCCAAAGCTGCACTATAATTATCGTGTTATTTTTTTGGCGTAATCAAAAACTCTTTTAACAATGTATCTAGAATGCCTTGTTAAGGTTTAGGGAGATGGATGGATTGAAGAAAAGGTTTTAGGTTTTCTTGACGAGTGTTTGCCCAAAGTTTAAGTGAGATGAGAGTGAAAAGAGTCATTCTTACATGAGAGTGACCATATATATATATATATATATATATATCAAGAGAAGGAAGATTTCTAAAACACCCACATGGAATGCTCTTGCCGTGGCCAAGTGTCCCCTTTTAGGTCTAGGTTAATCATTCCATCTTAGCTTAGGCTTAGTTGGTAAGAAAACTATCCAAGGGCTCATCTAGTGCCACTTAAGGAAAAAATCCAAATAGTTAGATATGTAAATCCTTCTCACTTGAGTAGCAAAATCTTAAGATAAAACCAAAATTGGTTTCGGCTACACCTTAGTTTGCTTGTATCACTCGAATCCTTCTAGATGAAAGTCCCTCACTTGCCACATGTCTACACACATGTCAAGATATTGAGATGATTGAGAAAATATTTTAAAGTTGAACCTATACTAAGTCGGTAGACCTATTCCAAGTCGGTGCTCCTTTGGCTATTCAATCCCATTTTCGACTACACATGTATTTTGGTGGCTAAGTCCCTTGTCTACTTCTCTCCTTAGTTCTAGGCTTATTTCTCCTCATGTCAAGTATCCTCTTTTGGTTTGGAACCAACTAGATTCCCCCCTTGGACTCACAATAGCTGAGTTTGCCAAAAAAATCTTCCAATGATTTTCCTTTCCCCTTTCATCCAATTACCACTTCCCACTTATAATTTTTTGTTTCGAAAGAATTTCTAGATGAAAATCATAATTCTCCTAAATCCCCAATCGTAGCCCTCATGATAACATGCCACTTCATTTTTCAAACAATTGCCATCTACCTCTCCAATATTATTTTCTTATAACTGAAACCTCCCAAGAAAATTTCATTGTTTAAGCTTTTTATTTCTTTTCTCTAATACCAAAGAAAGTTCAAATATACATGGGAAATTTTTTTTTCCAAGAAATTCCAACAAATAAGCTAAAATTTTTTTAAGGTAAATATAACTATTCTAGTATAATGAAATTAAGAAAAGAAATCAGGTTGTCGCATGATTTTTCTTTATTTTTCTGCAAGACATCTCTTGGCATTGTCCTTCTTGTGGTTTATATTGATGATATTGTTATTAATAGGATGGACTCCGCCTTGATCACTCGACTGTAAGAGAATCTTCAAGCCTCATTTCATATGAAGGATTTGGGTCCCCTTACATACTTTTTGGGATTGGAAGTTTATGCTGATCCCTCTGGCATTTTTCTAAATTAGCATAAATATACTGAGGATCTGATTACTTTGATTGGTCTTTAGGATACTTCTTCTGTAGATAGTCCTCTAGAAGTAAATACGAAGTATCATTGGGAAAAAGGTGATCTCTCCAACCCCACTATGTATCAACAATTAGTGGGGAGCCTGAACTATTTGACTATTACTTAACCTAATATTTCATTTGTTGTACAACAGATTAGTCAGTTTATGCAGGCTCTACATTACCTACACTTAGTTGCCATTCGTTGTATTATTCAATATCTTCGAGGTTCTTCTAGCCGTGTCCAGTTCATCCCTACTGTGACTCCTCTTTGTCTTGTGACTTACAATGATGCTGATTGGACAGGATATCCTGATATAAGACGATCTGTTACGGGTTGGTACATGTTTCTTGGTGACTATTTGATATCTTGAAAAAGTAAGAAACAAGATCGTGTCTCCAAATTTTCCACTAAATTCGAATATCGTGTGATGTTCGCTGCTTATTCTGAGATTCTCTGGCTTCGTGGTCTCCTTGCTAAGATTTGTTATGTTTAATCAGATCCTACTTCTCTACATGCTGACAATACTAGTGCTATTCAGGTGGACTGTCATTCCATTCGGGAAGTATTGGACACTTGTATCATTACTCTTCCTCATGTTTCTACTTACATCCAAATCACAAATGTGTTTACGAAGGCCATGACACAACAACATCATTAGTTTCTTGTAGGCAAATTGATACTTCTTGGTCGACCAGCATCAATTTGAGGGGGACATTAGCATGATATATTCCTTGTTTCCTTACTTAGCTTTCATCAATTGTACTATATACTTCCTTGCTTAGGTAGAATTTGTACATAGTTCTAGTTTCCTTTCCTATAGACATATTTTGATTGTTGTAATTTAGGCTTAATTCTAGTTTTGTATATTGCACATTTGTGCCCATATAATAAAAGGAAATCCTCTCAAAGGATGTATTCAATCCATTACACAGTTTTAATGTTGCCGAGTAAAAGTGATTTATTTTAATATAGTTCTCATTATATATTTTTATTTTGTCTAGAGGCTTTATTTGATCTTATGCTATAAATCCTTCTATTCTGTTTGGTTGATCAGAAACAAAGGAATATATTGGAGGAAATTACATTAGATTTTTTTTTTAAATACGACAAATTGTGATTTTTTTTTGTTTTTGGTTTTTACAAATTTTATTTTTTGATAATGATGTATCTGACTATAAAACAAAAAAGGCATAATGTGGTGGACAATATATTTGTGTTTCAGTTTGTAAACGTCTAAATAAGATCAATAATTGTAACAAATTACTTGAGGCCTAATTCGAGTGGCATCTAATTGTTTTGATAACTTAATTTGAATGTTATATCTCTGAACGAAAAAGTTGATCAGAATTGTATCTTATGATCTAAATAATGCATGCGAATAGAATTTACACGAGTTGTATCTGTGAAACTCTCACCTTAAGATTGGCAGCTTCTTTCATGATATATTTTGTGTTATTAAATCTTTAAAGATATTAATTTTATGCTAGCTTTTTTGGTTGGAGTTAGTAGTACTTGAATTCATAAAGTTTTGCAATTTCGTGGATTGTGTGGACAAAGTGTGTGGAACCATTAAAAAATTACTAACATATATAGTGTGGACAAAGTGTTTCACTTAACTACGGGGTCGGTCTGGCCGGGCGCATACAGTTAATTTGAAGGTAGTGTTTTATTGGAGGAGTACTGCATAAGATATATGTAATTGAAGTCATTGGCCATTTTTGGATATAAATTGTGTAATGGTGGACGAATCTCAGGGTCTATAGAACATAAAATGTACCAATAAATAAATAAATCATTTGTATAATGAGTGTGCTTAACAGTTAAAGGTTCAATTTTCATATGATTCCAATTCCTCTCTACTTGGGTTTAGTTGATCATTATAATGCAAAGTAGAAGTTTGCATTGACATGAAGCACTACTCTTGATATATATATATATTTTTTTTGGATAACTGGAACGTTGATATAATGAATTTTTGGAATTCAGTTTTCACATTAATCAAGTAGCTTAGGTTGCTTACTGAAATAACATTGTTTAATATGTTTTCTAGATCAGGAATCTTATACTCTATATTCTTTGAAACATTTTCTTGTGTTTTGATCTATAAACTGAGGGAACATATAAAATCGACAATTGCTCTAATGCTCATGGCTGGACAGTTTTGAGTTACATGCATGGCTGTGCTGGTTCATTTATTTGCTGTATGCTCATGGCTGGACAGTTGTGAGTTTACATCATACATGGCTGTGCTGGTTTATTTATTTTTTCTGTGCTAATGGCTGGACAGTTGTGAGTTACATGGTTGTGCTCATGGTTTATTTATTTGCTCTTATATTATGCTCATGGTTGGACAGACGTTTTATTTATTTGATCTATGGCTGGACAATTTTATTTATTCGCCCATCTGATAACTTATAAAAATAGTATAGAAAGCATCCGGCAATATTACAGAGTTGAATATATATATATATATATATATATGAGAAAATCTGAGAACTAGCCTTTCTGGTCTTTCAACAAAATTAGTCCTCCAATAGAAATTAGCCATCATTTTATGTGAGTAGACATGAGCTTTGCCTACACCCAGTTGCCTTACCCATTTCATCCTGAATCATGTTTTGGTGAACGAGAACTAGCCCATCACAAACTCGCTTGCACAAACATGGCACACCATGGGCGTCGAACTTTTGCAATTTTGGGTGACTATTAAAAAACTCAACCAAGTCAATCTCCGGAAAGGGTTGAAGGGCCTCAAGAACTCCAGTGAATTCCAACTTCATGTAGAGATGCTTCACTTCACTTGCCCATTTTTAGCATATTACTTACTGCATCCCAACACCATTGGACTCCCCTAATGGACAAAAACTCAAGAGCCTCAACTTTAATTCCCAAAGTCCACCAAGTAGTCGACTCTCCCTTAGGGAATTTATCAGAACAAAATAATCGTTCAAAGTTATATGACTCAGATCCTTGGACATTGGGTTGAGGCTCTTGAGTAATCCGAATTGAAAATTACTGTCAACCAATTACCTGCATTATTTGTGATTGAAAGACTCTTCACGTAGTTTTTCTCATGAAACCTAATCCAACTACAGCCTTGAACTTCAAGGAATTCAATTTTGGGGGATGTGGAAAATAGATCAGTTACCCAAGCCAAAAAAATCCAGCTTACACTGTTGCAACAACAAGGGTTTTTTGAGTGTGTTCCTTCCGAAAGGGGGTTTTCGGAGGAAGGAAGGGAAAGACAGTCCTGTTCTGGTGTAGTGGCAGTGTATGGTAATGTAAGAAACAAAAAAAAAAAAAAGGTTGACGTGTCGCGTTCTTATAGAAATGCTGATTTTCTCTTATAACCAGCTGAACTGGTCAACAACGTCTATATATTTAAAATAAATTGAGACAAGTTGTCTACTAATCTAAACCGGCCTTTACTCTGTATAAGTAGTTTATATTATATATATATATATATATATATTATAATATATATAATTTTGATATAAATTTTTTAAATTTTAATACATATTTTTTAAATTTTAATTTAATTTTTTTAAATTTTAAAATAATAATAATATTAAAATATAAATTAAATTTATCTCAATTCATCTCATTTCTCAACTAAACCGAGCTTAAATATAGAGAATAAAATTTAATTAAGCACAGTAGATTAAAAGACGCTTTAATTTTAAACGACAGAACCACTTCACCCTAATATTATTCACTCTACTTATACAATACAATGCGTAATCCTTTAAAAAAAAAAAAAACATTACAGAGTAAAGTAGAGGGAATAAAATTTAAACACTTGAGAAAAAAAGACGCTTTATATAAATTTAAATAACAAATCCACCGTTCACCCGAATGATCTGGCCATTAATCCACTCCCCAGCATCACTGGCCAAAAATCCGACAAGCTGACTCACATCCTTGGGTTCTCCGAGTCGGCCGAGAGGACATGCATCCACCACCCTTTTGATCGTTTCCTCGGTTTTACCCGCAAAGAACAACTCGGTTGCTACAGGCCCTGGTGCTACACAATTCGCAGTTATTCCCGTTCCCTTCAGCTCCTTCGCCACTATCTTCGTCATCGTCTCTACTGCTGCCTTTGAGGCTGCATACGCTGCATACCCTGGTAGAAGTGATCCCACCACCGATGTGGAGATCATGATTATTCTTCCACCACCTCCACGTCCCAACCGATTCACAGCCTCTCTACAGCACAAGAATGCTCCCTTTGTGTTCACATTAAATGTCGTATCCCACTCTTCCACCGTTGTATTCGCTAATGTTGGGTACTTTGGATCCAGAACCCCAGCGCAATTCACAAGAATCTGGACTTGCGATCCAAATTCTTGCTCGGTTCTTTCAAATAGCAGCTTTACCTGATCTGGATCCGAAACATCTCCTCCAATCGCAATTGCAGATCGAGGCTGAGTTGAGGAGGCATTCAGCTCTGATGCTAGGAGCTCTGCTTTTGTTGAGCTTGAAGCATAATTGAGCACAACCCTTGCACCGAGGGAGTGGAGGTGGACGGCGATTTCACGGCCAATTCCGCGCGAAGCACCGGTTACGATTGCTACCCGCCCATCGAGTCGAGAAGAAGAGGAAGCAGTGTTCCTGGTGATTTCCCCAGACATTATGATATAGAGAGATTCTGCGACCTTCGTTGAAAATTGAAAATCGATGTTGATTGATCTGGAAGTGGGGTTTACAAGGGAAATGGTTTTTACTTTAATAGGTAGAGAAATAAAGAAGCAGCAGTGGCCACACATGGGTCTGGCTCGATAAGTCTTGGAATATAGAAGAGATAAAAATGGTCCAATCCTCTCATCAGTGACATCACATCTATATATATTTATGGCTGAGAGACACTGAAGATGCGTCACTGCATACCTAAGATACCTAAGATGTCACAATTTCAACTTTTCAAAAATAAAAAATAAAAAAACGACGTTACAATTCCAAAGTTGCCCTTTTCCGTTAGGAATATGTTTTTATTTATGGAATAACCTTCGGTTCAGTCACCGAACCTCCCTTATGTAGTTTCTGCCATCTTCGTCGGTGGTAGGCGTGATAAGGATATCGATCTTATCCCGATCATCTAAGGATTTCTCTTTGCAATGTTTGTGCCTTCCAACGACTGAGTTGGGTTCCAATGTTTGGTAAGAATAATATGGATGAGAGAAATGGTTAAGTAAGGCTAGGATTTAGTGGAGTTAGAGATAAATGAGTGGTTAATTGGCTAGGTTTGGTGCAAAGGGATGCACGGCTAGAATGGTTTTGGGATACACGGCTAGGTTGACTTGTGTTTAGGCTAGATGGTGTTTGGTTAGGGCATGTGATGGCCGAATATGGCTTAGGACATGCTAGGGTTTTCGGCCAAGGTGATTAGGGTTAAGGAGTTAGGGTGAGTGGTTTTAGATAAGTCCTAAAAAATAGGAGTATAGCTTATAGCCAAGTGGAGTGGGCGGCAAGGCTAGTGATGGTGTTGGCCGAATATATGGTGATGATGGAGAGAGATTTGATTGATTTACTCTTCAATTGATGACCACTCAAATGAGAGAATGATGTAGCAATTTAATGAGGTGGCAGAGGAGATTTTGGATAGGGCATATGTGGCATGGCCTAATATGCTAGGGTTAGGGAATGGGTTTGATTTGAATTTGAAATTATTTGAATTGGTTGGGAAATAGGTGGCCGGACATGCAAGGGCTAGGGGGCACGAAATTCACTTGAGTTGGATGATGGATGAGGTGGATTTCAGTGAGAAAATATAGGAGATAAGGTGATGGGTGGCCGGGTAGGATAAATGGCAAGATGGGAAAGTGTTTTGGCTAGAGTTTCATGGCCTATGGCCGAATTCTTCAAGGAATTTAGGGGGTTTGTTGCCATGGGTTGCTATGTGGTAAGGAAATACTTTCAATTCAAGTGATCAACCAAATGAAGATTGAACACTCAAATATTCAAGAACACGCCAATGCCCTTCAAGCACTCCAAGGTTTTGGCACAAGCAATGCCTTCAACACTTCTCCAATCAACAACACTCACTCTCATTCACACTTGAACAATCCGAATTCCACAAGGAATGTGATTTTCAAATTCTTTTAGGGAACACACACACAAGTTCTCAAATCCACAAGTAGTGTGGATTTGGCCTCACCAACACAAACTCACTCAACAATCAAATAAACACTCAAGACACAAAAACACAAAATCAATCAACAAGAACACACACTCCACCGAAACACTCTTTATGAATAGCCTCAAGATTTTTATAAATAAACTGAAAATAAAACATAGATGTGGATCACCGATTCATGAATTACACGGATGATCATCTTCCAAAGAGATTCATGAATTGCACCCTAGGGAAGTCTAAGTGCTAAGCACCGAATCCAAACCACAAGAGATGTGGCCGGCCTAACTCTTTATCAAGAGCAAATTCTAAAAGTCAAACGTCCAAAAATTCTCCAAATGAAACCTATAAAACCTTCTTAAAGTGTCTTACAACTTGGAAACCCCCATTAGGTCCCTTATTAAAAATAACTAATTACTAAAATACCCAATGCAATAAAATAATAAAATAAAATAAAATAAAATAAAAATGTGGGTGGCACCAAATGCATGTGTGGTCGTGGGTTGTATGTGCCCCCTGGTGGGCTAGTGTGATGCTATCTCCACGGTCAGGCTTGCCTCGTGCTGTCTGGCTGCATGGCGTCTGGTGGTGCACGGGGCATAGCTCTATGCAAGACCAACTGATGGTAATCATGACAGTGTGCCATGCATGGTCCTAGTCTACGCACATGGTCAAGCCACGTCGCTCTGATGTTGCCCAGTCAAGGTGCTCGAGTGGTGATCCTGCATGGCCCGGGCTGGGTGCCGGGGCGGTGTGCATGTATGGCCTAAGTTGACGGTCTAGGCACGGGCTGCATGGCACGGGCTGGTGCCCCGCACTAGATGGCATGCATGGTGTGCATGCCACTGGCCTGCTCTGCAAGGCGCGGGCTGGTGCCGCACGTTGGATGGCATGCATGGTGTGCATGCCACTAGCCTGCTCTGCAAGGCGCGGGCTGGTGCCGCGCGCTGGATAGCGTGCCTGTGAAGATACGCCACTAACCTCGTTGAGTGGGGCTATGGTGCGCAGTGATGTGCGCATGGTGGGGCGCAGATGCACATGCACTTGTGCGCGCAGGTCAATGCGCTGTGGGGCTCGCCTATGTGCACGTAGGGCAGTGCACATGTACTGTGCGTGGCCAGTAGCCTCGCTGAGTGTCTGCGGCGTGTCAAGGCCTGGGCCAAGGCATGCCTGCAGGCTAACCAGGGAACTGTCCAGGCCCTCCAAGGCCTGAGTCAGGGCCTGATCCAGGGCATCTCCTCTAGGGGTTCTGACATTCCCCCCCCCTTCGAGCACATCCTTGCCCTCAAGGATCTCATGTGAGTCACTCGACTCCCTGTCATCAGTATCATCGCTCTCCTGACTCGTCTCCAATTGTGAGCTCCCCTCACGTCTACTCAGTGCATCTACCACTCCGTTCTCCTTGCCTGGCTGATATATGATCTCATACTCAAATCCAAGTAGCTTTACCAAAAACTTCTGTTGCTCAGGGGTCACTATCTTTTGCTTCATCAAGTGTCTCAGGACTTGTTGGTCTGTTACAATGGTAAACTTGCGAGCTAGAAGGTAGGGTCGCCATATCTTCACTGCATGAAAAATGGCTAACATTTCCCTGGCATATGTGCTCCAAGTCTTATTTATCGGTCCTAAAGCTTTTGAGATAAAAGCTAAGGGTCTTCTATCCTGAACCAATACCGCCCATATGCCATCACTGCTCGCATTTGTAAACATATCAAACGGCTTCTCAAAGTTGGGTAAGGCTAGTACTGGTGTCTGGGTCATAGCTCTCTTCCGGTTCTCAAATGCTTCCCAAGCTTCTAGAGTCCACTCAAAGTAATCATTTTTCAAAAGAGAGGTAAAGGGCTTGGTAATGGGGCCATCATTCTTCACAAATCTCCTATAGTAACCTGTGAGCCCTAAAAAACCCCTCATGGCCGAAACATCCTTAGACAATGGCCAATCAACCATTGCCTCTATCTTCCTTTGATCAACCTACACGCCCTCTCCTAAAATAAAGTGGCCTAAATACTCAAATTCTTTCTCCATAAAGGTACATTTAGACGCCTTTATGAAGAAATGATGTTCCTCTAAGATCCCCAATACTACCACCAAGTGCTCTTTATGCTCTTCCACAGATTTGGAGTAGACCAAGATATCATCAAAAAACACCAACACATATTTCCTCAACAATGGCCTGAATCTGGTGTTCATCGCCGCCTGAAAAGTAGAAGGTGCGTTACATAGCCCAAAAGGCATCATCAAATACTCGTAGTGCCCTGACTGTGTCCTGAAAGCAACCTTATGCATGTCTTCTTCTTCAATCATGATCTGATGGTACCCTGCTCTCAAGTCAAGTTTGGAAAAGACACAAGCTTCATGTAGCTCATCTAACATCTCATCTACTATGGGTATGGGAAATCTGTTTTTCACTGTCGCCTCATTCAAGGCCCGGTAATCTATACAAAATCTCCAAGTGCCATCTTTCTTTTTCACCAAGAGGACAGGTGAAGAGAAAGGGCTAGTGCTAGCTCAAATCAATCCTCCCTTCAACATCTGTTCAACTTGTCTTTCTATCTCTTCTTTTTGAAAGTGTGGATAACGGTATGGGGGAACATTGACTAGCTTGCTTTCTTCTACTAGCACAATTTTATGGTTGAAGGGCTGGTTGGGTGGCAAGGAGGTAGGTACCTCCAACATCCCTTGTGATCCTTGAGAACCTCTTGGACTTCTTTGGGTATCAAGGCCATTTCATCTTGATGGTCTCCACCAACTTTTTTCTCTAGGTCACAAACCGATCCATCTCTTGCCAACATAATGGCAAAACACTTAGCTCCACTTTTACAAAGTTTCTCAAATGCCATGGCCTCACATGGCCGAATATCACTAGGGTTCATGGCTACTCATGTGTGCTTTTTGGTTCCCACCTTGAACTCCATTGTCATCTTCTCATAATCATTCAAGACTTTTCCTACACTTTTGAGCCAAGCATTGCCCGAAACAAGATCTAATCCAACTAATGCCTACACATGCAAGTCGGCACTAATTCTTACACCTTGCACATTGATCTTCACTTTCTTCACCAAGGCTTCACACATAAGCTTGTCTACATTAGCTATCTTCACTTCAAATGGTTGAATAGGGTTCGGGCTTAGTCCAATTTTGTGCACCAAGTTTGTGTTGATGAAATTGTGAGTAGACCTACTATCCACCAACAAGGAAACTTCATTCTTCCATATTCATGCCGTGACCCTCATGGAAGTGGGTGTTGAGACCCTGGACATGGCATGAAGAAAAATTTCGGCCTCCTCCTCCTCCTCAAGGGTTTCGGCCTCCTCTACTTCTTCATCATGGCTTGTAGCTTCTTCAAATGCATCTTTATCAATCATTACAAAAGCTTTGACCGAACTACACTTGTGCTCACGGTCCCATTTTTCATCACATTTGAAACATAGGCCTTTCTTGATTCTTTCTTGGACCTCTTCCCTTGACAATATCTTCGCTTCATTGGACTTCGGTTTGGAGGTCCCTTCATTACTCTCTTTACCCTTCCAAGGTGATTTAGTTTGCAAAGGGTTGACGGTTTTGCTCCCCACATCCTTGGTTGGGCGTTTCTCCAAAAAGAAACTTTCTTCATAGATCTCGGACATCCTCATGGCCTCTTGGATTCTTGTGGGCTGCCTTAGCTTCACTTCCTTAGCCAACCATGGCTTCAATCCATCTACAAAGGTTCCCACTAGTGCCTTCTTAGACCAACCCCGAACCATAGTTTGGAGTTGTCTGAAATCTTCCACATACGTCTTCACTTTGCCTTCATGCTTGAGCTTAACAAGTTGCCATGGTGGTTGATGGTGGGTGAGAGGCCGAATTGGAGAAGGAATTCCCTCTCAAATGCCGTCCATCCCATTATTCTTCTCTCCTTATCATATTGGTCACGGATCGATCTCCACCACTTACTCACCTTGCCATCAAGATAATAGCAAGTAGTTGACACCATCTCATTCCTCGGGACATCATATGTATGGAAAAAGTGATCTACTTTATCCAACCATTCGTAGGGATCTCCTCCATTGAATCTTGGAAATTTTACCTTAGGTCTTCGAAGTCCCCAGTCATAAGTCCGGTTTTTCCCTTTTTCATTCCCAAAGTCATCCCGGTATCTTCTCCCTTCTTGGCCTCTTTCTTCATGTTGATGGTGCCCTATTGATACTTGATCATTTTGAGCATTTGCCCCACCTTGATTCACTTCTTGCTCGGCCACATTGTGCTCTCCATAGTAGGGTATGTCCCGCCTCTCATTTTGAGGTGGCTCATACTTAGGTGGCTCCATCCTCGCACCTTAAGGTTCTCTCAAGTTGCTAGGATTTCTTGGTTGATCACCACCATCCTGTAGTCATCTTACAACGACCACATTGGAATTCTCCACACGACCTCCTTGTCGGTACACACGTCTTAGAGGATCACACATGTTCTCATACACACTTGGGTTGGTGTCCTCTACATAGTACTCATCATCATGCCTTGAGACTTCTCTTCTTGTAACCCTCTCATGGTGTGCTTGTGTCTCCCATCGCAAAGCTTCGATGCTTCATCGATGCTCCAAGGATTCACGGGTTTGAGTGTTCATTGCCATGACCAAATTGACAATATTTGTGTGCATTTCATCAAGGGTCTTGTATATCTTCTCGGCTTGGCCCTCTAGAGCGTCAATTCGTTTCCGGTTCGAACTCTCTTGACCTTCGTTGCTAGGTCCTATATGGCTCATGCTTGCACACTGTCTTGCACTAGCTTGGACTCGGTGTTGCAACACAAATTACGGTTTGGAGAAGCTTGAGTGTTCGGCAATGGTGTGTTGGGCTTGGGAGCTTGCTCGGCTACTCAAGTCCAACCTTGAGTTGCCAACCTTCAAGGATGGACAACCCATCTTACACACTTCCGACCTTGGGTCCTCTACTTTTGGATGGTAGCCGATCCCTTCAAAAACCAACCCGTTCTCTTCCTCAACCCCCAAACTTCAACAAGATCAACAAAATATTGTGCAAGAAATGTAAACAACGTCGAGGACCTCAGTGGTCCTCCCAACAAATTCACAAAGGTTCAAGTTAACGCATCATTTACCTCGTAGAGAAGTGAAAATTTCTCAAATATCACCAAGCAAGAGTCTCTTGGATGAGACTCTCAATGAAAGCACCAATTTAGGAATGATAGGGACCTCGGTCTTGTCCCGATCACTTAAGGGTTCTTTTTTGCAATGTTTATTCCCTCCAACGATTGAATTGGACTCCAATGCTTGGTATGGATAATATGGATGAGGGAAAGGGTTAAGTGAGGCTAGGATTTAGTGGAGCTAGAGATGAATGAGTGGCTAATTGGCTAGGTTTGGTGCAAAGGGGTGCACGACTAGGGCAGTTTTGGGGTACACGGCTAGGTTGGCTTATGTTTAGGCTAAATGGTATTTGGTTAGGGCATGTGATGGCCAAATATGGCTTAGGGCATGCTAGGGTTTTCGGCCAAGGTGATTAGGGTTAGGGAGTTAGGGTTTTAAGTGGTTTTGGATAAGTCCTAAAAAATAAGAGTATGGCTTATAGCCAAGTGGAGTGGGCGGCAAAGCTAGTGATGGTGTTGGCTGAATATGTGTTGATGATGGGGAGGGATTTGATTGGTTCACTCTTCAATTGATGATCACTCAAATGAGAGAATAATGTGGCAAGGGAGATTTCGGCTAGGGCATATGTGACATGGCCGAATATGATAGGGTTAGGGAATGGGTTTGATTTGAATTTGAAATTATTTGAATTGTGGGGAAATAGGTAGCCGGTCATGCAAGGGCTAGGAGGGCACGAAATTCACTTGAATTGGATGATGGATGAGGTGCATTTAAGTGAAAAAAATATAGGGGATAAGGTGATGGGTGGCCTGCTAGGGTAAAGGGCAAGATGTGAAAGTGTCTTGGCAAGGGTTTCATGGCCTATGGCCGAATTCTTCAAGGGATTTGGGGGGTTTGTTGTCGTGGGCTGCTATGGGGCAAGGAAACACTTTTCAATCCAAGTGATCAACCAAATGAAGATTGAACACTCAAATATCCAAGAACACGCCAATGCCCTTCAAGCACTCCAAGGTTTCGGCACAAGCAATGCCTTCAACACTTCAACACTTCTCCAATCAACAACACTCACTCTCATTCACACTTGAACAATCCGAATTCCACAAGGAATGTGATTTTTGAATTCTTCTAGGGAACACACACACAAGTTCTCAAATTCACAAGTGGTGTGGATTTGGCCTCACCAACACAAACTCACTCAACAATCAAATAAACACTCAAGACACAAAAACACAAAATCAATCAACAAGAACACACACTCCACCGAAATACTCTTTATGAATAACCTCAAGATTTTTATAAATAAACTGAAAATAAAATATAGATGTAGATCACTGATTCACGAATTGCATGGATTATCATCTTTCAAAGGGATTCACGAATTGCACCCTAGGGAAGCCCAAGTGTTAAGCACCGAATCCAAACCACAAGAGATGTGTCCGGCCTAACTCTTTCTCAAGAGCAAATTCTAAAAGTCAAATGTCCAAATATTCTCCAAATAAAACCTAGAAAACTTTCTTAAAGTGTCTTACAATTTGGAAACCATCATTAGGTCCCTTATTAAAAATAACTAATTACTAAAATACCCAATGCAATAAAATAATAAAATAAAATAAAATAAAAAGGTGGGTGGCACCAAATGCATGTGTGGTCATGGGTTGTATGTGCCCCCTGGTCGGCTAGCGTGATGCTATCTCCACGGTCAGGCTTGTCTCGTGCTGTCTGACTGCATGTCGTTTGGTGGTGCGCGGGGCATGACTCTATGCAGTGCCAACTGATGGTGATCATGGCAGTGTGCCATGCATGGTCCTGGTGGTAGGCACAGGGTCAAGCCACGTCGCTCTAATGCTGCCCAATCAAGGTGCTCGGGCGGTGGTCCTGCATGATCCGGCTGGGTGCCAGGGTGGTATGCATGCATCGTCCAAGCTGACCATATGGGCACGGGCTGCATGGCGTAGGCTAGTGTCACGCGCTGGATGGCATGCATGGTGTGCATGCTACTGGCATGCTCTGCAAGATGCGGGCTGGTGCCACGAGCTGGTGCCACGGGCTGGATGGCACGCATGGTGTGCATGCCACTAGCCTGCTTTGCAAGGAGCGGGCTGGTGCCACGCGCTGGATAACTTGCCTGTGAAGACACGCCACTAACCTCACTGAGTGGGGCTGTGGTGCGCAGTGATGCTCGCATGGTGGGGTGCAGATGCACACGCACGCGTGCGTGCAGGTGAATGCAGTTTGGGGCGCACCTATGCGCACGCAGGGCTGTGCGCATGCACTGTGTATGGCCAATAGCCTCGCTAGGTGTCTGCGGTGTGTCAAGGCCTGGGCCAAGGCATGCCTACAGGCTAACCAGGTAACTGTCCTGGCACTCCAAGGCCTGACAGGGCCTAATTCTGGGCATCTCCTCTAGGGGTTCTAACAGGGCGACACTGCCCACCCCATTGGAACCGGAGGCAGCCGGCGACCCCACCCCTGCGACAGCGAGCCCTAGCGACCTCCGGTGTGCCCTCAGTGACCTCCGGTGTGCCCTCAGCGGCCTTAAACCCAAAAATGGGTCCGTAAGGCTCCCTCCAGTCCCGATGAGGTTGGCGGTGTCGCCTACCGCCGGCGGCGGCATAAGGAGGTTTGGTAAGACCAAATTTTTCTTAAAAATTCATTTTCATTTTATTTTTTATTGTGTTTTTTATTATATTTTTATTATGTTTTCTTCATGTTATTATTTTATTGTGTTTTCTTCATTTTCTTATTTTATTGTATTTTTTATTGTGTTTTTTAAATTTTATTTTATTTTTTGTATTTTTTAATATTTCTTATTGTGCTTTTATAATAATTATAGGAGTTTAGGAGTGGGGAGGGGGTGGGCTGCAAAGATATTGGGGTGCAGCCCGACCGCACCCCAGCGTCTGCTTTTTTTTATTTATTTAAAAAAGTTGACCATTTCTATAAGAAACATATGTTAGGAGATTAGGAGTACCGCTATATATTAGAATGTGTAAATATTGTATAGTTTTTTTAAAAAAGAGTATCATCTATTATTGAAAGAATTAATTTTTTTTATGTAAATCTTATATTTATTTACTTTTTTTTTAAATGATTGTACGATATTTACACACGTAAATATCATTTCTCATATATTAGTTTGTCATTATAATGTGTCTTGGTGTTTTAATAGTCCAATATAAATATTATTTACAAGAATGAATATTCTATAAGAGTGAGTTTTTTAACCTTGTTTCATACTAGGAGTATACAACAATAATTTTATATTAAGAAAAGATTGAAATTTTTTTATTTTGGACCACTCCATGTTGGCTTCCTCTTTTTTTATATAATGAAAAACTGAAATCTTCAAAAGTTAATAGTCAACTTATAATTTAGAATTAAAAATTGATAATAATGACACGATTGTTATGAATTATTAGTAGGATGGCCGCCGTCCCTGTCTCCACCAATAATTTTGTGAATGACACCACCACCATTATTTTAAGTCTTGCATAGTAACTTGGATAGTAATTTCAACGCCTATAAATATGAGTTTCAATTATTTTGAAATTCATTAGAAAAATTTATAGAACGAAAAAAGTTTCAGTTCTTAAGAGTTTCTTTTATAAATTGGTTTGAGATCACAAGAACTGTTATAAATTCAAGGCATGCATTTGAAAAAGAAAGATCTTATTATTCAAATTCTAGATAAGTTATAAAAATTTGAGACTTCTAACCTCATTTCTCAAATATATTTTCTCTTCATAAAACAACATGTCATCCTTATCTAAAGGATTAGGCAGTTGAAATGAAGAGGCAAGCAAGAATTTTAAATCCTTATTCTCTTGATTTAAGTCTGCAATTTTTCTATCAGACTCTTGAACGAGTTGTTTAAGTACGGAAAACTTCTCGTTAAACTCCTCAATCTCACAATTTTTGAATTGTAACAGGTTGGAAAATCCAACAATAGAGGAGGAGTATCGAGTGCCGAGAGTCACCAGCTTCACGATTTAACTTATTCAATGGATCATAAACAGCTTCACGATTTAACTTATTAGCCAAATCATTCGCTTGTTGCAACATAACACCCATGAAAGATACAAGAATAACTTGTAACTGAGATGAAAAATACCTCATATGTTGATCGTGAGAAATATTGAAAGGAAACTAATGATCCATTGAAAATTTGTAGAATAAGAATGCAAATACAAATGAATTATAGATATGAGAAGAAGATTTGATGTGAACTAAATGAAACTAAAGATAGTTCTTATAGAAATAAAAATAAGAACAAGACAAATCATCATCTCTTCAAATCTCACTTAATCAAGATTACAAGATATGTTGGATGCATAATTTCAAAAAGCAGCGAGATTAATTACAGCTATCCCAAGTTTCTTGTAAACGCTGAACCTCTACCGTTAGCTGATGTTGTTGACTTTGTATTTGAGCTCTCTCGTTCCAGCTCTTCTATTCGTGTTTTCAAATCACGAGAATACCAGTCTACAAATTTCTTCAGCTCCTTGTTTTCTTATCTTAAATTTTTATTTTTTCTATCTTTAGTTACAAGCATTTGATGCAATTCAAATATTTGATTTTTAAGATGATCAACCTCACTCGTTCTCGCCAGTAACCTCTGAGACATAGTTATAAGAGAGGCAGCATATTGAGCACTGAAAGTTCTTGATGCTGCAACAATTTCAGGATCAATTTTACTAGAAAGATATATTTCTATTCCTATCATGATGTTTATAGTCTTAGGAGAAAATATGAGTGGTTAAGGTATAAAAGGTTCATGGTTCAAATCTGGAATATTAACAAAAGAATTTCTATCAGACATAATATCGTTCTGAATGAATGATAACTGAATCTATGAAAAATGTGAGACCTTTTTGCTGGAGTAAATCAATGGTAAAATTGGTTATATTTAAACAGCAATCTGAAACATTCAAATCTGTTCTTTGTCAATAATGTTAAGCGGATTTGATTTTCCACCGAATCGATATATGGATGGTTTCTAATGCCCTTTCCACCGTGCATAAACAAATTCTCTCTAATAACGCCGAATGAGGGAAAGAAAATTTTAGATGAAAATATCATCATGTTCTCTCTAATACATTATTTAAATGAAAATTATGTTTGAATTCTTAACCATGTTATATATGTTAAAATCATGTTTGAAATTACTTGAAACACTAATGCATATTATCAATGGGAGTTTAAGTATTACTGCAGGTATCAGATTTTTACTAAGTCTTTCAACCATACATTATCTTCCATATTTTCAAATCACTCAGAAATCATTGAAATTCATGAAACAAGTCGAGAGTGTATTTGACTAAGATTAGTAATTCAACATATCCAAGAAAATTATGATTTTCCCGTCATCAATGAAAGTCCAACAATTTTATATAAAGATAATACTGCTTATCTCAGAGGATATATTAAAGATACGATCAAGTGATAAATTGATAAATTTATTCACAAAGACATTACCAACTACGACACTTAAAAAGATTGTACAGAATATTGGAATGTGAAAACTCAAAGATCTATCGTTATACACTTTTCAGGGGGAGTAAATGTCCTGAAGACTTGTGCTGATTGTACTCTTTTCCTTTGTTAAGGTTTTGTCCCACTGGGTTTTCTTTTGCAAGGTTTTAATGAGGCAATGTTAAAGTACTTGGCGATACATAAGAATACTGTACTCTTTTTCCTTCGCCATTAGTTTTTCTTCCCACTGGATTTTTTCGTGACAAGGTTTTAACGAGGCAGATTTTTTATGAATGGTCATTCAAGGAGAAATGTTATGAATTATTAGTAGGACGGCCGCCGCCCCTTGTCCCCATTAATAATTTTGTGAATGACCCCACCACCATTATTCTAAGTCTTGCATAGTGATTTCAACGCCTATCAATATGAGTTTCAATCGTTCTGAAATGCATAAGAAAAATTTATAGAATGAATAAAATTTCAGTTCTTAAGAGTTTCTTTTATATTTCTTTTCTAATGGAGTAGTTTCCTTTTTAGTTTTATAACAACGATGATACTTTAAAATAAATTTTAACGAAAATTGGGGTAGGTGAGAATTAAGATTTATAAAAGACAAAAAACTTCAATTAAAAGAAAAACTTTAGAAGCAACCAAGATAATAATTCCGACGAGGCTTACTAATGAAAATGACGTTGTTTTCGTTTTCTCTTCTCGTACTATAGCTCACTGCTCCTTCTACATTTTTATCTTCTTTCTTACTTGAGTTTCTGCCTCTTTTTTTTAAAAAAAAAACTATGCTTCTTGATCCCTCTCTCTCTCTCTCTCTAACCCCTCCTTATTTTTTTCTCTATCTCACTAGTTTGTCCATCTTTGCTCCATTGTTGATTTTGGTTGAAGAAGCTTACCCCTGATAAATACATTCACTTTGACATCTATATTCTCAAGGATGATATTTAAGAATATGTATTCTCAAGAATTTGATATTAAAGGCAAAAAAATATATATTTATTTTGGTGTTCTAGGTTTAATGTGTTCTATCTTTATGTTTTTGTTTTTTTAAAATACACAAACTAGGGTTTAATGTTACTACCAATCCAAAAAAAAAAAAAATGCCAGTCCAACCATCATTGACCCAAAGCACAAGAAATCCCCTATCTTCCTCCAAATGAACTACAGCGCTGAGTAGAAAGACATAAACTCTACAATCAGCTGTCATGGCTGAACAAAGCGAGCAAAACCATTGTGTGTGTCTGGTGTGGGCATGAGACGGAATAAGAGAAAGAATGGAGAAATCAAGAAAGAGAGGAGAAGCCTCTAGAATATAATTCTTAGGAGAAAGACAGAGAAACGGGAGTGCCATACGTGTTGAAAGAAGAAAAATGAAAGGAAGACGAGGTTTTATTTTTTAAATAATCTACTGACATGGCAACTACGAAGCCGCATTGGGAATCCCTTCCGGAGGTCCCTAACATTGCTCCAATTAAAATTAGACACAAACAATATCCGACATTATTCACAAGAATGAAAAAATAATCTCTCATTTTCGTTCTCTCCCAACAAGGCATATGAGGTTCTCTTTAACTTGTTTGTAATCTCTAGTCAAGAGTAATGGGAAATTTCCATGGGATTGCAAGTTTTAGTAGACGATAACCTTACTCCACAAACTGATTAATGTTTTGCCCCTTGAAATTATATTTAGGCCTTTTGATAGAAGGAAAAAAATAATAATGGGGGAATCCCTACCACCATGAATAAAGGTGAGTTTAGGGACTTCTTCATACAATTTGGAGAGGTCAAGGAACACCAAATGATGCGGGACCATTCTACTAGTCAATGTCGTAATCATACGGGAATCTCTTACAATACTATTATAGCTTCATATGGTCAAAATAAAATAAAAAATTCCAAAACGCATGAAATCAGCGGTTTAGAATGCAATATAATGGCTTTTCGTTAGATGCTTATGGGAAGGAAGAGGAGATGGAGACGTTTAGAAGCATCTTGCTTTTAATGGAGTCAAATTGTGCTTCTGACCACTATACGTGATATAATGATCAATATTTATGGAGATTAGGTATTCAAGTGGATTTCGGATTGAAAATTCAGGCCAATTCAGCTCGAAATCCAAGCCCAAAATGCAATTCAGACTCTGACTCGGATTCGTCTAGATTGAGATCCAGGTTGGACTATGTCCATCCGGATTTTTAAAAACTAGAAATCCATTTTTTGTATTTTAAACCTCTTATTTTTTAAAGCTTGTATTATTACTTTTTTGTAGAGAAATTTATTGTAAAAATATTTATCAAAAATCTTCTATTTCATTATAATTTTCCAAGAAGTAATGTTACAAAGTAAATTTTTTATTATTATATAAAAGCCTATATTTTATCATTATCCATGAACCATAATGATAAAAAAAATATCAAAATGTAAAACTAAATTTATGTTATGAATAACTAAAGTTATAAACAACTAATTAAATTTTTAACTAAAAAAAAAACTACTACATATTACATTGTTCGAACTAATTTATTTAGAATATTACAAAACACATACTAATCTTTAATTAAAGTCCAATATACAACAAAGAATTACAAGGTGATCAAGACCAAAAAAGTGAAAATTCATGTTCATTAACTCTGTCCAAAGCTCCATAAGTAACCAATCATTGATCCAGGATTATAATTTTTTCTATCTTCTCAAGTTGTTTTTGCAGCTATTTATGCTCCTGCAATACAAGCTAGATAAAAGAAAACTGGATATTTGGTATTCAATATTATACAATTTCAAATAGAGCTGAGTTGATCTAGATTTTCGGTCTAGAATCTACTTGAACATCCTTAATTTTGAATACCTCAAATACCCTTTGTACAATCATCGGCGTCGTATGAATCTTAAGAACACATTTTCAATCAGCATTTCTTCTATCCAGTTTCCGCACTTAATTAATTAGTAAGGGAACTATAACAGCATTGGCAGGACTACGTAAGGGCGGGGGCTGATTTTGAAAATATATCTATTAATTTTGAGAAAAATACATATATTAGTTTTTTTAAAAATATATATAAATATATATTGATTTTTATAATTTAATAAGAGGATATTAATCACATTTTGTGTTGATTTTTTCTAAAAAATAAAAATTATCTTAACATCTGAAAATAATAGGGCCTTCACGTGTGTTTTCCCAAGGTTTACCTTACATGTGATCTAGTTGACGTTGCGGATAACTTTTACAGCCCGCCGGAAAGAACCCGTGAAACTAAAAAGCGTATGCTCGTTTTGCGTAGCATTGGAGGGCGAATGCCTATGTTGGGTAAATCTATTTTAACCAAATAAACTATATTTTGTGTTAGTTTCATGATTTATGACATGTACTTTTTCGATATTTTTATAATTATTAATATGACGGTTATTTCGTTCATTCTAGTTAAATTATTCCTTTTACTTCTATTTTTAGTGGCCATTGACTCATTTAACCATTAATTTAAAATTCGTAGATTACATTCATCTAAACTTCTATATAAATGTCTTAACTTAGCAATCAAATATCAATATTTTTCATCCAATTATTTTCTTTAATTGTTCCAAATAAGATTAGATTCTTTGGGCAATTCTTCCACCATCTCTCCTACAACGGTGCTAAAACTTGATTACGTCTAAAAAATAACGTAATAATTAAAAAAGTAAAGAAAGAACAAAATAGTTAAAAAAAATTAATTAAAGTTCAATGAGAGAACAAAAGTTAATTTTTAAATGCAATTTAAAATGAAACTAAGAGCCTATTTGAAGTTGTGTTTCGAAACTTAAAAAGTGCTTTTATGTAGTTAAAAGTACTTTTAAAAAAATAACATATTTGATAGTTTTATAAAAAGTGTATTAATGTATGTTTGAGATAGCAGTAGGAAATATTACTTTTAGTTTGAGGCTTATAGTTTAATATGATAAATTCTAGTACTAAAAAGTCATTTATTGTTTGGGATCTATATATTTCAAGTGTTTTTTAGAGTTAGTTATGGTGGTTTTTTAAAATAATATAGTTATTTGCAAAAGTTTTTTACTAAAATATCCAATTTAGTGTTTTTTGAGAAAAACTGATTTTTAACTTTTTTAATCGCCTAAAACACTTTTAATAAAATTATCAAACACGTAATTTTTTTCTTTAAAAGTGTTTTTAACTATTTAAAAACACTTTTTAAGTCTCGAAACGTAATCTCAAACAGACTTTTAGTTAGTTAAAAAAGTTGAAAGTTAGCTTTTTTTAAAAAGCACCAAATTAAAATTTTATCAAAAAACTTTTGCGGATGACTGTATATTTTGAAAAAATGATTGTAACTAACTTTAAAAACGTTTTAAATACATGTTTACGGAACATTAAATAGCTTTAGAAGTATAGACCTTTTTATTTAAATTATAAGCTAAAACCCTAAAGGTATAAGTAATATTTCCCACCATAACTCTATGTTTAAGTTATAGCTTTAGGACTTTAGCTTATAACTTAAATAATGAGCTCTATACTTCAAAAGTTATTTATTGTTTGATAAATATGTATCTAAGGCGTTTTTAAAATTAGTTATAGTAATTTTTTCAAAATATATAGTTATTTGCATGAGTTTTATGATAAAAATTTTAATTTGATATTTTTTAAAAATGCTGATTTTCAATTTTATTACTAATTGAAGAATTTTTTTTTTATAAAATTACCATTCAAAATATACAGTTATCCACATAAACTTTTTGATAAAAACTTCAATTTAGTATTTTTTAAAAAGCTGACTTTCAACTTTTTTTGATTGATTAAAGCATTTTTATAAAGTTATTAAATATGTCGTTTGTTTTTCTTTAAAAGTATTTTTTATTGCTTACAAGCACTTTTTAAGTTTTGAAATGCAATCCCAAACCGGTTATAAATGATTAATGAAAAGATTACTCAAATTTACAAATAGTAAACTATTGAGAATTCTTTGCACAAATCTGAAATTTTTATTTATTCTTTATTAATTGAATTACACAATTGGAAAACTCAATTCTAACGTTTCCAATTAAAATATATAAAACTATAAATCAAATATATTTCTTTGATAAATCATTCACCACTTTTAAACTACATAAATTATTATCCATATTAAAAAAATTCAATGACAACAATATATTTAGTGAGCAACATTGCAGCAACGATTAAATAAATATAGATAATGAATTGATTTAAACATAATCAAAGATCTAAATCATTTTATAGAAAAAACATGACTAAATCTAATAAAGAAATCAATTATATGATTATTCAAATGAGAAAATACTAACAATAATTAAGAAATGATAAAACAAAAGAGTTTGAATAAATAAAGATCAAATATATGAATAATAAATAAATAAAAGTACCATTAAGTGTATAAGTTCATCCATAGTCTTAATTAAGAATTTAGTTGCCCATATACATAATGGACAACAAAAAAATCTCAAGAAAAATGACTCAACCGGTGGCCACAAACATCCATATTTTTTTCTCCAATCCTTCGTCCTTTCCTCCGCAGCGCTGGCATCTTAAGTAAATTAAAAATACTATTTGTACATGACTTGTATACCTTTTACGTATATATGATGCAAATATGTTATTTTTACATATCATTTAATCTAATTATTCGTATTTTTTTCTTTCTTATTAAATTTTAATCTTTTTTTTAATATTTCAGCTGACATAATATTATTTTAACATCATCGATTTTGCAAAATGTATACGTAGCTTGTATATCCCTAATATTGCTCTAAGTAAATATATGTGTGTGTGTGTCAAATGTAAAGTGTTGTATCCCTCTTATCTTCAACAATTGCTGAAATAATGTGGGGGCCTCCAATTTTTCGTCTTCTCTTCCGCGGCATTAGCATCTTAAGTAAATTAAAAATATGTTATGAAACTTAAAGAAAGAAACTACTATTGCAAAAGAGAAATAAGAAACTCTCTCTGGAACTCTTAAGAACTAAAACTTTCTTTCTCTCTCTATATTTTCTTATGAATTTCATTACAACTGAAGCCCATATTTATAGGCTTTGAAATTACTATGCAAGTTACTATGCAAGTCACTATGCAAGTCGCTATGCAGAATTTAAAATAATAGTGGTGGGGTCATTCACATAATTTTAGAGGTGGGACAGGGGGCGGCTGCCGTTGCTTCGTTTTGCTTCGTTCATTACACTCCCCCTTGAATGACCACCCATAAGGAATCTGCTTCGTTAAAACCTTGCCAAGTAAAAACCCAGTGGGAAGAAAACCAATGGCGAAGGAAAAAGAATACAGTCTTCTTATGTATCCACAAGTGCTTTAAGATTGCCTCATTAAAACCTTGCAGAGGAAAACCCAGTGGGACAAAACCTCAGCGAAGGAAAAAGAGTACAATCAGCACATTTACTCCCCCTGAAAAGTGCATGACAAAAGATCTTTGAGTCTTCGCATTCCAATGTTATGCACAATCTTCTTGAATGTGGAAGTTGGTAACGCCTTTGTGAATAAATATGCCAGATTATCACTAGATCGTATCTGCTTGACATCGATTTCACCTTTCTCTTGAAGTTCATGAATATAAAAGAATTTATGTGAAATATGTTTGGTTCTGTCACCTTTGATATATCCTCCTCTAATTTGAGTGATACAAGCAGTATTATCTTCATATAAGATTGTTGGGCTATTATTGATCATGGGAAGTCCACACTTTTCCTGGATATGTTGAATAACTGATCTCAACCAAATACACTCTCGACTTGCTTCATGAATAGCAATGATCTCTGAGTGATTTGAAGAGGTAGCAGATAGTGTCTGCTTAACAGATCTCCATGATATGGCAGTATCTCCATAAGTAAATAAATATCCAGTTTGAGATCTACCTCTGTGTGGGTCTGAAAGATAACCTGCATCTGCATACCCAATCAATTCTGGACTTGAGCTACGTTGATAAAATAATCCCATATCAATCGTACCATGAAGGTAACGAAGGACATGTTTAATGCCATTCCAATGTCTTCGAGTTGGTGCAGAACTATATCTTGCAAGCAGATTAACTGAGAATGTAATATCTGGTCGAGTGCAATTTGCAAGATACATCAAAGCTCCAATTGCACTGAGATATGGTACTTCAGGACCAAGAATTTCTTCATCGTCATCACAAGGACGGAATGGATCATTCTTCACATCAAGTGTTCGAACAATCATTGGAGTACTCAAGGGATGAGATTTGTCCATATAAAAATACTTTAGGACTTTCTCAGTATACATGGACTGATGAATAAAAATTCCATTTGGCAAGTGCTCGAGCTGCAGGCCGAGACAAAGTTTTGTTTTGCCAAGATCTTTTATTTCAAATTCATTCTTTAAATATATAGCGGTTTTTTAGATCTCTTCAGGAGTTCCCACAATATTTAAATAATCAACATAAACCGCAATAATGACAAATCCGGTATCTGATTTCTTAATAAAAACACATGGGCATATAAGATTATTTTCAAATCCTTCTTTCAATAGATATTCGCTTAAGCGATTATACCACATGCGTCCGGATTGCTTCAACCCATATAAAGATCTTTGTAGTCTGATTGAGTACATATTTCTAGATGTACTTGTAGATGCTTCAGGCATCTTATATCTTTCAGGGATTTTCATATATATGTCATGGTCTAAGGATCCATATAAATATGCAGTGACCACATCCATCAACCGCATTTCCAATCCTTTTGTAACAACCAGACTAATCAAAAATCTAAATGTGATTGCATCCATAACGGGAGAGTATGTTTCTTCATAATCAATCCCGGGTTTCTGCAGGAAACCTTGTGCGACAAGCCGTGCTTTGTACCGCACAATTTCATTTTTCTCATTACGTTTTCGTACAAATACCCACTTATATCCAACAGGCATTACACCCTTTGGTGTTTGGACAACAGGTCCAAATACTTCTCGCTTTGCTAGCGAATTTAATTCATCTTCAATAGCTGTTTTCCATTTTGGCCAATCATTTCTACGTCGACATTCTTCGACGCTTTTTGGCTCACTTTCTTCATTACTTCTAGTAATGTCAAGGGCCATTTTATATGAAAATATGTTGTCGACAATAGTTTTATTTCTATCCATAATTTCTCCAGTTTTCATGAAATGTATTGAGATCTCATTATTTTCAGGTACTTGTTCCTCTTCAGGGGAAAACATTTCATGACACACCTCTTCCAGAGGTCCCTTTTTAGGAGATTTATACTCTTCAGGAGTTTCCTATTCAGGAGGTTCTAGAATAGAAGATTTGAGCTCTTTAAGAGCACCAATTATATTTGTAGCCTGTATTGTGGGTACGTGTTCTTCAGGAACACCAAATTCATTTTGTATTCTTTTCCTTCTAGAAATTTTGTCTTTTACACCAATAGGTCTTCCACGCTTCAGGCGTGTTTTAGATTCACCTATTGCTGCTTTGACAATTTGTCCTTCAGGGACTTCAATCCTTGCTGGAGTATTAACAGCAGGAACATAAGATTTTACTACACCTTTAGTGTCAGTAAATACATCCGGTAACTGATTTGCAACATTTTGCAAATGAATAATCCTTTGAACTTCCCGTTTACATTCATTTGTAGGAGGATCAAAATGAGACAGGGTCTTATTATCCCAAGTAATATCTTGTCGTGCTTCAGGCACCGACTTTTCTTTACCCATTAACGAAAAATTGGATTCGTCAAAATGACAATCCTCAAAACGTGCTTTAAACATATCCCCTGTAAGGGGTTCAAGGTATCTAATAATAGATGGAGAATCAAAACCAACATATATCCCAAGTCTACGTTGAGGGCCCATTTTTGTACGTTGTGGAGGTGCAATTGGAACATATACAGAACATCCAAAAGTACGAAGATGAGAAATATTTGGTTGTTGACCAAATGCAAGCTGTAATGGAGAATATTTATGATATGCAGATGGTCTAATGCGAATTAGAGATGTTGCATGAAGTATAGCATGTCCCCAAGCAGAAACAGGTAGTCTTGATTTCATAAGTAAAGGTCTAGCGATTAGTTGAAGCCTTTTGATCAAAGACTCAGCTAAACCGTTTTGTGTGTGTGTATGGGCAACAGGATGTTTAACATCTATTCCTATTGACATGCAATAATCATCAAAAACTTGAGATGAAAATTCACCTGCATTATCCAATCGAATGGTCTTAATTGGATACTCAGAAAATTGTGCTCGTAGTTTAATTATCTGAGCAAGAAGTCTAGCAAATGCAACATTTCTAGTGGAAAGAAGACAAACATGTGACCATCGACTAGATGCATCAATTAGAACCATAAAATATCTAAATGGTCCACTTGATGGATGAATAGGCCAACATATATCTCCGTGAATCCTTTGTAAAAAGGATGGAGATTCAACAATGAGTTTTGAGGGAGATGGTCTAATAATTAACTTACCTTGAAAACATGCAGAGCACGGAGATTCATTGGATAGAAATATCTTTTGATTCTTTAAGGGATGCCCATGCGAATTTTCAATAATTCGTCTCATCATTATAGAACCCGGATGTCCAAGGCGATCATGCCAAGTCATAAATACTTTAGGGTCAATGCACTTCTGGTGCATTATCACATATGATTCAATTGTTCTCATTTTTGTATAATACAATCCAGAACATAGAGCAGACAGTTTTTCTAATACGAGTTTCTGGCCCGATATTGTTTTAGTAATAAGAAGATGCTCTTTACTGCCTTCATTGATCGTTTCAATATGGTAATCATTACGACATATATCTTTGAAACTCAATAAATTTCTTCTGGATTGTGAAGAGAATAGAGCATCATCAATACAAAATTTGGTGCCATTAGGCAACACAATATAAGCTCTTCCGGAGCCCTCAATTAAATCCGATGAACCTGATATAGTATGGACATATGCTTTACTTAGTGTTAGATTTTGAAAATATTTCTTTTCTTTGAGAATTGTGTGAGTTGTAGCACTGTCAGCCAGACATATATCTTTATCATTCAACTCAGAGATAAAAAGCTTATCAATGTGATCCATGGTTCTACAAAATATACAAAACTTTTATTACAAATAGAAAGAACATACATTAATTGAGTGGAACACTTCCATCTCCAATTAAGTGTTCAATGCTACTTTCAGGATGATTAAAGAAATCAGATACATCAAGATGAGTAACGTCTACATCTACTGAATCTAATAAATCATCTGATGGTTCTACTAAATTTGTTTCATGCACTTTATTCTTTCCTTTAATAGAAGCTTGATATAAATCAGCTAAGTGCCTGGCTGTACGACAGGTATGTGACCAATGTCCAGTCATTCCACATCTATGGCACACCTCTTCACTTTTCTTTGAAGAATTATTCTGAGGATTTTTACCCATTTCTGAATTGTACCACTTCTGGTGATATGGTATATTATTATCCCTTTTAATGTTGTCATTCTTGGGACCAACATTTCTATAATTTCTCCTACCACGTCCACGTCCACGCCCCCGATTTCTTCTAAAGGATGCACCATTCACTTCTGGGAATGATGCAAACCTATTACCATTCACTTCAGGGAATGATATTGAGCCAGTAGGGCGTGACTGGTGGCTTTCTAATAAGAGCTCATTGTTCTGCTCAGCTACTAGAAGACATGATATAAGTTCAAAATATTTCTTGAACTTTCTCTCTCGATACTGCTGCTGCAGAAGCACATTCGAGGCATGAAATGTAGTATAAGTCTTCTCTAGCATATCATCATCGGTGATTTTCTCACCGCATAATTTTAATACTAAGCTTATTTTAAAAAGTGCGGAATTATACTCACTAACACTTTTATAATCTTGTAACCTCAGGTGCAACCATTGAGAACGAGCTCTTGGGAGAATGACAGTCTTCTGGTGTTCATACCTCTCCCTTAAATTGTTCCACAAAATATAGGGATCTTTTACTGTGAGATATTCAGTTTTCAATTCTTCATGAAGATGGTGGCGAAGGAAAATAATTGCTTTAGCACGTTCCTGCAGGGATGCTTGATTTCCTTCTTTAATAGTTTCTCCCAGGTTCATTGCATCAAGATGAATTTCAGCATCAAGTATCCAGGATAAATAATTTTTCCCAGATATATCAAGAGCAACAAATTCCAATTTTGTAAGATTTGCCATTTTCTACATATATAAATAATGAAATAAATATGTGTATTTCAGAAAATATATTTATAAATTCACACAGATAATCATCAATAAAATATATTAAATACTTCAAATAATAAATTGAAAAACTTACAGAGGAATAAGGCTACTAGCTTCAGAATTGGTAGAACCGTCGTGCTGATAACGTGTTATGAAACTTAAAGAAAGAAACTACTATTGCAAAAGAGAAATAAGAAACTCTCTCTGGAACTCTTAAGAACTGAAACTCTCTCTCTATATTTTCTTATGAATTTCATTACAACTGAAGCCCATATTTATAGGCTTTGAAATTACTATGCAAGTTACTATGCAAGTCACTATGCAGAATTTAAAATAATAGTGGTGGGGTCATTCACATAATTTTAGAGATGGGACAGGGGGCGGCTGCCGTTGCTTCGTTTTGCTTCGTTCATTACAAAATATTATTTGTATATGGTTTATGTATTTTTTGCATATACGTACTATAAAAATATTATTTTTACATATTATTTAATCTAATTATTCATTTTTTTTATTTCTCTTTTATTATATTTTTATTTTTTTATATATATTCTTTTAATATTTTGATTGACATACCATTATTTTCACGTAATCAATTTTACTAAAATTAAACAAAATCTGGATATTCCTAGCATTGCTATAAGTAAAAATATATATATATATATATATATATATATATATATATATATATATATATATGCACGCGTTGTGCCTCGTCAAACGTAAAGGGCCGTGCCTCCTATCTTCAACATTTTCTAAAATAAGAGCACTCTTATTAGATTGTTTAAAGGTAAAGTACATTTTTAATCAATCTAATCTTTATTTTGACTTTTGGCCATTTCATTCACTTAATCTCTATATTAGAATAACTATTTTCTCAAAATATAGCAATAAAATAATATAATTAACTTTTGATTTTGGTTATTCACATCAAATTTTCACATTAAATTGTCTATTTATGAAGATACATAATAATGAGTAATTAATAATTAAATATTTTATAATTATTTGTAATTATGAAATTAATTAATTTAATCATACGTGACTATTCTATCTATTATATTTTAATTAATAATTATTTTTTAATTAAATTATGAGTTTACAAAAATAATTAATAATCACATTATATTTAAATTAAATTACTAATCGATATTTTTTTTAAAAAGAATTCTATGTAAATCAACTGATAATTCTACGTAAATAAAAAATCTATGTAAATCTGCACATTAGCTTTGTTGCTGCTACTTCAACCGAAGGTTTGATTTTCTTCAGACGAGAATCAACTGATTTTCAAGGGAAACAATTCGGGAGGAAGGAGAACTGTAAAAGGAAGAAAGAGAAATTAATAAAATATAGGATTTGGCAAATATAAAGACTGGCTATCTTTGGCATTTATTTTAACTTTACTGTTCATGAAAGTTAAAATATTTAGTAGTTAGACAATCCAATGTGAAATAAATTAAGCTTTGTTGACTATTTTCTCATTGAATTTGGTTTTTAGCCAATATAATGAAAGTGCTCTAATGTGGAACCCATGTGAGAAAGTCTAAAAATATGCATGTGGGAAATCTATTTTCTTGGTTTTGTTAATAGGAGATGTAGAACAATCATGAAGATGGCAATTGATTTATGCAAGAGAAAAGAAATTGAAATGTTGGACAAATTCTTTATATTTCTATAGAGTTTTTGGTATAGACGAAATAAAAATGTGCATGAGCAAATCAGGTTAAATCCAAGAGTGATAGCAGATAATGCTTTGGGTATGTTACAAAGTTTTGATAAAGCTAAAAAAACCAAATTTGTCCATCTCCAAAAACATTTCCAGTGGAAAGTACCAGATCAAAATTTCCTTAAACTAAATGTTGATGGGGCTTTTTTTTAGGAAATTGAGAAAGTTGGAATCGGTGATGTGCTACAAGATGCTACCGTTAAAGTTATAATGGCTGCTTCTAAGATAGAAGAAATGGTTGAGGACACAGAAGCTATTGAGCTGCTTTCTGTTTTTAGGGGAACGCAACTATGTGCAAATATGGATATTCCAAATATCTTAGTGGAGAGTGACAATAAGATTATTATTGAAGCCTTTCAAACGAAGAGTATGCTGAATTCTGCTTTGGGAATGCTTTATTCTGAAGTGAAATATCTGGCCTCCTGTTTTAGTTCTTATATTTTTTTCACATACTTATAGGGAGGGTAATATGGTGGCTCACAATTTGGCTAGACATGCTAAATTGGTGGATAATATTTGTATATGATGGGATAGTATTCCAGATTGTATTTCTCAAATTTGATGAGTTACTATTCAAAAGTCAAGCAAAAAAATACTTTTATGTTATTCTCTCTACTTTCTTTTCCTCATTTTTGATCAAATATGACGAAAATTTTTTGATATGTATGCAAACGTGTATTTTTCATCAATTTTTGATGATAAATTTTGATTAGACCAATGCTAATGCTCTAAGGGAGCTCTCCTTCAACTTCTTATTCTTTTTCTCGAGATACTCGATTTCTTTTTACGGAGGAGTTTTCTCCACAACAAATGGCATATGTCTTTTCTTGTACAGTGAGATACGAGAGATTGTAAAATATTTATTATAATGAATTCTCCTCCTCAAACGCTTGTAGATGTAGGCATTATATCGAACCACATAAATCTTGTGTCCATTTTTATTTATTTTTTTTACTATAGATGTACGCATCGTCACAGCACAGCCGCACTGGAATACCGTCGGGGGCCCCAAATAACACCAATCAAAGCTCAGATTGCCTCAGTGGGCCGTTAATGACTCTTTCTCTCCCTCCGGCCTGTTAAACAATTTTTACCGCATCAACAATATATAACATCATATATATATATTTGGAGAGAGAGAGAGAGAGAGAGAAAGAGAGTTTCTATTTATTTTTTCTTCAATAAAAGTGGACAGGGAAAGGGTTGAAGAAATCGGGCAACAAAGAAAGGCATCCATCATACCAAGTGCTTCCTATGAAGATCGATGGGACTATTGATAGAATGTACCGATTAGTGCATTGTTTTTTTTTTTTTCATAATGTTTAAGAAAAAAATCAAAGCATTTTTTGTTGTTTAAAAGAGAAAAATAAACAAGAATACACCAATCGATGCATTCCATTGGTACACCCTCAATCTGCCTAACATTTCCCCACAGACCAGACCAGAATAGAGAGAAGGCACATTATCGACAACAAAAATAATAGTAAATAGTTAGGATGACATTGTTATAAGAGAAATTCTTTGAGCAGGTGGCACTTATAAATGACATTTATCGCAAACCAATAGTCACCTGCCAAATAGAATCCACAAATTTGTGAGATAATCCGTATAGCAGGGAATCAAAAACCCTTCAGCCCATTTGCTTTCTCACATCTGCTCTGAACTTGGGATTAGACGAAAGTCTCTGAGTCTCGGATTCTCCATTTAAATCCTCTCTCTCGCTCTCTATCCTTTGAATTATTCGTCCTCACACTTTTTCTACTCAGCCTTCAGAGCCATGAATTTTCACATAGAGAGGTATATTTTTTTTCCTAAAAAAAAAAAAACACACACACACACACACATGCCTGGGCTTCTCAACATAAACTCAGCTATGGCGCTCCAGATTGAGACATTTGGTTCTATATCGATGAGTTTTAGCGCCTCTTCTAACTTCCCTACTTGACCTAGAAGATCAACCCATAGTGCTGGATTGTAGGAGAAATTTTGTAGACAGTAGTCATCCATCTTGTTGAAATACTTGTACCCTTCATCAATTAAGCCTACATGACTACAAGCAGATAAAAGAGCTATAAAGGTGACATAATATGGCTCGATTTCTGTTTCTTCCATGTATTTTGAAGTTATTTCCGTGGTTGATTTTGTTTTTCGAAGCTCAATGTTGAATTTAGAGACGAACTAGATGGTCGCGATGAAGAAAATAGCTAACGCTTTCGATAACCACATGTAGGAGTGTTCATCTGGATTCCGGATTCTCAAATCCGGAATCCGGATTCGAAATTTCCTCAAATATTTTAAAAAAAAAAATTCAAAAATGTTAAGAAATAAATAAAATTTTAAACCGGACCGGGTACAACCCGGCCCGGATGAACACCCCTAACCACATGGAGGCAAAGCGCACGCTCAGCGAGATTAAACTGCTTCGGCATTTCGGTCATGAAAATGTAAGGGAAACAAGTGAAAAGTGTTTCTTCTTAATTAGTTTTATTCAAGTTTTCGGTTTTGGAGGTGAGAGGAATTCTGAGATCCCTTACTTCTCAGCTCACTCTTTCCTTCTCATTAATCCTATATGGTATGATTCTATTGATTTTTGATAATGAGAGTTTACGGTAGATCAAAGTTATGATAAGTTATTACCGAATGTTGCTTAATTCACTGACATTTAGCCAAGCCAATGCTTTAAATAAGAAACATGCTTGAAACTACACTCTTATTAGGCCCGCCCAGCGATCCACATAAAACTCGTAAAATTTCCATATCCCAGGTTATAAAAAAAAAAAGAGGGAAAAAGAAAATAGCAATAGCGTGAGTACAAGCTTTACATTATAATCATTGAAGAACAAGTGTAATAATTATGACAATAGGAAAAACCTATAAACATCTATAATTCCCAAAGAAAGGAGTAATGCTCCTCATCATTTCAATTCTCATCATCATCTTCTCTTCATTCGATAATATGATATTAGATATTTACATTGAGATTTTCAGGAGCATGGGAATATTCAAATCAATCACATAATGTTAGATTGTCGGCTCCCCAAAAAATAGAAGGCAGATTGTAGCCTCCCACATGCAGATCTAAGTCCGAAATGAGTTTCGGATTATTTGAAGACCATTTGACCCACCATCGGCCGTTAACAGCTACACCGCCAACATTGCTAGACTCGCTTCACTCCAGCGACCAATTCCATAAAATTTCATCTCCGGTAATGTCGCCGGCGTCTCCCACGTGCCTCACACGTCCTCCGGTAATAGTATTTTTAATTTGTAAAATAAATTTTATTAAAATAAAATATGAATATTTTAAAAGATATAGAGAAAAAATAAAAATGCTAATGGATGGTGTATTGTAAAAATGAATAGCTAAAATGAAAAAAAGTAAGTTTTTGACTCTTTAAAATAGATGAAAATTAGCTACTCCATTGGGAGTGCTCTAAACAATCAGTTTCCTATACAAAAGACTGAAGTTCAAAAACCAGGAAGAGCTGACCATCTTTACTCTTAACAATTTTATTGGTTTTTCTGGGTAGGAAAGGGGTGTCGTTCAAGGGGGTTTGGCAACTTCCCACAAAAAAAAAAAAAAATGTTTGAATTAAGGAAGCACAGCTCTCACTTCTTTCCTATCTGGTCCAAATGCCTGCAACCAATATCAATGCAATCACCATCAGAAGAACATAAAAAGATCGATCAGGTGAGAATCCATAACATCATTCATATATGCATGATGCAGCCAAGTTCAAAGGACAGAAATTTCACTCCGTTTCAAAAAGTGGTTAGAAAGGATAACGAGTTGTACAATTTGATCAAGTGATATCTCATGCATGAAGTGATCGTCTCAATATTGGAGTTTTTAAAGAGGAACAAAAGAAACAATAAAAAAGCATTGATTACAAAAAATAAACAGGTACGATGAAATAAAGAGTACCTCGACTCCAAAACCTTTCACATATACATTGGTAAAGAGTTCGGAAGGATCCGGCATTGGGCTTTCCTGGAAATATTGAGGGTGAAAAAACAAGGAACCATCAGGAAATTGTAAATATTCCATAATGTTTCTCCATGAATTGAAAAATATACAAACAAATAAAAGCTACAACTAGTGTAACGCCCCGGTCCCGTAGGGGTCCGAGAGTTACTACTTATCACATTTACTCACATTCAACACCATAATTATAGACTCCAAATTCCCAAGTATCATATAAAACTTGGTTGGAAAATCACTTTCCTCAATATCATCAATTCTGGAAATACTACGTCTCAAAAATACAATGATACTTCCTTACTAAATCTTGTCAATACTCATTTAAACTCTTTATGATTAATCTATCATTCCTAAAATCATCTCACCCAATGCTTCATAATCTGATCCTCCGTTGAAATATCCAAATTCATCTGAAAAATATTCAGAGATAAGGGGTGAATTTAACCACAACTCAGTAAGCGAAGGACATATACCAGAGTGCAAACATGAGCATTTACAAAATACTGTATGCAAAACAGAAATATTTCATCAGAGTTAATATGCAGAATAAAACATATTTTCAAATGTAACAGAGCGATCATTTTTTTTTTTTTTTTTTTTCATATAAAACACAGAGTACTTTGGCATAACAAAACTGAGCATCATCGTCATATCCAAACAGAGCATCTTACAGAGCAAAGACCATGTTTAACCCCCGTGGTAGGGTTGTGCTAATCCCGGTGGCCAAACCAGGTAGAGACGGAGGTGAAACAATCCCTTAATCATTCTCGGAGCCCCGAATGGCACACAGGAAAGTCCACAAAAACCATTTTGATTCCAAAATGGGTGCACTCAGAGACAGAGAAGTTGGTACCAACCCAAACAGAGCAGAGACAGAGCAGAGCAGAGATAGAGTCAGATAGAAACCAGTATACCATGCCAAAGATTTTTAGAGTCAACAAAATAACACATAGTTCCAAATTATTTTCAGAAACATTCTTATATAAATAAAACAGAGTTAGATCATCTTTATAAAATTAATGCACAAATTTTTAAATCCTTAATATCGCTCTTTCACATTTCAGAAATAGCATGACAAAAACTAAGCTCATGTCTGCACAATGCATGATAGAAATATTTTTCTTTCTTTCATATAAGCTTTATGAGTAATGCAAAGAAATGACTGAGCTTGGTTTTTTTTTCTCAAGTTCTCATTTCATAACAAAACATGCATAAATTTTCAGAAAGTCAACCTCAATCTATATTTGATACAAAATCAAGCATAGGAACCCCGCTTACCTGAACTTCTTAGCTTTTAGAATTTCTCCAGACTAAGCTGAACAAATAAATGATCGACACCTATAAAATAATCAAGGAATTCATAAATTTCTAAATAATCACAAACCTCGAAATTAGAACTTAAGACATAAAATCCAATTCTTCTCTTAACATCTACAAATCCTCAAAACCTGAGTATCAACTTTCTCTAAAATGCTTCGAATCTACTAAATTCTTCCAAAACCTTGAAATAATAGAAAAACTCTAAAACCTCGATTTTTTTTTTTATTTAATAAACACTTAACTCAATTTCCAATTCAAAATCGAAGTCTCTTCCTAAAACAAAAATCAAAATTCAACCTACTAAAAATAATGTAACGCACAATATCCGATTCAAAATAATTTATAACTCAAGCTCAAAATAGTTTAAAGGCGAATCCGAAATAATTTAAAACTGGAGTCTAAAATAGATTACAACGTGAAACAAGTCAAAAACATTTACTCCCAAAGGATTTAAGGAAACACAAATAAAATAAATAAATAAATCCTCACAAAATAAAATGATAGACTTAAAAGTAAAACCTACTTAAAGGTAATGTATTCTTTTAGTAGAAACAACATTCGATGCATGGGCCCTAGAAGACACCCGAAAATAAAAAGGGACAACGGAAACTTGAAGCTTTCAGATCAGACCATGCGGCAAGGGTGTATATACTCACCAAGCGAAGGGGCGGCACGAAGGGCTGGGAGGTGGCGGGGGTTACGTCGACGAAATCGCACTAAGGTCAGAGAGAAAATAAAATAAAACATAATAAAGTAAAAATGAGGGAGGCATACAAAGAGATATAGATCGTGGGTGTAAGAGCAAGAGGGAGAGACAGATATGAAAGCAGTTGGGAGGGAGCTCGTCGTGGGCTTACCGAGGGGGTTGCGGCGGCAGGGGTGGTACAGTCAGAGGTTCCTGGGTAGTTTCCGCTTGTTCTATCATGTGGAGGGTGCGGCTGAGTGGAGTGTGAACGGAGGCAGGAGTATGGGACTACTCTATTTTTCGTGGCTAAAAACAGAGGCTCCCAATTTCGGTCATTGACAGTGGTGGTTCGGTGAAGGTGCTGGGAGGGCGACATGTAGGGGCTGTTGCTGCGTGAGCGGTGCAAGGAGGATGCTCATGGTGGCTGCTCTGTTTCCGGGTGTCAAAAACAGGGAAATGTTTAGGTGGTCTACGCAGTGGTGATGCACGATGGTTTTCTTGCAGCGGTACTGTGGATTAAGCAGGTGTGGTTTTGGGGTTGTAAACTGATGGAAACGGGAAGGTTTGAAGCAGTGATCAATGTCTCACGGTGGGGCTGAGGCTCGCGTGGTGGTAAGTGGCTACTGGAAAAAAAAAAATGGTTCTTTGGCTGGTAGTGGTCCGCACGGACGTGAAGGGCTTGCTGGAACGACAGGTTATGAGGCTAGGTGGAGCTAGCAACGGCGTTGGGCGAGGAGACTGCCGTGGCTTTGTTTTTCTCCTGGTCGGGTGTTGCGGCGGGGGCTCCTGGTAGTTTTTCTCTATGCTGGATTGAATATACGAATGTTTATATAGATATATATATATATATATAGCTACTGGAACCCTAAAGAAAAGAGAGGTAGAGTCTGAGTATCTAAATCTCTTGAGATGAAGATTTTATGTGAGAAACAAATAAGTAACCGCACAGCCGTGTGGAGTTAAATTAAAACGAGGAGAGTGCGGAAGTTGGCGAACGATTGGTAACGTGCAAGCGAAAGACAAGGACGTGATGAAGCAAATCTTAGTTTAAAGGAAACTGATATCAAAATATAATTCCAAAAATAAGATTCGGTTTCTAGCAAAAATGTGCAAGGCAAAAAAATGTAACCAAACTGACGTGATCCCTGAAAATTTGGAGAGATGCAAATCATTCATGCATGGGATTCGGCAAACTTGAGGTAAGAGAGATGACCAAAAAGGCAAAGTTGATTCAATGTTGAAAGGCGAGGATAAAATCAACGAAGACATGAAAGATATCGAGAGCACACAAAGGAGAGGAATAATAAAAATAAAAATAAATAAGTTAATAAATTTTCAAATATACAGAAAGGGTTTTTCGCTCAAAATAAATACATAATTAAATATGACATTTTAAAATTTTGGGTGGCGCTGGACTTGAGTGTTACAACTAGGAACAATAACTTTGAATCAATTTCAAAACTATAAATAACAGCAGTAGTGCTTCCTACCTTGGCTTGAGCAATGGCTTCATCAACTTGTTTTCTTATTTCTTTCTCCATATCCTGCAGAAGTGAAAATTATATTCAGTTGTGTTCTGTATCAGTACAGCATTCAATACTGACTTCAAATTCAAGCGTCATAAATTACCTTTAGCTCCTTCTCGGTAGCTAGATCATGAGACAATACTAGTTTTCTTACTCTTTCAACTGGATCACGCTCCTAGAATCATATTGGTAAAAATACAAATTTAGATATGAATCCTTGCAAATAAAATCAACAATTGGTTCCCTTTGTGGAAAGGAGTATCAGGTATGAATTAACCTGTCTCACACCAGAAATCTCATCGCGAGTGCGATAGGTGCTACCAGGATCAGACATGGAATGGCCGTGGTACCTGTAAGTGTCCATTTCAAGAATCTGAACACAAGCATCAAGAGTGAATCAACCAACATGTCTATAGATAGTAGAAGGGGGGAAAAATAGTCGAATTAAACTAAAAAGACATTCAGCAACTTTCACTCCTAAGCTACAATTATATTTTGAGCCATCATTTTATCAAAGAGACTAACTGCCATTTTATCACCAGTGAGTTCAATTAGAAGCCTACTAGAGTTAAGAACAAGTTCAAGGAGAAGCCTACTATATAAAAAGCAGAATATAGTGATTTGATAAATGAGGAAATCCAACCAAATCCTTCCCCATGCTGACATAATGATAAAGCTTAAAAGTTGTTCAAACTTAAAAGCCCAGAAGGTGCATCCAGTCCAACCTTAAAAGTCCTACCCCCAGGCTTCAATTACTTGACGAGTTGCAGGGTCTGTCCAGTGCACCTCTATCTTTCTACTTTGTTTCCAATCATATGCTTCGTCTTCCTTAGTCTCAACCATAGCTGCAAATCTCTTAAAAATATAGGCTGCAGAACATTTAGCTTTTAAGTGGCTTCTTGACCAAATTATCTCCTTGTGTCAAGCATATGAATTCTCACTATCACAAACTCTCTACCTCCCTTTTTTTTATCAGTACTCTCTACCTCCCTTACACCCAAACAACTCCCCCCCCCCCAAAAAAAAAAAAAAAAAAAAATTACAATGGGAAGTGTTACTGTTTTAAAGGAAAGCTGAGATGACTTTGAAATCCAAAAGAGTTGACTAGAAATCACCACCATTGCATTCAAAGTCCTTAGAAAAGAGGCTAAACTAAAGTGGGCTTATGTTAATGTGGCCCATTTGTCTAGTAACTACTCCAACAAATTCTAAAAATCCATTCATAGTTTTGTGAAATTCGCTGTTGAATCACATGTGGCTTCTAATACTCAGGCAATTTCATGATGCAGTAACCATATTTCATGCAAGGAAGAATTATTGAGTTCCTCTTAGATCTACAAGGAATGCATGACTGAGGAAGCATTGTCTTTCCCTGATGAAATTGGCAGTGGATTGTTATTATCACCATCACCACCTCCACCTCCATCCCCATGCCAAATTTACATGGCCTCTACTGTTTTCTTTCTTGCTCTTACAATCTTACCCATCTTGCAGTCTAACTTCTTTTCTCTCACCATTTCAGTTGTTAGTTTCTCTCTACCTCTGTTCTTTGTGTCATTAGCATTACTTTTGAAGCAGTAATGACATTTTTTTTGATAAGTTGAAGCAGTAATGACATGGAAGACTATTAATCGTTAGATAACATTTTTACACACTTGTCTATTGTCTAAAGCTAGAATGGGAGGAAACAAGAGGGCTTCGTAAGGGAAGGGAGCGGCTCCCAAATTCTAAAGCACCAACTAAAATCCCTCAGACAAGGGATGACAATTACTAATTTTATCTAGATATATTTGTTTCCTTGGCTTAACCAGATAAGAGACATGTTGCATTTGCATGGTCTCCAGGGTTTCTTGCAAAAAAAAAAAAATGTTTACAGCACCTCGATACTCCCCCAAGCAACAAACCTAGGTGGAGCACTATATAAACTCCACCATTCAAGTCGCCATGTAGAAATGCATTTTTAACATCCATTTGAGATCAAGGTCAATCTTAATTAGCGGCAAGAGAGATCAACACTCAAACAAAAGAGATTTTTTGGCAACCAAAAATCAATGCCATATGTTTGAGTGTAACCCTTAGCAACCAAGCGGGCTTTCAAACATTCCACAGAACCATCAGGATGGGATTTGACTATATACACCCATTTACAGCCAATGGGTTGTATAGCAGGGGATATTCGAACAAGATCCCATATCTCATTATGGTGAAAAGCATCCACTTCGTTATTCATGGTTGTCCTCTACCTCAGATCAGATAAAGCATCCAAGACTGTCTTAGGAATAAAAGGTTTTGAAAATTGAGAAGCAAAACATGAGAATGGAGAAGATAAAGCATGAGAAGAGACAAATTGGCTAATTGGGTATTGAGTAACACAAGAATGAGTACCTTTTCTGATAGCAATAGGTTGAGAATTTGAAGTACTAGGTAACTCAGGATATGAAGAGGGAGACGAGATTGGTGGAGGCATGGGAGCAAGTGGCCATAAGGGACGCGAATAAACCTTTAAAGAAACCGAGGAAGGCATTGGGGAAGAGTGAGTAAGAGTGGGCGAGGGTGAGAAAGGAAGGGTAAGGATAGGTAATAGTAGAAGATCACACTCACCAATCAAAGATGTGTCCAAAAAATAGGATATGGACTCAAAGAACGTGACATAAGCACTAAAAGAACGGTACTATAGCAACAATATCCTTTTTGGGTCTAGGAATAACCAACAAAGATGGCTTTGGTAGCAAGTGGATCAAGCTTATCAAAGTTAGGGCCAAGGTTAAGAACATAACAAACACACAAAGATTTTTGAAGGAAGAGAAAATTAAGAAGATCTAGGGAACAAGATGGAGAAATGAGAGGCACCATCGAAAACTGATGAAGGCATGCGGCTGATAAGGTGACAAGCAATAAGGATACCATCACTCGAAAAACATTTAGGAACACGCATGGCTTGGGTTACATCTAACAAATGAAGATTTTTGTGTTTAGCCACACCGTTCTGTTGGTGGGTATAAGAACATGAGGTTTGATTAACAAATCCTTTATAAATTAAGTAGCATAGGAACTAGATTAATATTTTTTTTCTTATAACAAGAGAACCACCCCATAGCAAAGCCCCTAGGACTCACCCATGAAACCTAAACCCTCGGGGAGACTAGCACAGCAACCAACCACCATGGCCTCCCACTTAAATGAGTTTGATCCTAGGGGGTATCGAACCTATGACATGGGGCACGTGCACACAAATTCGCTCTTACCACTTGGGCTACCCATGATATTCTTTAGCATTTTTGGGCATAAAATTTCAATTTTATATGTTCTAAGTTTATATAATATATATGCCCGACTTGAGGGGGAAAGTTAGATGGCATTATTGTACGAGGGTATAATCATCAATTGCATATTTAGTATATATAGTGGAACAGTAATTTTTTTTTTTAATCAAAGGGTTCGGGTTTTCTCCATGTTTCTGAACATGGTATCAGAGCATGCTGCTTGTTGATTCCATTTGTAAGTTTGATTTTGCCCGGTCTGTCTGATACATTTAAAAAAAAAACTCACGCTATTCATTATGTTTGACTACACACACACACTAAACATACAATTCACAATTATACACTGATCAGTTATACTTATTACAGTAATGCCCTTTAACAAGGCTAAACTAAAAGCAATTATCATCCAACACTTAAATATAAGAAAGACTTCTATAGTAACACCCTAAGGAGATGGATCGAGACCATCTTGGGTATGCTTTTCTCCTAATACATGATTGATAAATTCAATCCTACATCTATATTGAATTCAAAGTGTAAATTTGCATTGTTTTTACCAAGTAATTATCATATTCTTTCATAATGATAGCTTCCAGAATGAACTTCAAAAAATATTAATACCAGAACAACTGAAAAAATAACTCACAATTGGCCCATTCTTCAAAGCATGCTCCTTGGCAAATTTGCATGCCTGTTTCACAGCAAGGACATCCATGCCATCAACCTGTTTCATATATACAAATATGTGATGCCATTAGCAATATTTTAATTCAAAAAAACAGGCAATATAAGTGATCCCCCAATATTAGAAAAGAAAATCTGCCAATAGTCTAGCACTGTAACCATTTCTGCATGCAAAGAACATGATATTTTCTTTCCTCCAGAAGACGTTGATTCTATTGATACTCAAACAACCGACTCCAGAATGACCAAATAATTTTCAACAGGCACAAAACTTAAATGTGTTCATACTTCAGAATATTCACAAACAAATGGATGTCTATCAGAATATTTTAATCCATGTATTCACCACATGGGCAACAACTCTTTGGGCTGCAGTCTCTCAAAATAATTCTCATTATTAAAAGGTTAACTCTCTAGCTTTGATCGCTGAAACAAAATATAACATATACAATATAAGATAACATAAGTTGTTAAATGATACTTAAAAGAGCAAGCTATGGAGACTGCACATATGCCACTTGAAATAAAAGGAAGGAATATCAAAGCATAAAATTCTCCTATCCGAATTGATGACAACAATTCTTTGGAAACACACAACTGGCTTTCCCCCCCTCTTTTCCCTTTTTCTTTAGGAGGGCCGATGAGGGAAGAAAAATAACTGTATTGAAAAAAAAATAACAATACAAGAAATGCAAAAGATGTCCAATAATACATAAGTACGAAACAAATAGCTCGTTTATAGGTTCTAAAAAAAAGACAATTATATGTCACACTTACACAGCATACAAGCAGCAGCCAAATTCAGATAAGAATTAAATGTATTTTCTTTTACTTATCATAACAAGGAATCAGATAGAGGAAACCGGACTCCTTCAATGTGAAAAGCATTTTCCCCAGTACCCTTTTGTGTCAGCATTCTACAAACCAATATCCCTAAGACGGTTTTCAATCTAGAACACACGTTTCCAAAATGATATCTCAAACAGAGAAAAAAAAAAGGAAAATAAAGTAAAGCTATTCAGACGCTACATCTAAAAGATTGAATATAGGTTGTATCTTAATCTTGAATATGCAACTCATAAACATTTTAGCATCCAAAAAATCTAAAAGTCATAGCAGGTTAACGACATCTAAAATGCACCAATATTCACAAACAGCAAGCATTTCCATGTCCTGTTCATAAGAGTAAGCCAAGATAAATGGACATTAAAGACATTAGCGCCGCATTCTTTAATCAATTTAACTATACAAAAAATGTGGCTTGCAGAAGAGTAGATAACTGATGCACCCAACGGGACCAGCAATTAAAATGATAACAATGTCATACAAGAAAATTACTCAATCACAAAGACAGGCTAAGCAGTCTCTGGACTTTTGAAATACAATTTGAACACTCAAAACACTCATGCGGTGTTAGGATGTGAGTTTTTTTTTTAGAATTCCAAGTCCTAAAAGATGGGGAATATGAATAACTTCACAACCCACTTTTGTTCAAAATGTGGATTCTCTTGTAGAAAGGTGAGAGTCCACATTCCCTAGCCCTGGGAATTTTTTTTTTTCTAAATTGAAAAAAATAAAATTCCAATTGCATACTTTCTAGGAAGACTTTAGGCCATCCAATTATTTATATTGAAAGGCAACAAAAACACAAAAATTACTGTTCAGTTGCTTTGACTTTATTATCTGTTCTTTACCTACTTATCAAACAAAAAATTATCTGTTCTTGACCTCTTTGTCCATGTGCACAAGCAGAATTTTGTATGGTAAGAAAAAGAGATGAATGTTTGATTGAAGAACAAATTGCTAGTTAATACATTTTGGTTGCTGTCAAATGAATCTTATCAGGGGTGGATCTACTTGCATGGTTAAATAGGTTTCATAGTTGTTCTCAAGTGGCAGGTGCATGGAAGATGATTCCTTTGTGCATTATGTGGTGTATTTGGATGGAAAGGAATAAGCGGAGCTTTAATAACTGGGAGTGTACGGCAGAGGAAATCTGGAATTTATTTTTGTTTACCTTGCTTCAATGGGTTTCAACTATTTTACTTAATGGAGGGATGGAGGGACTGTTCATGAGTTTTTGTTTTCATTTCCTAATCTTAGAATGTAATTAGTTGTATCTTTTGTATACTTCCTGTATGCATGGGCTTTGTCTATTGCATTCAATGAATAACATTTTATTACTTACCAAAAAAAAAATTATGCTTACTGTTTTTTTTTTTTTTTTGATAGGTGCTACTGTGTTTTTTTATTTTTTATACAAGAAAAGTATATTGTGTGAGAACTTTTATGGTTTTTTTATAAGTAATAAGAGAACCTTTTTTTTTTTTATAAGTTGTAATAAGATAATTTTATTGACAAGTAAATAGGCATAGCCCAAGTACACAAGAAGTATACAAAAGAAAACACCTAAACACAAGCTAGGATTTTTTTTTATGATTTTTTTAATGCTGCTTTTCAAATCTATTTATAAAATTGAATTTGATTCCACTGCAAAACAAAGCAAAGTGAATCTGATTATTTGGTTTGAGAAAAAAAAAATAGACTAGTACATACAATTTATATGTCGAGAAATGAAAGAAAAGCCACAATTTATGTTTAATTTGTAAATATTTTTGTATAGAACAGTTTTGTGCACCTGAAGAGGGAAACATAAGATATTTCGGTATCCATAAATGCATAAGAATAAATCAAATCTAGTAATTTAATATTCCCAAAAACCTTATTAGATTCCTACTCATTTCCAAACATGAGTTTAGTTGCATTCCAACGTAACCGAATTCCCCCTCAGGAGAGAATGTAGACTCTTGAACCAAACACCATTTTAGAGATACAACGCCACACTGATCTAATGTTTTATGGCACATAGTTACTTCCTAGAAAACAGACAATGTAGTAACAACATGTGCAGAATGAGAGGATCCAAAATGTGATACATCAATCAAATAGAACGTGAATCAAACTCACCTTCAATCCAGGAGCATAATCCCCACGCTTGTAATAGGCCGGACTCTTTGCCGCTCTCCACTCTGCCGTTCCCATACCATCTGTGATATAACCAAGCACATCCAAATTAAAGCACGCAGCATTTACAACAAATAAACCGTATTTCCTAAATCTACCATTTCCTTACAATAATTGTTCTCGCAGACCAGAATCGCCGGCAAATCCCAAAGCGCAGCTATATTCAAGGCCTCAAACAGCTGGCCCTGATTAGCCGCACCGTCACCGTACAACGCGAACGCCACAGTCCCATCTTTAAAGTACTTCTGCGCGAAGGCCAAGCCACAACCTAGCGGTACCTGAGCCCCGACTATACCGTGACCGCCATAAAACCCAGCCTCCTTCTTATAGAAGTGCATAGACCCTCCCTTCCCTCTGGAACACCCAGCCTGGCGGCCCATGAGCTCGGAAAACACCTCGAGGAGGGTCCCACCGCAGGCAAGGTAGGTACAATGGTCTCGATAGGCGGTGATGATGCTATCCTTCTTAGTGATCGCGGCCTCCATGCCTACGGCCACAGCTTCCTGGCCGTCATAGAGATGGCAGAACCCGCGGATCAACTTGGCCTTGTAGAGCGAGTCTGCAGCGATCTCCATGCGTCGCATCGTTGCCATGTCGCGGAAGAAGGTGAGGAGCTCCTCCGGCGTGGTGTCCACTAAGCGCGATGGCGGCTCGCATCGATGGGCGGTGAAGGGCACGGAGGTTTCTATCGTGAGGGTTCTAGGGTCGACGGCGGCGGCTGAGGAGATCGGACGGCGGAGAGATGGAGTGGAAGATAAGGCGGCGAAAATGGGCTTTAGGAGATTGGAGCGAGATGAGGATGAGGCTAGGTGCGCTAGAGCCATCTCGATTGTTAGAACGTAGTGGGCAGTGGACGTTGTGCTGTGATTTGTTAGGAGAGAGAGGATTTGTTTGGCGGGACAGCGAGGGAAGACTCGAAGTGGATCACAAATACGAAATTCTATTTGTATTTGTGAGGCTGCTTTGTACTTCCCATAAAAATCGGTTTCCCTTTTTCGCGCAAAATAATACAAACTTAACTATTTAAATATATATATATATATTTATATATGATAATTCTAATTGCAGCCCACAAATATGGACTGCATGCAAACCATTAATGAAACACGACATTTCACCAGGCCATTAACAAACGTTGTGTCCAACTAAAGAAATGTAGAGCAACCATTCCTCATCCCGGCCATCATCCCATATACGAATAATTCTATATAAGGTCAAATTTTTTATAGTCGGATGAAAGTCGACTGATGTGGCATTTCTCTGTACATAATATTTCTCTCCATATGACATTTCCTTCTCCTCAATGCTACCTTCAACTTTTTTTTCTACTTTTTTTTTTTTAAATGTTATTTATTGGCTGATGTGGCGTGTTGTCACATTAGCCGACTTTCATCCGACTCCATATAAAATTATTGTCCACATATAAAATAGAGGTAGCCTCAGGCCTTCTGCAAAGAATCCACAACTTCAGATTTTCAACAGCTTCTACAAACTTCTCCCAAAAAAGGACTTCCTGTATTTTTGCTGTGTCAAGAACTTCCATATCAATCTAAGTTTCATACTTCTTCATAATCTCTGATCTCTCTGAACTCAGTCATAGGAATACGAGTTACAAGAAAATAAACCCATATCAAATTAGATGGAATCAGAGTTTGTTAAATCATGATCTTGATCATTAATTCGTATTCAATTTTTTGAAAGAAAAAAAAATAAATATAAAGATACTCACGAGACTCATCGATAGAGTTGGGGTTGATGTGGATGATGAAAATGATATCTCCTTTGTCGGCCAAATTATCTATTGCCCATTGTAGAACTTGCTTGCTTCTCTTTGAGAAGTTCATGGCCACACCTACTTTCCTATCCTTGACCATTTTCTGTCGTCTCAAAGTTGCTGCTTAATTCATCAGCTTCTTCTTCGGCTACCTCTAGCTTTAGTAATGGCCACTTAGATCAGGAATGTCAAGTTTGGCATGTAAACGTGACGGAACGTCAATTAAAAATATAAAAGCTGAGATTTCCCAAAAGACAAACTTTGATGGTTTTTGAGTTTGCCATTACGAGATGCGTTTATGATGCTTAGAGTTTATACAAAAAAAAAAATGAGAAGGTGGTAAAGGCAATCTATAACAAAAAAGATATGCAAGACAAGTCGCCATAACGATATACGTTGATGAATATTGATGCTGACGATGAACATTCTAGAAAGAGGAGAGATCTCTGAAGATGGCGACTCAAACGGCTGAAAGAAATTTTTCAGATTTTGGGCTATTTTTTATTTAGAAAGGAAGGGTATTTTTGTCAAATTAATGATAACATAAAGATAATTTTACCTATTTTTATATAGATTGCAAAGCAGTCTATTTTTTATTTAAAATAGATTGCACCTGGCATGACTCAATCCGTTGAAATTTCTTATTTAAAATATCTTTAAAAAAAGAATATTTGATTGAATGGGTCTACAGTCACTCTTCAGAGCTCTCGCTAATGGTTATTGTATCTTTTTTCTTTTATTTTTGTTATATGTATTTTTTTAATTCTTTTAAATATTTATAAAAAAAATTATAATATTTTTTAAAAATATTTTTTAATCATTAAATAAAATATAAAATTACAACAATAACAATCTTTAATAACTATCGGTGAGAAGATTAACATTTTTCTATTTAATAAACTTACGCAACCATTTTTTTAAAAAGTTCTTCTCATCATCTCATATTATATATTATATAAAAAATTAATTAATTTTTTTCATTAAATATAGAATATATGAATGATGAATAAAATAATTTAGTTAATTTTAAAAAAATAATAATAACATATGATGTATAAAAATGATGATTACGAAAGCTCTTTGTTAAATAAAACGAGGCAAGATTAGTGCCTACTGGTGTGTGTAAGCTTGAGCCTACGTACAACTAAAATCTTTTTAACAGCCAAAAGTTGACTCTTTTGCTCCCCTGGAACGGCAGAATTTAGAAAGGAAACAAAAATGTGCTGCCCGTGTCCGAGTCGTCGCAGATTAGGGACGATATTATGTTATACGATTTGTTAATTTAATGCAAATATGATATAATTTTAGCAGGTGAAAATTTAGTCTTAACGAGTTTATGTCAAAATGGATTAATCCGTTAAAATACGATTGTTTAACATAGTGATAATGGGTCAATCCATTTTGACCTGTTATAACACATTATGACATGTTAAAAAAGTTAAAACTATAATTATATTTTTATACATAAAAGTAAAATTCTTAATATTCTAATTTTAATATTTCTATTATTTAAATTGTAATTTTGACTTATAGTTAATTTTATAATTTTATAGATATTATGATTTTAACATTTATATAAAATTATGTTAAATTTAATCAAATCAAACTGGTTATTTTTGGACTTATTCAACCTATTTATATGAACAAGTTGAAACATATCATATTATATCGTGTTAATTTATTTCGTAATATTTATTAATAGATTAAAATGGATGAACACGACATAATTCGTTATGTTAATGGATCGTGTTAAAATTTGAGATCTTAACACAATAAATTTAAGGGATTGGATTATGATTGACTCATATAATATAATATATATACGTTAATATGTTACGAACACAGCTTATTAATACGATTGACCTAACGCAAACTCTGGTATAATTCAACTGCGCCTACACCCAAAGTCCAAGCAACACTTAAACTATTTTTTCCTCGGCCAAAAAGTTTATTTAAAAAATATATATTCGTTATATTCAAGATTCTTTTTTAAATGGTACTCAAACATATTGCCAATAAATTTCAAATATATTACCAATCCAGGAAGAATCTTCCCCAGGTTGCAGCATTGATGATTGCAAGTACATCCCCTTCTAATATCACATTCTGAAAGCTAGGTCATTTTATAATTCAAAGTGTAAAACTCTGTAAAGGCTGACTTATCAATTCATTCTTAGAAGGGCTCCAATATCCCCTTATGGCTTGTGGGGCACTAATATGGGCCTTATGTTATATTAGGCCCATTCGGCTCTATAACATAAGGCTTGTATCCCCCTAGGCCCAGCGGGTCATATATCTATTCACCAACAGTTTGAAAAAACTGCTCAAATACTATGGGATAAAAAGGGATAATTGTCTGACCCATTTCGAAATAAATTGGATAGTCATTCCGAAAATCCAAGAACTCGAAATTCAAATACAAATTAAGTAGTTTAGGCTAAAGAGAGTCTAGTTACAGGAACTTAGGTGCATTAATTATTTTAGCTTATGATTTTGGATACATTACAGATCTAATACTAATTTAGACATCAGAGACGTTCCCTTGAACTCTCAAGCATTTTACTCTCTGGTTGCAGGTAATCGATAGTAATATTTGCGAAACATGTCCACAACAATTCTATTAGCACACACAAAAGCCAATATATCTTATCAGCATATCTTATAAAATCTCAATCCCATCCTCTTATTCTTTAAATCTAAAGCAAAATCCCAATTAGCCTTTACAATATTAATACCTATTTTTTTTTCCATCATTTAATTAAACTACTTGTATCACTAATGTATCCCTTTCAGCAACACCTAGGCAGACTAGAAGTTTCTATCCTTTCACGAGTCATCTAATCACCTTTCTTGGCCTGGAGAGTTGATTCTCAAAAATAATTTTATTTCTTCCTAATCATATTATGCACATGGTAATTGCAATCCATTACTCCATCTCATCCTTGTTAAACTTCCACATCAGTTTCTTTCGCATCTCAAATAAGTCTTCTTCAATTGTGACCCATGTCTGCACTGGACTTAAATTTTCGATCCATACATTACTGGTAGATGGAGAACTCCATGGGGCATGCATCACCATCTCCTCATGTCTTTCATAGATTGGACACAAAGGATTGCTTACTATCTTCTTGTTGTAAAGATTACTCTTAGTACGCAAAATGTCATCCCCTACTTTCCAAAGAAACATCTTCACCACGTCGGGGACATTGAACTCTCACATATTCTTCCAACTTGTTTCACTTGAGTTTGCCTCTTGTGATTCCTCTTTTGATCTACTTGTTCTACTAATATTAGTATGGTAAGCACTTCTAATACAGAATAAATCCTATTTAATGTGTCCCCTTATTAATTAATCCTCTAATCCCAACTTGGTTAAAGGTATATTGCATATTTGCCAGCTTCTTCTTCCAAAAATATTTCTTTAGCAAGTGCCTCATCCTACTCCCACGCATGTGCTAATGCAATAGTCTCACTCAGGGCCGGGTTAACCATAAGGTCATTTAGGCCATTGCCTAAGCCCCCACTTTATAAAAGGCTCCCAAAAATTAATAAAAGTGATCAATTTTTTTTTTAATTTTTTAAAAATAAAAAATTATCTCATTAAATAAAATTTAAATAGTTTTTATATTTTTTAATGTGTACAAGGCCTCATATAATATTTAATACAATGAATTATTTATATTTTTAAATAATTTTATTAAAATCATGCTAAATTGAGATACAAAACTTGTGTTGAGGCCTCATTTCATATAAATTATCTTATTAAATATAAGTTTTAAATAAAATTTATATGTAAAGATTTAAATAAAATTTTATTTTATTTTATATAATAATTTATATTTTATTATATTATATAAATGATTCATTTAAATTTTGTCTTAAGCTTCAATATATATTGAGCCGGTCTTGGTCTCACTCTCATCACACATTCTACATAGGGTTTTGCTAGGTACAACATCGAGCAAGGCGCGCCCTCAACATGCATGGCACAACCGATCATCGTGGGGACGTCCACTCATGTCCTGTACAGGCAAAACATTTCCCGTTATAATTTTTGAAATTATCATACATTTACGTATATGTGTGTTTAGCTATTGTGAATATATTTAATAGCATTTTCTTTTAAGAGAAAATATTTTGACCCAAATAAATAATATAAAAGTAAATTTATAAATTAATATATATTGATATGATACATTAGATAGTAAAACTATTTCTATTATAAAAAAATATAACATATTATATAAAATTATGCAAGTTTGTAAAATTTATTTTATATGATATCTTTATTGCTGCAACTTTTTTTTTTTTCAGTAACTTCATAAAATTCTTACAGGAGAAAGAGACAAAGAAAAGTTGGCATTTATTATTGGTTCCACAATACATCCTATTGCTTTATAGACATATTTACTAGGCTCGGTTTGAATATAAAATCATCTCAAACTATCTTATTTAATTATTTTAATTTTTCATATAAAATATAATAAATAATTCAATTATTTTAAATTTCAAAATAATAATTATATAACATCTCATCACCTATACACAATTTTCATGACCCGCATCACAAGGAATGGAAAAAAAAAAAAAAAAAAATTCATATTCTCCCATCTCTTCTGAAAGCAACCTATTGTCCTCTTGAAATCACCATCGTTCTCGCATGATTGCATCCTTAACCTATTTTCAAGTTAGTCTTCGTTTTGGTGCCTGTGCGTCATCAAGGGGGATCTCGATATTGGAGGAGAGACAGAATAAGGAAAGTAATTTTTCGAAGAGAGAGAAGAGGAGTTGGAGTCTCAGTTTCGTGTGTCGTTTCTCCTCTGTATTGCAGCCATATAGTAAGTAAAATGAAATTTTTACATGGATCGGCGTTACAAGAAAATTGGGTATCTGTGATTAATTATTCTCTGTCAACATGACTATTTATTATAAAAATTAATAAAAAATAACTATTTTGACAGAGAATAATTGTTCATAAATACTCAATTTTCTTGTAATAAGCACCTTCATTGAAGGGTGTTATAATTTGAAAGAGATCATATGAATTGATTACAAATTCTTTATAGCAACACATTTCAATCTGGTTACCATATAACAACTTTATTATAATGATTAAGCTTGCCTGATTAAGGTAACGACTTTGAACATGGTAATACCATCGACGAAATATCTCTGTACCCTCTAAAAAAATACATTTAACAATAATAAAAATATATATATATATGAAAAAAAAAACAATAATCAAAAAAGAGAAAGACATAATAATTTTTTATTATAAAGTTTTATTTGCAAGCAGTGTAGAAGACACTCATTTTATATCATTGATATAATATGATTTAATTTATAAAAAAAAATTTAAGTTTAAATCTTATAAATTAATTTGTGACATGTTAACGATTGTAAAATATAAATGCTATGTTTTCATTTTTTTTTTTAAATAGATCAAGTTTTCACTTACTTTTTTTTCCTCAAGGAAACTCAATTCATATAATAATCATTCAGAGTTACACAACTTATCTAATAAAATAGCAGATAACACATTCTCAGACCCATCTTCAGTCCAAACCCTTTCAATTTCTGCCTTCATTGCTGCTTTTGCTGCCTCATGTGCTGCCTTATTGTTGTTTCTAGGAATGAATCTGAGCTGCCATGCTAAATTGTTCTTTAAGAACATTTGAATATCTTCAATTATTTGATCATTCCAAGAGTGATCTGGTGCGTTTGAGTTGACCGCATCAATCACAACCTTAGCATTATCCTCAAAAAGTACTTGGCTATATTGAGTTCATAGCATAGCCTTATTGCTCGAACTAAGGTTACTGCTGCTGCTTGGCTAACTGTTCGAACATAGTTCTTAGGAGCAATCAGAGTAGTATGTAATTCCCCATCACTATACCTCATAACAACTCATATCCCCATTTTACCACTTCCTTTGTCATGACTAGCACCAAAGTTAACTTTGTAGCATGGCCAAGCTGGAGGTGACCAGTTTTGAACCACTGTAGGAGGATGATCTCGAATAACTGAGTCCACTGCCTCCTGATGCATCTGGTGAAACATAAGTAAATCAGTTCTAGCCAACTCAAATAATACAGATGGACACTTAAATTTGTTTTGGAAAACTGCCGCATTTTGCCTGGTCCAGATGTGATACATAGCCACTTAACTCTGCTCCAAACCTTCCTTGTCTATACTATAAACCATCTGAGTCCACAGTGCCTCAAAATCAAGAAAATCCCTCTTCCACTTCTTAACAGAACTATCATCAACACCCCAGACATCAACAACCGTAGGGCATGACCACAATGCATGCACAATGGTTTCTTCCTCTTAAAAGCAGATGGGACATATATTACAATCCAAAACCTGCTTATGAGTCAGCACACTTTTGGTAGGCAGAATATTACTGAGAGCCTTCCATATCATCTGTCTAACTTTGTCCGGGACCTATAATTTCCACAAATACTTCCATTTTGTTCACTCTAACCACCACAAGACTGCTCCCCTTGATTAGAACCCCTTTGCATTGTAGCAACAACAGATACACTCTTCACTGTAAAGCACCCCTTAGCAGACCCCATCCAAATAATTCTGTCATCTTATCCTCGCAAATTGATTGGAATTGTTGAAATGACAGCAGTCTCTTCTTGGTTAAAAACTTGTGTCAGCAGATTATAGTTCCAATACTTACTCTCCTAATTGATTAGAGCACTAACTAGTACTAACTAGAGCAGTAAGCTCTAATAAATGAACTGGGGACTGAACTTGGTAAGTAACTGGAGTTTGCAACCATTTATCTTTCCATATGTGAATGCATTTTTCATCTCCCACCCTCCATACCACATTATTTTTAACAAGAGATATAGTAGAGCAAATACTCCTCCAAATGAAGGAAATGAGAATATCAAACATTAGCCTCTAAAACATCACAATGTTGAAAATATTTGCCTTTGAACACTCCAGCAACCAAAGAGGAAGGTTCCTTGAGAAACTTCCAAATTTGTTTTGCTAAAAGTGCTTTATTGAAACAAGTGAGATCTTTAAATCCCAAGCCTCTCCTATTTTTAGGACCCCCAAGACTCTTCCAACTCTTCCAATGAATTCCCTTCTCCCCCCTCTTGTAACTCCCCCAAAATTTAGCCCATATAGACTCAATATCCTTGATTAAGAAACCTGACAACTTAAATACACTCATAGTGTATGTAGGAATGGCCTAGAAGACACTCTTAATTAGGATTTCTTTCTCTGCAGCTGAAAGAAAATCTATTTTCCAACTTGTGATCCTACTCTAAATTTTATCCTTTTGCCCCTTGGAAGTACTATATTTAGACTTCCATACCACAGTTGGCAGCCCTAGATAATTAGTGTAGTTAGTGCACAAATCACCATCAACTTGCTATGGTATGAAGGCCTTCATTTCTGTCTTTGTATTAGAGCTAAAAAGGATGCGAGTTTTCTGCTTATCTATAGTTTGGCCAGAGGCATGCTCATATTGACTCAACAAAGTGTTAATATGATACCACTCAATCAATTTAGCATGGCAAAATATAGCACAATCGTCGGCAAAAGAATGTGATTTATCCTTATTCCTAATTAGAATTTGTGACCGCCTTAATATCACCAGAAAAACCAGCTTTGTGAAGCAAAGCACTCAGTCATATTGCACAAATCAGAAACAAATAGGGGGACAATGGATCACCTTGTCTCAAACATCTGAGGGTATGATGGTCTCACTAGTTACACCATTTATTAAAATAGAATAGGTGATGGATGTCACACATTCCACCACTAATCCTATCCATTTTTTTACCAAACCCAAGTTTCAGCATCATGGCTTCCAGCTACTTCCATTTCACTCTATCATAAACCTTAAACATGTCAAACTTTATGGCCATGCTCCCTTCTTTTCCCCTTTTTCTTGATTGCATAGTGTGTAATAACTCATAGGCTATTATTATATTATCCGTGATCAATCTTCCAGGAATAAATGCACTTTGATTCCAAGAAATGACCTCGGATAAAACTTCTTTTATTCTATTAGCCATCACTTTTGAAATTAGCTTGTAAAAAATATTGTTCAAGCTAATTGGTTTATACTCATGCACAAAAAGTGACGAGTTTACCTTAGGAATCAAGGCTATGTAAATATGATTAAGCTCCAACTGCAGCTTGCCAATGTTAAGGAAATGTAGCACAGCTTTAGAGACACCCTTTCCCACTATTCCCCAGTGATCTTGATAGAACCCTGCACTGAAATCATCCGGGCCAAGAGACTTTAAAGGAGACATTTGGTGAAGAGCTGCAGCCACTTCCTTTTCTGTAAAAGCTCTATTCAAGCTATCCCGCATCTCCTCTGTGATCTTAGAATCAACACCTTGCACACACTTTTCAATGTTACTCAAATCAAGATTTGAGGATTCATAAACTTTTGAAAAATGAAAGGTGAAACTGGAGGATATATTCTCCCTGCCAATTAACTCCCAGCCATCGCTATCAATAACCTTTTTAATTGTGTTCTTTTTGCGTCTTTGGTTCACACAATCATGAAAATACATTGTATTTCTGTCTCCCCTCCCACTAGTGTCTTTTTGCTCCTTGTTTCCATCTAAGGTCCTCTTGCTCAAGTAAACAGTCAGGTTCATGCTGAACTCTTTTCTGCTCAGCCATGTTTCTTCTACCCTCAACTTATTGTAAAGTACTCAGAAACTGAACTTTCTGTCAAATAGCAGCATTTCTCTCTTTTACAAAGTTCCTACTTCAAAATTTTAGGCCCCTCATACATCCCTCCAACTTACCTTGTACTAACTCAAGCCAATTCTCATAGCTTGCCTCTCCTACCATTTAAAACTTATTACTACGATGCACATTTCTTCACAAGACCAGTTAGCTTCATATTTAAAAAAGAAATGGGGTGGTCAAATCAACCTGATCTCAGCCATGAATTTTAACAGAATTAAATGGTGATCAGAACAAACTGCAGGTAATGTTTCCATTGAATGGTCAGGGTACTTTTCTCTCCAAAAGTGGTTGGCCAATCCCTATCAAGTCTTTTTTTAGTAAAAGACTCATCCTCATGTTTATTAGACTAAGTAATTCTATTCCCCTGCCAACCCAAATCTGATTGTTCACCTTCTTTCATTACATTTCGAAACATACCCATCAATCCGTCACTCCTTTGTTTTTTTTTTTTTTTTGATAAGTAAAAATATATTAATATCAGGCAAAAGCCAATTACAAATGTTCACAACAATTAAAAACAAAGAAAGTCATGTCCTATCTACTAGGTACATTAGCAGCTAAGAAATCATGTAGGTCCATGCCGTTGAAATTCACGGCAATGGACCAAGTACAGAGAGTTCTAAAAAATACAGCAATCAATTCCTCCTTAGTTTTCTCCTTGTCTTCGAACGTTCGCTCGTTGCGTTCTAACCAAAGGCACCACATGATACATATAGGGATCATCTTCCATACAGCTCTGATGTTGGAATTAAATTTGGTGAAAGGAAAGAGAATCCGAGGATTTATCAAGACTTTGAGGCATATGAAAATACTGTCTTTAAGACGATATTTGCCCCCACTCACAAAGAGTTTGCTAATAGGTTTCTAGCAAATCGTCTCCAGGATACAACAAAGTCTTGAATTCTACAAATAGCAATTTTGTAGAATTCCTAAAATTACTATTGAAAATGATGGAAACAGAGGGGATTAATTTTCGTGTATAGACATGTCTTTCATGACTATATTTATAAAGAGTAAGGTGGTGTATGTGAAAAATCACGTCTGTGGGGAGTTTACCGTTTCTCGCTCGAGCGAGGTGTCGAGCGAGGGTCGAGCGAAGTTACTGCCTGACCTCTTTATCTCGGGGTGATTCTCGCTCGAGCGACTAGTCGAGCGAGAATGCAACGGTAACTTCACATACCTCTTTGGTTGAGACGCGTCTGTCTCTGAGACGACGCATTCATTCAAATTCTCGCTCGAGCGAGGAGTCGAGCGAACATCTAGCGAGATCACTGTCTGATTCTCGCTCGAGCGGTATATCGAGCGAGTATCGAGCGAAGTCTCGGGTTAGAGCTCGCTCGAGCGACATATTGAGCGAGTGTCGAGCGAAGTCTCGGCCTCAAGTTCAATACTCAACCATTTCCACACATTTCTTCCCTTCAACTTTATACATATTACAACCTATTCCAACAATCCCCCACTAGGTTGTAATATAATTAAAGTTCTGTTTCACTATTGATATTATCTCTCATAAAAGAATGTATCTTTCGATTTAAACATTCCCTTAGTATAATTGGTTCAAGATTATGAAAAGTAATTGGTAGCCTAGGCTTAAACCAATACTCTTTCGTTCATAATCGGAACCAAAACACAAGAGATAATATATCTTTTCCAATAGAATTTCACAATTTTTATTTTAGCACTATTATGGCCTTGTGCTACATCCTGGTTTAATGAATATTTACAAGAGACAAATCCTGATCTCTTGTCAAAGCGGCACCACTTCTATATTCATATAGGCGAAGTTCCTCATAAGTCTCTGTTACTAAGACCCTTTTAAATTTGAACTTCGTTAAGAGTATAACTCATCCTCTTCAACGTAACAGTCAAGCATTTTCCATCCTGAATGAGACCTTGATAACGCAGTGCTTTACTAATCACAAATCAGTAACTTGTTTTACCCATTAAACTCTTTTAAGTAAATCTTAAGAGTTGGGTTACCATTACCGGTGATTCTATTAAAATGGATTTAGTCCCATACCAATGGATGTGATCCTTACTTGTTCTCGCGATAAACTTTTAGTAAAAGGATCTGCCAAGTTACAACTTGACCTCACATAAACAATCGTTATGATCCCATCAACTACTAATTGTCTAACATAATCATGTCTCAGACTTATATGTCTAGACTTTCCATTATACACTTTATTGTATGCTCTAGACATAGTAGCTTCACTATCACAATGCAGAGAAATAGCTGGCATAGGTTGTGGCCACAACTCTATTTCTAATAACATATTCCTAAGCCATTCTGCTTCTTTCCCTGCTGCTGCTAAGGCTATAAACTCTGATTCCATTGTGGAATGAGAGATACATGTCTGTTTTTTAGATGCCCAAGAAACAGCACCCCCACCAAGGGTAAATATCCAACCTGTCGTGGATTTATTGTCACTAATGCTAGTGATCCAACTAGCATCAGAATATCCTTCAAGAACCGCTGGAAACTTCGAATAAAAGAGTCATAAACCAATTGTCCTTTTTAAATATCCAAGGACTCTACCAATTGCTTTCCAGTGGGTTACACCAGGACAACTAGTATATCTTGAAAGTTTGCACACAGCAAAAGCAATATCTGGTCTAGTACAATGCATAGCATACATCATACTACCAATTGCACTAGCATACTCCAGTTGTGCTACTGCTCTTCCATTATTCTTATCCAACTTGACACTAGAGTCAAAAGGTGTATTAGCTTCTTTTATTCCTAAATGATTGAACTTAAGAAGCACTTTCTCAATGTAGTGAGATTGACACAACGCATAACCACCGCTATGCTTCTTCACTTTAATACCTAAAATGGTATTTGCTTCATTAAGATCTTTCATTTTGAACTTTGAAGTCAAGTACTTCTTTGTTTCACAAATGCCTTTCAAATTAGTACCAAAAATTAGCATGTCATCAACGTAAAGACAAACAATAACACCATATTTTTCAGTGAACTTTGAATAAATGCACTTGTCAGCACTATTGTGTTTGAAACCATCAGCCAATATAATAGTATCAAACTTTTCATGCCACTGTTTAGGTGCTTGTTTTAGTCCATATAATGACTTAACTAATTTACATACTTTCTTTTCATTTCCTGGTAGAACAAATCCTTCAGGTTGTTCCATGTAAACTTCCTCGTCAAGTTCACCATTTAAAAATGCAGTTTTTACATCCATTTGATGCACAAATAGATCATATATAGATGCAAGAGCAATAAGTACACGTATTGATGTTATTCTCGCCACTGGAGCATAGGTGTCAAAATAGTCTATACCTTGTTTTTGACTAAAACCTTTGGCAACCAATCTTGCCTTAAAGGTATGAACAGTACCATCAATATTGTACTTCCTTCTTAATACCCATTTGCAGCCAATGGCCTTTGAGTTTGGAGGTAAGTCTACTAGTACCCAAGTATTATTAGCTAATATTGAGTCCATCTCATCATTTATTGCTTCCTTCCAAAAAGCTGCATCTCTAGAAGTCAAAGCTTCTTTAAAACCTTTTGGATCATCCTCCATATTTAGGACAATGGGTATTTTGTTAAGAACTGTGTTTAAGTCTCCTTCCACAAGAAAAACTTGGGCAAGAGTTGATACAAAATCAGGACCAAAATTCTTTTCTTTTCTAATTCTCTGACTTTTCCTTTGCTCTCTTGGCAAATCCAAAGACTTTCTCTTGATATTATCAAGAGATTTATTCAAATCAGAGTTAGAACTTTTAATTTGATTGGGTTCTAATATTAATTCAGAATCACTTTTAAATTTATTTTCAATAAATTCAACATCTCTTTATTCTATTATAATATTTGAACTCAAGTCCAACAACCTATATGCCTTGGAATTTTCAGCATATCCAACAAACACACTTTTTAATGCTCTTGGTCCTAATTTAGTTCTCTTTGGATCTGTAACTCTGTAGAAAGCTAGACACCCCCACACTTTAAGATATTTTAAGTTTGGTTTTCTTCCATTCCAGAGTTCATAAGGTGAAACTTGTAGTTTCTTAGATGGTATTCTATTATGTATATGGCATGCTGTCAATAATGCCTCTCCCCACAAATTAAGAGGCAATTTTGCACTTAGAATCATAGCATTCACCATATCTACAATAGTCCTATTTTTCCGTTCTGCCAAACCATTTTGTTGTGGTGTGTAAAGTGAAGTCATTTCATGTATAATCCCATGCTCTTCACAGAATCTAGAAAATTCATGTGAGAAATATTCTCCACCTCTATCTGTTCTAAAAATTTTAATCTTCTTTTCCTTTTGATTTTCTACTTCTGATTTATACCGAATGAACATGTTATAGGCCTCATCCTTACTCCTCATTAAATACACAACAGTATATCTAGAGAAGTCATCTATGAATGTAATAAAATATCTTCTTCCTCCTCTAGTTAAAATACCATTTAACTCACAAATATCAGAATGAATAAGTTCTAATATTTGTGAATTTCTATTAGCAGTAGGAAAATGTTTCTTGGTCATTTTTGCTTGAATACAAATTTCACATTTCGAGTCAACTACATTCTTGTAATCTATCAAGCCATGCTTTAACATGTATTTCATGTATTTATAATTCAAATGTGCTAAACGACCATGCCACAAAGAAAAGGAATCAATCATATAAGCAGAATTTGTGACTTCTTTATTATTAATAATACTGAGTTTGAACATCCCATCACAAGAATATCCTTTGCCTATGAATACACCATTCTTAGACAAAATTAATTTGTCAGACTCAAGGACAGCCTTTATGCCCTTCTTACATAGTAAATTGGCAGACAAAAGGTTCTTCTTAATTTCTGGAACATGATAAACGTTAGTGAGTATAAGTTTCTTTCCAGAAGTAAGTTGCATCTCTACATTTCCTTTTCCATGAACTTTGACTGCATTGTGATTCCCCACAAGAACTTGTTCACTCTCAGTAGTCTCAACATAATTCTTGAATTGTGCTTTATCATTGCACACATGCACTGTAGCACCGGAATCAAACCACCAATCAGAATTATTTGCAGTCGAAGCAAGATGCACTTCTGTTATCATGCCAATCTCTATTCCTTCTACCATTGCAATAATTTCCTCAATTGCATTTGCAACATTTGAACTGCTGTCATCATCTTTCTTCTTGTTTTTCAAGAATCTGCATTCACGAATGTAATGGCCTTTCTTTCCACAGTTGAAACATTGCCTATTTTTCTTCATTTTATCGGTAGAAGAATTCTTTTTGAAGGTGTTTCCCTTCTTAGGCTTAAGAAAATTCTTTTTCTTTTCTTCACCCTTTTGCACATTGTTCACATTTACTTTAGAATCAAAATGGCTATCATCACGAATTCTACTCTCCTCTTCAATTCGTAGATGTTTTCCAATTTGTTCTAAAGTAAGTTCTTCTGTCATATGCAGAAGCTTCTTCCTGTAATTATTCCAACTTGGTGGGAGTTTTGCAATAATTGCTCCCACTTGAAATGATTCAGGAATGACAATGGATAAATCACGAAGTTTGTTGACCAAGACTTGCAACTCATGCATTTGGTCCAACACAGACAGATTATCCACCATTCTAAATTCAAAGTACTTCAAAATAATAAATTTATCAGTACCCAATTTTTCTGTCTTATACTTCGTTTCAAGAGCATTCCATATTTCCAGAGGTGATTTCATAGCAGTGAATAAATCATATAATCTATCAGAGAGAGTGTTAAGAATGTGACCTCTGCAGACCAACTCATCCTCCTCTCGTTTCTTCCTCAATGCCTTGACCGTTTCAGAATCTTCTGGAGTTGATGCAGGAATTGGCTCCAAACTTGGATCCAGAACATAGAAGATCTTCAGCGCGGTCAGAAGAAATTTCATCTTGTCTTGCCAACGAGTAAAGTTAGAGCCATTGAATCTGTCCAACTTCACAAAGTCTTGATTCATTACTTTGAAAGTAGCGGATTCTGAACCTCCTTCCATTGAAATATCGTCTTAAAATTGTTGTAATTAAATTTGGTGAAAGGAAAGAGAATCCGAGGATTTATCAAAACTTTGAGGCATATGAAAATACTGTCTTTAAGACGATATTTGCCCCCACTCACAAAGAGTTTGCTAATAGGTTTCTAGCAAATCGTCTCCAGGATACAACAAAGTCTTGAATTCTACAAATAGCAATTTTGTAGAATTCCTAAAATTACTATTGAAAATGATGGAAACAGAGGGGATTAATTTTCGTGTATAGACATGTCTTTCATGACTATATTTATAAAGAGTAAGGTGGTGTATGTGAAAAATCACGTCTGTGGGGAGTTTACCGTTTCTCGCTCGAGCGAGGTGTCGAGCGAGGGTCGAGCGAAGTTACTGCCTGACCTCTTTATCTCGGGGTGATTCTCGCTCGAGCGACTAGTCGAGCGAGAATGCAACGGTAACTTCACATACCTCTTTGGTTGAGACGCGTCTGTCTCTGAGACGACGCATTCATTCAAATTCTCGCTCGAGCGAGGAGTCGAGCGAACATCTAGCGAGATCACTGTCTGATTCTCGCTCGAGCGGTATATCGAGCGAGTATCGAGCGAAGTCTCGGGTTAGAGCTCGCTCGAGCGACATATTGAGCGAGTGTCGAGCGAAGTCTCGGCCTCAAGTTCAATACTCAACCATTTCCACACATTTCTTCCCTTCAACTTTATACATATTACAACCTATTCCAACATCTGATATGCCGCTCGCCTCTAATGGAGTTCCAGCATGCCATTGTTGCCATTACGGTCTCTGGCATAACCCAAGCTAACTCTAACCTACTAAAGACTGCACACCAGAGGGCTCTAGCTGTCTTGCAATGTAGAAGGAGATGATTTACCGACTCCCCCCCATTGCAACACAGACAACACCAATCAATGATAATAATTCCCCTTTTTCCTCAAGTTGTCTATAATAAGAATCTTCCCTAACGAAGCTGTCCATACGAAGAATGCCGCTTTTGGAGGTGCTTTGTGTCGCCAAATCTTCTTCCACAGAAATTGCGTCGCCGGTCCTTGACTGAGCACTTTATAGAATGAACGGACTGTGAATTTTCCTCTGCCTTCAGGATTCCACCATAATCCATCTTGAGTCTGGAGGTTCGGTCTTTGTGAGTAGATGAGACTGAAGAATTCCTCAAAAGAGTTTAGTTCCCAGTCTTGTGCCGCCCAGTTGAAATTGATGTTCTAATGTAGCCGGCCGCCATATGCCTCCACCGCCTCCGCCACAGTGATGTTTTTTGCACTAGCTACCTGAAAAAGAGAAGGAAACAAGTCAGTCAAGGCCCTATTTCCACACCAGGCATCCTTCCAAAATCTAATTCTTGAACCTATACCACAAAGAAGCCTAGTGTGCTGATGAAAAATATCCCATCCACTTCTAATATTTTTCCACACCCCTACACCACACGATCCCCTGACCACATTGGAGCTCCACCCTCCCCATGCTTCCCCATATTTATGATCAATCACTATTCTCTATAGAGCTTCTGGTTCTTGATGATACCTCCATAACCATTTACCAAACAACGCTCGATTGAACAACCTCAAGTTACGAATGCCCAAACCACCTTCCGATAACGGACGACAGGCGTACTCCCACTTGACTAGGTGATATTTATATTCCTCCCCCAATCCTCCCCACAAGAAGTCTCGTTGCAGCTTTTCGAGGCGGCTAGCCACTCTAGCCGGGATTGGAAAAAGAGATAGAAAATATGTGGGTAAATTGAAAAGAGTACTCTTGATGAGAGTGACTCGGCCCCCTTTAGTCAAATACATCATTTTCCACCCTGCTAATTTCCTTTCCATTCTTTCAAACACTGTATCCCAAATCTCAACCGCCCTTGATGGCGAACCCAAGGGAAGACCCAGATATGTCAGTGGAAGAGAGGAAGTCGTGCAACTGAGGGAGCCGGCCAACTGTTGCAGGTTACGCACGTCGCTAATGGGAACCATCTCATATTTATTATAGTTCACTTTTAACCCCGATACTGCTTCGAAGCAAAGTAGAAGGGCCTTTAAGGCTCGCACCTGACCTACTTCCGCCTCACACAGAACAAGGGTGTCATCTGCAAACAGCAGGTGGGAGATATTAGCAAAACCTCGATGTGGTATTCCGATTGGAAACCCTTTTACCAAACCATTATCCACTAGTGCCGACAACATTCTGCTCAGCGCTTCCATAACCAAAACAAATAAAAGCAGGGATAATGGGTCGCCTTGTCTCAAGCCACGAGAGTTAGGAAAGAAACCTTCAGGACAGCCATTTATCAAGACTGAGAATCTGGGGCTGGATATGCACCACCTTATCCACGCTGTCCATCTTTTCCCAAAGCCACATCTACCAAGAAGATACAAAAGAAATTTCTAATTCACATGATTATAGGCCTTTTCCATATCTAATTTACACAGAATCCCAGTCCCACCCATTTTTATTTTGCTGTCAATACACTCATTTGCTATTAGAACAGCGTCGAGAATTTGTCTATCTTTTACAAAAGCATTCTGAGGTTTAGTAATAATCTTCCCAATAATCTCGCTGAGGCGGTTAGCCAGCACTTTCGATATGATCTTATAGACCCCTCCAACCAAGCTAATTGGTCGAAAATCCTTGATTTCTATGGCCCCCACTTTTTTGGGTATGAGAGCTAAGAAAGTAGAGTTGAGGCGTTTTTCGAATTTCTGATGTAGGAAAAACTCCTGAAACACCCGCATGAGATCATCTTTGATTACTTCCCAGCATTCCTGAAAGAAACCCATAGAAAAACCATCGGATTCAGGTGCTTTGTCTTTGACCATTTTGCGGATGACCTTAAAGACCTCCTCTTCCTCAAAAGTCCTCTCTAGCCAAGCCACCTCATCTGGATCAATAGTGTCGAAAGCGAGACCATCCAAATTAGGTCTCCAATCTTCTTGTTCCATCAATAAGTTCTCGTAATAGTTGACAATGTGGCTTCGGATAATTGTTTCATCTTTACTCTCCATGCCATTAATCTTAAGCATCTCAATGTTATTATTCCTACGGTAGGAATTTGCAACTTTATGGAAGAATTTCGTACATCGATCCCCTTCCTGTAGCTACAGAGCTCTTGATTTTTGGCGCCAAGACATTTCTTCCATAAGAATGACCCGCTCAAGATCTGCTAACAAAGAGGTCTTATGCAATTGTTCCTCCTGCGTGAGGATCCGCCCTTCTTGAAGTCTATCTAGTTCCTGGATATCCTTCCATAATGCATTCTTATTATCTCCTAGGTTTCCAAACGATTGCGAATTCCACAACTTAAAGTCTCCTTTTAAGGCTCGCAACTTATTAGTAAAGATGTAACTGGGAGAGCCTTCGAAGTGATAAGAAGACCACCATTGTTTAACCCTTTCAACAAAACCGTCTGACTTCAGCCACATATTTTCGAACTTAAAGTATCGCCTCCCATTCCGAAGACCACCGCAATCTAACAGTATCGGCCAATGATCAGAGGACAAACGCTCCAAATGCTTCTGTATAGTATTCGGAAAGTGACTTTCCCACTCCGAAGAAATGAGAAAACGATCCAACCTAGACCATGTCTGGTTATTAGACCACGTGGCTGGGCCTCCGACAAGCGGTAGATCTACTAGATTTAAATCAGAGATAAGTTCTGAGAATTCTAAGCTAGCTAGCCTCACTCTTCTATTACCAAAAGTTTCACTGGCAAAACGAACTATGTTGAAATCTCCGCCTATGCACCAAGGGAAATTCCATACACTATGTAGACCTGCTATTTCTTCCCAAAGGAGTCGTCTGTCAGCATCCACATTAGGCCCATACACACCAGCAAAGGCCCACATAAAATTATCAGTAACACTTCTAAACAACAAGCTATCGTGTATCTACCAATATGCACCTCCACTTTTTCCACCACCCTCGGATCCCAGAGCACGATGACTACTCTTCCTGACGCCCCTGAGGAAGCCATATACACCCAGTCCACATGAACACCCCTCCACAAACTTCTCACCAGACTCCTATCAATATGTTGCATCTTAGTTTCCTAGAGACACATAATATCAGCCTCCCACTTTCGAAGAAGGTTACGAATCCGAAGTCGTTTATTACCCTCGTTAAGACCCCGTACATTCCAAGACACAATTTTGGGCTTCATTAAGAAATGATCAACCCCTTTCCTTTCGCCCTTCCCTTATTGGAAGGACCTTCCGAGTTCAGGGACCATGTCAACCGGTTCGGCTCTCTAATTTGCCTTGAGTTATCTCTACGGTTTTTATTATATCCTGACTCAATGGCAGTAAGTAATGCCATGAATTGTTCTTCATAACCAACACAACGAATCCCAATCAGTTGATGAATTCCCTGGGCCATTTGCAGCACCCAATCGGATTGGTTTGGAAAGAAATAGTTTAGGGGATTTGGGTTTTGGAATTCTTCATCAACCGAAAGCTCTTCCAACCCCTGCATAGAGTCTTCAACCGAATGCATGAAGTCCTCCGAAGTAAAGTCCTCCGAGTCCGACAGCTCAAATCCAACCTCAGGAAGTCTGTGACTGTTCGACGGCGACGTAACCTCACCACCTCCCTCAAACGGCAATATCTAGGTTACCCCTAGAGTATCGACGCTATCAGATGCCCTTGCGAAGCTCTCGTTCTTCCCGCGCGCCAAGGACTCCTTCTTCGACACTCCCGCTGCCAACGTATGCTCATCGGAGAGCACTATCGGCATCGTCGGCACTGTCTGTGCCACTATCAACGGCGTCACCCTGGACGGAGACGTTACCGGCACGCATCCGTCATCTCTAACGACGGGGGGCGCTGTTGTATCTTTGAGAAGAGATGGAAGGTGGTGCTTCAGTTCCTGCTTGGGACTGCTTCAGTGCAATGGCTCATTAAATCGCTGGAGGAATGTATCAAAGGAGGAAGGAACAGCGTTGTATACTCGGCAAACAGGAATGGATACAGAAGCCTTATTGCCCAGCAATGCTCCAATAACAGAGGACGTTATTTGGAGCTCAGTGAATATAGTCAGGAGGGGAGGAGGAATGTATTATGCTTTCTGGAAGGGGACAGAGGATGGGGTTGGCGTAAGATAAGAGATGAACTCTTGGTCTGGCGTAACCAAAAGGGGGAGCACCAAGATAACAACAAACCCATCTATGGCCGCTGAAAAGGGGAAAATTCACGTTCGTATAAGGAGGCGCTGGCTTCTGGCATCCCGATGCAAAAGGAAATGAATTCGGTGGGTATTCCGACTCCGAAGGAACTGGCTGGCTGCTCGGAGCAGAAGATGACCGTTAGGAAGCTTAGGGGCGATAAGAAGAAGACGATACAGGCGAAGGAGCCCTCGAGCCGCGCGGTTGACAGGTCTGAAGCGTGGGAGATACGCATGCTGCTGAGAGCAGTACAAGATGATATCCAGCAGTTGAAGAAGGAAATGGCCCCGGTGGCAAGACTTGTCGGGCTATTTCTGGAAGGAGATGACTGGCGCAAGGAAATCGAGCGGTATAAGAGCTCGGGACAAAACGAGGCCGGGCCTTCTAAAACCAAACTCGTGTCCAAGCCCAAGGCGAAGCGTAGGTGGCAAATCAAACGGACTGGGCCAGGGCTCAAAGGATCGGCAGTAAAGGCCCAACTAACGGGGCTGCAATGTTCAGGCTTTATCTCCCACTTTTTTTTATCTTGAATCAAAATTTCATTAAAATCCCTTATGACACTCCACCCCCTAGCAGGTTTAAAAGAAGATAATAAGTCCCATGCTTGATGTCTTAATTTCTTAAATTTGAATCTGGCTCTCCATTAAAACAAGTTAGCAGCCACTCCAAGTTACTGTCAACATCATGCACTAAAATATAATATGTATTTGTGAGTAATTAAGAAGTTCTAAGCAGTGTTGTTATTTCCAAAGAATCATTAAACCCCCACTTCTCACCATAACTTCCACAACAATACATCCATCATACTTGAATTTTCTTGCAATCGAGTGAGCTTTAACACATGATAATTTGGTCTCCATTAGAAAGACCACATTGGGAGCTTGCTCCTTTACTAGCAAGCAAGAACCTGAATTGTTCGGAGTTTCCGAGCCCTCGACAGTTCTAACTTAAGATTTTCATAATTTCTGACAGAGCTGACATGCAGCCTTCGCCAGTTCTGATGTTTGATCGCCCATTTTCTGTAACAACTCAACTTTAAACTTCTTAGCAGTTTTGGACTTAACTAATTCATCAGTAACATGTGCAACTCTTCTCTTTAAAGCAGGAGTTTATTTAGGAATAAAAATCATATTGACCTGACCTCTTGCTTGTCGTTTCCATTTTCTTTCATGTTTTGAGACTTTGGAGTTCGACACAGAGTGATGAGCCACACTCTTATCTTAAACAGTCTCATTTTATATTAACTCCATTTGACTATCGAGCATCTAACCTTTAGTTTTAGCTTGTGAGCAAATAGGCCCCCACAAGAGGTGAGGCTTAGAGAGCGGCCCAACCCCATTGGAGTCCATACCCTTCGACAGCCCTTCCTGCATCTGACTGACCTCAATAGCCTTTAAAACTGCTTTTGAATTAGTCATTCCCAACTAACTTGGCAGCAGATTCCCCAAATGTGAAAGCTATTGCCCATTACCTGAAAATTCAGTTACCAGTTCCTCTAAAGTTGTGGCAGTTTCTTTTGGAAGGGAAACTCCCAATCAGACTAATTGCTCCCTCCTCATTCAAATTCTTTGTAGAATTTCCAACATGCCCTTGATCAGAGAAAGTCGACGTCCGCCCCTGTACTGAACTGCCAGCCAAACCCTCTGTCGTTTCTCCTCCCTTGCCTTTCCCTACCTCTGATTTCTATTCCCCCCTTCACCCCATGTCCTGCATCAAAATTAATATCATAGAAATGTCTTTTAACATAGGCCTCAACTTGAAGCAGTGGACCAAATTGGGACTCCTTCAACTGCTCAGAATCCACTCACTTTTTCTCTATTAAAAAGCCTAAATGACCATGCAAGATACCACCACCTCCAAAGAAAGCATATCTTAGGTAAAATTTCATAACGGGAAAAAACCCACACTTTCTCACCATTAACGTTAATAAAGCGCCCTCTCGCAATGGCTTTACTCAACTTCAACTCCACCTTGACACGCAGAGAAGTACCCCAACCAACCCCCTTATCATTGAGTTCAACCTCACAAATCTTACCAATTGAACCTACGATTCGTAATCCCCAATCTAGTGTCATATAATCTAACGGAAAATTATGAATCTGCATCCAAAAGACTTCATGATCAAATCGAATCTTCCTTAGTTGTACTACCCCATCATTCTGATACCGCAATAACAAGAAGAGCATATTATCTAAAAGCTATGGCTTTCCATCTAGGATTCTTTGATGATCAACATGTGTTGCAAAAGTAATGACGAACGTATTCCTCTCAACTGCCTGGAGCAATGCCCTTTTAATGATTCGCCATATACGAGACATTGCAATTGCTATAATCTCTTTACCAACCACTCGTTCCGAACAAACCTTTTCGTTTAGGTTTCGTTCCCCTCACTTCTGAATCTCTACCACCCCATTCGCATGACTCACCTTGAGCACAACCTCCTTTTCCTCTGTCAACTTAAGTTTCTTCCACATGTCCTCCATATTCTCCATCATCTTGCTCTCCATCGGTATCGGACCAGATAGTGGACTGAACTTGAAAACCTTAAAGTGAAACAACACTTCTGAAGTCTACCAATTATCTAACGGAAATCGCTAGAGAACGTACAAATAAAATAAATAAATAAAAAATATTTTTTTTTTGTTTTTTTTTTTCGTAAAATTAGAATAAAAATTATTATTGCAGGAAAAAATATTTAAAACTCTTTATTTTTTAAGAATTAAATTTTCTTTCTTTATTTCTCTCTCTCATCTTTCTTTCTTTCTTTTATTTTCTTCTTTCTTCTACTTGTATAAAAACTAAACGAAATCGTTTGTATTTATAAACATAAATTATTGTGCAAGTTATTGTGTACATATATAAAAAAAATAAAACTAAAAAGGCCTCATTTACGTGAAGGATAGAGGAGGAGGGTCATTCATGTCTCCCTCCCATTGCCTTCAATAATTCTAACACTCCCTCTTGAATTACCACCCATAAAGAATTTTTCTCGTTAAAACATTGTCAAGGAAAAACTCAGTGGGAAGAAAAATCAATGGCGAAGGAAAAAAAAGTACAATATTTTTATGTACCTCCAAGTGCTTTAAGATTGCTTCATTAAAACCTTGTAGAGGAAAACCTAGTACGACAAAACATCAGCGAAGGAAAAAGAGTACAATCAGCACAAGTTTTCAGGACATTTACTCCCCCTGAAAACTGCATGACAATATATCTTTGAGTCTTCACATTCTAATGTTATGCACAATTTTCTTGAATGTCACAGTTGGTAATGCCTTTGTGAATAAATCTGCCAGATTATCACTAGATTGTATATACTTGACATCAATTTCACATTTCTCTTGAAGTTCATGAGTATAAAAAAATTAGGTGAAATATATTTGGTTCTGTCACTTTTGATATATTTTTCTCTGATTTGAGTGATATAAGCAGTATTATCTTCATATAAAATTATTGGGCTATCATTAATCATTGGAAGACCACACTTTTCTTGGATATATTGGATTACTGATCTCAGCCAAATACACTCTCGACTTACTTCATGAATTGCAATGATCTTAGAGTGATTTGAAGATGTAGCAGATAATATCTGCTTAACAGATTTTCATGATATGGCAGTATCTCCATTAGTAAATAAATATCCAGTTTGAGATCTACCTTTGTGTGGATCTGAAAGATAATCTGCATCTGTTTACCCAATCAATTATGGACTTGATCCACGTTGATAAAATAATTTCATATCAACCGTACTATGAAAGTAACGAAGGATATGTTTAATCTCATTCCAATGCCTTCGAGTTGATGCAGAACTATATCTTCCAAGCAAATTAATTAAGAATGTAATATCAGATCGAGTGCAATTTGTAAGATACATCAAAACTCCAATTGTAGTGAGATATAGTACTTCAGGACCAAGAATTTATTCACCGTCATTACAAGGACGGAATTGATCATTCTTCACATCAAGTGTTCGAACAATCATTGGAGTACTCAGAGAATGAGCTTTGTCCATAAAAAAAATGCTTCAGGACTTTTTCTGTATATATGGACTAATGAATAAAAATTTCATTTGGCAAGTGCTCGAGCTGCAGGCCGAGACAAAGTTTTGTTTTGCCAAAATTTTTCATTTCAAATTCATTCTTTAAAGATGTAGCGGTTCTTGAGATCTCTTCAGGAGTTCCCACAATATTTAAATTATTAACATAAACCATAATAATGGCAAATCCGGATTCTAATTTCTTAATAAAAACACATGGGTATATAGGATTATTCTTAAATTTTTCTTTCAATAGATATTCGCTTAGGCGATTATACCACATGCGTTCGTATTGGTTCTACCCATATAAAGATCTTTGTAGTCTAATAGAGTACATATTTCTAGATGTACTTGTAGATGCTTCAGGCATTTTATATCCTTTAGGATTTTCATATATATGTCATGGTCTAAAGATCCATATAAATATGCAGTGACCACATCCATCAATCGCATTTTTAATCTTTTAATAAGAACAAGACTAATCAAAAATCTAAATATGATTGTATCCATAACGGGAGAATATGTTTTTTCATAATCAATCCCGGATTTCTGCAGGAAACCTTGTGCAACAAGTTATGTTTTGTACCACACAATTTCATTTTTCTCATTGCGTTTTCATACAAATACTCACTTATATCCAACAGGCATTACACCCTTTGGTGTTTGGATAACAGGTCCAAATACTTCTCGATTTGCTAGTGAATTTAATTCAGCTTCAATAGTCGCTTTCTATTTTGGCCAATCATTTCTACGTCGACATTTTTTGACGGTTTTTGACTCACTTTCTTCATTACTTTTAGTAATGTCAATGGTCATTTTATATGAAAATATATTGTCGACAACAATTTTATTTCTATCCAGAATTTCTCTAATACTCATTAAATGTATTGAGATCTCATTATTTTCAGGTACCTATTCCTCTTCAGGAGAAAACATTTCATGAAATACCTCTTCAGGAGGTCCCTTTTCAGGAGATTTTAGTATAGGAGATTTAACCTCTTCTGGAGCATCAATTATATTTTTAGCCTGTATTGTGGGTATGTATTTTTCATGAATATCAAATTCATTTTGTATCATTTTTTTTTTTGAGAAATTTTATCTTTTGCATCAATAGGTCTTCCACGCTTCAGGCGTGTCTTAGACTCACTTATTATTATTTTGACAATTTGTCCTTCAGGAATTTCAATCATTGCTAGAGCATTAACAACAGGAATATAAGATTTCACTACACCTTTAGTGTTAGTAAATACATCCGGTAATTGATTTGCAACACTTTGTAAATGAATAATCTTCTAAACTTCCAGCTTACATTCATTTGTAGGATAATCAAATTGAGACAGGGTTTTATTATCCCAACTAATTACTTGTCGTGCTTCAAGCACTGCCTTTTCATTACTCATTAATAGAAAAGTGGATTCGTCAAACTGACAATTCTCAAAACATGCTTTAAACATATCTCCTGTAAGGGGCTCAAGATATCTGATAATAGATGGAGAATCAAAACCAACATATATCTCAAGTCTATGTTGAGGGCCTATTTTTGTCGTTGTGGAGATGCAATAGAAACATATACAGCACATCTAAAAGTACGAAGATGAGAAATATTTGGTTGTTGACCAAATGCAAGCTGTAATGGAGAATATTTATGATATGCAGATGGTCTAATGCAAATTAATGATGCTGCATGAAGTATAGCATGTTCCTAAGTAGAAACAGATAGTCTTGATTTCATAAATAAAAGTATAGCAATTAGCTGAAACCTTTTGATTAAAGATTCAGCTAAATCATTTTGAGTGTGTATGGGCAACAGGATGTTCAACATCTATTCCTATTGACATGTAATAATCATCAAAAGCTTGAGATGAAAATTCACCTTCATTATCCAATCGAATAGTCTTTATTGGATACTCAGAAAATTGTGCTCGTAGTTTAATTATTTGAGCAAAAATCTAGCAAATGCAACATTTCTAGTGGAAAGCAGACAAACATGTGACCATCGACGTTATGTATCAATCAAAATTATAAAATATCTAAATGGTCAACTAGATGGATGAATAGGTCCACATATATCTCCATGAATCTTTTGTAAAAATGATGGAGATTTAACAATGACTTTTAAAGAAAATGGTCTGATAATTAATTTACATTGAGAACATGCAGAGCACAGATATTCATTGGGTAGAAATATCTTTTGATTTTTTAAGGGATGCCCATGTGAATTTTTAATAATTTGTCTCATCATTATAGATCTCAGATATCCAAGGCAATCATGCCAAGTCATCAATACTTTGGGGTCAATGCACTTCTGGTACACTGCCACATATGATTAAATTGTTCTCATCTTTATATAATATAATCCAAAAGATAAAGCAGATAGTTTTTCTAATACAAGTTTTTGACCCGATATTATTTCAGTAATAAGAAAATACTCTTTACTGCCTTTATTGATCGTTTCAATATAGTAATAATTTGATGTATATCTTTAAAACTCAATAAATTTCTTTTGGATTGTGAGGAAAATAAAGTATCATTAATACAAAATTTGGTGCCATTAGGCAACACAATATAAACTATTCTGGAACCCTCAATTAAATCTGATGAACCTGATATGGTATGGACATTGGTTTTGCTTAATGTTAGATTTTAAAAATATTTCTTATATTTAAGAATTGTGTGAGTTGTAGCACTGTCAGCCAAACACACATTTTTATCATTCAACTCAAAGATAAAAAGCTCATTAATGTGATTCATGATTAGAGAAATAAGACCACTAGTTTTCATAATTGGTAGAACTGTCGTGCTGAGAACGTGTTATAAAACTATAATAAAAACTATTATTGCAAAAGAAAATATTTGAAACTCTTTATTTTTTAATAATTGGATTTTCCCTATTTCTTTATTTATTTATTTATTTCTTTTTTTTCTATTTCTTTCTTTTCTTTTCTTCTTTCTTCTGCTTGTAAAAAAATTGAACGAAAACGTTCGTATTTATAAGTATAAATTACTGTACAAGTTACTGTGTACATATATGAAAAACAAAACTACAGAGACCTCATTCACGTGAAGGATAGAGGAGGGGGTCATTCACGTCTCTGTCCCATTGCCTTCAATAATTCTAACAGTTTTTACTTACTTTTAAGTAGAATAATTCATAGTTTAAATATAAAAAGTGATATTTATTAAGTTGGTATTAAGGGAAAAACTTAATAAACTATGATATGTTATAATTTAATTTGTAAAACAAATTAAAAGATTTAAAAAATTTGCAAATGATATCTTCCTCGCTCACCATAAAGTCACGTGATTCCGTATTTAGCCACGGTGGAATCCGAAAATCCCCGAGAAAAATCTCTCCCGCCATGAACACCCTCCCTATCCTCTCATCTGCGTACCCTCCGACGCTTCCTGTCCTCGCCTTCTCGACTTACATAAACTCTCTGTATCCCCAAACTCCCGTCATTTCCCAGTCACTAGGGTTTTGTTCCCCCAAGTCACTTGGCACACTTTCACAATCAAGATCTTCAATTAAGTCCCCGAGTTCTCTATACCATGTAGAACCCCAAATCTCCGACGCCGACGACTACGAAGACGACGACGAAGATGACGACGTGGCTGCTGATGAATACTACGACATCTCTGACGATGTATTGGAAGGAGTTGAACAGAGCGACGATGAAACTGAAATTCATATTGCTGCAACAGAGGCGCCGATTCCGCATGAGGAGTCCAAGTTGCAGAGAGTGGAAAAGCTTTGCAACGAAGTCAGAGACTTCGGAGAATATATTATCGATGCCGATGAGCTCACTTCGATATACGATTTCCGCATAGATAAATTTCAGGTTTACTTCTATGCAAATATTCAAATCTTAAACTCACTTGTCTACTCGCAAGCATACAATGATTATATGTATTTCTTATCTTGTATGAAATGTAGATATTCAGGTCAAAGAAAATTGTGACACTCTTAGTAATTATTTTATTTTTTTCTCTTTCGGGCAGCGTTTGGCGATACAAGCATTCTTGAGAGGCTCATCGGTTGTGGTATCTGCGCCGACGAGCAGTGGGAAGACTTTAATTGCCGAAGCCGCCGCAGTGGCCACAGTTGCCAGGCGAAGGCGAATCTTCTACACGACTCCACTCAAGGCACTATCCAATCAAAAGTTTCGCGAATTTCGGTATATAAGTATTTCTAAATCAGTGTAAATGGTAGAAATTGAATATGTCAACTGTACTTATGCCGCTGTATTGATGATGATTTGTGGTTCAGCGAGACATTTGGAGACAGCAATGTTGGCCTTCTTACGGGGGATTCTGCAGTGAATAAAGATGCTCAGGTTTTGATTATGACTACGGAGATTTTACGCAATATGTTATATCAGAGGTATATTATAGTGAATTTAAAAATCTAGTTGTATCTTATGGGAGCTGCTTATTTTAATGAAGGTGCGATGTAACGTATAAATTCGAACTAATGTTATGATCTGGTTTTGCAATCCGTAGCTGGCTGCAGTCTACATCTTATCTTTTTGATCGGTAAACTGACTGCATGTATCTTCAGCGACAAACTATACGAAAATGTTATTGCACACATTCTTTACACATCTTTTTTGCCTGCCTCTCATTCGTTCCTCGTAGTTTCAATTATGGTTAACTGATATGATAACTGGATGTGAGATTTACAATGCCAACAAGAGGTGTGGAGAGATGTGCACAGAAGCTTTGTAAATAGAATTATCGAAAAATGTATGCTGGTAGGAAATATCATTAGTGCGGTAAGTGTTTCCTCATCATTTAGAGAAAAAAAAAAAGTGTTTCCTCAACATGGTTGTTACCTCTAGAAGTTATCTGTGACCTCCATAAATTTGTTCTTCACTGGTTAAGTTGATTTTCTAAATTAAAAGGATGTTGGTTTACTTCATGTTCACATGCAGTGTTGGAATGGTTTCTTCTGATAGCGGACTGTTCCATGTTGATGTGATTGTTTTGGACGAAGTTCATTATCTAAGTGACATATCTCGGGGTACAGTGTGGGAAGAAATAGTAAGTCCATTTTCTTGTCCAGGATCTCATTTATTGCCAATGATTTCCTCACATTTTTTCTTCATATGGTGTAATCAATTATATCAGGTTATATATTGCCCAAAAGAAGTCCAACTCATATGCCTATCCGCAACGGTGGCAAATCCTGATGAGCTTGCTGGTTGGATTGGTCAGGTATTTTTCTTTTGTCTAGCTGACCTATATGTTTTGGATATAGCAATACCACTTGTCACATGTTGAAATGGAAAGATGAAGGCATTATTTGTTCTCCTTGCAGTTTTCCATTTACAAGAAAACATGTGATATATGTTGACAAGGAATTTTTTGCGATATATATATATATTTTTTTTGGAGGGGGGGGGGGGGGGAATACAGAAAATATTCAGACACCAATCTGATGTTAGAAAAAGGGCCTTGGCCTTGTCCAGCAGATAGAATTTCTTGCTTTTGTTAGTTTAGGAGAGCTAAACAAATCACATGAGATATTTCTATCGGGATATTTTTTGTTCACTAGACAAGTGATATGTGCTTTTATCCTGCATTCGCAATTAAACATATAGTTAGCAGAAAATACAAAAACACAACAAAGGTTCAAAATGAGCTGAGGGGGTTTCTTTAAATATTTGCCTCCGTGAAGCTGTCTTAGCAATGCCATCATCCACAATTTTTTTCTCCTATTTTAGTGTGGAGTTAGTTACACAAACTGATAGTAAATCTATATTTTCAAAAGGGATAGCAGTAAGGACTCATAAATTGAGGTTGTAGTTTATTTCACAGTTGCTCTTTCTTTTCTTTTCTTTTCTGAAGTTGGCAACCCGAGTTTTGATGTCTAGAGAAAATATTTTTGATTGAAGACTCTTTATGATTCTCTTCTACATTCTTTCTGCCTTCTGGTGTGTTGGCCTGTCATTACATGTTGTTTTCATACATAGAATAATTTCCACTTGCTTCTAAACTTGAGCATTGGTTTCTGACCGCTGTCGGGTTGACTGGCTATAGACTTGTGGGAGGATTGAGTCTTTCTAATTTCATCCTTTTTCTAGATTCATGGTAAAACTGAGTTGGTGACATCCTCAAAGCGTCCAGTTCCATTGACTTGGCATTTCTCTATGAAGACAAATTTGTTACCTCTTCTTGATGAGAAAGGAACGCAATTGAATAGGTATTTTTCTTAATTGATTCTTATGTCACTTCATTAACTTTGACTTATAGTTTCACTATAGATGAATGCAAGCATGGGGATATCTTTAAAGTGTTGAATAGTTCATGTTTGTTAGACTAGTTGCTTTGGTTTCTATTGTTGAAACCAAAAGTAACTTGATTCATGCCAGCACTTGAATAAAAATTACTGGCTATATTTTTCCACTGGTTATTCGCATGAACATTCACAGTGAAAGTTCGAGGTTTGGTTCAGATTACCATAGGTAAGATACACTGTACAGCATATAATTTTGTTTTCCTCTTCAATTAGTTGTATCTATCCCTTCCCTTCAACCTGTTATTTGAACGCATGGAGGGAAATTTATTATTATCAACCATTTTCATTTCCCTTTTTCTAAATTGGAACAGGAAGCTGTCACTCAATTATCTGCAACTTTATGCTTCAGGAGTTAAATCTTACAAGGACGATGGGTCTAGAAGAAGAAATTCAAAAAAACGAGGAAGTAACATGAGCTATGACAGTGTTGATAGCATGTCCGAATCTCCTCTTTCAAAGAATGATATAAACACTATTCGACGTTCACAAGTATGGGCTGATTGCATCAACTCTTTTATATAACAGTACTGTTTTCATTTTTATGGTCTTCATCTACATGATGCTTAATTTTCTATAGAATGACAAACCAATTTGATAACAGGAGTGAACTATTAATTTTCAGGTCCCTCAAGTTATTGACACATTATGGCAGCTTAAGGCAAAGGACATGCTGCCAGCAATTTGGTTTATTTTTAGCAGGAAAGGATGTGATGCAGCTGTCCAGTATCTTGAAGATTGCAATCTCTTAGATGAGTCTGAGATGAGTGAGGTTAAACTAGCCTTGAAGAGGTTCCGCATTAAGTATCCTGATGCTGTTAGGGAGACTGCCGTAAAAGGACTGCTGCAAGGGGCTGCTGCACATCATGCTGGTTGTCTACCATTATGGAAATCATTTGTAGAAGAATTGTTTCAGCGAGGACTTGTCAAGGTTGTCTTTGCTACTGAAACTCTTGCTGCTGGAATCAATATGCCTGCTAGGACAGCTGTTATTTCATCACTCACAAAGAGGAGTGATAGTGGGCGAACCCAATTAAGCTCAAATGAACTGCTTCAAATGGCTGGGCGTGCTGGACGTAGAGGCATTGATGAAAGGGGTCATGTAGTACTTGTTCAGACTCCTTACGAAGGGGCTGAAGAGTGCTGCAAGCTTCTATTCACTGGAATTGAACCTCTTGTTTCACAGTTTACTGCTTCCTATGGTATGGTGCTGAATCTTCTTGCAGGTGCAAAAGTTACTAGCAGATCTAATGAAGTAAATGAAACGAAATCTGTAAAAGCTGGTCGAACTTTGGAAGAAGCTAGGAAGTTGGTTGAGCGAAGTTTTGGAAACTATGTTGGCAGCAACGTTATGCTTGCTGCAAAAGATGAGCTTATTAAAATAGAGAAAGAGATTGAGATGCTGACTTTAGAAGTTAGTGAAGAGGCCATAGATAGAAAGAGCAGGAAGCTTTTGTCAGAGGTAGCATATGCGGAGATTGCAGATTTGCAGGAAGATTTGAGGGTGGAAAAACGTCTTAGGTTAGAACTGCGAAAAAGGGTGGAAGCACAAAGAATTGCTGCTCTGAAACCTCTTTTAATGGAATTTGAAAATGGACACTTGCCTTTTTTGTGCTTGCAATATAACGATTCCGAAGGAGTTCAACACTCACTGCCTGCTGTTTATTTGGGGAAGGTTGACTCACTCAATGGTTCAAAACTTAAGAACATGGTTTTTGCTGACGATTCTTTTGCACTGAATGTAGTTGGTACAGAGTCAAATGTTAATGACCTTGAAATGGGCCGAGATGTTGAACCATCTTATTATGTGGCCCTTGGTTCAGATAACACATGGTATCTATTTACAGAAAAGTGGATGAAAACAATGTATAGGATGGGCTTGCCTAATGTTGCTCTAGCTCAAGGTGATGCTTTGCCTCGGGAAATTATGAGGATGCTTCTTGATAAGGAGGAAATGAAGTGGGAGAAGCTTACTGCTTCTGAACTTGGTTGCTTATGGTGCATGGAAGCTTCTCTAGAGACATGGTCTTGGAGTTTAAATGTGCCAGTTTTGAATAGTCTTTCTGAAAGTGATGAGCTCTTACATATGTCAGAACCATACTGTGAAGCTGTTGAACGCTACAAGGAACAAAGAAATAAAGTTGCACGCTTGAAGAAAAGGATAGCACGTACACAAGGTTTTAAAGAATATAAGAAAATTATTGACATGACGAAGTTGACTGAGGAAAAGATAAAACGTTTGAAGGCTAGATCAAAACGTTTGACCAATCGAATAGAGCAGATTGAACCATCTGGCTGGAAGGAGTTTTTGCAAATCAGCAATGTCATACATGAAATTAGGGCATTGGATATCAATACACATGTAATATTTCCTCTTGGTGAAACTGCAGCTGCAATTCGTGGAGAAAATGAACTTTGGCTTGCAATGATTCTCCGCAATAAAATCCTTCTAGGCTTAAAGCCTCCACAACTTGCTGCTGCCTGTGCAAGTTTAGTTTCTGAAGGGATCAAAGTTCGTCCTTGGAAAAACAACAGCTATATATATGAACCTTCCGCAACCATAATCAATTTAGTCAAGTTCTTGGATGATCAAAGAAACTCCGTTTTGCAACTTCAAGAAAAGCATGGGGTAAACATTCCTTGTTATTTGGATAGTCAATTTTCAGGTATGGTTGAAGCCTGGGCATCTGGGCTGTCTTGGAGGGAAATGATGATGGACTGTGCAATGGATGAAGGAGATCTAGCACGCCTCTTGCGGCGCACTATTGATATATTAGCTCAGATTCCTAAATTACCTGATATCGATCCACTGTTGCAAACTAATGCAAAGATAGCATCTACTATCATGGATCGCCCGCCAATCAGTGAGCTGGCTGGATAGTGTCGTATTTGCCACCATAAGATACTTGTAAAATTGTGAACATTGTTTCCTACAGGCTACAGGGTCAATAGCTTTTCGAATTTCACACTGTCACAGCATCTCTTTAATGTATCTGATCGAAGTTCAATCTAGAAAGATAACCGGCTTCACGTTTGCGATGCATAATGGATTTTCCGCACGTATTACCAGCAAAAGGCCCATTTGTGTTCTGTGGAGGTAAGCCTCGATCTCTGGCAACGAGGATACTGCCCATAATGTCGAATGACACATAACTAACCACATATGATAAAATGTTGGCAACAAGGATGCAACTAATCAAAAGAGGACACTAAAACCAGGTGCCTGTCAGCAACCAAGGTTGTTTGCCGTTTGCTATTTCAAAGCCAGGAAAAATTTTGCACGAGTAAATTTTTCTGGCTTTTGTTTGTTCTCCAGTTGCTTTGGGTTTTTTTTTTTTTAGCTTCACTTGCCGAGTTCCATCGTGCAGTGCAATGTTTTTGATAAACTGGTCCATTTATTTGTTTGTTAATACAAAGATTTTGATATTTCATTACAGGTCGTATGCTTTCAGATTATATATTGGTGGGGAAAATGATGTATAAATGCTGTCAGCGGAAGATGCAAAAGTCTTCAACTTGCCTAATTCTTCATTTATTGTTCTCTTGATTGAAGTGTAACATTTAAATACTCATTTTATGTTTTGATGCAGTAATTGGCATCGAAGAAGTCTTGAACTTTGCTGCAACCCTATGTCATACTTTGAATCTCCCGGCCCTTACCTTCTGGAAACATAGGACCATCTTGCTTAACAGGGTGTGTGTTCATAGTCCATGCTCATTTGTTGGTTCCATCCACAAATTAATTATGTGTATCATGTATCATGTGTTGAACCCCCTTTGACAAATTAATTAATCAAGTCAATCAATCGAGTTGATCAGACACTAATCATTCAACCTGTTTACAAACAAATTGTCGGATCACTTGGTCTAAACGTGTGCAGGTCACATATTGAGCTTTGACCCCAAACTCAATCATGTGAAGGAAGCCCAATCCTATTATCTTTTTGTTCGCAACCCGGGTCAAAGATTTGCCAGTCCCCTTTACCGTTGCAGCCGCGGAATATTTATCACACGGATAATTAGTAAGAAATCATATTTTTATGGATTGCTGTAATCTCAAGCTCATTATATTCAAACTCTTAAAAGACGCGTGGCAGACAGGAGGTTTCAATTTCAAATGCAGAGAGAGAGAGAGAGAGAGAGAGATATTATGATAAATGTTAAGGACAATGAAATCTCCCTAAGGTGGGGATTTAAAAAAAAAAAAAAAAACAAAGATTAAAACAATAATATCGATGAATGGAACGGACGCATATCTCAAGTTTACATCACAAATTACCTCTATTTACATTTTATTGTGGCTAGAAACGCCACAAAAGACGCAGTATACTACAGCCGTCGAGCGATATCCCCCTCTTTATTTGGTCAGTGAGACAGAAATGTGAGAATACATAAAAAGATATTTGATTCCACGAAAGCTTTTCCCTTCGTGGCGCCGCGATCTTTCCAACTCTGGTGGCCTGAGTAACTGAAGCGTGCCAAAAAACTACTGCAAAATCACAAGTATCCACATCATATTAGACAAACTTTTCATCTATTCGAGCAAACATATAAAGGCAGCAGACTCAGAACCAGCTAATTTCTCTACTACTTGGATTACATCTTCTAGTTCAAACTCTACACCATATGCAAAAAAAGCCAATCCTATCGTAACGAAGCTGTGAATTTAGCCTTTTAGCTCTGGTTTCTTCACACAGTGCAAAGACTCAGTAGGCTTATCAACTTCAAACTTAAACTAAACTACTCCAGTCCAGACACATTTTATTTGGGTCATTCACAACCTTTCCTTCCCCGAGACACATGTTTTAGCAAAATGGGATATCAATCCTATCCAGATTCAGCAACAGAAAGTTAGTACATACATATCTACTTGGGGTCACAGGAAGTCATATTATCCAGCTAGAAAGCAGTCCGTGAAACCGTTGTCGCCTACTTGAACCGCTTGAAGATTTTGCCTGGTCATGGCATGAGCTGTAAGTGTCCCTTTTCCTTTTCCCCCGGAACAATAGGTCTTCTGTATCTAAAACATATGAGACCTACAACATGCAACACAAGTCTTCTGTATTAATTACATGCTTATCTGCTCTTTTATGTCTAAACTGCAAACCATCTCATCAGATTGGAACAAAAGAGATCGAGAAATAAATTTCCATATAACATACCTTGGATGAATTGCAAGCTATCTTACACTCTAATCCATTGACAACTTTAACTCCTTCCATTGCCTGGCAGGCATTGGAGTTTTCATCGCCATTGGGATATTTGCGAACATTCCTGCAAACAGCAGGAGGCATTATTAGCCATTACTACTTAACAGCAATGACTATCTTTTTCTTGTATTTCTTACATACCTCTTCAAGAAGATTCCAGACTTCTCTTTCCTTTCAGGAACAACTGAGAGGAAGTCGGTGTGCAGATATGCAGAAAAATTAGGGTCCATGGAAACAGCAGTCACTTCGGGCTTATCATGTCCGTAGTCCATAAGTTGAATAGACAAATGGGTTGGTGTCGATGACTGGAAACAATTTACAATCGCACAATTTAGGACACATATGAAAGTTCACACATTTAATTAAAAAAATAAAAAAAAGAGGCTTATTTAAGAAAGATAAGGATCCAACATCACTGAGGCATACGCATTCAATACGATATATGTTCTCATCATGAAGAAGAACACGAGCATTTTCATGATAAACCATATCAACAAATCGTCCAGGTTTTCTTGATTTTTCATATGCATATAGTTGGAGAAGCTTGTTGTCCATCTCATCAGTGGCAAGTGTTTGAAGCTGAAGCAAGTGCACGAAGATGAACCTAATAGGTCAGATGAGAATAACAAAATGGAAAGAAAAGGAGACAATTAAAAATTAATTAATTATGGATCTTACTTGTTTAACAAGTTTATATATCAACTTGTCTAACGTGAATAAAAGGTATGACTGAGTTCCAATAATAGCTCGGCAATCATCCTCAAACTTTGTATTGTCAGAAGAACCATCTAGTAAATTGTAAAGCGCTATCATGAATCTGTAACACCAAAAACATTTTTTTATAAGTAATAAAAGTAACAACATAAAGTCAACTGATTAGTAGACACCAACATTGATTTGAGAAACAAACAAAAGCTAAACCACCTGGCATAAAGATCAGTAGGGCTTGAATCATTTGAAGCCCTCCATTTCCGTTCAGCAGATGACGAATTAACCTTTGCTGATTGTATTCTCTCGTACAATGTCTGCCAAATCATTAAAAAAGATACAAGTATAGTTTATGATAACAATCATATAATACATTCAGAAAATCCCCTTTTTCAAAAGCCAAGGAAATCATATTAACATATGACAAGCCTTACTTGGTGAAGCCTAAGAAGCACATAGTAGGAGTCATTTCCATAAAACACTCGAGAGTCCTTTTCTTTCTCATGTGATGCTGAAGGGACATGCTTAGCCAGAGGCTTCACGGTAAGAAGAAAACGTTCTGAATATGGAAGTGACGTCCCATCCCCTTCAACATCATGTGCATCAGCCATCCCTTCCGCTTCACCTTCACTCTCAGCCTTATTATCATGCTCATCATGATCTCCATCTTCCTCATGCTCTTCACGAGAACACTCACCATCAGCAGACTCACTTCCTGATACGTCCCCATTCTCAGAGGCATTCTCAGTGTCGTCTGAAGACCTCTGAGCACTTTCCTCACCTTCGTCATCGGCATCAGCATCATTTTCTCCTGCCTCTGCACCACATATTTTTTCTTCTCCGTGTCTAGTTGGATATTGCCTGCCTACAGCATCATCCTTCGCTTTCTGCACAGCCTCTAAACCAGCATCTCTATAAACTGCAAAATTATCTTCCTCAAAATCTCCATTTGGAGATACTTCACCCTCTTCTCTTTCGACTTTGAAGTGTCCAACAGATTCTTCATGGTATCTGTGAACTTTGATGCCATCTGGCATCACCCCATTCGTGGATATAATTGGTCTTGTAGAATCACCACCCTTTAGGATCAATTGAAAAAGAGAGAACATTTTCTCAGCCCATATTAATTATGATATTTGTAATGATCAAGACTCGAGACCCAGAACCTAGCATCAAGCTCAATTATCAACCAAATAGTTATTCTACAAATGGATTATCAACCAGATTATTCATCAAACTTCATAGCCAATTGATCGATCATGGATGCTCCATGATGACTTAGTAAAAGCTTACTCATGAATATATATATTTCATAATTACCCATCAAAACAGTGGCAGAACCAGAAATTCTACTTTAGAGGGGCCATATTAATCTATGCAATGACGATGATGCTTGCATACATGCCTATGTATGTATATATTATACCCTATGTTGTTTATAATTATAAGAAAATACATTCTAGACATAATTTTAATTTCATACTCCCTCAATTTATAAGAAATATTTTTGGACTGTAAATTTTAACTCATTTTCAAGTTTTTAAACTTTTGGTAATATTATGAATTTAAGAAAATACAGAAACTATTTTTTTTCATACTTTTAAAAAGACTCAAGAATTTTATATGGGATTAGAAGAAATATTTTCAAATTTTTAACATATTTCAATAAATTTTAAATTGTTTTGGGATCAATTTTTTTTTTTTTTATTGATTTTTATTTAAATTTAAATAATAACGATTAGTTTTTTTGGGGAGGCTAGGGGGTCAATGGCACTCTCTAGCCTCAACATGGTTCCACCGCCGTATCAAAAAAGGGAAGCAATACGGAAGGGACAGCCATTTTACAACTTCAAAAAAAAATTTTAATTTTTTCCAATTTAAATACACCAAAGCCAAAGAAATAGTCAACAAAATTTTAAAAGAACAAAATTTAATATGTAGTTGTGCACTAGTTGCATACTAGTTGTGTCCCCACCATTTAAAAAAAATAAATAGTTAAAGATACTAGCCATAGCAACCATCAAAAACTTCAATCTAACCAACATCAGGAGTCCAAATTAAGACCGATAAAAGCCCATAGGCAAAGCCAACTCGATCTAATGGCCAAGGGACAAATGGGTAAACTTGAGATGTTAACTTTAGGGGGACAGCAACACAATATAGCCATACCTCAGATGGAGGTAACTCGACCCCACCCTCAACAACATCATTGCTCAGTCTGGATGGAGTAGCACCAAGTCCTTGTAACAAAAAGGGGAAAAAAACAGTATCTCAGAATTCAAACTGACAAATAATATTTATATATATATAAAAAAGAAGATAAAAGTGGAACATATCGAAAAATAAAAGAACTAGCAGTGACAGGCTCAACTGAAATTATTTTTCAACTAATACAGGCCAAGTAGTTTGAAGCATTTTGCAAACCTGATATGTTCTCTATGGTAGTTCTTCCATTACTTTGCTCCACTCCAATGGCAAGCAATGCATTTGAATTGCCTAACTGTTCATTGGATTTATCCTGCTTGCTGACTCTGGATAGTTCATCAAGCATAGATGAATTGATCACGTTACCATGTGGAGGGGTATCACATGAAGCATCTTTCTTATTTACAATATGTTCTTCATCAAGACGACTATCTTCTTTAACTCCATTGTCCCCGTTTACTGGCCAAGCCCTGCAAGAACTTGATTGTTCTGGTGCATTACCCTCATCTCCATTTTTGGAAGGATTTAAATGTTTAGGATTTATCGCATTAGCACCGCCACCAGCACTGAGATCAATTTCCCCCACAGTTGCAGCACCACTTTTGACAGAATCACTCTTTGCCTTAACAACATCTCCGGTATCCTCTGCACCCTGAGGACGAGAAGGAACACCAAGCATGGGTTCCAGAAATGTTGTCCAAATCTTCATAACTTTTTCCAACTGTTCACTTGTACAAACTTCTCCACAGGAATACTTAATGAGCTGATATAGATCTTCATGGATGTCAGGATCAGGGTACTCAAATTCCAAATTTGGAATGATTGGTCGTCTATTTCCAGCAGCAATAGCAAGTAGCACATCATCTTCCTTGCGCTTCTTCTCACTAATTTCTTTAATCTCCATCAATAAGGCTGCAAAACATGACAAATAAACCATGAAAACTGAACATATGTTGAACCAGAACATCTTGGGTTTATTGTCTTTTATATAATTATATCAATAGGTAAAGTAGCCTTTTTTATTCTGGTAGTATCGAGACTTTGATATGTTCCTTGGAAAAATTATGGAGACATTGACATTATCATGTCATGCATTAACACGGTTTATTTATTTATTTTATTAGTAATAAAACTTCATTAAAAGCTGTAATCTAAGTACAAATACATTTTGAGTACATTTGTAATCTTATGCACAAACGTTGTTCCAAACAAGGAGGAGAAATAAAACACCAACAATTGCACAAGGGAGGAAATAATTTATTCAAAAGGTTACTAGTAATATTTATTTCAGTTATACAAAAGTATGTCTGTCATGAAAATTGAACATAACATATAAACTTTTGTGGTTTTAAGGAGCTTAACATGTATCAATAGACCAAGATGTTAATGCAAAATACCTTTTGTGCTCAAGCTCTTTGTGTCCTGTTGCTTGAAATAGAAGCTACGATGATCAAGTGATTTGTGATAATTCTTGGCATAAATTTCAGCCCAGACTTTATTAAAATCAGAGCGACACCGTGCCCACTCTTCTTGTTTCTGCTTCAGACGTGTTAATATAACTGGCAAAGCAAGAGGTGCATTCTTCCTTAACACATCCATCACATCAAGTCCGTGGTCGCCATATAAACGTTCAATGCACCTGAGATTCAGTGCTACAAAAACAGACAAGGAAAAATCCCCATCAGTAAAAAAATAAAAATAAAAAAAAATTAAGAAGTTAGCTTTAAATATTGTACTACATGTACTTGAATAATTTTAAGTATTCTATTAGTCACTAATCAAACTATAACCTGTGAAGTGTTCCTCAACACGAACTGGACTGTCTGTTTTCAATGTATTGTTGTTGATCTTTTCCAATAGCTCTTCTACACGCTTGGTTGTTACATTTACAGACTCTAATAACATGTCCAGTTCAAACCTGACAGCAGAATTACAAAAGGATCACCTAAATTTCCACAGAACATATTTTATACCATGATAAAGCTCCCAACTTTTTATGATATCAATAGTGCTATTACCAACTCCAGAAGCTTAAGTCTAAGCAATAGAACACAAGCATAAATGACAAATTAAGCAGCTACAACTAACAAGAGAAACAAAGCTAAAGCCCAATGAGAACAATACATTGAAAAAACACAAAAAGGGAAAGAAACAAGGAACATAAATATAATAACCTCAGGCAACCTCTAACCTGTCATCTTCACAACGAAACAAGCTTTCTTCATACTGATTTTTGCGCATATGTTTAAAAGAGTAATCCTCACTTCCTGATGTGACAGACACCCAATGATCATTCAATACTTCAGCACCAAGTACTGTTCTATGGCTAGCTGAAGGTATTAGATACTGCATCATTGAAAGGAGAAAAAAAAAAAAAAACAGATGAATGTAAAGAGTGTTACTAAAAGAAACTCAAATCTCTAAAAATTATGAAACAATGAAAAAATGATTGCATACATGCTTTGGCAGCAGACGGTAACTGGGAGTGCAGCGCTCACAATTGGATAGGTCAAGTTCATTAATAGGTTTTGCCATATACTTATCCTTGCTGGAAAATAATGTCATCCTATGACCCCCAACGTCTTTATTGCCAAAGGCAGAACTTTTTTCAAGTCTATCCCTTTCCCGGTTTTCAACTCTATCCCTTTCTCGGTTTTCACAGTCTCTATCTTTCACCCCATCATCCTTTTCACGATCTCGATCTTTGTCCCTATCCTCTATCTTTACAGGTCTGGGTGAAGGTCCATCAATCCACAAGGCTTCTGTAATGAAGTAACGGTTCAATTAAGTTTTACACTCCAAACATTGAGTTAAGAGAAAATCATAATGCATTCACAGGAAACTCTAAAAAGGTTCTGTTCAGAAACAATGCCAGCATAAACAACTCCCATAAAAAACTGCCTCTAGCTTGAGAATAAAAGGGAAAGAAATCATCTTACGTACTTTTACTCATGACACCAGCAAGGAGAGCATCTGCAGTGCAAGACTTGGTTAGATACGAATTTAACAATGCAGAATCCGTAGGTAAATGCTAGCTAAGAGTTACCATTCTTCTCACAACGTGCCAAGAATTCATTAAATCCATCCATAAGATCCGGATATCTTCCAAGTAAATCAGCCACCTGACATAAGTCAAAGAACCAAAAAATTAGTTATCCCATTCCTGTTATGCCTCTTAAGTCAAGGGGGAAACTTTGCTAGCGTTATAAATGATTATTGAAAATGTTGAGCACATGAGCAAGCAGACACGAAATCTCTCTCAATGAGAAGACAGTAAATTTATCAAATAGGAGATATTTCATCCGCCATACCAAAGATTGCAATTCTGTTCGTGTAATTATTTCCTTGCTATAAATATGAAGGCACTTTAAAAATTCCTGGTAATCATCAGGGTTTCGTAATTTCTCCTTCACTTTCTCACAAAAGGCAAATTCTTGACCGTACATACCTGCCAGAACATAAACCAAGTAAAAGAAGCAGTGTAAGAAAAGGCAGGTTACAGATAAAAATACTAGATAAGGATTGATGAGAACTTATAGCATTTACATAGAAATTCACAAAAAGATTTCTCTTCACATGATATGTAACATATGATCATAACTAAGAGAACAATACTAGAAAAAATGGCAAGCAAACATGCTTAGTATACATGTCTGGGAAAAAGGGGGGAAAGATCATCACACTGTTGAACAGTGATAAAGTTAAGCAATTAAGTACAATGTTGACATCTAGAGTTAATTATGAGTGACCTCTTTCTGAAACACTGTAAATATTGAAGAACCTCTGAATGTTCCCATATAATTGATATCTTATCCAACAACAACAACAAAATAAAACAAAGGCAAATTACATATTTTGCAATCAACAATTTTCTAATGCAAAATGATAAGTTATGTTCCCCTTTTCCCAAATTAAAAACCACATTCGGGTAGAACTAAGTTAAGAATGTACTTGAGAGATAAAGTGCTTTTGTAATAAGATTGGTAAATGGGACAAGCGTGCAAAAGTCTCAAGTTTAGCATTAAAACAGTTTAAACACTCACTTTTCAAGGAACCTTTATCTTCATAGGAGGATGCAATAGGACGCACTCCAAAGTTCTCATCACCGTCCCCACCCTGATGTAATTGGTCAGCAGAGTCATCATGCCTACGAGAAGGTTTTCGTTTGTGGGGAAAACGTTGCATATTGAAGTCCCTACTGCCATCATGCTCAAATTCTCTATCATCCATTTCCCGTTCTCTCCTGTCTCTGTCTTCTCGCCTATCCTTTTCACCACGCCTCCGTTGCTCTTTCTCCACTCTCATCAAAGATCTATCATTGTCTGGATCAGGCCGGTCAACACTGAGGTCACGTTCACCATTTGAAGCCATTACCCTTTCTTTCTGGTAAAATGCTAGTATGTTAGCTGAATAATCAAAAAATTGTGGGGTGAAATGAAGATATGAAAATAAATAAACCTTGTCAACATGCAATGGTCGCATGATAGGCATGGCAGAAGTTCTATCCCGGAGCATTGAATTCCGACCAGATTGAGCATAAGGAGTGGGAGCCGCTGCTGAGGTATCAGGCAGAAAATGGGTGAACTCATCAAGCAGGTCTTCATGGGCTTGGAAAAGTGCAGCAACCTAAATAAGGCAAAAGATCATCAGTAGCAGAGACCAAAATCTCAAAAATGTTAAGAATAAATGCTGCAGCACCATAATGAGGGACAAGAAGAAGCACACCTCCTGGTAGACCTCAGTGATGGACTTATTTTCCTTTCTGTACATATTCAAAATGTCCAAAAATGACTTATAAACGTGATCATCACCTTGAAATCGTGTCTGCAGAATAGAAATGTTTAGATTACAACACCTGAAACCCAAAGCACACCTGAGAAGAAGTTGTAAAATCTACCTTTATCTTGTTCACAAAACTTATAGCTTCTTCAAATTCCACGGGTTTCTTTGGTTGAGGTTGTTCATCCTCGTGTGGGAGGGTGATCTCATATCCCTTTGGCAAGAAGGTATTGAAACCCAAAATTAGGTCTCGATGCCCTTTAAATAATTCCTTTACCCTTGCTATGACACCCGTAGTGTCAATTCTACAATAAAAGTAAAAGTAATACCAATCAACAAGGTAAAATAAACAGTATCTCCATACCCCAAGAAAAGTATACAAAAAAAAAACGCTAGGATAAAGCATTAAGCAAATCATAATCAAACCTTTGAGCCTTGAAATCTTTCATGACTTCAAGAAAATCATCGTATTTTTCCCGATTGTCTTGAAATATGTCCTTCACCGCCTTGAGATAGGCTAGGGCATCATTTGTTGTCAGTTTCTGTGTATTTCCCCCTCCCATCATCTGGGGCTGCCCAGACCTTCATTTCCCAAAAATAACAGATAATTGGACATATTGTGAGATTCACGAACTCTGCCAGTAGATCAATAGCCAAAAAAGTTTCGCCCCTAGAATAAGAAGTTAAATCTCCAACACATTCTCATCGTAAGCAGATGAGAAAAGGGCACATACATCAAGAAAGGTCGCTATTTTTTTGGAATCTCTATCAACATCTAAACGAAATCAAACCTAGCAGAATTTATTATGCAAAAATAGGATCTTTTCTCAACGAATCAAACATATTTCAGAGTCTCAGCTAGAAAATAAACAATACAGAAAATAGTAAACACAAACGAAGTAAATCAATAAAAATCTATTAATAAAACTCGCACAACGACCTCGGGGGGGGGGCAAAAATAATTGCCAAAATTCACCACTTAAATTATTAAGAAGCTTAATCTCATCGTCTACACAGTAACACTAAAATGATCAAACAGAAAAATTACATATAAAAAAGTTGAAAAAATTAATAAAAATACAAAAGAGAAAAGAGAATAAAAACTCACGGTTCTTCTCTAGAAGAAGCCATAGGCCGTTTAAGTTGAGAGGCCATGTAAACGTCGTCTCTGGACCTCTTCATCTCTGCAAGCGAAGCTCTTCTCTCTTCAAGAGCAAATCATGCTCCCGACTCCGATGGAAAGTAAAATCCTGCAAGACCAACTCCCTCATTCACACGAGAGAAAAAACCAGAAAGCAGATCTAAACGACAAGAAAAGACGAAAACAAGGATAATAATATCAGAAGCAAGAATTCCAATCCGGACCTCTCGAACAGATCACCTCTGAAGAGCCAAATCGTGACCAAAAAAAAAAAACACACACACACACACAAGTAATTCGCGTTACTTGAAAATGAAGCAACGTCCAGAGAAATCGTTAATATTATCGAAGCGAAAATTTGCAGGGAGAGAGATCGTTGAGTTGCCGAATACCAAAGTCTTCCAAACCAAGCTTTAAAAAAACAAACAAAACAAAGAAAGAATCCTAGGTGTGAGGATTACACGTGTTTGTGCAACACAAGAAGGAGGGAATACTAACGATTGAAAACAAGTTTTACTTTATGATTTTCTCGGAACACAAACAGGGAACAGAGGATACAATGTAAAGATAGACAGAGAGTTGGGAAGAATGGGGATATAAAAACGCGCACACACACATACACAATCAATAGAGGAGAAGAATTGGGGGTGTGGTGTGGTGTGGTGTGGAGGTAAAGTCATTTTTATTTCTCGACGATCATTTTTCCGAATTTTCCCGGTTGCTTCATGTATGGGTTACCGGCTACAGGCGGTTCATCTAATCCGACGTAGGCAACAAAATTAGGGCTTTATTGGCTCCAGTATTGGGAGCGTACCAACCACGTCCCAATTGAATTCTTTTTTTTTTTCACGAAATGGTGCAAAGTGGCAATCCGATGAAATTTTGTTAAAACAAAAGGGGTATATGTGTAATGTGGTTTGAATTGCTGCTTCTTCCTAGGGTTTGGGAGATCGGTGGTGGTGGCTTTGCAAGGAAATTTAAGGGTTATCTCCTAGTGTTGTTAGCTTTTGGGGGATTAGGGTTTTTTTTGGGCAAAGTACACTGATTTCATTTTCCTTTTTTTTTTTTGGTAAGTGATAATGATGAAATTAGAAGGGTGAAGAAGTAATTTAGTTTTATTTTTTGAAAAAATGAAAAAAGAAGTTTAATTATTTGAATTAAAGTGAACCCGGGGGGTTACATAGAGGTGAGGCCTTCTGTTCAGTTTGAAGTTTTAGCACCGGCTCCTTCGGCCAACAGCCGACTCCCAGCTCTGTTATTGTTTAAGGGTCAGGCTTCGGGCTCTGATGCAAAGGAGGTAAGGCCCATCTAAAAGCATGAATGGGCTGAAAAAGTTGAGCCCAATTAAGAAAAAGATAACACGTAGATGAATCAACCAATTCCATCAAAACATATTTTGGATAAGAACCTGAAGATTGTTTCTTTATTTGCATGAAACTATGAGGTCTCTATGATATTCTTTTTATTTTTATAATTTTTATGAGAGGTCAGGAATTCGACCCCGGACAGCCTTCACGAGAGTTGGCTATTTACAGATGTTTATGATAGGTTTCCCTTGCTCTTTATCTTCACTGATAAGTTCCTCAAAAAAAAAAAAAACTATACTGATAAGTGGACCCAAAAAGTCGAGAAAAACACATTACCGAACAAGACGAAACTTTTTGGATCTGGTCAGTCACGATCTTCTGGGCCTTCTCGAATGGGTTGAAACAAGTTTGGCGGATTCATATTGGGCTTTAATGGTTTTTCTGTACCAATATTGATGGGCCCTGTAGGAGTAAAGGAAGCCCAAGTAGCCAATTTGCAAAGGCTGACCCAATAAACTGCTAAAAAGTATTTTGTAGCCGCGCCGTACTGGGAGAGTAATCCCATCATATAAATGATATTTATGCTCTCTTCGGCCGTTAAACTAACGCGAGCAATTTAGAGTAATGTTTTGAATATCGTATCGGTGAGCAATTTAGACTAAGTTTGGATTCTAAAATGAGATGAGATGAAATGATATGAATTATAAATAGTAATAAAATAAATAATTAAGATAAGTTAAAATTTGAAATGAGTGATTAAGATAAGTTGAAAATATGAAATGAGTTATAAATAATAAAACTTAGTTTTGAAAACAAATTTTGGATAGAGGAGATAAGTTCAATTAAACTCATTTTAAATTCATTATTTAATTTTTTAAAATTTTTTATATAAAATAAATTTTAATACATTTTTTTAAATTTTAATATAATTTTTTTAAATCTCAAAATAATAATAATATTAAAAAAATAATATTTTATTCAACTTTCAAAATTCATTTCAACCCATTTCATCTCATCTCTCCATCCAAACCACCCCTTAATTCAATCTAATTTAAATTAAGTTTAAAATTTAAATACTCTCAAATTATTAAGTTTATTTGAATTCAAAATCTCTTCATACGTAAAACTTACAATTTTTTTCAATTCAATATTTTTTTATATGTAAGGCCCACAATTTTTTTTAATTTTTTATAAGTTCATCTTAACATCCAAACACATTTAAACAGATATTGAATAGACCTTAAAAAACTCACTCTACTATCTCAACTCACCCACTGTTTTATTAAAAATTCAATTTAGCTCAACTCAACATCTAAATGCAATCTTATAGATAAAAAGTGTGTAGTACAAACATTCTTTTTAATAAATTAAATAAATATGTAATATACATAAAAAATAATTATTTTCACAATAAACTTACTATTTTTTTTAAGAAGAATACACAATACTCGCACACCACTATATCATATGATTATACGATTGCATTACTATAGAAGAGATTTCAACTTTTTTGTCTAAAAAATAAAGCACTTTTTTTTTAAGAAATAGTTTGACCATATTGAAACTCATATGGCATAAAAGTCTACAGTGTGATTGAAACAGTCAACTAAATACATTTTGACACACAGCTTCTAAAGCTCATCAGACTAAAAGTCTGAGAGACAAAATACTGTTGATGGCAATAATTAAAATCTCATCCTCAAAGAGGAGAGAACTAAGATTCCACAGACTAAAAAGTCTGGAAAACTATTTCTTCATATAAAATTTCTTTATACAAACGAAATTTTCAAACAACTAACAAAACAAAACAATATAACAATAAAATACAAACAAAACTACTATAATAGACGGTTATGTGGTGGCGCATGTAAGTCACGCGCTACGCTATGAGTGATCTGCCACACCAATATTTGAGCTTCGATATCCCAAATTTGATCTGCACCACCAACGGCCAACTATATCCACCAAAACGAGAATACAAAGATAACGAACACCCTTCGGTCCCCGTGCATGAGAAGCACGCACATCACCGTTCTGCAAAATATTCTGACGACTACTAGATCAGCGGATTGGTAGAATGACGACACGACTTGTGGTGGCCTTAAGGAACTCGAAGCCCACGTATCAACCTACCTAGCCATCAAAAGTCGAAAATCACCATCAAAACCAAACCGCAACATAGTGGCTGAGAAAACAAGAAAAAAAAAAAAGAAAAAAAAGGAACAAAAGAAAGGAATGAGGAGATGGAGCCAGAGCTCTGCTCTCCTTCACGCTAGTCACTTTCTTTACCTAAGAAAACAAAATAATCAAAGAGAAAGAGACTGAGAGAGCATGTTAAGAGTTCGAGATTATAAAAGTCTAAAAAAAACACACTTGTTTGATGAGATGCGTGTCATTTGTTAATAATAAATATGCTTGATAATTCTTTATACATCGCATTATATATGTTTAAAAATGTTTAATTATCCTTTCAAAAAAAATGTTTAATTATCATAGCACTAGTTCGGCCTCTCATTTTATTTTTATCATTATCATTACTATTATTATTATTATTATTATTTTGCCAATGGGATTTCAAATATGTGAAATGGGGCCAGCTTCCGAGTTGGTCTGATTCGTCCATCTCCCAGGAAGATATTGAATTATTCGTAGATGATAATTTGTTTTTATCGACTTACGATATAAACTTCAGATGAAACGCTTCTCATTTGTATTTCTTTTTTTCCTCTTTGTTTCTCATTTGTATATTCACAAAAGTACCGGCTGTCTTTTTCTATATTTTAAGATTGTCCCGTTACGACAAGTATTTTAAATATGAGATTTATTGTGGGCCGACCCTCTCACTAAAAGTAGCCCTCGTTTCAGGTGGTGGTGGACGACATCGCCTATCTCATTGGGACCGATGAGCTTATTCTTTCGACGGCAAGCTCCGGCGACTTCCGTGAGGCACACCAGAACTCGACGGAGTTCGTTGTTGAAGGGGTAAGCTTGCCGGAGCCCGCCGGTCTTGATGGGGTGGGTGGTGTCGCCCACCGCCACTGGAGGTGGCGGGCTGCAAACCAAGGCCGAATGTCCTTAAAATTCATCTCTATTTTATTTTTTTATTTTTTTATTGTATTTTTTATTATATTTTTTATTATGTTTTCTTTATTTTATTTTTTTATTATATTTTTTATTGTACTTTTTTTATTTTATTTTATTATCTTTTTTATTGTATTGTATTTTATTATATTATATTTATTATCAAAAAAATAGTCCAAATGTCATTGGACTATTTTTTGACACTGGAGGCCCGACCGCCCCAGCGTCTCTCTTTAAATATTTTGAGGTCTTCGGTTTTTCTTTCTCCCTCGGTGGCCCTAAGCCCAGTTTCGACCCAAGTTGAATTAGTTTGGTCTCAAACTAAATCATGCATGCTTTATTAATTAAAGATTTGCTGCTAGTTGTTACGAAGTACCCACATGACCATGCTATTGCTGGTTAAAAACTTGAGAAAATATTTTGTTAATTGATTGTAATATTTTGTTTTTTTATTTAATAATTAAGAAAGTAATTATTAGTATATTAATATTTTATATATATTTTAAAAATGTTTAAAAATATATAAAAACAATTGAAATAAAATAAATAATAAATAAAAAAACACTTGTACTGATCAGTCAAATTCTTTCCGTCATCTTTCGGTTTGAGTAGCAAACTTAAACATTTAGATTATTGAATACTAATTTAATTAAAACTTTAATAATCTTTAAGATTATAACATTTCACTATGTTTTTGAATCCGATCTTCACCGCACACTCTGTTCACACTAACCTGGGCTGCTGGTAGTCTTTTTTTTTTTTTTTTTTCCAACTTCACTCATCTATCCGTATTAAATTAGTTAATACTATGCACATACATAATACAAATACCTTTAATTAATCCAACTTATAGATCACTCATTTCGTGGTTAATTTGAACTCGTAACGTCATCCTTACTTTAATATCAATTATTGAAGACTCAATCATTAATCTAAAACAGCTAAAAAACTATTAAATACTAACTTAGTTAAATCTTTAATCTGAATCATATATTCAAGGGTCAAAAGTACACTTGGTACAATAATAGAGAAGATGACAATTTCCTTAAGGAAAGGCTAGACCGAGCCTTTGGAAATCATGCTTGGTCCCTCCTCTATGCTTCCACTCAAGTAAGGACACTCCCTGTTCTCAACTCAGACCACTTGCCACTCTCCCTTTCAAGCTCCAATCAGGAAGCCTCACATAGTCGAGGACATCAAATATTTAGGTATGAAGTTGTATGGTATGATCGCCAACATTGCAAGGACCTAATCAGCAATACATGGCAAGTGGACTAAGGCTTCCCAAGCCAGATGAATCAGGTCTTGAGCAAATGCCAAGAGCAACTTGATACTTGGAATAAATCCTCGAAAACTCTTCTTAAAAAATCCTGGAAGCTAAGAGGAAGACACTACTGCAACTGCAATCTGAGAACCAGGACAAGCTTAACACTCAGATCAAAATCCTATAATCCGAAATAGATGCTATCCTTGAGGAGGAGGAGGAGGACCTAAAGTGAAGACAAATGGCCAAAATAAATGGCTCAAAGAGGGGGATAGAAACTTCAAATTTTTTCACAAATGTGCCTCAAAGAGAAAGGAAATCAATACTATAAAAAAGATCTTTGACGAAGAGGAGAATGTAGCAACAAAACAGGAAGACATCTCCTCCTTATTCTAGTTTTACTTCCAGGATCTTTTCACCTCATCATCCCCTACAGGAATTATGGAAGCACTGGTAGACCTAGAGCCAGTTGTAACATACGAGATAAATATATCACTAAGAAGGTCTTTCATAAGACAAGAAATCAAAGAGGTAGTTTTTGATATGGAGCCTCTAAGCTCCCCGGGACCTGATGGATACCCTGCTATATTCTACCAAAAAAATTAGGAAGTTGTGGGAAATAGCATTGGAACAGCAGTACTTGAGGTTCTCAACAACAAATTTGGTTTCGAGTTTATCAATGACACTTTCATTGCATTAATTTCAAAAAACATAACCCCTTTATGATGACAGAATTTAGGCATATATCTTTGGGCAATGTGTTATACAAAATTGTCTCAAAGGTTATCTCCAACAAAATTAAGCCATTTTTGCCTAGTTTAATCTTACTATCCCAAAGTGTAGTGGCAGAGCCACATTGGGGTAGGCCCCCCCACCCCACGGGCCCCACTCCTATCCTAAAAAAAATTTTAAAAAAATAGAATATATTTTTTTTTAAAGAAAAAAATAAAATATATTTATTTTTTTTTATGATTTTATTGGAAAATACTAATTTTATTTTGTGTTGACCTCCTCTCTAAAAATTATTTTGGTCTTCTTCTATAAAATTAATCTAATTTAAAAATAAAACACATTTCATATAAAATAAAATGATATAATAACATGATGACATGTTTTTATTATAGATAAAAATAAAAATAAAAATAAAAAATAAATTGGATTATTTCTAATGTATTTTTAATATATTTTTATTATGATAAAATATTCTTATTATATTATATACTTTTTTAATACATAAGTTATATTAGACATATTTTATTTTTATTGTAAATCTTATTATCAAATTATTCTATACCGCATAAAAAATTGTATACAAATCAAACAAAAAATACTTTATATATTTTATTTTAGCTTTGTTTGGCCCCTTAACACAATTTTCTGGCTCTGCCACTGCCAAAGTGCTTTTATTCCAGGCAGGTTTATCTCAGATAATATCATTGTGGCCTATGAAGCATTGCACTCAATGCAAAATAGAATGAGAGGGAATGAGAGTTACATGGCACTCAAGCTTGATATGAACAAGGCTTACGACCGCATTGAATGGAGCTTTTTGAAGGCAGTTTTGTCACGTATGGATTTTGATCAAAACTGGGTGGAACTTATAATGTTATGCGTCAACATTGTGAAATATTACATCATCATTAATGGATGCCCTCTCCAAGCTTTCCACCCATCCCGAGGACTTAGGCAAGGGGATCCTTTATCCCGTTACATTTTCCTCTTTTGCTCTAAAGTATTGGCATCCTTACTGGACAAAGCCGAGACTAGAGGCCACTTATCTGATTTTTCTTTTGCTAGAGGCACCTTACTAGTTAATCAAATTTTTTTTTTTTTTGTGCATATGATAGCTTACTTTTGTGTAAAGCTAATGTCTTAGAATGTTGCAGGCTATTCAGATTTCTCAGGCTCAATGAACAATCATTTGGCCAACGCCTAAACCTTAACAAAACCTCTATTTATTTCAGCAGCAATATATGGCAGGGTGTCAATGATGTCATCCTGTTTTCAACAGGCCTGAGTGAAGCTAAATGTTCGAGAAGTACCTAGGACTACCATCCTACATAGGCAAGCACAAGATGACGGCCTTTAAAGCCATACTGGACATCATAAGGAAAAGAATGCAGACCTAGTTTGTCAAGCTGCTATCGAGTATTGGCAAGGAAGTTCTCTTGAAATCGGTAGTCCAAGCAATCCCAACCTATTGCATGAGTATCTTCAAGCTTCTCAAGACAATCCTAAATGTCATTAATAGGCTGATGCAGCAATTCTAGTGGGAAGCAACAGGTGACAAATCTAAAATTCATTGGTTATACTGGAAGAAACTTAGTCAGATCAAAACGGAAGGGGGTTTGGGTTATCAAGATTTTGAATCATTTAACAATGTCTTATTAGCAAAGCAGGGATAGAGGTTAATACAACAGCCACAATCCCTTGCAACCCATGTTCTCAAGGCTAAATACCACCACATAACATCCTTCTTGAAAGCAAAAATAGGCAGCAATCCATAATACCTATCGCGTAGCTTCATGGGAGCCAGGCAAGGCTTAGTTGAGGGCCTCATATAGAGAATAGGTGATGGAACCTTAGTGCATGTATGAGATGATCCATGCTGCCTTCCCCATCATCTCTCAGAATCCAATCAATTAGGAGACCCTTGGAAGGAGGGGGCATGGTATGCAACCTGATAGACAAACAAACTTGCCAATGGAACCAGTCCCTAGTGTATGACACCTTTAATAGGGAAGAGGTTGACCTAATTTGCAGGTTGCCAATTAGCTTCACCAAGAGAGCTGATTGACTGGTATGGAGAGGTACAAAAGATGGAGATTTCTCAGTTAAAAGTGCCTATGCACTCTTTAACGAGAAGGAAAGCAGTGGATAGGGTCAATCCTCAATAGCTCACAACAAAGCCCTTTTATGGAATGAAATTTGAGAGTTAAAAGTATCAATTGCTACAAGAGCATTCCTATGGAGAGCTACCCGTGACTCTCTACCTACAAGCCAAAATCTCCACAAAAGGAAGGTACTGAAGGTCCATAATTGCTCCATTTGCCTATGAGAACCAAAAATCATCCTCCATGCACTCTGGACATGTGCATCAGTACAGGATGTATAGGCGTGTTGCTCTAGACCTTTCCAGAAGATGACCATTAAACTCAGCTCTTTTCCTGAATTGCTATTAAAGGTTCTCTCCTTCACATGGAAGAGGAGAAGCACCAAGAATTTGTTGTAGTTGCCCAATACTTATGAAAAAGGAGGAACCTCTGGATCTTTAAAGATAAGTTCAAGAATCTTGCAGTAATCGCCACAGTAGCACACCAAGACACCAAAGGCTACAATGAAGAAAACCAGAGACAATGTCCTAGTAGTACACCACAAAACTTGGTGAAATGAAGCAAACCTCCTGTGAACATATTTAAAGTTAATTGGGATGCATCAGTTGACAAAGCACAAGGTAGAATAGGGATTGGGGTAGTGATTAGAGACTAGAATGAATTGACCCTAGCTACGCTTAAATCACAACGTATGTCTTCCTGACTCCCTCTTAGTAGAGTCCATCGCAACCTTTAAAACTTTCTGTTCTGTCAACAATTGAATATCCAACATGCTATGTTCGAAAGAGATGCTAAGCTGGTAATCCTTGATATACAAGGCTCCAAAGAGGTGCTGAACCTAGTGGGCATGATCATTTGTGATATCAAGAAACTCATCTCCTAAAACTTGTAATTGCATGGCTCACAATTTAGCTAATGATGCATTAAATCTTTTTGAAGAGAGCATATACATTGGGTCTCTACCCTCTTTGTAATCATCTTCCATAACAATTATTAATGAAATGTGGTATTGATATTCCACAAAAAAAAAAGAAAAAAAAAAAAGAGAAGATCAATTGCCGTAAGCTTGAGCATTATGTTCTGGGCACCGGACGGTGGATATCTCGAGTGCAGACTATATAACATGGCTCGGTCCTAAAAAAAAAAAAAAAAAAAAAAGCATGGCTAGGTCCTGTGTCAGAATAATACAGTCCTAATTTGTGGATGACAGCTTTCTTTGAAGATTTTATATACCAAAGATTCTCCTTAGTGAAGTTTGCCTGATACAGCTTGACTTGTGCAGATTGCAGAACGTGATTTCTGTTGTCGAGAACCAATGGGACACCACCAATTATTGTGAACTGATCATCAATCGACTAGGCCGTCAGGTAAGCAAATGTGTATTTCTTTTTTTTTAAAGCAAGGAGATGTGTATTCAATTTGAGAAATTATATTACACATGAATTTTATCAATCAAGTGATTGACATACGAATACACTTGAAAATATGTCATATTGGCCAACATGACTATGAATAATAAAATTTAAATAAAAAATAATGATATATACAAAGTCCAGATGTACAAATTTTATACATAAATTTTTCTAAAAAAAAAAAAAAAGATTACATGAGTTATGGCAAAAAGCGAAGGCCAGGCTAACCAGTAATGCCCAAATCCAAAAAGCAGTTGTGCATTCAAGGCTTCATCTGTTAATAACTAACTTATTGTCTTAATAATAATAATAATAATAATAATAATAAAACTTGAGGCTACTGTAGCTGTTTAAATACAAAAATTGTCTTTCTCTGTACTGTGCATCCTCCATCTAGATATGTCAATCATCTCCAGGAGAGAATATTTTATTCAAATATATATAATTATTATTGTTATTATTATAAGAATAATTGAGTAATCATTGGTGGGTAAGCTTGCATTCCACAAGGTTTAGTGCTGACAACCAAAAAGAATAAATACCTTATTTCAATGATCTGACAATTTAAAAACTAACCAATAACAATATTTTAGATTATTTGTTTATTTCTGAGCTTATCCTTTTTGTATAGTTTGGTCACTGCAAAGCCAAAACCACAAGCTCTCTGCAATATTTACTAAAAAACCACTGACATCGCATCATTGTCACCTTAAAATTTAGAATTTAGATCTGCTGCTTCATTCACACAGAAATTTGTTAATTCCTTTATAGCATTCAAAATAGAAAAAAGAAGAAATTGCTATGTATGGCACCAAAAACCAGTACATGATTGTTCTGAAACTTCCATGTGGAATTATGAAGGTTGAACATCATTATGTTATGCTTAACAGTACACAACTGCGACGTGTTAGATATCAGAGTCGTGACAAATGCACCCCTAAAGAATGGGCCCACCTCCAGGCCCACCACACTCAATAGCCTATTGTCATGGAAACGATGAAGGCCTTGTTATTATATTCTTTCTCCCAAGGAGTTTCGTAAAGAAGTCGCTTCTCCTTCATAGTCCTTGCGATCGTAATCTCTCTTATTTTATTTTCTTTCGAGTAGGAAATACACCTTGTCAACACATTCTCGTACGCATGAGTGTGACATGAGTGAAGTTATTTTTTATTTTAATTATTTTATATATCAACTTATACTTAAAAAAATTACTCGCATTAACTAATGTGAATGATCATGAGGAACGTAATGAATTGAAATTCAAGATAATTAGAAAGCAGGAGTACTTTTTAAGACACAATACACTTGTACCTAAAGCAAATATGTGTCTTTTGAGGTTTTCATAAGATATCAAATTAGTATTAATGAAAGAAGAAAGCTTCATGAATGACACTACAAAAAAAAACGTACAAGTATATATGATTAATTAATTATAATAAAAAAATTTATTTACAATAAAAATAGATTATTTATAGCAAAAATATTCATTTTAATTACAGTTAATTGATTATATATACATATTTTTCTTGTAGTGGAAGAATAAATTATGAATTCAACTCATTAACTTTAATCATTATCCAATTAATAAATTAATGATATGATCATGCATGCATATACAAAACACCTGTTGCATTCAACGTTGAAGTAATTCCTAAGAAAAAGAATCTTGGATTACGCAATATATATCCATCCAAACATAAAAATAAAAAAGAAAAAAAAGAAAAGAAAGAGGTAGCACAGATTATTCATTAATCACGTTCATGAATCTTGAACACGACTTAGAGTCGGTTTGGATTTATAAACAGGATGAATTTATTTTAATTTATCTTAAATTTATTATTATTATTTTTTTAAAATTCTTATATAAAATACAAATCTCAGTACAATATTTTTAAATTTTAATATACAAATTTTAAATCTTAATTTAACTTTTTTAAATTTTAAAATAATAATAATATAAAAAAATAAATTAAACTCGTATCAATTCATCTTATCTTTTAATTCAAACCGAACATGTTTCTTGTCCCTTCCAAATATGCGCGCATATTGCAGGAACGTGTGAAGTTGGGTATCGATGGCGCAACCTCGCATAACCATGTACATCACGCCAAGAAGCAATTGTATGGGGCTCTGAGAGTGACGCATGATCCAATTCAATCGGACCATTAGCCAACTTTCACGTGCCAACCGGCCGGCGAAGAACTAGGGAATGTTTTTTTTTAGTATTGTTACATGAAATATCCAAAAAAAAATATTATATATAAATAATTTCATAAATTAATGTTGTTTTATCTGATTTATTAGATATATTTTATTATAAAAATAATTTTATAATTTAAAAAACTACATCAAATTATATAATTATATAAAATTATTTTTATGTAATTTTTTTATGATTAAAATATTTTTCATTTTCTTTTTTCGTGTATCATGCATGGCCTCCTGTACGTACGTAGTTCTATCTTCCCTAGAGCATGAAGACAAAAAGCGCACACCATGGTAGGCCATATTGAATCGGTCGATTCCAACCCAAAAACGTACACAAGGTGGTGTGCATGTGAGGGTGTCACCGAAGAAGGAGAACATGCACACATGGGGAGGGCCGGAGGGGGGGAGGGGAGAGGGGAGAGGGGAGAGGAGCAGACAGATGCAATGATATTAAATACAGTTCGATGGTTTTGGTCTAGATTTTGGCTTCCCCATGTGGAGGCCTAGCAGTCCAACACCAAACTTATCATATGCTTTATCTGTCTCTTAGTCAAACAACATGGAGATGGACCATCCATACGCCTTAATACGTACACAACATTTAGGTCCACCTACGTACATCATCTATTTATCATGCCTTTTCCCTCATCTTTCTTTGCCTATGCATGCTTAATTTATCTTCTGTTAAGGGCTTAACTTTAAATCTTTTATACTTGACTCAAGTACTACTTAGGCCCGTGCAAAAAGTCGGACCACTTGCTCAATCCGTCTACGTCGACCCCATAAAAGGTGGGTCAATTGGGTCCAAACACAAACTTGGGTCTAAGATGATGAACTTGACAATACTACAATAAAAATTAGTATTTGTGACGAATTATTTGCGATAAAAATAATTATTTACTGTAAAAAATGAGTCATTTTGACATGAAATAACTGGTTACAGAAAATCAATTTTCTTGTAGTGCGAACCTGACAATTCAAGTATTCAACGAGTCAAAAAGCAAACTCTTGCGTTCGCCATTTTTCAGGGATTCCTCTTCCCCCTAAAGCGAACAAATGAAAGATGATGAAGTTACACAAAGATTTTATTGAGGAAACCTTGGTCGCTGTCATTCTGCAAAATTATGTCTTCCTGGCATTCCATTAACACTTGGAATGTGCAGTTGGAGGGCTAGATAACCATTATGTTGGAGTTGAAGATTAAAACGTCGCTAGCTGAGATATGAGGAAAGTGGAAGAGGAGGTCGAGGTTGCACAAAACAATGATGTCGGAGTCCATGAATATGATCTTGTCGTAGTTGGTGAGTTTCTATAGTCGGAACTTGTTGTAGTTGTACTGGTTGTAGGTGTCCTTCTCGGCTCTAGGTTTCGGATGAGATCGATTGGGTGGATGATGTTCCATCATGCAGAAATGAGGGCATCGAGTTTAGGGGTGGAGATGGAGTTGTCTATGAGCCGAATGAGCTGTTAAGTTGACCCGACTTGACACGTGTCGAGTCGGATCGTGGCTAACTACATGTCGAGTCGAGTCAAGTTGGGCCCAAACACAAGTCGGCGCGTGCCGAATTGCAACCCTAGTACTACATGCTCTGAATTTGACAGTAAAATACAACTCTTGTGAATAATTAGGTATTTTTTTCGGACAGTCTGATCAAGTCCTTTCTTTTCCTAAATGTTGGAAGAACTAAACAATATTATGTAGTGAAATTAGCATGGTTAGCAATTACTTGCATCTCTAAAGGTTATTTATTGAAGTTAATTATTTTTTAATAGATTTCAGTGTCTCCAAATCACTGCCAATTTGTTCTTTAATGGCTAATTGTAACATAGAACTGGACAAAAATCCCTATGTTTTGTTTTCTAAAATCTTTTTGAAAAATGAAAAAAAGGAAAATTGATTACCAATTAATTACCTTCGTCTAAGATTGATTGTACCGATTGGCATCAGTACCATAAAAGCTTCTCCATTTTCTTCTTGCCCCTCTACTTCTTTCCCATTAAATTTCTACAGTGAAAAAGATCGATTCCTCGATAATAATTTTCTGATCATCCCTGCTAAGGGAAAGAAAAAGAAAAATAGAGAAAAAAAAAAGCTGCAGTAAGTGTGTGGAGTAAAAGCGCATTTAGATTTTCATTAGAGCTCAAATTGTAACTTCCCTTTTTTTTGTTTTTTGTTTTGTTTTTTTTTTTTTATTTTAAATTTCTGATATTTAACGGCATAATATACGAAATAACCCATCATCCCTTTGTCATCGTTCTCACGTGACACCGAAGAAGAAAAATACCATCATGTGTATATAGTATACTTTTTTCTTGGTAGATTCTCACGCAACGTCATTATTAAGATTATTAAAAAAAGGACTTATTATTTTGAATGACAAGTACTCAACAACAGAAAACCTAAATTCATTGGTTTTATAATTACTCTTCTTTAGATATCTAAAATCAAAAAGACTTTCTTTCGTGGGTATATATGCAATAATATTATCTAATTTTGGATAAATTTCTTTTCATCATGTACTTCGAAGGTTTACTGAATATATACTTGGTCATTAGACAGAAAGGAGGAACCAACTTTGCACATCAACTACTCTGTTTTTTTACCCTTTTAAAATATGATTTTGCCGCAGCACGACATGATTAATCATAAAACCTTTGTAAACTTTTTTTAAAGAATAATATTATTATGTCATCTTTTTTTTTGCTTATTTTAACTGTTCATGTATTTAATTTTTTTAATTTTTATTTATAAAAATTTGCTTAATGGCTAAAAAAAATGATTATTAGTATATTGATATATTTTTTAAAAAGTTTAAATATGTTTAAAAATTGTTTAAAATAAAAAATAAAAAAAATTTGCGATTTGTACTAAGGACATATAAAGTAAATAAATTGAAGAGGCATAGCAGAATTACTATTTTTTTAATGTAGAATTTCAGTCATGGTGGTAGGTGATTCTGATATATTCCTAGCATCTAGCACCATGATAGACCAAAGGGAGTTTATATTAATGAGTAATGATATTTGCAGCTTTAAAGGATATAAATTTGATATATTTATTTTTAATAAATAGGTAAATATGAATGCAATCTATATAACTTACTTACTCTGAAAATTTATTTACCATTATTATGGAGTGTATAATTCAAAATCAAAAGTTATACAGTAAGCTATGGTTCGCATCCAAAGACTCGACTAAAGACTCAAAAGTAGAGGCATATATATTCGTTAGCCCATGTTTTACACAAATCAAGGCAATAAAATGGGGGCAAAAAGCTGTGTCCACAGTTCTCTCGATAGGTTAATGCATCTACCCTTTAAAAATAACCCTAAACCTTAAACCTTAAACCCTAAACCTTAAATATTAAAGTTTTTTCTTTTTCTAAAAAACTAATAATATTTACAGTTATTTGTGAAGTGAGTAAATATCGCATAATCATTTTAAAAAAAAAAAGTAGTATAAGCATGTAATTCACATAAAAAATTAATTTTTTAATAATAAATTTTCCTCTTTTTTAAAATTTTTATGCTATGATTATATATACAATTAATATCATTTATTTTATTATTTCCTCTTCTTGCAACTCTAAATAAATGTTAATAAATATTTCTCACCTATCGAATATAGGATCTATACGAAGCGTTTTCAGTACTTTAAAAAAAAAAAAAAAAGGCGTTAAAGATAATGTGTGAAGAATGAAGATAACTAGTTTGGATATTAACAGTGATGCGGCAATCTGATAACAACGGCACAAAGCGAGAGATCAGAAACTGCCAAAAACTTTTTTCATAAAAAATCAAAGCAGCTCACATGGGGCCTGGGGGGGATGGATTTTCCAGCCTATTTATTGTCACCATGTTACCCTTCGATTTAGGGGGGGGGGGATCTCTTAAGTTTCTATCATTATTGCATTTTCACTTAATTCACGGGGGCAACTTTATTCTTTTACACCAGATTGCTCTGTTCCTCCATTAACCTTTCATCAGAAAAAGAAGGGAAAAAATGGATGTAGATGCTGTACATAATAGTAGAGTAGTAGTGCAATTATGTTGGTGGGTAGATGTATAAGAGCTATATATGAAAACGGCCGCATTTACAATTATAATTATCTAACCGGCCTCTTCAGTATTAATTTCATCGTGACTTCTGATTCTGCATTGCACTTTGCATCTTCACATTACAAATTTGGATACTGTGCCTAATTCTTCCACCGAAATATTATATATAAAGTTGGTCGTTTATACTTTTTATAGCTTATTAGTTTGGGACATCCTAGGGGTGTTTATCCGGGTTCCGGATTCCCAAATCCGGAACCTGGATTTAAAATTTTCTTTAATTTTTTTGAAAAAAAAAATCAAAATATTAAGAAATATATTAAAATTTCAAACCGGCCGGGTACAACCCGGCCCGGATGAACACCCCTAAGACATCCTATAAGCGTCCTTGGGATAGCGTCCTTGGGATCCATACTGCATCATTATTTAGATTTGAAAATTACTTTAATCATAAAAAAAAAATTATATAAAAAATTAAATTTATAAATTAACGCAGTTTAATACAGTATATCATACTATAAAATTATTTTTATTATAAATTATATTTAATAGGTTTCATAAAATTTTATTAATTTATAAACTTTTTTGTATTTATAATTAGTTTTAAGTTTGAAAAATGCTATGTGAAACAATAAAAGTGATCTTCGAAAATGAATGATTGTATTTTTTTTAACGATTAAAGAAGTAATTATTAATGAATTATTATTTTGTATTTTTTAAAAATATTTGAAAAAAATATTAAAAAGTATTAAAAAAATAATTTTGTTTTAAAACTTTTAAAATTATAATAATATTTTTATAGAAATAATTTTTTTCCCATTTAATTAAAGACTCGCACATGCGTCTCTAAAAAAAAAAACCCTAGTGTTCTGGGTCCAAGCCTTTAAACGGCACCCTTTTTGGGTCACTCAGTACCGTCACGTGAAACCTAACTGTGTTTAATTACGCCTTGCAGCACTAATTTTACACTGTTGACTTCCCTAGACGGCTAGACCCCCCCATCACATGCTCCACATTTATATAATTCATCTCCCCCCGTAAAAAGATGAAAATGGGAAAAGAATAAGAACAAAAAGATTCTATTTCTCATGTGCAGCATTGTCGTCTTAATGCACACCATGTTACGGTTACAGTTCATGTTTTATATATTTATAATTTTCATTTCATAATGGATACCCATGTTTCAAGCTTTTGATCATGATAAGTGGTTAGGATTCAGGAATGAATCCCAGTCAAACCCTCCAGCTTTAGTTAGATCTTCCCCAGCCTAAACCCACTTGGTATCTAATAATTTCATTAGGAAAAGGATATTTTGCCCTCTGATTTTGATAACTCAATTTAATATTTCATATATTTAAGTTTTTTTAATTTTTTATTTTACTTAATGATTAAAAAAGTGATTATTAGTATATTGGTATTTTTTTATATATATATTTAAAATATTTTAAAATGATAAAAAAAATTATGATAAAAAAAATAGAAAAAAAAATTATTTTTTTGTTATTTTTCTTTTCATTTTTTTAATGTATTTAAATATTTTTAAGAAATATGAAAAAATATCAATACAATAATAATCACTTCCTTAATTATTAAATAAAATAAAAAATTTTAAAAAAATTAAAATATATGAGATGTCAAATTAAGATATCAAAATGAGAGAGTATAATAGCATCACCCATTTCATTATTCAGTTCTAAAAAAGTTACAATTTTTTTTTTTTTTTATATAGAAAAAACTGTATTTTATTTCAAAAAATTGAGATTACAACTGTAACATGATAAAATAAAACAAACCAGATTATAAGCCAAAATTAACCAAATTAATTGAAGCATTTCCACACACAAATTTTTTTGTAACGAACAATATCTAAACTTCTATATATTTTCAAGTGACAATATTATTAGAGACTTTCATCTTAATTTATCGAAGAGTATAACATTTTGTAAACAAATATAAACTAAATTCCAACCATCACTATTCTTCAAAAGAGAATTTTAGGTTAGAATTAGTTTTAAAATTATTTTGGCGTAGAAGAAATTTGGTTCAAGATCACAATTTTTTTTTTTTTCTCCAGAAATATTTTGTACTCCAAATAATACATACCGACTAAACCTCTATAGAAATGAGTTTTTTTTTTCTTTATTTTTTGGATAAGTAAATGAGGTTTTTTAAAGTGCCTCCTGGAGAGCTGCCCTTATCAATCATATTCTAAAAAGATTTTTAAGTGATCACTGTAGAAAGGGTAAGCTGTTTGATAGAATGTGGCACCAAAAACCGCGGTTTACAGTTGGCTTGTGCTCTCGGAAGTTGGATGCCAAAAAATAAAATAAAATAAAATGACACCTCAACATTTATAAACCCCATTCAATGCCATTCTCGACAAAACTAAAGTCCCCATTCACGAACGCACACTTCCCAACCTCTGCCGCCAATTTACTACACGAAAGAGCAAACCCCACACAACGCAGTGAACGCACCACCGGCACCGGTTGGATCAGTGTCTCCGACGGCGACCGCCATCTAACCAATGCTCAAGCTCTGATCGCTTAAGAAAATGTCTCTGAACAAACGGTTCTCGTCGAGTCCACCACAACCCGCCGGGTGGACTCACGATCTGAAGCACCGAGTCATCACCTGCCTCAACAAGCTCTCCGACCGAGACACCCTGGCCCTGGCCACCAACGAGCTCCAGTCCATCGCCCGAGCCCTCAGCCAGGACTCCTTCTCTCCCTTCCTCAGCTGCCTTCACAACACCGACGCCTCTTCCAAGTCTCCGGTACGCAAGCAATGCGTTCATCTCCTGACTCTCCTCTCTCACTCCCACGGTAACTCCCTGTCTCCTGTTCTCTCTAAGATGATCTCCACCGTCCTTCGCCGTCTCCGTGACCCCGACTCCGCCGTGCGATCGGCCTGTATCGACGCGGTCGCGGCCATGTCCTCACAAATCACGAAGCCGCCATTCTCCGCGCTCTTGAAGCCATTGATGGACGCTGTCACTCTCGAACAGGACCTCAACTCGCAGATCGGGTCCGCTCTGTGCCTCGCCGCGGCGATTGAGGCCGCACCGGACCCGGATGTTGAGCTCTTGCGCAAGAGTTTGCCGAGGCTGGGGAAACTGGTGAAGAGCGAAGGGTTTAAGGCCAAGGCGGCGCTGTTGGTCCTCATTGGGAGTGTCGTTGGAGTCGGCGGGGCGTCGAATCGAGGCTTGTTGGACTGGTTGGTACCGTGTGTGAGTGAGTTCTTGAGTAGTGAGGATTGGGCGGTGCGGAAGGCCGCGGCGGAGGCGTTGGGAAAGGTAGCGGTGCTGGAGAATGATATCGCTGCGGATTATAAGGCGTCGTGTTTGAATTCTTTGGAGAGCCGGAGATTTGATAAGGTATGCAATACCTTTACAGGTCGATTCTGTTTAGTTGCTGAAAAAAGGTGGGCAGAGGAACCAGGGGAACTTTAGTCATATCGGTACATGGGACCTCTGGCTATAGAAGTGGTTGACTGATATATTTCATTGGGAAGATACAATAAGCTAAAGCAGAACACTAGAAAAGGAAATTACAATAAGCTAAAGCAGAACATTAAAAACATGGTCATTTTTAAAATAATTTTCTTCGGCTTCTCGGAAAATTAGATGGAATTATAGTGGATACTTGTTTGTTTTTTAATTTTTTTTTTTAACTTTTGATCTGATTAAATTTTTTGTAACAGGTGAAAGTCGTACGGGAGACCATGAATCATACCTTGGAGTTGTGGAAGGAACTTCCTTGTGCGCCTGAGGAGGTCTCTGTTTCATCTCATTCTAAATCATCTTCAACAGGTAAGAACTAGTGGCTTTAACTTGTTTTTAACCTGCTTGAGAATCTTTTATTTCAGAAAGATCATCACTTTATTGATTGCTAAACGGCTTCCTTGTTCAATCGTTCAGTACTGCTTGAGACAATTAGATGGATTATGACATCAATTTTTCATTTTTAAAACCCATTTCAACACAGTATCTACAGAGTTTTGTATTCTGATGTTTATTTAGCAAAAAAAAAAAAAAAAAGAATCATCTTGCAGTCACAATGATTAATCTATGGATCAAATTGCAAAATGGGAGTTTACACATAGAAACATAAAGGTTTTGCAATTAATTTGTCTAATTATAGTAGTCTAGTTCTGGGTTACAGTCACCTGCTCTTTTCTTCCATTCAACTTTGGCTGTTGAAATTGAGCCACCACTGCTCAACCTATCTAATATCAATTGCATGTTTTGGGGGTTGTCATATGGGGGGCAGATAACAGTACTGGCGGATGCTTCCATCCCATCTCCCATAGTCCAAATAATGACGTCTTTAAGACTCCTAAACCAAAGAAAACAGTCCCCACAAACAGGTCCCCACCCTCTGCTATTTCTGTGACCTCCACAAACAGGGAGAGTCATCAGAAGAGTAATGTCAAGCATTCAAGTGCTGACATGTTTTCTAAGCTGGATCACAAGGAAACTTCTGGTTGCAAAATTGAAGTTGCGGTCCCAAACTCTTCCTCGTCGAAGTTGGCTTGTGAAGATGGTATGAGGAGTTTCGTCAGGAACTTGGAATCAGGAGAGAATGAGAACGGTGGGAATTCCAAAACAGAAACAAAGCGTATACTCTTCAACAAGCACTGTGATGAAAAAGTGCATAAAGTTGGTAGTATAAGATCAGGGTCACGTGTGGTACCGTTTCAAGATGATGAGGACCATGATTTGGATGCTGTAGTCAGTGACATAGTTGAAGAGTTTAGTGAGAATAATAAAGAGGTTGAGGACCTTTCTTTAATCCGTGAACAACTTCTTCAAATCGAACACCAGCAATTCAGTTTGTTAGAACTTCTCCAGGTATGTTTCCAAAGCATGATTTCAGCTCTCTGTCCTCTGGCTTTTAGAAACCCGAAAGTCATTTCACTCGGCATTTAATTGCTTGAAGGGCATTTTAATTAGAAAAGCACATTTAAGCCTAGGCTGTTATTTCCTTTTTGCTGTGAATGAGATTTATAGGATGCCAACTGAACTTGAGCATTTTGTTTCTTGCCACTTCTAACTTATTATGCTACTCGTGAAGAATGCCATCAACATGCTTATTTCTGTTACAGCCTTGTTTTTTCGTTTTCTTCAAGATTAACATATAATTGTGGGAAAAGTGAGCTACTGAAGCAAAGCCTGCCTTTCTTTTTTTTGATAAGTATAGCAAAGCCTACCTTTCATTATGTTTTTTTCTCCTAACCTGCTTTTGCAGTATCATTTGTAACATACAATAGAAACTAGAAACCCCCCAAAAAATTATAAAGGGAATCTACGTTACAGCTGGCAAAATCTTTTCTATAATGGAAAAGAAGGAAAATGATAAACGTACAACCTTTTTACAAACCTTTATACAATGATGTTAAAATGGGGAACATTTTTGTAAAGTAACTTATAAAAGTAACATCACCTTTCATAAATGCCCTCATCTTAAAACATGGTTGTATAAAGGGTTGTATATGTATCATCATTCAGGAAAGAATGGATAAAAAATAATCAATCTTAAAGAGTTCCAAAGAAAATGCAACATTTCACAGAATCCATTGACAGATACAAGTCAGTTTTTCATTATAGTTTCTAGAGGTTTGTCAGTTTGTGCATTTCATCTGCCTTCCTGACTAGGGATAGGTTGAATTCAATAGTAATAACAGAGAAGATATTTCTAGTCTGCTGACTGCTATCTTTTTTCTTTAATCAAATCTAGAGATTCATGGGAAGCTCTCAGAGTGGAATAAATTCGCTAGAGACACGTGTACATGGCCTAGAGGTGGCACTGGAGGAAATTTCTTATGATTTGGCAATATCTAGTGGAAGGATCCCAAACATTGACTCTGCAGAAAACACGTGTTGCAAGCTGCCTGGTGCAGAATTCTTGAGTTCCAAATTTTGGCGGAGAGCAGAAGGCCGATATTCTACTTCAAGGTTCCCTTCTGCTGATCCAGAAGGTCAACGATTTCAACCCGAAAATAGGATTGAAAATGTTGTGAAACCATTTGAAGATGGACATGAAGACTTGAGGAGGAACTTAAGACGTTACTCAAACAGTAAACCTAATAACATAATCCAAGACGTTGAGAGGGTACAAGTTTGCAATGCCAGTAGATTCAATGGGGCTTCACTTTCTAGTTTTACCGCACATTGAACCTGAGCCACAGGTATTCTTAATGTTTGATTCTAACAAACTCTATATTGCAATATTTCTTGTCTACTGCTCTGTTTGGCATGATAATTGACTCTTTTTTGGTTAATATCAGCTGTAATTGGTAGTTTTGAAATACCTGTTGAAGAACACATCCATAGTTTTGATTCCTACAGATTAATATCTCCTTTTAGGATGTATGGACTTATTGGTAACCATACCGGGATAAAATAACACTACGGTCTACGGAAGCTATTACGTATTTTTAATTTTGTCAGGATTGTTTGTCTTGTGAATTGCATGTTACACCCAAAAGAACTTGGTTTTGAAATCAATTTGATTGACTTCAATTACAGATAATGTGCTTAGTTGGAGTGGTGTTTAAATGGCCAATCTCAGCTGAGGGGCAGGCATTATGGGTCATCAAAACCTCAAGATGACAAGGAAAGTGCACCAGGCTGTTGATCAAATCTTCCGTAGAGGTGCATGAGTGCGACGTATCTGATTCCATGAGGGGGAATTGGGTTTTTTAATTTTTTTTAGAGGCTGCATTCAGTTTAAATGCCATACTAGAGCAAGTCTTCTTTGCATGTGTGAATTTGTATCGTATCCGAGCCATTGCCCTACCTGTGGAAAAGATTAATTTGTACATAAATGTTCACACATCACACATATTTCCAAGGCGTCCTCTTCCTTGTTCTATGTAGTAAATAAGCACCAACATATGGGATATAAAAGGCCTGCTGGGAGTATGCTATTGGCTCAATCTTCATGTCTTTTTCCCTACTCGTACGAAAACGTGAGACAAATCTGACAAGATTTTAAATGCTATGTGGTAGTGCTGGAAAAATACAGAGATAGGCATGGAGACCTGTGTTGATTTGGTGATTTGGGAAAGGGTAAGAAGACTCTTATGAATGTTTTCTTGTCTTGTCATGGTGAACCTGATGACCCCCATAATGGCCCAGTTCCAACTGGTAAATAACCGAACGAGGGACTTCTGAAATTTATAAAGGAGAAATTACAATTGGGTGGCAATGAGACCCAATATAAAGAATCTCCAAGTTTCAAATTTACCCTAATGTAGGGTCTTTAGGGATGAGCCATTGATTCAAATTTCATGTGAAAGAGAGAAATGTAAATTGAAGGCGATGTTGTGGTGGAAGGCAGGGACCGCGTATGGGCCATGCTAAAACTACAATTTTGCGTAAATGGTGCATTTCGATTGTTTGTTGGCGTAGGAGATCAGCAAGGACTGGAGGGAACTACAAAAGAAGTGATCACGGTGTTGCAACCATAAAAACATTGATTGATGACGGTTAGCGAAGATGGATGGATGGGGAGGGACACCGGGTACGGAGTGGTGGAGTGCTATGGTACTCCACTTCCTCTCCAAAGCAGTGGCAAGGTGGAAACTTCCTTAGAAGGTATATAAATAGAAAATTATCTGGTGCTTAAAATGGAACAAAAATGAGCTATGTAGGTAGTTGCCAAAAAGTAAAAAATGACAAGGGAAAGAGAGGAGGAAGAGGGCGTTGAATGTCACCAAGTCCACAGCCTTCTAATCTAGAATATCAGTCGAAAATGATATATTCCACCATTGAATCCTTCTTCTATGAAATGTACTTTGATCTATTTAAGAAAAATGATATATATAATCTCAAACGTCTAAGCGTCGTACAATTTCTAGTGTCACCATGGATGTTATTTAAAACAGAAAAAATTATTTTTTTAATAGTAAATTATACTTTTTTTTTAAAAAAATTTAAATATTTAAATATTAAACTAATGTATGTAGCATTATTCTTTACATAAAATAATACTTTACTCCTAATTTCCATATCCTACCAACCTATTGATTTCTAATTGGGTATTTTTATTATTATTATTATTTTTATTATTATTTTAAAAAGGTTCTAATGGGCTATTAAAACTTAAAAGGGCACTACTACAAAAAGGCTACACCAAATGTGACAAAAAAGAGTTCACGTGCGAAGGATACTAAACCACACGCCTACTTAATGCTCTAAAGTCTACAGCCTAATCTGTTCCTAGTCTTACCTCTGCCTCTGTCCACGGTATTATTTTTTAGAGTTGTTACAGACACCTACAAATTTAAAAAAAAAAAAAAAAAAAAAATCTTACAAATTAACCTAATTTAACTGCCACATCATTTTTTTTTCTCAGAATTTTTTTTATTTTTTTCAGAACATGAACGGTCACCTTCCTATAACTCCCATCTCAATGTTTTCCCTGCAACGCCCCCTCCAAAATCCAAATTTTTTAACAATGCAATGCCTCTCTCTCTCTCTCTCTCTCTCTCTCTCATATTTTTCTAATTTTTCATGGCTAAATCATGGATTATTAAAGCCATCGCGAAATTGCTAAAAAATATCCAGTTAACGCAATCCAAGTTTCCAAAGAACAAAAAAAAAAAAAAAAACAAGATCAATTTAAATTTAACTTCCCGCATTATTAGTATAGTATATTTTTTCAACTTTTCCGATTCTATTATTTGTTATGTTGTTTTGTTATGTTTTTTTTTTGTGTGAAAATCAGATCTTCTTACCCTTAACCTCCACTTATCCACTCAAAATCTCTGGGATCCTCTCGAAAATCAGTTCCAACGGCCCAAATAAACTCCTCCATTTTTTGTACAAACATAATACAACTCATAAAGATGAGCATAAAAACTGCACGAATGAAGGAGTTTACACAACTGAATACTGGGTTTAAGAAATAAACTGATAACACATTCTATTTGTGTGAAAATTTTTGGTTATGCAGTTCTCACGAGTTGTGAAAAAAAAGGGAGCAGGGAAAGAGGGAGTTCAGGGAGAAGAAAAAATAAAATAAAATAAAAATTGTGGGGAAGGGGGGAAGAGAGAGAGAGAGAGAGAGAGAGAGAGAGAGGAGGGAGGAGATCAAATAAATATATAACACATATGTTTGTAGAATTTGTTTGTAGTTCTAATGTTTTCCATTATTATTTTTACATCTTCCTTTTTATCCTTTGCCTTTGGTTCGCATCATTACCAAATACACTAACTTGCTTACAAAATAAGTTACAAAATATATTCATTTAAAAAAAATATACAAAATCTATTAACTTGCTTGCAAAATAAAGAAATATGATAAACGTGTAATATATTTTTATTATTATTATGTTTTAAATAAGGAGTATTTATATAAACTATTTTTTATAAAATTAATATTACTTTACGTAAATATTCTTATTTTACAACATCATGATATAAAAATTATAAAAATAATTGTAAATCTGTCACTATTCTAAAATGAAGTAACTAAAGTTAATTGCTTACAAAATAAAGTAAAATAAATAAATAAATGGATTGAGTACAAGTGAAGTGAAGTGAAGTGAAGTGAAGTGGACGAGCAGTCGTCGTTGTTATGCCCTTTTGGTTGGAAAGTTGAGCTTAACGTGAAGGCCACTTTTGTTAGGAAACCATGGGACCCCATTTTCTTTTCTTTTTTTTTTTTTTAAGAGAGGAATACAATTTATCATTCTACATAATATATTTTAAAATTATAATTTTTTCTTAATTTTAGTTTTAATTTTAATTTTAATTTTATTCTTATTCTTATTAAACTAATTGAGTTGTTCTAAGTACTATCATCTATATACTACATATTTATTATAGGAAAAAAAATGAAGAAAAAAAATAAAAATAAATATAGTGTGTGTATGAGAATGAAAAGTAGAATTATTATTTTTAAATGAATATTAATTACAAGTTGGGTTTGGGCTGCTGCTGAGTAAGCTAGAAAATAGCTATAATACTCAAAAAGGCTGAGATTACTTTTGAATTCCCAGGCTGCCCAAGTCCAGGGCTATTTTCCTACCCTTTTGTTTTCCCCGCTTTACCTGTTTTTTGTTGGGCATAAAATGGACAGCAGATAAGAAAATGCGTGAGACCAAACCCAACAAAGCAACAGAGGCCTGATGTCCACAAGGGGACTTTTTTCGCAGGGCAATTCCAGGGGATTTTCTTAGTATTTACTATTTTCTTACAATGTTTTATCTTAAATAATTTCTACATTTTGCAAAAAAATTAACGCAACATATAGATCCGACAACGTATTTAATATTGAGATTCATATTGAGATTCACATTATTTATAGACAACATTTAATTGTATAGATTTATAAAGATTCAATAATGTTATTTGCTAGTCCTTGAGCAAAGAAAAAGAAAAACAATTTATTGCCTCAAAGATTGCATAAACCTTATAAATTAAATGAATAATTCCAAACTAATCAAATCCAAAAGTTAATTCAAAACTTAGCTCCATTGCATTATCTTTCTCTACATTCATTCACGCCTATTTTTTTTCACTTCATCATTAACTGTCTGGATGGTTTTATGCAAACAAGTAAATAAAAATTGATCTCTACAGACTCCATATACTTGCTTTTCCAATCACTCTCTATTAATGTAGAACAAAATATTACTCAAGATCAATAGGTTTTTATTAGGCTTGTGATGTATAGTTAGAGTGAAGGCTATAAAAAAAAGATAGGATGTAAGCAAATAGAGCACTCTCACTTTTAAAACATACATTTTTCTCTGTCTTTTGAATATCTCAAATCACACCTCTCGTCATCATCATTTCATTTTTTTTTCAAAGTTCCATTTTTTTTTCTTTCTCCAAGTTGTTACTTATCTTTTGACGTGAATGCATACATTTGTGATGAATGCACCCAGTTATTCAACGAGTCACAAACTTGAAGTGCTTTCTCTCTCTCTCTCTCTCTCTTTTTTTGAAATCTATGGTATCACTCGTCTTTTGACGTGAATGCAAGCATTTGTGATGGATGTACTCAGTTACTCAACAAGTTTGACACTTAAAGTGCTTTTGCACACTCATATTTCAAGTCACGGTTTGACATAAGAGTAAACATTGTTAATGAATACCCCTAGTTACTAAGCAACTTAAAACATTGGAGTAAATGAAACTTTGTATAATTTTTTTTTTCACTTGTATATCACTTTTTTTTTTCAACCCTATTTAGGAATAGATTAAATGGGTCGAGAGATAAAAATAATAAAGAGGTAGGTTTGAAAGGCTCAATCGATTCAAAGAATGCCTAAATCACTTCCCAAGTAATATTTTGTATAAGATTTCGCCTAAAAAATAATCAAACAAGTTCTAGAGTAAGTAGAGACCATCCAAATTCACAAACTTCACATAAAACTTCTCTAGGTATTCACAATTATTAATGATTATATCAGATTAAACAAGATCAAGTAAAGAATTAATAGCTGGAGTTAAGCAATGAGAATGATTCCTAAGAATTATAAGGAATTTCAACCATATTCTTATCCTAGGCACTTTTTTCTTTTCTTTTTTCCCTTTTTTTTAACCAAACACAATGAAAAAGTTTTTTTTTGAATAAATAAAATAAATTCCCTTCTCCCAAACTTAAATTTCACATTGTCCTCAATGAGAAAAAAAAAATTAAAGAAAAGAATGAGAGAGGATAATAGATGCTCCCCTGATTTCCAATTGAATAATTTTCTTTGAGGTGTAGTCGTGTACCTATTGGAGATTTCTTCGGTCTCTTTATTCCTAAAAAAAAATGAAAGCAAAACAATAAGATAAAGAAATTAAAAAAATAATAATAAAACAAAAATATAAAAACTTGGGTTGCCTCCCAAAAATATTTTATTTAACGTTTGTAGCTAGACATTATCATCTCATCTTTTGTTACTGATGAGATCGATGAAGTATTTTTCTGAGTTAAAGTCTCCATCCATATAGGGTTTTAATCTTTGTCTATTTACTTTAAATGTCCCTTTTGTCTCATGATGGACTTCAACCGCCCCATAGGAAAAAACTTGGGTTACCACAAATGGTCCCGACCACCGAGAGCACAGCTTTCCTGGAAAGAGTCGAAGTCTTGAGTTATATAATAGAACTTTTTGCCCAACTTCAAATTGCCTACTCAGAATATGCTTATCATGCCATCTCTTAGTTTTATCTTTGTAAATTCGAGCATTCTCATAAGCATCATTGTGGAACTCATCCATCTCATTGATTTGCAATATTCTCTTTTTACCAGCTGTTTGTAGATCAAAGTTCAGTGTCCTTGTCGCCCAATAGGCTCTTTGTTCTAGCTCCACCAGTAGATGACATGCTTTTCCATAAACTAGCCTATAAGGTGACATTCCAATTGGTGTTTTGAATGCTGTTTGATAGGCCCATAGTGCATCATCTAACTTTCTCGCTCAGTCTGTATGAGAGATATTTACGGTCTTCTCCAATATACACTTCAGCTCCCAATTAGATACCTCGACTTGGTCACTCGTTTGAGAATGGTATGGTGTCGCCACGTGATGGGTAACTCCATACTTAGTCAATAGTGCTTCAAATTGGCGATTGTAAAAATGCTTCGCACCATTACTGATTATAGCCTTTGGAGTGCCAAATCGGGGGAAAATATTTTTCCGTAGAAAATTCACTACAACCCTCGCATCATTAATCAGCAAGGCAACTGCTTCCACCCATTTGGAGACATAATTTACAGCCACCAGAATAAATTTGTTAGAATATGACGATGGAAAAGGACCCATGAAATCAATACCCCAAACATCAAATAATTCAATCACCAAAATATTGTTTAAAGGCATCTTATGTTTCCTAGAAATATTTCTAACCCTTTGACAATGATTACACAAATTTTAAATGCATCTTTAAAAATAGATGGCCAGTAAAACCCAGATTGTAACATTTTTGCCGCTGTTTTTGAATCACCAAAGTGGCCGCCAACTTTCAATGAATAATAATGTTTGAGTATGTTCTCCATCTCCTCATCGGGCACACATCTTCTGATTATCTGGTCCGCACAGTGTCGATATAAAAAGGGTTCTTCCCAAAAATAATATTTCAAATCGGAGAAGAACTTCTTCTTTTGTTGATATGTCATCTCGGGAGGTAGAATTCGCGATACCAAATAGTTGACTATGTCGGCATACCATGGAACAACTTGTATAGCCATCAAATGCTCGTCTGGGAATGCTTCATTAATTTGCAATTGCCGCTCATCATCCGTACCTTGAAGCTCCATTCGGGATAAGTGATCTGTCACCAAATTTTCAATACATTTCTTGTCCTTAATCTCCAAATCGAATTCTTGTAGAAGTAAAATCTATCGAAACAATCTTGGTTTAGCATCATTCTTTGCAAGCAAGTACTTAAGAGCAGAGTGATTGGTGTAGACAACCACCTTTGAACCTATCAAGTAAGAACAAAATTTGTCAAAAGTAAAAACAACTGCTAATAATTCTTTTTCAGTAGTAGCATAATTCAATTGAGTTTCTGTTAAAATCCTACTTGCATAATAAATAACATGAAAAATTTTATCTTTTATCTGCCCTAAAACAACTCCTATAGCATAGTCACTGGCATCACATATTAATTCAAACGGTAAATTTCAATCCGGTGATACAATTATAGGTGCTGAAATTAATTTCTTTTTCAATGTTTCAAAAGCATGCAAGCATTTATCAGAAAATTCAAAACGAGTGTCTTTAATCAACAGATTGCAGAGAGGTTTAGTAATTTGGAAAAAATCCTTAATAAACCATTTGTAGAATCCGGCGTGTCCCAAGAAACTTCTCACGCCCTTCACATTGGCTGGTGGTGGGAGTTTTTCGATCACTTCTATTTTTGCTCGGTCAACTTCAATTCCCTTAGAGGAAATTCGGTGGTCCAGCACTATCCCCTCATTGACCATGAAATGACATTTTTCCCAGTTCAAGACTAGATTTGTCTCCTCGCATATATGCAAAACTAAAGATAAGTTAGACAAACAGTTATCAAAAGAATATCTAAAGACAGAGAAGTCATCCATGAAAATTTCTAAAAAAATTTTCACCATGTCCGAGAAGATGGACATCATGCATCTTTGAAATGTGGCTGGCGCATTGCAAAGGCCAAAAGGCATTCGCTTATATGCAAATGTTCCATACTGACAAGTACAAATGGTCTTCTCTTGGTCTTCGGGCACGATGACTATTTGATTATAACCAGAATATCTATCCAGAAAACAGTAGTAAGCATGCTCTGCAAGTCTTTCTAGCATTTGATCAATAAAATGTAATGGAAAATGGTCTTTTCGAGTTGCATCATTAAGTCTTCTATAATCTATGCATACTCGCCATCTTGTGACTGTCTTTGTCGGTATAAGTTCATTGTTATCATTCTTGATCATAGTTATTCCGTCCTTGTTTGGAACGACTTGTACTGGACTTACCCATGCGTTGTCTGAGATCGGATAAATAATCCTGGCATCTAATAGTTTCAGCACTTCTTTATGCACCACTTCTTGCATGGATGGATTCAATCTCCTCTGGGGTTGGAAAATCGGCTCATATTTTTCCTCCATTAAAATCTTGTGCATGCAAATTGAATGACTAATTCTTTTGATGTCAGAGATGGTCCAACCCAACGCCATCTTGTGTTTCTGCAAAATTTTCAATAACTTCTCCTCCTCTACATCACTCAAAGAATTGTTAATAATAATTGGAAAAATGAAGTATTTACCTAAAAAAACGTACCTTAAATTTGATGGAAGCGGTTTGAGCTCAAGTTTAGGTGGTTCCTTACTTGGAGATGTTGGTCGAGACAAATTTAATTCTTCCACTTTTGGTTGCATTGAAGGAGGAACAAATGGTGTAGCCTCCAAATATCTCTCACACTCTCTAACCTCTTCATCATCAAATTCAATAGATGTAGAGCGAGTAAGACATACCTCAAGTGGTAGCTTTAGAAAATCAGCTGCATAAGTCTTGTCATCCATGATCATGTCTCGATCACTTATTTGATAACAAGAATGTGTCTCGGATGGAAATTTTATAGGCTTAAATACATCAACGGGGAGAACCTTAATTGATGTCCAACAAGGAAAACTTGTTTTGAGGGTCGTAGAGGAGAACCTTAATTTCATAGGCTTAAAAAACGTACCTTAAATTTGATGGAAGCGGTTTGAACTCAAGTTTAGGTAGTTCCTTACTTGGATATGTTGGTCGAGACAAATTTAATTCTTCCACTTTTGGTTGCATTGAAGGAGAAACAAATGGTGTAGCCTCCAAATATCTCTCACACTCTCTAACCTCTTCATCATCAAATTCAATAGATGTAGAGCGAGTAAGACATACCTCAAGTGGTAGCTTTAGAAAATCAGCTGCATAAGTCTCGTCATCCATGATCATGTCTCAATCACTTATTTGATAACAAGAATGTGTCTCGGATGGGAATTTCATAGGCTTAAATACATCAAAGGTGACCTCCTCCTCTACGATCCTCAAAACAAGTTTTCATTGTTGGACATCAATTAAGGTTCTCCCCGTTGCAAGAAAATGTCGACCTAGTATCAAAGGGATCTCCTCATCCTCATCCATATCGAGAAAAAGGAAGTGAGAAAAATGAAGTCGGCGGGGAAGATGAACTTATCAACTTTCACTAATACGTCCTCAATGACTCATCTCAGGTACTTAATAGATTTGTTCGCTAATTGTAGAGAGATGGTAGTCGGCTTTACTTCTCCAAGACCCAATTTCCTAAAAACAGAGAGGCATTAAGTTAATACTTCCTCTTAAGTCATATAAAACTTTATCAAAATAAAAATTTCCTATAGTGTAAGGGATAGTGAAACTCTCCGGATATTTCAACTTAGATGGCAGATTCTTTTGTAAATTGCATTACTCTCTTCTGTCAGTATTACCGTTTCATGCTCCTCCAATTTTCACTTCTTTGATATAATATCCTTAAAAAATTTAGCATAATTAGGCATTTGCTCTAAAGGTTCAATGAGAGAAATATTAATATGCAATTGCTTAAATATGCTCAAAAATTTAAAGAACTATTTATCAACATTATCTTTTCTTAATCTTTAAGGAAAATGAATTGGTGGATCATAAATTGAAGGGGAATAAGTTTCAAAAGTAACTTCCCTAGACTTTTCAAATTTTGAAACTCTTTGATTCTCTTTAGTCATCTCAGCTTGCTCCATTTCTTTCATCTCTAGCTCAGCTTCCTTCATCTTGAACTCCTCATTATTCACAGCTTCATCTTGTTTGGCATTTTCTACTTTAGGCTCCTCATATGTTCGCCCACTTCTCAATAATATTGCCTTGACATGTTCTTTTGGATTGGTCACAATATTGCTCGGTAAAGTCCTTGCAATCCTCTCTGTAAACATGTTGGAGAGCTCTGCATCTCAAGATTGCAGATTGAAGCCGTGTTGTTTTGGATTGCTATATCTGTCTTCTGCATGTACTGCATGAACATGCCCTCAAGTGCCGGCTTCTTCTCTTGCTATGGAGGTTGTTGAAGTGGTCTAGTCGGCTCTTGATTATTACTCCATGAAAAGTTTGGATGATTGCTCCATCCAGGATTGTATGTGTTCAAGTATGGATTATTTTGACGTTGAAAATTTGACACGTAATTTGCTTATCCATAACTCGATTGGGCAAAAGGATTCCCTACTTGGTAGTCGACACTTGAATGATTTTCTGCATAATGATGACAAACAACATTAGTTTGAATAGCATTAACATTCATCTTACTTAGTTGTTGAGACAAAGTTGCCATTTGTGCCGTCAATGCAGTAATGGAATCAAGTTTGAAAACTCCAGCCGCTTTTCTTAGCATTGCTCTCTCCGTAGGCCACTGATCGTTGTTAAATGCCAATTCTTCTAGAAGTTTATAGGCTGTTTCATGAGTTTTACTCATTAAAGTTCCACTAACTGCTGCATCAACCATAGACCTATTTGTAGCTCCCAGACCATTGTAGAATGTCTGCACTTGAAGCCATGCTGGAAGGTTATGATGAGGACACTTTCGCAATAAATCTTTGTACATCTCCCATGCTTCATATAACGATTCACCCTCAAATTGGATGAATGTAGTGTTGTCATTCCTTAGCTTTACTGTCTTTGCAGGAGGAAAATATTTTGTTAGGAATTTTTATGCCAACTCCTCCCAAGTTGTTAATAATGCCGGGCGGCAAAGAATTCATCTTACCTAGTTGTTGAGACAAAGTTGCCATTTGTGTCGTCAATGCGGTAATAGAATTAAGTTCGAAAACTCCAACCGCTTTTCTTGGCGTTGCTCTCTCCGTAGGCCACTGATAGTTGTTGGATGCCAATTCTTCTAGAAGTTTATAGGCTGCTTCATAAGTTTTACTCATTAAAGCTCCACCAGCTGCTGCATCAACCATAGATCTGTTTGTAGCTCCCAGATCATTGTAGAATGTTTACACTTGAAGCCATGCTGGAAGGTCATGATGAGGACACTTTCGCAATAAATTTTTGTACCTCTCACATGCTTCATATAACGATTCGCCCTCAAATTAAATGAATGTAGTGCTTTCATTCCTTAGTTTTGCTGTCTTTGCAGGAAGAAAATATTTTGCTAGGAATTTTTGTGCCTACTCCTCCCAAGTTGTAATAATGCCGGGCGGCAAAGAATTCAACCAAGCTTTTGCTGTATCCCTAAGTGAGAAGGAAAAAAGCCTTAATCGAATCACATCATCTGTCACTCCATTGTGTTTAAAAAAAGTATCACAAATTTCTAAAGAATTTGCAATATGGACATTAAGATCCTCTTGTGACAAACTCCCAAACTAGACAGTTTGCTATATCATTTAAATGATGACCGGCTTGATCTCAAAATTATTGGCTTGTATGGACGGCTTCCTTGTGCTCGATGTAGCCCCATTGACCGAGGGCATAGCATAGTCTTGTAACGTCTTGTGCTCCTTATCAGACATATTAGATAGAGATGTGTTAGCCTTTTTTTTCTTCTCTTTCTTGATCTGACGTAAGGTTCTTTCTTGATCTGATGGCGCCAAAAACTTGTTCGCTTAAAATAATCTGCAAGCGCACAGAATCGTAACAAGTAGTAAAGTATTTTATAGAGAACGGATGTCGAACCCACAGGAATTAATTATGTTATTGAATACCAAAATTCACTAAATAAATAACTATTTGGAAAATCAAAATTAAATCTAACGTTTCTACTATCTAAATTAAATTGAACTACTTAACAAAAATAAATCTACAATTCAAAAATAACAAAGCTTAAAAATCTAAAAGTGTAAAAATATAATAAGAATGGATCTAGAGCGGTTAATTTCACCTAACAAATCCCACAAAATCTATTCTTCCTAATTATTAAATTCCAATAATCTCATGTTGATGATTAAAAATTCCTTAATTATTCAATATCTTCTCTCGAATAATATCAAAAATATCTCCAATTAACAACTCCATATTTCTATGTGAATTTAATTAATTAGATACTCGTTACGTACTTTGAATTTTCTGAAAAATCACACTAGTCGCGATAAAGCATTTCTACTTTCACTCAACTAATAGTATTTAATTCTAGAACTAAAACCACAAATTACCTCTTGATCTCATTGTAATTCAATTGATCAAACAATAATCCGAAAAAAATTGTAAGCATTAAGAATAAAAATTAAACACTCAACCATGAAAATATTAAAAATAAAATAATTAGGAATATAAATTATGTGTTTACTGCTAGACTACATCAACGCTTTAGAAATAAAATTTAGTTTATGATAAAATTGAAAAGAAAACAAATAAAACTCATGTTTTTTATCGAAATCGATTGATGAACATGCAGCTTTCGCCTCTATCTTTCAGATCTCTTCCAAAAAAAAAAAAAAAAAAAAACTCCAAAGAAAATCTCTAACGATTGCACAGTGCTCTTCAGTTCTGATCTCTCCTGGGCTCGTCTGCGACGCTCTGAGACTCCCCTCTCTTTATATATGTTATGCGGCTTAATTAATTTTCCAGTATCGTGCTCCCTTAGAACTACAAATATGCGACTATTAATTAAACATGCGTTCCAGCCCAATTCTTTTGCGGCCCAAGGTGAATGAATATACGTGCACCATTTGATTTCTCATCCTAATGAAAGCTGGCTCAATAAATTTTAAATGAAGTCTTAATCATAAACGTGCAACTCACATTCTCTCATTTCCTTTCATGCTTCTGACTTTATATTAGCCCTTTTTGTTCCATAGGCTATCTTGGGCCAAGCCAAGTTTTGCTTTAAATGGTCATACGGCCCAAAGTGAAATCCTCTTCAATGAATTACCTTTATTTTACCTGCTGCAATACCAACGGGGAAGAAAAACATAAATTAGACTTAGCCGCCTATCACTACCTTTTATTTGCTCTTTTTATTTTATATATATATATATATATTTTATCTTTAAATACTAACAACTAGAGAAACAGAAATAGAAATAAATAAATAAATAAAATTAAAAGAAATAAAGAAAAACTAATATTTTTAATAAATAAAAGGAAAATAAAAATTATACTTATCATTATTGTGCCCTCTAATTTATATCACACTTTACCTTCTTGACGTAACAATACAATATAGTGCCACGTGACCTATTAAAGAAATTATATATATATATATATATTCAAAACAAAATGATTTTGCCTCCGTAAATATATTCTATTTACCCTTTTATATTTGTACTTTTAATTTTTTTAATAAGCCACGTGTCACCATATTGTAATACTACATCAAGGAGACAAACCGATGTAAATTAGAGAGCATGGCAACATTTCTCATAAAATTTATTCCTCTATACCAAAGTTGATATAATACAAGAAAACTTTTGATATTGAGGAGTTCTAGGGAGTTTATTGGAGAATCCTGTTCTTGTGTCTCCTTAATGGATTTTTATTTATTTATTTATTTATTACATTATTTTTTAAACACTCTTAAATATTTTTTAAAAAATAAAAAAATTCATAGTATTATTAAACAATCTTTTCTTGATTATTAAATTAAAAAAATTGAGAGCGGACACCAAAATGGAACTCCTCAACGGATTCCTTATCATTTCTCTTTGATATAATAAGGTGGCTAAGGTGGGAATCTACGTGTCAAGAGGCAATTATACTTTGTCAAATTATTAAAAAGCAGGGATTGGTTAGATCGTAGGGAGTTTCGATGTGGCCTAGGCTGCTGTTGTTGATAAAAAACGTCAATTAATTTAGCTTAGTTGTAAGTTGGGCAATTATGGAGATGGCATGCAACAACTCAATATAACTGACAAATCCACCTCCTACCAAATCCTTGCCTGTAATTTCGACGTGGCCTAGGCTGCTGTTGTTGATAAAAAAACGTATTTTTAAAGCATGGAGTTTTGTTCTTGTGAAACTATATCGTCCATTATTTTATTTTTATTTTTATTTTTTTTGTCAATTAAGAATTAAATAATATATGCCAGAAGGTATGCTTATTAAGTGAATAATAATAATAATATATCTATTTAAATCTCTAGTTTTTATTTAAAATTAAACTTATTAAATGAGAAAAAAAAAACATGTTTAATCAAGTTACTAATTCTTTTTAGTTTTAAAACACATATTTTAAATAGAAAGATGAATCTAAAGAAGACTATAGAAGAGATATGACCAATTACATTAGCCAGTGAGATTACGAGAAAAAGAAAATGAGATGCTTGAAACAAATCTTCAACCCTTTTTTTGGATTTTGATAATACAAAGTATAAAATGAGGGGTGATGCTGGGATGCGGTTGGGCTGCATCCCAGCGTTTTACAGTCTATTTTCTAAATCTTTATAATTATTATAAAAATACAAAAAAAATAAAAATAAAAAATACAATAAAAAATATAAAAAAATAAATAAAATTTAGAAAACACAATAAAATAATAAAACAAATAAAACATAATAAAAAATATAATAAAAAAATAAAATAAAGATGAATTTTTAAGGAGTTTCGACTTTAACCCAGCTCTCGCCGCCGGCGGTGGCGGTGGCGGTGGGTGACACCACCTATCTCATTGAGATGGACCCATTTTCGGGTTTAAAGCTGCCGGGGACACACCGGAGGTTGCAGGAGCTCGCTGTCGTAGGGGTGGGGTTGCCGGCTCCCTCCGGTCGTGATGGAATGGGCCGTGTCGTCCACCACCGCTGGGGAAAATGGGGGTTGCAATGAGAGAGATTTGGTCCGACCGAACTCCAAAAATATTTCAACAACTGTGGGTATATATATGGCTAAATATGTTAACCCCGTAATTTAACAATAAGTCACTCGCAAAAAATGATCAAATATTCTTTATCTTCCCCGCCAAAAAAATAAAAATTACAAACTTAGAAAAACTCAAAGATTATAGAATAATGTTACAAATATTAATTTTTTTTTTAACGTATTTTCTTTATGTAATTCGTCAAAATATTTATTTTATATTTTAAAAAATGTCAGAATCACTCATATTAGTGAAATGCACAAAAAAAAACTGCATATAAAATTTTTGAGAATATATAACCACTAAACAATGAAGATATGAGGAAAAAAAAACTACTAAACAATGAAACGTTTCCATTTCTTGAGCTCAAAACTAGTCTGTTTGGATTCAGAAATTAAATTAGTTGAAATGAGTTTAATTTATTTTTTAATATTATTATTATTTTAGAATTTAAAAAATATATATTAAAATTTAAAAAATATGTATTGAGATTTGAAAAAGGCATATAAAAATTTATATTTTATATAAAAATTTATAAAAATATAATAATAAAATAAAAATAAATTGAGATAAGTAAAAAATACTTGTGAATTCCAAACCGGATCTGGCTCGATTTGGGAATGAACTACGTGGGCAGACTTTATGACAACTCAAGTCAGAAATTATTAATCCTTGCCTCTTTTTATTTCTAAATACTTTTCTGTTTAGATGGATTGGTTTGTTTCAATTATAAGCCTATGAAGTAAAGGCAAGTGGCATGCATATATAGATGACAGAACAGGGTTTTTAAAACAAAAACTATTACTTGTCGTTTTCAATGATCAAGAGAGGGTACTGCATGGAATAATCAAAGAATATTCCATTGATCGAGTTCATATTGATGATTATAATATTCTCTGAAGCATTATTATTATTATTATTATTATTATTTTAAAGTAACACAGAGTTATCCATAAAATTAACGAACTGTCATTGTCTAGTGTCTACCCACTAGCTCACCTCTCTTCACTTTATACATAGATGTCGATCCATGCTCTGCAGTTGCTCAACTTGCAGCTATGCTAGCTCATCCATTTCCCCCATTATAATCCCAATCAACCACTTAAATTTTATTCTTATCCATTTTTCCTCTCTTTTATCTTGTTAACATGTATATTATTCCCAAATACCTTAGTCAGAAAAAGAAAAACAAAGAGTAGGAGAGAAAGAAATGTCCAAATTGTGGGTAAAGAGTTCTAACAGTATCATACTTGTCTAATAATCCTCCTTAGAGTTGTTATGTCCCAATAAATTCCGCGAATGTATGCGGGATAATGGGATAAGACTGTACGCGTCCAAGAGATCAATCAGCAGGATTATTTATATAAAAAAAAATTAAAAAGAAAAATTGGAAATGCCTGTGGCTGTGGACTTATTTCCCAAGAGATTATTCTTATACGAATCCAAACGTCGAGAAAATTCAAGTCGTTCTAGTTTAGGGTTTATGGAAATTTGGATAGTGAATTGAGATAAATTAAATTGATATGAACGTTAAAAATTGAATAAAAATATTAATTTATTAGACTTGTTCATATATAAATATATATATATATTTATTAGACTTGTTAACAAAATATATATTAGTAAATTTAAAAATTACATAGTTTAAAAATAAAACTTATACAAAATATGCATTAGCAAATTTAAAAACTGCATAGTTTGCCCCGCTTGGATTTGGAGATGAGATGAATTGAGATGAATTTAGTTTTTTTTTAATATTATTATTATTTTGAGATTTGAAAAAAGTGTATTGAAATTTGAAAAAATGTGTATTGGAATTTGAAAAAAGTGTATAGGAATTTGTGTTTAGTTGAGATCAGCTCAACTCACTTCCGAATTCAAACGGGGCCTAAAACTACTACATTATAACTTATACAAAATATGCACTAATAAATTTAAAAACTACATAATTTTTAAATAATAGTCATATTCACAATATTTAAATTTATAATTTAGGTTCAAAATATATTTTTAATTATTTTTAGACTTGAGAATAATTTTTAAATCTAGTAGATTGTAATTTATTTTCAAAATAAATATGAGGCGAGCTATAATGTAATCTATTTTTAAAAAAACATTATTCATGTGATGATGAATATAATAAATTTTGATACTCTCAATCATTTTTATTTTTAAAATAGCCCCCACCAGGACAGAGACAGGGTCGGGATGGGGATATATGAGCCCAGATAACACCTCTACTCTCTGTAACCAAACCTCTCCTGGACTCACAATTTTCACCGTATATGAAGAATATTCTTACATGTGCCCAAAGCACTAACTAGCTGGCTCAATTCAAACCACTAATGAATTAGAAAAACAAAAGGAAAATGAGGAAGTAATGATTTAAATATACTATATTTCTAAAAATTGTGTGTTTTAAGTCATCATTTAATTCAATTTCCACGTTTTGCCAGACTTGTTCCTAAGATTTTAGGTTTGGAAGCACCCATTTTCCATTTTAGACCTAAAATGTTAGGTTTAGTTTCACTGACATGTTTTGCTACCGTTCAAACGTTAGGTTTAAACTTGGAAAAGTTTTTTTTTTTTTGTTTTTGAAAAGAATATTCTACATACGCGCGCATATATAACTTTACGTATTGAGTGATAACTTCATTTTATTAATTTTTTTTTTTTTTAATATAAAAAATTTGAATTTCAGATTTTTAAATCTTCACAATTTCAAATATAACTCATGATATGTCAGCAAATTAATTCTGTAAATAAATTGTAAATACAGATAGCATTTTTCTTCTAACTAGAAATACACATGAGAGGAGAAAACTCCATGCTTGAACTCTGTGCATAAGTCATTTTGAATCAAGTAATGCTATATATAATATTGCACATCCATATTCGCACCTGTGTATTTTAATTGACTTTTATATTTTTCATTTTAAATTTAAATGTTTTATTAAATTTATTTTTTTACCTCAATATAGGTGCATATATGGGTGCCTAAGAGCATTTACAACCCACTAGCTAAATAGCTTGTTTACTCAAATTTTAGCTAAAAAGCATTAAAAACATGTTTTAATAGACTCAACAAAATTAAAATAAATTTAACTTTCTCTCTACTTGCTCTCCATATTTGAAGGGTGAGAAAAGAGATAGTTAAATTTATTTTAACTTTTATGAATCTATTGAAGTTGTTTTTATGTCTTTTAGTCAAATTTTGACTAAATAAATAAAATAGCTAGTGAGTTATGAGTGTTCTAATTAGAATTAAAATAAATAAAAAATAAAAAATTAATATTTTAATAAAATAACTTTTGATTTATTGAGCCTATTGTTTGATGTAATAAAAAGTAACTAGCTAAAATTTATAAACATGACATTTTAAGTCAAGATTTAGCTAAACTTTAGCTAGTGGATTGCAAATGCTCTAATATTATTTGCATTTAGAAATTTTCTTTTAAATCACACGCCTCCACGAATCATGACCTTCTCACAATCAATTTCTCTTATTTTATTGAGAACAAAACTTATGCATGGGGTGGGTGGCTACTGGTACCATTGCCAATATTTTAGAATCCAAAAAAGAAATTGGGAAAAAAAGGGGTCTGAAAATTAATGGACGTTACCTGGCTAGCTACAGACATTAAAAAAGATAAGAAAATGCATGCATGGGGCCATATACCTAAGATTTAAAAGGTTTTAAAATTGCTAGATTGACCAACATGAATTAAGCCTATGTCACTGTCTATCTGCCAGTGAAGTTTTTGGCCATTTCAATGGAGGCAAAGATGAAAGATGCCAGAAATGTTATGAAATATTGGAAAGCTTATCGAGAAGACAAAGGAGTTGATACCATATACTTTTCAAAGAGAAACAAAGACATCTTAATACATGAGTGGTTTGGCACTCTTGTATGGACATAGAAACCTTACCCTATCCTATGCCAGCTATATTAATATTAATACTAACATACACCAAGTGGGAGTTCCATTTCGCCAGCCTTATTTGACAACTTATGAACTCCTAGGATGAATGTGGTGTTATCTACCTTTTTGTGCTAAAGACTACACAACTTATTTACTAGAATAATGTTCGACCTACCTTTTATCTTACAATCTTTTCTCTCTCTACAAGGGCACTCAAATACTTTAAAAGTTTCCTCACGTTGTTAGAGTTCCCTCTATATTTTGGAACCAATTTCGCAATTTGGTTTTATTAGTAAAAGGAATAAGATAACTTGGAATACATGAAATGAACTAAAATGTTCACACCTCAAAATTTGTTTTTTGTTTTTTTTTTCTTTTCAAATTCCATTTCGCTATCCTTAACTTCTAACCACGTCAAAAAACCCAATACCCACTTTAAGTTGGCACCCTAGTTACCCTTCAACTATGTTTAGGTGTCAAACTCATCTCAAACCAATCATTGACAAGATCTACTATTTTTCCAACTTACAACAAAGTTAATCATATCTCAATCTACTTTATTAAAGGCAATAAATCTCATGGCTAAGAAAAATGTTTACTTCCTGTGAAGACTTGGAGACCAGCCAAATTAGTCTCCCCCAATAACCAGCTCTCCAATAGCATTTGGACACATCATCAATTTATTTTATTTACCATGTGCATGCCTACACCCAACAACCTGTGTTGCTTGGGTCGAGAATCAACTCAACGGCATCGATGATGGACCTCTTTTGGTTGCTTCTTTCGATACCGTCAAATCTAAGTGCTAGAGTTGACCCAACACCCGATTAGGCGACATTAGAGGCGACCAGCCTTACGATTCTCACGTGCGGAAGATATTTACTTCCTGAGAAGACCTGGAGACCAGCCAAATTGGTCTCCCCCAATAACCAGCTCTCCAATGTATTTGGACACATCGGCAATTTATTTTAATTACCATGTGCATGCCTACACCCAACAACCCGTGTTGCTTGGGTCGAGAATTAGCTCAACGACATCGTTAATGGACCTCTTTTGGTTGCTTCTTTCAATACCGTCAAATTCAAGTGCCAGAGCCAACCCAATGCTCGATTGGGCAACATTGGAGGTGACCAACCCTACGATTCTCACATGCGGAGGAGCCCCCACCCCCACCCCCTCCACCTTCACTTTCAACTCCACAACAACGGCAACAAGCACTGGAAACTCGGGATGAAGGACTCCAACAATCACTCAACTGCTTCAAGTAAAACCTCCAAGACTCGAACTTTATTTAATCTAAGTTCTTCCGAACCCTAGGCAACGAGGACAAGGAAGGAAACCGCAATAGCTTTGCGCTTGCGAATTGGAAGGTCAAAGGGATTGATTGAGTCGAAAGGGATTCGAGGCTTTTTTTCCCTAGTAAAAGGGAATTCATTATTTTTTTTTCTGCAGTGAATTAATACAGATTATAGTTACATTACATGCAATTTCCCATATTCTTTTCCATATCTAATGCTGGCAAATCTACCAGAAAACTTTGCCAGGAGTCTGCTTGGCGTGAAACTGGAGGCATTGAGAAAAAAGTTTTTGTGATTTGTCGATGAGGGTGATGGTGGTGCTAATATTGAAGGGAATGACAACTATGGTGGCAATGAAGGTGAAGATATCAATAATGGGTATTGAGATTTCAATGTTGAAAACTCGAAAGTCCATTAAAAGAGCAAAGCCCAATTGATTCCCTTGAAAATCTTGGTTTCGACGCCAAGAACTCGATGAGAAAGGGTGGGTTTCAAAGGGTTTCGGTGTAGTGAGTTTCGACAAGGTCTATTTTTCTATTAGAGGGTCTATTTTTCAAAGGGTTTCGCCAAGAACTCCATTGTATTGTGCTATAAAGCCTTTTTCTTACGTGTACCACCTGGTTGGTGGGCTGTTTTTTACCTAACAGTAACATGGCTATCCTAAAGTAGCTCTCTTACTTCCTTCTAAGCCGATAAAAATTCGAGCTTGTTTGGATATCAAAATCATTTCAACTTATCTCATTTCATTATTAGAACTTCTACAAATTTTCACAATACAATAAATAATTCAATATTTTTAAATTTTAAATAATAAAAATATTAAAAAATAATATTTTAACAAGATTTTTTAATTTTTATATAAAACAATCTCATTTAGTCTCATTATCCAAACAAACCCTTATGCCACGAAAAAATGACAAACGAAATCAATAGGTTCAACTTCCAAGCAGCACAATGGAAAGATGTTAACTAAATTCCTTTTCTAAAAAGCCAAGCAATAGAATAAAAAATTATCCAATCTGGCTTTGGCTTCTCTCATTATAATAATGGCTTTATTGGCAATTATATATTGCAAACAAAAGGAAAAGAAAAGGAAAAAAAAGAAGTCTACAAATAGGTGTAAAGTCAAAGTACACATCTTCACACTCGGTTGGCCAGTTGGGTTTGGACTCGGACTGCATCAACTCATTTGTTTAACGAATACTCAACAGCCAACACCAAGCAAAATCTTTCTTTTATCTCCACCAATAGCGCGTTCCAGTCCGACACCCAAGAAAAGAATATAAAATCACTGTCGGCACGGCACCACATCTCCACATTCTCTCTGTTTTCTTTTTTCTTTTTATTATTCCCCTTCTTCTTCTTCTTAATTACTTCTTTCGATTCCGTTTAGCGTTTGGGTTCCGATCAAGAAGAGACAGAGAAATGGAGTCGGAACAACGCCGCAAACGAAAGCGTATGGGCCGGCCGTACTCGCAGGGACACTACTTGTCGCTTAGATCTTTCGTTCTTTGCTTGTCCTTCTTTGTCTTCCTAGCCTTCTTGTCCTCCGATCGATTCTCGATTGGCCCCGTGTCGTTTCGACCGGTTCTCACAGCCTCCTCCACCTTAAATCTCTTGTCCTCGTCCCCCAGCAGTTCCATTCTTGACTCTTTCCACAACAAATTCTTGCCCCTCAGAGTAGAGGATAGGATTTTGTTCCCCGATCACCTGCTCCTACTGGTGTCTAATAAACTCCATGAAAGCAAAGAGTTGGAGTGCGTTTACTCCACATTCTTAAACGGTTCCGGCGAGCTCCTTCAAGATAAGAGGAGCCAAGAAGTGGGTATTCGACCTGTGCTGTCCACGGAATCGTACGATGCGCTTCGGTCGATTGTGAGGTGTCCGCTACCGCCGGTGAATTACTCGAAGGCCGCCGTAGATCTGCGGAGGCTTCGGAGCGGCGAGGTGGGGCATTATGAGTGGTCCGTGGGGGCTAACCAGACGGTGTATTGGTGGGAGAAGTTGGCTTATGAGGCGGTTTTAGACGGAGATACGGTGGCTGTGTTCGTCAAGGGATTAAATCTTCGGCCGCATAAGAAATCGGATCCGACCCAATTTAGATGCCATTTTGGGTTTGGGAATTGGGAAAGCGATGAAGGGTTTGTGCTCAAAACTCGAGCTGTTTCGGCTGCACAGGAAGTTGTTCGGTGCCCGTTGCCTCGGAGCATTAGGAACAACCCGGAGAGGGCTCAGGGAATCAGAGTAACCATTAGTCATGCCAATGCCAGAGCTCATGTTCATGAGCCCATGCCTTCTGTGGCCAGAATTCACGACACCAAGTCTGAGGGGAAGAAGCAAAATCGGAGCAAGTATGAGCTCTGTGTGTGTAGCATGGTATGGAACCAAGCGCCGGCACTGCGGGAGTGGATTATGTACCACGCCTGGCTAGGGGTCGAACGCTGGTTTATCTATGACAACAACAGCGATGATGGCATTGACGAGGTGATTAAAGAGCTTGACTCTCAAAACTACAATGTTAGTAGGCACAGTTGGCCGTGGATTAAAACCCAAGAGGCTGGATTCTCACATTGTGCATTGAGAGCAAGACATGAATGCAAGTGGGTGGGATACTTTGATGTTGATGAATTCTACTACTTCCCTCGTTCGTTTCGTCACCCAAAAGAAGATGGTCTTCCTGGTCAGAATTCGCTCAAATCCATGGTTGCCCATTTTTCGTCTTCCACTTCAATCGCAGAGATCAGAACAGCTTGCCACAGTTTTGGGCCATCTGGGTTGAGTTCGCCTCCAGTACAGGGGGTAACTGTTGGGTACACTTGCCGGCTGCAAAGTCCTGAGCGGCACAAATCTATTGTGCGTCCAGATTTGCTTGACACTTCTCTTCTCAATGTGGTGCATCACTTTCAGCTTAGAGAAGGATTCAGGTACTTGAATATGCTAGAAAGCACTGCCGTTTTAAACCACTACAAATACCAGGTGTGGGAGACATTTAAAGCCAAGTTCTTCAGAAGGGTTGCTACCTATGTTGTTGACTGGCGGGAGGATCAAAATAAAGGCTCAAAAGATAGAGCACCTGGGTTAGGGACTGAAGCCATTGAGCCGCTGAATTGGAAGTTACGCTTCTGCGAGGTTTGGGATACTGGTCTGAGGGACTTCGTTTCGGCCTATCTTGTTGACCCTCTTAACGGTTTGCTGCCTTGGGAAAGGTCTTCTCTGTAACACGGATACATAATCAGGGTGCATTCAGCTTAGCTCCCCGTGTAGGCACACATATACGAGAGCCGCCACTGATTCTTTTCATTGTTTTGGCCTTCTGTTTACTGATTTTTTTGTATTTTTATTTTTTATACATGCCACGAATTTATTATAGGGATCACACACATGTAAATTTGTGACAAGATGAAATGAAAGTTTTTTCCATTTTTTGTCCCTAATTTTGTTGAATGATTCATCTATTTATTTTTCCATTTCTTTTGTTAACGTTCACAATTAGGATGAAGGATGGTTCTGCTGATAGAAACTAAGAGGATGTAGATGGAGTGTTTGGTGATTCATACATAGGAATGATACATAATCCACCGAATTCTTTAGCAAAAATTTTTTCATGAGTGAAGCATGTAGTAGGAAGTGGGCAATTAATGGACTAGTTTCGCATCATGATTCCATGAAACGTTGAGGAGCATGGTCAGGATATCACCTATGCAAATTCAAGTGAAGGTGAGGTTTAAAGCATCATTTTCAATACTTTCAGAAGTAACTAAAAATGAATCTGATAGCCCAAGTTTGGAAGTGTCTTCATAAGGTTCGCCAGAGGTGGAAAGATCAGTTTAACTTGTAGTCAGTATAATCACACAGATAAAGAATGAAAAACAAACATGTTTTAATACCAGAGATACATAAGAATGTTACCTGCAATTCTTTAAAAAGAAAAAATTAGAATAATTCAACATTTATTTATCCTGTCGTGTTGGAACAGGAAATGCATACTTTTTAAAAGAATCCGGCCGGCCTTTAAACTCACTAGGATGAGCGTATTATTGAACCAAACAAAACAAGCAATAAAACCAAACACAGATAATTAACTTAAACTATAAGACAAGTCAGTCTCTCCAGACCATACAAGTGCACAATTGGCCATGCAAAAAGTTCGTTAAGACATGCCGAATCGCACCATGTATACAAATGGAACTTAGCCATACATGTTCTGAATTATGCCTACCATATTGTCCACACTAACGTCCATTCATCTCCTCCAAATGAAGATTTTAGTAAATGTCCGAATTAACACTTGAGCTGAGGGTCAGTTACTGTTGCTCGCAACATGAGAAAAGGCAAGAATAAAAACAATGCCTTAAAATGAGAGAGAGAGAGAGAGAGAGAGAGAGAGAGAGAGAGAGAGGGAATTTTGTAAGGATGTAGAAGGTGGGAGATAAGAAGAGTGACCCAAACAATTTTCGGTTCTAACTACTAGATAGGTGGAGCAAAATTAGAGCTGGTGATCACAAACCCTTGAAATGGAGGGACAATTAATTTATGTGGATATGAGTCTTAATTTTCCTTTCCCTTTCAGGAGGAAACCATTCATATCTATCACATTTGAGGTAAAGTTAACCATGCAATAAGCCAAAATAGAAAAACAATTTTAACAAGCTTAGGGATTTGACGTTGAACTGAATCTCTGTTTTGCCGCTGATCCACGTAATCTATTCTGTTATAGGCAACTCCAGACATGGACGAGGGAAAGGACGGTCAAATATATAAGTTGCTAACTTTCAGACTACAAATCTGTGGTACATCGAATGATATACCGGAGTTTAAAATTTTGATACCAAAGAGAAATATATTATTTTTTGATAAGTAATATCAAAGAGATGTTTAAGAGAATGAAAAACTGTACCCAGTTGAATGACACTAATACCCAACATCTATCATGCCAAGCATCCTCTTATACCTAGAATTAACAATTTGAGAGAAGGGAATGAAAAACAAAATGAAGAATGCAGCTACATGGTTTGACTCTCTTCAATCAATGATGAATTACCAGAGTTTAAAATTAGTAATCTAAGAGAGAAGCACCTGACCAGAAGTAGTCAAACTCCCCTAATTGTGTCACCACCAACAATTGCAGTTCCTTTCTTTCCAAGTGGCTGCAGAATGCTGCCAGCAAAGTGAGGCTGGTACAAGTTTCTCTTTGAAAGGAACATATTTAAAACCTTGCACTTACCAAGAAAAGTCAACTTCAGTCCAAGCATGATACCTGTGTATTTGAAGGCAGAAATGGCAGATTAGACTTCCCAGGATAAAGAGATAGTTTGGCCAGGTAGCTCTCTGCAAAATCAGGTAAAATAGTTGGTTTCAAGATGACTTGTTTTGGGGAAGAACTTAAGAGTTTATGACACTGTCAAATACTTGAAACATCCAATAGGAAGTTCCTTCAAATAACTTACAAGATACAGATTTCATAAGATTCTGCTAGAGTTATCGTTGCATTAGTTTATTGGCATCCACATCCACAGCCTCATCATCACCAATAAAAGATTTAGTTCTGAAACCAACTTGAAGGATGCAATGTCTATCATAAACAACAACTAGAGTCTTGCAGCATGACACATCTGACACAGATCCCACACCTTGAGAGTGAGCAATGAAAAACAAAAATTAAGCAGACTGAATAGTTTCTATGCGTGCCAATTACAACAAAGGTTTCTTCCCCTCTCTCCTTGACAAGCAACAGGGCATGACCATTCTGTATAATGTGTATTTGCAAATGATATTTAGATTAACTCCCAATAATAAAAAATTCTATCATTATATTAAAGAAATAAGAATTGGGGCTTGTGGCTCTAAACTATAATGTAAAATTGAGACATCCACTTTATATTTTGAACTAACTTGAACCAAACTCCATCTTTTAAAAATTAACATCGTAAAGATTTACATTGTCTCTCTGTATGCATCATCTTCCATTTGACAATCTGACATAAAAAGAGAGGTTCTCATTATTTTGTAAAACTACATAAGGTTATGAAACTTGCAAGAAAGTAGAAACCAGCTGAGTTAAGAAAATAAAGCAGGTGCATAGAGAATAAAGATCACTGTGAACATCGTAGGAAAGGTGATATAATGTACATTACCACAATAAGAATCTACAGAATCAGGGAGATGAGGGCATATCCTCTGGCATTTAACTCCTTCAGGATTTACCCGAAATCAAAACTAACCAATAAAAAGAACCCTAACTTGGAAGGGATACATTTTTTTTTTTTTTGATAAGTTGGAAGCGATAGAAAAATAGACCTGACCAACCAATTTAAATGAGAGAACCTAGGTTTGAAAAGCATATGGGAAACCCTCACCACAGATATCGACTTTGGTTGGATTGACAGGCAATCCAAGTGTCAAAAGATCAACCCTTGACTGTGAACTGCAGGATGGATAAATCTCACATGAATATGACCATTGAATATTAAATTTTAATCTGTAAGTGCTTGAGAAAAATGTAAGACAGCAATGATGAACTCAGAGCAGATTAACTTTGAGGGAGTTCCATAAAAGTAAAAAATAAATCCTACGCTACTTGAAATTGGAAACAAGAACAGTGTCAAAGTAAGCAATATGTACTAGCTAGATCTGAACTCCTCCCTCCATGTCAGTGCTTTGTGCACTATACTAATACACATCCCATCCGAAGTCCAGAGAGAGGAGGAAGCTTGTCATAGGTTGACAGCCAGTGTCAAATTTGGTTACCTTTCAAAAAATCTTATAGCTTGACTTTGAACATGCTGGTAATGTAGTCATGCATTCAAGTTTCAGAAAATGTAGTAAGCTTGTAGAGTCGTATCATTAGAATTGTATCATGACTCTTGATAATACTCTCTCTCTCTCTCTCTCTCTCTCTGTATATATATCAGAGAACTGGCCAAAAACCTAGTTGGTAAATCTGATAACAGCACTTGTAAATCTCACGTCCTGTTTCTCTATTATATCATTGTTAATTGTGTTTGGAATACCCTAATTAAAGATCTTGGAGCCGTTGCTTAACAGGCACTGCAACCTAACACTACTCCTGCAAGATAGAGACGTGCATGCACATGAATTCAGCAAGATGTCATTAGCTGAAAACTGAAGAAAGGCTTCCAGGTTCTTTTTTTCCCAGCTTCTCTAAGCTGTTGTAATGGAAATCAAACCATGTTCCCGTCAAATGAAGAAGTTACACAAGTACATCTATTCATGAAGCAAAACAGATTTAGGGGAAACCAGCAATTGTATGCTCCAGTTGGTATACATTGTGGTTAATATCCACCAAGGAAAAGATAATCGTGAACACACATCCAGTGGAGGAATTAATTGGTTAGGGATATAGAATAGAAAAATAAAATAAAATATAGAAAAGATAAGGGAGATGGAGAAAGAGAGACAAAAATGAGGGAGAAACTTTGAGGGCTAGAGAAATAATGGAAGACGCTAGTAGCTTATTCCATTATTTATAGGGGAATAAGGCTAGACAAATAATGGAAATCGAATAAATCAATGATACTGATTGATTTACACAGTAAACTAAATATGTTAGAGCATAAGTCATATTACCATACATAGTAGAATGTTATGAAAATACCCTAAGTATGGTAATATTCTAACTTTCTCTCCCTCAAACTTAGGATGAAGAATTTTGAAATTACGAATTTGAAATTGGAGTGTAGCCTTCATATCCATTGGTTGATAGCATATGAGATGGTGAAAATGGTGTTGGGGATGAAGTGACTCACAACTGGAGCATCAAATCTAGAATTGTGGCCAACAATGGGTTGTATATGGCCATGGTCAACTATAGGACCAAAATTAGAAGGCCAAAACCCAATTAAAATGAGAAGACAGCTAATAAAGTTACTCCAGATGCATGAATGTGATGCCGTATGGGATCGAACTTTCACAGTTCAAATGATATGTACCATGCAAACTTAATTCTGATTTTTTTTTTTCAGAACAAGCAATTGAAGGTTGGAAAGCATTGAGCGATGACAGGCATGTTGGAAAAATACCATAGCATTGGGATCGGGTCTTTTACAGATTGGATTATTTGTACCATGCGATCATAATTCTGAAATTTGATTTCAGAACAAGCAGTGTTGAAGGTTGGAAAGCAATGAGAGGCGACAAGCTTGCCAAAAAATGACGGCGGAAAAGTACCCAAGACACCATTCTTTTCACATACCATCTTTTCATGCAGTGGAACAAGATCAAAATGACAATAACAATAAGAGAATCGAGGCCATCATCGTACAAATGAGATGGTGAAGGGATTTGTCAATGGAGGTGTAAGGTGAAGGAGTGGCTGTGATTTAGCTCCAGACTTTTGGCCGCATGCCAGAACCAACTTTTTTGAAGACCTTAACAAAAACATTGTTGCCAAAGAAGCCAGTGCACCATCAGTAATTAAAGAACATCCTTGCAAATTCAAAGTTCTGATAGATCCTGCCCTCCCAATTGCTGGAAGAGCTTTATCTGTAATCAAATTGCACCAACTCAAATCCAAATTCTTCAAAGCTGAAGCCAAGTTATAAGCGAAAGAACTCAACATCAACAGTATTCTTCTTCCTCCGTGGTAAAACTTTCAACAATTTGTAGAAAATAAAAATAAAATAAAATAAGGAGATAAGGAAGGGACGTAACTGAGAAAATTTTGTATGAGGTAATGCCAGCAGGAGAACTTTAAAATAAACAATCCACAGAATCGAGCCTGGCCTTAGCCAATGGCTCTGATACAATGTGGAAATTGAAAATAAAATAAAATATAAAAAAGAGAAGAGAGATGGAGAGAGAGCTACATCTTTCCCATTTTGAGTTGTACTTGAATGCATAACATATGATCCTATTTATAGGGAAATGATGCTAGAGAAATAATAGAAATACATTAAATTAATAATACTAATTGATATTGATTGATTTACATAATAAACTATATACGGTAGAAAATAAGTCACATTACCAAACATACTAAAAGAATATTATGAATATATTCTAAGCGATATTCTAATAACGGAATCTTGAGGTTCAAAATGCCACTAATTAATCAATTAATAAAAGCAATTCCCGCCAATGTAAGTTGCACTATAACTCATAATCCCCAAACTATAACACACAATGGCCGGAGGCAGAAACCATACCAAGTTCATGACCTGATACTGTTGAAAGGAATATTAAGCTGGAATTGAGCAAGTAGTACTGGAGCCAAAGCATGACCAACAATACCAAAGTAAACGCTCAAAACTACAAATCACGCACAAATTTAACCAGAATGCTGACAATCTCTGGTTGAGATCATTACCTGATCGCATCAGCAACTGGAATGCCCTAAATAGTGCGGTTAAGGAGAACAGCCAAGAGCGACGCCCCTCAATATAAATCGATAAGCTCTGGACAGAGTCGTCGTTAATGGTAACCAAATCTGCAATCCAGTCCTCCTAGGCTTTGACCCCTTTGACCCCTTTGTAATGTCCCTGTGAATTTGAAGAAGAAGAGGAGGAGGAAGAGGAATCCCTAAAGAAAATGAACGGGAAAGAGGGCTTAGCTGTTAGCAGTTAGCACGACGATCGTAGTGGCAGTTTGGGGTTCCGTGCATTGGGACAACGGAGGAGGATTCCCGCCTCCATCGGAATAAATAAAGACAAACATATCAAAATGAATACTATTTAAAGCACTAATTTATTTTTTTAATATTATAAAGTATATTATAAACACTAATAATCTTATCAAAAGAATATTATAAAATATATAAATGAAATTTAAATTTTATAAAGTAATATCCGTACAAGCTTCTAAGGAAAAGTTTCGGAGAGCCCTTTCTAAAAAACAAAAAAAAGACTATAATTTTTATTATAATTTATAACTTTAGTGTGGAGCTTATTTTCTATTGTGAAATTTATAAAAGAATACTAGCATTAGATTTATTAATTTTTTTTTAAAATCTGATAGAAAGTACAAATTTAATATAATGATAACACCTAAAATAATCCTATATGATTGGATTCATCAAAAAATTATCGTCATATTTGATAAAAAATTAAGAATTTTTTTTTGATAAGACTAATATAAAATTATTTTAGGTGTTGTCTTTCTATCAAATTTATACTTTCTATCAAATTTAGAATGAAAATTTTGATGAGTCTAATGCTAGTAGTCTAGGTCATCGCTTATATTATAATTGACATATTTAATCTTAATCTTAATTGCACAAAAATATTTGAAGAGAATAATTAAAATTCCTTTCATAATATGGTTGAAATAAAATTACGATAAATGATTTCTAATAGCACCAATAGAAAAGTTCTATATAAGTTGATTGTGAAAAAGTGGACCACAACAATAAAAAAAAAAAGTATATATATAATTTTTTTTTAACTTTTTAAGTGAGATCCACATTTTTATAAAATGCCTATACAAAACTTTTTTATTTGATATTTGTATTTAGTATTATTCTTAAATTATTTAATTTAAAAAATATATATATATAAATTAATAACATTAAATATTCTTACCAAGTGATCTGTTATTCATAACCCTCACATATATACAGAATGCTATTAAAACTAGATCATCTAATTTCAAACACAAAAATATAAAAGACATTATAAAAAAACTGTTAATTTATAGCTAGTTAATTTTAATAAAATGACTATTTATAATTAAAATGAGTCACAAATAATTTTTTTATTGTAAATAATTGATTATAAAAATTTATTTTTTGAGATATTTTTCTAGTAAAATATTTGCAAAAATGTTCCACAAAAATAAAACAAAACAAAGTTGTGATATTGTTAAGAATCATGTCCATAAAGGTTGGACCATGATTGTGGGCCATTGAAGCCGACCAACATGGTTGTTGAGGTAGCCAGGGTCCATGGACAGGTTCAACGGTTCAACCTCCATGATTATGTGCAATATGCCATCCTGTTGTTATTTTTTGTTCCCGAATTTTTTGGTCCATCATTAATATCTTGCAAGTATCTAGTTAGATTCTCACATGCATCAAACTTTTACTTCATTCAAATAGATCCAAACAGGGCAAGAATCTAAAATTTATGAGGTTGGTTTGTTTTAGAAAGTATCTATGGGGTAGAATTCGATAAATCACAGTTTCCTATTTTAGATTCTTTTATACCAATCTAGGATTCAAATACTTTGCACTTAAACGCATGTTATTTCTATCACAATTAGTAAGCGATCAAGTACTGATTAGAAAAAAAATCTTCTATTAAATTTGGAATCATAATTGAGATTTTAGAGCACTCTCATTGATTATGCATTTGCATTTATAAAAAAGTATATATTTACACGTATATTAAAAAATTTTGGTCATATTTGATTAAAAATAAGGAGGTAAAAGTGGGAGAAGAAAACAAAAGTATTTTATCTTCAAAAATAAATAATAATTCTTCAAATTTATAATAGATTTATACTTTTTTACAAATGCAAATGTATAATTCAATGAGAATAATATACAAATTAATGTTGCTTGATATGGTATATTGAATTATAAAATTATTTTTATCATAAAATATATATAATATATTATATGAAATCATGTTAGATCGTAAATTTACATATAAAACTTTAGCCCACATTCCTCAAATAATCATTTTAATTAGGTGCATATCACACGTAATTGGAAACCCTTCACTGGTTAGCAATACTCCAAAAGGAAGGATATATTCGGCCACTAGGCCTGGGCCACCATAATATTTATCTATGGATTCATTCATGCACAAAAATTTAAAGGGTTCACATCACATTCATGCACAAATTTGGAGAACATATCAATATTGACTTTTCAATTTGCATGCAAAGTGGATGGCCCAATTTAAGAATCGTGAAACAACATCTCTTCCCAAGAGTCAACATCAGTTGATCCCTTAAGCTAAATATGTGTGCTACCGTATGGGATGTTGATTGAAATTAAACGTGGCCATGCAAAACAGAAGGAAAAGGAAAAAAGGACGGTCCTGATCGCTTGACTAGTCTAGACCATCAAGAAGATTATATGATGAATTAGTAACAGCCGTCCACTTGGTAGTGGCACTGATTTGAGGGGGAGATATATAATGTCTTCACTACTCTACAATCATTCTGGTTCAGAAATGCCAAGACAAAATGCATCCCATCAAAAGATTAATGTAACTTTCAGGGAGATTGCCGCATGGACTTGCAGTTGATTGGAGGCCTATCGATTTTAATAATTTCTTGGATAAAAGCATCAACCCCACTTAATCCTTTTTAGTCAGTGGATATGAGACGCATCTTATCTTTTCTTTTGTAATGCTAACCAAAACACTTGAATATTTAATACTTTATTCTGATTTGTATTATTACCTTTTTTTTTTTTTTTGTCCCCAAATAATGATTATTTCTCAAAATCATTAGTTTTTGAAAATTTTGATGATCATTTAGTACTATAAACAAACGTGGAATTGTTTAAGGAAATTGCTAAATGAGGTCAGATCCGACCATAGAAGACGTTGCTGATTTTGTTTTGTTCATGTTTGATCATGTTGTGATTTTGGATGAACACGCATGCAATCTGTCATCTTTTTTGTATTCTATCTTATGATAACAGTAATGAATGCAAGGTTTAAACGGATTAGACCTCCTGTTTTTTGTTTTTTTGTTTTTTTTTTTTGGGTGGAAAAAATGTAGATTCGAGAGTCAACCGATTAGATGGTAGGATAAGAGAAATGTTTTTAGTATTGTCGTTATTTATGATAGAATAATCACAATGGCAGTGAACAAGAAATTATAGAATTTTGAAATTGGCCTCTCTTATCAATAATCGATACAATAACTAAATATATAATATCTACATTTTTAAAAATATGCAAGTTCACAAATTAAGAAAAAAATAAAAATAAAACTCACTTTATTTTTTAATGATAAGTTTTATGGTTTTTTTATTATTATTTTAAATTAATGAGTTTTATTACTTATCATTCCCACACATCATACATCACACTTGTTTTAATTTTTTTTTTAATTTATTGAATTTTTTACTCATCATTTATATACTAGATATTTAATAAAAAAAATTAAAATAAAAAAATTATGTATGATATATGAATAGAATTTAAGAAAATAATAATAATAATAATTATGAAATACAAATTGTATCACGATGGCATCATCCTATCTTCGAGTTGAAGGAATTAAGTTTTAACTACTTTCTTTCAGAAAGTAGGAGGGGTTATGGTTGGCCGTCAAAGATGCTTGAGGGAGAAGTGGCGACGTTAACTATTAAATGATAAAAAAAAAAAAAATGTGGACAAAATAATAAAAAGAAAGGAGAAGATAAAGTGATGATTATTAAATTAATTGGATTTAGAGGGGCTGAAAGATGATTGGGTGGAGAAGAGTATGCAGCCATGGAACATTGGCCGCCACACAACATCGTGTGTATCAAAGTGGCTCGACGACGAAGTACGTACCCATGGATTCGGAGGAGCATGTGACAGGACAGATCCGCAACAAAAACACCGTAGACAATTTGGACAGATCCATGGCATTGATGGCGGCAGGGCAAGTGAGAAACACGTGCTTCACATCGAGCAAATACAATCTAACCCCCATCTTTCAACCCCGGTGTATAACAGCCTTATTATATCCAGACATGTACTCCATTACTTCCACGTGGTTCAATTTCATTGGGCCTCCCGTATTTTATGTCTAGAGTGCTTAAAGTCTCAAAAAATCAATTCGTATGTTAGATAAATTTTATTTTATAATAAAATATATCAACTCGTAAGGTTCTTTGATAAAACTTGTCTAGTATAAATATTTTTAATCAATTAATATTAAAAACAAATATTTTTAATCAACTCGTAAGGCTCTTTGATAAAATCTATAATAACAAGTAATGAATTTATACCTAGCATATTTTTATGGATATTCGTTGAAAGGCAGCGAAAAAGAGAGTAAAGAGGCAATCAGATTTAAGTCTTAAATTGAACAAAAAAAAAAAAAAAAAGAAAAGAAAAAGAAAGCTAAAGGCATCCACCCATTATCTCACCACTCACGGCCACATACAAAGGTTGAGGAAAAGCGACGTGTGTTTAGTGTTAGCGTAGGTAATGGGTGGGCGGGCTCCACCAAATTACCATACACCTCACGGCTGAACGCAGGGACAACCAAATCTTCCTCAAACAGACAGCGAATATGCTAATTTGACGGTGCACAGAGGCTTCCCTTCTCCACCATCATAACTTTTTTATTTTTATTTTTTATTTTCCTCTTATACTCCATTTTTTAATATCAAATATGGGTACTATATTTGCCAACCAGTTTCCATATAAATGCAGACAGTTTCAACGTCAAGATAACTTTAAAAAATTAACACACGATCTCAATCCCAATTATATAGATCACCTTATCTCTTGTTGTATGGTCATTGGATTTTGGAGGACTATGCACGTGATTCAAACCTGGACCACCCAATTACAAAGTTGATGGAGTAAGTACCTCTGAAACACAAATTAATATCCGGGAAAGAAAGAAATATATGTTATTTTTAGGAAGTTAGGAACTGCTTAAATATCTATATCTATATATATATATATATATAATATATATATTTTTGTTGGACGGTAGAGATAGTAATGACTAACATCATGGGATATTACTAAAACATTTCTTCTTGTTTACACCGAGGACGTGTGACAAAAATTGGACGGTCCTGGTTCATGATCTGGAAAGTTGCTCTAGACATATATAATGCTATCTCCTTTCCAGCCAGACCCAGAGCTAATCTAATATATATTTCCTTCTAAACCCAAAAAAGTCCGTGCCCAAAAGAAAACCCAATTAGCAAGCTCAAGCGCAAGCGCCTTGATCTGTATACTGCTATATCTACGTACCAAAGCCGGCTCTTTACCTTCCAAATACTGCTCTTTGCTGCAATATTGAAGTCGATCCTCGACGAGTGAATAGGAGGAAGATGTCTCGCACATGCTCTCAGTGCGGGAACAACGGCCACAACTCGCGCACCTGCACGGACGCCGGCGCGGGAGAGAACGGAATCATGCTGTTTGGCGTGCGCGTCACTGAGGGAAACTCGTTTAGAAAGAGTGCTAGCATGAACAATCTCTCGCAGTACGATCAGCAGCCTCAAGATTCAGCCAACGCTAGTGAGGCCGGCTATGCCTCCGACGACGTCGTTCATCCCTCCGGTCGCTGCCGCGAGCGCAAGAGAGGCACGTTTCTTATCTCTGACCTGGCTTATAAATAGTACTAATTTTCTCTTTTTTTCGGTTTTTGGAGTTTATTTCTGATTATTTTTGGATTGGTTTCTGTATCTGTGTGCATATAATAGGAGTGCCATGGACTGAGGAGGAGCACAGACTTTTCCTGCTGGGCTTGCAAAAGGTAGGAAAAGGAGATTGGAGAGGGATTTCGAGAAACTTCGTAAAAACACGAACTCCAACACAGGTGGCGAGCCACGCTCAGAAGTACTTCCTCCGCCGCACCAACCAGAATCGGAGACGCCGGAGATCTAGTCTCTTTGACATCACTGCTGATACGGTAATGATAAATCCCGATAGAAAAGTTATATTTATAGTTGGAATATTACGACAACCCAAATAACAAATCTCAACCAATATTTACTTCACAATTTCCTCTTTTGTTTGGTTTTATGCGACAGTTTTTGGGTTCCTCCATGGACGAAGATCAAGTGCACCAAGAAATTGCGCCGCTGCCGAAACCACAGCCACATCTAAAAAGCCATAATCATGGTGGGTTTCCGTTGTCAAGTTTTCCCGTGGCGCTCGCTCCGGCTGTTGTACCAGTACCATTAGGTGTTGAAAACCCGCTGGAAAATCTCGCGTTAGGACCCAGCAATCAAGTGAGGATGTCAAGCAAACCCATCAGGCCGATACCTATGCTACCAGTCCCTCCATCTTCAAAAATGGCCGATCTTAATCTAAATAAGAAAACGAAAGCGGATCAATCTCCTTTGTCACTGAAGCTCTCTATAGCATCGTCGGGTGAGCAGTCACCGCCGGCAACACACTCGTCAGCTTTTCAGGCTATTCCCGGCGGCAACTTCAGCAGCAGTGGAGATAGCATTATCAGTGTTGCGTAAAGAATATATGCTAGAGACCATGCTCTATATGTAAAGGTTGCAGACCAAAGCTTAAGTTGGGATTAGTTATGGTAAAATTTAATTCAATAGGCTGGAAAAGAAGAAAAAAAAAAAAAAAAAAAGGAATCATGTTATTAGGTAATTAAGTAGGTGATTAGTTTCTTGTCTGTACAGATTTAGGGAAAATCTAGCTAGGGGAATAGGATGTCGTTTTCAGTGTGGTGGATTCTTGTAAGAATTTGTCTGGTTGCTTTTGGAGTGAAATGATAAGAGCATCAGGTACCTTTCCTGTTATCTGGTCTGCTGTGATTTGTAGGAGCTTCAACTAGAAAAAATATCTGAAAGTTGAATATTCTCTTTATCTGATAATCCTATCTTTCTACTTTGTTGCTTTCTGGTGCTTAGTAATTTCCAAGATTGGAGAATGATTTCGGCTGTTTGTGTAATGATTAAGTAGAGAAAATAACGTTGACCCAGGAAAATTAGTCGAGAAAATGGTTTGTTGTATCTTCAAGGCGAGAAGTCCTCGGTGCCTCACACTGAACGCGTAGGGAAGAAATACAAGTGAAGTTTCTACGAAACTAGGACGTAATGTCTCAACCTTTGCGCTTTGCTATTATTTGATCGTCTAATTAAATGGGAAATGTTTATGGCAAAATCATCTGACTGCCTGTGAATTGAACAATCCACTCAGTAATTAGATATAATAGCAAAAAAAACATTATTTTTCAAAGTTGCTTTAGTGATATATTAAATACGTTATTGAGGTAGGTTTATCGAATTTTAAAGTTCTAGTATTACAGCCCGTTTATTATATTATATTGTATTAAATTAAATTACTTTAGGTAGCTTTTCTTTGTAGGAGATGAATAGGATCAAGTCATTGGTTCTATATCCATCTTTTCTATGTTTATTCTTTTATTGTATTTATTAATTTGAGATAAATGTTGGAAACTTTTCATTTTGTTGATTATTATATTTTATAACCGTTAAATATATTTATAATATGTTTGCTTTAAAAAAAATACGTTATTGATGTACTAATGTGAATTAATATAAAAACATTCTATATTCTAAATTTCTAATTATCACCGATGCGGTCTTCTAGTGAGAATTACATAGAAGATTTATATATAGTTATTCTATTTTTAGGTCACTGTATATATAAAATGCATTATCTACATCACTTAAAAGATAAAAATTCATTTGTAAAATTCAAATTATAATTTTTTTTTTTTTCAAATGATCAACTTATGTCATGGAAGCAATTTATTATGTGCAACTATCTATACCAGCTTATAAATAGAATTTTTCTATCTAATGCGTTTCTCTTAATTTAATGCAAATATTGTTGATTAAGGTTAATGTTTCGTCGCAAGTAATTGAAATTACTAGTAATCCCGAACATGTAAAGATTATGAATTAAAAATGCTCTACCAAATATTTAATCAGGTCTGTTTAAATAGTAAAAGTGTTTCATTTCATCTCATTTTATTATTATAAATTTTTTATATGATCATACAAATTATAATAAATAATTTAATTTTTTCAAATATTAAAATAAAAATAATATATTTTTTAATATATTATTAACTCTCAACATTCATAAAAAAAATATTTAATCTTATCTCACTATCTAAACTATACCAAATTAAGTGAAATATTCAATGAATTACAAACACATCAATTAGTGATTAGTTATTTGATGCCAATTAGTTTGTAGAAGGTAGTACTGTACTAAAATTTTCACCTAACAAACACATAAATTAGGGATTATAATTTATTTCGTCTTCAAGACATCTCCTAATTAAAGCCATCGCATCCATCAATATTCCTTCCAAAACTATAATTGGCGTAGTTTCTTTTTCATCATGATTCAACTTCAAGAAATGGTCGTCTAACAAAAAAGAAAACCTTTGACGGGTCAAACTAATTTCTAATAAATCAAGTTATATGGTTAGTCTCTGTTTCTTTTTTTATTTTTTGGACTAACTAATTAGATTCCCAATCACATCAACTCAACTGATCAAGCAATGAGCTGCTGACAGCCGATTAGTTGCAATGTCTGAATGGAATTCTAAATTCGATTAGTAATTAACAACCCCTACAAACTTATATATATATATATATATATATGTATATATATATATATTAAAAATAATGTACAAAGTATGTTTATTTAATTTAATTTTTAATAAAAATTAAAAAATTATTCATAATTAAATGGATGATAAATAATTACACGTTTTCATATATTATAAAAATTTTTTTTAATAAAAATAATAAGATATTCTCATAAATAAACATAACCTATAATTTTATTAAATTTGTTTGAGATAATTTTGATTGAAACTTTAATAAAAGATTCGTTAAAAATATTATATTTTTATAATTATAAGACGATTATATAATATTTACGTCATTTTGCACAGCCTCAAAAGAGAGAACATTAAAATACCTATGTTTTTAGTTTTTGAGTTTTTCTAAATCTACATAAACTTGAATCATCCACAATTTTTTTAGTTATGTGATTATTTTTAAGAAATAATATAATTTAAAAAATAAATAAATTATGTAGTTTATAATTTATATAAAAGAATGTTATATTATAATTTATAACATGAAATTTTAATCTTAAATATGTAAATTTATTAGATCATATATATTTCAATTAAATATTAAACATATATAATATATTAATTATATTTATTGTCTATTATTACCAATTTAATATAATTATAGTTAATTGTATATACCGTATATTTATCATCTCAAAAAATTAATAAATAATACATTCATTTTAAAATTATAAAATAATTTTTAAAGAATGAAATTATTAATCATATAATAGGAATAAATTTTTATGAATAAAACTAAACTCTCTAACGTATAAATTAACATCTCTAAGTAAGGATTGCATTGTTATATTGTTATGAATAGTTTATTTATATATATTGTTATATATTCTATACTATTATTATTATTCTATATTTATTTTACATAAAAAAAATTTAAATAAAAAATTTATCGTTATAGAAAATTAAAGTAGTGTAATTAAATTTAATGTCAAGAACATTATTTCGGTGATTATTGGAATTAATGGATTGTATTTAAAATAATATTTCTCATTAAATGCAGTATTTATTTTAACAAAAATGGATGGAAAGTGTTAACTTTAACAGAAAAATAAAATTTTTCGTTAAAATAATATTTTCCGTTAGATAGTCACTTTATATATATAAAGATATATATATATATATATATATATATAGGTAGAGACTTCAGCCATAAAGGAACCGCACCGACTAGAGTACAGATTTCATAGGCACTCCCCACAGTGAGAGTTTGATTCCCATGCATCACCCTTGAAAGGGTGGAGGGTTTCGACTACCACACGTGGCGTCGAAGGGATCAGGGCCACTGGCCACTTCGTACATGTTCAATCGTTCTCTTTAGAGATAGCGCATGCATCTCACGTGCCACTCATAGCAGTAATTTTCTGGTATATTTTTATATCAACTCAATTAATCAAGCAATGAGCTGCTAGCCATTTAGTTGTAATGTCTGAATGAGATTCTAAATTTGATTAGTAATTAACAACCCCTACAAACTTATATATATATATATATATATATAAGTAGAGAGATCAACTATAAAGGAACCGCACCAACTAGAGCGATACGTGTTTCATAGGCACTCTCCACAATAGGAGTTTGATTCCCGTGCGCCACCCTTGAAAGGGTGGAGGGTTTCAACTGCCACACGTGGCGTTGCACTGGCCACTTCGTACATGTCCAACCGTTCTCTTTAGAGGCAACGCATGCATCTCACACGCCACTCACAACAGTGATTTTCTGATATATTTTTAGATTCATTTAAAATTGAAAACTAGATCATTGTGTTACGGTTTTTCCATTTAATTTTACTTTCTATTAATAACTTTTTTTAATAAAAATTAAAAAATATTGTCTCTAAGATCTCTGATTCGTAGAATGTTTTCTATTTGGACTTTTTGTTCGAAGAAGTTTTCTACTGTCTCGTCTTAGAATGAGATGGGATTTATTTGGTTTGATGTTTAACTCTGTCTTAAATAGAGTTGAGCTGTCTCTCAAGAAATCTAAAAAGATTTACAGTCAGGATTAGACTATATCAATCATTTTTAGTGAATTGAAAAGTTATAAATTATCGTTAATTAGCTTGTAATGTATATTTTAAATTTAGTTGTAATGCTCGCTTATTAATGAATTGCATTCCTTAAATATATATATATAGTTAGAGAGGTCATGTAATTAGAAGGAAGCATTTCTTAGCATACAACGATGTCAGCAACCTTGTCAATGATAGTTAAATGTACAACTAATGTCCTTATTCTTGAAAGAGAGTGTAAGAGCATTTTGAATGGATTAATTAAAAGTTATTTTTTTTTAAAATATAATTTTATATAAATATTAAAAAATTTTAATTATATTTGATCAAATATGATAATAAAATTTGTGAAAAAAAAAGAATAAAAATATTTTTTTATGAATAGTAAAATTAAAACTTTGTCTAACAATTATCAAATTATCAAATATGATCAAAATTTTTTGGTATATGTGTAAAATTATACTTTTTAAAAATAAGTTTTAACTAATTCATTGAGAATGTTCTAACTTTAACGCTTCAACCTAATTGTTTCAAGTTATTGCCGTCTCAAAATCATTTTTTTTTTAATTTTTTATTCATATTTTTTTTATCATTTTAAAACATTTAATATATATATATATGTACATTAAATGTCATTTTTTTAACTATTAAATAAAGACAAAAATTAAAAATAAAATAAAATACATGAAATGCTAAAATGAGATATCAAAATAAGATCAAAGTTGAAATGATGGTGAATGTGACAAATGGACGGAGGCTAGATACTGGTCTATGAATATCATTCACCTAGCTAGATATAAAAAACAATTGCAAGTTGCTACTGCAAATCCTGAAAACAGTACTAGTACGCAGAAAAAGAAAACGGTGTCGGTACTAGTAAACCGATTTCAATTATATGTTAGGGTCGCATCCGGGACGTATATTAATAGGCTGATTGGACAATTCTAGCTAGGGCCATTCTGCGAAACGCTAGTTGAGTTGTGTTTTATAATTTATAGTACACAACATGGATTCGATATTAAAGTTTATGAAAGGTTATGTGCAGAGTACAGCAAAATATTTATGGAAGCTAGCGCTACGTGAAAGTGCATTAATTAATTTCATTTCAAACAAAGTACGTAGAGGTGTTTAATTATCAGTTTCGCTTATCCTGTCAATAGATTATTAGAGCAGGGTTATGTAAACATTCATTTTTATGTAAAATTTAAATAAAAAATAGCTGAAAATTGCCTCCAACTAATCATGTATTTTCAAATCTAGTTTTCATTTTGTTATATATAGTGTTCAGCAGCCAGCTTCAGCTACTTGTAACATGAACTGTAAAATATATATATATATATTTTTTTCCTTTTTCATGTACTTTGTCTCTGATCACAATAATTTTTTCTCCTTATATATTTTCGCCAACATACTATTAAATAATATAATATTTAAATAATTAAAAAAAATAGATAAGTTGATAGATGATATATTGTAAAAGTTAGTATATTGTAAAATAAAAAAAAGTAAAGATGAAGTATTTTAAGGAATAGGATAAGATGGAGCATTGTTTCTTAGGGATAATACTTTATACATAGTTGGTGTGCACCGTTCCCTCTTTTTTTTTTTTTTTTTTAAATTTAATGATTAAAAAATATTATTTAATACTACTATGATATTTTTTAATTTTAAAAATCTTTTAAAATGCTAAAAAATAATAAAATAAATAAATAAATAAGAAAACAAAATTGCACTAACAGTATAAAAAAAAGTGGTAACTGTAACACCATCCTATTTCTTATAGTATTGCAATCCTCTCTCTGGCTATAGCACCACCCCTGTTTCTTATAGTACTGCAATCTTCTCTCTCTCTCAATTGGTTCACTAGAAGTTCACACTCCCAATCAGCATGATATCTTGGCAAAACAGAGGCAGATGTAATTCATGGGATGCTATTTTCTTTCCAGTACTGCACAGTCAACTCCCATTTGTTAGCATTTGTTTTATTGTAATTATTCTTTCTTTGTATAACATATCTTTCCATTTTATTCATAATTCTTTCTTTGTATAGAACATAAAGTCTCTAAAAGCTTCAATGATATATATATATATATATATATATATATATATATATGAGAAATGATTCTGGTCTTGGCAAGTTAAACCAATACCATTTCATACAATTCTTTCTTGGTATCAAAGCAGTAATAGTCAACGTTTTGAATACCGTATCGGTGAGCGTACCAGTCAAGGCACTGGAACGAAATATTTCAATATTGCTATCGTTACGTGTACCATTTCGAAATAGTATATACATAAAAAAAATTATATGTATAAAATTATATATAAATTATATTTCAAAATAATAATCACTATATGAATAAACTATATATATAAATATATATGTAAATAATTTAGTCTAAATTAGGATAAAAAAATAGGAAGAAATAAAAAAAAAAAGAAAAAGTAAAATTTCGAAATTTGGTATCGGCCGATACATGCCGGTATGGCCGAAATCTAGGCTGGTACGAAACAGACCCAATTTCTGTACCGATCACTACTCCAGTACGGTAAGAAATTCAAAACAATGGTAATAGGTCACACTAAATCAAGTTCCTAGCTTGTTATCATCAATGGCTTCCGCTACTCCTATCGCTCCCTTGTTTTTCTCCCAACCAAACTTCTCTCAATTGGTTTTGGTGAAGATGGATGGTACCAATTATCTTAATTGGATCTCACAGCTGCTTCCTGTTCTATGCAGCAACGACTTGCTCGAATTTGTGGATGGTTTTGAACCCTGTACTAAGAAATTCCTCTGTGACCATGAGGGAAAACCAACTCAAACTATTAATCCTGAATATATTTTGTGGAACAAGAAGGACCAGTTTGTTCTAGGATGGCTGAATGCTACTCTAACTGACAAAGTCCTTCCCTCTATTTTTGGCATCACCTCTGCCAAACAAGTGTGGGACACTCTGGCTAAGAGATATGCCTCACACTCACTTGCTCATGTGCAGGGTCTCAAGCGACAACTCCAAACGATACAACAAAGAAACAAGACCTGCACTAAATATTTAGCTGCTACTAAATCCCTTGCAGATGAACTTGCAATGGTTGGTAAGCCAGAAAATGAGCATGACCTTCTCTCTTACGTGTTAAGTGGATTAAATTCTATTTATAATCCTTTTGTCACATCTGTTTCATTTGCCTTAAGATATAGTCAAATGAGTTTTGATGACTTCCAATCAGAATTGCTTTCTTATGAAATAATGATTGACAACCAATCCAATTTATCATCCATGGAATAAATGACTTTTGCTATAGTGGCTGGCAAAAATCCACATGAAGGAGGACACTGATGTCCGAAACCGAATTTCCCTTCAAAAATTCTACAAAGCAAGGCCCATTTAAGCAACAATTTTCCAAACTTCCTCCGCAATCTAGCAAGCCACAAGGAGGGTCCCAAAATCAGGTGTCCAATGGCAATGGCAAAACAAATAACCAAGCGCTGGATTGTTATCATCGAATGGATTACAGTTATCAAGGCAGACATCCACCAACACAACTTGCTGCCATGTTTGCCCACATCAACCTTGCCTTTAAGGAGTCCAACGTGTAATATGCTAATTTAGGAGGAAACCAACATATTCCTAATGAAGTTGCAAATCCGTCTTTGCAAGAAACTTGTACTGGTGAGGATTTGGTGGTTGTAGGTAACGACTTTGGCCTTCCCATTTCTCATATTGGTTCCTTTTCTATCCAAAATTCTCAGAAATCGTTATCCTTTCAAAATGTGTTGCATTGTCTTGACGCCATGATTAATCTGCTTTTTATAAATAAGTTCTGTATAGATAACAATTGTTATTTTGTTCTAACCGATTCTCATTATTTTGTCAAGGACAAGATAATGGGAAGAACACTTCTGGAGGGAACAAGTGAAGGTGGTCTCTATCCTATCAAATTGAATACAATTTCTCTCAATAAATACCATGCACATGCAGCTCTCCTTGGGGTCAAAACCTCTCTTAATGTGTGGCATGCTCGGCTTGGCCATCGTTTTCCACATGTCACAAAGCAAATTATCTCCTTCTTCAAGTTTCCTGTTGTTGGGTCCTCTTCTCAAGAGTCTATTTGTCCTTCTTGTTAATTAAGAAAAAGTAAACGCTTACTGTTTACTCAGTCTAGTAGAGTGTCAGTTAGTCCTTTAGATCTTATTCATTCTAATGTTTGGACTTCTCCTATCTCTTCTTCAAGTGGTTGTCAGTATTATGTGACTTTTATTGATGATTATTCACGTTTTTCTTGGATCTATCCTCTATCTACTAAATCAGAAGTTTTATTTGTTTTGTCAAATTTAAACTATTAGTGGAAAATCTTTTCTCTCGAAAATCAAACAATTTCAATCGGACAATGGTGAGGAATATACTTCAAATCAATTCATTTCCTTTTTAAATTCTAATGGAATTCTCCATCGACTAACTTGCCTATACACATCTCAACAAAACGGAGTTTCTGAACGAAAACATCGCCATATTATGAAAATTGGATTATCCTTGTTGGCACAATCTAATCTTTCACAACAATTTTGGATTGATGCTTTTTCCACTACTATTTTTCTCATTAATCTCTCTCCCTACAGTCTTCTTTTCAAAAGATCACTTGACTACTCTCAACTCAAGTCCTTTGGGTGTGCTTGTTATTCCATCCTTAGGCCTTTTAATGCACACAAACTTGCGTTCCATAATAAACAATGCATCTTCATTGGTTACTCATCCAATCATAATGGCTATCATTGCTTGGATCCTATCTCAAAGAAAGTATATATATCACGGCATGTAGTGTTTGATGAGAATTTTTTCTAGCTAAGGATGCTCCTACTGTCACTTGTTCCCTACCAGAAAATGCAACCGTTACAAGTCCTCAAATTCATCCATGCAGCTCTTTTGATTTGCCACAAAATCCGGCCACAAATAGCACCCCAATCTTGTCTCAAAATCAGGTACCATCACCTCCCTTAATATCGGCCACCTCTTTATCTTAATCCACCGAATCCTTATCTCCTCAAGATGATGATCTTGATCATGATACTCCCACCGATTCCCCTCCTTCTCCACTTGAGCCTGAGCCACGTACCACCACTTTAATCCCACTCACCGACACCTCACCATCCTTGCCTCCCACTAACTCCTTTCCTTCCTCCAACCAGGTTGTGAAAAGATCACAAACAGGTTCCTCATAGCCAAAAGAATTTTCAGACTTTGTCACTCACTACTCTACTCGCCATCATGTCTCTACCTTGGCCACATTTTCGTTACCTAAAGAACCACTGAATTTTTCACAAGCCATAGTTTCTGCTGAGTGGAAAAAGGCAATGGATGAGGAATATGCTGCACTGCTCAACAATAACACATGGACCCTCAGCCCTCGGCCTATCAAACACAATGTTATTGACACTAAGTGGGTCTATAAGACTAAACAAAAGGAGGATGGCTCACTTGATAGTTACAAAGCATGATTAGTGGCTAAGGGATTTAATCAAATTAGTGACATTGATTTTTCTGAGACTTTTAGTCATGTTATTAAACCTGTCACGATTCGGATTGTTTTGACTCTTGCTATTCATTTTGGATGAGATATCAAACAATTGGATGTGTCCAATACCTTTCTTCATGGTACTCTTGATGAAGAAGTTTACATTTCTCAACCTCAAGGTTATGTTGATCCACAACATCCGGATTATGTATGCCAGCTCAATAAGGTACTTTATGGATTAAAACAAGCTCCTAGAGCTTGGTTTAATTAGTTTTCTCAACGCCTCTAAGAGCTTAGTTTTTTGGAATCTTTGGTTGATCATTCCCTCTTTACTTACCACAAATCTAATATACATATTTTTATTTTGGTATATGTGGATGATATTCTTGTCACAAGGTCACACAAGTCGTTCATTGCCTCCTTGATACAACAACTGCAATCTGATTTTGCATTTAAAGATTTGAGCTCTCTCCATTATTTTCTTGGCATTCAAATTGCCCGTGACTCTCATGGTTTGCACCTCCGCCAATCCAAATATATTTTGAATGTTCTCGACCATGCTCATATGGTTGGAGCAAAACCTTATTCAGTTCCATGCACTTCAGGTTCGAAACTTGTTGCCTCCAATGGCGATCCTCTTTCTCATGCAGCTGAATAACGTCAGATTGTAGGGGGCCTTCCGTACTGCACACTTACACGACCAGAAATTGCCTACTCCGAACCAACTATGCCAACACCTCCATGCTCCCACCACCACACATTGGACTGTTGCCAAACAAGTTCTTTGGTATCTTAAAGGTACCATTGATCATGGTCTCACTTTCACCAAGGGAAGTCTTAATCCAATTCTATTTTAAATTGTATCTATTTTAAACTGTCTCATTTTGTATTGCTGGGAAACCAAATATCCATTAAATTATGGGTAAAGGTGAAGACAAAAACAGGAAGAAAATTAAAATAGCGCATGGTAAAGCTACTTCTGGCATTTTGAGCAGAGTCTTATTGCAAATGACTACTTCTATACCTACTGGAAATGGAAACTTGCATTTTGGTGTGGCACGATGCAAGGGAGGAACATATAATTGATGACCCACATATTATCACAAAATATATAGGAGCATATAGTGTCTGCCCAACTACAACACAAAACACATTCTGCCCACATATCTTATAAATCTAATGAAAAATGAAAACCAAAAAATCTGCCAAACTAAGTTTAAGAAACCCAGACTAAATCAAATGCTATTGATCTCAAAGAATCCAAAGAATATGTGAGACTTAAAAAATCCAAGGCTAAAATGTTTTCTCTTCCTTTTCATAAAAACAAAAGTTGAAAGGAAAATGAACCCTACTTTGCTTGAACTACAATTGGAAACAATAGCTGGGCAACCATACATCCATACATGCATTCCTCTAACCAGAAAAATGAATCCACCCAGATTCTAAAGGATATAGTCCTTAAAATAGTTTACAAATAGGAACCATTTCTTTCTATTTGTAAATTGTTTTATACAAAAAACTAGCTTGGTTGAGCTATGTTTTTTACAAAAGAACTAGTAAAAGAGGCATTCCCAAAAGTGGCTACATTGTTACCTTTCAGAAAACAATGACACACATCACATACACCACCCAATCATGACTGTGTAGACCTTCGCTTTTTCAGTATTTCCAATTGGAGGCCACTCCAATACTCTCGCTGGATTGGAGGTAAACTTGAGATGTCCATCTTCATAATTTCTTTCTATTCTCTTTTTTGATCTGCTAGTATCTTCTCTTTTTAAAGGCGTAGAAACTCTTCTCTATCAGCTTCCTTATTAGCATTTGCCCTCTTCTTCTCCTTGCTCATATCAATCACCAAATCAGCAAGTGGTTTGGAAGAGGTACTATCTTGCCTCTTCCGCTTCTTTTCAGCCTTCTTCCCAATGGGTCTCTCAACATCCACATCTATAGTTGGAGTGATGGTGTCTTCATCTAAATTTGTAAACGCAGGCACTCAAATGGGATCATATGTTTGGCAATGCTTATAGGAGACAATAACAATATTAGCATACAGATGGATAAAAGAAACAACATCATATGAAATATATAAAAATGATTTCAAGGTTCATCTAGTTAGAATCTAACCAACACTAGAGCAGAGCTGGTAGGACTTATCTCTCTGCTTGAGATGCTCTTTTCAGAAACTTCCATTTTATACAGTGAGTTATTTCTCCATGATAAGCATACAAATATTGTGGAACTTTTAGTTTTGTGTGTTTGCTAAACTTATACGAAAATAACTGAAAATAGCTCTTCAAAAAAGCAGCTATAGACTTGCCAGAAGTTAACATATAGTGGTCTACATCATAGACATATTTCTTTTTTATTCTCAAGGTCTTATGCACCAGGTGCAGAGTTTTGAAAGGTATCCTAACTCACACAACATCATGGAAACTTATAATGAAAGCTTACAATGTTTTATGCAGCATAAGTATGTAAAAGGCAACCACTCAAAAAATCACAAGTATCTCAAAGTGTATGCTTCAAAGATACAAACCCCACATCGAGGCCTCTTCATTTTTTACCATTTGTCACGGCTAACAATGAGCATAACCAAATAGTTTCATACAAGGCCAACTTCATAATGAGTACCCTTGAATTTCACCATCAATGATTCCTATCGTAATCCAGACTTGTATATATGATCTGATAACAATTATCTACAAAACTATTTAGTAGTAAAAAGAATCAAAAGTAAAGCATTAGTAGTATTATCTACAAAACTATCATAATCTAGATTTGTTTATATGATCTGATAACAATGGTTTCATTTGATTTTCAAGTAAAAATAAGCAAAACTAAAGCATTAGTATGTGCAAACAATCAAAAGAATACAAAAGAGGAAAATTACTCAACCCAAATCCCCCACACCCTTCATCCAGGGATGTATTTACTAAAGAATACAAGAGAGGAAAATTTCCTTCCTACGGATCTTTATCTCTATTAATGTTACCATAAACTCAGTCAATTGCATAAGACACCAAATTTAATCAACACAATCTCAGCATATAAACAGTCATCAGTATTAATAAAAAACAGACCCAATGATCCCAAAATCTGATCATACCAACTCTTCGTTGAGATAAACATACAAAGATATTGACCTAACAAAGAGTCTTTAGAGTCGCATATTTGGATGAAAACAATGATTCAAACATAACAAAATGAAACCAAAGTCCAAAGCTTTGAGAGAAAGAGAAGATGCCAATAATAACCCTAAATGCATAACCCTAAATCTTAAGAGAAAGCGACGATACCAAGAATCTTAAAAGCCTAGTTCGAGATGCCAAGAATAACCCTAAATGCATAACCCTAATTCAAAGTCCTAAATTGAAGGCCAGAAACGAACCTCTGTTTTGTCTTTAGAAGGGGCACGAATCAACGTTTTGCCTGGGACGAACCTCTGCTTCGTGATGGAGTCGAAAATCATGAACGAAGGAAATGAAACTTGAGAGAGAGAGAGAGAGAGAGAGGGGAGGGCTCGCGATGGAGTTGATTTGGTGCGAAGGAAATCGAAACGGTGCGAAACAACGCCTTTGCGTGGAGGAAATGTTAGACGCAGTAATGCAAATAGCGAAAATATACTACCAGCAAGAAGAAATTGGGAAACAAGTGAAAATAATATAAAATATTTTAAAGGATGAATAATGTTCCGCTATAGCAAAATTACTGTTTATCATTTTAAAAAATTTTTATTTTAACTATTTTAGTGGAGTAGTTTTTAGACATATTTTCTTTATATTTTAAAATAAAAGACTGTTTAACTACTTTCATTATTCATATATCCAATAACTGCATGAATGCCCAAACCACCATAAAAAAAAAAAAAAAAAAAAAAAAAAGAGCATCCATGGCTAGGGCCTAGGGGTGTAAAAAAAAAAAATTTGAAAAATCAGGAAACTGGCCTTAACCGATTAGACCAGGTTTTTAGAAATACAAAATTGGTAAGATCTAGTTCAATTTTGGTTCTGACTATTTTCGAACTGGACCGGTTATCTCAACTATATATTTTAAATTATTTTTTTAATAAATTATAATAATATATAAATAATATTATAATATTTAAAAAATAAAAATTTAATTTTAAACATGAAATTAAAACAATCTTTTCATATAACAATTTTTATTTTATAACAGTTTTTTTATTGCAAATTTTATTTATATAACAATTTTTTATTAATCTAACATATTTTTATAATAAATTACAAGTTTTTTAATAAAACAGATCTTTTAAAAAATAACATATTTGTTTTTAAAAATTTACAATTTATTAAAATTAAAAAATTAGATCATAATCGATAAAATCAGTACTACGGATTTTGGGAGATAATTGGGGTGCAATCGGTTTTATATTTTGCAAAACCGATAATACCAGTTTGATTATATATTTGGCCAAAGTTGGACTGAATCAGACTAATTACATTCTTATCTATGATAAATTAGTTATGATAAAAATAATTATATATAATAAAAATAAATTTATTTTAATTAAAAATAACTCATTATAGATATATATATATATATATATACTAGATAGAAATAACGTGCAAAGCACGTTTATTTAATTTAATTTTTAATAAAAATTTAATGATTATTCATAATTAAGTAGATGATAAATAATTATACGTTTTCATATATTATAAAAAAAACAAATAAAAACAATAAGATAGTCTCATAAATAAACATAACATATAGTTTTATCAAACTTGTTTGAGATAATTTTGATTAAAGTTTTAATAAAAGGTTAGTTCAAGATATGATATTTTTTTAATTCCAAAATGATAATTTAACATTTTTATTATTTTGTACGGCTTCAAAACAGGAAACATTAAAATATCTATGTTTTTTTAGTTATGTGATTATTTTTAATAAATAATATGAGTTTTTTGAAAAAATAAATTATATAGTTTATAATTTATATAAGAATGTTATATTATAATTTATAATTTACATAAATTTATTTAATCACATATATTTCAATTAAATATCAAACATATAATATTAATTATATTTATTGCTTATTATTACCAATTTAATATAATTATAATAAATTGTATATACTGTATATTAACTATATATACCTTATATAGAGTTAATTTAATAATTAATACATTCATTTTAAGATTATAAATTATATTTTAAAAAATAAAATTATTAATCATATAATAAGAATAAAATTTTCATGAATAAAATTAAACTCTCTAACGTATAAATTGTTATGAATGGTTTATTTCTATATATATTGTTATATTTATATTTTCTATACTATTATTATTATTCTATATTTATTTTACATAAAATAAAATTAAAAAATATGTGTGACGCCCCCAAATTCTCCTTAAAAAAATACGAGAATCGAGGCGTCAGGATGATGACAACACAGGTCACACATCCCAACAACAAGTGCCAAACGTGTGTGTACACGTGACATACATAAAATATAGGGTGCAGCGGATAATAAATTATTATCTAAGTACCAGAATTTTTTTAGAAATATTTTACAAACCAATTTAATATAAAGTCTCCAACAAGAGATTTAATACAGTCATCCGAAATACAAATTAAACAAATGCATATTTATAAAAAGGAAAAAATAAATTTCCCAAGATAACAATTAATATTAATATCACCTCAACGGCAGAGCCGTCTCCTCAGGCTCAACCTCTTCATAATCTGCATCCAAAAAACTACGACGCCAAGATAGCATCGCAGGTAAGTACAACCCAACTAAACCAAAAGACAGAAATACATTAATGCCACAACAACAACCATGAACAATTTACCATATGCACGAGGCTTAAAACCATCTTCCTCAAAGTCAATGAAATAACCACACACGCTAAAATCCCATTTTAACCCACAATAAAATCCCAATAAAATCACCTATTATTTTCCATAAAATAAAATCCTCAAAACCAATCATACCGGGCGTTACGTATCGCTGTCCCCGATATGATTTACACACACACCCGAAATCATAATGGGCGTTACGTATCGCCGTCCCCATTACGATTCACACACATTCATTTCATATCGAGCGTTACGTATCGCCGTCCCCGATATGAAATGCACACCCAATGACCATAATGGACGTTACGTATCGCCGTCCCTATTATATCATCCACACACACACACGCTGATCACAACGGGCGTTACGTATCGCCGTCCTCGTTATGACTCAGCCCAAAACCATTAAAATCCATTAAAGTCAATTTAAATCCCATTTTCCATTTCCAACACATGAATATCCGAAATCATGCAAAAATTCACTTTCCAAATATTTTCATGAGCATGCGTGTAAATACACAATGCAGACAATCATGCACCAGATAGCCAACAATTAAATAATCCAATCAACCAACAAATACTAACATCAACCAACACATAGCAACAATAATCAAATAAAACAACTGTTGATGCCAAAAATATATTTAAATCTTAAAGCTCGTCTGGAAAGTACTTACAGCGGTAAAAACATAAATCCTCGAACAACGCCAATCTGCAGCGTTTGTAGCGGTCACATGTATGTTAAGCTAAAATGCTCGGTTTGACACCAAAATTTATGGAGATACTCATTGAAGGGTGGGGAATCTCATGGAGGTAGTGGTGTGGCAGCACAACCACAGAAAGGTGGCGGATCGGGGTCAAAATGGGTGAACACCCATTTTCGGGTTTGGGGTTGTACCGGGAAGGTGAGGCAACGGTTGGGGAAACTAAGCTAGGGGGATGACCGGCTGGGCGATGGGAGTCTTTTGGTGGCGATAGTGAGGCCTACGGTGGCTGGACGGCGGCGCGGCGAAGATCAACCCGTTTAAGACCCATTTCGGGTAGAGGGGGTAACCGGCGGCGATGGGTGGCTACCGACGGTGGGTTATGCTCGCCGGAGAGTGGGGAGTCTAGTGGTAGGCCGCCGGTGCCAAGGGGTGGCCGGAAAATGCAAGGGAATGTAAAATACATATTTCGGGTTTGTGGCCGTGGAGGGGCGGTGGGATGGCCGAAGGGGACACCACCGGTGCTGTTGAACTCGCCGGCGTGTGAGGAGGCTGGCGGTGTGGGCGGTGTCGCCGGTGGGTGGCCGGCGGCAGCCTTGGGTTGAGGAAGAGGAACGGCGAGAGATGAGAGGGCGAGAGGGTACGCAGGCTGGGTTCACGGCCTGGGAAGGAAAGAAGAAAAAGAAGAAAAAGAAAAGAAAAGGAAAAGAAAAAGAGAAAAAAGAAAAAAACTAACTAGAAAAAGAAACACAATAAATTAAATAAAAGCCGACTTGAAATACTACAATCTAATATCAATAAAATAAGATATTTAAAGCCCATCAATAGACATAAATTAAATCCAAGCGCAATATTAAAAATAAAATAATAATTAATATAACGGAAGCAGATCAAATAAACTTACATAATAAAATAAAAGAATTAAATTTCAATCATTAAATTAATTAACTCATTAAAATAAATATGAAAAGCAATGTAACTCAATATTTACTAATTAATAGCTCAAATAAATATCTTAAACAAATAAAACACAACTAATAATATTATTAAATTAAATTAAAAAAATTAACACCGAGAATAAACTAACGTGTAAAAATACACGTAAATCTGGGATCTCACAATATGTCCTAAATAGAAATTCTAAATTAGAAATTTCTAACATTATTTATGGGTTTAATGAATTATATTTAAAGTATTAAGTGGTATTAAATAGATGTTAAATGAGTTTTAAATGGAAAGTTTACTATTATAGAAAGTTGAAGAGGTGAAATTAATTTTAATACCAAGAACATTATTTCAGTGAATAAATTTAATAAATTGTGTTTAAAATGGTAATTCTCATTAAATACAGTAATAATTTTAATAGAAATTAACGGAAAAGGTTAATTTTAACGAAAAAATAAGAATTCTTATTAAAATAAGAATTTTCGTTAGATAACCACTTTATATATATAAATTTATATATATAAAGATTTCAGCTTTTTCGGTGCGTGCTCTGCATGTGCTACTGACTCGTTTTCTTTGGTCAGATTCTGCAGCTAAGCTATTTTGAATGACCATACATATATTATTATTCGCATGTCATGAGTCAACCCATAACCACATGTTTCTTGTCCGAAACTTCGGCCGCAAAATAGAGCAGTGGAGTACCCACCCTCGCCACGGGCCAGACCTGAGGGTTTGCGTCTGATTTGTAACCAAAAACCTTGAGCTTCTGGGCCCTTGAAGAAGCTAAGCCCATTTATGAATGACAAATATATATATATATATATATATTAAGAACACTCTTAATAAATTAGTCAAAGTAAACTCTACTTTTAACTAATAGGAGATAAATTAACTTTGGCAATTCTATTCATATCAAATTCTAATATTGAAATTGTCATTTTCTCATTATATAACAATAAAATAATTTGAGATAAATTTAATTTTGATTATTCTATTCACATCAAATCTTCATATTTGATTATTTATTTATTTATTATTATATAATAAAATAAAATTAATTTAAAACAATATTTAAAAATATTAATTATTAATTAATTTTATTTTATTATATTTTACTATTCTACAACCTATTATATATTAATTAATAATCATATTCTAATTAAATTATTAGTTAATTCAAGGGGGCAAGTTATTTTTATTTTTTGAAAAATCTTAAAAGTCAAGGAAATCCTCTCAAGTGGATAGCCATTTAGCCAAACTTAAACTTGCCAATTTAATACGCTATCATTATATATTAATTAAAATCATGCAAAAGTTTCATGTATTTCGATTCTCTCCCAATAATTAGAAAGATCTCTTATCATTTTTTAATACTAACACAATATCTCTACAAATTCTTTCAGAATTGTATGTTATTGCTATAATTTAAATCTTTCAATCAATCTTAAAGTACTGAATTCACTCATAAAAATAGAGTTTGTTGTATCCTGCACCATAATGGCATCATTATTTTTCTCCCTCTCGTTGCCTCTATTAAAAATAAAAAAATATAGCTTGTGCACCTTTTGCACATATGCCATATACAAATATTATTTTTACAACTATTCGTGTTTTTTTATTTATGTTTCTCTCTTATCATGTTTATACATCATCGATTTGCAAAACATACCTGAAGTCGTTTACTCCTAACATTACTCTTAAAATTCTCATGGTCATCAAACATTT